>CM071678.1:43379110-44756610 GCA_036553675.1 Solanum okadae
CGACCTCAGGAGGTCGGAATTTTTAATGAATTACAATAAAAACCGACCTCTTGATGTCGGTATTATTTTCTCAATTAAATATAAAAAATAGCGACCTCATGAGGTCGGTATTTTATATTAATTTATTTTTACTATTTAATGTTACCGACATACGGAAGTCGGTATTATAATTTTTTTTGTTTTTTATTTTACACAAAACCTATTGAGAAAAAATAAAATATTGTTATATATATATATATATATATATAAACTCACCTCTTGAGGTTGATTTTATTAATTAAACATATATAATTTAACTACACATCAACATATAATATATGTATATATATATATATATATATAATTTATTAAATTTACATATATATATAGATGTATATATGTATATATATGTATATATGTATATATATGTATATATATATATATATAGATGTATACATATACATATATATACATCTGTACATATATACATCTCTCTCTCTCTATATATATATACATATATATACATATATGTAAATTTATTAAATTAAAATTATGTTGATGTGTAGTTAAATTATATATATATATATATATATATATATATATATATATATATATATATATATATATATATATACACACACACATATATATACATAATTATTTTAATATAAACTCACCTCTTGAGGTTGATTTTATTAATTAAACATATATATATGTATATATATATATATATATGTATCACATTAAATTTTAAGAACACAAAATGGTCCTCCGGAAAATGATTTAAATAAAATTAAATCAAAATAGAAAATAATACCGACATCAAGAGGTCGGTTTTTATTGTAATTTATTTTTTGGGAAAAATTCCGACTTCTTGAGGTCGGAATTTGGTTTACCCGCAAACCGCAAACCGACCTCCGGATGTCGCTTTTAAAAGTAATTAGATGAAATAAAAATACCGACCTCCGGATGTCGCTTTAATTAATAGTCGAAATAAAAATACCGACCTCATGAGGTCGGTATTTTAATTACATACTATTTAATTTTTACCGACATTCGGAAGTCGGTATTATGAAATATTTAATTGAGAAAAAATTCCGACCTCCCGAGGTCGGAATTTTTAATGAATTACAATAAAAACCGACCTCTTGATGTCGGTATTATTTTCTCAATTAAATATAAAAAATACCGACCTCATGAGGTCGGTATTTTATATTAATTTATTTTTACTATTTAATTTTACCGACATACGGAAGTCGGTATTATAATTTTTTTTGTTTTTTATTTTACACAAAACCTATTGAGAAAAAATAAAAATATTGTTATTTTTTTTTTAATACCGACATCAGGAGGTCGGTTTTTATTGTAATTCATTTTTTTTGAGAAAATTTCCGACCTCCAGAGGTCGGAATTTGGTTTTCCCGCTTTCCGCAAACCGACCTCCGGATGTCGCTTTTAAAAGTAATTAGATGAAATAAAAATACCGACCTCCGGATGTCGCTTTAATTAATAGAAATTAGATGAAATAAAAATACCGACCTCCGGATGTCGCTTTAATTAATAGTAATTAGATGAAATAAAAATACCGACCTCATGAGGTCGCTATTTTAATTACATACTACCGACATTCGGAAGTCGGAATTATAAAATATTTAATTGAGAAAAAATTTCGACCTCAGGAGGTCGGAATTTTTAATGAATTATAATAAAAACCGACCTCTTGATGTCGGTATTATTTTCTCAATTAAATATAAAAAATACCGACCTCATGAGGTCGGTATTTTTATTGTAATTTATTTTTTCCGGGAAAATTCCGACCTCCGGAGGTCGGAATTTGGTTTTCCCTCTTTATTTTGCATAAAAACCGACTAGTTGTAAATACCGACCTCTGGAGGTCGGAAATTACCGACCTCCATTTGAGGTCGGAAATTTTTAGGTCGGTATTCACTGTTTTTTTAGTAGTGAGGGTCCATGCTTCACTTTTAGGAGGTTGTGCTGCCCAATCTTTTTGTCTCACAGTTTGGTTTAGCTAGTATGTTTTAGTGGGTAACTCGATCTTATAGGGTATCGAGTGCCAGTTAATCCCCCTATTTCGGGGTGTGACATCATACAAACACTTTTTTTTGGAACCCCAGGATAACCCGCAGCCGCTACAACCTCTGCAACAGCCTCTGCCCTTCAGGTGAGCACTCTGTGGTGAATACTTTGTGCGCATTGGGTAAACCCCCCCACTGTGTAATAGCCTGCAAACCACAAAGGGGATGGAAACCGCACTAGGCAAGCCCTATGAGACAGGCTCGACTCAGAAAGCATTGAAGAGGGATCGATCCCAGGTCATGCGTGTGGATAACCACCCTCCAAACCAACTGAGCCATCCCGAAGGACATACAAACACATTAACAAGTATTAAAACAAATTATTTAGAGAGGGCAGATAATTATGACATAATGCAGATTCTAATTAATCATTGGCATGATAATTAAAAATAATAATTTAAATAGGAACATATGGGCATAAATATTTTAAAGCAGTGGCAGCTTTTAAATTGTAGCAAGCAGATAAAATTATTAATGTATTTTTTAAGTGGCGGTAAAAATATCACAAAATCTGTTTAACTAGGCAGAAAATATGCAAAGAAACTTTTTATCACAACTTTTGACAAGCTGAAAAAAACATTCAATCTGATCAATATTAGTTTCATCGAGTCCTAGGCATAATTTCTATGGCAAACTGAATTATGCACTTTTGTGGGCAGATTTTATTAACATGCTGATATTTAATCAAATCCTATAGACATGGCTTCTAAGTGGATTAACATCCTGACAGAAATTTAAACCAACTGACTAATATGCTATAATTTTATTAGCAACTTAAAGTTAATTAGAAATTGATTAGTTAACTTAGAGGATTATGTTATTAGAACATGCCGAAATTATTTAAACTAATTAATTAACCTCGATTTTATTAGTTAAGTCCTATGAGCATAATTTCTAAGGAACAAAATCTACAACCTATAGGCATGGTTTCTACATCCAAATGATATATTAAGCAATATTTAAATCATAGGCATGGTATTTCAATAATATGTAACGAAATTTTAAACCTACATGCATGATTTCTAAACCCAAAACATGTTGAAAGTTATTCAAATCTTATAGGCATGCTTTCTATTTATTTATTTTTAAAAAACAAATAGATTATTTGAACAATACTCATTTTATTCATTTTCATACATAATAAGGGTGATTGGAAACAAGCAAGAGACAATTATTATTTTATTACATTATTATATGCTAATAGGTGATTACACGGATTCTAGATTTATTTAATATGTAATTAATGAACATCGAGAATGAGTAGCCTATCATGCTTATAACATAAACGACATTTAAATATCGACAAGATTATTTTTTATTTTATTTTTATTAGATTTAGAGTGAGGAATAAGCAAGCAATTAAATAACACTCCTATATGCATGCTTTCTAACAACAAGTAAGTTTGTGATAAAATAACAATCAGCATGTAAACCCCCCCCCCCCTAGACGATCCCCCCAAACATTTCATATATATACTAGAGTTAGAGTTTATACAACATATTACAAACCAAAAAAAAAAAGAATGAATGAATACAATATACAACATTAAAATATAAACTTAAACATAATAGTCCCGTCCGGAATCCTCTTCTAGACGACTCTTCAACATCCTGAACCTTTAAGTTCAAAATCTTGTTAACATACAATGAAAGAATACGGACAGGTAATAACGCATAAAAGACGGTCTAATATAGGAAGGTGATAAAAATAATTATATGAGCATGCATATAATATTAGTTATTTCATATACACAGGCAGCAAACAGACATGCATGGATTCAAACAGGTTATGGAGAATATAAATTCACACAAAGCAAGAAGTAATAAGAAAATTGACCCGAATGCTTCCTTTTATTGTTATAAAGTACTGCAACATTACATAATATTAATGCGAAATGGAAATTAGCTAAAGAAGAAGACTAACCAGTCAAGCAGATTAATTTATCAACAATGAAGTACTTTTAGCAAAATATCCCAAAAGAAACAGCAACACAGCAAAAAGAGAATGCTCAAAGCTTGCAAAAAAACTTCTTTTCTTTTTATGAGTGGAGAGCTTTTTTCTAATTTTTAAAGTGTTCAAGTATGTTTTCTGATGGTTAAAGCGTGAGTAATAATGAAGGGAGGGTATGTTTATATAGTGGTGAGAAGACAACCAATAAAGGAAGAAATTGATTAGGAGAAATTATGAAAATTTTATTACCTTAACAAGAAGAATAACAGTCAGCAACATTCTTTTTTACCTTAGTTGAATATAGCCTGTACATAAATATAGCAAATAAGAATCAGCCCAAACTTTAAGTAAGGCAACTAGGATCAATTAGCAAAAGTAAATAAATTATAAAGCCAAGTTACCTTACCAAAACCCCCAAAATCTACAGATCCTTATCTAAAATTTGCCGGAGCTTTTAGCTTGTTTTACTTGTTCTCAAAGCTATTATCCGGAGTTCGACTCACCGGAGAAGGAGGTGACTGGGCAGCTGTTGTTGTTCTTGCAATTGCTGACCGGAGAAAGGAAGAGGGAGGGGAAGCTTCACAGCTTTGCGGCTACACAAATGACTCTTTCAATCAATTAAAAAATTGAAGGTTCTTAATAAAATATTATAAGGATTAATATCACTATTTGTTGGTAGGGGTGTTCACGGTTTGGATAAAAACCGATCCAAACCGAAAAATCGAACCAAACCGATTAAATGAACCTATTTTATTTAGTGTTTGATTTGGTTTGGTTTTAGATTTTTTTAAAATCGATAGTATTTGGTTTGGTTATGATTTTGTTCCAAAAAAATCGAAGAAATAACCGAACCAAACCGATAAATAATATACATAAATTTTATTATTATACATACATAATATACTATTTTATAATCAATTTTAAAAATCTTATATATGTATTCATCAAAGTTTAATTATAATTTACTTATGAAAGTAAAAATGCCCAAGGTAAGAACATTTATCTTATTGGTTTCATGTATATGAGTGTCTATGACAATTCTTTGTGGTACTGAAAATGTCAATATCTCTTCCTTCTAGGACAAAAATAGTGAACTTTGAAGCTTTATTCATAGTAAATTCAATGATCGAAAGTTTCATAATGTCAGTCAGTCTAACTATGTTTCATTTTGAATGGATTATTGTCACTTTTTTCACGTTTTGAATGAATTATTTCTTTTAATTTTATGGATATGCACTACAAAAAAATGCTTAAATAGCGGGGGCTAATTTTAAGGTTTGTGGGGGTTTAAAACCCCCGCAATCTAGTATTGCGGCAGTTGTAAAAACTCCCACAATAAGAGTTGTCGCAAGCAATTTGCGGCAGTTTTTCTTTGACCCCCACAATCAATTAGCGGGGGTTACTTTGCGGAGGTCGACCCACGCTAATTTAAAATTAAATCTTTTGATATTATTTTTTTAGTTACAAATAGCGGGGGTTTAAAACCTCCACAATTTTGCAATTGCTTAGATTGAAAGATCTGAGCAATCGCATAAGCTCTACAATTCATTCAATATACTTTTATTCATATATTATTTATAGAATCACTAATTAAGCTATAGACCATAATCAAATCCAAAATATGTCTCAAGGTGAAGAAATATATATTCTTTAACGGCATATCATAAAGTCACAAAAATATTGCATTATCATTAGTCGCTAAAATGATATTGTCAACATCAAATATGTTCATCAACATCAAACACTAAATCTAAACACAAAATATCCAATCCAACATTTTAACATCCCCTCCAATCACACAATCTTGTCATCAAATTAATTAGCTAAGAATATAGGCGGAATTGGTTCACTACAATACAATCAACGGTTGTCATGGCTAGGATTACTATCACCACTGCATGATCTTCTTGTGTGCACAGGCGGAATTGGTTCACTAGCAGCATCACTTGGCTACATAAAAAAATAAAGTATAAAATTAATTAAGTGATATGAAAAAATGTAAAATCCTTGGCAAATATTATGTTTCAAACTATACTTATCATCAGTTAATATATGTCAACAAAAAATGCATTAAAGAAAGGAGAAGCAATATACAAATCAAATGAAAATAGAAATGTAAGAACATTACTTACAGTTGTTGTAGAAGAATTTGTCGAAGGAGAAGCAAAGAACCCCGCAAATTGTTCTGGTATCATCCCTTCTTTCATTATCATATACGCCTTAAAAGCATTCATCATTTGATTATGAGCATTCATCATTTGATTGTGGTTTTCTTGGCATTGGGACGAACATGAGCCTTCACTACTTGAAGCACTTGCACCACCAAAATGCGGCCTTACTTGTTTAAAAACTTTACTTGGGACAACTCCTAATCCCAAACATCTAACCCTTCCAGAGTGCTCTTTTCCTAAAACCTTACCAACAACATCATTTGGCGAAATTTGAGACTCATCCATGGTACTTTGGCTCAAAGTTAGCTCAATTTTTTCCTATACATACAAAATCAATGCCGCAAATAAACAAGCAATAATATTGGAATCACCTTAGTAAAGACAAAAAGATAAAAACTACTTATATGTAGATGTAAGAACATGAGTAGTTAGAGGTACGGGACCACAAGCCATCATAATACAATTAAATAGCAAAGAATTGAGTCTATATAACCTCCATCAATTAATCAACTAGTTCACAACTATTGCCCTATTTTTATTTTTTTTATCTTGTTGAAATACAATTAGAATTCATGATGAAACTTACACATATTTCTTTTGCAGCTTCATTAACATATACTCCATCTTTATTTTTATGAGTAGCAATATATATTTGTGCTCGTCCAGGTCTTTGTCCTGTTTCAGCCATCTACAAATAAAATATCCAAATAAGAATAGTTTACTACTCAAAAATGAATACATAATAAGTTAATTTACTAATCACCATTTCTGCCCTTCTCGTAGCATTCGCTTTGGAGCCACCTGTGTGTGGAATTGTCTGTTTTTTTCGATTTTCAGTATTTCTTCTACGCATTTCCTTATAAAAATATACAAAACTTAATTAAAAAAATCAAATAGTTACATGATAATAAAGACTAGTAAAAACAGTAACATAAGTACCTTTGTTGAATCTTTATATTGGTAATCAACAAAAGAAATCCATTGATCTCGTGGAATTCCATCTGGCACATTATCAATAATCTCAACCTTACTTTTAAGTGGGTCTTCAACTAACTTCCACAAGTTGTTCTTATTTGCAGCCCACTTCTTTCCAATAGATTTATAAATATGTTGCCGTGTATTTGACTCTGTTGTCTTAAAGGAGAACTTGGGCTTCAAGAAAAAAAATATTAGTTAGCTTATCTATTGGTTGTAAATATAATATTGAAATTACCAATTATCTTTCTCACCAAAAAGTAAAATAGAGTAAGAGTCTAGTTGTAAGCTTATACCTTTATAATTTGATTGAAGACACGATTTAAGTATGACATAGGCACACTCGACCACTTCTCAAAGTTGATTGGAAATAAAGAGCAATCACATGCTAAAATTCCACAAAAGCCTGAAAGAAGGCTACGAGCCTCTCCAAATGGTTCATTTAGGTAATCAAAATTAACCACAATAAGTTCATCACCTGATAAATTAAGCACATCTGTTTTCTGAATCTGCAATAAAAACAAAGATAAGTTGAAGCTATGAGAGAAACAAATAATGGTTATTTAATATGCGCTGATACTCAAAATTATTTACCTATTGCTTCTACAGTCCAATATGACTGTGATTCACGCCCAATACGCTTTTTGAATGGAGCTTGAACTGTTGGAACTTGTTGTGACGAGTCTTGTTCTGTTGAAGCCGGATGTGATGTCGAGTGAACTAAATGAGATGGTTGTGATGTAGGATAAGCTGTCGGAGCCAGTTGTGACATAAGTTGATCCATCGTAGCTGAATGTGATGTCGAGTCAACTGATTGAGATGACTGTGATGCAGGCTGAAATATTGGAGGCGCCTGCAATGTCGGCTGAAATATTGGAGGCGCCTGCAATGTCGACTGAAATAGTGGGACTGAATGTGTTGTGGCCAGAAATGATGTGGTCTGATATGGTGGCAGACATGATGTTGATTGGAGAAATGAATGTGTTGATTCCGCACCTTGAGAATCAGATACTAATTGATTTGAGTTTTGTTTTTTCTGTAAACGCTTGAACTTTGGCATGCTGGCAATTCAATATATTTCAAATCCTGTAGCATGAATCAATTAGTTTCATAAGAAGTTAAAAAGATTCAGCCAAAAACAACAGCTTAAAACTTCATCTTAATCCCCTGAAACTAAAAAAATAGCAACCAAAAATCTGCAGAAACAGCAGCTTAAAACTCACAAAATCAACAACTAAAAATTGAAAAAGTAGTATATAAATCACAGTAGAAACAACAACTTAAAACACAAAAATTCAGCACCTAAAAGCAACAAAATAGTATCTAAAAACTGCAAAAACAGCAATAAAAAATCTGCAGAAACAGCAGCTTAAAACGCCAAAAAACAGCAACTAATAACCTGCAAATACTACATCTTAACCATAAAAAATAAGCACCTGAAACTAAAAAAACAGGAACAAAAAATCTGCAGAAACAGCAGCTTAAAACTCACAAAATCAGCAACTAATAACCTACAAATACTACATCTTAATCATAAAAAATAAGCACCTGAAACTAAAAAAACAGCAACCAAAAATATGCAGAAACAGCAGCTTAAAACTCACAAAATCAGCAACTAATAACCTGCAAATACTACATCTTAACCATCAAAAATAAGCACCTGAAACTAAAAAAACAGCAACAAAAAATCTACAGAAACAACAGCTTAAAACTCACAAAATCAGCAACTAAAAATTGAAAAAATAGTAGATAAATCACAATAGAAACAACTTTAAACACAAAAATTCAGCACCAAAAAGAAACAAATAGTAGCCAAAAACTGTAAACACTACAGTTTCAAACACAAAATAACAGCAGCTAAAAGTAGAAAAAACAGCTACTAAAATATTACAGAAATTGCAACGTCAAACACATAATACAAGAAACTAAAAAGAGAAGAGCCAACAACTAAAAACTTCTTAAAAAATAGCTCAAAATGCAAAATATTGTCCAAATCTTTGCTATTTCATTCATTCATATTCTCATCTATTGCAATTTGGATATTCTCGTAGTCATCATCAAAAAATTGTCCAAATTCTTGTTGTTGGTATGGCTCATTCTCGTACAGATCCTCTTCATCAACCTCTCCCATTTCAAACAAATCTCTTGGCTTTAGATGTACAACGACACTCCATTCTTTATCAGTCTCATCATCAACATAGTAGACCATATTTGCTTGTGATGCTTCAATATATGGATCATGATCCTCGCGATCACCAGTGTGAATCAATTTAGAAAAATTGACACAGTTAAACTTCCAAGCATCTGTTTTGTATCCTCTATTTCGAGTAGTATCAGCCCATAGACACTTGAAAAGAATAACTTTGAACCTGCCATAATAATTAAGCTCGATAATCTCTTCTAACTTTCCATAATATGGCAGGTCCGCTTGTCTTGCACACCTATCTACACTAGACGCAATACAAGAAGTGTCAGAGATAAGAAAAACTCCACTATTTTGAGTTTTTGATCCTTATTCTCTAGATAAAGTTCGAAATTTGAATCCATTAATGTTATAAGCACTAAATCTTCTTGCATCTTGTGCAGGACCTTGTGCTAAAAACTTCATATCATCAGAGATAGTTTCTGCGATATTTGGGTTCATAATCTAAACAAACATAATATATCTGTCAGAGATACTAAATTGACAAATAAATATGTTCAAAACAAACATTCTAAAATTATTTACTCACTCGCTTAGGAAACCAATCAGGAAACTCTTTACTAACTCTCTTCTCTACCTCTGTTGTTGAAACTCTTCGACCTCTTGTACTTCTTTTGATGTGCTGTTTGAATTCACTACAAAATTGTTACATATATTAAATTTTTACCTGATTATTCTACACATTTCGTAAAAATCAAAATCAGTTTAAATTTCATACTCAATGAATGGCTTCACTGCTGCGCAATTAAGTAACACATATCGATGAGCTTGAGTTTTCTCTAAAGTAGTCAATGGTTCTATTGTGGAGCCTCTAACAGGTTTACCTTGTTGTGGAAACATAGATGACTTTCCAGAAGCTTCATTATGATTTGGTTCATCGTTTACACGTTTAGGTCGATTCAACCTTGACTCAATTTCGTCAAAATAACGAGAGTAAAGAGTTAGAACTTCTTCAACCTTATGCCCCTCAGATATTGAGCCTTCTGATTGAGATTTGTTCCGTACGAGAGACTTAAAATGACCTAATAATCTATGATCAAGATAATGAAGTGTTAGAAAACTTATTTAAATTTAAATTCTATTCCAGATTCAATTCAATAATTTTGAATAAGAATTTTTTTACCTTTCAACAAAATACATCCAGCGATAATGTACAGGCCCACCTTGTTTTACTTCATCAACTAGATGGACAGTCAAATGAATCATTACAGTAAAAAATGAAGGGGGAAACAATATCTCTAGATGACTCAAGGTTTCTACAATTCGATTTTGTAGCTTTTCTAGGTCAGAGATGGTTAAGATCTTCATACAAAGCTGCCTAAAAAAGGAAGAAAACTCTACCAGAGTTGCAACGACCTGATTTGGAAGAACATTGCGAATTGCTATCGGTAACAACTGTTGCATGAGGATATGACAATCATGACTCTTTAATCCAAATATTCTTTTTTTATCCAAATCAATGCAACGAGATATATTACTTGCATAACCATCTGGCACTAAGATATTCTTTAAAGTCTTGAGGAAGGCCAATTTCTTCTTCTTTGGAATTGTAAATGCACCAAACCGACATTCACCATTCTCATCCGGCCATAGATCGCGCCATATACCCATGTCTTGTAGATCTTTTCGAGCCTTAATATGATCCTTTGATTTTTCTTTATCATTTAGCAAGGTATATATGATGTTGTCAAACACATTCTTTTCAATATGCATAACATCTAAATTGTGGCGCAACAAATTAGACTCCCAATATGGAAGATCAAAGAAGATGCTTTTTTTTCTCCATTGTTGAGTTCCACCTTCATCATCATTTATTTGCTTGTTTCGTTTTCTTTTACGATTCAACTCTGCTGGTCTTCCAAATGTGACATTGATATCTCTCACTTGTTGAAAAATATCTGATCCTGATAACTTCTTTGGAGGGGTCCTCTCTTCCACGGTTCCATCAAAACGATGCCTCATCATTCTAAATTTGTGATTTCTAGACAAAAATCGACGATGGCCAATAAAACACCACTTTCTACTATGAGGAAGTCGACAAGGTTTTGCGTCAAAATTACACGAGGGACATGCAAGACCAGTATGTGTGTTCCAACCAGATAAGCTATCAAGTCCAGGAAAGTCACTAACTGTCCACATAAGAGCCGCTCGCATTCTAAACATTTCATTCTTTGATGAGTCAAAAGTGTCAACACCATCACTCCACAACTCTTTCAACTCCTTAATAAGGAGTTGGAGGTATACATCTATGTTATTTCCTGGTGCACGTGGACCTGGAATAATCATTGAGAGGATAAAATTTGGCTGTTTCATACACAACCATGGAGGAAGGTTGTATGGAACCAAAATAACAGGCCAAATGCTATGACTAGTACTCATTGTCCCAAAAGGATTGAAACCATCACTAGCTAGGCCTAATCGGACATTTCGAGGATCAGAAGAAAATTCAGGAAAAGTTGTATCAAACTTCTTCCACGCCTCACCATCTCTAGGATGTCGTAGGGTTCCATCTTTGTTATCATCCTTTGCATGCCATCTCATATGCTCTGCAATTTTAGAACACATGAACAATCTTTGCAATCTTGGTTTTAAGGGAAAGTATCGCAAAATTTTTGCAGGGTTCTTCTTTTGCTTCTTCTTTTTCTTCTTACTTGTGATCGGTGTATGATCTGTATTGCTCTTCTTCTCTGGCTTCCATCTAGAAGTGTGACAATACTTACATGTCTCGGCGTTAACATCATCTTCCCAATACAACATGCAATCATTTGGACAAGCATCTATTTTGATATAATCAAGACTCAACTTATTTATGGTTTTCTTGGCCTCATAAAAAGAATCAGGGATCTTTGCAAATTTAAATGCATCCCGAAGTAGATCTAGGATCATAGTCATTCCCTTATCACTTAATCCAGACAAACACTTAATGTGATAAAGCTTTAACAAAAATTCCAACTTTGAGTACTTGGAGCCTTCATACAATTCTTGACTTCCATCTTTAAGCAACTCAAATAAATATTTCTTATTTAAAGCAGGCGTATCATGTAATGTTTCTTCTTCTTCCACTACCGGTGATGGACCTACATTAACACTCTCATGCCTTAAGCCCCCAAATGCTTCATTAACCAATAATTCTATTGGATTTTCAATGGGTGGTGTAGCCTGAGTGGTCTCTATGTTTCTCGAATTAGGAAACACATTCATTTCTCCATGCATAACCCAAGTGACATAATTCTTTGGGAACGGCTTGTTGATCAAATGGTCAAACACTATATTTCTAGTTTGCCACTTTCCAAAACCACATTTAGGACATGGACATTTAATTTTATCTCCTATAGCTCCATTGTTAAATGCAAAATCTAGAAATTGATTCAAACCAAGCAAATACTCCGATGTGTTTCTTGGCATTCCAATCCAAGACTTATCCATTGAAAAAATAGATTAACGTGCAAGAATATCACCTATAAGATTTCATGAGTAAGAAAATGAGTGTCCATTAGCATCACTTGATGAGAATAAAAATTAATTAACAAAGAACACAAAATCAAAGAATTCATAACAAAACTCACACTTGATGCCAAATCCTCCCTGTTAATGATGAGACATTGTCTTATAAATGTACTAAAAATGTATAAAATCATATTCAAAATAAACTTGTAATACGACAAAAGTTTCATTCAACAAATCATTAAAATAACCAAAAGAATGAGGAACTTATAGCTTATGGAATAGATGCAATACAATAAATATGAATCTCGTAACTTTAACTACCTAATTGGAAACTAAAACACATCCAAATCTCATTGTGCGGTGGCTATGTACCAACAAAATTTATCATAATTCATTTTTTTTACAGCAAACAAATACAACAACCACTCGAGTTGGTTCAAACTTCAAAGTAGAATCAACACTAAGATGTTCCTCCCATAAATTATCAACATATCATATGGTAGAGCCTTCAAAACAGATTTTGAAACAAAAAGTACTTCTAGGTATAGTACTCTACCAACAACCAACACAAAAATGACTATATATAATGAACATTTAATTCTACAATGTTATCATTCCATCTAATATCAAACCATAAAAAATAACCGAGATAAATTTTCAACCCTATACATCAAAGTACATCAAAAAAAAATGAGAACTCATTTTCAATAGATCATATCACTTTCATCTAGATAAATCTTATTAGCTCAATTGATTGACTATCTAAACTTACATAATTTCAATCAGCCATAATCAAAACATAAGGAGATAAGGTAAAAGTTACAACTCATAAAAAATCTAAGTCAATATAAGTCAAAACAATGGTCTTAAGTTCTAAAACAATCAAAAGATTAATGTACTGCAAAATCACAATCACAAGAAAAAAATAAGAATGAAATCTAATCAGTAGATGGGAAACCCATTTGTGAAAATAAGGGAACAAACATCTTCCACAAATGAGAACCCTTCTCAAGAACATACTGCACCTTCACAGATTTTGAACCCATCTGTGAAAATTCCAAATTCAAACAAGCACTAAATATAAATCTATCAAAATTCGATATACCAATACCAAAATTTGAGATACCCATACAAAATTTGAGATACCCATATGAAAATTCGAGATACCCATATCAAAATTTGAGATACCCATACAAAATTTGAGATACCCATATGAAAATTCGAGATACCCATATCAAAATTTGAGATACCCATAAAAAAATTTGGGATTCTCATATCAAAATTCATCAAACTCAAAAAATAGCAATTATTTTGTTGAAAGATAAACATAAAGTTGTGTACCAGATTGTGTGGAGAAGCTGCAAACAAGAACTCTTTGATTGTGATCAAATTGCAAAGGAGAAATATTAAGAAAAGTAGTAAAGAGTCAAAACTTGTGAACTGAAAAGTGAGAAAGGTTTTTGAGATATGAAAAGTATTTACTAGAAAAATTGAGGGAAACCAAAAGAAAAGCGGGAATGTTGCTGGCGCTATTTTTTTTTGGGATCTGTGAAGGTTTTGAACCCCTGCTAAATATTTGTATTTACGTCAGTTTAGAAAACCCCCATTATTTCATATAATTTGCGGGGGTTGGAACTGACCTCCGTTTTTAAACTCCCGCTATTCAAGCATTTTTTTGTAGTGATGGTTAATAACCGAATAACCGAACTAAACCGAACTGAAACCGATAACAACCAAACCGATAAATGTATATTATATTAGGTTTGGTTTGGTTTTGATAATTTTAAAAACGATTAAGTTGGTTTAGTTTTGATTTTGACCAATAACCGAACCAAACCAACCCGTGAACACCCCTATTTGTTGGTATTTCAGGAGCTAAAAACAAATATACTATGTAACAACATAAAGTCAAAATGAATAAAAATATTTTTGACTCGTATAAATACTTACTTTACTATGAATTCAAGAATTTTGACAAAAAATATGAAGGTCCAAATTTGAAAGTCAAATCACTTATACAAAGGATCTAAACTGGAAATGTTATAAATTATTGTATATAAAATTAGACTATGATTCTTAAATTTCATATTTGAAAACAAATAAGAAGGGATCCAAAATATTCTACTACCATTTATGAATAATTACTTATTATACATGAATTCATTCTTACCAAACAATATGATAATTGTTCAGTATAAATATACTATGATTCTTAAATTTCATAATTGAAAATAAATAAGAAGGGATCCATTTTATTTTATTTTGGTAACCAATGTAAATTACCATTAACAAACAAAAAATAAATACACCTAAAGAGCACTGAATCTCCTAATCACCCTCTAAGAAAGGTATTAAGAGAGTTAAACCTCCTATAGAACTCTAATTACACAAATCTCCGCAACAACCAACAATACTTATTCACCTTTGTAGACCGTTTAACTACCTCAAGTCTATCTACAATATCCTTCTTAATTTGTGTCGAAGTTGTATCTGTATTTACAGTGATGCCTTTAAACAATTTGCAGTTCCTTGCTCTCCAAACCTAGTATATCATTGCTCCCGATAATGCAGTAATAAGTTCCTTGTGAAATTGTTGCCAATTCTTCCTTTTGAGTCTATTTAGAACATGTTTCACAGTTCCATCTAGAATAACTGTCCCAGATCATTGTTGCAATGCAGTTTGGACTTTCACTGTCCATTCACAAGTAGAAAACAGGTGAATATGTTGCCCCAATAGTGTATTATAGCTCTGTGTGAGTGAGTACTTCCCCTTGAGAATGAGCAAGTAAGCACCAGATTAGTACCAAGCCTGCATCTCTACTTTGAAGGCATTACCTTTCTTCTAGTACCAACTTGAGTCCAATGGTGGAATATGTAACCATATGTTATCATTGTTTTTCATATATGCTCAATGTACCAACTTGATCCATAACACATCTTCCTTCATAGTGAGTTGCCAAAGCAGTCTACCAACATAGGCCATATTCCACAACTTACTACCTTTGATCTTCAAGCCACCAAAATTCTTAGGAATGCACACTTGTTCCCATGAAACTAATGGCAATATGAATACAGAACACCAAAACCTATGTATTGAGAAATGTACAACATAAATTAATTGAAGTCTACATGCATAGGACAATTGCTTCGAATAAGAACTAAAATGTGTTAGTGCCTCCATTACTCTAGAAATAGAGTTAATGTTGCCTTCATAAAAGATCATAAGATCATCCGTAAAGATCAAGTGTTTGAGTTTGAGCTTCTTGCACATAGGGTGACATTGAAAGTCGGACAGTTCTCCCATACACTTCAATGTTCTTGAGAGATACTCCATGACAAGCACAAAAAATAGTGGGGATATGGGATCACTCTTGCAGCATGCCCCCTTCGGGAAATACGATGTAATACGCGAAGCAACTGATGTTGACCATATCATATTTGATATGATTCCAAATATCTGATATGATTCTAGCACAATATCATATCATATCTTGCACAATATCAATGGTGTGATTGTGCTTAGTTAAATTAGAATATTGTCCCGAATATTTTAGAATCATATAAGATATTTTAGAATCATATCAGATATTTGGAATCATATGAGATATGATTTAGAATAATACGAGATATGATTTGGAATCATATCAGATATTATATGGTCAACATCCCCTCTTAAATTGATGCTACTTATCAAGAAGCATTAATTTGGATATTAGGAATTGGTGTCTGCTCCTTGTCATTGCTTTTGTAAACAAGTCTGCCAATTGATCATGCGATGTGATATGTCGAAGACTAATGACTTGATCAACAACAAGTTCTCGAATATAATGGCAGTCCACTTCAATGTGCTTTGTGTTCTCATGGTGGACTGGATTTGTTGTTATTTGTATTGCACTAGTAGTGTCAGCATGTAATGTAGTGGAGCCATCAACAAAGATATGAAGTTATGCCATCAATCGACGTATCCACACAATTTCAGAGCAAGTGACTGACATTGATCTACATTCTGCCTTCGTTGATGATTTTGAAATTCTTGGTTGCTTCTTGCACTTCCATGAGACAAGCGATGATCTGATCAACATACACTATCCTATCGTAGACTTTCAAGAGTTTGGACATCCTTCCCAATATGCATCTACATACCCTTCAAGATTTAGAGATGATGTTGAATGAAAGAAATGAAACGACCCCAAAAATGCCTGAAAATGTGCTTCGGAAACACCTATAATTGTAATTTCCATATATCTCAAAATCCGTGCATGATTTCGGAAATTCAACTTCATATTCTTATTCAGGGGGTAAAATTGAGTGGGAAATGGGTCTAACCCGAATTTTAGAACAACCGTATCAAATTTCGAAAATCGCAAAAAATGCGATTTTCAGGGTCAACTTTAAAGGGGCATATCTCTTATCACACAAGGAACTGGAAGGGCCGCTACCTATTAAATTAAATCCCTTCGAGTTAGCTTTCCAATGCAATTGGTTTCACCTCATTCCGAGTTAGGATGAAGGAGTTATGACCATTTTCGTAAAACCTGTCGGGCAGAATTTCAATTTCCAGTAGCTAAAGTTACTGTAGCGGCTGGACGTTTTTCTTTTATAAAAAAGAGGATTGTCCCATACTTAGTTATATTTCTTTCTAGCTTCAAAACACTCAAAAACACTCACTAATCCCTCTCCAAAATTCCACCAAGATCTTCAACCAAATTCAAACATCTCAAGCTCTAATTCCGAATTCAAGACTCAATCTCAAGCATCAATTCTCCATTCCAATCCTCATCAAGGATTCTCCAAAGTTGAGGTATGTGGGTTGATTGTGGAAACCTTCCTTTCCACAAGTCCAACCATTTATCCTCTATTTTACTTCAAGTTTATGGGTCCTTATGATCATTTATGAACTCTTGAATTATGGAATTACTACTACACATTCTATTATGGTCTATTTTTGCATATTATCATGAAATGGAATTATTATGTGATGTTATGGTTTTCATGCTTCCATGATCAAATTATGAAGGTTGATATATATATGTATGTTGTTGGTGGGCTGATTTATATGTATTTCGGAATTGGTTGGACTTAGTATTCTTGAAAGACATGATTTTATCTACATGAACAATAGCCCACCATGTGTTTGATAAAATGACATTGATAGAATTCTTAGGCAATGGAATGTCCAATGTACATCCTATGAGTCGGATGACTATATAATTATCGAAATGATGATGAAAGGGATACATGTATATGATTTTCTCTATATAAGTGTTGTGAGTCGACCAAGCCTAGCTCGGGGGGTTGTAGGCCCGGGTAACCGTATCAAGGGGTTGGTACCTTGGTTGCCTAGTACGGGGGGTAGTAGGCCCGTATAACCACATCGAGGGGTTTGTACCTTGGTCCCTAGCTCGGGGGGTGGTAGGCCCGGGTAACCACATTGAGGGGTTTGTACCTCTTTCGCCTCTCCAAGGGGGTGGTAGGCCTTGGAAAATACTATATTGATGGTCACTCACCACACATGTACTACGTCCCACTAAATATGATTTTTATGTAAGCGTCATTATATATATCATTTCATTAATGTGCTATCTATCGGGTATGATTTTGCATTTTTCCTATGATGTCCATCTATTGTAGCATTGCATTGTATCCCATATACTTAGTACATTCAAACGTACTAACGCATACTCTATGCCTACATGATGTCACCATGTAGGGACCGGAGCACCGCTTGACCATCCTCCTCCGCGTGGCTAACACGATTTCCTATCAAGGTCATTGGTGAGTCCTCCATTCCGGGGACGTTGCTCATGATCTTTTGCTATGTATAAGACTTTTCTTTTTTAGTTATGTTTTGACTATGAGGGTGAGCCCGGTAGTTTGTCTTGGCCCCCGCTAAGTACTCATGGTTAGAGGTGGTGTTGGACAAGTTGTGTATTATGCTTGAGTTTGACTCATCTATGATATTTATGTATCATTTCTTCTTTTTTTTCTCTTGCTCCCTTAGTCCCGATTTCCGCCTTGATTATGCTTATCGCTTATGGTCATTTTAATTGCTTCCGCGACCAAGGATGTGTAATGATATGCTATGAGGCTTGTTTGGGGTTCCTTCGGGTTCCCCATTCGCCGGTCACGTCTAGGCCTTAGGCTTGGGTCGTGACAAGAAAGGACATCGATTAATTGTACTTCGAACATAGCGAATGATTCTGAGAAGGGCCGAGAAATGATGCTGACAAGGATTTGTAACAAATTGGCTCAAGACTTGAACTGTATAAGAGGTGTTAGGTCTTGTTATTGTCAAATAAATTAGACAACCAATGAGCCTCCTGTACAATGTTGGTTCTGCAAGAGGGTCACCATAATCATTTTTGTACTTCACATTGATCTCCATAGGTGTGTGAGCTACCTTTTGATCACTTAGACATGCTTGTGTGACAAGATCATCTGCATACTTCCTTTGGTTTAGCATGATACCATCTTGCAAATATTCAACCTCCAACCCCAAAAAATATGTTAACCTGCCAAGGTCCTTCATTTTGAAAATTGCATTAAGAAGATTCTTGAGTTGTACAATTTCATTCTCATCATTGTCGATTATAATCATATCATCCACATACAATAGTAAAACTGTCATACCAGTATTGGAGTTCCGAATGAATAATGAATAATCAGAAACAGATTGAGAAAATCCAGCATTTATGATGGTAGATCGAAACTTCTCAAACCATGCACGTGGTGCTTGATTGAGACCATAAAGAGATTTCTGAAGACGACAAACCATATCAGGTTAAGGTTGGTTGTACCCTGGAGGAGGCTTCATGTATATAACCTCATGTAGTTCACCATGCAAAAATGCAATTTTCATATCCATTTGATGAAGTTTCCACCATTTGATGGATGCTATAGTGAGCAACAAACGGATTGTCGTCATCTTTGCAACAGGAACAAAAGTCTCCTCATAGTCCAAGCCATATTCTTGCTTATATCCTTAAGCTACTAGTCGAGCTTTGTACCTCTCCAATGTGCCATCAGACTTCATTTTCACAGAATAAATCCATTTTCTCCCAATAACAGAAGCTTCAGTCGGTTTAGATATCAAATCCTATGTATGATTTTCTTCTAAAGACGAAAGTTCCTCTTCCATTGCCATTTTCCAGCAGTCATGACTTGATGCCTATTGGTAAGTAGTTGGGACAAAAATAGAATTCAAAGTAGCAAGTAAGGCATACGATCGACCGTATCTACCTGGAGAGTATCCATATCGATCTGGGCAGATGTTTCACGTTCAGAGTGACGAAGAGAAGGAATGAAAGAATTTATTTGGTCACTTGGTACAGGCTCACCATCAGAATAATCATTGTTTTCAGATGAGTCAGTGAAAGAGGTATTCAATGAATTATGTGACAAAGTACTATTACCTGAATTATCCGTAGGGAATGCATCTGATTGACCAGGATCATTAGTAATGCCATTAGGGTCTTCGTTGGGAGATGTGGGATTTTTTTCCTACTGATGCTCAAACTTGTACAGGAAGGAGACAAAGTTTGATTTTGTTGAAGAGGTAATATAGTAAGCAAACAGATGCTCAAAGAAAATTACATGTCAGGAAACCTACAACTTTCGTCTTGAAGAATCATAACAAAGATATCCCTTTTGAACATCATTATAACCCAGGAAAACACACCTCACAACTTTAGCAAATAACTTATGATGTTCATGTCTAGGTAAATGGTCAAAACAGACACAACCAAAAACTTTTAGATGAGAATAATCAGGGAGTTTACCAAAAAGAATGGAATATGGATTATCATCTTTGTTAATGGTAATGGTGTGTTAGTTTATTAAATAGATAGAATTTTGGATGGCTTCAACCCAAAATATTTTAGGAACATTTGATGTATCAAGAAGAGCTAATGTGGTTTCCAAAACATGCCTATTTTTTCTTTCTACAACCCCATTTTGCTTAGGTGTGTATGGATACGAGTGTTGCAAAGTAATGACTCTCTCTTTGAAAAAATCTATGATTCTGACTTCATGTAATCCCCACCTTAATCAGATCGAAAAAATTTGATTCGTTTATTGAACTGAGTCTCAACACAGGTGACAAATTGTTGTATGAGTTTAGGAACTTCACTTTTATTTCTAAAAAAGAATACCCATTTATATCGAGAAACATGATCAATAAACAAGATAAAATATCGATACCCCAATCAAGATGAAATTGGTGCAGGACCCATACATCACTTTGAATCAAATCAAAAGTAAAATCGTATGAAGTAGGACTACAAGGAAAAGGCAGTTTATTACTTTTGGATTTTGCACAATTTTCACAACGCAATTTTGATAACAAAATCATGATTTCTTATTCAAATGGAGACAATATTGTAACATGGAAGAAAGGTTTTGAGCATGTGGATGTCCTAGACGATGATGCCATAAGTACCACAATTTATTTGAGTTAGTGATGTCTCCTTTAGTGGTAGACATATAACATGCATGGTGAGGTGTTTCAGACATGGACAACTGGAACATTCTCCCAACTTTACGACCCTTGGCGATCACCTTCCCTGTCTCCAGATTCTGAACAACACAACCAAGACGTGAGAAAACAACAAGACAATTTTGTTCCACCAACTGTCCAACCAAAATAAGATTAACAGTAAGTTTAGGGACAAAAAGGACATTAGTGAAGCAAGATGATTTTCCAATCTTAGAGGCAGGTAAAGTATGACCATTTCCTGTGAAAATTAGATGATTTTCTAATGGAGTCACATTCTCATGACATTTTGTCTACCAAATTTGATGGAAAAAATTACCCGATGTGGGAATTTCATTTTTGGATCTTTGTTTAAGGGAAAAGCTTGTTTGGAATCTTGTATGGATGAACAACTAGCCAAATGAAGACAAGGAAAAACAAGTTTGGCATGCTAACAATGCCTGTGTAATTTTGTGGATCTTTAATTCTGTACATGCAGATGTTGCACTCAGTCTGCGTCCGTTCAACATGGCAGCAGAGATGTGGAAGGATCTTAAAATGGTATATTCTCAATGTAATCATGCTCGGGATTCTGAGTTAGAACATACTCTTTCGGAATACAAACAGGGAGATAAAGACATTCAGAGTTATTATTCAGAACATACGGTAATCTGGTCAGAACAAGACAAAAGTTTTGGAGGAAACCTTTCTTACACAGGCTTCAAGGAAGGTATGTTGGAGATGAAGAAGACTCGAGTTGTCCAATTTCTCATGAAATTGAGACCTGCCTTTGAGCCTATTAGAGCTAACATTCTTAACATAGAAACTCTTCCAGACATCGATGTAGTTTTTGGATAACTCATTCGTGAGGAGACCCGCATCAATACTCTGGCATCCATGGATTCGTCCTACAAAATTGACACAACTATGTATACAACACATGGTACCCATAAATCAATTACTCAGAGCTCATTTCAAAAGTCTCCTCATAGTCCAAGCCATATTCTTGTTTATATCCTTGAGCTACTAGTCGAGCTTTGTACCTCTCCAATGTGCCATCAAACTTCATTTTCACAGAATAAATCCATTTGCTCCCAATAACAAAAGCTTCAACCGGTTTGTATATAAATAGTGGATAGTTTATCAATTGTAAAGATAAGAAATACAGAATAATTTTCAGCTCTCTTTGGTTTGTGATTTCTCAATTGTTATCAGTTGAGCCATAGTTATTTGATCGCCTTGTCTGATTCCCCTTTTTCTAGCTGAAAAACCATGACCTTCTCCATTAATTTTAACTGTGAACATACCAGAGGTTACACACGTCATAATCAAATGAATGAACCTAGTTGGAAATCCATACCCCATTAGTGCCTCCACAAATTCTGAACTCACTATATTATAGGCCTTTCTTAGATCGATTTTCATTAACCATCTACGTGTAGTCTGTCTATTATAATGTCTGAGGATGCCATGAAAAATCAAGACATTATGTAGCATAGATATTCCCCGAACAAATGCAGATTGATTCACTGCCATAATAGTACGTATCACTCCTTTCAACCTTTGGCAAATTACTTTAGAGATGCATTTATATAGTACGTTACAACATGCTATTGGTCTAAACTGGCTTGCCAATTCTGGATTGCTGGCTTTAGGAATCAATACAATGTTAGTAGCATTCATCTGTTTGAGTAGCTTTCCATTTGTGAAAAATTCAAGAACTACAGTAATGATGTCCTCACCTATAATGTCCCAAGTTGCTTTGAAGAATCCACTTCAATAGCCATTAGGACCGGGGCTTTTATTACTGTCAATCTGAAATAGAGTTGCTTTCACTTCCATAACAGTATATGGTTGCAAGAGTTGGATTTGTTGCTCATTATGAAGCAAATGACCATTCTTAAGGAGGCATATAAAATATGGTACTCTCACAGTAGCTTTTTACCAAGTAGATGCATGTAATATTTGAAAAAAATATCAGCAATCTCATCAGAATTAGAATGTCACTTCTCTAATCATCTTTGAGTTGGGTTGTTTCCTGTTGCAGCCATCTATGCTTAATAACTGAGTAAAAATATTGTGTGTTTTCATCCTCCAATCTAATCCATGTTGCCTTGCTCTTTTGCCGGAGGAATATTTCTACAAGAAAAGAAGATTGTTTGAATTTAACAAATTTTATCTTTACATCATATTGAAGTGCCAGGTGTTGGTGTTAACAGCTAAAGAAAAACATACGACAAAAGAAGAAAAAGAGATCTTTTATTAAGCTGAAAGAAGAAATATTTAATATGTGTTGATATTATTGTTGGGTCTTGCTTGTTGATAGGTTAGATGTAGTATAATGGTGATTTCACCTAGTGGTTGTGGTTTAATCTAAAGGGTTTGTAGTTGCAAATACAAAGCCAACCATGTGTTTTCGGCTTGCCCGAGAAGTAGGTCGTGAAACCAAGACCACTAGACTGATGGCCTAAGGACTGGGTCAACATGAGGTTCAACCCGAGAGGGTGAGCCCTAGTCCCATATCCTAACACTCAGCTCAAGAGAGTGAGTGGGGTAAGGCATAGGCTGGTCTTCATGCGGCAAAATGGGTGTCCGAGAGGAACACATTTGAAACGGGGTAAGTTGCCTGAGAGGGAACTTATTTCCATTTAAAGCTTAGCCTAGTCACTATTATCTTACAAATTTCCTTTCAAAAGCATGTACCCAACTACTTATCTCAACTTGTATTGCAGTCACACCCCAAGAACATTTCCCCATACTTGATTTTCTTGTTAATTTTTGCTATTTTTATTACTTTTGACAAAACCCCCAAATTGATATTTGACACTTTCGTGTCACCCCTTTAATTTACCATGTTTTTGTTCGTTAATGTCTTTAGCTACGACTAGTTAGAGCTTAATTTTATTTTTCTATCAATTCTCAAAACCACTCCCTTGGAACACGACCCCAACCTTTAGTTGGGTCACTATACTATCAACGATCGTAGACACTCATACCATAGGTTAGTGTCATTGGTCACGATAAGCATCAAAATGGCACCGCTACCGAGGAGTGGTTTCACGTGAAAATGTAGTTAACTAGAGCTTTTTTTTCTTTTTAGTGTAGTTTTTACTAATTTTACTTTTTGTTTTGTTTTTCTTTGTTTATTGTTTGTCTATGCAGGTCCTCTACCTAGAGCCAAAAGAGGGGTTGTCTCATGAAAATGAGGCAAACCTCACTAATGGAACTTGAGTGAGGAGTTGCGTCGTGCCACAACGTTAAATAAGGCGCTTCTTGGGAGGCAACCCAAGGTCGTAAATTTAGGATTTTACTTTTATAAGTAATGGTGTGTTAATGTTGCAGATAAATCGAGGAAAGTGTGAAAAGTCTCAGGTTGGCGAGCAGTAAGTCCATTCCGCGAGTCGCTAAACAGGTCGGCGAGCCTGACTGGATCCGTCGTTTGGCTCAATACAAGAGTTGTACAAATCCTGTAAACCTCGGCGAACTCGAAAAGCAGATCGACGCATCGCCAACCTGCTTGGCGATCTCGATGCAGACCATCGATCTCACCCCCAAAAAATTGAAGATTTTGAAGAAAGGACGAGAAAAATGACCACTCGGCGGACCGTTGAGTGGGTCAGCGAGTTGACTAACATCGCCGAATGGACAAGAACTGAACGGTTATAAAGTGCCAATAATCTCAGAATTTTTAAATTTTCCCACTCTCCCTCCTTTTAAACTTCTCAACTTCACATCAAGGTAATAATTTCTAGATTATTGCTTGCCTTTAGTATTGTAGTCGATAATTAGTGCTAGGAGTGGATTACATTGCGCCTAGCATTTCAAAAGTATTTTAATCGGCATCTAAGGTTGGTTTTCCGAACCCCGAATTTATTTTTAGCAATTTTGTACTCATTTGCAATGATTTTTTTTGTTATTTGCATTTGAGGACAAATGGTTTTATTTGTGGTGCGGTGAGGCTCACCTTGTTTTGCTTGTTTCGGATACTTGTGTTTTGGTGTACATTTGGGTTGTGTGTTTTTAATTGTGTTTTTAAAAACTACTTTGCAATTGTTTGAGCTTATGGCTCTCTTTTGGGTTTAATTGAAAAATAATTTTGACCCTTCCGAAAAAATTTCATTTTTCAAAAAATTTCGCCACCTCTTGTGTTGAAAGTGGTTGTTCTTGTACAAATTCATTTTTCAAAAATGAAGTTGCACAAACAATATGTGAACTCTTTGCATCTCGTTGTGATTAGCCATTTCTCAAATTGATTTTCTTGTAATGACCCTTGCACACTAGCGAAAGTGTGTAGTCTTGTTTACCTTAAGTGTCGATGCCTTGTGTGATGAGTTTACTTTGAAACATGCATGAATAAACCCAGAATTTGCCCCGTTAGTCTAATTGATTTAGAAAGGTGTCCTCTTGAGATGATCTTAGGCAACTTTAAAGAGTGTGAGCCAAATTTGACATATACCTATTTTGTGGCCTACCCGTGAGCGTGTGAAACTCTTTTGAACACCCTTTGAGCCTTACCTTTCTTTGGAAGAACCTTGATGAACCTTAGACCTTACTTGACCCACTACCTATAATCCTTTTGATTTGTGGTTTAGCGAATAGCCAACTTAGGCCAAAAGCCTAAGTTTGGGGTATGGTGAAAAGGAAAAGGAGAAGTCAAGAAGTGAAAGAAAAGTCTCCCTTTAACCCATCGTATTGCATAAAAATGGAACCCTATCAAAAAAAGTGTGTGGAATAAAGTACAAAAGAAATATGATTTCCAAGCAATCCATGGAGGTGAATAAAAAGATGACTTAGAAGCACTAGAAAAAGAATTGAAAAAGGGAAAGAAGGGAATGCCTTGAGAACACCACACCTCATGAGGATGAAAAAGTCACTGAGCCTAAATGACCATACCTTTGCACTCGGCTCCATTATAAGCCTTGAAAAGACCTTTTAAATCTTGAGTAAGCCAATTCAAAATTCGATTGGAAAATAAGGGCAAACCTGTGGGTGAAAACATGCATTGTGTTCCTCTTTTTTAGTGTGGGCGTTGCATCTGATTCCTGATCTTAAATGGATTAACCTATAGGTGTGAATATGGAATCATTCTTTGTGTGAGGGCATTTAGATACCTTTTGTTGAGCTTGAACTTGCATAAGTAGCAAGTATTGCGAGCATGAGAATCTTTGGTAGTGGTGTGTCAACTTGAATCTTTAAGTACACAGTTGAATTTTGCATAAGTACTTTAAGTCTTGTTGTGTATGTTCATGATTTAGTCTTGTGTAGCACTATTTGAGACACCTTGTTGAACAGATGAACTTGAGTTTGCTTGAGGACAAGCAAAAGTTTAAGTTGGGGGTGTTTATGAGTCCACAAATTGAACTAATTTAGGGCTTTATTTTGATAAGAATAGTGTCCTCGAATGCTTATTTTGTTTCAATATCTAATGAAAACTCTTAAATTTCAGGTATTTGAAGTTTTATTGAAAGCATGGACACTTAGGCGGAAAAAGGAACAAAAAGGCTGAAAAGAATGAAGAAGCTGAAGCATGAGCATCGCCAAGCACACTTGGCGATTCGCTAAAGGGATTCACTCTGCCCTTTGTTCCAGTGCGCGAAGCCCTGAAGAAGAAGGATCAAAAGGCGATGAAAGGAGCAGTCGGCGCTTCGCCAAATATTTTTGTGAAGCAGTAATATACCGCCCAATGGTCCAGAACGTGAAGATGATGAAGGGAAGCACGAAACGACGATGAAACAGAAGAAGGGCGAGTCGCAGAGTCATTCGGCCACATCGACTAACCTCGTCGAAAGATCCGCCAACACTATTTTCTAAAGTCAATAAATACTGAACTTATTATTAATTTTAGAAGAGTCGGACTTTTATTTTAATTTCATAATAGAATAGTACTTTTTGGAAGTGGGAGACTTGAAGAAAGAAGGATTCCATCTTCCCCAAGTTGGAAGTGGGTCTTCTCCATTCGCCTTCCTTTGCTTAAATCAAGGTTTAATTTCTTATACACATTTGATTTTACTATCATTTTAGGTGTATTTTGCTATTTCTTGATGTGTGGCTAAAAACCCCCCATTCTTGGGGTGTGATTTAGCAAATATGTGTTGATATTATTGTTGGGTCTTGCTTGCTGATGGGTTAGATGTAGTTTAATAGTCATTTCACCTAGTGGTTGTGGTTTAATCTAAAGGGTTTGTAGTTGCAAATACAAAGCCACCCATGTGTTTTAAGCTTGCCCTAGAGAGAGGTCGCGAAACCAAGACCACTAGACTGATGGCCTAAGGACTGGGTCGACATAAGGTTCAGCCCGAGAGGGTGAGCCCTAGTCCCATATTCTAACACTGAGCTCGAGAGAGTGAGTGGGGTAAGGCGTAGGTTGGTCTTCATGCGGCAAATGGGTGTCCGAGAGGAACGCATTTGAAACGAGATAAGTTGCCCGAGAGGGAACTTATTTCCATTTAAAGCTTAGCCTAGTCACTATTATCTTACAAATTTCCTTCCAAAAGCATGTACCCAACTACTTATCTCAACTTGTATTGCGGTCACACCCCAAGAACAATTCCCCGTACTTGATTTTCATGTTAATTTTTGCTATTTTTACTACTTGTGACAAAAACCCCAAATTGATATTTGACACTTTCGTGTCACCCCCTTTAATTCACCATGTTTTTGTTCGTTAATGTCTTTAGCTACGACTAGCTAGAGCTTAATTTTATTTTTCTACCAATTCTCAAAACCACTCCCTTGGGACATGACCCAACCTTTAGTTGGGTTACTATACTATCGACGATCGTAGACACTCATACCGTAGGTTAGTGTTGTTGGTCACGATAAGCATCAACTATATAAAATTTTGTATATATTTCGATTCGGATTTATTCTTTGAATTCGGATGTTAACAAGCTAGATTGAAGTTGATCGCGTGGAATACCGCCCGTCTTCTGAGAGCCTGTTTAGTTGGTATCAGAGCCTAGGAACTTTCATGGTACATATGAGATTGATGTGAAGTATACAACATATATATTTTCTTCTCTTCATGGATCTTGGAGAAACGAGTACTAAGAGTACTAGATTGGAAGAGGTAGATATACCTCAAAACCTTGATTTGTTAAACAAATTGTCTATTCCAAAGATTAATATTAAAACCATTTACGATTATGATTGGTTTGATAAAATATCTAATAAACAGTTAATTAAAACTACGGAACAATATTTGGCGTTAAATTCGTCAGAACAGACTATTCGTTTGTTAAATAAAACAGATATTGAAATGTATAAACTCTAGTATAATTTCTTGCATATTGGCATGATCCAAATTGTTTTTAAGCTACTAATCCATAAAGGGTTACCAGAGACTTTTCTAGCTGCTTTACGTGATGCTAGAAATTTCAATTTTAGACAATCTTTGATGGGTTCGATTGAATCTACTTTGGCCTATGGGCCAGTCTACTTTAATACTTAGCCTTATTTACAGTTATCTTTAACTGATGCTAATATTCTTGATGCTTTAACTTTAAATGTTAAAATGGATGGTTATAATTATGCACTTGGATCTTAATTAATTTGCTTATCTTATAAAATCTATTTCAAATTACTTTCTACGTTAAACCCGAGATGTAAGTTATATGATACATCTGTTGAAACTATTTTAGTAGAAACTAATTTTGCTAGATCTAAGGTCACTACTAGGCGACCTATAAAATGGGAAGAAATTAATTTTCCTACTACTTGGACTTTGGAGTCGGTTATCCATCCAAACCAGATGACGGATGCAGTCACTAATTCTGAGTATTCTCATATCACTCAAAATCCTGATGGTAGGATTTGTATGCAGTTTAATGATATCCCTTTTAGTAGACATTCATTTTCTTCTGCTAGAAGATTGTCTGCTATGCATCATATTTCCCCCATTGATCATGTGTACGGCCCGACTCGTAACCGTGTTGTTTCTCTACATACTATACCTTCGATTATATCAGCGGATCAAAGTGATAAGTTTGTTAATAAAATCAAAATTAATCCTCGTTTAAATATTGTTCATGCAAATGATATTGCTTCTGATATTTCTGATAAGGATTTTCCTTCTCAGCCCGTAATGGATTTTGATCTTAACAATACTTGATGATGGATCTACACCAAATAGATTTTAGCCCAGGTTCTGTAACCAGAAAGTACATTCAGAATGAATTTTTAAGTGATAAATGGAATCAGTTTAAAACTTGGTTTTTTGACACTTATAGTGCCGATGACTTAAACAATATTTCTCAAGAGTTTTATGGAACTTGTGATTTACATAATCAAATTATGTATTTTGTTCCATGGTTTATAACCACTTATTTACCTTTATTCATCAACGTTCTTGAACGAACTTATAAAGATGGAACTGGTAATATTATCAAGGTTGATTACCCACCTCAGTCACCTTTTGTTTTACCTAATAATACGGGTATAACATCTACTGCCTTTCAAAAATTTATTGAAGAAGATGTTGCGGCAGTCAGCATCAACGAAATTAATAATTTGATTTCTCAAAATAATTATTTGGGACTTTACGTTAAAGTTTTGGGTGAACATATTGGTTCTCTAGATTAAAAAAATTAGATGAATTAACTGCTTTGATAATACAAATAAAAAAGATGTACAGACTTTTAATAAATCTATTAGATGTACCGATTTTTTGTAAATCTATTAGATTTACGATAAGCTCTTCGCTCTTCTCGTTCTTCTCTAGACCTTCGCCTAGACCTTCTCTTCCTATAAGGTTTATCAGGAGTGGAACCACTAGAATCTCTGTGTTTGGTCTCCTTACCTTTAGCTGAATCAGATAATCCAAACTGGGTACAGAAGTCTCCTAGCTGAGATCTTTCTCTAAGCTTATCAAACTTAAGTTGTCTAGATAGCTTCAATTCGTTGCACAGGTTTATGCCTTCTTGAGTGCAGGCTCCTATCAACTTAACATAAGTATAGGATTTGTACGGAATAACCCCTTGTGTATCCCTCAGGGTTTTCCTAACTCTTTCCGCAAATAAAGGAGGAAGGTCGTCTATAAACTTAGCTTTCCAATACTCAAGACCATTTTCGGGTAGTTCCATCACCCGAATCATATAAGTATCTTTATACCATCGAAATTCTCCTAAATGTCGACATCGTAGACCATTTAATAGGGAGCGAACTGTCTCGTATTGATTGGTAAATCTATTGAAATGTTCTAAGATGGTCAAAACTAGGGTATAAACAGCATCTTCCCTATTTCTGACTAAAGTCATGCCCAAGTTATAAACACCTTTGTTATCTGTAGTAGCATTTACCACAGCAGCTTTCGCTTTTACGCTCATATAATTATCCCACCAACCTCGGAGTTGGCAAGTAAAACCTGTAATTATCATTTTGCAAATATTTCTATCTGTATTTTTCACATTTTTACAGATAGTAGCATACATAAGCATACGATGAACAAGAATAGTCAACTGTCTATCAATCAGTCCATCAAGATTTCATTCATAAATCTCAGATCCACTATACGAGGTATTGGTCTGATTCCAGTCACGTTCCTCTATAAGCACATCTTGAGGAGTTGGTCTGGAATAATAATAAGTTTGCATGCTGGGCTTATGAGCAAACTGAGTAGTGTTACCACTATTCTTCTTTGGATAACCACGAAGTTTATTAAATTCTAAAGCGACATGCTCTTTATAATCAAAAGCCTGTTCTAATTCATCCGGAAAAGTTTCGGACAGATCCATAGGTTAAGCACTGAATTCAGAAAACTTTTTATCAAGAAGTTCTTCTAAATTAAAAAGAGATTTAAAAACAAAATCCTGAATCTCAGGCGGTCGTTGGACATGAGTAGAAAGCTCTGAAATTTGTTTTGAAGTAGAAGCTTTCCCATGAGGTTTTCAATCTGTTTTTATCTGAATTATCAAAGCAGTTAGTTCATCTAATTTTTTATCAAGAGAACTGATATGTTCACCCAAAACATTAACATAAAGTCCCAAATAATTATTTTGAGAAATCAAATTATTAATTTCATTGATGTTGACTACAACAACATCTTCTTCAACAAATTTTTGAAAGGCAGTAAAAGTAATACCAATATTATTTGGTAAAATAAAAGATGCCTGGGGGGATAAATTGCTTTGACAATATTTTCAAATTCATCTTTATAAGATCGTTCAAGAACATTAATATATAAAGGCAAATAGGTGGTTATAAAGCAGGGTACAAAGAACATAATATGATTATGCAAAGCACACATTTCATAAAATTCTTGAGAAATATTATTCAGGTCATCAGCACTATAAGTGTCAAAAAACCAAGTTTTAAACCGGTTCCATTTATCACTAGAAAATTCATTTTGAATATACTTCTGTGCCAGAGAACCTGGGCTGAAATCAATTTTGTGTACATTCATCATTAAGTATCATTAGGGTTAAAATCCATTTCGGATGCAGAAGGAACATCCTTATCAGAAATATCAGATGATTTATCATTAGCTCGAACAATATTCAAGCGAGGATCAATTTTTATCTTATTTTTATCAAAAATAACAAAAGATAAAGTATGCAAAGAAGCATCATGATTACGAGCTGGACCATATAATGGTTCAATCGACGAAATATGCTGAATAGTCAGAGATCTTCTATCTGAAAATGAATGTCTATTACAAGGAACACTTTTTTCATCAAACTGAATGCAAATCTTACCATCAGAATTTTGCGTAATATGAGAATATTCTGAATTAGTGACATCATCAGTCATTTGTTCAGGAGGTATAACAGAATCCAAAGTCCAAGTAGTAGGAAAATTAATTTCTTCCCATTTAATAGGTCTTCTAGTAGTGACCTTAGACTTAGCAAAATTAGTTTCTACCAAAATAGTTTGGTCAGATGTATCATATAACTTACATCTTGGATTTAAAGTAGCAAGCAATTTAAAATAGATTCTATAAGATAAACAAATCAATTCAGATCCAGGTGCATAACTACAACCATGTGTTTTAACATTTAAAGTTAAAGCATCTAAAATATTAGAATCAGTCAAAGATAACTGTAAATTAGGCTGAGTATTAAAATAGACTGGACCATAGGCCACAGTAGATTCAATCGAACCCATCAAAGATTGTCGAAAATTTAAATTTCTCGAATCTCGTAAATCAGCCAACAAAGTCTCAGGTAACCCTTTAAGAGTTAAAGGCTTAAAAGCGATTTGAACCCTGCCAATATGCAAGAACTTATATTGAGATTTATATAAATCAATATCACGCTTATTTAATAAACGAATAGTCTATTCAGACAAGTTTAACACCAAAGATTACTCAGTTGTTTTAATCAACTGTTTATGAGAGATTTTATCAAACCAACCATAATCATAACGGTTTTAATAGCTATTTTCATAATAGTCCATTTGTTTAACAAATCAAGGTTTTGAGGTATATCTACCTCTTCCAATCGAGTACTTTTAGTACTAGTATCTCCTAGATCCATGATCAAGAGAATATATCTATGCCGAAATACTTCACATCAATCTCATATTTACCATGAAAGTTCCAAGGCTCTGATACCAATGAAACCAAAATCTCAGAAAACGGGCGGTAGTCCGCGCGGTCATCTTCAATCTAGCTAGTTAACATCTGAATTCAAGGAATAAATTCGAATCAAAATATATACAAATTTTGATATAGTTTGATGACTGTATGGAAGGATTTGATCCTTTTACCCAAGCAAAGGGTCTGTCGAGATTCAAATACGTATTGTTAGTGAGCCTATGTGTCTAGCAGTTCTAACCGGGTATAAGGCGCCCTTTTTTTCTCCTTATTGGGCTGAGACCATAGCTGGCTAGACGGAGTCACTAAGACAAAGCCACCTTGTTGTATTGAATCTGACTATACCACTATCTCGGAACCAAGTCAAGAAACCATATATAAATTTATGCATATTTAGATAAAGTCTAGATCTTTCATGGTAGATATAAAAGTGAAGTTAGTTATCCGACATAGATATAATTCTTTAGTTGCACATAGTCACGGCTCAGATCGGAGAAGTAGAGAAAGTAAAAGAAAGGAAGAATTAAAGTACCTTGTGGCTAACACCAGAGCTTATAATAGAGCAACACACTTTATTCCACAACTCCGGTAGTATCTGGCAAATTCACAAATTACAAGAGAGAGAATACAAAAGGAAGAGAGGGTTTCTGAACCTGCTCTCAATAACTAAAACTAAACTTATTTATAGAAGAAAAAAGAATTTAGGAATAGTAAAAATAGGTCCCTTATCAGTGGGTCCCAAGAACAACATATTTACTGTTAATCAACAGTGTTTCTATTGTTGATAGTGACTTAAAGATAACCTTATCTTATCTTTACATCTTATCCTTCTCTTTTCAATTCTCTAAGGAAATCTTCTGCTTTGGACAGCATATCTTCTTACATGGTTTTTTCCGGTTCACAAAGATGGGCCTCTTGAGCATCATTTGCGATATCATCACTCGTTTCACTCCTCATTGAGGTGTCTGACTTTTCATAGTGAGTGATATTGAGGAGTAGTTTCCTCCTGACTTCATCCAAATACTCCTTTATCATTTCTTATTTATTTCCATCTTGAATGGAAATTCTCCTGGCAATATGCTTGACGGAGTTGTCAGCAACTATTCCTTTGTGAGGAGTAGTACCATAATCTTGGATTTTTTTTGAGAAATAGAGTCCAACAATTCTTGGCCCTATAAAGATTTAGTCGTGGGATTCTTCTTCATTAATTTATCCCAGAAATTATTATAATAAGTCCGATATAAACACGGAATTTTTTCTTCGGTAAAACCTACATCCAAGGTCCATTTATTGATCCATGAAATCGAGAACTCTATGAAGAAATATATTTGTTCAATTTGTTCCATATAACAAATATGATATGAGTGGTATAAATCATTAAGGTCTGGTGAAACCTTAACCCAGTTTTTTGTATAATTTTAAAAAGGGATCAGGCAAAATCTTTGTCGTCGGACCGTGGTATGACCACCAGTTCAAGAACCAATTAGAGATCGGGTCAGCAAATATCTTTGCACAAACCTTAATGAACCAAGTATGTTTATGCCTCTCATTATTATAATAGAGGACTTTACTGAAAGCGTTAATATAATCCCAATAAGTGAAGCTAGTAGGGACTTTGTTCAGGCTGATCTACCTTTCTTTCATCAAAGATATACCCCAATCTTCGATTGATAAAATTTGTTTTATGATCATTTTGGAGAAGTTATAAACGTTCTCGCTGGTGTTATAACCTGAGAAGTGCTGAAATTCAACACTACCCGTATTCATCAAGATGGTCTCGTAATACGAGCGGGTTTTGTATGACTCACCCGGGAAATATAATATGTTAAGCAAATATCGCTGGAATATTTTCCAGGGTTCTTCTTTCCTCTAAATCTCAGAGTTTTCAAGAAGAAATATCATTTCTTTCTTTGCCACCCTTTCATACGATCTGATATCATCAATATCGTCTTTAGCAATAGAGGCAAAAGTATCACTTTGCTTCTGAGACAAATATGCCCCTAGTTTCGCGTATAATGGGCTAATTTCTGGAATATCTTCCAGTCTGATGGATGATGATGATGCCTGAGGTATTTTTTAGCTTATCAAGCTCATTCCTCCTCGCTGTTGAATTGGTGAGTTGGATGAGGATTTGTATGACGATCATGAAGATGTTCCTGGAGATGATCTTCCCCGTCCACTTCCGCGTAGGTTATTTCCCTTGCCTCGTCCTTTGGTGACCCAAGGAGGGTCCATTCTACAAATAAAACGTTTTGTTTTATTCATCATAAAGATCATAAGCATCATAATAATTCTGATAATAATAATTCACACCGTCAAAATCGACAACTTATTCAATATTATGAATGGTGAATATATCCATCACCATGCCATCTATAATCTTCCATAGGATAAGTTCCTGTACATCTCGGTTGAGCGAAACTACTTTCAATATTGTAACTAGAGTTTTATCAGTGAAGAAAGGGGTTAAAAAACTCATTGTTTAAGAAGATAGATATTCTCTTAATAAGAAATCTGGAAGAGAGTTATCACTTCCCTTTTTATAATGAATTTCGAAATCAAATGGGGCTAATTGTGCCTACCACCTGGCAAATATCAACTTAGAAGCATCGTGTTTGAAATCTTTATCAAACATATATTTTACCGATTGTGCATCAATTTTTATTAAAAACTTTTTGATTGTATAAATCATCATGAAATTTCAATACGCATTTAACGATAGTTTGCATTTCATGAGCTACCGTAGCATATTTTTTCTGAGCATCGCTCCATATTTCGAAATGAAATCGAATCAGATATTCATTTTTATCATGAGGATTAATTTGTTTCAACATTCCTCCATAGCCAATGTTAGACGCATCAGTCTCGATAATCTTCTACCATGCAGGGTTAGCAAGAGTTAAACAAGGCAAAGATTGAACACGAAGTTTAATATTCTTTACCAACTCGGTGTGACTATTAGTCTAGGGTGCTTTATGATCCTTTTTTAGCATGTCATATAATAGGGCTAAATCACGAGATAAATTCTTGTAAAAGAGGGAAATATAATTTAAACTTCCCAAGAATCTCACAAATAAGATGTCCTAAAAATCTGACTTCAGTTTGAAATAAACTTATTTTTGGTTTAGAAATTACCAAACCATTTTGTATAACAATTTTCTTGAAAATATCCAAATGTTTAATATGCATTTCAAGATTCTTTGAATAAACCAAAATATCATCAATATAAACAATGATGAAGTCCATATATGGGTTGAAAATATCATTCATAATCTTCTGAAATTTAGAAGGAGCGTTTTTCAAACCAAATGGCATAACATTCCATTCGAATTGTCCAAATGGGACATTAAAAGCAGTTCTATAAGAGTGCTCTTTAAATATTTGGATCTACCAATAACCTGATTTTAAATCAAATTTTTAGAAAATATATTGGCATCATATAATCTTGATAGTAAATCCTTTTTATTTGGAATAGGATACCTAATCCATTTTAAATATTTGTTTAAAGGCTTATAATTTATTGCCAACCAGGGAACACCACGTTCCTTTTCTGCTGCATTATTGACATAAAATAGAGTGCAAGACCAAGGAGATTTTGAAGGTTTTATCAAACTCTTTTGTAACAAACTATCAATTTCTCTTTTGAAGAATTCAACCAATTTGGCGTTCATCTGACAAGGACGAGATTTGGTAGGGATATCATCCTCAAAGAAATTATCTTCATATGGAAGGGTCACATTATGCCTTTTTCGATTCCAAAAAGCACTAGGATGATCAACACAAATATCAATGGCCATTTGTTCAGAAATTAATTTATTTTTTTCCTGTACTTTAGTAGATTTCAAAGTGTCGAATATATTCATACTAAATAATTCCAGTTGCAAAGAATCTACATGTTTTTGTTTCATATTAATCAAAGCATTAATATCACGAGAAACAGGATCGATGATAAAAGTATAACTAATATTTTGATCTTTATAAGTAGCAGAAAAACCCTTAGCATTTATGCTGGTAAATGGATAAATAGCATTTATAAAAGGTGTTCCAAGTATAATTGGAGGGTATAACTAATTTTTTACCATGAAAAAGAAATGCGGAATGTAAACTTTATTTTGACAAATACGTGTATGGGACAATTTATACTTAATATCTAAAGCATGTCCAGAAGCAGATTTTACCATATGAGTTGTTTTTTCAAAATACTTGGTAGTTACAAGACCTTCTTGAATGCAACTCACATCAGCTCCACTATCAATCATGGCAATATCAGTTATAGAAAAAGTATTATCAATTAATATGGTGCATTTAACATACCATTTATGAGCAGTAACAATCTACATCATTCCCAAAAACATATCTTTTCTAGGATCAAGGTTAATAGGTTTTGCAAGAGTATTATCTTCAGCAACCTTTTTACCTTTGCTATTAGTTGTCTCAGTCTGAGTAAGGCGATGATCACAAATCATTTGATTTTGTTTAAGAGATTTAATTTCTTTTTTCAAATTCTCAATTTCTCCCTTTAAATCATCAAACGAAGAGTCGCGAGTATCAACAGGTTGTTTAGCAAGTCTATTATTAACTTCAGACAAAGAATAATGAGCAGAATACTCAAATTCAAAATCATTTTTTGGTTTTTCAATAGTTTTTGAAGAACTAGCACTGTTATTAACAGCTAACTGAATATTTTTTTTCTTGCAAATTGTTATCAGTAACTTCTTTCAAAAGTTCTATCACATTATCAGAGGTAATAGTATTAATGTTTAAATCTTCAAATTGAGATTGTAATTTATAAAATTCATCATTTTCACAAGAGCAAATATCACCTCTACACCTGCAAGCATTTGTATTAGCCTGCTGAATATTATCAGAGAATTCAGGCAAATCAATCTCTTCTTCAGAACCTGAATCGGAATCATAGTCGGACTCAGAACCAGAGGTGTATAAGAAACTATAGATCTTATCAAGAACCTCTTCATCTAGTTCTAAAGTTTTCAGCTTTTCAAGCTTACAATTGGGTGCTATATGTCCAAACTTTCCACACTTATAGCACTTGATCTTAGCGAGTTCTCGTCTAGACCGATTTTTTTGCAAATCTATTAGATTTACGATGAGCTCTGAGCTCTTCTCGCTCTTCTCTAGACCTTCGCCTAAACATTTTCTTCCTATAAGGTTTATCAGGAATGGAACCACTAGAATCTCTATGTTTGATCTGCTTACCTTTAGCTGAATCCAAACTGGGTACAGAAGTCTCCTAGCTGAGATCTTTCTCTAAGCTTATCAATCTTAAGTTGTCTAGATAGCTTCAATTCGTTGCACAGGTTTATGCCTTCTTGAGTGCAGGCTCCTATCAACTTACCATAAGTATAGAATTTGTACGGAATAACCCCTTGTGTATCCCTCAGGGTTTTCCTAACTCTTTCCACAAATAAAAGAGGAAGGTCGTCTATAAACTTAGCTTTCCAATGCTCAAGGTCATTTTCGGGTAGTTCCATCACTTGACTCATATAAGTATCTTTATACCATCAAAATTCTCCTAAGTTTCGACATCGAAAACCATTTAATAAGGAGCGAACCGTCTTGTATTGATTGGTAAATCTACCATTGAAATGTTCTAAGATGGTCAAAACTAGGGTATAAACAGCATCTTTCCTATTTCTTACTAAAGCCATGCCCAAGTTATCAACACCTTCGTTATCTGTAGTAGCATTTACCACAGCAGCTTTTGCTTCTACGCTCATATAATTATCCCATCAACCTCGGAGTTGGCTAGTAAAACCTGTAATTATCATTTTGCAAATATTTCTATCTGTATTTTGCACATTTTTACAGATAGTAGCATACATAAGCATTTAACCAAATGAAATATTAGTAAAAAAAACTTATTTATAATGAGATCAGATGTTAAGAATAGTAGAAAAGACTCAATTTATTATGAAATGTTATGAGAAGTAAAAAAGACTCATTATATATATACATATATTTATAGTAAGGATGGCATGCAAATATGAATGGAGAAAGTACCGTATAAATTTTGTTTTTTTTTATAAATAGACAGCAAACAATTTTTTGAGTAAACAGTTAGATTAATTTTATAACAATAAAAAGGGAAAAGGAAACAAAAATTCCCTAAAAATTTATATTCCCAGACCTCTCCCCTTTCCCGCCAACAATTGAGCACAGAACTTAGAAGATTCTTCTCATTTTCTTTTGTGACGAAATTACCCCTGCGATATCCCCAAAACTCAGCCAATAACTGAAAGGTAGAGCCGAAAATATTCCCAAACAGAATAATGGCGAGGGGCAGTCTTTGGTAACAAACTCTGTGTGTATAACGAACTATAAATACAGCTCACGTTCCTCATTCTTCTTCATCAAATTGTAATCGAGAGATTTCTATCTTGTAATCAGGAGATCTACTTGGAATCGATTCATAATGAATTTTGATTTTTCTGAATAGTTTACATGTATTACCGTAATTCTTTCTCATCTTTTGTACTTGCTTTACTTAATTCTTCAGGATTCATGATGAATTTTGATTTTTCTGAATATTTTACATGTATTACCGTAATTTTCTCTTCTTTTGTATTTGCTTATGCTGTTAGTGATAATCACACAAAACGATTGGCATAACTTGTAACTTCCTCTAGCATTTTGAGTAAAGTTTGGTATTGAAACCTTGCTCCCTATTCAGTCTTGAAAGTTGTTTTTGAATAGTTTGGATGAAATTGCATTCAAGCTTCCCAAAATAAATTCGTTTCATATAAATTTTGATGGAGGGATTAATTGTTTCATGCAATTTCTGGTTTCAGCATCTTGTGTTTGATCTTTTCTTTCTTTGCAAAACCTAGTTAGCTGGAGAAGATGCATTTTCACTTCTACTTCCAAGTATTGGATTCCCCTTATTTCCTGTAATTGATTAGTTTGTTGAAATATAGGTATATCTTACTCTCTTCTTTGCCATGTGGAGCTTTACATCTGGATCCTTCTCGCACTGGATATGGGAAGCGGGAGAGTGGTTCACAATCCTTTCTTCTGTTGCAAGTTTACTCTGTCTTTACTTTATATCACCATTGAGAGTGGTACGTGATCTGTGTCTTATAAATTTTCTTCCAAGTTGTTGATTTATTATTGAGGTCGCTTCTTATATCGTAAATCTTCTGTCTATGCAGAGGACGAGGGTCTTACTCTTGATGATTGCTTCCTTTTCCATCGGTGCTTCTGTAGCCATTTTTACCAAATATTTCTTTGAAATAGATCAAGAGTAAGACTAGAAAGATGGCAGATATTTCTGTTGTTGATGTTCTATATGGTTGCTTTTACTGCTTTCTTGTCATATCATACTATCAAAAACCTGATTTTTGTAGTCTTCAATTGTGTACAGAGAAAGGCTTGATGCTGATTGGTATATATACTTGCGATTACTTTATCCTTAATAATTAGATCTACTCAAAATCCTTACTGGAAAAAATGGTATCCTTGTAGAAACTAGTATTGTTTTTCATCTTTAATTAGAATGACTACCTACTCTGGAACTTCTTTCATAAGGACTTGTGAGAACAATGGCATTGGAGTAGATGAATTTGACATTTTGTATCATTCTTGCATGCAGTTAGCTAAAAGTGGCTTCTAGGATCACATAGGTTTTGGAGAACCTGGAATGGCAGGATTGATCACCTAGGTCTTCACAGTTCAGAATTGGATTATACTTAGCATATGAATGAGAAATATTGAGCAATATGGGTGTTGGGATGTTGGTCTGTTGTTAGGTTGTGAGCTATTGTTTTTGGATTTGTAAACTGATGACTTGTAATTACTTATATTTTCCATGGGTTTAGGGGATGTTACAGTTGGAAAATTCTATCTCACCATTAAGTGCATTCTTAGCTAGCAGTATATGTGAAGGAGTTCTGAAGAGTGCTCATAAATGAGTGAAACTAAGAAACATGACGAAATTATGAAGGGTGCACTTAAATAATTTTCCACTAATTTCCTTAAGTCATTTCTAATATGACACAGGCATTTGCTTGCTCTTTCAGTTTGTACATTTTATTGCATCTTAATGATTTCAATAGCAGTTACTTTGCTCCTTCTGTATGTGTAGTTGATTATCTCTTGTTGTTCTGTGTTCTTTCTTTGAAGAATATTTTGATAATTTGAAAAATATCTAACTTCAGAAAGCATTCCTTGCTTTCTCTACAGGCTTGTTTGCCGCCTTTTGGCACCTCCAACACTTGGCATTGGAATTATCTGGTTTGGATCCACGTTTACGAGGGAAAGGAGTGCAATCTACATGGGCAGCCTGTTCTATTCTTCTCTTCTATTTTTCTCCACCTTTAATGCTAGTAATTCAGAATACATTGACAGCCATACAGCGCATCGGATGTTAAAGGTAAGCAGTTGTATGCATACAATGTGCTCACACACATCCTATAAATCATTACTTCTGTCTAATGAATGAATAATATGACTGATTTAATGATGAGTACTGCTTGTGTGATAGGTATGCATTGTGTTTGCATTGTTCATGGGATACCTTGTGTGCAGTGGCGGAACCAGGATTTTCAATAAAAGAGTTCAAAATCTAAAAAAATAGACACATGAAGTAGCCGAAGGGGGTTCGACATCTACTATATATACCTAAAAAAATTATTTTAACCATGTATAAATCATATAATTTTCCGCCGAAGGGGGTTCGGATGAACCCCTCATTGTAAGGTGGCTCCGCCACTGCCTTGTGGTATATAGTCAAGAGATATTGTATGATGCTCACTTTGGAGAAATTAACTTTGTCAATCGCACACTCTCCATCTTCTTCCGTTTACCGGGTATATTGTTCCATGCTGCAAGACTATGCCTGGGTGCATAAATTGAGCAACACAGACAGAATCACAGAATTAATGCTGATACACTTGGAACTGTAGAATAAATAGAGAGTAGATTGCAGATAGGGAACTGTAAATGATGAAAAATATTCCTTTGTGGCTACATTTTACTGATTGAATTTGAAATTCGTTAGTCTGAAGCTAAGTGCTTTGAATGTTATATTCCTTGGCAAATAGTAATTGTATATTCTAGCGTTCCCAAATTTTTCACAAAATTTTAGCTACAAATCGGTTAGCTTTATCTTGATATCAGTTTTCGAAAACCCCTTTTCAATCATTTTCAGTTGGTCTATTTTGCATTCTGTTGGTGATAAGCACTTTTGCTTAACTAAATACTCCTTTTAAAACATTTTAATTGTTTTAATAGGAAAACGTATTTTGGCGGAATGACCTAAGAGACTCTTATACTTGGCTCAAATTGTCAAATAGACCCTTTTACTCATGATTTTGCCAATTAAATACTTAAACTCAATGAAACACAATATTTTAAACCCCTCTGACCGTTGACCAATCCTATGTGGCAACTTAATAGTCGAGGTGGAACAAACGTGTGATCTCATCATCTCATGCGTTAAATGAGCGTAAACAGAAAAATTTGAGACTAAAATTAATTAAAAGAAAAAATGAATAAAAAGACAAATCTTCTTTTCCCCATTTTCTTTTCTTTTCTACCCAACATCACTGTCGTTCTTCCCCCCCCCCCCCACCTAGTCCCCATTTTTCTTTTTTGCTCCCTATCCCCATTTTTATAATCTTTAATATGTTTGCAAAAAGTATTTCAGAAATCCTTTTCCAGAAGTAGTTGCTTCAGTCTTTGTGAGATAAAAATATATGAAGAGAAGCTATTGGGGGAATGGGGAGGGGTAATTTACCGACGGCTAAGTGATATAGATCAGATTATTTTGGAGAGCGAAGAATGATTATTGTATGTTTTTTTGTAAAATTAAGTGGAACATGTATATTTATTAGAACATATTAAGATATTTTAGTGTGGTTCATTGGCATTAATGGAGGAAACAGATTCACAATGGTTCAAGTGGTGGATGAAGACCTTGGTAAAAAAAATATGGCGAAAAATTATGGACGATGAAAACTTGGAGAACAATGATATTTTTTAGTTATTTAAGGTAGTAATAACTAGTAAGGATTAAGGATGTAAGATGACAATGGTGTCTTTGGTGAAAAAAATGGAGGGAGATGGTTAATGTAAAAGTTAGTGTGAGGAAGAAACAAAGTGAAAAAGAAAAATAATGAAAATTTTAAATAAGTAAAAATAAGTGAAAAGAAAAAATTTAAATTTCTTAAAATAAAGTAAAATAAGTGTGTGTCACTAAAAGTCTGATGTGGATCATGACATGTCATTTTCATTGTGTGTTTGAAGTGCACGTGAAGTCAAAAGGGTTCAAAAGATTGTGTTTCATTGAGTTTAAGTGTTCAGTTGACAATATCGTGAGTATAAGGGTCTAGTTGACAATCCAAGCCAAGTATAAGGGTCTCCCAGGTCATTCCGCCACGTATTTTCAGCAAATACAGGAATGATTTGTTATCTATTTCATTTTCGAATGATTTATTATCTATTTCATTTTCTGGGAAAATATTTTCTCCATTGTCAAACACAACCAAAATACATGTCGACTTTCTTTACAATGAACTGAAATTCATTATGGGTATATTCGAGTTGAAAAGTATAACAATCAAATTAGAACTTACATATATTATTATTGCTAATAAAGTTAGAGAAAAAACACTTGTTCAACAAATTTCACCTAAGTCTTCCGTTGAGTAGTAAGCTAGGCCAAGGGTTCGCTTGGGGCCAGCAATGGTTCTCGATTGTCAGTCCCGCCCAAGATGTAGGCTCGGAGCGTGACAAATATATTAATATTTCGATTTCATACCTTGTAGTCTATGAAAATCTTGTAAGTAACATTTCATAAATATTAATTTACTATAACACCTCGGTCTGAAATAACTAATTTTAGCAACCAATTTGGAAAGAGCTAAATCGAGAATTTTGCAAGTTAGTCTTAAATTGTGAGTTTAGGATCAACTTCAAATGTCCATAACTTTCAGTACATGATGAGTTAGGTGGCTCATGAGATATCAAATGAAAGATCTTTGAGTCCTCTTTCCAATTCCAAAGAGTTTGCTAAATTCCGAGTTCATATAAGGGAGATATGCCCATTTGCATTCATCATGTCCTATTAAGGAAATCCATCAGAATTAAGGAGGGGTATTTTGGTCTTTTTCTTATCCCACTAGCTTAACTCATTTTTTAATAATATTTTAGGGGTCTAAACTAATTGAGATCATTTTCCACAATTCAAAAACACACTTAGGGTTTTAGATAGAAGTTCAAGATGGATTACCTTAATTCGGATCGATTTCCGTATTAGGACAGGTTGTACAATTTGGACCGTAAAGGTGTCTGTAGAATGTTTTTGAGCTTCTCAATCTTGAGTGTAACTTCCACGGAAGCTTCTATGAATCATACAACTTTCCATGGTCTATATAAGTGTTCGTGAAAGACAAGGTTCATGAGTCCTTAGGGGTCTGGTTCACTGACCAGTACACATCCCGTGAAAGCTTTCACGGTCCGTAATCTCATCCATGAAACTTACCTCCAAAAATTCCAGATACTGAGTTCAATCATAGATCCCTTCACGGTCCGTGAATGAGTACGTACAAGCCCTCTTCTACAACATTTCAATTATTTTCTGATTCCAAGGTCTGATATATATAATGAGAGAGATATATGCACTAAATCGTAAAATTGGGGGGGGGGGGGTATATATTCCCCTTTTCCATTTAAATAATTTATACATATTTAGATGCTTATAACACAACAATCTAAAATGTTTAGTATTTAAATCTTGAAATAATATTCCTATCAATTAGATTCAGAAGTTAATCTTAATGAAAACAAATGAGACCATTGTAATTAGAATATTATTTTTTAATTATTATTGATAAATCAGCTTTTTCCTAGTCAATATTTAAATATTTTAAAGTGCTTTTCTCGTTTCTCTATACATTATTATGTTAATGAATTAATTTCATACCTTATAGGCTATATTATATAATATTAATCTGTTTAAATTATTTTGACACACAATTTAATTGATTATAACCTATTCATTTCATTGATTTGTCTTTATATAATATCTTGTTTTTTAGGGAAAAATACATTATTTGAGATTGTCCTTCTATGTAACAGTAAATTAATTGAAGTTATGATAGATTTTCTTAATATAATGATTGTACATAATTTTATTTTACGTAGTTGCCAACAAGGTTTTGTTGAGACAAGCATTCTGCAAAAGCATCAAGCCTTAAAAAAGAGGGATGTGAGTGCAAAAGTAAGAAGTATTTTGACCTTTATGGTCTTAAATATGTAGAAATTAAATCCAAGATTTCAACCCACTTCATTGACCACTTGGTCAAACCTTTGGGTGTATAATAGATCCTACATTATACGGAGAAAATCTACGATCTCAAAATAATTGAAAAATGGTTTGATATACCCCTCAACTTTGTTATTTAGAGTTGATACACTCCTCATTATAAAAGAAGCTCACATATATCCTTACCATTATAAAAATGACTCACGTATATCTCATTGTTAATAAAGCGGCTCACATATACCCTTTTATCTAGCGATAGTGATTTTTTTTTATAATTTTTTATTTTAAAACAATTCATATAGGGGTATATGTGTTCATTTTTCACACATGAATTTTTTTGACCTCTTTCATTATCGTTGTTTGACTTTTTTTTTCATTCTTTATTGTAAAAATACGAAGAAAAAAAGAAGTGTGAACGGGAAAGAGAAAAAAGTAAGAAAAAAACTTTAAAATATTTTATTTGGAATATATTGTAATTTATATTTTGTATCTATATTAAAAATTGAGGTATATATGATAAATTTTACAAAAAAAAAGTTAGTGAAAAATACATTTGATCAGCAAAATATTAAATCCAAACTATTCATTGAATCAAACAAGTTAACAAAAATAATAATACTTGTGAGAAGGATCAAATATACCACAAAAAATAATATTATAATTTTTTCAAATTTTTTTACTTCCATTCAGAGAAAAAAAAGGTACATATGAGCCATTTGTGTAATAATAAAAGTTTATGAGCAACTTTTATAACAAGGGGTACATCAGCTATTAATGACAAAGTTGAAGTGAAATAATTTAAGTTAAAAGGTGCAGTATGTTTCAAATCCATTTAATTATGGATGTTTCTTTTCATCAACAACATAACGTAATGTATTAATTTAATGTAATGCCTTAAAAATTACTAACATATTTTTGTTTAAGGTAATAAGCGGATGATTTCTACCTCTTATAAAAGGGTCTTCTTCACCCTTAAGAAATACATACTTGAAGAGAATAAATAAAGCTCCCAACTTTATACTTTTCATCACCATTTGTCTTACCTCCTTGTTTAAGTATTCTTGTATTTTGCTCTCATTTTACAACACATTATCATCACGAGTCTCTAACCAATTGAGACCACTTAATTCGAGATTATCTTTTTTTTCCTAAAAGTTAATCAATTTTCTTTTAGAGTAAGGTATACATTCACGTGTTTATAACATCTCTAATAGGACTTGCATTAATTTTTCATCTATAATTTAATTACTACATATATAACTTGCTTTAGGTATTATTATGATACTTTACTAGGCATAATAATCAATATGTTTCACGTTTATATTATTATGCTATATATATGCTACTAACTTATAACTCTAAATTAATTACTAAGTAATATGATAGCATGCTAGTTAAAATAACTCGTAAGTATTTTCATACATTATGATAAGTATATTGGTGTGTGATAAAGAAGAATATTATTATATTAAATATAACTTGAAACTCTTATAAATATTTGGCGTTAATATCTATTAAAACTAATAATAAATATTGTAGAACAATTAAAATTATAGATTAAATCTATTGTTCAATATGTCATTAGTTCATATGTTTTTGAGACATTCAATGTGCATGCATATAACATATAATATATTTTATAATCATATTATACTTTATTATTTGAACATCAATTTACCATTTATTATAAAGAAATCAACATCATAATATTAACTCTTTTATTTTATGATAGTTTCCATCATGTCAAATTTGTCAAAACTTGAATTTGTGACACTTCACATTTCTGGAAAGAACTATTTGTCATGGGTACTTGATGTAGAAATTCACCTTTGTAACAACCCGAACCGTCGTCATGTAGAAAAAGCAAAAACTTCGGGATATTACTGGACCATTGTCCCGCCAGGGCAGACCAGATGCCGCTAGGGAAGTGGCGCCATGACGGGGTAAGCTGGCGCCAGAGCGGGATAGGCGAGACAGAATGTAAATAACGCGAAATCTTATTTTCTCCTTCTTTCTAAAATACTTAATTTAGACGTAAACCACCCTAGGAACCCCCAAAAAGCTGCTCTAAGCTTAGGAAGGAAGGAGAAAGAGATTTCTAGCGTAAAGAGATTGATGGATTGTGGATTTTCGGTCAAGATCACTGCCACAAAGTCCGGAAACAAGAATCGAAGCCAAAAACTCTGTGCAACTGCTTGGCGCCCAGGTAGGCTAGGTTTATTAATTTAGTAGTTATAAATTTGTGCCCACTGCTTAGTATAATGATAATCAATGGTAGATTCATGCTTAGGCCTTCGTGCACCGAACCAAGGATGATTAAAATCATAGGAAAAAGCCTTAGATGATGAACTAGGGCTAAGTATGGTTGAGTTATTGTTTTAGTGATATATGGTGATGAATACTTCGTTGTGATGGTGGTGATTTCATATTAGTGTGATGTATGCTAGTAATTACTTCGTTATAATGCATGTATGCAAAACGCTGCGTTATGGATCACACTAATCGTATATGAGAATAATTGAATGAGGTATGCCATGAATCATGACTTGATTGTATGATTATGAGAATGTACTTTGTGATTGTGAGTGTGGCTTTGTTAAATGGATCGGGTGTTGCGTTTCGACACACTAACTTGGATCGATTGCCACGTTCTGGCATAAATATGGAATCGGTTGCCACGTTCTGGCATAAACATTGGATCGGGTACCACGTTCCGGTATGCTAACAGTTTGAGTTTGAGTTTCATGAGAGGACCAATGACTTGTCGTAACTGTATAATTGAGAACTATGAAACTGCACTACGTTCATGCATGATAACTGATATTGTATTCCTGGAATTGTTGAATGATTGTGATGACCAATATTTGATTGTTCTACAATGTTGAGTAAACTTGTTATGTATCTCGTTGTTGAATGAATCGGGAAGGGCCAAGGGCTTAAGAGTATTAATGTTGAAAAACAAGGGTTGTCCGTATGTTGCAAAGGTGAGAAACGGAGGTAATGTACGCGATGTACATACTTAGGTGGAGTTCACCTTGGAGAAAGGGGGTTCGTGGTTAGTAGTTAGAAAGTTTGATATAATGTCGCATGTGGCAAAGGCTGGGTAATATAAAGGAGGAAGTAAGGGTTTATTGTGGATGGTTAGTCGGAATGCTTGTAGTTGTATTCATGGTCTCTTCTATGCATTATAATTGTTAGACTATGATCAAGAACCTAGTAACTAGGTTGAATGAGGAGATGGTTAGTAGTAAGGGTACTAGTGTAATTTGAGGTATTCGAGAGAGGGTAAAGGTGGAGAAGCAAGTGGTTTATTGCATCTTCTCACTAGTTGAGTTCTTATATTATGAGGTGGGCATAGGATTGGCTGATGATGCCTACCAGTTCGTGTGGTTTTGTACTGATACTACTCTTGCTATGCCTTTTGGCATAGTCTGGATGCAGGATCGGTGATGTTGCACTAGGTGAAGATGAAGAAATCTCCAACAGCTTCTATTTTTCCTTCCGCATGGTGGGAGTCGTGTCATTTATTATTATGTCCAGCTTGTACTCTTAGTAGCTCTTGTACTTGCTTAGACTAAATCTTTGAGGTGTTAATTACTTTACAAGTTTTAACCTGAAATTGTTTAAAAAGTATTATTTATAAAATCCCGTTATAATATTTATCTTTGTTTCCTCTAATTTTCCACATGTTTAGACTATTGGGATGTGAGGGTTGTCCTACTTAGGTGGTAGTTGTAGGTGCCCGTACGACCCGGTGCGTTGGGTCATGAAAAATTGGTATCAGAGCCCAGGTTACCGGTCTCCTAGTACAAGAGCAAAAGGTGGACTAAACTTCTGCGGATTGGTATGTTGACGTCCACATCTAATCTACAGGAGGCTAGGAAACATTCTAGGAAGTTGTTTCGCTTGTTCCCTCTTTCGTGCACGTGTCGCTTGTGGTATGAGTTGGGTCCAATTGGTATCTCAACAAAGTGAACCGGACGTCGTGGTCACGACGGAGGTGCCACAAACAAAGCAAATTGGAACTGAGAAGGTTCCAACTGGTATCTAGCCCTAAGGATTGCATACTTGCATGGATGATGGGAAATGGTCATCCATGGATGCGAACTAACTAATAATTTGGACTTATATGTGCATTATATCTTGAAAATTGTGAATGTGTGCTTATGTTGTCGAAAATAACTGTGAATGTGAACTTGTAATTGCTTGAATGTGATGAGGTGATTATGTGCACAATAAATGTGTGTCTGAACTTTGATATGTGCAATATGTTGGCCTAGTTGTTGAAGTTATGCGAGTTGTAAATGCTTGAGTATCATGAAACTCGTGGTGAAAAGAAGATCTTGACTAGGTTCGATGCAAAGGTTTAGATAAACTACGAGGTGATTTATAAGAAAGATCTCAACGTGTCATGCATTTGCATAAAACCTTGTGAGTGTCTGGGTGTATCCTGGGGATGTGTGGGTTGTAGTGCTAAAATAATGAGAATGAATTAGTTCATGTATCGTGGGACTAACTTGGGGGTAGACAATGATTTTTCCTAGCTCAGAGAATTATCCTAAAGTTTGTTTGGTAAAGCTGGAACCTTTGTGAAATTTAGAAAAAAGGAAAACCCCAGAAATTTTTTGGCCTAGGTTCTGGTCCCGTCTTAGCCGCTGGGCGGGATTATTCCTGCCAGGGCGAGACTGCCACAGTGGGACAGAGCGAGGCAGAACATGAGCCTGCCTCCTCTGTTTTGCCAAGTTACCCAATAAAAACCCTAAATGGTATCCTGGCTAACCCATGCAATTCAATCAGTGTTCAACAATCGAGAAAAGTTTATAAAACTTAGTAATTAACTATTTACTGCAGAAAAACCAGCATCCATGTGCTACAAAAACATAAAGAAAGACAAAAAGATAAAGGTAAAGTTTTGTCCTAAATTACAAGCCCAAAAGGGGCGAAGAAACAATTAGGGACTCTGGGACTGGGAACTGTCATCATCAGAGTCTAACTCCTCTGGGGCACCAGGCCTGTCGCGGCCTCACCCAAGCAAGATAAATGCTGGAAATCCCCCTTCTTGACTACGAGAATCTCCTGTCCAAGGGTGACGCAAGTGAGCATGTTCTTCACCGCCTTCCATATTCGGACCAGAAGACAGTCCATCTGTAGACCATTCCTCCTCTCTAGGCGCAGCTCGCGACAGAGTATCTCAAGCTCTAGGGCGGTGCTGGGGGAATCGGAGTGGTGCCAGCATTAGGGTGCCCCAATCTCCTCCGGACAGCTGCCAAGTCCTCCTCTACCTGTGCACCTGAGAGTGGGGGTTGGGACTGGGAGGGACGTCTGTCATCGCCTCATTCGTCATCCGAGTCCGCAATCGCCTGACTGTTGGTAACACTGTTTGTCCTCCTCCTCTTGCTCCTAGAGGTAGAACCCTGCCTAGTCAAAAGAGGGTGAAAGGAGGGATCCATGGAAAGTACCTCGTCGGTGTCTAGAAGTGGCAATCACACCCGCTTACACAGCGCAGTCACCAGTCCAGGCAGGAAGAACACCTTTTTATTACCCTGATAGAACATCTTCCATTCTTAAATAATTTTTGCCCCTACATTTAGCTCGATACCCTGTATAGCACATGCCACCACTAAAGCCCGAGAAAATGTCACGTCGGTGCGGTTTCCCGACGAGCGGATCCTCCTGGTAACCAAGTGTAGCCACCTCTTAGAATCAGGTGACCAATATGTGCTAGTGATGCCCTATGTTGTAGCCCAGTAAACCTGATCCCGGTGCGCAGACTTGATTAGAGTATCTCTCAACTAGCCCAGGTCCATCTCTCTCAGCTTGGCCTCATACTCTGCATTTGATACCTCGGGTAACTCTAGCACCTTATTGAGGGCAGAGGCGTTCAGGGGATGTCAACTCCCCGGATGCGGATGATGGGGTGAGGGTCGTCCCATTGAACAGTAGGCAGGACAACGTAGAACTCCCTCACCTAGGTAAACCGAGTAGCAGGGGGAGCCTCTGTCAGTGGAGCCCAGCCAAACTTCATAAGTCGAGTGTGAAATGCAGGCGCTTTCTCCTCCAAATTCAGCAAGTGAAAACCCCGCTCACAATAAAATTTAGTGTTTTGGTGGTCATGGTATCGTTCCCGACTAGCAGCATCGGGGAACTAGACAAAAGGAAGATTTTCCTCATTGATGCCAACCATTTAAAGAAGCCTGCAAAAAGATTTATAAGCACATTAGAACATTGGGGGATTAGGCAAAAATCTGGTTTGAGGAGAAAAGAATTTTCTAGCCTTAGCGGATGCAGGCAACTAGTTTGACACATCCCGCCACAACGGCCAAAATCCCGCTATAGCAGGATGATGGAGGTCGCTAGAGCGACCTTCATCTGGGACGAACACCAGGCGCGATCATGGCGCCTCGTTGTCCTAAAATCCCTGTTTTTGATAGAATTTCAGCATATCAGAGTATATTAACTACCCTAGGACCTAAATATACAATTATTTTCGCAAATTAACCCCTAAATGACGTCCAAATTTGAGTTTTACACCAAGAGACTTTTCAACTTCCCCCCACCTGTTTTGGTACCTATTCAACCGTATTTTTACGAAATCCTTACGCCCAAGACGTTGTGGAGATGTCGGGGATGTAAAGAAAGTATCCATGCTACGTTTTTCTAGCAAATCAAGCAACCTATTTTCACAATTTTGAAAACTGCCCCAAGGCTATTCTAATCAATCATTTATCGTCATGCAATCGTAGTTAAGTAAGTAATGAAGTAAGACAGTAAAGAGCATGAGTATTAATGTTGAGAGACAAGAGTGTTAATGTTGAGAGACAAGGGCTATTTGTATGTTACAAGGGTGAGAAGAAGAGGTAGTGTACGTGATGTAAATACTTAGGTGGAGTTCACCTTGGATAAAGGGGGTTCGTGGTTAGTAGTTAGATAGCTTGATATAATGTAGCATGTGGCAAGGGCTGGGTAATATAAAGGATGAAGTAAGGGTTTGTCATGGGTGGTTAGTCAGAATGCTTGTAGTTGTATTTGTGGTCTCTTCTATGTGTTAGAATGGTTAGGCTATGATTAAGAACCTAGTAACTAGTTTGAATGAGGAGATGGTTAGTAGTAAGGATACTAGTGTACGTTGAGGTATTCGAGAGAGGGTAAAGGTGGAGAAGCGAGTGGTTTATTGCATCTTCTCACTAGTTGAGTTCTTATATTATGCGGTGGGCGTCGGATTGACCGATGATGCCTACCAGTACGTGTGGTTTTGTACTGATACTACTCTTGCTATGCCTTTTGGCATAGTCTGGATGCAGGATCAGTGATGTTGCATTAGGTGAAGATGAAGAAATCTCAAGCAGCTTCTATTTTTCGTTCTGCATGGTAGGAGCTGTGTCATTTATTATTATCTCCAGTTTGTACTCTTAGTATCTCTTGTACTTGCTTAGACTAGATCTTTGGAGGTGTTAATTACTTTACAAGTCTGAACCTGAAATTGTTTAAAAAGTATTATTTATAAAATCCCGTTATATATTTATCTCTATTTCCTCTAATTTTCCGCATGTTTTAACTATTGAGATATGAGGGTTCTCCTATTTAGGTGGTAGTATGTAGGTGCCCGCACGGCCCGGTATGTTGGGCGTGACAACCTCACTGCTAAGGGTCTTGGTGATAGTATAATTGAAGGGAATAAGGCATCAAGTCAGGATAAAGCGAAGGCTATGATTTTCCTTCGTCATCATCTGGATGAAAACTTGAAGGTTGAACACTTGACGGTAAAAGATCCACTTGAATTGTGGATAGGTTTGAAAGGGAGATATGATCACCTCAAGGCAACGATATTGCCAAGGGCACGTTATAAGTGGATGCACTTAGGGTTTCAAGATTATAAAATCGTAATTGAGTATAACCCTACTATATTTAGAATCACTTCCCAGTTGAAATTATGTGGGGAAACTATAAAAGATGAGGACATGTTGGAAAAGACATTAACTACTTTCCATGCCTCTAATATGATATTGCAGCAGCATTACTGTGAAAAGGGTTTTCAAAAATACTCTGAATTGATCTCATGCTTTCTAGTGGTTGAGCAATATAATGGCCTTTTAATGAGAAATCATGAATCTCGTTCCACTGGAAGTGCTCCATTACCGGAAGCACACATGGTAGAAGCACACAGCCAGCCTAAAATAAGACAACCGGGGTAAAAAATTGTTTATTTCTTTTGTTTGTGATGATTTGCAGGCTTCTTCAAGCAAAGCATGAATTTGAAATTCGGGAACAAAGTTTCGACTCTTTTTAGAATGTTCATTCCCTCATGATAGCTAAAATCAACTTCTTCAATGCATCTAGCAGCCTGACCTCCTGACATTTGCCTCATTCAGTTATTGATCAAGGAAACATGCATGCATTTAAGAAAATTTTTAAATTGTCATTTTTAGGAGTATCAAAAGCTCACTCTAAGTGGCAAGTTAAACCTCAAATTTAATTCAAGATCAAGATACTCATCAAAAATCAAAGTGATATCTGAAAGTTGAGACTCAACTGAAGACTCAAGAGAAGTTGCATAAATAGGATCTTGTACTTTTATTTTCTTTGTGATAATTAGCTTTCATTTTTTATGTAAGGATAGGATCCGCGAACTGGAACCTCGATGGAACCTCACTTAACTTCCAACTCATCACTTCATCTTCTTGAACTACACATGACTTGCTTCCTTTATAACCCGGGTTATGTAGGTTGTCCAAAAGAAGGACTCGGTCACATTTTTTCCCTTTCAAATAAGAGTCCGGTCAAAACTTGTCTCGTTGTCTACTTCTTTGTTTGAAAACTCTTCGTGTTTCTAGTCAAAGAGGGGCACACGTAATTTTTAACCGAACTTAAGTTTTACACCATTTTTAGAGCTTAAATATTTTATAAAAATCTAAATTAATATTTTGACTTTTACCTTATTTTATTAACTTTATATTAAAAGATTCGAATTTTTTTTTTCATGTTTTTGGTGAAGTATTGTTTTCAGTTGTTTAAAGAGAAATGAAAATTTACAAAAAAAAATAATATATGTGTTCTTTTAATTAGATTTAATAAATAAGCCATTATTTCTTAATTATATTTTTAGATTGACTATTTAAATTTTTAGTTCAAAATAATTAATTTAATTTTTATATGTATTTAATTTGTAGTCTATGGAAATCTTGTAAATAACATTTCATAAATATTGATTTACTTTATATTTGTTCACAAGTCAAAGTTAAATCAAACCTACCATAAACAAAATCTTGGCATCATTTGTTTGCACATAATTGGTTATCCATGCTAACTTCTCTTAATTGGTTATCCATATTAACTTCCGTAATTTGTTATCTCCATATTAACTTATCTTATACCTTGTAATATTTTGATATTTTAAATTCCTTTGACTCATAATTTAATTATAACATGATAAATTCATTGGTTTTGTCTTGATTGAATTATAGAAATTCTTACATTTTAGGAAACACATTATTTGAAATTCTTCTTTTATGTAACTGTAACTTAATACAAGTTATGAAAGTTTTTTTTAAAAAATCTAATGATAGTACGTAAATTTAATTTTATGTAGTAATGCCAACAATGTTTTGTTGAGACAAGCCTTCTACAAAAGTATCAAGCTAAAAATGTAATTGTAAAAGTAAAGAAAACTTTTGAATATTGTGGTTGTCACGATCCAGACCGTCGTGATTGACACACACACTAACCCTCCGGTGGGAGAACCATTACTACAACCCAAACTAACAAACTCAACCAAAACTAAGACATTTAAAGATACAAAAACAGGTTTAAATGCTAAGGGAAAAATAGAGTTCCCATACACTCCAAAAGTCTAATAAAAATAATTGCGGAATAACGCCTAGAACCTGAAAGTCAATATACTAAAACTCTAACAAGGATCATAAGTCTAAGGAATTGGGTACAACCCAATTAAACATACGAAAATCTAAAGTACTAGTACTAGTCTAAGTCCGAAGATGTGGACATAAACAAAAAGATAACTCATGGCATCTCGGACGAACTGGCTCACCCTTGAATTCGATTGATCACTAATCTTCTAAGCGAGGTCTGTATTTAAAAGTCTCATTTTAATTGAGTTTAAAGGTTCAATTGACAAAGAGTTAAGTAAAAGAGTTCAGAATACAAACTCATACAAGTATAAGAGTCCATCAGACCATTTTGACTTTAGGTTTTATGATTAGTTTAATAAAAATATACTTATTTGAAAAGTATAAATCAAGTATTTTTTTATAATATTAATTAAGAACATATGTTCATTAATTAATATATTTTCAAAAGACAATATATATCCTAAATATTTAATTCAATATCATTTATAAAGGCCCTTATTTGTCTAGTACTTTTTTTTTTGTTTTAAATAATTAATTTTTATTGTTATATTATAATATAATCTTATGATTGTATTTGTGCAACCAAATAGTACACTTGTAATTACACTATTATTACATTGTGGCAAACAAACAGAACAATATAATTACTATACTGATAATTACTATTTTAATAATTAAACTAATTTCAATTACCAAGTGGCTTTCCAAACAGACCCTTAATGTGCTCATGGAGAAAAATAAAACAAAGGAATTGACTAAAATTTATTAGTAACATTTACAGTGGGATGGAAGATGTATTCTTGCTTTATGATCTGCTCATTATTGAAGAAGAAGAAGAACAAATCAAGCACAACTTAACGAAAGAAAATATGGAAAAAATTATCACCTATTATTGAACAATATGAGAAAAATAAAGAATTTCATAAGAGATCATATATTTGTTAATTTGCAATTGATCAGTTTACTATTTACTGATAAGGGCTGAAACAGCTTTCATGCATAATTTTTTACTCAAAATTTTGATTTAATAATATTGTTATTATTTTATAAAAATAGATACCATGTTACTTGGAATATACGTGCAACGAATGTACCGAAAGACTATATATATATAAATAATATTACTTAGCATAATTAGTCTTTTATATTTTTAATCTTCCAATTTCACACCAATTTGTTGCGTGTTAATATAGACGCACAGATTTTACATTACCTCCACTAGGATCACTCATCCTCTTACAAAACATATATTTGAAATTATTTATTACTGTCTCCATTCCTATTTATATATCACTATTTTAGATTTCATGTCCCTTAAAAAATTATGTAAGTTTACCATTATTGTTGCCTCGGTTCCTTTTTATGGTCATCCTTAGTTCTTTACTATAAATAGTTGGTTTCAAAATATTTGTCATTTTATAAAATCAATGCATAAATTACAATATTCTTCTTATTATACCCTTGATAGTTAATTAGTTTTGAAATAATATTTGATCAACCTAGAAAAATTAATAAATAATTATTGTTCATTGTAATTACTTTATACATTGATTAGCTACTCTCACCATTGCATTATTTTATAAGATTTTGAAAAAGAAATCTCAACAAACAAATTAAAAATAAAAGATATTCCTTATTTATCATTTATTGAAAGTTAACTTAAAAAACATTAAATAATAGTATAATTGTAAATTTACTTAGTTTCTTAATACAAGTGAAATTTTAAAAAGTGCCATATAAAAAGGAATCGAGGGAGTATTGATCTTTTGAAGTAAGTCTTCAATAATAAATGAATATAAATTAATTTATTTGATTAATTATATTAACCAATGAACATAAATAAATTATACAATTTCATATTTTCAAAGTTAATAAATAGAAAGAATAATGCCATTTATGCGGCGATGACAAAAAATGGACGGCGCGAATATCAATTTTCCCGCGCTTTCAACTGTTTTAGCCAACTATTTGTTTCTTTTTACAACTCTTTGCCAACTTGTGTAGTGTTTGTAGCTGCAGTCTTTGCTAGGGTTCTGCCGCTGCGCCACCACTTATACGTTATGGAAATTCATCAAATTGCTCAGCTCCTCAATCAAACTCTGAGCCCCGACGGTGCCGTCATCAATGCCGCCACCGATGCTCTCGATCACCTCTCTACTCTCCCAGAATTTCCCTTCACTCTGCTCTCTATCGCCATAGGTACTCTGCAATTCAGATTTCTCTGTTTTCGAGTATTTATAGATTCATTGTGATTATTCAACTGTCGAATTGAAGGAGTATTTACCTGATTATGATTAAGTTAATTTCTGTTCTACACTTTATATTCGATCTTCATTTCCATAGGAGGTGAGAACGGAGGTCAGAAAGTAGCTGCAGCCACATATCTCAAGAACTTCACTAGAAGAAATGTTGATTCCATTGATACAAATTCAGGAATCACCAAAGAGTTTAGAGATGCATTTGTGCGCGCTTTGCTTCAAGCCGAACCTATGACTCTTAAAATATTAGTTGAAGCTGTAAGTGTTTGGGGCACAGCTTTTTCTTCGTTTGCGTGTAATTAATGAGGTTGTTTTTTTAATTCTCTTTCCTCCTATTTGTTTTCAGTTTCGCTCAATTATTGCAGTTGAGTTTGTGAAGAAGGATGCTTGGCCTGAGCTTGTGCCTGAGCTAAGGTCGGTCATTCAGCGCAGTGATATGATTGATAAGAATCCGAATTCTGAATGGAAAACCATCAACGCTCTAACCATTCTTCACTCATTGATTAGACCCTTCCAGGTATTTAAATATGTGTCAGCTATATTCTGATTCCACCTATATAGATGACTTTCCCTCTATTGATATCTATTTACTCAAGTGACTTCAAATCTCATGCACCTTATGTTTCTTATTTTGTTGAATTGTATTTTGTTTGTTAGAACCTTGCTGACTGTAACGGTGTCCTGAAAAATGCCACCCCTAGCTTGCTAATTGTTGAAAATAAGCTTAAGCATTTGGCGGGTGACCAAGAAGGCTTCTCGTTGATCCATATGAAGATAGACCAACAGCGTTCTATAATCTGGTTAAAATTAAAATTATTTTTGACAGAAAAATTAGCTAAACCAAATTCCTCATTTATTTCAAATCTGTAGTTAAAATCTACCTGATTAGGTTCTTATATTGATCTCATCTTATGTCTTGTGGCAGTACTTTTTGAATCCAAAACTTGTGAAGGAGCCAGTTCCACCACAGCTAGAACTTATTACAAGAGAGATCCTTGTACCCTTACTTGCTGTATTTCACCTCTGCACCGAAAAGGTCCACATAATTTTCTACATTCCTCTTCCTCCTAGGTATTTCCATATTAAAACATGTTACTTTAGAGTGTATGGAAGTGCTAATTCATCATTGCATGAAACAGGTATCAGATGCCCAACATACATCAGAAGTGCAGACAGAAACTATCCTTCTCATCACATGCAAGTGCATCTATTTTGCGGTAAGGATAAATTTACAACAAATGATGTTTGATCCATGAAAGGTCAACTATCATTTGAGCTCTAGGTTCTGTTTCGATTTTTTTCTGTTAAGAAGTTAGCAGACAGCATATTGGATATATCAGATCCTAAAAACCTTCGGGATATAGAAAATAACAAAAATGATAGGAGGAAATTGCTTGATACAGTTATCAAGCATATCGAGGAGAGGAAGCTGGTTATACGTGTAAAAGCAATTCTGCTGAAAATGGGAACTAGGCATCAGTAAACGAGTTAAAGTAATTTGTTCACAATGTTTTGCATGTGATCTTGAAGCCTTGTAACTTAGTGTATTTTAATATAGCTCTATACATACAAGATCTTTTTCTAGTCCAAAAAGGTGAATGATGAGCATGGATATTAATCTATGCCAGGACAATAGATCTTCTTTCATTCGAAACATTGGTACTTGGTTTACCAAGGAACAGTCTCATTTCCTTTATTTAACCTTTTTTTGAAAAAGGAAGCAACAGGTTACAACATACACCATTAAAGTGATCTGATGGTCAGATCAGCTATCAGTGCACTATTTTCTTCTTTTCAAGACTATTCAAATTACTAGGAGGAATTCTTACACCAATGTGTCCTTTTATGTGTCCTAGAAATATTTATCTGGAAGCATCTTTCTTCCTCTAATAAGGTTTCTGTTGTGAACCTTCTTTGAGCAGTACTACAATCTAAAGTCTATCAATTTTATAGGTGAAATCTCACATGCCGTCTGCCTTGGCTCCTCTGCTTCCTTCTATTTGTCAAGATCTGATACGAATCCTGAATTCTTTAAGTTTTGATGGTGGCTTGACTTGCAAAGATGCGTATTCTCTGCGGATGAAGACTGCAAAGCGAAGTCTGCTGATTTTCTGTGCTTTAGTCTCCCGGCACCGGAAGTTTGCTGACAAGTATGCTGTCAAAATGCATTTTATTTGCTCCAAAATGAAAATACAGATATCCTGGTTTTTCCTTAAATTTCTTCTCATCTTACAATGACAGACTGATGCCTGATATGGTGAAATGCATTTCAGAAATTGTCAAGCATAGCACAATCATAAGTGTAAGTCTTAGGAGTATTACTTGGTAGTTCTATAAATATGAACTTTCATATCAGGTGTTCCATAATCTTATTTCACTGGAATGCCTAGTAAATAGATACTTTTGTTCAGCATGCTGCCGTCGGATTATCCTTTCTTTAACTACACTAAAGTTGTGTCGTATTAGTAAGAATCTATGCTTAGTCTCAATATCTGTTCTGTCAAGAATGTCTCATGAACTTTTATGTTGTTTCTCATAAGTGCTTTTCCCACACACTATACTCGTCTTTCTTCCTATGATAATTTTTTTTTTTTTTTTTGAGAAAGATAATTTTTATTTTTATCTTCTCTCTTCATCTACTTATTCTTTCGTCACAATATCTGTTCGGTCAAAAATGTCTCATGAACTTTTATGTTGTTTCTCATAAGTGCTTTTCCCACACACTATACTCGTCTTTCTTCCTGTGATCGTTTTTATTTTTATCTTCTCTCTTCATCTACTTACTCTTTCGTTGCAGAAACTGGATCCGCTGTCAGAAAGGACTGTATCGTTAGCCTTTGATGTTATTTCTCGTGTTTTAGAGACAGGTCCGGTAAGTTTGTTCAGTTGTCTTCATGGTCAAAAGTTTCTCTTTTGCTTGACTATTTTTTTGTAGCTTGAGCAGGCAATGTTTATTTATTTTCATGCTTGTTCTTTCGCCTTCCTAGCTTCTTTCTCTTTATAGGCATTTCTGCTAATTCCTTGGTTTCTCCTCTATCGGGAAGGACTTTTATGGTTAGTGCCTGCTACTGTTCAAGTCTCCAAGCTAAAGTATATTATCATCATCATCTGAAACAGGGATGGCGACTGGTTTCACCTCACTTTTCTTCCTTGCTTAATTCTGCAATCTTCCCAGCTCTTGTGAAGAATGAGAAGGTCAGCTATTCCACGAATTTGCCTTCCAGAGAGCTCTATGCCTATGTTCATGAGTTTCTTTCTTTTGTTGTGACATACTCTTGTGAAGTTCTGATTAAAGGCTTAAATGCCTGCTAAGTAGGACACAGTAGAGTGGGAAGAAGATCCGGATGAATACATAAGGAAAAATCTTCCGTCTGACCTTGTATGTTCTAATCTTTGATCTTCCTTATAAGTTGTATACTCTAAACATTCGCAGGATATTGTCTGATCTTTATGATACTGCAGGAAGAAATTTCTGGATTGAGAGATGACTTGTTTACAGCAAGGAAAAGTGCTTTAAACTTGCTTGGTGTTATTTCATTATCTAAGGTTAGTTTTCTATAATTTATATTGCTCTAGCTTCTTCTATTAAAATTCACATAGTTATCTGTGATTTATTCTTGGGCTTCTAGGGACCGCCAGTCAAGACTTCTACAGCTTCATCAAAGCGTAAGAAAGGAGAAAAGAACAAAAGAAAAGGTTACAGCTCGATGGGGGAGTTGTTGGTGCTTCCATTCTTGTCAAAGTTTCCTGTTCCAACCGATAATGGAGAAAACACAGTAAATGAGTGAGTTAAAAACAGAATTATGAAATCAACTCCTTAAACTTTGTAATTTATGGTCATATATCACTGTACTTCACAGCAAGTTCACCATTTAAAATTCAATAGGATTAATGGTTGGTGCTATTTATTTATATTACTTTAAAAGCATGAAGGTTTGATCGAACTTTTTACCCTTCATTAGAAGACTCTACAACAACAACATATCTAGTGCAATCCCAGTAAGTGGAGTCTAGGGAGGGTAGAGTATACGCAGACTTTACAACTACCTCGTGGAGGTAGAAAAGTTGTTTCCGAAAGACCCTAGGCTCAAGTGCATCAAACCCAAGTAAAAAAGAAGAAAACAATGAAGAAAACACAACCATTAGCAAGAAGATCAGTGTTAAGTCTACATGAAAGAAACAATAACAACAACAACAACAAAATAATGTGATAATCGAAACACAATAAACAACATATGACAAGAACTACAAGGGTACGACTAGTTTTACGACATATACTAAACAAGCCTAAACCTACGCACGTTACGACAACACACCACCAACCTACGCACGTTACGACAACACACCACCTCTATTAACCTTCTACCCTAATACGTGACCTCCACTCCTTCCTATCTAGAGTCATGTCCTCGATAATATGAAATAGCGTCGTGGGAGTCTAATTACCTCTCCCAATAGACAAAAGTTTCATTTACTATTTTCCTCAAGTAATTGTTGTTTAATTATCATCCCAATATTTAGGACTTTTGAAATTGATTAAAAGAAAAACTGTTAAATCTTTACTTATTTGTAATAGGTAAGAACTCCTAAATATTTAATATTTTAAAATTGATCAAAGTTTTGCTTCTTAAATCTCTAATTTGAACTATATTAATGTCCTAACATTTAAGACTTTAAAATCAATGCTGTTACCTTACATAAATATTTACTTAAATTATGGTAGGCAAAATAAATAAATAAATTTAAAAAAATTAAAGAAAGAGGTTCATGTTTAGTTAAATAACTTTTTAACCTTCCTATATGAAATTCTTATCATTTTGAAAGATATAATGTTTACTTTAACGTCAATTGCTATTTTTTAATAATTTTGTTCCTCTTGTATCTAGTTTTACCGATTGACGCGAGACACACATGCAAAAACCTACACTAAACTTGTTCTGTTAAAGTTCTAAGATACATTATATTACTCTATAATTCCTTGAACTCTAAGTTTACTTGAGACATAGAATGCTCATTCTAATGTCATGCCGTTAACTAAATTATCCTACTTTATTTTTCCTTTTATCCAGACTTTTTTTTCTTTTTTCTGACCTTCCTTGATCATGCTTGCATCCTGTGTACGAGATTTACTTTCATTTCCTTGTCTAAACTTTCACAGATATTACGGAGTCCTGATGGCCTATAGCAGCCTTTTAGATGTAAGGATAGATCATTATTTCAAATATTATTTTTCTTAATTAAAAAGTTCTGTACTTATGTTACTTATGTGGCATTGTATTCTCAGTTTCTAACAGAGCAGAGTCCTGGATTTACGGATACTCTAGTTAGGAATCGGGTGCTACCACTGTATGAAACACCAACTCCTCAACCATATTTAATTGCCACTGCAAATTGGGTCATAGGAGAGCTTGCTTCATGCCTTTCTGAAGTGAGATAATTGTCTTGATGATTCTTTTTAACATCTTGTTTGCTATTAGGCATATTTTTGGAGTAAGTTCCTCTTTTCTCTTTCCACAACAGGGTATGAGTGCTGATATTTATTCTTCATTAGTGAAAGCATTACAAATGTCAGATATAGGGGATGTTTCTTGTTATCCTGTGCGGGTGACAGCTGCTGCTGCGATTGCCCAACTCGTTGAAGTAAGTGGGTATGGCTAACCTATTTTATGGACCTGAAGTATGATAGTTTAAATAATGCTTGATCTTTTGGTACTGCAGAATGAGTACATGCCACCTGAGTGGTTACCACTTCTTCAAGTGGTTTGTCATAGGATTAGTGATGAGGAAGAAGATAGCTCCATTTACTTTCAGCTTCTAAGTACTATGGTCGAGGCTGCAACTGAAAAACTTTCACCGCATATTCCAGATATTGTTTGTCTATTGGTTAAAGAAACTTCAAAGAACTTGCCTTTAGATCTGGAGCCATGGCCTCTGGTATTTTCTTATGTGTCTGACATACTTGTATTTTTATTCTTTAGCGAATCATTTGATGATTCTAATTACCATTTTGGTAACTGGCGTGAAAATCAGAACATTTTTTGTGCACATTTCATGGAGATATATTGTTCACTATTCATTGTTTATAGTTTAAATGGAGGTTATATAGGTTGGTTTGCTCGCCCTTTAGTTCAATGAAACCTCGTCTCTCCCAGTCCTGTTGATATCATGTCACATGGTCAGGGATTCAAGAGTCATTACTTTGATAGGAATAAGACCAAAATATACGATTCCTTCTTGTAACTGAGGTACCTTGAGACAAATTCTTAAATCACCTTTTATGTTCTAGATGAGTAGAATCAACCTCGCTCTTCACCCTAATATGAAATTTTAAAAAATGAACTCATCCACATGTATAATTGAAGGCATATTGAGATCTGAAATTACTGACTTTCGTCTGATAGATGGTGGAACAGTGCTTTGCAACACTAGCAGTGATGGCTCAGTGTTGGGAAAACTCAGCATCGGAAGAAAATGAGCAGGATGATTCTAGTCAATTGTGGCTTTCTGGTCAGACCACCATGATGAGAGCATTTTCAGATCTCCTACAGCATGCGTGGCTAAGATCTGCTCCACTGATGGTTAGTCTTGAGCCATGTATCAAAATTAATTTTAGATTAAATGGATAGGTCACAACACAAGCGTGTATGCATATATATTCCATTATTTACTTTTTGTGTCAATGAATATACTCAGCACTTCAGTAAAATATTTCCTTTTTATGCCTGTAACATCAAGCTTGAAGCCTGTTCAAGCTCATTTTTCTATATTGAAAATGCAATCACCTTAGTAGTGGATGCTGCTTAAATCTAGTGTTTATACTGCAATAGATGTTTGTTTTGTGTTCTGAATTCCATACCAAGCTTAACTAGATCAAGTCTTTTAGCTTCTCATGCATAAGGCAAAGCTGTTCATATATTGATGGAAGCTCGGACAGAGCTGTATGAGGCGGAAGACTCACGTACGGTTCTCTGAGAAGGGAGTGACTACCTACTGGATCTTCAATCATACACACAAAGTAATCCAGATACTTTAGATCTTTCTCTTCGAATAAGATGTCCATTTTGGCGATGCTTCCAGTAGATATCTTACAGCTAGAGTCTCTCTTTTTGATTCAGTTCCTCCACCAACAAGAACCCGAGTTAAATTCAACTGATACTTAACTGGTCGCCGTCAACATTCCTATTTGTATTGCCTCTGTATTGGGTACCAGAGTGTACAGATCATCCTATATATAATATCTACTCTAAAGATTAAGAAGATAGAGGTCTCCGTTTCATAGATTCAACTTGGGATAACAGAGTGATAAGAGGATTTTAATATATCTTTTGGTTTTGATATACTCAAATCTCTTGTTATCTTCTCATATATATTTTCCAATTATCAGGAACATGAGGTTGCCTTCTCAGTGCCCCCTTCATCATGTGTTGATGACTGCTCCACATTGCTTGGTTTCATTTTGCAAGGAATTACCCAAGCTGATGATCTTTTGAAGCTAAAAGTCTCAGAGCTGATGCTGGTCTGGTCATATCTCATAGCTGACTGGCATGCATGGGAGGAGATGGAGGATTTATCAGCTTTTAACTGTATCAAGAAAGCAGTTAGCCTAAACAAGAAATTTGCTGTGAAGAACTTTCTTGTGGGGAAGCTGCCGTTGCCTCCTGCTCCACCTGTTCCCCAAAAATCCATCCTTGAAGGAATTGGTGCATTCATTACCGAAGCTTTCTCACAATATCCATCTGCAGTATGGAGGGCATCCTCTTGTGTCCACATTCTGTTACATAATCCCAATTACTTACCTGAAGGAGAAGGTGTCAAGCAATCTTTGGTGATTTCCTTGTGTCAGGCAGCATTTTCTCGTTTTAGAGAGATTAAAAACCAGCCTGTCCCACTATGGAATCCTTTGTTGCTTGCAATAGCGTCATGTTATTTGTGTTTTCCTGATATTGTAGAGAAGATTATAGAGGGCATTGAACATGAAGGCTTTACAAGCTTTCTATCCGCTTTGGCAATTATCTCAACAAGCAGATTTGACCATAGTTTGTCCTCAGAGGCTGAGATCAAGTTGGTAGGTTAGTATTCTATTTCTTTTTCCCCTACTACTTAAGATTTTTAGCGCAATTAGGAACTTCCCCACTTGACTTTCTCTCATGGGGCAAGGGGTATTTTGGTGATGGGCTCTACATTAGTCCTTTTTGTTTGTTCTGGAAATGCTATTGTGTCTATCTAGATCTGTTTATCTGTCCACAACTACGATGCTTGTTAATAGATTGCAAGCTAACACTAATTTTGATTATACCTTGTGGTTAACTTTTGTGTTTTTCCTTGCTTTGCCTTTTAAGTATTCAATTTTTCTTCTCTTATTGGGTGTAGAAAACTTTCTCCTAAGAATCTAATCAGCACCATCTCCTTATGTCTGTTTTTTTCTATAATAATTTTACCAGTGATGGCACTGGCACAATCTCTTGACAAGCTGATAGGACGGCAAAATGAAGGGAGTTTATTGCTACATGATTGCGTTGCATCACTGATGGAGGCATTTCTGAAGTTTAAAGAACTGGAAGAAGAAGAGGAAGATGATGATGAAGAAAGTGAAGATCAGGCTTCTGGTGATGAGGAAACTGAAGATGATGATGATGAGGTTAGGTCACTGAACTAATTCTGTCTTGTTTAATTATCTTTAGCTTCCCCCTCCCCCACCCACATATTTTTTTGGCTGTCAGGTAGACATTGTTACATGGTAATCATATTCATACGTCCTACTTTTCGTTATGGCCAAGTGTGTTCTATTTGTAGAACATACATTATACTCCATTTTTTGGGTTAGTGAAATAATAGTGACTAATGAGTCTTTGCGTTCACGATAATTCCTTAGCCTTCTGACATGAGCTTTGTCTCATTAGCAAATTATGGCTCTTAACTTAATTGTGGTCCTTCCATGTAAGTTGAAATTTTCGCACATTTCACCAGCTTTCTTGATGGTAACACATTTTTCTTTTCATAAAAAAACACACTGCGACTTGAAAACAATGATTATCAGAGCCTGTTTCTTTTTTCATAACCACCTTCTCTAGTTAAAATAGTCAATGTTTATATATAATAATTACAGGAATTTTCTTAAAAGAAAAGATATAATATCACAGGAAATTGTTGATGACGCCTGCCATATTGTTGTCTTTTTGCATCATTATCCATGGTTTTTGTTTGTTGGCTCTGTCATACTTACATGAAATGCTTGTGGTGGAAGGAAGGGGAAGAGTGCATATGCTATGCATTCATCATATATTCCTTTTCCTGATAAGTAAAATGGAGATGTGGAACACAAACCCCGAATCTCCTGCGTGCAAAGTGACTACATTCATCATGTAAATGTACATTAATACCTTTGGAATAACGAACGCTGACTGTTATTGTTCTTAATTCAATGCTAGGACTCTGAAGATGATGAACGAGAAGAAACTGAACAAGAGTTCTTGGAGAGGTGTGCCAAGACAGCCGCGGAAATGGAAAATGGAACCATTGTGGAAGAAGGTGATGCGGAAGATCAAGAGCTAGAAATTGAACTGGGTAAGCCTGCCAATGCTCTCAATTTTCAAAATACCAGACGTTTGAACATTTGATGTGCAGGGTGGAAAAATATTACCTACTTGAACTGTTTATAGAAATAAAGAAAATTAATCTCTTCTAGCTGTTTTAAAGGAGAAATCACTCAAACCTTTTCATTTCTTTAACTTACAAAAATAAAAAAACATGATTTTGCTTACTTTGGAATCCTAATGATTTTATCTTGGGATGAAATGATCTGCTTGTCAAAGTTTGGAATCTTAAATTGCCTAAATGTAGCAAACAGACTTAGATGTCAAGTTGACACTATCTTCTGTGGGTTGTCACATTTAAACAACAATTTCTACTTCAGCACTGATGTCTTTTCTCTCAAGTTTCAATCAATAAAGTATACCTCAAATCTTATGTTGGAGTTGGCTTATGGCCACATGCATCGCTTATATCCATTCAGCTCAGATATCACAATTAAATTAGGATAAATACATCCTAGTTGACTTTACTTGAATAGTTGCATCTTCTTTTACTGCCTTTATGTGTTTAATATCTTCAACATTGATGTTCATTTTCTAAGAATTGCATTGCTTTCCCCTCCTCATATTTATTCAATTACTCCAGGTTGTTTGGAAGATGTGGATCTGGAGAACACTGTGCTTTTGGTAATTGAAAGATATCACCAAGTGCTTTTACGGCTACAGTTGCCACCAGAACTGATTTCGAGTTTCTTGGAAGCCTTGCCTGAATGTAAATTATACTTCCAACAAGCTATATAGAATGTGATACATACGCTGCTCTTGGCATTCTTATTTTTTTAAACCTCTGATTGTTGTAGTTGTCCAGTGTGCTGTTGGTGGCTGATTATTTTGTTTATTCTTGTAATATTTGCCTTCTTGTTGTGCTGATGGAAGTCTTCTGTTCCATCTTAATGTTCTCCTTTTCATCAGGTGTCTTTGTTATGAGAAGAAAAAAGTTAAGCAACAATTATAATACAATTTGAATTCAATATATTATAGGTATGTTTCAATGCACGCGGTGAATATATAATTAAAATATTTTTTAATACAAATATATTTTAAGTATTATATGCTAACTTCATATATTCTAGTACTATTTAAATGTATTACATTTGTTCAGGAATAACCATCAAATTCATAACAATGTATAATATTTAATTCGAATTGTTTTACAGCTATTGTTTATATTTAATACAATTTAAATCTAATTTTAATACAACTCTGCGAAGCTTCACTTTTTCTTTGATAAATCACCACTACCGAACTATTGCCAGACTACTAGTAGGTCCAACGAACCCAAAAGTAAATTACCATGCAGTCCACTCGCTATTGGAGAAACCTGTTCCATTTAACAACTTCTTGTACTATGAAGGTTCTATATGAAGATCGAAAGAATGATTCCTTTTTAATATAGGCTATCGTCCTAATGAGGACGGAAGATGATTGTTACAAAGCTCGTGGTTTTTGGTTGGAATTCGATTGTTTTTCGATTTGGTTGTTGTCTTGTGTGTTGTTATTGGATCTATTTGGTGGTGTTGTAGAGGTGAAAAAGAAAAATGAGAATTGTGAAGGTTGTTGTTAGTTGTTTTGTTCTCCAGAGAAGCCATCTCCGACGAGGTTGGATGGAGATGAGGGGGAGCAATAAAGTGATTTTAGCTATTAAAAGTAAACATATTCAATAGATTATGATAAAAAAACAAGCACCCCAATAAAGGATAACAATCAATATAAAAGAGTTCATTTATATAAAACCTCCTTCATAAAATACTACCAATGTTAGCAATTATACTTAAAATTTTACATTTATTTAAAATTCAATTGGGCCTCAACCTGTTTTTTTTAGGGAAAAGAACACGTGTTCTCTAAAAGGGAAAACTATTTATTAGTGGCTCCCCTTTTACTTTTGATGCCTTTTTTTTCTTTCCTCAGACCTAACATTAGCGTGATGTCAACACTTTTTGTATCTTGTCCTTTTTTTGGGAAATGTTCAACCTTTCTTTTCATGTAAAGCGTTGTTTACTTCCTTTTTGCCTTTTTTGTTTATTGTTTAAATATAATAATATTCAAAAATAAATATAGTAGCTAACTTTTTTAGACTAATAAAAATGAAGGAAAATTAAATAATTAGACTACAACAAGAAGTAATTATAAAAATACCAAAATCACTAACTTATTTATTAAAATCAAAACTAATAAAAATATATTTTATATTTTCTTCGTTTTATTTTTTTTCTCATTTATTTCTTTATTCATTTTTTCCATTATTTTCTCCCATTTCCACTTTTTCTCCTCTATTGGTTCCTTTTATTTTTACATTTCTTATTTCATGTTCCTTTTTTTTATTATTATTATTATTTTTCTTCCTATTCCATTATTTTTTTTCTTAAATCATGATATACTTTATTTATTCGTTGAACGTTACTTCAATCTTTCAGTGAGACCTTCATGATACCATCAAAATATATCTACGTGGTGTCATGGTATCATTGATGCATACTTTGATCCTTTAGTCCTTTAGTGAGGCATCCATAATACTATATATCACACTATATCTATATACTGTCATGATAACATTGATGTCTGCTTGAATTCTTCAGTGGGACCTTGATAACATTCAAATGTAATCTTCAAAACCAATTAAAAGAGACATCAATCGTCGTCAATAAAAAATACCCAACGAAAAGTTGGGGTCTAATGCCACAGAGAATGGTATATCTTAGAAAATTCTATAAAGAAATTTAAATTGTAAAATCATTCATTTGTAGTTGTAAGAACAAGTGGGTGGATGATTCCACCAATTTAATAAATGAATTTGGTATTCAATAATCATAATTAAACTAAAATTTCAGAAAATTCAAGAAGTAACAAGCAATCTAGGGGTGCGGGGATTGGAAATCAATGTCACACAAGGGTAATTGTGTTGCTTTATAGTGATGAACATTCATGAATAGACTGGGTGCTATACGCGACAACCTATTAACTTACTCTATTCTCACTTTCGATGCAGAAATAAGGCAAATAGATCCGACCCATAACTTCTATTTTCAAGCAAGTTACAAATATCAAACCTATATTGCTAGTATCAGACTAATTACCCACTCCAATCAATCTCTTTCGAGCATCGACCGAAGATCAAAAGTAGGAATTAAGTTTGCAACCTTAACCCATAAATTAACCCTATGCTAAAGTTTGCAACCTTAACCCATAAATTTTGGATGAGGTCATGCTCACTAAGCGATCCGCCTTTCTTGTTTGGCGATCATCAGTGTATTGTTTACTCTTCTTTTTACATTTTTGGCCATTCTTTTAAACATTCATCATTTCCTTGTCCTTTAGCCTTCATAGCTGCAAATCATCAAAAATATCATTAGAATAAGACATAATTAAGCATTGAGGACACTAATTGTTGAACTAAATATGCCTAAAATGAGTGAAAATATACCACTCATCAATACCCCCAACTTAAACTTTTCCTCGTCCATAAGTAAATTAAGAACACAATTAGCTTAGAAAGGGTGTCTAAAACAGTACTCATTGAGAGCTAACATGCAAGTTCCATTTCAAGACTAGTCTCAACAACACGCTACACTAAATCATGATAAAAAAGCTTCTAATGATGACTAGCTGGTTTCAACACAAACTCAAGCTCACTATAGTATTTTTTTCTTATGCAAGACCATGTTTGAACAAATTCTTTCAAGTTCCCTCACATGAAGAATGATTCCATGCTCTCACAAAGAAAATCAACAAAGAAATAAGAAATCAATGTAACTCTCACTCTCTCAAAAGAGAAATACATGCAAGCTTCATCCCATAGGCTTGCCCATATTTTTCAATCATCACACAAGATCTCAGGGGTCTTTTATGATTTTAATTGGGTTGGGGGTTAAGGTATGGTAAATTTGGCTTGGTGACTTCACAAATTCAAAGCATTTTTGCAATCATCTTCACCTCTTCTCAAGTTCTTTTCATTCCTTTTCATTTGAGTACTCAAACTTTGACTTTTCACTTACTTTATTCGGAATCCCCTTTATTTCATCAACTTCTCATTTTCATTTCAACTTTCAATATTTTTCATCACAATGTTTTTCTTTTTTTAAATAAGGGTTCTTCTTTTTGTAACAAACTTCAAATTTGAGTCTCATTTTATCTTTGTTTGCCCTTCACTTGGGTTTCACTCCTCCTTCCTTTCCACACCCCCAACTTAGGCTTTTGGCCTTAGTTAGCTATTTAAACATAACAATGCTTCAAAAAAACATTTTGGGTGAGAAGGTGGGACAATTTGTCTCAAGAGGTTTTAATTTGGTTTTGTGAACAAATGGTTTAAGCTCAAATGGTGTCAAAATGGATGCACACCCTCACAGGTAGTCACAAAGATATGAGAATTTGAGTTCCCTCTTAGAATTGTTGCCCAAGATCATGCCTTATATTTACCAAGGTTTAGACAATTAGACTAACAAGAAAAATTCTAGGACCACTCACATGCTTTCATGTCAGACCTCACCACACATGTAACTTTGAAATACACTCATTTAGCACATCCTGAAAACGATCAAAAGCGTATGTGTGATGTTTATTGCAAGGCTCACATCAAAACGAAGGTAGTGAAGAAAAGATTCAAAGAGATCGCTCAAAAGTGCAACCACATCAATTTCATTATTGCAACTCCAACACTATAAATCATTCTCATCATGAGTACTATTCAAGACATCGATATTGAATACAATCAATCCTTGAATTATTATCAATGAAACTCAAGCATTTCATGATTTTCAAAACTCATGGAGTAGTTACATGTTTGAGAAAAAAACAAAATAGCCAATAAGAGCTACACCAAATCAAGGAAAACACCATAATATAAACAAAAATACGATACTGCAATCATCCAAAACTTAAAATAACAAAATACAAAGAAAAAATGGAATATTGGCACAAAGGCCCTCACCCCACAAAAGATAAATATGTTGTGTCTTCAATGCAAAAGTAATAAGTACGGGAGGAAGAGTAAAAATGTCCCCTTGATAGGCTAAGCTTGTGGAGTGCTATCAACTGGAGGAATCTCTAGAGGAGTAACATCATCCGAGGCATCAATTCCCGGAAATAGTATCACTTGTGGCAGCAATGTGGCATCAGCTTGGGCATTAGTGCCCTGCACATCAATGGGAGGAATGGTGGAGTCTGAAGAGACTCCACTAGTGTCGATTGCGGAGGTCTCCCAGAGGGATCTCTCTAAGGTAGCCTGGACAATCATCTCCTTAGTGTCCTCCAACTCTGTGAGTGTTTACACAATACCATGCTCATCCTCGTCTCTCCTTAACTCGTCCTCATCAGTCTCCTTGACCAACTCATCGACAACCCTCTCATCCTCATCAGTAGCAACTCTTCCATTTATCCCACTCTGCTGCACACTTAGAGGTGGCTTACTCTTGGGCATCGTAGTGGAGGCTGGAACATTTAGTAGGGGAACATCGCCCCATAGCATCAAAATATCAGTAGACCTCAGCTGGTCTACATCTACTCGCAAGGTAGCAAGCTCACCTCTCATGGTGTCAAGAACACCAAAACTATGATAATGCTCAACTACACGTCATCCAATTTTAAGTTTAGGTGGTCACAATCAAGTATAAACCCAACAAAGAATTGGGGTCGATCCCACAGGGAATGATACAAAAGAGAATTCAATTACAAAGTGAAAGAAGTGTCCTAATCGATTGTAGGATTAGACATTTTCGAAAAAATTAAAGTAAATGTCAGGGGTTTGACAGCTAGTGTCAATTGGGGGGATTAGAGTGAGCAAATAACAACTATGAAAATACGGGAGTAATCAAGTAGAGAGAGATCCTTGGGGATGTGATCGATTAAATGCCAATTTAGTTGTACGGGTAATTATTATTTACTAAAAACCGTTGAATCTTAGTGGGTAGGCTAGGCTTTAGGTGTAACAGCTATTTCTCAATCAACTATTACGAATCAAGCAAGTTCTCTCGAACCTCGACAAGCCCAACAAATATGAACAACCCAAAACCTCAATTAATCTACTCTCTCTCGGTAGATTGGTTGGATCAAATTCAGACCCACTTTCTCAAGCTGAATGTAAAATAACCCAATCACTACAATCATCAATTGATAACCTTAATTCTAAAACATCTTCTCAAGCAAGTCTAGAATACTAAACTAGAACTGTATTTGCAACTACAATTCATCAATTAAAACTCAATTACAAACTAAACCCACTTCAAATCAACAATCAAATTAGTAAATACTAACACTCATAATCTAATTTAAACAATTAATCACCTAATCACACCCCCCAAGAATGGAGGCTTTATCCAAAAATCATAAAAAGAAAGAAAATGTTACCAACTATGTTCTCCATCAGTTTGGGTAACATATTGTAGATCTTCACAATGCTCAAAACTAGTTCCAAATAAAAAACAACCCTAAATTCCTACTTGAAAAGACTAAAAACAATGTTCAGAGTGCTTTAGACAAAAAAAACCCAGAGTTAGAATGTGTGGGAACTTCTTTTCCTCTTTTCAAAATTTTATTTTTAAGTTCCCAGATTTTTGGCTTCGGAGCCATTCAGCGGAATAAGTGGAGCATCGCCGACTTGCGCCAAATGTCCCCTTCCATCTCCTTCTTGACTTGACTATTCACCATTTCTCTTCTATGACTTTAGGCAATCAGGATCTCCATTGTTGATCCAGTCGGCGCTTCGTCGAAATGCCATTTTCCATCGTCGAGTTGGCTTTCTCCCAGGGCTGGACTGTTGTAACTTTTGGTGAGCTGAAGAGTCAGTCGGCGACTCGCCAGTGGTCTTGGCGATCATCAGCCTTTCTTGTCTTCAACTTTTTCAGCTTTTTCACCCCATTTTTCCCGGTAATGTCCTTGCTTTGCTCTTTTGCCTTCATTGTTGCAAATTAGCATTTAAACATTAGTTTAGAGCATAAAATAGGCATTGAGGACACTAAAACTCTAGATATTAAGTCCTTAATGAGTCAAAATTCCTGACTCATCAACACCCCCAACTTAAACTTTTGCTTGTCCTCAAGTAAAACACAAGATCAATCAGTTCAACAGAGATGTCTACAAATAGTGCTACTCAAGACTCAACATGAATGCACACAAGAGATTCAAACTATGCATGCAATGTTCAATTGTGCACTACACATTTCAAAATATGACTAGCCATCATCAAATAGAATTCAAGCTCACAATGCTTGCTTCAAATGCAAGTTCAAGCTCAACAAAAGTATTCGAATTCCCTCACACCAAGAATGATTTCATGCTCACACATGGCTCATCAAAATTTTAGAATTAAGTAGTCAAAAACAACTCTCACACTCTCAAAGATAAATACATGCATGATTCTACCCATATGCTTGTCCGTATTTTCCAATAAACACGACATTAAGCTCAATCAAGATCACAAATATCTTTCAAGGCTTGTAACGAGGCTGAGGGTTAATGTATGATCATTTTGGCTTAGTGACTTCTACCTTCATGAAGCATGACCTGCATTTCACCTTTTCTCATTTTCTTTCACTCTTTTTTATTTTCACAATCCACCCTATGCTCTTTTAAGCATGCCTCATTGGACATCCCATTTATTTTATCCATTGTACAAACTTTATTGAACCAATTCTTTTCTTTCTCAATCTTCTTCTTTTTTCGCTTTTCTTCTTCTTCTTTTTTTATATGGAGGGGTTCCAATTTTTTCAACACAATTCTTCAAGAGTGAATTTCTCAAAAGGATCAATGTTTCGTGAAGGTTTTAGGTGGGAAGGAAAGAGTTCAAATGTGCTCAAGTTTCATCCAAAGAAAATGGTAGGCTCAAACGGTGCCATACAAGGTTCACACTCTCACAAGGTGATCAAAAGAGGTATAATAGCAATTTTGGCTCATCTCTCCATAATTTTGCCTAAGATCATCTCTCTCATTCGCTTACATTAGTCAATTGACTAACAGGGCAAATTCTAGGTATTACCAAGCATATTTCAAGGCAATCTCACCACACATGGCATTCAACACAATCATCAAACAAGACTCTACAATTTTAGCTCGCGCGTAACGATCATCACAAAATTCATTTCGACAACTCGCCAATCACAATGAGATGCTAAAAGTTCACATATGACTTATGCAACTCAAATTTGCCTCATTGGAATCACACACACATATCATTCAATCAAGAGCACTATTCAAGTCATCGATATTAATCGCAATCGACACTCAAATTTGTAAGAGAACAATCACATTCACAAATATCAAGAGGTGACAAATTTTTAATTTGGGTCAAAACCAACATTCACATTAAAAACCAATGGATCAAAAACCAATAGTGACAAACAAAATCAAACATTCTCAACAATCGGTCACAACAAGAAAATTATCCATAAAATAGCCCAAAAGAGGTAGGTATAAATATACCTCACCCCGCCAAACAAAACTAGCAATTGTCCTCAAATACAAATGAAATAAAAAGTCTGAAAATAAAGCTGAAAAGAGTCAAGATCCCGTTGTCAGGCTAAGCCTGAGGTGAACTCTCTATATCTGTGACTCCTTCAGTCGGGGCATTAGTGCCCGACTCAGCTCCATCATTTGCTCCACTAGATCCCAACATCGATGTATCCCTAAGAGATGCCTCCACAACTGTCTGCACCATCGCACCCTCGAGGTCCTCCAGGTCATCACATAATGCAGCATCTCGTGCATCAATATCCTCATCATCAGTCTTGGGAGCATCTGAATCAGCCATAACAACATCTTCGGTCGGAGTAGCCGGAGGGATCTCAGAAATGGCTGGGAACTTTGTACTCGGGACCTTGGGAAGGTCCACTATGTCGAATAACATAGAAAGATCCGCAGATTTCAGCTCATCCACATCACGCCTCAAACCATTAATATCGGCCTTCAAGGCCGTCATATCCTCAGACTGGCTCCTACCCTGCTCACATGCCTCTACTCGCACTGTGAGGGCATCCAAAGCCAATCTATGTGCATAAATCAACTCTAGGTGCTCTCTCAACTCAGCCCGAATATGAGCTAAGGCAGCAACAATGACCCTCTCAATCATCCTTCGTACAACAACCTCTACCTAGGAGGCACGTACATCAGCAAATTGGGCCAGATGGCCCATCTTAAACAATATAGTCTGGGTCAACGGGGGCCAGGAAGCAGCAACAGTAACAACAGTAGTGGAAGTAGTAGCATTTATAGCAGAACTAGAAGAAACAAAAGTGGAAGTGCTAGGTGTACCTGAAGGCTCACTGGCCTAAGTAGGAGGGGCTGTGTCAGTCTGTAGCATCTCTACATCAACTACCGAGGAGGTGTCCACCTGTGTAGCTCTCTTCCTCTCGGCCTCATCCCTAGTGTACTCGACCTCAATCTTTCGGATGTCAATATAGGAAGTGGGAATCACTTCCACATTCGTCTTCTCTATCAGTGGCACTCGGGCATGCCGACACAGCTCCATAATTGATACCAGGAACGGAAGAGAAGTCTGACTCTGTTCTCATGGCCATCTTCTGCTCGATAGTCAGGCCGAGATTTAGTCTATCCTCGTCAATGATGCATCCCAACAATGCAGCCTTCGGATGCCTGAGTATAGACTCATTTTGTGAGGGCATCAAAGTGCTGCTAATAAACTCGAACCAAAACTAGGAAACCACATTTAAATCCTTCTTCTTTATTGGAAATCCTGCCTCACTCCAATGCGGTGTGATATGAGATCAGAGGAGCGAACCAATCCTTCAGATCCACTAAGAAGTGGATTATGTTCATCATACACCCTAGCACCTCATTAATATCGGTGTTGCTGCATTTCACTCTTCTACCCCGCACCACTACATGATCCACATGTGTAAAAGAGCTAGCCTTCTTATTTCCCTTTGGCACTAACTTCCCATACTCGGTATAGAACTCTCGGACCCAAGAAGGAATATAGGAGCCTCGGGGCCTAGTGAAAATCTCAAATTTGTGGAACTTGATAGTGTTCCACACCTCCAGATATCTATCTACTACTCCATCTGTAGACAATCTTTTCTCCTCAAGAATGGTTCTCAATCCCACAACCTTCAGTCTGTTCAACGACCGGGGATATGGCTGGCAACGGAACCGGGATGTACCGGTTCTGGTTCCGGTCCGTTACCGGTTCCGTCTCGGTTCCGGATAGTATCGGTTAGATCCGGTATTGTTTCGGTTCGGGAGGGGTAACAGGACGGAAACTGGGATTTACCGGTTCGTCCCGGTCCGATTAGTCCCAGTTTCGTTCCGATCCGGTCCGGTTCGTTCAGTTTTTTTTTTTTTTTTAAATTATAGCCGTTGAGAGCCGTTGGGCAACGGGTTTTAGGCCCCACCAACGGCTCTTTCACCCCCATAACCCACCTTTACACCTCCCTACCCCCCAAACTTTTTTTAATACCCCAAACTTCTTAAAACTACATTTTCATTCTTTTTTTAAACTATAAATACCCCTAATCTTTCATTCTTTTCACTCACAAATTCACAATTCACAATTCACAAAAATATCTCCTAATCTCTCTACTCTCTACTCTCTAAATTCTCTTATTCTCGTTAAAATTACGAATTTGGTCTTTGGAAATTGGATCTTCAAAATTCAACTTTCAATTTTCGCCTTCCGATCATACACGTCTACTTTTTTAAGTAGACGTTTGGTACATTCGTTCCAACTCACTTTTCATTTAGTTATTTATTTGTTTGCATTTAATTATTTATTTTGTGAGTAATTATTCTCTAGTCTCTACTTATTTAGTTGCTTATTTGTTTAAAACTTTGCTAATCATTTTCGTATTATATATAATTTACTCACTTTTTATATTTGAATATGGATTTCGGAAAAAACATTATTGAAAAGGGTAAAACAACCATAGTTAATTCGTTCACTAATTTATCTAGCTCAAAATCTAAGAAAAATAAAAAAACCGGTAGTACTTCTCAATCTAAAACTAAAAAAACTTCTCAATTAAGAATAAATACGAATGATTATACGCATGTTGATGAAACTGTTTTTAATATTGATAGTAATAGTGGATTAGATCCTTATCATGAACATTTACAAAAAAGATTTGGTAATTTTGAAGAGGAATTACCTGAAGATGATGAACATGATGATGTTAATGCTTATGTTGATAGTTTTGATAATAATGTTCATGAATATGATGATGATGAAACTGAGCCACCATCGGCTACTAGTCCCACTCCCAATCCCTCTTCCCCGGCTCCCGCTCCCTTTCGTTGTCCTGCTCCCATTCCCCCCGTGCATCCTAGGACTAAGGTAGAATGCGCTAAAACATCAGTTGTGTGGCAATTTATGACTCAGAATGAAGATAAAACACAAGCTATTTGTAATAAATGTAAACATAGAATGAATCATAAAACTGTAGGAAAACAAGGTGGGACGGGACATTTGAGTAATCATTTAATGTCATGTTGTAAAAATGAATTTTTGCATGCTAAAGCTGTAGCCGAAGCTAAAAAAAATGGTACCACCCTTCCTGAAAATGTAGGAGTAGAGGGCTCTAATATGGTCCAAACACAATTAAATCCTTCTAATGTTTCTGGTTCTAGTATACAACGGTCATATAGTAGAGAAAAAGATCTTGAAGAATTAGCTAAAATGATTGTTGTTATGGGTTTGCCATTTAGTTTTGTTGAAAATCCCAGTTTTATTCATTATATTCAAATTGTGTATAATCCACATTTTAAAGGTTTTACTAGAAATACAATTAAAAAGGCTATCTTTGATTATCAAGCTCAACATTTTCAATATCTTCGTTGTTTATTTTATTATAACAATTGTAAAATAGCTATTACTTCTGATATGGGCCGTAGTGTAAATGGTAATGATTATTTCACTATTACTGCGCATTGGATTGATGAAAATTGGACTTTGCAAAAAAGAATTTTAGGTTATAAATGTTATGAAATGCATAAAACCGGTAGTTATATAGCTCAAACAATTATAGATGTTTTGCAAAACTATGGAATTTGTGATAAAATAAGTAGTGTCACATTAGATAATGCTTCTAATAATAGAACTGCTGTTGAAATACTAAAACCGTCTCTTTGCCCTATTTATATTGATGGTTTTCATATTAGGTGTGCTGCACACATATATAATTTGATTGTTAGAGATGGTATAGCAATGTATGATGATGGTTGCACAAAAGTTGAAACTGCATGTCATTTTATTTTTAAATGTCAAGTTAAGTCTAGACGTAGAGATTTTGAAAATCGTTGTCGTGAATTTAATCTTCCACCTAGAAAAATTCCAAAATCAGTGTGTACTAGATGGAATTCTTTATTTGAAATGCTTGAAGTTGCTTATGAATATAGGAAACCTTTACAAATGGTTTGGAATGCTCATAATTCAAATATGGCATATAGACTTGATGATAATGATTGGAATGACATAAAAGAACTTATAGAATTCTTAAAAGTTTTTTATTTAACTACAAAAAAAATATCTGCACTTTATTATCCAACTATTTGCTCTGTTTTACCTAATATTTGTGCTATTTCTAGTAAATTTTATAAATTCAAAAATAAACCAAGATTTGAAGAATCTGTTAAGAAAATGATTGAAAAATTTAAAAAATATTTTATTCCTATTCCTCAAATTTATTTAACTGCTTGTTTGTTAAACCCACATTACAAAGATGAAGGTGCATCACGAATGGTTGATAAAATATATTTTAATTTGGGTATTGATAGTGAAGATGATGAAACACCTAGTTGTCAAGATGTTAAAGATAGTATAAAAATTGAAGCTAGAAAATTGTACGACTTGTATAATTCTAATATAAGGAATGTAGTACATAACGAAGAGCCTCAAAGTTCTAGGAGTAGATATAATAATGAAGATGATATTGATGATATGATAGATTGTATTATTGAACTTTCTCATAATGATAGAAATGATTTTGATGCATATATTAATCAAAATACAGAACCTACTACTATTGATCTTCTAGAATGGTGGAGCAATCGCGGCCAAGGATTTCCAAAACTTCAACCGGTTGCTCGAGATGTGTTAGCTATTCAAGCATCTTCAGTAGCTTCAGAAGGCGCTTTTAGTGCAGCAAGATTTCAAATTGGAGAGCATAGATATTCATTAGCAGCAGATAGCTTGGAGATATCCGTATTATTTAGAGATTGGATTAATGGCGAGAGAAGGAGTTATGGTCGTCCACCTTTACCGACCAAATTTGAAAATGACGTTGATGAAATAATGCAAGACTTTAGTGATGACGGCATTGATGCAATGGAAGAACTAGCTAATCAACCAATTCCAGAGCATGTTACTAGAGAAATGTTAAATGATTTAAAAAAAGATTTTCTTGGTAGTATGAACTATTAAATTTAAATGTCTATTAGTATGAGTATAATAATTCGAGGTCTAATTCAAACAGAACCCTTCCTAGAAGGTGGCTGTGTAGATTAGATTTTTTAATACTCTATTAATATTTTGTAACTCAACTTGTACTATTTAATTAATATTAATAAAAGTATAGGCTATTCGCCTTAATTTTTTTTTATTATTGTCTTCAAAAGTTCAAATTTAACTTTTATAGTTTTAAATTTTCAAACTTTTAAAGTGTGAAATTTAAACTTTTATAGTTTTAAAGTTTGAATTTAAATTTTCAAACTTTTAAAATTTAAAGTGTGAAATTTAAACTAGTTTTATAGTTTTAAAGTTTGAATTTAAATTTTCAAACTTTTAAAATTTAAAGTGTGAAATTTAAACTTTTATAGTTTTATAGTTTTAAAGTTTTAAAGTTTGAAATTTAAATTTAAATTTTCAAACTTTTAAGGTGTGAAATTTAAACTTTTTATAGTTTTAAAGTTTGAACTTTGAATTTAAATTTTCAAACTTTTAAAGGGTGAAATTTAAACTTTTATAGTCTTAAAGTTTGATTTTAAATTTTCAAACTTTTATAGTTTTATAGTTTTAAAGTTTGAATTTAAATTTTCAAAGTTTTAAATTGTGAAATTTAAACTTTTATACTTTTAAAAGTTTGAAAGTTTGTATTTAAAATTTTAGAAGTATAAATTTTTAAGTGTAATGTTCCTAATTTTAATAAAAAAATTATAATTTATAACAGTTGGCCGTTGGGACCCGGTTACCGGTCCGGGACGGGAACACTGGTTTTTTTCCGAAATTACCGGTTCCGGTCCGTCCCGGTTCCGGTCCGTGGTGCTCGGTTCCGGTCCGTCCCAGTCCGGTCGTCCCGGTTCCGGTCCCGTTGCCCGCCATAACCGGGGATGAGGGGCTTGGACTGGTGGCATTGGAGGTACCTGCTCGACTGTATGTGCTGGAGATGGAGGAGGTTTAGGAGGCACCTGGATCCTGGCCGGGTCATGGAGTGCCTTAGATCACAACTCTGCTCTTTTCCTCTGTAATGTTTGGTCCTCCTCCAGCTCAGATACGAAACTGGCGATCTAACCCCTGAGTTTCCCTCACTGTCTGACTCTAATGTAGTGAGCTGGGTGGCATCGATGCCCATACTATCTGAGCTCTCTTCAGCCGGACTTGGCTCTACGGGTCCTTTTCCTTTACCTTTCCCCCTGTTGGAGGAAGCTTTGCTTGTGTGGTTCGAGAGGGGGCAGCACCCTCGTTGATCACTATTCCCCGTGCTCGCTTGCGGGGTGGTTGGTTCCTTTCTGGTATCTTAGGTCTAGCCATACCTGCAAAACGACATTGAATAAATCACTAGGTTAGAAATAGTTCGATAAATTATCAAAGTTTAAAAATGTGCAAGAAAACTCGCTGAGTAGTTTGGCGAGTCGCTAAATCCATTTAGTGAGCCAAGTTGGGCTCACCGAATGTTCCAGATTAAAATTTCTTAGAATTTAGCACAAGTCGGTGATGTCCAGGGCCTTTCGGTGATTCGATGACACCATTCGGCGAACTAGAGGTAGCTCGCCGAATGTTACATAATATTTTCTAAAATTTGGGGAGCAGAAGGGGGATCTAACAGACATTCGGTGAGTGAAATCGGCGAGCTCAGGCGTATTGCCTAATGTTACAGATATATTTCATCAATTTTGAAGAATAAAAAGGTGATCCAAGAGTCATTGGCCAAACCGCTGAACCATTGGGCAAGCTCGACTAAGCTCACCGAAAGGTCCTTCGCGCAGATTTTGACTCCGACCTCCAATTTCCAACCCGAAGACCACGATACAAAAATTAAATACATATTCTATGCAATTAAGCCCAGATCCAACCACTAATTACTTCGGGGTACTCAGACTTTCCTCGATTTGGACAAAATTGACCAATCAACGTCTTTTGCCCTTAAGAATGACGTCACCCGTTCTATCATTGGGAAAAATCAATCGATCGGTGCAATTGAGGTCACTCAAACTTCACCCACACCAGACCCAATCATAAAATCAACACATACCCACAATTTAAATCAGTGAACACACAATATTCGATAATTATAGGCTAAAACCCACATAAACAAGGTACGATAAGGGCATACATTGGCAAAAATCATTCAAACAATCAATATTACGCGGATAATTCAACAAGGATACAAGCATGCATTTGGTAACTACAAAAATGAAAGCGGGGTTCGAATCACCAACCTCAAAATCAGACAAAGTAGTGCTAGGCAAGCAAATATGAATGATAGACTCAAAGATTCCCCGAGTAATTGATCCCCATATAAAATTAACAAGCAAAAAGATTTAAAAATGGGTTGTGAAAATGCAAAGGTTGGAAAATATGAAATGAAAGAAGATTTTACATTTAAAAACGGTTAAGGTTCCTTTTTGACCCTTCAGTTCACGCTCCTGTAGGCGACACCCACCTATGTTGCCGACCATTTGGCAATACGCCGAATGGTGCTTTCGCCCGCCAAATTTTATAGAAATCCAGCCCTTTGGTTGGTCAAAACAGTGATCCAAATTGGGCTCGCCGACTGATACCTAAGCTCGCCTAAGTGCCTTTTTTCCCCCAAAACTTCAAATTTTCAACTTGCACATCGAACACCCGTTATTCAAACAACACAAATAAAAATTAAAAATTTGGGTTGCCTCCAAAGAAGCGCCTTATTTAACGTCGTGGAATGACGAAGACATGCTTTCACACTTCATTCTTTGGGTTGACCATGGTATCACTCGGTAGACCTCCTTTTGGTCTTGGATTTAAATGAGTCAAAATTTGATTCATTTGTGTTTCCAACTGCTTAATCGATACCGAATATGAAGTAACTATTTGGTTCAGAAATGAGACGTCCTCTTTCATTTCATTTAACACTTTGTCCGATCCTTATACTTTGTTGAGAATGGATGCAAGCATATCTTCGGTGCGGAAATTTTGAGGATCAACCTTTTGCTCTTTTATCTTTTGACGCTTATGGGGAGGTACATATCTCTCTTTGTCATTGTCCCTCTCTCCCCAATTCGTACCACGGTCACGCCATTCTCTATCATGGTCTCTCCAACCTTCATCACGCTCTCTATTCCATCCTTGGTTCCCACCCGGCCTTGTATAGTTCGGGCAGAACCCTCCTCCTTGATTTGCATCTTTTTTCTCATTTTTTTTGACTTTTTTTACCTTGTATGTTGTCTAGAAAATTTGTTAAAAAAATTAAATACACCTTATTTATTTCATTATTTATCATTAAGAATATCATTTATTTCCTTACGGAAAATGGACAAATATATTTTCGAACTATCATAAATGGTATGTTAATATCCTTCATTATACTTTAAGATTGTATATACCCTTACCGTCAATATTTTTGGTCATGTATACCCTTAAAACTAATCGATTGCCATGTGTCACCATCTAAATAATTTATCAAATTTTATTTATTTTTTATATGAAAATTTTAAAAAACCACCCAGTTTTCATAATTTACCCACCCATGACCCATACTAAAAAATCATGGCATTTAAAATTTTAAAAAAACCAGTGTCACGAGAAAAAAATGGACGTGATGACACTTGTTTATTTCCACCAAGACAAGTCAGTCTCAACCTAATGAAAACCAAAGAAATGTGGAAAACAATAAAACAAGAATGAGATAAAGCGGAAAACTTATTCATTCTATTAAAATCTCCAAAATCTGGTTGTCACACGTACAAGCCACTAAATACATGAAATGCAGACTTAAGAAATAAATACACCTTCTGGTTGCTTGCTGGGTACTATTAGAACGATATTACTGTTACTGCACTCCACACACACTGTTACTGCTTAGTGTTTTACTGCATAGGTTGTTAGATATGTATCCACCACTTTAGGAGTTTGTTTTCTTATTTTCCTAGTTTGTTGGTTTAGTTTCCACGGTAGGAAGGACTCTCTAACAGAGACTCTGTAATTTATTTTGTATATATTTATCAGTTCTTAATCAATTAATAGAGATATCTTTTGCTTCATCTTGCTCAATTACTTATATGGTTTCAGAGCATACATCTTAACTCTCCTGAGATTTTTTTTCCCGATCCTCTGACTACCACCACAGACTCAGTCTTACCATGCCTGATAACGTAAGGAATGCAGACTCCACTGGCAGCTACCCTAACCTTGTTGTTCAGTTTAATCCAGTGTCACAGCTGCCGATAAAGCTTGTTGGCAGCCACAACTTTTCCACCTGGAAAGCACAGGTTTCCATGCTTATGCGTGGGCATAATATGTTCAGCCATCTTGATGGTTTTTCTCCCACTCCTTCATCAACTATCACAGAAAATAGTAGAGAAGTGACGAACCTAGCTTAAAGCACTTGGTTCCGGCAGGAGCAATTGATCCAGAATGTCATAATGGCTTCTGTCGACCCGCCTATTGCTTCAACCGTGGCTGCCGCCTCCACTGCTCAATTTGCTTGGGACTCCCTGCACCTAGCTTATGCCAACAAGTCCCAAACATGAATATTTAGCCTTTGTGATTAGCTCGCACGCCTCTCAAAGGGCTCCCTTCCGGTCACAGATTATCTCCATCAAGTACGCTCTATCTGCAATGAGCTTGCCACTGCCGGTGCTACAGTCACCAGCGATGAGTTGTTGTGAAAATACTGAGTGGTCTTGGGTCAGATTTTTGTGAGATTTCCGCTGCAATTCTAGCAAGAGATTCCATCATCTCGTATGATGAGTTGTATGCGAAACTAATTGACTATGAACTCTTCCTAAGCATGAGGAATTGAAGAAAGAACCTCCTGCAATAACTACTGCAATGGTCACTCATAACAGATCCCCTAATTCCAACAACAACTCACAATCCCGTCCCAACAACCGTCCAAATGCTCCTGCACAAGGGCGTTACACCAATAACCATGTTCGTTGTCAGCTTTACAACAGACAGGGTCATACTGCAAATGTTTGCAGGTCACAGTCTCACAATCATTTAGAGGCAAAGGCAAATTTTCTTTCGCGTAACCACGCTCCAGCAAACCAATGGATTGCAGACTCCGGCACTACGCATCATGTCACAACAGACCCTACCAATCTTGATGAATATACCGATTCAGAAGGAATAGCTATGGGTGATGGTAAATGAATCTCAATTACTCATCATGGTTCTACTTTATTAATTGCATCAAATAATGCTTTTACACTAACTGATATTTTCTGTGCACCTGCTATCCACCAAAATATTCTTTCCGTATCAAAATTTTGTCAAGATAATCTGACCTCCATTGAATTTTTCCCATTTTCTTTCTCTGTGAAGGACATGAAAACGCGATTCCGTTGCTATCCGGTCGGAATAGGAATGGACTTCATGAATGGCCCAATTTCACAGTGAATAAGCCTACTATTTAAGTTGCCACTACAACAGTTGCCCGCCAAGTTGGCACCGTCGCCTTGGTCATCCCCATTCCAGACTCTTGAACTTTGTTTTGAATAAATACTCTACCAGTTTCATTAGCGCACAAGTTTTCCTTATGTAATTCTTGTTGTTCAAATAAAGTTCAATGTCTTCCATTCAATTGCTTATCTCTTATTAGTACTGCTCCGTTACAAATACTTTTTAGTGACTTGTGGGGTCCATCGATTGTCCTTTCCATTGATAAAAAAGCGATATTATTGTGTTTTCATTGATCAGTACACCAAATATTTGGTTGTACACCCTTAAAAATAAGCATGAGGTTCAAGACATTTTTACCAAGTTTCATCCCTTAGTGGAAAAATATTTTAAAAAGAATGTTATCTCTCTTTATACTGATGGAGGAGGTGAATATAAAGGTCTTGATCCCTATCTCCATTCTAATGGAATTGAACACCTTGTCTCCCCTCCTCATACACCACAAAGAGTGGCCATCACAGAGCGTTGTCATCGGCACATCATTGAAACTGCCAAAACAATTTTACATGAGGCATTCTTAACTTCATATTTTTGGTCATTTTCTTGTCAGCATGTCGTCTATCTTATTAATCGATTGTCCACACCATTGTTAAACAATACATCGCCTTATGAAAAACTGTTTGGTGTCACACCCCGATACGATTCACTTAGAACCTTTGGTTGTCTATGTTACCCATGGCTTAAGCCTTACACCACCAATAAACTTGAGCCTAGGTCCACTTCTTGTGTCTATCTGGGCATCTCTCTGGTTCATTATGCACACCAATGTTTTGATCCCATTCACTCTAAATTTTATATCTCACGTGATGTAATGTTTTTTGAAAATATTTTCCCCTTTCACACACTATTCTCACATATTCAAAATAAGTCTTTTACGCTCACGTGGGAAGTTGTTCATACTCAACCAGCCACTCAAACTCTTGCCCCTGATATTTCTTCACTTCCTTTGCGTCTTCCAGTACATGATATTTCTACTGGTGGTCTATCTTATGAGTCCGTCTCTTCCGGCCAGAATCATGCGCGTCCCACGGGCTCAGGTAATTCACTTTCTCCTCTTTCTTCTTCCCCTGCTTCTTTACATCAACCTCAATCGTTTGTCCCTTCATATAATTCAGCTCCCCAGTCTCATCACCTATCGTCGTTGGCTCAAAACACCACCTTTGCCACAACCTTCCACTTCTTCTGCTGCACAACCAACAAGTTTGCCCCCAACTCCTCCGCCCCCACCTACTCCTCCAACTCGTTGTCCACCACCTCCTCCTCCTCCAACCCGCCCAAAGACCCGATCACAACATAATATTTTCTGCCCCAAGAAACCATTCAATTATCTTGTCCAATTACCTGACCATGTTACCCCTTATACCTTTAAGCAAGCTGTAAAGCACCCAGAGCGGCGGTTAGCAATGAAAGCTAAATTTTACGCGTTAATTCGGAATCAAACGTGGAATTGGTTCCTCAGAATTCTATTAAGAATGTTGTTGATTGTAAGTGGATTTACAGGATCAAAAAGAAAGTTGACGGTTTAGTTGACCGGTACAAAACTTGGTTGGTTGCCAAAGGATTCATTCAGCGTCCAGGTTTTGACTATCACTGCAATTTCAGTCCAGTTGTTAGGCCCACAACCATTCGTGTTGTTCTCTCACTTGCAGTTCGACACAATTGGACGTCTATAATGCCTTTTTACAAGGCACACTTGAAGAAGAGGTTTTTATGAAACAACCACCAGGATTTGAGGATGCCTCTCATCCTTCACATGTTTGTCGTTTGCATAAGGCTATTTATGATCTCAAGCAAGCGCCTCACGCTTGGTACAATGAACTGGCATCCTATCTTTTTTCTTTAGGATTTCTTAAGTCTCACTCGGATCCGTCTTTATTTGTTCTCCATAGTTCTAATGGTGTTGTGTATCTTTTGGTCTATGTAGATGACATCATTCTTACAGGAAACAATTCTTCAATGGTTCATCAGGTTATCTGTTCCTTAGCTTCCCATTTTTCTCTTAAAGATCTTGGCCCTTTATCATACTTTCTTGGGGTTGAGGTTCACCGAGATGGAAAAGGTCTTCTGCTCTCACAAGCAAAGTATGTTTCAGACCTTCTCCAAGATCTTCTGATGCAAGATTGTAATGGTGCTTCCACTTCTATGAGTTCTTCTCAAAGTTTTCTACAAAATGATGGTACTCCATTTCATGATGCTACCGAATATAGGAAAGTCATTGGTAAATTGCAATATTTGTCTTTTAGTAGGCCTGATGTTTCTTACTCAGTGAGCAAATTGTCTCAATTTATGCATGCTCCATCTGAAGCTCACTGGAAGGCTGCTAAATGTCTCCTTCGCTATCTCAAAAGCACTGCTACTTATGGCCTTCGAATTGCTCAAAGCACCAGTCTGAATCTCTCGATGTTTTCTGATGCTGACTGGGCTAGCAACCTCACTGATCGAAGTTCCACAACAGGTTATGTTATTTTTCTTGGCCTTACTCCAGTTAGTTGGTCATAAAAAAAATGTACCATTGCTTGCTCGTCTACTGAAGCAGAGTATCGGGCTGTTGCTAGTGTTGTTGATGAGACCACTTGGGTGGAAAAGCTTCTCAAGGAACTCCATGTTCATCTCCCCATACCACCTACTATCTTTTGTGACAACCTTGGTGTCACCTACTTATGCGAGAGCAACAATCTTCACAGCCGCACGAAGCATAAAGTTGTTGACTTCACTACGTTCGCCAATAGGTTGCCAATAAGCGCCTTATCTTCAAGCACATTCCTAATTCCGATTAGTTGGCTGATACTCTCACTAAGCCACTTCCGAAGAGCTCCTTCCATCGGCATTTGTCCAAACTAGGTGTTGTTGCACCCATCTAGCTTGAGGGGGGTTTATTAGAACGATATTACTGTTACTGCACTCCACACACGTTGTTACTGCTTAGTGTTTTACTGCATAGGTTGTTAGATATGTATCCACCACTTTAGGAGTTTTTTTCCTTATTTTCCTAGTTTGTTGGTTTAGTTTCCACATTACGAAGGACTCTCTAATAGAGACATTGTTATTTATTTTGTACAGTTCTTAATCGATTAATAGAGATATCTTTTACTTCATCTTGCTCAATTACTTAGTACTTAATTGTGCTAATTCCATATTTCTCTATTTTCTACAAGTGTAGGTTCCGGCAAGTGAGCGGGTTTTGTAGTAAACTTGGGATTTGAAGTTCTTCCTAGATTTTGTGGTATGTCCTCATATGTCGAGGGCAAGACTTTTCTATTCTAGTTTTATGATAAGGTTCTTGTAATAGACTTAATAGACTTCTTTTGATTGTAAAGGGCCGTGTCCCTAGTATGTTTTCACGTTTATGTCTAAGATGGCTAAGAGACTTAGTATTCCGCTTATGTACTTTTGAATGATGTTTTTAAAAGTGACCTTTGAATCTTATGAGATTTTATTTAAAGAGTTTTTAAATTCCGCACTATTTTACATACCTAATGTGATGAATGCTAAGGGCTTGTATGAGACCTCCGAGAGGTCGAATACGCATGTTACGACTTGGGGGTGCTCTCGGGTCGTGACAGAAACATTTTGAAAATACATTCAAAATTAAAATATGGAGTGAGAGTAACATTTCTTCGGAAGTATTGTTTTTTACTTCACTCAATTGTCTAAAATTATTCAACCAACAAAATAGAAAAAAAAATATCAATATAAAAAAGGTCACCAATAGTCTTTCCTCTTGAGGTTATGAACATAAATGATGAACACCATTTAAGTACAATTTTTCAATTAAATATTCATACTTGAAATTTAGTATGTGCATGACACTAATAATGATTACCATAAATATTTTAATATTTTATCTTTATACGTAATATATATTTTATAAAATATTATTACACAATTAATATTTGAGTAAGGCTATCATAGTGAGATAATTTTACAAAAAAAAGTATACATCTATAGTGAATGTCAATACTTTTATAAGTAGAATGTTACAGAGACAACAAATATAACATCAAAATTAGTTCTAAAGAACATTAGGTTGTCACAGTGAAATGTAGTTATAACGAATGATGGTTAAATAGAGGTTTGAATGTATGTCAAATATTTAGCTTGACCATAATTTAATTTTAATATATGAACAGCATCACTATGGTGAAAAATATTTCATTTCTTTAAGTTTCTACCTTATCTTTGCGGAATTGTAGTCTTCTCTTTTTTCTACCACATACATATCATATAGCTTTTCTCTAATGAAAGTATCGAGTATCTTATAGAAGTTGTATCGTGATATAAAACATTAATTTTTTTTAATAAAAATAATTAATAGATGAATAAAATTAAAAGTATTATTAATAGAATCTTTAATTTGATTTAAGATCATTTTATGATGAATCACTATTTTCTTATCTATTTTTATATATCTAGCTAGGAGTGTATTTTGTGACATAACCTTTTCACAGGAAATTTATACTTTAAAAAATTTCATACTCAATATAACTACAAAAACGTGGCAGAGGAGTGGAAATCTGGAAATTTCCAGAATTTAGGACGAACTTCGTCCATTTTTTTCCTCTAACTTCAACTTAAGATTGCTCCTTCATTTTGAGTCCAAATTAAGTGATTCAAGAGGCAAACTTCAAGAGAATCTCGTGGGGAATCTAGAGGTGATCTCAGAAACGCGAGGGGAGGCTTCGTTTGAGGTAAGAAATCGATTTTAGCCACTGCTAGGGTGATTTCCGGATTGAATTGATTGTTGAATTTTGAAATGTGAGATCTTGATCATCTTAGGTCCGTTTTGAGTCATTCTTGAGGCTAACTTGTAGAGTTTTTCGCAAGGATCGTCGTGGTATAATCTGTTTGGGTTGAAAGGGTCTCGTTTTTCCATAAATTGGTGATCAAGGGGCTGCCCATTTTAATTGTTGTGGCTGATTTGCGGTGTTTTAAGCATCTGTTTGTGCTAAATTTTGGGGTATTAGTTTAGTAAGGTATTTGGGACGTTTCCACATATTCGATTTTGAGATTCTAATTGTGGGCCCCACAATCCCGTTTTAGACCCGATTTTGGGTCCGTCTCCGAAAAATACAATTTTAGTGTCAATATATTCGTAATGACGAGGTGATTAACCTTTTGTTAGTGGGGAAGCATTTGGAGACCGTTCGGAGGGGAAAAGATCCGGTACCGTGAGTTGGAGCACGCGTGGTCGGCTTTCAGGTAGGCTATGGTTTTCTCTCGTGAGATTGAGCATGTTTAGGCATTTTATTATTGATTTGCTTGAGTATGGAGGGGTTCGGGTGTCGAGCATGCTAAATTTCTATAATTCCTGCCTTAGACCTTATTTCGGGAAAGTGTTGGATTATGACAGCATGTCTCTTGATATTATTGAATATCCATATCTTGTGGTGTATATGATAATATTGATTTGAAGTATGTTTGGCCTTAGTCTAGGCTTAGACTAGTGTTGCCATAGACTTGCGAGATTTCGGATGTCGTTGGGCAGTAGAACTTTTTCCGACGTCGTTTCGGACAGTTAGCTCCTTGTAGACTGATATAGCAGACTTGAGTCTGATAGTCTGAGCCTTAGCTAGACGATAACTCATCCTATGACCTTGTATCCATAATGCCCTACTTTTCTATCGGCTACAGATACCCGGTTAAAGTCCGTGGTCTAGCTTACTCACTTGTGGATACTTCCTCGGCGATTTGGGTATATGAGGGCCGGACTGAAATGATTATTTATGGTAATCGGATTGGTGATATTTCTCGCGACGTATGGTTGGACATTGATTCTTAGCTACAGTATCCGGTTAGAGTCCGTGGTCCAGCTTACTTATGTCCAGGCTTAGCTACAGTACCCGGTTAGAGTCCGTGGTCCAGCTTACTTATGTCCAGGCTTAGCTACAGTACCCGGTTAGAGTCCGTGGTCCAGCTTACCTGTGATCTGGTTTTGGCTACAGTACCCGGTTAGAGTCCGTGGTCCAGCTTACCTGTGATCTGGTTTCGGCTACAGTACCCGGTTAGAGTCCATGGTCCAGCCCACCCGTGCCCGACCTTTGGCTACAGCACCCGGTTCGAGTCCGTGGTCCAGCCCATATAGGTTGACTCATTAGCTATAGTACCCGGTTCGAGTCCGTGGTCCAGCTTGCACGTGGTGTATTCCCAATTCCTCACTAAAGCTTCAGTTTGTCTTGATTATTCTCATCTGTAGGTTGAGGTTTTGGAGGTTGGAGAGATTCCGATTAAAGTTCGGGACGTAATGAGATCCTGGAATATGATTGGGAATGGTTCAGTTAAAAGTCAGGAAATTGGTAATATTGTGATAGACCTTCTAGCTCCATTATTTTACTTTAACTGCCGATGCATCTGCCGGGCTTATGGGGGTCCGTGCAGGAGGTTTCTTTTATTGTGCACGAGCGTACCCATCGGGTTTATGGGAGCCCGGCGGAGTTAGTTAGATTACTTGTCTTTGTTGCCTGTACGCTCGTGTACATACCCCCATTTACTACTCTTTGCACTTGATGTGACCCTTTATTTGCATTTCAGTTCACTTTTGCTTATCTTGCTCAGTCGGCCTATGATGCCTACTGGGTACCTGTTGTTTTGGTACTCATGCTACGCTCTGCATCTATTTCGTGATGCAGGTCCGAGCACTAGTAGCCAGCGTTGATCGAGCTTGGAGTAGACTTATCCGGAGACGGGGGTGAGCACACGGCGTTTTGTACTATTTCAGTCTCCATCTGTATATATAGACTTGTCTCTTTCCTTTCGAGACAGTCCAGTCTCTGTTGTCCAGTTTTGGGACTTGTACTCATTTTGTAGTAGCTCTGTACTGGTGACTTCCAGGTTCTGGGAGGGATCTTTAATTGTATATATATTTTTGGTTTGCTTCCGCCTGTTTATATTGTTATTTTCCTACTTTTGTTTGATTTCTACCCTCAGACCCATTACTTATTGTTTCGGGTTACGGGTTGGCTTACCTGCTGGTGGGTTATAGTAGGTGCCATCATGACTTGATAAATCGGGTCGTGACATTATCCCATGTTTGAAAACCCATAAACAAAATAGGACAAGCACGATACACATGGGTGACATTGACAGACTTTCCAACTGGGGTAGAAACATGGATAGGGGCATCAAGTATACCACAAATCATAGCAAATTCTGAGGTAAATCGCACAGATACATATCGATAAGTAGAACTTGGATCAAATAAAACATTAGTCATCCGGTCACAGACAAGAATAGTACCTATGATCACTGCGTCACACGCCTCTGCCTCATTCTTGCCCGAAAAGGCGTAACACTGAGCCCTATCATCTTGACGAGCTACTTCCCAGCCTGGTTGCACGTTATCCCTTCCTGCGTTACCATTTCATCTACCTCCACTGCCTCGCTGATTACCTCATCGCCCATCTTGTGAACGTCGTCTACCATTATTACCATTTCCTATGGGTACCACTACTCTAGTCCGCTGCTGTGCGGAATCCAACACACGTGGGTGGGGACAATCTCTCCTAATATGCCCAGTTTCTCCACAATTGTAGCGAGTACGATCAAAAGATGGTGTGCCGCCAGTCGAAGGCGCGAATCCCTGGGTATCCTGAATCAAATTATGGGGTGGAGTTCCTGAGTAGTTAAATGTAGAGGCGGGCATAGTAGACTGAATTGGTTTGGCTGCAAGCGTTGGCCTTCCGGACCCCAGAGTAAGAACCTTGAAAGTTACCCGAGTTATTGGCCCTTTTTGCCAATGCCTTAGCCTGACCATCTCACCTCAACCCTTTCACTTTCTTCACAAAGTCTTTTACCTCATTAAAGCTTCTCCCTGCAGAGGTCATATGAACAGATAATAGCTGCAACTCATAATTTAGTCCCCTAATAAATAAATGGATCCTTTCCTCTTCAGTAGTCACCAATTGAGTAGCATATCTAGACAAAGCACGAAACTTGGCCTCATAAGCAGCCACAAGCATACCACCTTGCTCCAAAGCCATGAACTCATCCTTGTTGCAATCTCTCAAAGTCTTAGGCACATATTTCTCTAAAAACATAGCATGAAACTGGGTCCAAGCAAGTGGAGGTAAAACTGAAGATCTGCATTCCATATAAGCTCTCCACCACTGCTTAGGCTCACCTTGAAGCTGAAAAGTCACAAACTCAACCCCATGCTGATGGAAAATTCCCAACTTATGAACCCTCTCATACTAGTCTAAGATAAAATCATAAGCATCCTTACTTTCAGAACCAAGAAATACAGGAGGCTTTAGCTTCAAAAACTTAGTGAACATGTCATGCTCATTACTAGTCATAACAGAGCCCAACAAGGGACAAAAGAAAGCATCATTACCTATATTCCTTCCCACCTTGGGGACAGTGATAGCAATAAGAGGATTGGCAGGAGCTTGAGGTGTTTGAACAGAAGGAAGCACTCCAGGACCAACCAACACTTTCAAGAATGACATGATCTGTTGAGCTAGCACTGGGTCTATGGGAGGAACGCCGGTAGTCTCAGCCTGCACCTCGTTCTCTTGTCCAACCTCTTCAACATTCTCCTCTATCTCTTCATGATGCACGGGAGGGGCCTCATTTTGGGGAGCATTTTCGAACGGTACCCCATCTAGAGTATACACCACTCTTCCTCGGCCTCTACCCCTAGCTCTTCTTCTACCCCTGCCTTGACCGCGACCTCTCACTGCAAATTCCTCAGTTAGAGCATTGAAGGGATCTACGGGCTTGATGCCATTAAATCTAGTGTTAGCCATCTGCGGACAGAAGAGTGAAGGAGGTTAGACACCAATTGGAATCAAGTTATAGCATGAAAGGAGATGAGGGAAAACAGAGATATTTTCTAAAGTCCTATAGCCTCCCGAAGAAAGGTACAGACGTCTCCTTACCATTCCGCAAGACTCTACTAAACTTTTTTTGGTACATCGAGATCAACACACCTAGGCTCTGATACCAACTTTGTCATGACCCAGACCATCGTGGTTGGCACCTACACTAACCCTCCAGTGGGAGAACCACTACTACAACCCAAACCAATCAACTAAACCAAAACTAAAGCATTTAAGTTATGGAAGCAAATTAAATAGCTAAAAACTAAAGTTCCCATAAACTTCCAAAAGATCTAACAACTAAACAATGTGGAAGTCAATGTACCAAAACATCTAAAGTTCAACAAGTCTAAACAAGAAGGGGTACAACCCCAAACTAATGAACTAATCAACTAACTAGAAAAGTCTAAGTCCGAAATGTGGACATAGATGAAATGAGAACTCAGGGAAGTTTGGAAGAACAGGCTCACCCTTGAATTCAAACGACGATCACTGATCTTCTAAACGAGGTCTGTCAATAGCTGCCTGAAGATGTCCTGTACTTAACAAAGAAAGAGGAAGTTCAGTATCACACGGTTATCCCACTAAGTGTAACATACATAAATCAATACAACAATATAATCACATGCTTCTATCGAACATATACAATATTATCAACACTTACGAACAACGAACAACGAACAACTTCACATTTCTCAAGATACACAATTATGACAAGTCATTGGTTCTCTCATGGAACCCAAACCCAAATAGTTAGCATACTGGAACGTGGCAACCGATCCCATAATTATGCCGGAATGTGGCAACCGATTCAAGTTAGTGTGTCGGAACGCAACACCCGATCCATTCAACAAGCCACAGTCACAATCACAAAGTACATTCTCATAATCATACAATCAAGTCATGATTCATGGCATTTATCATTCATATATTCTCATTTACAACAAGTGTGATCAATAATACATGTATCACTGTCGTGTATTATGTGTCTTATCGGTTTCTGAAAATCTTACTTGTACCACTCTTTTATTGGGATGGCTCGCACGCGTGGTAGGGATCCAGCTAGGGGTAGAGGCCGACCTCAAGGTCGTGCCAGAGTTACAGCACCAGCCCAGGACCGAGAGCAAACTCCGGAGTCGGTGATAGGGCCACCAGCAGCTCCAGCACAGCAGCAGCCGATGGGCCCGGGACCAGCCCAGCCACCGCCCGAGCCTGTGGCAGCTCCAGATATACAGGCGATGCTCGTACAGATACTAGCTGCCATTGGGGGTATGCAGCAGGCCCCAGCTCCAGCCGTTCCAGTACCGCAGGGCCAGCCTACACCAGTGGTACCAGTTGTTCAGCAGCTAGCGGCACCGGTTGTTCAGCCTTACGATTTGGAGGGCGTCATGCCACTACGGGAGAAGAAGATGCTCGGGGTGATCCTTAGACTATCACCGCCGAGGTTTTCTGGGGCAGTGGGGGAGGATGCCCACGAGTTTCTAATTACTTGCCGCGAACGGCTATAGACTTTGGGTTTAGTGGAGTCGAGAGGAGCAGACTTCACCGCTTACCAGTTAGACGGTCCCGCCAGGCAGTGGTGGCGTACATACTTAGAGACCAGACCAGCTGGGTCTCCACCGGTCACATGGACTGAGTTTTCAGAGGCTTTCTTGGCCCGATTTATTCCCAGGAGCATCAGAGATCAGCTCAGAGATCAGTTTGCTCGGTTAGAGCAGGGCTCCATGACAGTATCAGAGTATGAGGCCCAATTCCACGAGCTCTCCAGGCATGCCGCCATGATATTACCTACTGAAGAGGAGAGGGTTCGTTGTTTTGTTCGGGGTTTGAGACTACAGTTGAGGATTGAGACTCAGCCTTTAGTCTCAGCGGGCCGCTCATTTCTGGATGTAGTGGACCATGCCCGCACTATCGAGCAGCTCCATCGCGAGGCCCAAGGGGGCAGCGGCAAGAGAGCTAGACAGGAGGATAACCATGATAGGCGCCGTTTCAGACCCCGAGAGTCTTATGATAGATCTCAGCAGAGGTTTCAGTCGGGTCAGTCTAGTAGCCCCTTCCAGGCTTCTCTCCAGGCATCGGAGGGTGATCAGCACCGTCATATTGGTTTTAGTGCCGGTCCTAGTCGGGGCCGAGATAGTTCACAGATGGGTTCTTCTGGCCGGGGTAGCCGACCTCCAGCTCTTAGTCGACAGTCCCAGGGGTGTTATGAGTGTGGGGAGTTAGATCATTGGGCCCGCGAGTGTCCCCATCGCAGGTTAGCCTTACCCGCTCCACATGAAGCTAGACATGCACCAGCACCTCCAGCTAGAGGCAGAGGCCAGGGACAGGACCGTAGGGGTGGGCACCAGGGTATACGGGGTGGTCCCCGAGGAGGCAGATTAGGGGGCAGAGCCGATGCACAGGGTAGGGGAGTCCAGGCCCACTTTTATGCAGCTCCAGCTAGAGCAGATGTTGAGACCTCGGACGATGTGATCACAGGTACAGTGTTATTATGCCAGCAGCCTGCCTTGGCTTTATTTGATCCGGGCTCTACTTTTTCGTATGTTTCTGTTTACTATACCTCTCGATTGAGTATGATGTCTGAGCCTCTGGTAGCGCCGTTGCGTGTGTCGACCTCCGTGGGTGAGTCTTTAGTAGTGGATCAGGTATTTTGATTTTGCTTAGTTACTATCCAGGGGCGTGACACCCGGGCTGACCTTATATTGCTTGACATGGTTGATTTTGATGTGATTCTGGGCAGGGATTGGTTATCCCCATATCGCGCTGTTTTAGATTGCTTTTCTAAGACCGTTACCTTAGCCATTCCCGGTATTCCTCCGGTGGTGTGGCAGGGATCTCGTGGTAGAACACCAGTTGGGGTTATCTCTTTTATTCGTGCTAAGAGGCTAGTGGCTAGCGGATGCTTATCATATTTGGCCTATGTACGTGATGTGAGTAGGGAGGTTCCTCCGGTTGAGTCAGTTCCTGTTGTTCGTGACTTCATAGATGTGTTTCCTACTGATCTACCTGGCCTACCCCTAGAGCGTGATGTTGATTTTCCGATTGAGCTTGAGCCAGGTACTCGGCCTATTTCTATTCTGCCATATCGGATGGCTCCTGCAGAGCTCAAGGAGCTCAGTGTTCAGCTTCAGGATCTCTTGGGTAAGGGATTCATTCGGCCTAGTGTATCGCCTTGGGGTGCCCAGTCCTCTTCGTGAAGAAGAAGGACGGTACTATGCGATTGTGTATTGACTACAGGCAGCTGAACAAGGTGACGGTGAAGAACCGTTACCCCATGCCTCGTATTGATGATTTGTTTGATCAGCTTCAGGGTGCCGTGGTATTTTCTAAGATTGATTTAAGATCCGGCTACCACCAGTTGAGGATTAGGGCAGCGGACGTCCCTAAGACTGCATTTAGGACTCGTTATGGCCATTATGAGTTCTTGGTGATGTCGTTTGGGTTGACTAATGCCCCTGCCGCCTTCATGGATTTGATGACACGTGTGTTCAGGCCATACCTTGATTTATTTGTCATTGTCTTCATTGATGACATACTGGTATACTCGCGGAGCCGGAGTGAGCATGAGCAGCATTTGAGGATAGTGCTCCAGACTTTGAGAGATCAGCGGCTTTATGCCAAGTTCTCAAAGTGCGAGTTTTGGCTTGAGTCTGTTGCCTTCTTGGGGCACGTGGTGTCCAAGGAGGGTATTAGGGTTGATCCGGCGAAGATTGAGGCTATTCGTGATTGGCACAGGCCCACCTCTGTGACTGAGATTCGTAGCTTCGTCGGATTGGCAGGCTACTATAGGCGTTTGTTGAGGGATTTTCTACTATAGCAGCGCCTTTGACTCGGTTGACTCGCCAGGATGTTCCCTTTGTTTGGTCAGAGGAGTGTGAGGCGAGCTTTTTGAGGCTCAAGGAGTTATTGACCACCGCTCCTATATTGACTCTTCCACTTGAGGGCGAGGGCTTCACGGTATATTGTGACGCATCCGGCGTTGGTTTGGGTTGTGTATTGATGCAGCAGGGCCGGGTTATTGCTTATGCGTCGAGGCAGCTTAAGATTCATGAGCGCAACTACCCCACCCATGACTTAGAGTTGGCGGCGGTAGTTTTCGCACTTAAGATTTGGAGGCACTACTTGTATGGAGTTCGATGCGAGATCTATACTGATCACAGGAGCCTTCAGTACATTATGAGCCAGAGGGACCTTAATTCGAGGCAGCGTCGTTGGATTGAGCTCCTGAAGGACTATGACCTATCTATTCTCTATCATCCGGGCAAGGCAAATGTAGTAGCGGACGCCTTGAGTCGGAAGGCAGTGAGTATGGGTAGTCTAGCTTTTCTTTCTACTACGGAGCGACCATTAGCTTTGGACATCCAGTCCTTAGCTAACCGGATGGTACGACTTGATATCTCTGATTCCCGGTGTGTACTAGCTTATGTGGATGCTCAGTCATCTCTGCTGGATCGGATTCGCAGCCGTCAGTTTGAGATATATTGAGGAGCCAGTTGCTATTTTGGCCAGAGATGTCAGACGGTTGCGTTCCAGAGCCATTCCTGTGGTTAAGGTCCGTTGGAGACATCGTCCAGTTGAGGAGGCTACCTGGGAGATCGAGCATGAGATGCGGGCACTGTTCCCCGGCTTATTTGGGCAATTAGGTACTTCTTGACTCTTACTTTCGCGGACGAAAGTTCTTTTAGTAGTGGATATTGAAATGACCCTCCAGGTCATTTTTAAATTAAAGAATTCTTTCCCTCGTATAGAGCATTCCTGTAGCGACCCCAAGTCATTTATGACTTGCTGGCACTGACTGTTCGGTCGCCTGGTCGTTCGTTTGGGTTTTAGGCCCGTTTCCCTGTTTTGGAGATTGTTATAACTTGAAAAGTTGACTTTGGTCAACCTTTTTGGAAGGCGTGCTCAGATGAAAATTCTGACAGCTAGGTTAGCTTCGGAAGATCGATTTTGGTCAAGAACGACCCTTTGTTCACTTCCCGAGGCTTTAGATGGCAGTTGTGGAATCTGGCTCAAATGATACTGGGTGTGGGACCCACTTTTCATCGAAGAGAGCTCCAAATGGAAATTCCGCCTTCACCGTTGAGTCCAAAATATCATTTCCAATTAAATTCCATATAAGGTTTGTATTTTTCCGACTCCGAACGAGTCCGAAACATCGAAATTTAAGTTTGAAGTGTTGTAGAATTTTGACGCGGCGGTGACGTGGCAGAACCACGCGACGCCACGTGGCAGAGGAGTGGAAATCTGGAAATTTCCAGAATTTAGGACGAACTTCGTCCATTTTTTTCCTCCAACTTCAACTTAAGATTGCTCCTTCATTTTGAGTCCAAATTAAGTGATTCAAGAGGCAAACTTCAATAGAATCTCGTGGGGAATCTATTGGTGATCTCAGAAACGCGAGGGGAGGCTTCGTTTGAGGTAAGAAATCGATTTTAGCCACTGCTAGGGTGATTTCCGGATTGAATTGATTGTTGAATTTTGAAATGTGAGATCTTGATCATCTTAGGTCCGTTTTGAGTCATTCTTGAGGCTAACTTGTAGAGTTTTTCGCAAGGATCGTTGTGGTATAATCTGTTTGGGTTGAAAGGGTCTCGTTTTTCCAGAAATTGGTGATCAAGGGGCTGCCCATTTTAATTGTTGTGGCTGATTTGCGGTGTTTTAAGCATCTGTTTGTGCTAAATTTTGGGGTATTAGTTTAGTAAGGTATTTGGGACGTTTCCACATATTCGATTTTGAGATTCTAATTGTGGGCCCCACAATCCCGTTTTAGACCCGATTTTGGGTCCGTCTCCGAAAAATATAATTTTAGTGTCAATATATTCGTAATGACGAGGTGATTAACCTTTTGTTAGTGGGGAAGCATTTGGAGACCGTTCGGAGGGGAAAAGATCCGGTACCGTGAGTTGGAGCACGCGTGGTCGGCTTTCAGGTAGGCTATGGTTTTCACTCGTGAGATTGAGCATGTTTAGGCATTTTTTTATTGATTTGCTTGAGTATGGAGGGGTTCGGGTGTCGAGCATGCTAAATTTCTATAATTCCTGCCTTAGACCTTATTTCGGGAAAGTGTTGGATTATGACAGCATGTCTCTTGATATTATTGAATATCCATATCTTGTGGTGTATATGATAATATTGATTTGAAGTATGTTTGGCCTTAGTCTAGGCTTAGACTAGTGTTGCCATAGACTTGCGAGATTTCGGATGTCGTTGGGCAGTAGAACTTTTTCCGACGTCGTTTCGGACAGTTAGCTCCTTGTAGACTGATATAGCAGACTTGAGTCTGATAGTCTGAGCCTTAGCTAGACGATAACTCATCCTATGACCTTGTATCCATAATGCCCTACTTTTCTATCGGCTACAGATACCCGGTTAAAGTCCGTGGTCTAGCTTACTCACTTGTGGATACTTCCTCGGCGATTTGGGTATATGAGGGCCGGACTGAAATGATTATTTATGGTAATCGGATTGGTGATATTTCTCGCGACGTATGGTTGGACATTGATTCTTAGCTACAGTATCCGGTTAGAGTCCGTGGTCCAGCTTACTTATGTCCAGGCTTAGCTACAGTACCCGGTTAGAGTCCGTGGTCCAGCTTACTTATGTCCAGGCTTAGCTACAGTACCCGGTTAGAGTCCGTGGTCCAGCTTACCTGTGATCTGGTTTTGGCTACAGTACCCGGTTAGAGTCCGTGGTCCAGCTTACCTGTGATCTGGTTTCGGCTACAGTACCCGGTTAGAGTCCATGGTCCAGCCCACCCGTGCCCGACCTTTGGCTACAGCACCCGGTTCGAGTCCGTGGTCCAGCCCATATAGGTTGACTCATTAGCTATAGTACCCGGTTCGAGTCCGTGGTCCAGCTTGCACGTGGTGTATTCCCAATTCCTCACTAAAGCTTCAGTTTGTCTTGATTATTCTCATCTGTAGGTTGAGGTTTTGGAGGTTGGAGAGATTCCGATTAAAGTTCGGGACGTAATGAGATCCTGGAATATGATTGGGAATGGTTCAGTTAAAAGTCAGGAAATTGGTAATATTGTGATAGACCTTCTAGCTCCATTATTTTACTTTAACTGCCGATGCATCTGCCGGGCTTATGGGGGTCCGTGCAGGTGGTTTCTTTTATTGTGCACGAGCGTACCCGTCGGGTTTATGGGAGCCCGGCGGAGTTAGTTAGATTACTTGTCTTTGTTGCCTGTACGCTCGTGTACATACCCCCATTTACTACTCTTTGCACTTGATGTGACCCTTTATTTGCATTTCAGTTCACTTTTGCTTATCTTGCTCAGTCGGCCTATGATGCCTACTGGGTACCTGTTGTTTTGGTACTCATGCTACGCTCTGCATCTATTTCGTGATGCAGGTCCGAGCACTAGTAGCCAGCGTTGATCGAGCTTGGAGTAGACTTATCCGGAGACGGGGGTGAGCACACGGCGTTTTGTACTATTTCAGTCTCCATCTGTATATATAGACTTGTCTCTTTCCTTTCGAGACAGTCCAGTCTCTGTTGTCCAGATTTGGGACTTGTACTCATTTTGTAGTAGCTCTGTACTGGTGACTTCTAGGTTCTGGGAAGGATCTTTAATTGTATATATATTTTTGGTTTGCTTCCGCCTGTTTATATTGTTATTTTCCTACTTTTGTTTGATTTCTACCCTCAGACCCATTACTTATTGTTTCGGGTTACGGGTTGGCTTACCTGCTGGTGGGTTATAGTAGGTGCCATCATGACTTGATAAATCGGGTCGTGACATTATCCCATGTTTGAAAACCCATAAACAAAACAGGACAAGCACGATACACATGGGTGACATTGACAGACTTTCCAACTGGGGTAGAAACATGGATAGGGGCATCAAGTATACCACAAATCATAGCAAATTCTGAGGTAAATCGCACAGATACATATGGATAAGTAGAACTCGGATCAAATAAAACATTAGTCATCCGGTCACAGACAAGAATAGTACCTATGATCACTGCGTCACACGCCTCTGCCTCATTCTTGCCCGAAAAGGCGTAACACTGAGCCCTATCATCTTGACGAGCTACTTCCCAGCCTGGTTGCACGTTATCCCTTCCTGCGTTACCATTTCATCTACCTCCACTGCCTCGCTGATTACCTCATCGCCCATCTTGTGAACGTCGTCTACCATTATTACCATTTCCTATGGGTACCACTACTCTAGTCCGCTGCTGTGCGGAATCCAACACACGTGGGTGGGGACAATCTCTCCTAATATGCCCAGTTTCTCCACAATTGTAGCGAGTACGATCAAAAGATGGTGTGCCGCCAGTCGAAGGCGCGAATCCCTGGGTATCCTGAATCAAATTATGGGGTGGAGTTCCTGAGTAGTTAAATGTAGAGGCGGGCATAGTAGACTGAATTGGTTTGGCTGCAAGCGTTGGCCTTCCGGACCCCAGAGTAAGAACCTTGAAAGTTACCCGAGTTCTTGGCCCTTTTTGCCAATGCCTTAGCCTGACCATCTCACCTCAACCCCTTCACTTTCTTCACAAAGTCTTTTACCTCATTAAAGCTTCTTCCTGCAGAGGTCATATGAACAGATAATAGCTGCAACTCATAATTTAGTCCCCTAATAAATAAATGGATCCTTTCCTCTTCAGTAGTCACCAATTGAGTAGCATATCTAGACAAAGCACGAAACTTGGCCTCATAAGCAGCCACAAGCATACCACCTTGCTCCAAAGCCATGAACTTATCCTTGTTGCGATCTCTCAAAGTCCTAGGCACATATTTCTCTAAAAACATAGCATGAAACTGGGTCCAAGCAAGTGGAGGTAAAACTGAAGATCTGCATTCCATATAAGCTTTCCACCACTGCTTAGGCTCACCTTGAAGCTGAAAAGTCACAAACTCAACCCCATGCTGATGGAAAATTCCCAACTTATGAACCCTCTCATACTAGTCTAAGATAAAATCATAAGCATCCTTACTTTCAGAACCAAGAAATACAGGAGGCTTTAGCTTCAAAAACTTAGTGAACATGTCATGCTCATTACTAGTCATAACAGAGCCCAACAAGGGACAAAAGAAAGCATCATTACCTATATTCCTTCCCACCTTGGGGACAGTGATAGCAATAGGAGGATTGGCAGGAGCTTGAGGTGTTTGAACAGAAGGAAGCACTCCAGGACCAACCAACACTTTCAAGAATGACATGATCTGTTGAGCTAGCACTGGGTCTATGAGAGGAACGCCGGTAGTCTCAGCCTGCACCTCGTTCTCTTGTCCAACCTCTTCAACATTCTCCTCTATCTCTTCATGATGCACGGGAGGGGCCTCATTTTGGGGAGCATTTTCGAACGGTACCCCATCTAGAGTATACACCACTCTTCCTCGGCCTCTACCCCTAGCTCTTCTTCTACCCCTGCCTTGACCGCGACCTCTCACTGCAAATTCCTCAGTTAGAGCATTGAAGGGATCTACGGGCTTGATGCCATTAAATCTAGTGTTAGCCATCTGCGGACAGAAGAGTGAAGGAGGTTAGACACCAATTGGAATCAAGTTATAGCATGAAAGGAGATGAGGGAAAACAGAGATATTTTCTAAAGTCCTATAGCCTCCCGAAGAAAGGTACATACGTCTCCTTACCATTCCGCAAGACTCTACTAGACTTTTTTTGGTACATCGAGATCAACACACCTAGGCTCTGATACCAACTTTGTCATGACCCAGACCATCGTGGTTGGCACCTACACTAACCCTCCAGTGGGAGAACCACTACTACAACCCAAACCAATCAACTAAACCAAAACTAAAGCATTTAAGTTATGGAAGCAAATTAAATAGCTAAAAACTAAAGTTCCCATAAACTTCCAAAAGATCTAACAACTAAACAATGTGGAAGTCAATGTACCAAAACATCTAAAGTTCAACAAGTCTAAACAAGAAGGGGTACAACCCCAAACTAATGAACTAATCAACTAACTAGAAAAGTCTAAGTCCGAAATGTGGACATAGATGAAATGAGAACTCAGGGAAGTTTGGAAGAACAGGCTCACCCTTGAATTCAAACGACGATCACTGATCTTCTAAACGAGGTCTGTCAATAGCTGCCTGAAGATGTCCTGTACTTAACAAAGAAAGAGGAAGTTCAGTATCATACGGTTATCCCACTAAGTGTAACATACATAAATCAATACAACAATATAATCACATGCTTCTATCGAACATATACAATATTATCAACACTTACGAACAACGAACAACGAACAACGAACAACTTCACATTTCTCAAGATACACAATTATGACAAGTCATTGGTTCTTTCATGGAACCCAAACCCAAATAGTTAGCATACTGGAACGTGGCAACCGATTCCATAATTATGCCGGAATGTGGCAACCGATTCAAGTTAGTGTGTCGGAACGCAACACCCGATCCATTCAACAAGCCACAGTCACAATCACAAAGTACATTCTCATAATCATTCAATCAAGTCATGATTCATGGCATTTATCATTCATATATTCTCATTTACAACAAGTGTGATCAATAATACATGTATCATAATGAAGCAAAGATAAACATACATCACACAATCATAGAATCACAACCATCACCTACATCGAAATAAGCTTGAAACCCTAAGAAACTTGATTCTTTCATTTCCAGATTCGTTCCGCTTGTTCTTGGTCTACAAACAATCAATATAATACGGGAATCAATAAACAATCAAAAATTATCCAAATTACTAACAATTCTAACAACCCTAGATCATACCCATGATCCCACTATCCAAATTAGGGATTTTTCCACCATAATTCACAGATCAAAACTCTCCCCCATCGATATTTACCCATTAGATTACGTTTTACTGATCGAAAAATGGATTTGGGGAGTTAAAACCTTATCTTTAGCCTTAAAGATGGTGGAAAACTTTCAAGAATCACCTGGGGTACGTCTCTTTACTCTCAAAGTCGAAAAGTGCAGAATAAAGACATTTTGGAGTTTATTTTTGACTTAAGTTTTGTCAGACCCGCCACAATGGTCCTCAGTCTGCTATAACTGTCCCGCTCTGGCGGTAAAAATCCCACCCCAGCGGCTTGCACGAAACCAATAAGATATTTTAATAATTCCAAGACCTCATTTCACAACGCACCTTCAACCAACGACACTCATAGACTACCAGTTCACGCTAAGATCAATTTCGGGAGTTCTACTTACCCGAATTCAATTCCATAAAGTTGTACGAATTCCTTAATGACTTATCCATCTACTCCTGTGATCAAATTCACAATTAAATCACCCAATTGTTACCAGATTTCCCTAGAATTTAATGACTCCGATTTCATTCAAATCTGGACTAGATTGGGAAATCTCACGATACTACGAAAAAGTTTTTCGGCCCAAATTTTTTCCCCGTTGGCTTTTCCATAACGACGGAACCCGGTCGTTACAGATGTCTAGGAATTTCAAAGTGAGTTGCTTATTGTACAAAATACATGAATTTATTAAGTCATACCTAAAGATAGGTATGCGGATAGGGAAGTGCTACTCCATTGCATCAACACTAAAAGTTGTGTGGGATGGTATATACGACATCAAAAATACCATTTGGATTATGACTTCAATTTGATATTACTCGGGACATGTTAGTTCACAATATTTTTATTTGTTATTCCAAAAATCACATTTCAACCTCTTATTCTTATAAATTTATCTATTGAATATTGTTTTTTTTTCCTAAAAACAATCCATTGCTACTTAAGTAGCACTAAATTTAATTTGATATACTATCATTACATTTTCTTAAAAGATCTATCATAACTTTTATTAATTTACAGTTACATAGAAGTCAAATTTCATACATTTTCGTATAGAGTAAGAGTTTTATGTTAGAATCAATGAAAGTTATGCTCCATTGAAGGACAATGATGAAACCTTTAAAGCTTAAAAAAGGCTCATGACAAGATATCAAGCAAGGAGTTTGATTGCAAGCCCAATGGGCTTCAATTGTTGATTCAAAGGTGCCTTGTTGGATATGTAGAGTCCAAGACTAAGGAATCTGAATCATCCAATTGTTACAACTATTTGGTGGTACAAGTTAATGTAGAAGGAGCAATATTGGAGTCCGAAATTCAGCACAGAAAAGGTCCAAAGTAGCACCCAAAAAGAGGTCAATTTCAACCCCTAACTGAACCTAAAACCAACAGTCCTATCATGTCCAAATGGGGCTAAAAAACCACTAATAAAAAGATCCCAGGAGCTTTAGTCCAACCACAAATATTTGGGCTATGCTAGGGTTGCATTTGCCTATGTTCTAGATGAATTTTGTAGGATTTATTGATGCTAGCAACCTCATTTTTCCTCCTATAAATAGGAGTGCCTTTTTGTTAATTAAGAACACAATAAATTGAAATTATTGATAATGATATTTACATTGAAACTTTGATAATAATATTGAGAGTGTTTTGAACATTTGAGAAGTTTATCTTACAACATTTTCTAGTTTCATAGTGAAGGGTATAAGGTAATTTTTGAAAGAACTTTTTTATTCTTTTTGGTATTTATCTTTTGTGAATAATTTCTACATATTAATAGTTGTCTAAATTACTCATAAAGGTTCAAGCTCCGAATTTATTATATTAATTCATCTTCTCAATTAAATTTGTTGGATTTTTTCTCGTAGATCTGTAAGTTATTACTTGGACCTTGTCAAAGCTTTATAATCGTGTTCTTGTAAATTCTTACATTTTCTCATATCTTTATTTCTAGTTTTTTGATCTTTTTCCCCATTTTTGTTCCGCACTTCTATATATTAAGTTTTTTATATTTAGGATCTCCTCAACTCATTGTTTTGATGTTATAATACAATCAAGAAAAAACTACGATTTTATATAACCTTGTTGTTATAATTATATAACCTTGTTGTGAACATCTCATTATTTTCTTTTGATTGTATTACATAATTACAACAGTGAGGTCAGAAAGGTCCTAAATATCAAATTGAATATTAAGAAATGCAGAAGAAAAATAGAAAAGAATCTGAAAACTAGAAATATAGATATGGAAAATTCAAAGAAGCACTGCAAGAATGGTGTTAAAAGCATTGACAAGATTCAAGTAAAACAACATATAGTTTTGTGAGAAGAAATCTAATGCTTTTACTTAAGAAAACTAATCAAAATGATAGGTTGGGACATTGACCGCTTAGGAGTAATTTAAGACAAAAATTAATATGTAGAAACTACTCGTCTTTTAAAGAATACCGAAAATAAATCAAATAAGAAAATTATCTTATACCTGAACAATGAAAGTAAGAAATATTGAAAGATAAATTACATTCTCAAAGTATAAGTCATGGACTATGTAAATTATGTTTTATTACTCTTCAAAGTTGTTCACTTGTATAATATTCTCTTGAATATAAATAATTTTCTAGTAGGATTTATCAAACAGTCAATTGTACTAGTTTCATCGATGTACAACAAGTTTGATATTTCAGTATGGGAAGGAAGGCTTTGTCTTTACTCTACTTCTATACGGAAATCAAGCACTTTTAAGGTATACTAGTTTTACGACGCGTGCATACGTGTGTATCATATTGTATAATATATGATGTTGTAAAATATAATTAATATGACTAAATTAAAGCTTTTTAATAAATAATTATGTATTGAAAGAACACTGGTCAAGTGCTTTTGAATGATTAATACATGTTGTCATAAATTTAATTATTTTTTGAGATCAAAATTACTAGATTTCATTGAAACATTTCAAAATACATTCAAAATTTAAATATGGCGAGAAAGTGACATTTCTTTAGTACTATTTTTTTATTTTTACTTTACAAAATTTTGTAAACAAACTTAAACAGCAAAATAGAAAAATAATATCAATATAGAAAAAGTCACCAATAGCCTTGCCTCTTGAGGTTATGACTATAAATGATGGACACCATTTAAGTACAATTTTTCTCTTAAATAATAATACTTCATTGTGCATCACACTACTAACTATTACCATAAATAGTGCAATATTTGATCTTTATACATAATATATCTTTTGAAAATATTATTACTCAATTTAGTATTTGAGTAAGACTATTATAGAGATGTAATTTTATCAAAAGTGTACTTCTACAGAAAATTTCAACATTGTTATACGTAGAATGTTATAGAGAAAAAATATAACATCAAAAATTAGTTTTAAAAAATTAGGTTGTAACAATGAAATGTTCTTATAACGAATGATGGTTAAATAGAGAATTAAGTGTATGTCAAATATTTATGTTGACCAATTTTTCTTTTAGATATACCTATTTCAGTTGCATAATTTAATATTAATATATAAACTACATCACCTATAGTGAAAAATATTTTATTTCTTTAAGTTTCTACCATATCTTTGTGGAATTGTAGTCCTATCTTTTTGTATGAACCATACATTTCATATAGTTGTTGTCTAATGAGAGTATCTAGTATGTTATAGAAGTTCTTTCATGATACAAAACATTAAACTTTTTCAATAAAAAAATTAATTGATGAATAAAATTTAAATTATTTATTTATAGAATCTTTAACTTGATTTAAGATCATTTTGTGATCAACCACTATTTTCTTTTCCATTTTTATATAGCTTGCAAGGAGTGTATCTTGTGACAGAATATTTTCTTAGAACAAAATGAACACAAATAATAGGAAATCATACTTAAAAAAAGTCAACGCAATATAAATATAAAAAAGAATAAATATATTGAACAATTCATAGCCAGTGAAGAAGGAACACAAAAATATTTGTTCATGATATATTTACTCTAGTGTTCAATTTGATTGAAATCTCTTGCCACCAACGCTTTACTTTCTCCAGAAAATATATTGAAAAATTCATAGCCAATTAAGAAGAAAGACAAAAATATATGATCATGCTATATTAACCTTAGTGTTCCAAAATTTGGAAGAAACTCCTTCGTTTGAGGTTAAAAGAATAAAAAAAGGAAAAATAAAAAATAAATAGTTTACCCCAGACATGTGTCTTTTTTCGTATTTGTTTACTATTATTGTCTCTCCCACCGCTTGATCTATTTATTTTATTAGAACAAATAATCTATAATGTGTGTATTCGTCATTGTTCACTCATTATGTTAACACTAATTATTAACTTCTATCTCGAATGAAAATACAAAAAAAATTAATTAAAGAAACAAAACAAGAAAAAGAAATGAAAATTCCCACGCACTATATATAGAAGTTTTCTGTGTGAAGCAAAGTTCATAGATAATTGCACATTTCTTTGTTCTCTTCTTTTCTTCTTTAATAGAAAGAAAATACCTAAATTCCAATGCTAAGAACTTTGGCGAAACATACTAATGGATTCGGGATGAATCATGTACGAAAATTTTAAATGATCTCAAATTGTCAAATTAAAGAGATCACCATAAATTTATAAGGAGTGAATGGTTGTGATTTATGACCGAAGAAATATTAAGGTAGAAATTGTTGTGACTATTCATAGGAAATTAGTATTTTTAATAAATAAAATATGTAGGTTAATTAAAAGGCTATTAGTTTTCTAAAACGATATAAATAATTTTGAAGTTGTTTATGTGATGAAAATCGTAAGAGGAATATATAATTGTGAATTGATGAATGATTTGATACAATTTGTTCACCAACTCTTTCTTATGTGGTACCTCCAATTTCATAGAATTTTGAACTTAATTAAATGTTGCAAATAATATTTGGATATTTTTAGAAGAAGAAGATTAGAAAACCTTAAAATAATCGTAGTTTAAAAGTGAGAGGAAACCCCTCTACTTATAGCTAACAAATAGTACAATGAATAGGTACTTATTGTGCCTTATCAAAAAAGTCACAATCCTTTAAAAAAGTTACTGCTCATCAGAAAAGTCATAATCCTTTGAAATAGTCACAATTCATCATATAAGGCACCACTCTTTTGTAAAGTCACAACCCTTTGAAAAAGTCACAATCCTTTGGAAAAGTAACAACTCATCGGAAAAGTCGCAATCTTTTAGTGTAAAAAAGTATCTACTTTTAATATAATATAATTAAATAAAATAAATTGAGTATTTTTAATTGAGGGTATTATAGTAATTCAACATTCATGTTTGGGAGTTCATGCTTTTATGGTAGTATAGAAGATATAGATATAAATATATAGATATATAACTAATAAACGACTATGTTGTCTAGGAATTTCAGAGTGAATTATTTATTGTACAAAATACATGAATTTACTAAGTCATACCTAAACATAGGTTTGTGGATGGGGAAGTTCTACTCCATTGTATAAGCGCTAAAAGTTGTGTGGGATGGTATATACGACATCGAGAGGATCATTTGGATTATGACTTCAATTTGATATCAATCGGGACATGTTAATTCAACACATCTTTATATGTTTTCAAAAAATCATGTTACAATTATTCTTAAAAGTTTATCTATTGAATTTTACTTTTTTTCTTCCTTGGAAAAATCTATTACTAATTAAGTAGCAGTAACTTTAATTTGATGTCCTATCATTACATTTTAGAAAATAAGTATATCATAACTTATAGTAATTTACAGTAACATAGAAGCCTAATCTCATACATTTAGAGTAAGGGTTATATGATATCATCCATGAAAGTTATACAACATTGAAGGATAAGGATGAAACTTTAAAAGCTTCAAGAAGGCCCATGACAAGATATCAAAGCAAGAGGTTGGATTACAATCCCAATGTGCTTCGATTGTTGATTCAAAGGTGTCTTGTTCGATATGTAGAGTCTAAGCCAACGGGATATGAATTTTCCAGCTGCTACAACTATTTGATGGTACTAGTTAATGTACAAGGAGCAATATTGGGATCCCAAATTTCAGCTCAGAGAGGTCCAATGTAGCACCCAAAAAGAGGTCAATTTCAACCCTTATGTGAAGCTAAAACCAACTACCCAATCAAGTCCAAGTGGGGCTCAAAAGCCACAATCAAAAGAGCCCCAAAAGTCCTTAGTCCAACCACACATATTTGGGCTTTAGTTTCTAGCTTGAATACTAACCTAGGATCTTATTTGCCTAAGTTTTAGATGATTATTGTAAGGTTTATTAGTGCTAGGAGCCTCCTTTTCCTCCTATGAATAGGAGTGCTTATTTATTCATTAAGCACATAGTATATTGAAATTATTGATAATGATACTTACATTAAAACTTTGATAACAATATTGAATGTTCTTTGAACCTTTGTGGTTTGTACTTTGAGAAGTCATCTTTCAACATTTTCTAGCTTTATAGTTAAGGGTATAAGGTAATGTTCGATAGATATTTTTTATTTGTTTTTGGTATTTATCTTTTGTGATTAGTTTCTACATATTAACAATTGTAAATTACTCATTAAGGGTCATGATCCAAATTTATTGTTTTAATTCGTCTTCGCAAGTAAATACGTTGGATTTTCTTCTCATAGATCTATACGTTATTACTTGGACCTTGTCAAAGTTTAAAATTGCAATCTTGTAAATTCTTATATTTTTTCATAGAATTTCTCATATTTTTATTTCTAGTTTTAAACTTCTTCTTTTTTTCATTTTACTTTCGCACTTCTACATATTCATTTTTTATATTTGGGATCTCCTTAACTCGTTTTTATGATATTATAATACAATCAAGAAAAACTACGATTATATATGTAACTGTTAGGGATAAGAAGCTTCTTTCAAACAAAAAGGGAACCACTCCTGTTGACATTGTAGACCAAGATAACAAATAGGAGAATGAACTCCTTAAAGACAAGTTGGGCCAGCTATCTATTGGGGTGGTTTGACTTGGATTGATCTGGTATTGATATTGACAACTCACAAGATATACATAGCTCACAAGATACACATTTGTACAAAGAATAATTGTATACATGGTAAGGAATAAAATCAGCCAGAATTAGAATAAATACATATATTTTGTTTTACATTTCCTTTTCAGCAATTACATGTATAAATAGTGGTAGAAATCTATACATTGATCATAAGGAAATAAAGAAAAAATTTCGTACATTCTCTCCTATATTCGTACATGGTATAAGAGTAGTAACATCTACTAGCTCACATCTTTTTAATTTCTTCAATTCTTCATTCCTTACAAAGATGTCAAACTCAACTGCCGAGAGCACTGAAGGCACTCTTAATACAAGTGTTCAACAAGACAATGGAATCACCATTGGCAATTCTCATTCCTACTTTGTTCATCAATCTGATGCACCAGGAATGGTCATGGTCAATACTCCATTTGATGGCAAAGGATATCCAGAATGGAGAAGGTCTATTCTTATCTCTCTTTCAATAAAAAATAAGTTGGGCTTCATAGACGAAGCTTGTCATGCTCCAAACTTGGCTCATCCGACCTTTAAACTCTGGAGTCACTGCAATGATATGGTAATATCTAGACTTTTAAATTTTCTTTTTAAAGATCTTGCTTCAAGCGTTCTTAATTACTCTAGAACAGCCAAAGATCATTGGTCAGATCTTGAACATAGATATGGCCAGCCCAATGGGACAAAATTGTATCATCTGCAGAAAGAATTAGCAGATTTAGTCCAAGGATCTACTGATATTGCTAGTTACTTCACCAAGATGAAAAGGTTATGGAATGAGTTGGACACTCTAAACGATAATATGTTTTGTAGTGAGCGTTCAAGTGAAGAAAGAAAATAAGATGATTCAATTGAAAGGAGATGAGAGGCACATTCATTTCCTCATAGGACTAAATGATACCTATGCACCAGCCAAAAGAAATATTCTATGCTTAATCCATTACCCACTGTGAACCATGCATATTCTCTCTTGATGTAGAATGAAAATCAGAGACAAACTCATCTATCTTCTCAGTTTCCTAGAGATAGTTCTTCCTTCATGGTAGGAACATCAACTATCACAGAAAATCAACTCAACACTCAACAAAAAAGTTGATCTGATCTGGATTCAACTATCAAAAGAAGGATGGAAATACTTATTTCAAAGGAAGCACATCTTATAAAGAAAAGAAAAGCAACCAATTCTGCAATTATTGTAAGATGACTAATCACACTATAGATAATTGTTACAGGCTAATAGGTTTTCTAGCAGATTTTAAGTTCACCAAATCTAAGAAATTTCAATGAACTATGGGAAGCAACTCTGCAAATTCAATGGAAGAGCCAGATGGGAATCAATCTATTCTTGATGCCTTTGAGAATCATAATGTTGCTCAAAAACTCTCCCCAAATCAATTCACTCAGCTTGTTCATCTCTTAAAACATATTCTAGAAGAAAACCTGTTGGATCAGAAGTCAATGTCAACTCGGCTGCTGGTATATTTTCTGAACATTCGTCCTCTTGTTATTCAGAAGATCATTCAAATTCTAAATATTGGATTATTGATTCAGGGGCCTCTGAGCATATGTTCTTTGATCCTAACTCTTTCTTATCTCTCATTCCCTTACCTGAGCCTTTAGTGATAAGGTTACCTGATTCATCCAGAGTAAAGGTTACTTATGTAGGATCTATTTCTCTTTTGCATGAATTTATACTCACAAATGTCCTTCATAGCCCACGTTTCAGATATAATTTACTCTCAGTTCATAAACTTTGTCTATATTTCAAGTGTGTCATCATATTCACATATACTGGTTGTCTTTTACAGGGCCCTTTCTTGAAGAACCCTCAAGTTTTTGGTGAAGTCAAAGATGGACTATACATTTTTGAGCCTATAGGAACTCAACCTCTTGCTACAAAAAATATATTTTCATTTCCTAAGAGACCTAGTTCTCATTGTGTTTCAGATTCAGTAGTTTCATTTCCTAAGAGATTTAATTATCATTATGTTCTAGCGTCAATTTCTGTCTCTATTTTAGCTAAATCACAATATGATGTTATGTTATGGTATTAAGAATGGGGCATTTGCCTTTCAATGCAATGAAATATATTAGTTCAATTTCATTTTCTTAAAATTTTGAATGCACCTACACTGTGTGACCCTTAGAAAGACAATCCGGACTACCTTTTCCAATTAGTCATATCAAGAGTAAAGGATTTTTTTATCTTCTTCACATTGATATTTGGGGTCCCTCTAAGGTTCCTACTTATAATGGTTATAAATACTTCCTCACAATTGTGGTTGATTTTAGCAGAGGGACTTGGACTTATTTGTTGACAACTAAATCAGATGCTTTTTCAGTACTCAAGTCTTTCTTATTCATGATAGAAAGACATATCAATGCTAAAGTGAAAGTAATAAGATCTGACAATGCCTTGGAACTAGGGAAAAGTGCAGAAACTTCTTCATTTTAACAATCATAGGGAATTATCCATCAGACTTCTTGCATAGCCACACCCCAACAAAATGGAAAGGAAACATAGGCACTTACTGGAAATATCTAGAGCCTTAATGTTCCGTTCCAAAATTTCAATTCCTTATTGAGGAGAGTGCATACTCATTGCAACATATTTAATTAATAGGTTTCCATTTAGACTACTGCAAAGTAACACTCCTTATGAACTCTTGTTTCATCATAAACCATCATATCATCATTTAAGAAGCTTTGGATGTTTGTGTTATGCTTCTAAATTATCACATGATATAGGAAAATTCCAGCCTAGAGCAGCTACTTGCGTCTTCTTAGTCTATCCTACCGAACAAAAGGGATACATAGTCCTTATTGTGGATTCTAAGAAGGTATGCATATCAAGGGATGTTCATTCTCATGAACACATTTTTCCATTTGCCTCTTTTCCTAATACCAGTATATCTACCATTTTACTACCTATCTCTTCTATTTAATCCGATCACATTACAGATGAATCCATGTTCTTTCCTTCTCCTACAATTTCAGATCAACTCTCACCAGTTTTATCTTTTGATATGGACGCTAACTCCACTTCTCATCCTCAAACTACTACTACTTCACCTAGAAGATCTAGTAGACAAAACAAAGGTACTTTACATAGTCATTTACATGACTTTGTTTGCAATAATATTTTTCCACTGATCTTACTACTACTTGTCTAGCAGTACCTTCCTCACTACCTACATATCCATTTCCTTCTCATTCCAATCAAAATAAGGGTTTACTGCATTCTACTTCACAAATTTCAGAACCCACTCATTATTATCAAACTTGCCAACATCCTGGGTGGAAAGCTGCCATGGACTCTAAATTACACGCTTTGACCAGTAATCAAACATGGGATGTGGTGCCTCTCCCTTCTGGAAGGAAAGCATTACCTTGTAAGGGGGTCTACAGGGTTAACCAAAAGCTCGATGAAAGTATGGAAAGAGTTAAAACAAGATTGGTTTTCAGAGGTGATATTCAAATGGAAGGCATAGACTACAATGAAACTTTTTCTCCAGTTGTTAAGATGACGACTATCTAATGCTTATTATCTATTGCAACCAAGAAGAATTAGAATGTTTCTCAATTTGATGTAAGTAATGCTTTTCTCCATGGAAACCTCCAAGAAGAGGTTTACATGAAATTTCCTTCTGGAATGTGTCCACCCAGTGCCCACCATGTCTGTAAGCTCAAGAAAGCTCTTTATGGTTTAAAACAAGCCTGCAATAATGGTATGCAAGGCTTGCAGGGGCTTTCAATTTTAAAGATTTTTTCTCATCTCTCAATGATTATTCATTATCTATCTATATCTATATCTATCTATATTACCTTAAAAGCATGAACTCCTAAATTGAATGTAAATTTACTATAATATCCCTAACTTAGGTTGTGAAATTTTCGACGTTTTGTGAATTTTCCAATAAGTTGTGACTTTTTTCCAAGGGTTGTGATTTTTCGATGAGTTGTAACTTTTCAATAAGTTGTGACTTTTCTAAAGAGTTGTGACTTTTCCAAAAAGTTATTAATTTTCGTAAGAGTTGTGACTTTTCCAAAGTGTTGTGACTTCTTAGAAAGGTCATTATCTTTCACATAAGACACAAAAAATATTTGTTCATACTACCGTTTGTTGACTATAAATAGATGGAATTCCTCTCATTTCCAACCACAATATTTTCTAATCTTCTGGTGTTCGTCTCCTTACTCTCAAATTTTAAAAGTGCAGAATAAAGAGGTTTTGGGGTTTATTTCCAACTTAAGTAGCGTCGGACCCGCCACATCGGTCCTCTTACATCTACCTCGCCTTGGCGGCAGAAATCCCGCCCCAACGGCTTAAACAGAACCAGTGAGCTATTTTAATAATTCCATGACCCCATTTCACAACTCACCTTCAACCAACGACATTCAGAAACTACCCGTTCACGCTAAGATCAATTTCGGGAGTTCTACTCACTCGAATTCAATTCCGTAAAGTCCTATGGATTCCTTAACAACTTATCTATGTACTCATGTGATAAAATTCATAATTAAATCACCCAATTGTTATCAGATTTCCCTAGACTTTAATGACTCTGATTTAGTCTAAATCTGGACTAGGTTGGGAAATCTCAAGATACGATGAAAAAGTTTTTCGGCCCAAAATTTTTCCCTGTTGGCTTTTCCATAACGACGGAACCCGTTCGTTACATTAGATACCAATTTACCCGTCACTCATCCCCGAGTGACCAAACTTAGCAAAAATAGGCTAAAGAAGGAAATGAGTAGTACTTGAATCGACGAACAATTGGGGATACTTCTCTCGCATGTCCCTCTCGGTTTCTCAAGTAGCTTTCTCAACTAGACGATGCTTCCGTTGAACCTTCACGAACTTAATCTCCTTGGTCCTCAACTTACGCACATCACGATCAAGAATTTCAACCGGTTCCTCCTCATATTGGAGGTCTTTATCTAACACAATTGAGTCTCACCTAATGATATAATCTCCGTCGCCATGATATCTCTTTAACATGGACACATGAAATACCGGATAACTACCGATAAGTTAGGAGGTAAAGCCTATCTAAACGCTATCGGTCCTACACATTCAAGAACCTCAAAGGGACCAATGTATCACAGACATAGCTTACCTTTCTTACAAAACCTCATCACTCCTTCCATGGGTGATACTTTAAGAAGAACATTTTCACCGGTTTGAAATGCCATGTCCCTTACCTTATGATCCGCATACTTCTTCTGTCTACTCTGGGCTGCTAAGAGCTTAGCTTGAATACTCCTCACTTTATCTTGAACATCCTTCACTAAATCAATCCCCAATCACATCTTTTGCCTTGAACCATCCTATGGGTGATCTACATCCCCTCCCACATAATGCCTCAAACGGTGCCATATCAATGCTGGAGCGATAACTATTATTATAAGAGAACTCACACAGAGGTAAGAACTTATCCCAATGTCCTCCAAAATCAATCACACATTCCCCCAACATGTCTTCTAACACTTGAATAGTCCTCTCCGACTGCTCGTCCGTCTGTGGATGAAAAGTGGTACTAAAAGTGAGTTGTGTGCCCAATTCATCATGTAACTTCCTTCAAAACTTAGAGGTAAACTGAGTACCACGATCTAAGATGATAGAAATGGGAACCTCATGCAACCTCACTATCTCTTTCACATAAACCTTAGCCAATTGTTCAGCATTATAATCTATTCTTACTGGAATAAAATGGGCTGACTTAGTCAATCTATCAACCACTACCCAAATAGAATCAAACTTCCCCAAGGTCTTGGGAAGACCAACCACAAAATTCATGGCTATCCTTTCCCACTTCCATTCCGGAATTGGCATTCTTTGAAGCAAACCTGCAAGATGTTGGTGTTCATATTTCACTTGTTGACAATTTTGAAACTTAGCCACAAACTCCGCTATATCCTTCTTCATGTCCGGCCACAAATAAAATCGCTTCAAATCTCAGTACATCTTAGTCACACCTGGGTGAATGGAATATCGCGAACCATGAGATTCTGCCAACAATTTCTGAATCAAATCATCAACTCGAGGAACATAAATCCTTCCTTTAAAACTGAGAACACCCTCCACATCAAGAGTGGTCTCTTGTGCTTTACCAACCACAATCTTCTTTCTAAGCTCCTGCAAATTCTCATCCTCAAACTGTTTGGCCTTGATCTCCTCATTAATTGTGGCCCTAACCTCAATGCTAGCTAACACCCCACCTCTTTCTGAGAAGCCTAACTGTATGAACTTAGACTCCAAGGTCTGAATTTCCTTAGCCAAAGGTCGCTTGGTTACACTCAAGCAAGCTAGACTACCCATACTCACCGCTTTTCGAATCAAAGCCTCTGCCACAACATTAGCCTTACCCGAATTGTATTGAATGGTCACATCATAATCCTTGAGTAACTCCATCCACCTTCGTTGTCTCAAATTCAGATCCATTTGAGTGAACACATGCTGTAAACTATGATGATAAGTAAATACCTCACACTTAATACCATAGAGATAATGTCGCCAGATCTTAAGAGTAAACACTACCGCTGCCAACTCCAAATCATGTGTTGGGTGATTCCTCTCATGCACCTTCAATTGATGCGATGCACAAGCTATAACATTCTTATCCTGCATCAACACAACACCCAAACCAGAATGTGAAGCATCGCAATAAACAATAAAATCTTTGCCTTCAACCGATAATGCTAGAATAGGTGCGGTGGTAAAAAGAGTCTTGAGCTTTTTAAAGCTATCCTCACATTTTTCAGTCCATTCAAATGGTGTCTCCTTTTAGGTCAAATTAGTCAAGTGAAAGGCAATAGAATCATAGTTCTTCACAAATCAACGATAGTAGCTAGCGAGCCCCACAAAACTCCTAACTTCCGTTACAGAGCTAGGACAAACCCAATTCTTAACCGCTTCAATCTTTTGGGGATCTACCATTACCCCTTCTTGAAACTACATGCCCCAAAAATTCAACCAAATTCAACCAAAATTCACACTAAGAAAATTTCGCATACAACTTTTGTTTCCTAACAGAGCTATTTACTCGATCGTAGACATTTCTGGAACACCTCTAACAGAAGGGAAAATAGTCAATTTTGAAAGAACTTATTGTCAACCTCTTTCAGATATGAATCTATCTGATTCAGAAGGGAAGAACTTGCATCAGTATCTCAATTTCAATTCAAACATGGGTTTGATTCACACTCCATGTTCTGAGAAAGATTTACACCTAGAACAATACGAAGATGGTTGGCATGCTCTTCCTCACTTTTCGAATAGACCAAAATTCCATAAATAAATACTATGACGAATGAATCAAGAAATGGTTTGAACACCCCATTCTTTAAACTCGTGAAAGTTGCAGGCGCATTAGTCAAACCAAAAGACATAACCAGAAATTCATAGTGCCCGTAGCGGGTTCTCAACGCCGTCTTGGGGATGTCCTCAGGCCTAATTTTTAACTGATGGTAGCCAGACCTTAGATCTATCTTAGAGAAAGCTGATGCACCTTGCAATTGGTCAAAAAGATCATTTATTCCAGGCAAAGGGTACTTGTATCGAAGAGTGACCCTATTTAATTGTCGGTAATCTATACACATTCTCATACTACCATCATTTTTCTTAACAAACAAAACTAAAGCACTCCATGGGAAAGCACTAGGACGAATAAATCCCTTATCAAGAAGCTCTTGGAACACAAAAATATATGTTCATGATATATTTACTCTAGTGTTCAATTTGATTGAAATCTATTGTCACCAACACTTTACTTCCCCAGAAAATATATTGAAAATTCATAACCTATGATGAAGGAAGACAAAAATATATGATCATGCTATATTAACCTTAGTGTACCAAAATTAGGCAGAAACTCCTTCGTTTGAGGTTAAAAGAATAAAAAAAAGAAAAATAAAAAAGAAATAGTTTACTCCAGTCATATGTCTTTTTTTGTATTTGTTTACTATTATTGTCTCTCCCACCGCTTGATCTATTTATTTTGTTAGAAAAAATAATCTATAATGTGTGTAGTCGTCATTGTTCACTCATTATGTTAAAACTAATTATTAACTTCTATCTCGAATGAAAATAGAAAAAAAAATTAATTAAAGACACAAAACTTGAAAAAGTAGTGAAACTTCCCAAACACTATATATAGAAGTTTTCTGTGTGAAACAAAGTTCATAGATAATTGCACATTTCGTTGTTCTCTTCTTTTCTTCATTAATAGAAAGAAAATGCCTAAATTTCAATGCTAAGAACTTTGGGGAAACATACCAATGGATTGGGGATGAATCATGTACGAAAATTTTAAATGATCTCAAATTGTCACATTAAAGAGATCACCAAAAATTTATAAGGAGTGAATGGTTGTGATTTATGACCGAAGAAATATTAAGGTAGAAATTGTTGTGACTATTCGTAGGAAATTAGTATTTTTTTAATAAATAAAATATGTAGGTTAATTAAAAGGCTATTAATTTTCTAAAATGATATAAATAATTTTGAAATATTTATGTGATGAAAATTGTAAATGGAATATATAATTTGTTTTTCGTCTTGTATTCCCAAGATACATAGAACAAAACTTTGAAGAACTTGGTAAGACACAATAAAGTTTAAGAACATTTTCACAACTAGAAAATTAAAACTAGTAGAGAAACTAGAATCAGAAACAAATTAAATAAAATATACGAAATATTTTATTTTCTTAAAGAAGAATTGTTGTCAATCTGTGTTTAAAGAATCTTACTGATTCCAACAAACTTTGCAGAAACACGAAGTTACCAAAGTTTAATGAACCAGTGAAGAACAGAAGAACATAAATTAATTCACAAATCTAAAATCTGTAACACATACCAGAATCTGGAAAAACAGAAAGAAGATCAAGCCCACTGAATGCATAGTGTCCCCTTAAGGAAATTATTCCCCTCTAGTATCTGAGGTTTGATTTGGAATATGTCCTCCTAGGATAGAATGATCTCAATCACCAGTGTATTGATACCCAAAACGCTGGTGTCAGCGAGCCACTCAACGGTAGTAAAGTACACTTAGAATACTAGATTTAGTAGTAGAAGAAGTCCAGAAAAATTCTATATTTAAAATGAGAGGAAATTTCTCAATTTATAGAAAACAAAGTGTAGTGTGAAAAGGTTTTTATTGTGCCTTACCGGAAAGGTCACAAACCTTTGGAAAAGTCACAATCTTTCGGAAAGGTCACCACCTTTCATAAAAGTCACAACTTTTCATAAAAGTCGCCACTTTTCATAAAAGTCGCAACTTTTCATAAAAGTCACAACTCTTCATAAAAGTCGCAACTTTTCATCAAAGTCACAACTCTTCATAAAAGTCGCAACTCTTCATTTTCCATTCACACCTTTTAAACCCAACAATCCCCCACATGAATGGGGAATGACTCCAAGACAAAGAAACGGACAAGTATGTGTACTTTACAAGCAAGAATTAATTGCATCTGGATAAGTAGGTTTCCCCTTGGACTTTCCGTAGTGAACATATGTCGGATATACTCAATCAATCAGTAGATGTGATATCTTTGAACCGTCGAGCTTTGGTGTATACCTAGACAACCATATGTCACACAATTAACCCTTTACCGTTTATGGTTCTTACGGTTGTGTTCGTTTCAGCCATGAACACCTCCTGGTTTCATGAGTGTATAGAGAGATGGGCTTTTGACAATCATCCTCTTTGAAGCGGCTTACACTTCACACTCACATAGGTGATTTCTAACCGTGTTATCGCGTAGATACACTATTTGGTCAAATCTGACAAACTTAGCAAATCATTAAAAACATTAAGCTTTATTAACTCTATAACAAGCCTTAATGATGTATCCTTGTTCCTAAGCATTGTCTTCATCATGAGAATGGATTGAGTTAGTTGACAATGCCGAACCGTTAGTCACAACTTTGTTTTTCTCCCTGAATCTAGCTCTTGGGATCTCTAATCTGCTAGATAGAGTTACCGCCATGATGACTTGTCCTAAGCCGTAAATATATTGCCTTAGATGATCTTTCAACTTTCTCTCTAGTTAGGCCTTTTTGTAAGTGGATCCGACACATTATCCTTTGGCTTTACATAATCAATTGTGATAATTCCACTAGAGAGTAGTTTTCTAACGGTATCATGTCTATGTCTTATATGATGAGACATTCCGTTATACATCATGCTCCATGCCTTACCTATTGCATTTTGACTATCAAAGTGTATGCATACTGATGCCAAAGGTTTGGGCCAAAAAGAATATCTATCAAGAAATTCTGGAGTCTTTCAACTTGTTCACCGACCTTATCTAGAGCACCTAGCTCAGAGATCATTGTAGAGCTAGCAATACATGTCTTTTTGGAAAATTTCCAAGAGGCTGCTCCTCCACCAAGAGTAAATACATATCCACTCGTGGATTTTACTCTATTTGATCCCGGTGATCCAATTCACATCACTATATCCTTTCAATACTGTATGATATTTGTATAATGCAAGACATAGTTTGGAGTATGTTTTAAATACCCCAAAACTCTTTTCATTTTCATCCAATGAGTTTAATTGGGATTATTTGTGAACCGACTCAGTTTATTAATAGCACAGGCTATATCTGATTGCGTACACTTTTCTGATATACATCATACTTCCCAATACTCTAGTATAATCCAATTGTGAGTCACTTTCACCTTCATTCTTTTGAAGTGTAAAGCTCACATTATTGGAGTCTTGACAATATTAAAATTCAAATATTTGAACTAGTCAAGTACTTTTTCAATGTAATGAGACCGTGACAATGCTAAACATCTTGGAGTTCTAAGGATTCTTATACCTAAAGATCACATCAACAACTCCACGATCTTTCATATCAAAGTTGCTTTCTAGCATATGTTTAGTAGCATTTATGTCATTAGTGTCTCTACTGATGATCAACATATCACCAATATACAAACAAACAATGACCTTGTGATTTTAATGTAAACACATTTATCACTTCCATCATTCTTACATCCATTTACCAACATAGTTTGGTCAAATTTCTTATGTCATTATTTGGGTGCTTGTTTTAGTCCATAAAGTGACTTACAAGTTCGCACACTTTTTTTTCTTTACCAGGAACGATAAAACCCTCGGGCTATTCCATGTAAATTTCTTCCTCCAATTCTCCATTTAAGAAAGTTGTTTTCACATTCATTTGATAAATTTGGAGGTCATAGACCAGAACTAATAATATTAGCATCTGAATGGATGTAATTCTTGTTACTGACGAGTATATATCGACAAGCTCAAGACCTTGTTTTTGTGTAAAGCCTTTGACACAAAGTCTTGCTTTATATTTGTCAACAGTTCCATCGACTTTCATTTTCCTTCTGAAGATTCACTTTGAACCCAAAGGTTTATTTTCTAGAACAATATCAATTAACTTCAATTATGGTTGCTTAAGATTTCATCAATCTCACTATTGACACCATCTTTCCAAAAAGATGAGTCTACAGAAGACACAAGAAATGTTACAAAATCATATTCGAAGGAAGTAAATGTCCTTTGACATTTACTACGCCTCTGAATCTCTTTATTAAGTACATTCTTTTTTTTCCTTTCCAAGGTCTTTTAGACCCTTCACTAGACTACTCAAGTCTAATTTTACAGTCCACTGTCATAGGTCCTATTATAATCCTTTTACAAATAGGAACTTGGACTTTGGCTAGACACCCCCACACTTTGAAATATTTCAAGTTGGATTTTCTTCCTTTCCATTTCTCATATGGAATAGATTGTGTCCTGAACAAACAAAATTGCTTTCTTTCTGAAAAGACAAAACTTTTTGTCGTTCCCTTTTACAGTAAGGATAGTTCCTCCACACAAGTTTTGTGGTAAACCCAAACTTATAAATAATGCATCCATCATTTCTTTCAACGTTCGGTTTTTCATTAGATTGAGGTGAATAGGGCAGCAGTTTGATGGATAATTTCATTTTCCAAACATATTTTTGCACAAGCAGATTTATACTCTCCATTCTTATGACTTCTTATGTATTTCCCAACTGATTTTCAACTTTGATATTATATTGTCTAAACATTTCTATTGCTTCATCCTTACCATTCAGCAAATAGACATAGTCATTTCTAATGCAATTGTCAATGAAAGATATGAGATACTTTTTTCTGCCACGAGATGGTGTTGACTTCATATCACAAATGTCAGTGTAAATCAACTCTAAGGGATTAGAATTCCTTTCAACAGATTTATAAGAATGCTCAGCATACTTAGACTCCACACCAACATGACATTTTTATTTATTGCACTCAAAGTTAGACAAAACTTCTAAGTTGATCAGTTTTTCCTTACAAGGTTTTGTAATTGACATGCCCCAAGTGTTCATGTCACAAACTTTGACTCAAGCAAGTAAGAACAAATAAAAATATTGAGTTTGAAAAGCTCTTCGCGAGGTAGATTTTTTCTCACTAATAATTTATTCCTATTTCTTACAATTTTGTGTGATACAAACATTGTTTAGAGTCATCACCTTGTCAAATGTCCTTTTCAGAAGGAACTTTCCATAACTTTCAATTGGATTGTTATAGAACTACCCATGAACAAAGTTTCATCGGGTCCAATAAAGACAATATAGTCCAAATGTTTCTTTTACAGAACATAACAAATGACTATTCACCAATATTCATGTCTATGCAAATATTTTTATCATAATAGACATACTTTTCATGAAAAATCACAACATTTTAAGTGACACTTTTTCATAAAAGAACACAATTATTTTGAACAAGTATATATAGAATTTGGTAGTTTCATACGAGTCACACTATATACTAGTAATAGAGAAACTCAAGAACCACAATACAAAATATACTCCAAGAATTTTGTGGGTCTAACATAATAAAAAAGTGTCATTGAATTTCATATCTTTTGCTCCAAAATTAAATTAGACACCAAGTCTAATTTTATCTTTATCATAAGCAAAGAACCCCCACATTTTAAATATGATCTAAAAAATATTTTTCAAGTATTTGAAAATAGTTTTTCCACATATTTTCCCAGACTATCAAAATGTCATTGGCACTATGAAACCTCTTTTGGAAATATTATTCTACAAAAGAATTATATTGCTTCAATTCTCTTTGACAATATTTACATAGTGTCAAAGTTCATTCATATAGGTACAAAATCACAAACTCTAAGTCACTGGTATTTTTCAATCTATCACAAATAGACATACCACTTAGTATTTAGAATACTAACAATAAAGATAAAAAAAATTGTACAATTTGTTTCTATATAAAAGTGAGTTTATAGAAAGTCAAAAGTACAACATTGACTTTATATGTGAAGTTTTCATAATTTTTCAAACCAATTGCGCAGTATGATTTATCCAGAGTAATAAACTACAAAAGTTTTTAGCCTACAAAAATCAGACACAATCAAATTTCACATGGAGTACAAAACTACAAAAGTTTTTTTTTTCTAGTCTCCTAATAGAATTAAACATATTCTTTATCACATAGAAATGTTTTTCTTTTCAAATAGTCTTCCAACTATAACATTTTGACATACTATTTATCAAACAAAAATGTGCATCTCTCATTTTGCAAACTAAAGAATTTTAAAGGCAATACTATTTGCCAAGAAAAATCATTCCACAACAAATGGTTTGCAGATCTTTTTCCAAAGTTACAGATGATAAAAAATCAAAATTGTTAACTCTTAGAAACCACTTTCCTCCTTAGATAAATAATAAGAAGATTACCTGGTGTAATCTTTAACCGAATAGCAACAATTTTTTTCTGTACATTCTCACTTCGACCTTGCTAAACAAAGCACCAAATTATGGAGAAGTAATGCCTTAAACTTCCACTTCCATGATCTGTTTCTCTCAATCAGTAGAATACAAGAAATACCAACAGTATAATAATTTTCTTAAGATTGTTTTTCGTCTTATATTCGCAAGATACTTAGAACAAAACTTAGAAGAACTTGGTAAGACACAATAAAGTTTAAGAACATTTTCACAACTAGAAAATTTAAACTAGTAGAGAAACTAGAATCAGAAACAAATTAGATAAAATATACGAAATATTTTATTTTCTTAAAGAAGAATTGTTGTCAATCTGTGTTTAAAGAATCTTACTGATTCCAACAAACTTTGCAGAAACACGAAGTTACCAAAGTTTAATGAACCAGTGAAAAACAGAAGAACATAAATTAATTCACAAATCTAAAATCTGTAACACATACCAGAATCTAGAAAAACAGAAAGAAGATCAAGCCCACTGAATGCACAGTGTCCCCTTAAGGAAATTATTCCCCTCTAGTATCCGAGGTTTGATTTGGAATATGTCCTCCCAGGATAGAATGATCTCAATCACCAGTGTATTGATACCCAAAACGCTGGTGTCAGCGAGCCACTCAACGGTAGTAAAGTACACTTAGAATACTAGATTTAGTAGTAGAAGAAGTCTAGAAAAATTCTATATTTAAAATGAGAGGAAATTTCTCAATTTATAGAAAACAAAGGGTAGTGTGAAAAGGTTTTTATTGTGCCTTACCGGAAAGGTCACAAACCTTTGGAAAAGTCACAATCTTTCGGAAAGGTCACCACCTTTCATTAAAGTCACAACTTTTCATAAAAGTCACAACTCTTCATAAAAGTCGCAACTTTTCATCAAAGTCACAACTCTTCATAAAAGTCGCAACTCTTCATTTTCCATTCACACCTTTTAAACCCAACATAATTGTGAATTGATGAATTATTTGTTACAATTTGTTCACCAACTCTTTCTTATGTGGTACCTCCAATTTCATAGAATTTTGAACTTAATTAAATGTTGCAAATAATAATTGGATATTTTTAGAAGAAGAAGATTAGAAAACCTTAAAATAATCGTAGTTTAAAAGTGAGAGGAAACCCCTCTAACTATATCTAATAAATAGTACAATGAATATGTACTTATTGTGCCTTATCAGAAATGTCACAACCCTTCAAAAGAGTTACTGCTCATGAAAAACGTCATAACCCTTTGAAATAGTCACAACTCATCATATAAGGCACAACTCTTTTGTAAAGTCACAACCCTTTGAAAAAGTCACAATCCTTTGGAAAAGTAACAACTCATCGGAAAAGTCACAATCTTTTAGTGTAAAAAAAGTATCTACTTTTAATATAATATAATTAAATAAAATAAAATAAATTGAGTATTTTTAATTGAGGGTATTTTAGTAATTCAACATTCATGTTTGGGAGTTCATGCTTTTATGGTAGTATAGAAGATATAGATATAAATAGATAGATATATAACTAATAAACGCCTATGTTGTCTAGGAATTTCAGAGTGAATTATTTATTGTACAAAATACATGAATTTACTAAGTCATACCTAAACATAGGTTTGTGGATGGGGAAGTTCTACTCCATTGTATAAGCGCTAAAAGTTGTGTGGGATGGTATATACGACATCGAGAGGACCATTTGGATTATGACTTCAATTTGATATCAATCTATACATGTTAATTCAACACCTCTTTATATGTTTTCAAAAAATCATGTTACAATTATTCTTAAAAGTTTATCTATTGAATTTTGTTTTTTTTTCCTTGGAAAAAGCTATTACTAATTAAGTAGCAGTAAATTTAATTTGATGTCCTGCCATTACATTTTAAAAAATAAGTATGTCATAACTTATAGTAATTTACAGTAACATAGAAGCCCAATCTCATACATTTAGAGTAAGAGTTATATGATATCATCCATGAAAGTTATACTAAATTGAAGGATATGGATGAAACTTTAAAAGCTTCAAGAAGGCCTATGACAAGATTTCAAAGCAAGGGGTTGGATTACAATCCCAATGTGCTTCGATTGTTGATTCAAAGGTGTCTTGTTGAATATGTAGAGTCTAAGACAATGGGATATGAATTTTCCAACTACTACAACTTTTGATGGTACAAGTTAATGTACAAGGAGCAATATTGGGATCCCAAATTTCAGCTCAGAGAGGTCCAAAGTAGCACCCAAAAAGAGGTCAATTTCAACCCTTATGTGAAGCTAAAACCAACTGTCCAATCAAGTTCAAATGGGGCTCAAAACCAACAATCAAAAGAGCCCCAAAAGTCCTTAGTCAAACCAATAATATTTGGGCTTTAGTTTCTAGCTTGAATACTAACCTAGGGTCTTATTTGCCTAAGTTTTAGATGATTATTGTAGGGTTTATTAGTGCTAGGAGTCTCCTTTTCCTCCTATGAATAGAAGTGCTTATTTATTCATTAAGAACACAGTATATTGAAATTATTGATAATGATACTTACATTAAAACTTTGATAATAATATTGAATGTTCTTTGAACCTTTGTGGTTTGTACTTTGAGAAGTCATCTTTCAACATTTTCTAGCTTTATAGTTAAGGGTATAAGGTAATGTTCGATAGATATTTTTTATTTGTTTTTTGTATTTTTCTTTTGTGATTAGTTTCTACATATTAACCGTTGTAAATTGCTCATTAAGGGTCATGATCCGAATTTATTGTTTTAATTCTTCTTCGCAAGTAAATACGTTGGATTTTCTTCTCATAGATCTATACGTTATTACTTGGACCTTGTCAAAGTTTAAAATCACATTCTTGTAAATTCTTAAATTTTTTCATAGATTTTCTCATTTTCTATTTCTAGTTTTAAACTTTTTTTTCTCATTTTACTTTCGCACTTCTATATATTTATCTTTTATATTTAGGATCTCCTTAACTCATTGTTATGATATTATAATACAATCAAGAAAAACTACGATTATATATGTAACTGTTGGAGATAAGAAGCTTCTTTCAATCAAAAAGGGAACCACTCATGTTGACATTGTAGACCAAGATAACAAATAGGAGAATGAACTCCTTAAAGACAAGTTCGGCCGGCTATCTATTGGGCTGGTTTGACTTGGATTGATCTGGTATTAAAATTGACAACTCACAAGATATACACAGCTCACAAGATACACATTTGTAAACAAAGAATAATTGTATACATGGTAAAAAATAAAATCAGCTAGAATTAGAATAAATACATATATTCTGTTTTACATTTCCTTTTCAGGAATTACATGTATAAATAGTGGTAGAAATCTTTACGTTGATCATAAGGAAATATAGAAAAAATTTCATACATTCTCTCCTATATTCCTACATGGTATCAGAGTAGTAACATCTACTAGCTCACATCTTTTTAATTTCTTCGATTCTTCATTCCTTACAAAGATGCCAAACTCCAATGCCGAGAGCATTGAAATCACTCTTAATACAAGTGTTCAATAAGACAATGGAATCACCATTGACAATTCTCATTCCTACTTTCTTCATCAATCTGATGCCCCAGTAATGGTCATCGTCAATACTCCTTTTGATGGCAAAGGATAGCCAGGATGGAGAAGGTCTATTCTTATCTCTCTTTCAACAAAAAATAAGTTGGGTTTCATAAATGAAGCTTGTCCTGCTCCAAAGTTGCTAATCCGACCTTTAAACTCTGGAGTCGCTGCAATGATATGGTAATATCTGGGCTTTTAAATTCTCTTTTTAAAGATCTTGCTTCTAGTGTTCTTTACTCTAGAACAACCAAAAATCTTTGGTCAGATCTTGAACATAGATATGGCGAGTAATGGGGCAAAATTGTAATTTGCAGATAGAATTAGTAGATTTAGTTCAAGGATCTACTGATATTGCTGGTTACTTCACCAAGATGAAAAGGTTATGGAATGAGTTGGACACTATAAACGCTAATATGTTTTGCAGTGAGTGTTCAAGTGAAAGAAGAAAATAGTATGATTCAATTCAAAGGAGATGAGAGGTACATTCATTTCCTCATGGGACTAAGTGATACATATGCACCGGCCAAAAGAAATATTCTATGCTTAATCTATTATCCACTGTGAACCATGCATATTCTCTCTTCAAGCAGGATGAAAATCAGAGACAAACTCATCTATCTTCTCAGTTTCCTAGAGATAGGTCTTCCTTCATGATAGGAACATCAACTATCTCAGAAAATCAACTCAACACTCAACAAAAAAGTGGATCTGATCTGGATTCAACAATTAAAAAAAGGCTGGAAATACTTATTTCAAAGGAAGCACATCTTATAAAGAAAAGAAAAGCAACCAATTATGCAATTATTGTAAGATGACTAATCACACTATAGATAATTGTTACAGACTAATAGGTTTTCCAGCAAATTTTAATTTCACGAAATCTAAGAAATTTCAAGGAACTATGAGAAGCAACTCTGCAACTTCAATGGAAGTACGAGATGGGAATCAATCTATTCTTGATGCCTCTGAGAATCATAATGTTACTCAAAATTTCTCGCCAAATCAATTGAGTCAACTTGCTCATCTCATAAAACATATTCAAGAAGGAAAACCTGTTGGATCAGAAGTCAATGTCAACTCGGCTGCTGGTATATTTTTTGAACATTCGTCCTCTTGTTATTCAGTAAATAATTCAAATTATAAATATTTGATTATTGATTCAGGGGCCTCTGAGCATATGTGCTTTGATCCTAACTCTTTTTTATCTCCCATTCCCTTACCTGAGCCTTTAATAAAAGGTTACCTGATTCATCCGGAGTAAAGGTTACTTATGCATGATCTATTTCTCTTTTGCCTGATTTTTTACTCACAAATGTCCTTCATATCCCAAGTTTCAGATATAATTTACTCTCAGTTCATAAACTTTGTCTATCTTTCAAGTGTGTCATCATATTCACATATACTTGTTGTCTTTTGCAGAGCCCTTTCTTGAAGAACCCTCAAGTTTTTGGTTAAGTGAAAGATGGACTATACATTTTAGAGCCTACAGGAACTCAACCTCTTTCTACGAAAAATATAGTTTCATTTCCTAAGAGACCTAGTTCTCATTGTGTTTCAGATTCAGTAGTTTCATTTCCTAAAATATTTAATTGTCATTCTGTTCTAGCGTCAGTTTCTGTCTCTATTTTAGCTAAATCACAATCTGATCTAATGTTATGGCATTAAGAATGGGGCATTTGCCTTTCAATGCAATGATATATATTAGTTCAATTTCATTTTCTTCAAATTTTGAATGCACTTGCACTGTGTGACCCTTAGTAAGACAATCCGGACTACCTGTACCAATTAGTCATATCAAGAGTAAAGGATTTTTTTTATCTTCTTCACATTGATAATTGAGGTTCCTCTAAGGTTCCTACTTATAATGGTTATAAATACTTTCGCCCAATTGTGATTGATTTTAGCAGAGGGACTTGGACTTATTTGTTGACAACTAAATCAAATGCTTACCATTTTTCGGTGCGGAACTGGTAGTTGGTGAATTCATGAAAGTGGTAATATGGTAGATGCTAGTGTGGTAGGTGAGTATTTTATTTTAAAGATTTTATTATAATATATTCTTTTGCTAAGTGTCTTAATCTTGATATCTCTTTAATATTATTTTTTGATAGTGCTAAATTCATGGTATTATGTAATAATATTTATTGTAATATTCTTCCGATAGTTGTTTTAATTAAAATATTTCTTTAATATTATTTATGATATACTCTAGATATAACATATCTTGGGTTTTTTGGTACATATATAAATTTTTCGGCATTAATTGTTCTAATAATTTTATTTCTTCCATTAGCTCCTATCCAATATTGTAAATATTCGTAATTCATTTTAATCTGAATTTATTTCTAAATCGTACCATTCTATTCTTTCATTATCTAAATATAGATCTTGTAAATCTATTTCAAACCATTCTTGATTTAATATATCTTCTGATTCGTAATCATTCACTATTTTTTCCCATATTATTCTTCTTAATTCAATTATTTCTATACCGTTAAGTATATATAAGATTAAAGTTTCATAGTTTTTTATCATTTCATCATGCACGTATGTAGTCATGATCTTTATTATGCCGGTTTTTTATTTCAAATTATTCCTTCCTATCATATTCATAATTGATTATATTCATATTAGATCATTATGAATTAGATTATCTTTATCATGTTTTCCTGTCACTACTAGCATCGTACTTTAGCGGATACTTCCTTCTTATCAGCGCCTCAACTTTGTTTACTCCCTTAAACGGCTTTCCTCGCCTACCGGTTTCAACATTAGGATGGCATAGTATAAAAGTTTTCTCCCTGTTTCCCGTGTGCTAATAAACTAGAAATCATGATTCAAATAATTATAATACATAATAACTAACATAAATTTATATGATATTCAGGAATATATGAAATTAGTTCTGCATATTTTTTGAACAATATACCTTTGCCTCTTGCTTAGCCATGCTATCTGAAATATCTGATTGGATTTCAGATTTCTCCAATAACTTTTAAGTATTTTTATATCTTAGTGGAGAGAGTGTTTTCAAGAAAGTATTTATTACGTTAGGTATTGCCCGCCTCTTTATTTACATATGTCTCCCTTTATATAGAAAGGGAGTTCTTACTTTTTACGTACTATCCTACACTTGTCATCATTATTATGACACACACACTATGCACTATTCACTTTATGAAGACAGTTTCCTAATTTATGACACACATTATGACACACTACTATATACTATTTACACCATTCATGACTTTTTTACAATTTGACAAATATCTTCACATCTTATCTACTTTACCATATTTACTTTACCATACCTACTACATCAGAGCTATGGATAATCAGAAACACGGTAAGAAACATACGAGTAGAAAATTAAGAAAAATAAGAAGAAAATTAAACAAATTATATCTGGAATATAAACAACTTAATATCACAAAGACTGATAACGTAAAATTAGATCAATTAATAGATAATATATCTAAAATAGAATATAAATATATTCAATACTTAAAAATACAATGAATAACGAGAATAACGAATATAGACAAAAACTTAATGAAATAATTATAGCATAAAGACAAGAATTAGAACATAGGCAAAATAGACTTAACAATAATATATTAGTAGGAATTTGTCACAAATCTATAGTAGCACAAAGAAAGACTATTTTATATCTAGAAATACAAATAAATAACTTAGAATATAAACTACAACATAATTTATAAATGAATAAAGAAGAATACGCAATAGATGAAAAAACATATGAAAATTATGACGGATTAAAAATAAAGATAATGTTTTCTAATCTAGGAAGAAGATATAAGAAAATAGGTGACAAAATAAGTTTAATGTTAGAAAAAGAAACGGTAAAACTAGAAGATAGTTTAACTGCTATGATAAGAATAACAAAAGAAAATGAAGAAATAGATAGAAAAATAGAAATTGAAAAAATAAAACAAGCAAAAAAGGAAGTACAACAATTAGAAGAAGTAAAAAATACTAAAATAATAGAGCTAGTAAAAGAGCTAGCAATATTAAAAGAAATGTATGAAATTAAACAAAAAGAAAAAGAACAAAAAACAAAATTAGCAAATGAGATAATTAAATTTAAAGAAAAATTGCAATTACAAGATGAATTACAAGAAAAAGAAGAAAATAGCCAAGATAATCTACCTGAAATAAGAATTGATGAAATAAACGACGATGATCTAGAACAACATTCGGAAACAAGCGAAACATATACGGAACTTTTAGCAAACATAGATAATACAAAGAATTTAGAAGTAAATACAGAAGACGTAGATATGGACGAAAAACCTAGCACATCAGGAGTAAAAAACCCAAAAAAAATTAATCCAAAATATTATAATGAAAATTATGAACAATATGATAAAGAAAAAACTACATGGGATAAAAGATTAAATAAAAAATGGACACCTAAACCAATAACTGAACGACATGATTTTTTAGATTTAGACTATGTAGCAGATATAAATAAAACAATTCAATTATGGATGGGATACATATCAAAACAATTAATAGATAATAAGATAGTAACAACAGAGGCACCAAGATACATAGAAAGAACACTTATAGGAACAATAAAATTATGGCTACAAAATTTAACAAGTGAAAGCTTAACAACTTTAAGAAATAATAAAAAATTCGATGAAGGAATAGCTACTACATCTATGGAAATACTATATAAATACGAAATAGCTATAAGAAATGAATTTAGTAGTATGACAACAGAGATAGAAGAACAAAATAAAGAAAAAATCATAAATCGAAATCTAATGACAAAATTAGCAATATGTAATATGTGTTACATAGATGAATATACATGTGCATTTAGAGAATACTATTATAAAGGAACATATAACATAGAAGAAAGTAAAGAAATAAGAAAATTATATTTTACAAAATTAACAGATACCGTAGGAGCTAGAATAAAATTCTTACAGCAATGGTTTATGGAACTATGTGAAAAACATAAAGAAGAAATAAAAATGGAAAAAATTTTAGTAAAAAACTTGGCATGTTGAAAAAATAAGACGGCACCTCAATTTCGTTGTACGGATAGGTATTATAAAAATAAAAAGAAATATAATAAAAAATACAGATCAAAATATAAATATAAAAAACCAAGAAGAAGGTACTATGTAAAAAATTACAAAACCAAAAGACCATATAGACCAAAAAGAAAACTAACGGAATGTACTTGTTATAATTGTGGAATATTAGAACATATAGCTAGAGATTGTAAATTACCTAAGAATCCAAAGAAAAAACAAATATTAGAAATAATAATAGACGATGAAAAATATACACAGATAGAATACATAGATTATGAATTAGAAAGTGAAGATAGCATATATGAAATATCAGAAAATGAAATAGATAATGATTGAAGCAGACATACAAATAATAAATAAAGAAGAACATCAAGACGAAGTATCTTTAGAACAGAAAATAATATTTGATAATAGTATATTTGAACAAATAAAAGGAAAAGAATTAGACCTTAGCGTAGCAAAAATATTCGAAATACCAACAATAAGAAACTGGTTTAAACGACAAAAATAAGAATATTATGTAGTAAGTCAAAGAGAACATATCATAGATTGCAAATACACTAAAGGAAAGGCCAAAATACCAATAATAAATAAAGAAATACAAGATATTAAGGCTAAAAATCCAATTAAATATGTACATTTAGGAGGAACATAAATATTAATAAAAGCATGTTTTAGAGAAGGAATAGATACACCCATAGAAATATACTTAGCAGATGATAGAATTATACAACCCATAAAAAAACTATAATAAGTGCAGTAAGAGGTAACCCCATATACCAAAAATTTAAGTTTATAATAAGTGCTAACTACTCAGTAGCAATAAATGACAGAAATATAGATAAATCACTAGTATTATACTGGCGAATGTCAGGGATAGAACTAGCCCCAGGAAGTAAAATATTTATAGTAGATATAAAAACTTATATGTTCTAACAACAAAACATAAAATAACAGCAAAAAATAAAATAGATAAAATAAAAATAGAAGATCCCTTTGAAAGGATAGTCACAGTCATAGACAAAAATGACTATAGTTATAATGAAATTGATATAGAAGAAGATTTAGAAATAGTAAAAGAAAGACTAAGTATATAAAAAAGAATAAACAATGAAATACCCCAACTTTCATAAAAAATGAGTACCTCAAGAAGAATAGAGAAAACCCCATAAAAATCAATGGAAGACGAAATAAAACCACATCATTACTATATAACGGGAATAATGGAACAACGAATATATTTAATATTAATAGATACAGGACGAGAAGAAAACTATATAACAAGAGAATTAGTGACGGAAGATGAAATAATAACTATTGAGCAATCATGCCCCGAACTACCCAAAGCATTAATGTATACCGAAGAAACTACAGAAAAGGAAATAATCATTGGAGGAGTACCAATAGAGATTAAATTTAAAATATATCAAGGAAATGAAAATATCATTTTAAGAATAACATGGTTAGAACAAGTAAAACCATATAATCTAGAAGACAAACAGTTAACAATAAATTATGAGAATAAAAGAGTAATAATAAAGAGAACCTTAGTATGAAAATATACATACTTGCAAAAATAATAATAGAGGGATATTACAACAGATATTATACACCAATGATAGATACGAGAGCAGAAGCTAATATATGTAAATACAATTGTTTACCAGAAGATAAATGGGAAAAATTAAAAACACCGATAGTAGTAACAGGATTTAATAACGAAGGAAGAATGATTACATATAAGGCAAAAAATATAAAAATACAAATATGGGATAAGATATTAACTATAGAAGAAATCTATAACTTTGAATTAACTACAAAATATATGCTATTAGGAAAGCCATTTTTAGAAAAATTATACCCACATATAATAACAAAAACACACTGGTGGTTCACGACATCGTGTAAACAAAAAATAGGAGCAAAAAGAGTAAATAATAAAAAACAAAAAACAATAGAATGGATAAAAGCAAGTGAAAAAATTACACAAAAATTAGAAAATATAAAAGAAGAAGACCCTAAAATAGAATTAATTATATTCTCTATAGATAAAGTAAAAATAATTCAAGATAAGTTAGAATTATTATATAGTGAGGATCCCCTACAAGGATGGGAGAAACATAAAACAAAAGTAAAAATTGATTTAATTGATAATAATAGTATAATAACCCAAAAACCATTAAAGTATAATTTTAATGATTTAACCGAATTTAAGATACATATAGATGAATTACTAGAAAAAGGATATATACAAGAAAGCAATAGTAAGCACACAAGCCCGGCATTTATCGTAAATAAACATAGTGAACAAAAAAGAGGAAAAAGCAGAATGGTTATTGATTATAAAAATTTAAATGCAAAAACCAAAACATATAATTATTCGATACCAAATAAAATACTAAAGATAAGACAAATACAAGGATATAATTATTTTAGCAAATTTGATTGTAAATCAGGATTTTATCACTTAAAACTAGAAGAAGAATCTAAAAAACTAACAGCATTCACCGTACCACAAGGGTTTTATGAATGGAATGTACTACCATTTGGATATAAAAACACACCAGGTAGATATCAACACTTCATAGACAATTACTTTACATAAATAGAAAATTGTGTAGTGTACATTGATGATATATTATTATATTCCAAAATGCAAGATGAACATATAAGATTATTAGAAAAATTTATACACATCATAGAATATTCAGGTATAAGTCTAAGTAAAAAGAAAGCAGATATAATGAAAAATCTAATAGAATTCTTAGGAATACAAATTGATAAAAACGGAATAAAAATGCAAACACACATAGTACAAAAAATAATTAACTCAAATGAACAACTAGACACAAAAAAGAAATTACAATCGTTCTTAGGACTAGTAAATCAAGTAAGAGAATACATACCAAAAATTAGCAGAGAATTTAAAACATTACAACAAAAATCAAAGAAAGATATAGAATATCAGTTTGATAAAAAAGACCAAATATAAATACAAAAGGTAAAATTATTATGTAAGAACTTACCTAAACTATATTTTCCGGATGAAGACAAAAAATTTACTTATATAGTAGAATCAGATGCGAGTGAAAAAAGTTATGGAGGAATATTAAAATACAGATATGATGGCAATACGATAGAACATCATTGTAGGTATTATTCAGGAATATTTAATAATACAGAAATGAAATGGAAAATAAATAGAAAAGAATTATATTCAGTGTATAAGTGTTTATTATCATTTGAACCATATATTGTATATAACGAATTTATTATAAGAACAGACAATACACAAGTAAAATGGTGGCTAACAAGAAAAATACAAGATTCGGTAACAACAAAAGAAATAAGGAGATTGGTATTAAATATATTAAATTTTACATTTACAATTGCAGTAATAAAAACTGATAAGAATGTTATTGCAGATTACCTATCACGACAAAGCTACTCAGACTGAGCCTGAGGAAGAAGATACAATCGAAAAGATACTCAAAGCTATTACTACACTTTGTACAAAAGTGGATAGTATGGACAATGAGACACAAAAGCTAAAGACTAATGAAGATAATCTGAAGTCTAAAGCTAGTTAGCAGCATGACTATAAAAATGCTGAGCTACGTCGATCGGAAGACGGAAAAAATCCAGAGCTAAAAGGAAACGATGGGAAACTCCTTAAAACCCATAATGTTTCTTTAAATACAGTCGCAGGTACAAGCAAACAATTTAGCGATAAACAACATAAAAATGCGAACTTAAACCAGCTATTCACGAAACCATTTACCCAAAGGACACCTAGACATATGTCCATAGAACCACAAACATCTACATACGCAGATAGTTTGCAAAACCAAAATGAGAAAAAGACATATAACTACATCACACGAACCTATATTGAAAATATCCACAAAATCCAAACCTATTTAAACCGCAACCCCAGATCAACTACAAAAGAACCAGACCAGGATTATTTGACACAAAAGTTACAAGGATATAACAAGTTAATTGTACAACCGAAAACTAACGATAATTTAGTAAGAACATGTTACAACTACGGACTGTTAAATACCGTATACACATACGACGGAGAAGAAGTTAGTGGAATACCAGAACTACACAAAGCATTCGTCACATACAAAAGAGTTACGAAAGGAAATTTATTATATATAAAATTCTATACAGCACCAGCGGAGATATTATACGAGGAAATAAAACCTCCAATACAGGTTATCAAGATAGGATTAACTAAAGATATGATTATACCCGAGGATATCAGACAACAAGAAGAGATATGCAAAATAGAGATACCAAGTGTTTATGCCAACAAAAGGATAATTGGTATATCAATGATTATACAAGAGCTAGTAAATAATTATTTAAACGGAAACGCTATATGGAGCTACTATGCAAGAGACCAGCTAATGATTTATTCCAATTCAAGAGAGCTAAGGAAAGAAGATATGGATGAAGTCCAAAGATGGATTTTATCACTACTTAAGCCAGAAGAATGACCTACGACACGAGCACTAAAAGAATGATTTATTTCAGCAGAATTATTAACCAGATATTGCAAGTTAATTGGTCATAAATACCCGGACCATATATGTTCAAAGTGCAACGGAGAAGATAATATAATTCCAGACGTCCAGTTAGAATAAGAGATAAAAACGGAAGCCCAAAAGATAAGGAGATGATAAAGATAAAGATGAAGGAAAAGAAGACATATGGCAGAAGAAGATAAGGACGAAATAAAAAGTCTTAAAGTTGTAGAGTAAAGTCGTAAAATAGGTAATTATGGTAGTAGGTATGGTAAAGTAATTATGGTAAAGTAGATAAGATGTGAAGATATTTGTCCTATTGTAAAAAAGTCATGAATGGTGTAAATAGTATATAGTAGTGTGTCATAATGTGTGTCATAAATCAGGCAAGTGTCATCATAAAGTAAATAGTGCATAGTGTGTGTAATAATAATGATGACAAGTGTAGGATAGTACGTATAAAGTAAGAACTCCCTTTCTATATAAAGGGAGACATATGTAAATAAAGAGGCGGGAAATACCTAACGTAATAAACATTTCTTGAAAACACTCTCTCCACTAAGATATAAAAATACTTAAAAGTTAATGGAGAAATCTGAAATCCAATCAGATATTTCAAATAGCATGGCTAAGCAAGAGGCAAAGGTATATTGTTCAAAAAATATGCAGAACTAATTTCATATATTCATGAATATCATATAAATTTATGTTAGTTATTATGTATTATAATTATTTGAATCATGATTTCTAGTTTATTAGCACACTGGAAACAGGGAGAAAACTTTTATACTATACCATCCTAATGTTGAAACCGGTAGGCGAGGAAAGCTGTTTAGGGGAGTAAACAAAGTTGAGGCGCTGATAAGAAGGAAGTATCCGCTAAAGTACGATGCTAGTAGTGACAGGAAAACATGATAAAGATAATCTAGTTCATAATGATCTAATATGAATATAATTAATTATGAATATGATAGGAAGGAATAATTTGAAATAAAAAACCTGCATAATAAAGATCATGACTACATACGTGCATGATGAAATGATAAAAACTTATGAAACTTTAATCTTATATATACTTAACGGTATAGAAATAATTGAATTATGAAGAATAATATGGGAAAAATATTTAATGATTACGAATTAGAAGATATATTAAATCAAGAATGGTATGAAATAGATTTACAAGATCTATATTTAGATAATGAAAGAATAGAATGGTACGATTTAGAAATAAATTCAAATTAAAATGAATTACGAATTTTTACAATATTGGATAGGAGCTATGGAAGAAATAAAATTATTAGAACAATTAATGGCGAAAAATTTATATATGTACCAAAAAACCCAAGATATGTTATATCTAGAGTATATCATAAATAATATTAAAGAAATATTTTAATTAAAACAACTATTGGAAGAATATTACAATAAATATTATTACATATTACCATGAATTTAGCACTACCAAAAATAATATTAAAGAGATATCAAGATTAAGACACTTGGCAAAAGATTATTATAATAAAATCTTTAAAATAAAATACTCACCTACCACACTACCATCTACCACATTACCACTTTCATGAATTCACCAACTACCAGTTCCGCACCGAAAAATGGTAAGCATTTGATTTAGTTGTCAACAAATAAGTCCAAGTCCCTCTGCTAAAATCAACTACAATTGTGAGAAAGTATTTATAACCATTATAAGTAGGAACCTTAGAGGGACCCCAAATATCAATGTGAAGAAGATAAAAGAAATCCTTTACTATTGATATGACTAATTGGTAAAGGTAGTCCGGATTGTCTTACTAAGGGTCACATAGTGCAAGTGCATTCAAAATATGAAGAAAATGAAATTGAACTAATATATTTCATTGCATTGAAAGGCAAATGCCCCATTCTTAATGCCATAACATTAGATCAGATTGTGATTTAGCTAAAATAGAGACAGAAACTGACGCTAGAACAGAATGACAATTAAATATTTTAGGAAATGAAACTACTGAATCTGAAACACAATGAGAACTAGGTCTCTTAGGAAATGAAACTATATTTTTCGTAGAAAGAGGTTGAGTTCCTGTAGGCTCTAAAATGTATAGTCCATCTTTCACTTAACCAAAAACTTGAGGGTTCTTCAAGAAAGGGCTCTGCAAAAGACAACAAGTATATGTGAATATGATGACACACTTGAAAGATAGACAAAGTTTATGAACTGAGAGTAAATTATATCTGAAACTTGGGATATGAAGGACATTTGTGAGTAAAAAATCAGGCAAAAGAGAAATAGATCATGCATAAGTAACCTTTACTCCGGATGAATCAGGTAACCTTTTATTAAAGGCTCAGGTAAGGGAATGGGAGATAAAAAAGAGTTAGGATCAAAGCACATATGCTCAGAGGCCCCTGAATCAATAATCAAATATTTAGAATTTGAATTATCTACTGAATAACAAGAGGACGAATGTTCAAAAAATATACCAGCAGCCGAGTTGACATTGACTTCTGATCCCACAGGTTTTCCTTCTTGAATATGTTTTATGAGATGAGCAAGTTGACTGAATTGATCTGGCGAGAGTTTTTGAGCAACATTATGATTCTCAAAGGCATCAAGAATAGATTGATTCCCATCTCGTTCTTCCATTGAAGTTGCAGAGTTGCTTCTCACAGTTCCTTGAAATTTCTTAGATTTGGTGAAATTAAAATTTGCTGGAAAACCTATTAGCCTATAACAATTATCTATAGTGTGATTAGTCATCTTACAATAATTGCAGAATTGGTTGCTTTTCTTTTCTTTATAAGATGTGCTTCCTTTGAAATAAGTATTTCCAGCCTTTTTTTGATTGTTGAATCCAGATCAGAACCACTTTTTTGTTGAGTGTCGAGTTGACTTTCTAAGATAGTTGATGTTCCTATCATGAAGGAAGAATTATCTCTAGGAAACTGAGAAGATATATGAGTTTGTCTTTGATTTTCATCCTGCTTGAAGAGAGAATATGCATGGTTCACAGTGGATGATGGATTCAGCATAGAATATTTCTTTTGGCTGGTGCATATGTATCATTTAGTCCCATGAGGAAATGAATGTGCCTCTCATCTCCTTTAAATTGAATCAAATTCTTTGCTTCTTTCACTTGAACACTCACTGCAAAACATATTAGCGTTTAGAGTGTCCAACTCATTCCATAACCTTTTCATCTTGGTGAAGTAACCAGCAATATTAGTAGATCCTTGAACTAAATCTACTAATTCTTTCTGCAAATGATACAATTTTGCCCCATTAGGCTGGCCATATCTATGTTCAAGATCTGACCAAAGATCTTTGGTTGTTCTAGAGTAAAGAACACTAGAAGCAAGATCTTTAAAAAGAGAATTTAAAAGCTCAGATATTACCATATCATTGTAGCGACTCCAGAGTTTAAAGGTCGGATCAGCCAACTTTGGAGCAGGACAAGCTTCATCTATGAAGCCTTACTTATTTTTTGTTGAAAGAGATATAAGAATAAACCTTCTCCATCTAGGATATCCTTTGCCATCAAAAGGAGTATTGACCAGGACCATTCCTGGTGCATCAGATTGATGAAGAAAGTAGGAATGAGAATTGTCAATGGTGATTCCATTGTCTCGTTGAACACTTGTATTAAGAGTGATTTCAATGCTCTCGGCAGTGGAGTTTGGCATCTTTGTAAGGAATGAAGAATCGAAGAAATTAAAAAGATGTGAGCTAGTAGATGTTACTGCTCTGATACCATGTAGGAATATAGGAGAGAATGTATGAAATTTTTTCTATATTTCGTTTTGATCAATGTAAAGATTTCTACCACTATTTATACATGTAATTGCTGAAAAGGAAATGTAAAACAGAATATATGTATTTATTCTAATTCTGGCTGATTTTATTTTTTACCATGTATACAATTATTCTTTGTTTACAAATGTGTATCTTGTGAGCTGTGTATATCTTGTGAGTTGTCAATTTCAATACCAGATCAATCCAAGCCAAACCAGCCCAATAGATAGCCGGCCCAACTTGTCTTTAAGGAGTTCATTCTTCTATTTGTTATCTTGGTCTACAATGTCAACATGAGTGGTTCCCTTTTTGATTGAAAGAAGCTTCTTATCTCCAACAGTTACATATATAATCGTAGGTTTTCTTGATTGTATTATAATATCATAACAATGAGTTAAGGAGATCCTAAATATAAAAAATAAATATATAGAAGTGCGAAAGTAAAATGAAAAAAAAAGTTTAAAACTAGAAATAAAAAATGAGAAAATCTATGAAAAAATTTAAGAATTTACAAGAATGTGATTTTAAACTTTGACAAGGTCCAAGTAATAACATATAGATCTATGAGAAGAAAATCCAACGTATTTCCTTGCGAAGACGAATTAAAACAATAAATTCAGATCATGACCCTTAATGAGTAATTTACAATGGTTAATATGTAGAAACTAATCACAAAAGAAAAATACAAAAAACAAATAAAAAATATCTATCGAACATTACATTATACCCTTAACTATAAAGCTAGAAAATGTTGAAAGATGACTTCTCAAAGTACAAACCACAAAGGTTCAAAGAACATTCAATATTATTATCAAAGTTTTAATGTAAGTATCATTATCAATAATTTCAATATACTGTGTTCTTAATGAATAAATAAGCACTCCTATTCATAGGAGGAAAAGGAGACTCCTAGCACTAATAAACCCTACAATAATCATCTAAAACTTAGGGAAATAAGACCCTAGGTTAGTATTCAAGCTAGAAACTAAAGCCCAAATATTTGTGGTTGGACTAAGGACTTTTGGGGCTCTTTTGATTGTTGGTTTTGAGCCCCATTTGAACTTGATTGGGCAGTTGATTTTAGCTTCACATAAGGGTTGAAATTGACCTCTTTTTGGGTGCTACTTTGGACCTCTCTGAGCTGAAATTTGTGATTCCAATATTGCTCCTTGTACATTAACTTGTACCATCAAATAGTTGTAGTAGTTGGAAAATTCATATCCCATTGTCTTAGACTCTACATATTCAACAAGACACCTTTGAATCAACAATCGAAGCACATTGGGATTGTAATCCAACCCCTTGCTTTGAAATCTTGTCATAGGCCTTCTTGAAGCTTTTAAAGTTTCATCCATATCCTTCAATTTAGTATAACTCTCATGGATGATATCATATAACTCTTACTCTAAATGTATGAGACTGGGCTTCTATGTTACTGTAAATTACTATAAGTTATGACATACTTATTTTTTAAAATGTAATGGCAGGACATCAAATTAAATTTACTGCTACTTAATTAGTAATAGCTTTTTCCAAGGAAAAAAAAACAAAATTCAATAGATAAACTTTTAAGAATAATTGTAACATGATTTTTTGAAAACATATAAAGATGTGTTGAATTAACATGTATAGATTGATATCAAATTGAAGTCATAATCCAAATGGTCCTCTCGATGTCGTATATACCATCCCACACAACTTTTAGCGCTTATACAATGGAGTAGAACTTCCCCATCCACAAACCTATGTCTAGGTATGACTTAGTAAATTCATGTATTTTGTACAATAAATAATTCACTCTGAAATTCTTAGACAACATAGTCGTTTATTAGTTATATATCTATCTCTTTATATCTATATCTTCTATACTACCATAAAAGCATGAACTCCCAAACATGAATGTTGAATTACTAAAATACCCTCAATTAAAAATACTCAATTTATTTTATTTAATTATATTATATTAAAAGTAGATACTTTTTTTACACTAAAAGATTGTGACTTTTCCGATGAGTTGTTACTTTTCCAAAGGATTGTGACTTTTTCAAAGGGTTGTGACTTTACAAAAGAGTTGTGCCTTATATGATGAGTTGTGACTATTTCAAAGGGTTATAACTTTTTCGATGAGCAGTAAGTTTTTTGAAGGGTTGTGACATTTCTGAGAAGGCACAATAAGTACATATTCATTGTACTATTTGTTAGATATAGTTAGAGGGGTTTCCTCTCACTTTTAAACTACGATTATTTTAAGGTTTTCTAATCTTCTTCTTCTAAAAATATTCAACTATTGTTTGCAACATTTAATTAAGTTCAAAATTCTATGAAATTGGAGGTACCACATAAGAAAGAGTTGGTGAACAAATTATAACAAATCATTCATCAATTCACAATTATATATTCCTCTTACAATTTTCATCACATAAATATTTCAAAATTATTTATATCATTTTAGAAAATTAATAGCCTTTTAATTGACCTACATAGTTTATTTATTAAAAAAATACTAATTTCCTACGAATAGTCACAACAATTTCTACCTTAATATTTCTTCGGTCATAAATCACAACCATTCACTACTTATAAATTTTTGGTGATCTCTTTAATGTGACAATTTGAGATCATTTAAAATTTTCGTACATGATTCATCCCCAATCCATTGGTATGTTTCCCCAAAGTTCTTAGCATTGGAATTTAGGTATTTTATTTCTATTAAAGAAGAAAAGAAGAGAACAACGAAATGTGCAATTATCTATGAACTTTGTTTCACACAGAAAACTTCTATATATAGTGTGTGGGAATTTTCATTACTTTTTCTAGTTTCGTTTCTTTAATTAAATTTTTTTTTCTATTTTCATTCGAGATAGAAGTTAATAATTAGTTTTAACATAATGAGTGAACAATGACGACTACACACATTATAGATTATTTTTTCTAACAAAATAAATAGATCAAGCGATGGGAGAGACAATAATAGTAAACAAATACAAAAAAAGACACATGACTGGAGTAAACTATTTCTTTTTTATTTTTCTTTTTTTTATTCTTTTAACCTCAAACGAAGGAGTTTCTGCCTAATTTTGGTACACTAAGGTTAATATAGCATGATCATATATTTTTGTCTTCCTTCTTCATAGGCTATGAATTTTTCAATATATTTTCTGGGGAAGTAAAGTGTTGGTGGCAATAGATTTCAATCAAATTGAACACTAGAGTAAATATATCATGAACAGATATTTTCGTGTTCCTTCTTCATTGGCTATGAATTGCTCAGTATATTTATTCTATTTTACATTTATATTGTGTTGAATTTTTTTAAGTATGATTTCCTATTATTTTTGTTCATTTTGATCTAAGAAAATGTTCTGTCACAAGATACACTCATTGCAAGCATATAAAAATAGATAATAATATTGAATGTCCTTTGAACCTTTGTGGTTTGTACTTTGAGAATTCATCTTTCAACATTTTCTAGCTTTATAGTTAAGGGTATAAGGTAATGTTCGATAGATATTTTTTATTTGTTTTTTGTATTTTTCTTTTGTGATTAGTTTCTATATATTAACCGTTGTAAATTACTCATTAAGGGTCATGATCCAAATTTATTGTTTTAATTCGTCTTCGCAAGTAAATACGTTGGATTTTCTTCTCATAGATCTATGCGTTATTACTTGGACCTTGTCAAAGTTTAAAATCACATTCTTGTAAATTCTTAAATTTTTTCGTAGATTTTCTCATTTTTTATTTCTAGTTTTAAGCTTTTGTTTTTTTCATTTTACTTTCGCACTTCTATATATTTATTTTTTATATATAGGATCTCCTTAACTCATTGTTATGATATTATAATACAATCAAGAAAAACTACGATTATATATGTAACTATTGGAGATAAGAAGCTTCTTTCAATCAAAAAGGGAACCACTCATGTTGACATTATAGACCAAGATAACAAATAGAAGAATGAACTCCTTAAAGACAAGTTGGGCCGGCTATCTATTGGGCTGGTTTGACTTGGATTGATCTGGTATTGAAATTGACAACTCACAAGATATACACAGCTCACAAGATACACATTTGTAAACAAAGAATAATTGTATACATGGTAAAAAATAAAATCAGACAGAATTAGAATAAATATATATATTCTATTTTACATTTCATTTTCAGCAATTACATGTATAAATAGGGGTAGAAATCTTTACATTGATCATAAGGAAATATAGAAAACTTTTCATACATTCTCTCCTATATTCCTACATGGTATCAGAGCAGTAACATCCGCTAGCTCACATCTTTTTAATTTCTTCGATTCTTCATTCCTTACAAAGATGCCAAACTCCAATGCCGAGAGCATTGAAATCACTCTTAATACAAGTGTTCAACAAGACAATGGAATCACCATTGACAATTCTCATTCCTACTTTCTTCATCAATCTGATGCACCAGGAATGGTCTTGGTCAATACTCCTTTTGATGGCAAAGGATATCCAGGATGGAGAAGGTCTATTCTTATCTGTCACAACCCGATTTATCAAGTCATGATGGCACCTACTATAACCCACCAGCAGGTAAGCCAACCCGTAACCCGGAACAATAAGTAATGGGTCTGAGGGTAGAAATCAAACAAAAGTAGGAAAATAACAATATAAACAGGCGGAAGCAAACCAAAAATATATATACAATTAAAGATCCTTCCCAGAACCTAGAAGTCACCAGTACAGAGCTACTACAAAATGAGTACAAGTCTCAAAACTGGACAACAGAGACTGGACTGTCTCGAAAGGAAAGAGACAAGTCTATATATACAGATGGAGACTAAAATAGTACAAAACGCCGTGTGCTCACCCCCGTCTCCGGATAAGTCTACTTCAAGCTCGATCAACGCTGGCTACTAGTGCTCGGACCTGCATCACGAAATAGATGCAGAGCGTAGCATGAGTACCAAAACAACAGGTACCCAGTAGGCATCATAGGCCGACTGAGCAAGATAAGCAAAAGTGAACTGAAATGCAAATAAAGGGTCACATCAAGTGCAAAGAGTAGTAAATGGGGGTATGTACACGAGCGTACAGGCAACAAAGACAAGTAATCTAACTAACTCCACCGGGCTCCCATAAACCCGACGGGTACGCTCGTGCACAATAAAAGAAACCACCTGCACGGACCCCCATAAGCCCGGCAGATGCATCGGCAGTTAAAGTAAAATAATGGAGCTAGAAGGTCTATCACAATATTACCAATTTCCGGACTTTTAACTGAACCATTCCCAATCATATTCCAGGATCTCATTACGTCCCGGACTTTAATCGGAATCTCTCCAACCTCCAAAACCTCAACCTACAGATGAGAATAATCAAGACTAACTGAAGCTTTAGTGAGGAATTGGGAATACACCACGTGCAAGCTGTCAGAATATATTGACATTAAAATTATATTTTTCGGAGACGGACCCAAAATCGGGTCTAAAACGGGATTGTGGGGCCCAAAATTAGAATCTCAAAATCGAATCCGTGGAAACGTCCCAAATACCTTACTAAACTAATACCCCAAAATTTTAGCACAAACAGATGCCTAAAACACCGCAAATCAGCCACAACAATTAAAATGGACAGCCCCTTGATCACCAATTTCTGGAAAAACGAGACCCTTTCAACCCAAACAGATTATACCACGACGATCCTTGCGAAAAACTCTACAAGTTAGCCCCAAGAATGACTCAAAACGGACTTAAGATGATCAAGATCTCACATTTCAAAATTCAACAATCATTCAATCCGGAAATCACCCTAGCAGTGGCTAAAATCGATTTCTTACCTCAAACGAAGCCTCCTCTCGCGTTTCTGAGATCACCGCTAGATTCTCCTTGAAATTCTCTTGAAGTTTGCCTCTTGAATCACTTAATTTGGACTCAAAATGAAGGAGCAATCTTAAGTTGAAGTTGGAGGAAAAAAATGGACGAAGTTCGTCCTAAATTCTGGAAATTTCCAGAGTTCCACTCCTCTGCCACGTGGCGTCGCGTGGCTCTGCCACGTCACCGCCGCGTCAAAATTCTACAACCCTTCAAACTTAAATTTCGATGTTTCGGACTCGTTCGGAGTCGGAAAAATACAAACCTTATATGGAATCTGATTGGAAATGATATTTCGGACTCAACGGTGAAGGCGGAATTTCCATTTGGAGCACGCTTCGATGAAAAGTGGGTCCCACACCCAGTATCATTTGAGCCAGATTCCACAACTGCCATCTAAAGCCTCGGGAAGTGAACAAAGGTCGTTCTAGACCAAACTCGATCTTCCGAAGCTAACCTAGCTGTCAGAATTTTCATCTGAGCACGTCTTCCAAAAAGGTTGACCAGAGTCAACTTTTCAAGATATAAAAAAAAAAACTCCAATACAGGGAAACGGGCCTAAAACCCAAACGAACGACCAGGCGACCGAACAGTCAGTGCCAGCAAGTCATAAATGACTTGGGGTCGCTACAGGAATGCTCTATACGACGGAAATAATTCTTTAATTTAAAAATGACCTGGAGGGTCATTACAATATCCACTACTAAAAGAACTTTCGTCCGCGAAAGTAAGAGTCAAGAAGTACCTGATTGCCCAAATAAGCCAGGGAACTGTGCCCGCATCTCATGCTCGATCTCCCAGGTAGCCTTCTCAACTGGACGATGTCTCCAACGGACCTTAACAACAGGAATAGCTCTCGAGCGCAATCTTCTCACATCTCTGGCTAGAATGGCAACTGGCTCCTCTACAAATGTCAAACGATCATCCAACTCGACTGCATCATACTGGAGCACATGAGACTCATCAGGAACATACCGCCGCAACATCGAGATATGAAAAACCGGGTGGATGGCTGAAAATGCTGGAGGTAGGGCCAACTCATAAGCAACCTCCCCAACTGTCCGGAGTATCTCAAATGGCCCAATGTACCTGGGGCTAAGCTTGCCCCGCCTCCAAATCTTAAGTGCGAAAACTACCGCCGCCAACTCTAAGTCATGGGTGGGGTAGTTGCGCTCATGAATCTTAAGCTGCCTCGACGCATAAGCAATAACCCGGCCCTGCTGCATCAATACACAACCCAAACCAACGCCGGATGCATCACAATATACCGTGAAGCCCTCGCCCTCAACTGGAAGAGTCAATATAGGAGCGGTGGTCAATAACTCCTTGAGCCTCAAAAAGCTCGCCTCACACTCCTCTGACCAAACAAAGGGAACATCCTGGCGAGTCAACCGAGTCAAAGGCGCTGCTATAGTAGAAAATCCCTCAACAAACGCCTATAGTAGCCTGCCAATCCGACGAAGCTATGAATCTCAGTCACAGAGGTGGGCCTGTGCCAATCACGAATAGCCTCAATCTTCGCCGGATCAACCCTAATACCCTCCTTGGACACCACGTGCCCCAAGAAGGCTACAGACTCAAGCCAAAACTCGCACTTTGAGAACTTGGCATAAAGCCGCTGATCTCTCAAAGTCTGGAGCACTATCCTCAAATGCTGCTCATGCTCACTCCGGCTCCGCGAGTATACCAGTATGTCATCAATGAAGACAATGACAAATAAATCAAGGTATGGCCTGAACACACGTGTCATCAAATCCATGAAGGCGGCAGGGGCATTAGTCAACCCAAACGACATCACCAAGAACTCATAATGGCCATAACGAGTCCTAAATGCAGTCTTAGGGACGTCCGCTGCCCTAATCCTCAACTGGTAGTAGCCGGATCTTAAATCAATCTTAGAAAATACCACGGCACCCTGAAGCTGATCAAACAAATCATCAATACGAGGCATGGGGTAACGGTTCTTCACCGTCACCTTGTTCAGCTGCCTGTAGTCAATACACAATCGCATAGTACCGTCCTTCTTCTTCACGAAGAGGACTGGGCACCATAAGGCGATACACTAGGCCGAATGAATCCCTTACCCAAGAGATCCTGAAGCTGAACACTGAGCTCCTTGAGCTCTGCAGGAGCCATCCGATATGGCGGAATAGAAATAGGCCGAGTACCTGGCTCAAGCTCAATCGGAAAATCAACATCACGCTCTGGGGGTAGGTCAGGTAGATCAGTAGGAAACACATCTATGAAGTCACGAACAACAGGAACTGACTCAACCGGAGGAACCTCCCTACTCACATCACGTACATAGGCCAAATATGATAAGCATCCGCTAGCCACTAGCCTCCTAGCACGAATAAAAGAGATAACCCCAACTGGTGTGCTACCACGAGATCCCTGCCACACCACCGGAGGAATACCGGGAATGGCTAAGGTAACGGTCTTAGAAAAGCAATCTAAAATAGCGCGATAAGGGGATAACCAATCCCTGCCCAGAATCACATCAAAATCAACCATGTCAAGCAATATAAGGTCAGCCCGGGTGTCACGCCCCTGGATAGTAACTAAGCAAGATCGAAATACCTGATCCACTACTAAAGACTCACCCACGGGGGTCGACACACGCAACGGCGCTACCAGAGGCTCAGACATCATACTCAATCGAGAGGTATAGTAAACAGAAACATACGAAAAAGTAGAGCCCGGATCAAATAAAGCCAAGGCAGGCTGCTGGCATAATAACACTGTACCTGTGATCACATCGTCCGAGGTCTCAGCATCTGCTCTAGCTGGAGCTGCATAAAAGTGGGCCTGGACTCCCCTACCCTGTGCATCGGCTCTGCCCCCTAATCTGCCTCCTCGGGGACCACCCCGTATACCCTGGTGACCACCCCTACGGTCCTGTCCCTGGCCTCTGCCTCTAACTGGAGGTGCTGGTGCATGTCTAGCTTCCTGTGGAGCGGGTAAGGCTAACCTGCGATGGGGACACTCGCGGGCCCAATGATCTAACTCCCCACACTCATAACACCCCTGGGACTGTCGACTGAGAGCTGGAGGTCGGCTACCCCGGCCAGAAGAACCCATCTGTGAACTATCTCGGCTCCGACTAGGACCGGCACTAAAACCAATATGACGGTGCTGATCACCCTCCGATGCCTGGAGAAAAGCCTGGAAGGGGCTACTAGACTGACCCGACTGAAACCTCTGCTGAGATCTATCATAAGACTCTCGGGGTCTGAAACGGCGCCTATCATGGTTATCCTCCTGTCTAGCTCTCTTGCCGCTGCCCCCTTGGGCCTCGCGACGGAGCTGCTCGATAGTGCGGGCATGGTCCACTACATCCAGAAATGAGCGGCCCGCTGAGACTAAAGACTGAGTCTCAATCCGCAACTGTAGTCTCAAACCCCGAACAAAACAACGAACCCTCTCCTCCTCAGTAGGTAATATCATGGCGGCATGCCTGGAGAGCTCGTGGAATCGGGCCTCATACTCTGATACTGTCATGGAGCCCTGCTCTAACCGAGCAAACTGATCTCTGAGCTGATCTCTGATGCTCCTGGGAATAAATCGGGCCAAGAAGGCCTCTGAAAACTCAGTCCATGTGACCGGTGGAGACCCAGCTGGCCTGGTCTCTAAGTATGTACGCCACCACTGCCTGGCGGGACCGTCTAACTGGTAAGCAGTGAAGTCTGCTCCCCTCGACTCCACTAAACCCAAAGTCTGTAGCCGCTCGCGGCAAGTAATTAGAAACTCGTGGGCATCCTCCCCCACTGCCCCAGAAAACCTCGGCGGTGATAGTCTAAGGAACACCCCGAGCATCTTCTGCTCCCGTAGTGGCATGACGCCCTCCAAATCGTCAGGCTGAACACCCGGTGCCACTAGCTGCTGAACAACCGGTACCGCTGGTGTAGGCTGGCCCTGCGGTACTGGAACGGCTGGAGCTGGGGCCTGCTGCATACCCCCAATGGCAGCTAGTATCTGTACGAGCATCGCCTGTATATCTGGAGCTGCCAAAGGCTCGGGCGGTGGCTGGGCTGGTCCCGGGCCCATCGGCTGCTGCTGTGCTGGACCTGCTGGTGGCTCTATCACCGGCTCCGGAGTTTGCTCTCGGTCCTGGGCTGGTGCTGTAGCTCTGGCACGACCTCGAGGTCGGCCTCTACCCCTAGCTGAGGCCCTACCACGCATGTGAGCCATCCCTATAAAAGAGTGGTACAAGTAAAATTTCAGAAACCGATAAGACATACAATGCACGACAGTGATACAAAAGCGACACGTTCCTAAAGACATCCTGTAGCCTCCCGAAGATAAGTAACGGACGTCTCCGTACCGATCTGCAGGACTCTACTAGACGTTGGCTCTGTACAAGTGAGACCGACGAATCTGGAGCTCTGATACCAATTTGTCACGACCCGATTTATCTAGTCATGATGGCACCTACTATAACCCACCATCAGGTAAGCCAACCCGTAACCCGGAACAATAAGTAATGGGTCTGAGGGTAGAAATCAAACAAAAGTAGGAAAATAACAATATAAACAGGCGGAAGCAAACAAAAAATATATATACAATTAAAGATCCCTCCCAGAACCTGGAAGTCACCAGTACAGAGCTACTACAAAATGAGTACAAGTCCCAAAACTGGACAACAGAGACTGGACTGTCTCGAAAGGAAAGAGCCAAGTCTATATATACAGATGGAGACTGAAATAGTACAAAACGCCGTGTGCTCACCCCCGTCTCCGGATAAGTCTACTCCAAGCTCGATCAACGCTGGCTACTAGTGCTCGGACCTGCATCACGAAATAGATGCAGAGCGTAGCATGAGTACCAAAACAACAGGTACCCAGTAGGCATCATAGGCCGACTGAGCAAGATAAGCAAAAGTGAACTGAAATGCAAATAAAGGGTCACATCAAGTGCAAAGAGTAGTAAATGGGGGTATGTACACGAGCGTACAGGCAACAAAGACAAGTAATCTAACTAACTCCGTCGGGCTCCCATAAACCCGACAGGTACGCTCGTGCACAATAAAAGAAACCACCTGCACGAACCCCCATAAGCCCGGCAGATGCATCGGCAGTTAAAGTAAAATAATGGAGCTAGAAGGTCTATCACAATATTACCAATTTCGGGACTTTTAACTGAACCATTCCCAATCATATTCCAGGATCTCATTACGTCCCGGACTTTAATCGGAATCTCTCCAACCTCCAAAACCTCAACCTACAGATGAGAATAATCAAGACTAACTGAAGCTTTAGTGAGGAATTGGGAATACACCACGTGCAAGCTGGACCACGGACTCGAACCGGGTACTATAGCTAATGAGTCAACCTATATGGGCTGGACCACGGACTCGAACCGGGTGCTGTAGCCAAAGGTCGGGCACGGGTGGGCTGGACCATGGACTCTAACCGGGTACTGTAGCCGAAACCAGATCACAGGTAAGCTGGACCACGGACTCTAACCGGGTACTGTAGCTAAGCCTGGACATAAGTAAGCTGGACCACGGACTCTAACCGGGTACTGTAGCTAAGAATCAATGTCCAACCATACGTCGCGGGAAATATCACCAATCCGATTACCATAAATAATCATTACAGTCCGGCCCTCATATACCCAAATTGCCGAGGAAGTATCCACAAGTGAGTAAGCTAGACCACGGACTTTAACCGGGTATCTGTAGCCGATAGAAAAGCAGGGCATTATGGATACAAGGTCATAGGCTGAGTTATCGTCTAGCTAAGGCTCAGACTATCAGACTCAAGTCTGCTATATCAGTCTACAAGGAGCTAACCGTCCGAAACGACGTCGGAAAAAGTTCTACTGCCCAACGACATTCGAAATCTCGCAAGTCTATGGCAACACTAGTTTAAGCCTAGACTAAGGCCAAACATACTTCAAATCAATATTATCATATACACCACAAGATATGGATATTCAATAATATCAAGAGACATGCTGTCATAATCCAACACTTTCCCGAAATAAGGTCTAAGGCAGGAATTATAGAAATTTCGCATGCTCGACACCCGAACCCCTCCATACTCAAGCAAATCAATAAACAAATGCCTAAACATGCTCAATCTCACGAGAGAAAACCATAGCCTACCTGAAAGCCGACCACGCGTGCTCCAACTCACGGTACCGGATCATTTCCCCTCCGAACGGTCTCCAAATGTTTCCCCACTAACAAAAGGTTAATCACCTCGTCATTACGAATATATTGACATTAAAATTATATTTTTCGGAGACGGACCCAAAATCGGATCTAAAACGGGATTGTGGGGCCCACAATTAGAATCTCAAAATCGAATCCGTGGAAACGTCCCAAATACCTTACTAAACTAATACCCCAAAATTTTAGCACAAACAGATGCCTAAAACACCGCAAATCAGCCACAACAATTAAAATGGACAGCCCCTTGATCACCAATTTCTGGAAAAACGAGACCCTTTCAACCCAAACAGATTATACCACGACGATCCTTGAGAAAAACTCTACAAGTTAGCCCCAATAATGACTCAAAACGGACTTAAGATGATCAAGATCTCACATTTCAAAATTCAACAATCATTCAATCCGGAAATCACCCTAGCAGTGGCTAAAATCTATTTCTTACCTCAAACGAAGCCTCCCCTTGCGTTTCTGAGATCACCGCTAGATTCCCCTCGAAATTATCTTGAAGTTTGCCTCTTGAATCATTTAATTTGGACTCAAAATGAAGGAGCAATCTTAAGTTGAAGTTGGAGGAAAAAAATGGACGAAGTTCGTCCTAAATTCTGGAAATTTCCAGATTTCCACTCCTCTGCCACGTGGCGTCGCGTGGCTCTGCCACGTCACCGCCGCGTCAAAATTCTACAACCCTTCAAACTTAAATTTTGATGTTTCGGACTCGTTCGGAGTCGGAAAAATACAAACCTTATATGGAATCTGATTGGAAATGATATTTCGGACTCAATGGTGAAGGCGGAATTTCCATTTGGATCTCTCTTCGATGAAAAGTGGGTCCCACACCCAGTATCATTTGAGCCAGATTCCACAACTGCCATCTAAAGCCTCGGGAAGTGAACAAAGGTCGTTCTAGACCAAACTCGATCTTTCAAAGCTAACCTAGCTGTCAGAATTTTCATCTGAGCACGTCTTCCAAAAAGGTTGACCAAAGTCAACTTTTCAAGATATAAAAAAAAAAACTCCAATACAGGGAAACGGGCCTAAAACCCAAACGAACGACCAGGCGACCGAACAGTCAGTGCCAGCAAGTCATAAATGACTTGGGGTCGCTACAGGAATGCTCTATACGACGGAAATAATTCTTTAATTTAAAAATGACCTGGAGGATCATTACATTATCTTTCTTTCAACAAAAAATAAGTTGGGCTTCATAGATGAAGCTTGTCCTGCTCCAAAGTTGGCTGATCCGACCTTTAAACTCTGGAGTCGCTGCAATGATATGGTAATATCTGGGCTTTTAAATTCTCTTTTTAAAGATCTTGCTTCTAGTGTGCTTTACTCTAGAACAACCAAAGATCTTTGGTTAGATCTTTAACATATATATGGCCAGCCTAATGGGGCAAAATTGTATCATTTGCAGAAAGAATTAGTAGATTTAGTTCAAGGATCTACTGATATTGCTGGTTACTTCACCAAGATGAAAAGGTTATGGAATGAGTTGGACACTCTAAACGCTAATATGTTTTGCAGTGAGTGCTCAAGTGAAAGAAGCAAAGAATATGATTCAATTCAAAGGAGATGAGAGGCACATTCATTTTCTCATGGGACAAAATGATACATATGCACCAGCCAAAAGAAATATTCTACACTTAATCCATTATCCACTGTGAACCATGCATATTCTCTCTTCAAGCAGGATGAAAATCAAAGACAAACTCATCTAGCTTCTCAGTTTCCTAGAGATAGTTCTTCCTTCATGATAGGAACATCAACTATCTTAGAAAGTCAACTCGACACTCAACAAAAAAGTGGTTCTGATATGGATTCAACAATAAAAAAAAAGGCTGGAAATACTTATTTCAAAGGAAGCACATCTTATAAAGAAAAGAAAATCAACCAATTATGCAATTATTGTAAGATGACTAATCACACTATAGATAATTGTTACAGGCTAATAGGTTTTCCAGCAAATTTTAATTTCACCAAATCTAAGAAATTTGAAGGAACTGTGAGAAGCAACTCTGCAACTTCAATGGAAGAACGAGATGGGAATCAATCTATTCTTGATGCCTCTGAGAATCATAATGTTCAAAAACTCTCACCAAATCAATTCAGTCAACTTGCTCATCTGGTAAAACATATTCAAGAAGAAAAACCTGTTGGATCAGAAGTCAATGTCAACTCGGCTGCTTGTATATTTTTTGAACATTCGTCCTCTTGTTATTCAGTAGATAATTCAAATTCTAAATATTGGATTATTGATTCAGGGGCCTCTGAGCATATGTGCTTTGATCCTAACTCTTTTTTATCTCCCATTCCCTTACCTGAGCCTTTAATGAAAGGTTACCTGATTCATCCAGAGTAAAGGTTACTTATGCATGATCTATTTCTGTTTTGCCTGATTTTATACTCACAAATGTCCTTCATATCCCAAGTTTCAGATATAATTTACTCTCAATTCATAAACTTTGTTTATCTTTCAAGTGTGTCATCATATTCACATATACTTGTTGTCTTTTGCAAAGCCCTTTCTTGAAGAACCCTCAAGTTTTTGGTTAAGTGAAAGATGGACTATACATTTTAGAGCCTACAAGAACTCAACCTCTTGCTACAAAAAATATAGTTTCATTTCCTAAGAGACCTAGTTCTCATTGTGTTTCAGATTCAGTAGTTTCATTTCCTAAAAGATTTAATTATCATTTTGTTCTAGCGTCAGTTTCTGTCTCTATTATAGCTAAATCACAATCTGATCTAATGTTATGGCATTAAGAATGGGGCATTTGCCTTTCAATGCAATGAAATATATTAGTTCAATTTCATTTTCTTCAAATTTTGAATGCACTTGCACTATGTGACCCTTAGTAAGACAATCCGAACTATCTTTACCAATTAGTCATATCAAGAGTAAAGGATTTTTTTTATCTTCTTCACATTGATATTTGGGGTCCCTCTAAGGTTCCTACTTATAATGGTTATAAATACTTTCTCACAATTGTGGTTGATTTTAGCAGAGGGACTTGGACTTATTTGTTGACAACTAAATCAAATGCTTACCATTTTTCGGTGCGGAACTGGTAGTTGGTGAATTCATGAAAGTGGTAATGTGGTAGATTGTAGTGTGGTAGGTGAGTATTTTATTTTAAAGATTTTTTTATAATATTCTTTTGCTAAGTGTCTTAATCTTGATATCTCTATAATATTATTTTTTGGTAGTGCTAAATTCATGGTAATATGTAATAATATTTATTGTAATATTCTTCCGATAGTTGTTTTAATTTGAATATTTCTGTAATATTATTTATGATATACTCTAGATAACATATCTTGAGTTTTTTGGTACATATATAAATTTTCCGCCATTAATTGTTCTAATAATTTTATTTCTTCCATAGCTCCTATCCAATTTTGTAAATATTCGTAATTCATTTTAATTTGAATTTATTTCTAAATCGTACCATTCTATTCTTTCATTATCTAAATATAGATCTTGTAAATCTATTTCATACCATTCTTGATTTAATATATCTTCTGATTCGTAATCATTAAATATTTTTTCCCATATTATTCTTCTTAATTCAATTATTTCTATACCGTTAAGTATATATAAGATTAAAGTTTCATAGTTTTTTATCATTTCATCATGCACGTATGTAGTCATGATCTTTATTATGCAGGTTTTTTATTTCAAATTATTCCTTCCTATCATATTCATAATTGATTATATTCATATTAGATCATTATGAACTAGATTATCTTTATCATGTTTTCCTGTCACTACTAGCATCCTACTTTAGCGAATACTTCCTTCTTATCAGCGCCTCAACTTTGTTTACTCCCCTAAACGGCTTTCCTTGCCTACCGGTTTCAACATTAGGATGGCATAGTATAGAAGTTTTCTCCCTGTTTCCAGTGTGCTAATAAACTAGAAATCATGATTCAAATAATTATAATACATAATAACTAACATAAATTTATATGATATTTAGGAATATATGAAATTAGTTCTGCATATTTTTTGAACAATATACCTTTGCCTCTTGCTTAGCCATGCTATCTGAAATATCTGATTGGATTTCAGATTTCTCCATTAACTTTTAAGTATTTTTATATCTTAGTGGAGAGAGTGTTTTCAAGAAAGTGTTTATTACTTTAGGTATTGCCCGTCTCTTTATTTACATATGTCTCCCTTTATATAGAAAGGGAGTTCTTGCTTTATACGTACTATCCTACACTTGTCATCATTATTATGACACACACACTATGCACTATTCACTTTATGATGACACTTGCCTGATCTATGACGCACATTATGACACACTACTATATACTATTTTCACCATTCATGACTTTTTTACAATAGGACAAATATCTTCACATCTTATCTACTTTACCATATTTATCTATTTTACGACTTTACTCTACAACTTTAAGACTTTTTATTTCGTCCTTATCTTCTTCTGCCATATGTCTTCTTTTCCTTCATCTTTATCTTTATCATCTCCTTATCTTTTGGGCTTCCATTTTTATCTCTTATTCTAGCTGGACGTCTGGAATTATACTATCTTCTCCGTTGCACTTTGAACATATATGGTCCGGGTATTTATGACCAATTAGCCTGCAATATCTGGTTAATAATTCTGCTGAAATAAATCCTTCTTTTAGTGCTCATGTCGTAGGTCGTTCTTCTGGCTTAAGTAGTGATAAAATCCATCTTTGGACTTCATCCATATTTGCTTTCCTTAACTCCCTTGAATTGGAATAAATCATTAGCTGGTCTCTTGCATAGTAGCTCCATATAGCGTTTCCGTTTAAATAATTATTTGCTAGCTCTTGTATAATCATTGATATACCAATTATCCTTTTGTTGGCATAAACACTTGGTATCTCTATTTTGCATATCTCTTCTTGTTGTCCGATATCCTCGGGTATAATCATATCTTTAGTTAATCCTATCTTGATAACCTGTATTGGAGGTTTTATTTTCTCGTATAATATCTCCGCTGGTGCTGTATAGAATTTTATATATAATAAATTTCCTTTCGTAACTCTTTTGTATGTGACGAATGCTTTGTGTAGTTCTGGTATTCCACTAACTTCTTCTCCGTCGTATGTGTATACGGTATTGAACAGTACGTAGTTGTAACATGTTCTTACTAAATTAGCGTTAGTTTTCGGTTGTGCAATTAACTTGTTATATCCTTGTAACTTTTGTGTCAAATAATCCTGGTTTGGTTCTTTTGTAGTTGATCTGGGGTTGCGGTTTAAATAGGTTTGGATTTTGTGGATATTTTCAATATAGGTTCGTGTGATGTAGTTATATGTCTTTTTCTCATTTTGGTTTTGCAAACTATCTGCGTATGTAGATGTTTGTGGTTCTATGGACATATGTCTAGGTGTCCTTTGGGTAAATGGTTTTGTGAATAGCTGGTTTTAGTTCGCATTTTTATGTTGTTTATCGCTAACTTGTTTGCTTGTACCTGCAGCTGTATTTAAACAAACATTATGGGTTTTAAGGAGTTCCCATCGTCTCCTTTTAGCTCTGGGTTTTTTCTGTCTTCCGATCGACGTAGCTCAACATTTTTATAGTCATGCTGCTGACTAGCTTTAGACTTCAGATTATCTTCATTAGTCTTTAGCTTTTGTATCTCGTTGTCCATACTATCCACTTTTGTACAAAGTGTAGTAATAACTTTGAGTATCTTTTCGATTGTATCTTCTTCCTCAGACTCAGTCTGAGTAGCTTTGTCGTGATAGGTAATCTGCAATAACATTCTTATCAGTTTTTATTACTTCAATTGTAAATGTAAAATTTAATATATTTAATACCAATCTCCTTATTTCTTTTGTTGTTACCGAATCTTGTATTTTTCTTGTTAGCCACCATTTTACTTGTGTATTGTCCGTTCTTACAATAAATTCATTATATACAATATATGGTTCAAATGATAATAAACACTTATACACTGAATATAATTCTTTTCTATTTATTTCCCATTTTATTTCTGTACTATTAAATGTTCCTGAATAATACCTACAATGATGTTCTATCGTATTGCCATCATATCTGTATTTTAATATTCCTCCATAACTTTTTTCACTCGCATCTGATTCTACTATATAAGTAAATTTTTTGTCTTCATCCAGAAAATATAGTTTAGGTAAGTTCTTACATAATAATTTTACCTTTTGTATTTGTATTTGGTCTTTTTTATCAAACTGATATTCTATATCTTTCTTTAATTTTTGTTGTAATGGTTTTAAATTCTCTGCTAATTTTGGTATGTATTCTCTTACTTGATTTACTTGTCCTAAGAATGATTGTAATTTCTTTTTTGTGTCTAGTTGTTCATTTGAGTTAATTATTTTTTGTACTATGTGTGTTTGCATTTTTTTTCCGTTTTTATCAATTTGTATTCCTGAGAATTCTATTTGATTTTTCATTATATCTGCTTTCTTTTTACTTAAACTTATACCTGAATATTCTATGATGCGTATAAATTTTTCTAATAATCTTATATGTTCATCATGCGTTTTGGAATATAATAATAGATCATCAATGTACACTACACAATTTTCTATTTGTTTAAAGTAATTGTCCATGAAGTGTTGATATCTACCTGGTGTGCTTACTATTGTTTTCTTGTATATATCTTTTTTCTAGTAATTCATCTATATGTATCTTAAATTCGGTTAAATCATTAAAATTATACTTTAATGGTTTTTGGGTTATTATGCTATTATTATCAATTAACTCAATTTTTACTTTTGTTTTATGTTTCTCCCATCCTTGTAGGGGATCCTCACTATATAATAATTCTAACTTATTTTGAATTATTTTAACTTTATCTATAGAGAATATAATTAATTCTATTTTAGGGTCTTCTTCTTTTATATTTTCTAATTTTTGTGTAATTTTTTCACTTGCTTTTATCCATTCTGTTGTTTTTCGTTTTTTATTATTTACTCTTTTTGCTCCTATTTTTTGTTTACACGGTGTCGTGAACCACCAGTGTGTTTTTGTTATTACTACTACTCCACCTAGAAGATCTAGTAGACAAAACAAAGGTACTTTACATAGTCATTTACATGACTTTGTTTGCAATAATATTTTTCCACTGATCTTACTACTACTTGTCTAGCAGTACCTTCCTCACCACCTACATATCCATTTCCTTCTCTTTCCAATCAAAATAAGGTTTTACTGCATTCTACTTCACAAATTTCAAAACCCACTCATTATTCTCAAACTTGCCAACATCCTGGACGGAAAGCTGCCATGGACTCTAAATTACATGCTTTGATCATTAATCAAACATGGGATGTGGTGCCTCTCCCTTCTGGAAGGAAAGCTTTACCTTGTAAGTGGGTCTACAAGGTTAAACAAAAGCTTGATGAAAGTATGGAAAGACTTAAAGCAAGATTGTTTGTCATAGGTGATATTCAAATGGAAAGCATAGACTACAATGAACCTTTTTCTCCAGTTGTTAAGATGACGACTATCAGATGCTTAATATCTATTACAATTAAGAAGAATTGGCATGTTTCTCAGTTTGATGTAAGTAATGCTTTTCTCCATGGAGACCTCTAAGAAGAGGTTTACATGAAATTTCCTTCCGGAATGTGTCCACCCAGTCCCCACCATGTCTGTAAGCTCAAGAAAGCTCTTTATGGTTTAAAACAAGCCTGCAGATAATGGTATACAAGGCTTGTAGGGGCTCTCAATTTTAAAGGTTTTTCCTCATCTCTCCATGATTATTCATTATCTATCTATATCTATATCTATCTATCTATATTACCGTAAAAGCATGAACTCCTAAATTGAATGTTAAATTACTATAATATCTCTAACTTAACTTGTGAATTTTTTGATGTGTTGTGAATTTTCCAATAAGTTGTGACTTTTTTCAAAGGGTTGTGATATTTCGATGAGTTGTGACTTTTTCATAGAGTTGTGACTTTTTCAATTAGTTGTGACTTTTCCAAAGAGTTGTGACTTTTTCAAAAAGTTTTGCCTTTTCGAAGAGTTGTGACTTTTTCAATATATTGTGAATATTTCAAAGTGTTGTGGCTTCTCAGAAAGGTCATGATCTTTCACATAAGACACAAAAAATATTTGTTCATACTACCATTTGTTGACTATAAATAGATGGACTTCCTCTCATTTTTCAACCACAATTTTTTTCTAATCTTCTACTCTTCTTCTTGCATTTTAAAATTCCTTGTGTAAGTTATTGTGGTTTGAGTGAGTTCGAAGTTTAGCGGAATATGAGGTACCACTATTCTGTTGAAGTAAGTCGTTCTATCCTAAGAGGGTATATTCCATAACCTTGAGTACTTGAGGAAAATAATATAGTTTTGATGATATAATAATTATTTTTTTGCTTAATATACATATTAGTATGTAGTGTTCTAATATATGAAATTAACATGATGTAGTCTAAAGTCATTTATTTTTGTTAACAATTTCTCTTGTGATGTATATATATGCTTCTGAATATCTTTTTCCAAAATTTAGAGAATTGTCACGATTTGTTTTTGATGCTCAACACAAAAAAATGACTTTATTTATCAATGTTACTTATGTGATTTAGACTCCTAGGAAGTTTGCTTCAAAATAGTTATTACTATATAAACATTGCCTTTTTGTTTTACTTATTTACTATTTCAGTATTTTAGACGAAGAAAAGTTCATATGACTTGTAATAATGCCAATTGAAGTTTGTATTCGTTTAATTATTATTATTTATTTAATAGCTAATTTTATGAGATAAATATTTTCATTAATGCAAATATATATTTATGTTTATGTAGGTATTTTTATTTAAATTAAAGTATTATATATGTCAAAAATATATTATCAAGTTAACGAGATCTTCTAACTTGAAAATATATTATTTTAAAATGTTTCGAGTTCTTTTAAAAAAAAAAAGAAAAACGCACAACAAATGTGAAAATATGTGAATATATAAAATGTAGTTGTTCTCTTCACATGTTCATATGACATCTAAATAATTTAACGTAGAATACACATGCAAAACACATCTGGTTAGATGACAAGAAAAATAAAAAAGAAATATTGTCTATAAGGTAATATTAGTGAGATAAGACTAATTACATGATTGAACCTAATCAAATTGAAATAAATATATATACATAATTGCATTTAACTAATAATTTTTTTCATTTGACCATCTTCATAGGTTTGCGTGAATAAGAGAAGCATGAACTCCTAACTTGAATGTTAAATTACTATGATATCCAAAACTTAGGTTGTGACTTTTTGGATGTGTTGTGAATTTTTCGATAAGTTGTGACTTTTTTCAAAGGGTGGTGATTTTTCGATGAGTTGTGACTTTTTCAATAAGTAGTGACTTTTCCAAAGAGTTGCGACTTTTCCAATGAGTGGTGACTTTTCCAAAGAGTTGTGACCTTTTCAATACGTTGTGACTTTTCCAAAGTGTTGTGACTTCTCAAAAAGGTCATGATCTTTTGTTTATACTACCCTTTGTTGACTACAAATAGAGAGACTTCCTCTCATTTTCCAACCACAATTTTTTCTAATCTTCTACTCTTCTTCTTGCATTTTAAAATTCCTTGTGTAATTTATTGTCGTTTGAGTGAATTTGAAGTTTAGTGGAATATGAGGTACCACTATTCTGATGAAGTAAGTCGTTCTATCCTAAGATGGTATATTCTATAACCTCTAGTACCTGAGGAAAATAATATAAATTTTGATGATATTATGATTATTTTTTTGCTTAATATACACATTAGTATGTAATGTTCCAATATATTAAATTAACATGATGTAGTCTAAAGTCATTTGTTTTTCTTAACGATTTCTATATATGCTTATGATTATCTTTTTTCAAAATTTAGAGAATTGTCATGATTTGTTTTTGATGCTCAAGACAAAAGAATGACCTTATTTATCAATGTTACTTATGTGATTTAGACTTGCAGGAAGTTTTCTTTAAAATAGTTATTACTATATAAACATTGTCCTTTTGTTTTACTTATTTACTATTTCTTAATATTTCATTATTTTAGACAAAGAAAAGTTCATATGACTTGTAATAACGCCAATTGAAGTTTGTATTAGTTTAATTTTTATTATTTATTTAATAGCTTATTTTATGAGATAATTATTTTAATTAATGCAAATATATATTTATATTTGGGTAGGTATTTGTATTTAAATTAATGTATTGTATATGTCACAAATGTATTATCAAGTTAACGAGATCTTTAACTTGAAAATATATTATTTTAAAATGTCCCGAGTTCTTTAAAAAAAAAAGAAAACTCACAACAAATGTGAAAATAGAATATATTAAAATGTTGTTGTTCTCTTCACATGTGAATTCTTATGGGAGGCCCAACTAGTTACATAAGGATATGACAGGTACTTGCTCTTCTTCCGTTCTCATGATTCAAAACTTCTTTTAGATTTTCATTCGCAATCTGTGAACAGGATGCCATGCTCCTCATTCCTCTAGGAGATTCCAATGAACCAAAAGCTCCATCTAGGTCATTTAACAATCACTAGGACCACTTCTACAACTCTTAAGGACACTATCACCACTAGACAACTTGTCCAGACGTTCATCCTTGTTGGGTTCTGAAGGAGGGAATATGGCGTCATGCGGAAGCTTACAATTGCATATCATATAGTTGATAAATCAAATAACAAAAAACTTATACTAAAAATCAAAATATTATTATATCAAAACTAATATAAAGAAAAACATTGAAACTTTAGAGAGAATAAATCTCCCCATACACAAGACTCTTAAACGACTACATTGTGGATGTTATTGTTTTGTGTTAGAAGAAACAAACCTATATTTATAGAGTCCTAAAACCTTTCCTACTAGAAAAGGAGTCCTAAAAGGAGAGAATAAACCAAATATAAAATAATATTATATTTTCCTTTCAAGAAAAGTAAAAACATTTATGGTAATGTTTTATTTTTTCTTTAAGGAAAAATAAATCTTAAATTATGGTAAGAAAATCAGGGCAAAATCCTAACAAATCTCCCCTTTTGGCTGGATTTTCTTGACAAAGCTTGATCAGTCTTCTTCATATGCTTGATAATCTTGTTCTTCACAAAATCTTCATGTATCACTGCTGCTTACCATGATTTAAAAATTGATATGGGTTAAAAAATTGGAGCCCTGTGTTAAAAGTTATAAGCAGGGTTGAAAGTGAAGTTCATGCGTTAAAAGTAAGATGCATGAGTTAAAAGTGGAGCTCATGCGTTAAAAGTAAGATGCATGAGTTAAAAGTGGAGCTCATGCGTTAAAAGTGAGATACATGAGTTAAAAGTGGAGCCCGAGCATTAAAATTTGCAGGGGTTGAAAGTTGGAGCTCATGCTCTAAAATAAGCATGAGTTGAAAATTGATTTTGTTTTTAACGATGGAGCAGCAGGATATTGTTGAAAATATATTTGAATTTTTTCTCCACATGTAGTAGCACAAAAATCTTCATTATCATCACGTTGATTACAAATTGATTTGAAACCATCTTGAACCTTTTTTCAATCTTGTTGAACTATTGGATCATTGAACCATGTGATCGTTGGACCATGTGCTCTGATACCACTTGTTGGGTTCTGAAGGAGGGAATATGGCATCATGCGGAAGTTTACAATTGCATATCATATAGTTGATAAATCAAATAACAAAAAACTTATACTAAAAATCAAAATATTATTATATCAAAACTAATAGAAAGAAAAACATTGAAACTTTAGAGAAAATAAATCTCCCATAAACAAGACTCTTAAACGACTACATTGTGGATGTTATTGTTTTGTGCTAAAAGAAAAAAACCTATATTTATAGAGTCCTAAAACCTTTCCTACTAGAAAAGGAGTCCTAAAAGGAGAGAATAAACCAAATATAAAATAATATTATATTTTCCTTTCAAGAAAAGTAAAAACATTTATGGTAATGTTTTGTTTTTTCTTTAAGGAAAAATAAATCTTAAATTATGGTAAGAAAATCAGAGTAAAACCCTAACAATCCTTGCTTACTGATATCAGATTATTAGTTGGCCTGAGTTTGTCCAAAGGTAATTGCTTATGGCGTATTGAACTGTAAAAGACAAATATACAATTCTCAGCAAGACCCAAAGTACACTATTTGATGAATTCAAGTCTAAAAAATGATGGTGAATATATTTTCTTTAGTTTGTATGATATTGATATTCGTTAACGAAGTTTCATGAAAATAATGTTTTTTTTTTTGTGTTTTTAATAGATATATTTCGACCAATTTGAGTGTATAAGTCTAAATATGCATTTATTATATCATAATTTATAAACATACTCTAAAAGTATATTTTAAAGACCCAGAAAAAGAAATAGGTAACAAGAAGTAAAGTATAAAAAAGAAAAAGAAAAAAAAAGAACTGAATAAAAGAATAAAGAAGCAGATAAATGGGTTAGAACCACTTTATCCAATCCACATTTGACCAAATCTATTTTTACTCAGATTTATATGAGTGAATTACACTCCAATCCATTTTAACTCAATCCATTCAAATTTGATCTAATCTGCCCATTTACCACTTCTTCTAGCTAGGAAATGACAGATATAATTAAACAACTACCTAAATTATCTTTGGATCGTCTCAATATTGAAATCCATAACAAAAATAAGTATTCTATTACTATACTAAATCATCTTTTCCCATTGCATCTCTAGAAAGTATAGCAAAACTGCATAACAAAATAAATGTTTGCATATATAGATAATTCTCACAGAGCTAATTGATCATAATTCGATTTTACGGTACATTAAACAAGATTTATTAACTTACACTTTACAAGATATCAACTTACTGATTTTTCCTCAATAGCATCTTTATTTTATGATACAAGAGCACTAGACAAGTTTAGTTACTACATAAAATATGTAAACTCTTTTACCAACAACTTGTAGCACCGATGATGGCCAGAAAATCTCTTTCGGCTTGAAGACCATCATCAAAATGAACCGTCCTTTTGATGCTTTCAATGGCAATCCGAGCCGCTTTTCTATCTCTTTTGAGCTGCAAGTTAAATTTGTCTTCTTCCAACTGCTTCTCACACAACTTAGCTTTCTTCTTCATCTTTTCCCCATCTGACACCTCGCCTAGAATTTGTTGTTGTGATTTGAAGATCAGATTAGCATATAGCGTTTCTTCAACATGGCATCCCGGAGGTTCTTGTTATCTTTTTCCATGTGCTTAACATCAATGATATGATGATCCTATCTAAAGACCATAACGTAACAGCAATGAACAAGAAGTAAGAACCCTAAGTATGATATTAAGTAAGCACAACAATGCTATTATATATATACACATAACACATATGTATAGAACTTATTCAAATTTTTTTGTTATTAACAAAATTTCCTTTTCGAGAGTTAAATGATATCGATTTTGATATGTTTTTCAGGTAAACTAAGGTTAACTGATATAACATATACAAAAGAATGTGGTATGATCCCATAGTTTAACTGAGAATTCTAATTAGGTTATTTCCTGTTATATGCATCAAATCTCTTTCAACAGTCTAACCAGCTTGGAGGGGAAAACGTTGGAAAGATTATGATAATGACGCAACAAAATATCAGATATTAATGTGGCGATATATATGCAAACCAATAGGATTATTTAATTTATCTTTGAAGTGTATATATTATATGATAAACTAAGTCAACAGATTAAACACATTCTCATTATTAAGTTCATAGAGATACAAAAGGTATGGAGGACACATATTATTGTAAAGGATTAGTACTAGTGTAGTATTGCGTTTCTTAGGGGGATTGGTATTTGTTATTGTCGTTATACTATTATTATTGTAGTGCTTGTTTTCATATTTTGATTATCAAACTATTTTGTTGTTACTTGATATGTTTTCGGCACAGTCTCAGTCAGTGGCGTAGCCAGAAATTTTACGAAGGGTGTCCATAAATTTAATAGCTAATAAAAATAATTTAATGAATGGCTGCACTTAAATTTTGTAAATCAAACTACGTAATATTAATGATTAATTTCTTTAATTAAAAAATATATCAATTTTTTAAAAATCAAACTACATAATATTTAGCTTTAATGTTCACATTTATTTGATAGAAAGTGAACATACAAAGCAAAAAAAAAAAGAAGAGAAAATTCAGTTTAGAGTAAAATCACTTTCATGCTTCAAGATTTCACGAACTTCTAATGACTAACAACGAGAAATGAAAAATAAAGAGTAGAATCAAAGGAGTTATAATAAAAGAAATTCTATATGGAGCCTTTTCACTTTTAGTAGCTATATGGAATAAATAAATAAATAGGATTTTCTTATTAACTTTAAATGAAATAATTACTTTTAAATTTTATTTAAATTTTCAATGAAAAGAAAAAAAAATCAAAAGTCAAATAACATATTTAGGGGATTTGAACCCGCGCACATCAGGTTGCAAAGGACTTAGCTTGAGCTGAACAACTAAAATCATTGTGCTAAGAAACTTTATTGTTTTTCAAGGGTGTCCAAGATGTGTTATTAATCACTTAAAGTATCATTTTACATATAAATACAGTGTAATTTTCCGAATTGTACACCCTAGGCAAATGGTAGCTATGCCCCTGGTCTCAGTCATCTTTGTACCTAAATTTGTTGCACTTGAGCCGAGGGTCTTTCAGATATAGTCTCTCTACCTCCATGAGGTTCTAATAAGGTCTGCATACAATCTGTTAAACTCAGTTGATTTTGAAAAAATGACTCTTAACAATTATTCGTACCCTTCGCAGGAAAACAAATAAAAAAGAAAAGGAGCCAAACATATAGCACCAAGAAGGAAAGAGATACTGATCTCTAAAGGTAACGGAAGAAAGGAAAGCCATGATTAGAGAAATTACGAATCAATTCAAGATTGCTACAATCTTAGCGACAGTTCAATCAAGCAAAGACAAATTCAAAGATCAACAAACCAACCTAGAATCAAGTGTGCCCCTAAGAGAAGAAAAACCAATCAAGCTGAGATTCGAGAAGATCATCTCTAGAAGGAAGTAAAACGATTTGATTATGCACATATCTAATATGGACATGAATCAAAAAATTGCCTCAATCAAAGAATCCCTCAATATCCTTGATTGAAAGAAACACCGTTGGGTTTTCCTTACAAGAGCAAGCAACCTATATATATAAACCTCTTTTAGCCTTAGTTGTGAAGCGCACTTCACTTGAACTTGTACTATTGTCTTTTGTTGTCTTCCATAAATCATTTTATTCTCGTGAGTAAACAACTAAAAAGAAAAGATAAAGAAAGATCTAAGTGTATGTTATACAAGTAGAGGTTATGTCAAAGTAGAAGATCTGATTTGCATATGAGACAGGGCTCTGAGTCGAAATACATTGTAAACACCCAAGTTCTTAAAAAGCTCTTAAGGAAACCCTTGGAACCCAAAGGGGTTGGAAGTAGGCAACACATGTGTTCCGAAAAAGTATAAAATTCTCTGAGTCCTTTACTTACTACATTTACTCTTATCTTATACTGTTAAACTAATCTGCAGGTGAGTCGACTATTCCACACAGGAAGTCGATTAAAGGATTTTTTTAATTCACCCCCCTCTTTACTTTCAATTGGTATCAGAGCAGATCTCACAAATAAAGTGTTTAACCACACATGAGAAAAGATCTATGACAGACTTTCAAATCCTTGGTGCTCTCCTTCAAGACGGACACACCTCAAACCGACCTCTTACTTCAATGGTCAACACTACTCTCATTGGAAAGATAAATTTAAAATATTTGTTACCTTAAACGACCTCCAGACATGGATAGTCATTAAAAAAAGGGACCAAAGAAAATTCCTAGACTCACTGGAAAGGACGCTACTGACAAACCCTTTGATCCAGAATCCTTTGACGTTATAGAGGAACAATAAGAGGTAATCAAAACAAATACTAGGACAATAAGTTTGTTGTGCTATGCAGTTTGCGGAGCAGAATTTGATGAGATTTGAACCTGTGAAACTGCAAAAGAAATGTGGGACAAACTTGAAGTTACCTATGAAGGAACCAACAAAGTCAAGGAAGCTTGAATCAGTTCACTAGTGAATGAATATGAATTATTCAAAATGGCAGAATATGAAAATGTTGATGTCACGACCCGGGAGCACCCCCTAGTCGTAACCGGCGTACTCGACCTCGAAGAGGTCTAATACAAGCCTCTTAGCATTCATTCATCGCATAGACACCAAAACCATAAGGAATTAAAAACTTTCTTCACACACGAAGATACTTTCAATAAATAGCAAGCGGAAGACTTTCTAGACTTTATACAATATGTCTCAAAACCATCTAATACTTGAATATAACATTGGGACTAAGCCCACTCAAAACTTAAGCAAATACTAGAGAGACATAAAAAGAACATGTTGGTTATTGCCCTCGAATCTATGAGGACTCACCAAGTCTTCATCTTCAACTCTTAAAAACCTATCAAGTAGCCATGACATATCACCATCTCCAAATCCCTACACTTTAGTCAAAAAGCGAAAGAAAGGGGTTAGCACAATTAAGTACTAAGTATGGAGACCATGCAAGAAAATATGCACAACGGACATTTACAAGAAATGTATGCTTTCATGTCCTTTGATAAAACCTTTCCTTTACAAGTATAAGAGACATAATACAAGTCAACATTAACATATAAGACCATAGCCAACCATACATATACTTAACATAAATCCATATACAACCCATGCTTAACTTTAGAAGGACACATGTCATTTCATTACCATAGGACCTCTACCTAATATAACCTTAAGACACACTTGAGTGAGACAAGAAGTGACCGCCCACACAATCCTCTTCAAGCACACTTAAGTGTTCCCCAAGATTACCTTAGATAAGGACTTTATAGGCAAAGTGCATAATCATACCCGATAGATAGCATATTAATGAGATGATATGTATAATGATGCTTACATAAAATAAATCATATTTAGTGGGGCATAGTACATGTGTGGTGAGTGACCATCAATATATTATTTCCAAGGCCTACCACCCCCTTGGAGAGGCGAAAGAGGTACAAACCCCTCAATGTGGTTACCCGGGCCTACCACCCCCCGAGCTAGGGACCAAGGTACAAACCCCTCGATATGGTTATACGGGCCTACTACCCCCCGTACTAGGCAACCAAGGTACCAACCCTTCGATATGGTTATACGGGCCTACTACCCCCCGTACTAGGCAACCAAGGTACCAACCCCTCGATATGGTTATACGGGCCTACTACCCCCCGTACTAGGCTTGGTCGACTCACAACACTTATATAGAGAAAACAATATACATGTGTCCATTTCATCATCATTTCAGTAATTATATAACCATCCGATTCATAGGACGTACATTGGACCTTCCATTTCCTAAGAATTCTATAAATGGGCATTTTATCAAACACAAGGTGGGCTATTGTTCATGTAAATGAAATCTTGTATTTCAAGAATACTAAGTCCAACCAATTCCAAAATCCATATAAATCAGCCCACCAACAACATACATATATATCAACCTTCATAATTTGATCATGGAAGCATGAAAACCATAAACATCACATAATAATTCCATTTCATGATAATATGCAAAATAGACCATAATAGGATGTGTAGTAGTAATTCCATAATTCAAGAGTTCATAAATAATCATAAGGACCCATAAACTTGAAGTAGAAATAGAGGATAAATGGTTGGACTTGTGGAAAGGAAGGTTTCCACAATCAAACCCACATACCTCAACTTGTTCACGAGTATATCAACCTTAGAAATACAATTACATAACTTATTTAACTTCTATTAGCTCAGTAATGTTGACGTAAAATAGGATCATCATCATAAGTAAGCCTAGCATGTACAAATACAACTATGCTCCCAAAACAGTGAATCTGGCCAGCCTAGTACCTCATGTTGCATCTTAGATTTGAAAAGGAAAATGGCAGAACTAGACTTTATAACCTTCATGAAAGATGTAGATACATCTCTTAGGGTTGCAAACAAACAAGGATCACCGCAAAATATATTTTGTACAAAAAGATATAGTCAAGACACTAGCCGCTTGTCATGCAGGATTTCAATTCTCGGAATCTGGGCAGAACTTGCCCTATGTTGCGTCCCATATTTCGTATCCATAACAGTTAAATTAGAATTTTACATAAACATAAAAGTTGTAGGTATACGAGTTAGCTTTCCAAATCATATTTATTCACTGCAAACTAAGTTCTAGAGCAAGATATATGCCTAAAATACCAAACACTATCCAGCTCAAAAACAGGTTTCGTCACTTACATCCGAAAGGAATGCCATATCCTATCGATTCATATTCAACAAAGCTTCTAATGTATCAAGAAGAGGCACCTAAGTCTATCAAGTCAAGACACACATCACATTATAAAGATCCTTCACATTCCATCATCATCACATATGAACAATAATAGAGGACACACTTTCAATCACAATACAATAACACTTTAAACAAGATCACCTTGAGATCACATGAACACCTTTATATTCACAACATGATTGCCTTTACTTCATTTGATTCTCATTCAAGTCCTTCACATCACATTCACATATATGATATCATGTCAACACTTCAATTCCTCATATAATGCCTCCAAGGCCATAAACACAATACATTCAATAAGTAAACACCTCCACCATAAGTGGATCACACATCAATCTATCACAATTCTATATCAATTCTACCTTAACAATGAAGTTAGGTCCACTTACCCTTTTTCCCAAGCCACAATCACCATTCCTCAACTCTCCAAAAATTCACAATAGATAAGCATAGATAATAATAGAAGTCAACTATTCAACTCAATCCAAGCATACTTCCATCATCATTCAATCATAAATAATAAACCCACTTCATAAGCCAACTTTAGGAAACTTGCCAAGACATGGGTTCATGGAAATTTCTTTCTTAAAACCATCAATAGACACCATTAATAACGTAAATCATCAAAAAAAATCATTTAATGCAAGAACCCATGCTTAGAATCGAAATTAGGATTTTTGTGTTTTTGGAAGAACTTTGAATCATTTGAATTGAGCTCCTTGAAAGGAAGAATAATCAAGGATAAAGGATCCCCATACCTCTAAGTTGAAAACCCACGAGAATTGAAGAAGAAAGAACTCAAAATCTTCAATCCTAGCTCCAACTTCTTCTTCTTCTTCTTCTTCCCCTCTTCTTCTCTTCTTCACTCAAGAACCCTAACTCTTACTCTTTTAAAATGGAACAAAAATGATCCACAATCAGCCTAACACAATAATATAACCTCAAAAGAAAAGATTTGTGAAAAGACCAAAATGCCTTTAAATTTCCGGACGGACTCCTTGCTAACTGCCCAACTTTCAAAGGGCATAACTCGCTCATATGAACTTGGAATCGAGAAAACTCGGTGGCGTTGGAAAGATCGTTCCAAACATAACTGGAACTACTCCTGGATCATCCTGATCTAGGAGTTATTACTGATCAAAGTTGGCCAAAAACTCACTGATTTCCCACACTTAACCAAATTTCCAGGTTCTGAACTTTTTCCAAAAGTGACTACTTCCAATTTCAAGCTACTTCATATTCATTTTAAATTGTCGGATGTAACACAATTAAAACGAAATTACATAAAAACCCCTCATAGAACCTCATTATAAAGTCAACACAAAGTCATAGGCTCTTGCTTAACCTATCATTTTCCGAGTCGTTACAGTTGAGAATGTGTTCTCGAGGTTCAGTAAAATCATTTGTGAGCTCAAGTTTTTGGTATGATATACTCAAACGGACTACAAGTCAGGAAACTCATTAGAAGTCTCCCAAAACTTGGGAAAACAAAGCAACCATTTTAGAAGATGGAGATCTGGAAAAGATGACTTATGACGAACTTAGAGGAAATATTATGGCTTATGAACAAAACCATATTAACAGATTCCACAAAGATGATAAGAGAAAAATTGTTGCATTCACTGCTGGAACTACTGCAGTTGAAGTGGAGATAGATGAAACTCGAAGTGAGGGAATGTCCCTCATCAACCAAGGAGTCAAACAAAGGCCTCAAAAAGGTTTCAAAAAATTTGAATACCCAATAAATAATGATTGATGCCACTACTGTTGAAAACAATTCCACGTTAAACAAAACTGTCTAGAGTGAAAACGGAGAAACAAACAAAGAAATGAAGATCCAAAAAGTCTTGGTGCCTGGATTCAAAGAGAAACATCCAAAGATGATCACAATGAATCCGCCAACATATGTCATGGCACTAGGTGAATCAAGTAAAGTAACACCCTTTAACTGTTCAAATTGCAATGACTTACAGAGCTCTATGGATATGGTTACTAACGAATTGCAGAAAGTCATCGATGAATATAACAAAATTGCTCAAGAAATGAAGGATTGCCAAATTCTTCTAGAAGCAAGTCCGATTGAAGTCGACTTACTGCTAGAAGAACTAGAGGAAGCAAAAATGTAGTTGAATAGCATCAGAAAGTCTCCTACTCATACTTCTATTAGATCCAACATATCTATCTTAAATGTCTCTCATAACTCCTCTTTTCATTCTACTGAACCTATGTTCAAGTCACTTGTTTTACTTGCGGTGACATTGGTCACATATCTTTTAACATGAAATTTTCCTCTAGAAAATGGATTTGGAGGCCAAAAGTTGTTAAACACTCAAGGACCCAAAAAATACTTAGGAACCTAAAAGAAATTAATCTATGTGTTTTTCAGGATCAAACCAAGAAAACATACAAAAAGAGAATATGGGTAATAGACCGCTGATTCTCCAAAAATATGTGCGGAAAGAAATAAAACTTCAAAACTCTTTAAAATTGTTGATGGGGGATATGTACGACTCAATGACAATGCAAAAGGAGAAGTAGTAGGAGTCGAATCAATCACTCTCAGCTCATCATGTGATCTATTAGAAATATATATATATATATATATATATATATATATATATATATATATATCTTGTAGAAGGGCTCAAATACAACTTCCTTAGCATCATTCAGCTATGTGATATTGGATTTAAAGTCTCATTCAACATTACAAATTGCACCATCAGACATGCGACTGGACATATCACTATTTTTGGAGATCGTGTTGATAATATCTATGTTCTAAACAATATTGATTTGCCTACAGTCATACGTCTCATCGCAGTGTTAAACAAATCTTGGTCATGGCATAGAAAACTTGGTCACGCAAGCATGCATGCCCTTAAAAAATTGTCGAAACTTGAACTAGTCATTGGACTTCCGAACTTAAAATTTTAAAAGAACATATATGTGACGCTTGTCATCTTGGTAAGTAAACTCGTTCTTCATTCAAAGTCAAATGTACTGTAAGTAACACTAAACCTCTACAACTATTACATATGGATCTCTTTGGTCCCACTCGGACAACTAGTATTGGTGGTAAGAAATATGCTTTCGTCATTGTCAATGACTCCTCAAGATTCACCTGGGTCATATTTTTATCTCATAAAAATGAAGCTTTCACTAACTTTGAAGTGTTTTGTACAAAAGTTGAAAGAGAAGCAGAATATTTTATTTCTACAATTCATATCAGTAACAGAGCACGTATGTTGTGCACATAACCACACTAGCTTTAAATTAGGATTTCAGTTTATTTAATAGTCTAGCCTTCAATGAGGATTGCTCACGTAACTTAATATGCTCTTATTTCCTAGGAGTTAGCTTTGCACAATCTGTTTTGTTTGATGCGTATATAAACTCCATTGGAGTCTAATTAATCAATATACTATTTTCAATCTACTTCTCTGAACTTATATGGTATCAGCGCCAAAACACTCTAACGAGTACATTGATCACAAATACAATTTTTTGCACTAATGGCCCTTTCCACCAAAGTTATCAATGCCGATACTTCCCCTGTCCTCAAACACTTGGTTCAATTTAATGCATCATCTCAGTTGCCTATTAAGCTGTATGGTAGCCATAACTTCACCATTTGGAAGGACCAAATCGCCATGCTGCTTCATGGCCAAGACCTCTATGGTTATCTTGATTGGACTAAGTTGTCCCCTCCCAAAACAGTCACCACTGATGGCCTTGTGACAACCAACCCTGAGTACAAGGATTGGTTTCGTCAAGACAAACTCATCCAGAATGCTCTCATGGCCTCTGTTGATGCCACTATCGCTTCAATTGTAGCTTCTGTGGCCAATTCTAAAGATGCGTGGGATCAAATTCACACCTCATTTGTGATCAAATCACAAACCCGCATCTTCAGCCTCCATCACCATCTCAGTCGGGTAAGCAAAGACACAAAATCAATTGTTGAATATATGCGAGATATTTGTTCTCTCTGATGAACTCGCCACAACAGTTTCACCTGCCAATAATGAAGAATTTTTGGTGAAAATATTAAGAGGACTCGGTCCTGAATTTCATGAAATCTCAGCTGCCATACGGGCACGCGACTCTCCCATTAGCTACGCTGAACTTTTCGGTAAGCTTCTTGATTATGAATTGTTCCTCAAAGATGAGGACCTCAAGAGGACTACCACCCATGTCACAACAGTTGTTGCTCAGTGGGTCAAAAATACTTCATCGGCCCAACGCAACCATCGCCGCCAACCCACAAATAACAATGGGCGTCCCCAAAATAGAAACATAATCAAAGTGCCACTTTCCAACATCCAAACGATTACTCTCAAGGGCTTAACTTTCTATACCAATCCTCACAAATTCGTTGTCAACTGTGTGACAAATTTGGGCATACAACATATGTTTGCCGCTCCCGGTCCTATAACCACTTTGAAGCAAAAGCAAATTTTATTGCGCACATGACCCCCAATGGCCCCTGGATTGTCGATTTAGGTGCATCTCACCATATTGCAGCCGATACCAACTACCTCCACAATGTTCAGGACTTCAAAGGGGCAGAGGAAGTGACCTTGTGTAATGGTAATGTGATTCCAATCATGCAAACTGGTAATACTCATATAAATGCATCCAATACTACTTTCATACTCTCTAATATTTTGTGTGCTCCTTCCATCAAACGCAAGCTTATTTAAGTTAATAAGTTTTGCAAAGACAATCTAATCTCCATTGAGTTTTTTCCTTATACCTTTTTTGTGAAGGATCTGACTACGAGAACTCTTCTTCTGTGCGGCCTGAGTAAAGCTGGACTATATGAATGGTTGTCCCTGTCTCGACCAAACATCAACGTCGCTGCTGCTGGACCTTCCTTACATCTGTGGTATCGTAGATTGGGCCACCCCATTCTCGCATTTTATTTCCTGTTTTAAATAATTCTCGTCTTTCATATTCTTCCAAAGACAAGTTCACTGCTTGTTTCAGCGACCTCTTTCATCGCCATTGATTCGCCCCTCTCTGAGAGTGTCGCACACTAGAACTAAGGGCGAGACCCAAATCATTGGGCACACCGCAGAGGCATTCGACGACTGGTTCATTTTCTTGCCGACTAGGCGCTTAGTGAAGATTCCTCGTCACCTTGCTCTGCATGTTTACAGACTATAATTTTATCTTTATTTTTTATTTTTTATTTTTATTCTTATTTTATTTGCGGAAGTGTCTATTCTCAACTCACATTCGGGACAATGTTGAATGACTTTGATGGGGATGTTTTGTCAGTGAATTCCTCTATGTTCTTGGACCCTCTTGGACCTATTTTTACACCTCTTGACTGTGTTTAATTGTGGTTGTTCTTGTGCAAATTTGAGTGTCGATTGTGATCAATACCGATGGCTGAATAGTGCTCTCAATCGAACAAAAATAAACCTATAGCTATGATGAGGCCAAATGAAGATGCATTGATAATATGTGGACTTTTTGCATCTCGTTGTGACTAGCTGATTATCGAATTGAATCTCTTGTGATGAACATTGCATACTAGCGAATGTGTGGAATCTTGCTTGATATTGATGCCAATGCCATGTGTGATGAGCTTATCATGAACCATGTGTGATGACACCTAGAATTTGCCCTGTTGGTCCCTTTGACTAAATGATGCAAGCTCTTGAGATGATCTAAGGCAACAATTTTAAAGAGTGAAACAATTTGACATTATACCTCTTTTTTGGCCTACCTTGTGAGTGTGTGAACTTTGCTTGAACACCCTTTGAGCCTTACCCTTTTCTAGGAAGAAAATTGAGCAAATGAAACCTCTCTTTATCCCCTTTACCTATAATCCTTATGACGTGTGGTTTGTTTGAATAACCAACTTAGGATTTTGGCCTAAGTTGGAGGTGTGGTGAAAGGAGGAGGTAAATCAAGGAGTGCAAAGAAGTACCCCTTTGACCCATGGTTTTTCGAAAAATGGAACCACTTCATAAATAAAAAAATGAAAAAGTTTGAAATAAAGTTGTGAAAGTGTAAGAGAAATGTGGTATTCGGTATTCCATGGAAAGTGAATAATGGGTCAAATTTTGAGCATAAATGAGAATGCTGAAGAAAACGAAAGAAAGTATTGTTCATACCGCATTTCATGAGGATAAGTAGCCACTAAGCCTAAATGACCATACCTTTACACTTAGCCCCGTTACAAGCCTTGAAAAGACCTTTTTGATCTTGAGTGAGCTGAAACAAGTGTTGATTGGAAAATAAGGGCAAACCTATGGGTGAAATCATGTATGTGTTCATCCTTGTGAGTCTGCGTGTTGTTTGTAATTCCGGAGCTATAAATTGGTGAATAATTGTGTGTGAATATGAAATCATTCTTTGTGTGAGGTCATTTAAGTATCTTTTATGAGTTTGAACTTGCATTTGAAGCAAGTATTCTTAGCTTGAGATTCTTTGGTAATGGTGAGTCACAACTTGAGTCTTTGAGTGCACATCTGATCCTTGCATGAGTAAGTTGAGTCTTGTTGTGTGCATTCATGATTTAGTCTTGTGTAGCACTGGTTGAGACATTCTTTTTGAACTACTGAACTTGAGTTTTACTTGTGGACAAGCAAAAGTTTAAGTTAGGGGTGTTGATGAGTCTGAGATTTGGACTCATTTAGGGCTATATTTATATGGACTTAGTGTCCTCAAATGCTTATTTTGTGCCAACAATTGATGTAAAACCATTGATTTTCATATATATGGATTGATGAACGAAGATAGGACAGAAATGGGAAATAGAGACAATACGAGCAAAAAAGAAAAGGGAAAAACAAACATGATGATCACTGTTGTCACTCGGCGACTCGCCAAGTTGCCACTCTACCACCTAAAGTTACAGAACGTTGAGGCTGAATTAAGGGTAGCTTCAGCGAGCAACATTTCCACTTTGTATGTCGCCGATCGCTTCGGCGATGGATGACCAGGTAACAAAAAATACTGATGGAGATCTAGATAAGTGTTGATGAGCGAGATGAAAGGAAAAAGGGCGCATCACAGAATCACTCGGCGATCCCGATTTGGCTCACCTAAAATTACAGTGGTTGGACTAAGAAGAGGTGAAAAATGAAGGCGATAAAAAGGAAAATCGGTGAGTCACCAAACGGTCGGCGAAGCCTGACTTACCTCACCGATTGGTCCCAACCAGCCATACATCAGACTTGCATAGATTGAATTTTGCAAGAGAGAGAAGGTATTCATAAACGTAAGGAACAAAAGATTGAGAACAAAAACACTACCATTCTGGATTTGAAGTGATTTTAGCTAGGTCATTCATTGAGATTTTGTAATAGAGAACGTTTTAGTTGATTTTAACGTTCAAATTTCATTTACCCAGCTATGGAAAACGTGGCAGGTGTTGATTTTCATCTTTTCTCCATGATTGGTTAAAACCCTAACTTTGGGGGTTTGACAATGTGACCAATTGTTGCTTTCTACTAAATTGGTGTTATCGATTAGCAGTTGTATGTGTTAATCTAAATGGGTTTAAATTATTATGGTGGTTTAACTTCATTATTGCATCTTTGGTGTGATAGATTTCAGAGTTTTGTGCTTGCTCGAGAGAGAAATACAAAACCAAGTAGTAATTTGGCATTTTTAGTTGTGTGTCTTGACGGTTTCAGCTTGAGAAAGTGAAACCCAAGAGCCAGCCTTTGTATCTAGCTCAAAAGAGTGAATTTGATGAGAACGTGGGATGGTTAGCTTATGGATAGTGTTGAGGTTCTAGAGAACTCAATGGAAATAAAGCAATTGTTCGAGAGAAAGTTGTTTTACTTATAGTCCATTCTACCCGCGATGAATTAGCATAATTGGTAATGATGTACACCCATTAAGTATAATTCAATAGTTGATTAGTCAATCCCCCAAGTGTGTTTTAATTATCTGATTGTTTCTTGTTAATACTTTGAAGTGTGTTGGTAACGACATCCTAAAAATTTGATTATTAAACTCTTAAGTGTGTGTTGCTCAGCTGCAAAGGTCATCGTCATACTTTCGTATTTGAATGAAAAGAAAGCTACTCTTTGTGGGATCGATCCCAACTTAGTTGGTTGGGCTATATACTGACTAATGATCATTGACACTTAGAATTGGATGAAGTGTCCTTGAAATGTTAATCAGAGACCCATATTTCTTTCTAACAAAAAAGACGGGAGCACCCTATGGTGAGATACTCTATCGGATGAATCCCTTATCCAAAAGGATGAATTGAGATAGGTTATGTATCTGGGAGAAGGTCCATACCGAAGTGTATCTCCTGCTCGGGAGGAATACTGGGTATATCATCTAGAAATACTTTTGGAAACTCATTTACAACAGGGACCGACTCACGAGTAGGGGTTTCGTAATCTACATCCTTTACCCTAACAAGATGGTAAATGCAACCCTTAGAGATCATCTTTCTAGCTTTAAGAGATAAGATGAACTGATAGTTAGGCATAGAATTTCCCCCCTTCCACTCTAGGATAGACTCGTTTGGGAATTGAAACTTGACTACACGAGCTCTACAATCAATCAATCCATAACAAGAGTGCAGCTAATGCATACCAAGTATAACATCAAAATCTAACATGTCAAGCTCTACCAAGTCAACAAGAGCAACTCTATGGGATAGGGAAACATGGCATCTCCTATAAACCCTCTAAGCCACCACAGAATCGCAGAAAGGATTAGTGAAAGAAAAAGGTTCTAACATCACATTAGGGAGCATATGAAATCTCATTGCCACATATGGCGTCATAAAAGACAAAGTAGCACCGGGGTCTAACAAAGCATACACATCTATATGGAAAACTTTTAACATACCAGTGACCACGTTCGTTGAATTCTCTTATTCACCTTGATTTTGGAGAGCATAGAAGTGGTTTTGCTAGGAGCATTGGACTTTGAACCACTAGGAGGAGCTTACTTGCCCTCTCTGTCATTAGCCGTAAGCATTGGGAAATCTCTCATTTAGTGACCACTCTTACCACAAACATAGCAACCATCCATGCCGGCTAGACACTTACCATCGTGCCTTCTTCCACACTTGGTACAATTAGGCCTAAGAAATGAAGATGCAATACCATTACCTCTTTGAGGCTCTGGTTTGTTCACCCTATCTCTAGTGAACTTGGAAGCAGCATTGGAGGAACCTTGGTTGAAAAACCTTTCTCTCAACCTTGGCCATCGAACCTTGTATTGGAGAAGTTTCCATCACTGGTCCTAGCCCTCTTTACCTACTTGTTCTTTTCCTTGATGTTTGACTCCTTAATTTGTTGGGCATTCACCATAAGATGTGAGATATCCATATCACGAATAAGCATTGTTGTTCGGCATTCATTCTCTACCATGTCGAAGATGCCCGTCACAAACTTACTCAGCTTAGCCCTAGAATCTGCCACCATAGTTGGAGCGTACTTGGATAGTTGGGTGAACTTTAGAGCATACTCCCTCACACGCATACTCCCTTGATGAAGGTTAATGAACTCTTGCACCTTTTCTTCCCTCATCTCAAGGGGAAAGAACCTGTCAAGAAAAGTAGACTTAAACATTTCCCACTCCATGGGCCCCGCTCCTACCGGCCTTCCTTCCTTCCATTGGTTATACCACACTTGAGCGCCACCTTTCAATTGATAAGCAGCCATCTACGCCTTCTCCAATGGAGTCACCCCCATAATAGCAAGTACCCTATAGACCTCATCGATAAATTCTTAAGGATCTTCCTCAAGTTTGGAGCCATAAAATTCCGGAGGGTTCATCCTTGCAAAGTCCCTCACTTTTTAAGCCCCCGAATTCACATTAGGGTTCATGGGAGCAACCACCTCTCCATTGGCTTGTGCTGCCAAAGCTTGAGCCAACATTTGTAAAGCCAACCTAATCTTCACATTTATTATATTTTCGACCAAATGATAAACCGAAGCTTAAGAAGCTCGAGGAGCTGGTGTAGTAGCTCCTTGATTCACATTTTCTTCCTTTTTCCTTGTAGCGGAAGCCCTTCGAGTAGTCATATCCTATAGACTATCGGGTAAGAATTAGGAGAAAGACCTTATAGATTTAAACTCTATCGCAGTACTTAAAAGTAATGAAAGAAGTGCAATTTCCTAAACATCTTGTAGCTTGTCATCCATAAAGGTGGTGCGCTTCACACTCATGATCAAGACTCTATTACATGTGGCTTATGAGAAATTGTTCTAGAATCATTCTAAACCTTGTGCTCTGATTACCAAGTTTGTCACGACCCAGGGGTACCCCCTAGATTTAACACGGCATGTAGAATCCCGAAGGAGTCCCCACAAGCCTCTTAATCCTCATAACATAAGTAAATAGAATAATGAGAAAAAACACATTTCAAGTCTAAAATGTTTTTCATAAACAAAAGCGGAAATCTAGATGCTTTGGCTCAACATAGCCATCTATTACAAATTTTGAATGAAATAAGACCTAGCCCATACAACATGTCCAAAATGGAAAGTACATGAAAGAAACTAAAACATAGAAGTCCGTACTAGAACCATGAGGACTCACCAAACTCGGGAACACAATCAATCCAAGCTCTAGCCAGAAAGATTTCCACCCTGAGAACTGGATCCTACACTTGGGAAAAATGTAGGCAAAAGTAGGCATTAGTACAAAAATGCACTAAGTATGATAGTCATGCATAAAAACACTTTAAACATGCTAAAAAGGACATTTCTTTTGAAAGCATGCACTTTAACAAGTTTAAACATCATCATGGAGATTGTTGGAAAACATAACATAAAACATCATCTTGAATGAAAGCTAGCCTTATCTTGAAGATCTTTGAACACTTATGGGATACTTCTTTAAGCATGCCTTTGTTCATGATTACTTTGATCACCACGAGATGCCTCTTTAAGAATGCTTTAGTTCAATATTAAACTTCTTGTTATTGTGGGAAATAAGACTTAACCGACATGATACCATGTGAGCTTAACATGGAATCCAGTGACTCCCTCACCATAAAGGGTTGCTCTACTTTGCTAAGGTATAATCGTTAAATCTTAGCTTAGGTGGATCCACTAGGTAATAACTTATGATGGCACATAGTTTATGGGATAAGGAGATTGTTACTATAAACCCGACCTTACTACGGGAAAGCTTCCATTTAATGCAGTATCCACTCGGTGCTAAGCATTACATTCCCACAGATTAGTTATTAAATCTTGACTTGACTCCATTACTCATGAAAGGGATACCTTGGCCTATTGATTCAAGGTATATCACTAGAGTAGCTCATTAGTTCCTCATGAAAGGGTGGCATTGGCCTACCAATTCAAGTTACATCAATTAAGATAGTTCTTTAATTACTCATGAAAGGGTGTCATTGGCGTACCAATTCAAGGTATCTGAAATGACCCAAAAAGTTCTTAAAAATGTGCTTCGGAAGTTACCGGAAACTTGTTTAGCTATATCTAAAAAAATCCGTTTCGTTTTTCGAAAATCTGACTTCATATTCTTGTTTAGGGGGTCAAATTGAGTGGGAAATGGGTCTAACCCAAATTTTAGAGCAACCGTATCAAAATCCGAAATTTCCAAGTGAAGCCTTTTTCGAGGGTCTACTTTGGAGGGTCATGTCTCCTAGCACACAAATAATTGGGTGGCCCATAACATATCCATGGAAAACCATTTGAGTTATCTACTTAACTCACTTCGTTTCACCTCATTCGGAGTTCGGACGAAGAAGTTATGCCCATTTTCGTAAAATCTGTCCGGCAGAAAATGCAATTTCCAGTGAGCGATTTTACTGTTCACCCGCCTCATTTTTTTTTCCAAGTGTTGGACCATTTTTCCAAAGGGCATATGTTATTTCCTATATACCATTAGTTCAATTCCCATCTCTACAACATTTCCCAAAACACCTCTCCCATACTTAGACACATTTTCTCTCAAGTTCTCTCAAGAACCCTAATCCAAAACCTTCCTCAAGATTGAAGAGACTCTTGCTCCAAGTTCCAAGCTTCCATTGAAGACACTCTCAAGACCTTCATAAGAACTCAAGGTATGTGGTGTTGAACTCATGGGTCCTTCCACCCATAGTGCCTAGACTCTATTCTACTCGCTAATTCATGGTTTAAGTTAAGATTCATAAATTAGTCTTGTTCTTTGTAATAATTTCCTGCACATTGAATTTTAAACATGAAAAGTGATTGTTTTGAGCATGTTGTGACTCTAGAACTTGAATCTAAATTTGGAATGGATGTGGAGATTTTCATGTGGTATTGTGGGTGTTAAAAGGTGTTGTTGTAGGTTGTTCACTGGTTTGGCTGCATAATTACTACCCTATTTTCCATGCTCTTTGATTCCATTACATGCCTTCAAGGTGTTTGACAAAATGTCCAACTATGGAGAATTGATGAATCGATGCTTTAAAGCTTGAGTTATGAGATGTATAGCAATCCAGAGATGTGTTGATGACAAACTAAGCTTGTGTATATGTTCATTCCATACGTGAGATTGCATTAGAGTCTAATGGGAATTTCCTATATAAAGTGTTGCATGACCATGCCCGGTCCGGGGGGGAAGAACCGGACAACCATGTGAGAGGTTTATATCTCACCACCTAGGATGCTTGGGGTGTGACCAACATCAACCATGTGAGAGGTTTATATCTCACCACCTAGGATGCTTGGGGTGTGACCAACATCAACCATGTGAGGGGTTTATACCTTGCCACCAGGGTGTCCGGGTGTGAACGGCATCCCCCATCCTAAGTTGGGGTTATAGATTGGTTGGATCATGCATACACATATGATATCTACTATTAGTATAGATTTACTTAAACATGTTTTGACTTCACTTTGATCATGCATCCTCATATTGTTATTCATAATGCCTATGAAACTATTTCTTGTATTTCGATTGTGTCCTTGTCTATTGTTGTGTTGCACCCCGCATACTTAGTACATTCCAAGTACTAACACATATTTTGTCTACATGATGTCACCATGTAGGGACCGGAGCTACTCTTGATCCTTCTCTCCATTCACGTGGCTAGTACGGTGCTTATCCGAGTTTGTTGGTGAGTCCTCAATGATTCGAGGGCTATGTTATGTTTCCTACTCCTATGTTTTGAGACTTTAGCTTGCAATTGTATTTTGACTATGAGGGGAGCCGGTAGTATGTCATGGCCCCCGTCCTATCTATGTATGTAGAGGTGTGCGTTGGACAAGTATTTTGTAAATGAGCTTGACTCTTGTTCTATGAGGTCATTTTGAAATGGTTTGCCCTTAGTCCCTATTTCCCGTTAATTAATGTTGAATGTACTTCCGCGACCGATGAAGTGTGATGACAAGTTTGAGAGGCTTGTTTGGGGTTCTTTCGGGTTCCTCATTCGCCATGTCACGTCTAGGCCCTAGGCTTGGGTCGTGACAAGCTTGGTATCAGAGCACTAGGTTGTTAAATCCTCGGAGTCCAACACACCGCGTTGAGCAGAGTCCTAATCATGGTTGTGAAGCGCGCCACGACTATGAATGGGAAGCTACAAAACATTTTAGGAAAGGTTTCCCTTCTTCATGTTCTATGTCGTGCTTAGAGTGCGATAAGGTGATTCCTCCCTAATGCTTGTTCTTTGTATTGCTATATCATCATGCCAAACATGAGGGGAAGACGGGCCCGATCACCGGAAGAGCCACCCACCAATGGTGAGCTCCGTGATGCACTTACCATGCTTGCACAAGTGGTAGCTAACCAAGTGCAACAAGGAGCCCAAGCTCCTCGAACTACCACCCCGGGGGAAAGGGTGAGAGATTTCATGAGGATGAACCCTCCGGTCTTCCATGGTTCAAAGGTGGACGAGGACCCGCAAGAGTTCATCGATGAGGTATACAAAATTTTGACCATTATGGATGTTGGTGCTTGTGAGAAGGCGGAATTGGCGGCCTACCAACTCAAGGGGGTTGCTCAAATTTGGTTTGATCAATGGAAGGGTGAGAAAGGTAATGGCTATGTGGTGTTGTGGGAGGAGTTTAAACTTGCTTTCCTTAATAGGTTCTTCCCTCTTGAGCTTAGGGAGGCAAAGTTGGTGGAGTTCATGAACTTGAAGCAAGGAGCTATGAGTGTGAGGGAGTATGCCCTCAAATTTGTCCAACTCTCCAAGTATGCACCTCACTTGGTGGCCGACTCTAGGTCGAGGATGAACAAATTTGTGATGGGTGTATCCGACTTGGTTAGTGAGGAGTGTCGGTCCGCTATGCTCATTGGAGATATGGATTTGTCTCGGTTGATGACTTATGCCGAGCAAATGGAGGAGGAGAAATTGAGGAAGAGAAGGGGGCACGAGGCCAAGAGGGCCCGCTTGGAGAATAGGTTCCCTGAGGGTGCTAGATTTCATCAAGGCCGAGGAAACCCTCATGTCAACCGGGGATTTGCTATCAATGTTCCTAGACCTCAAGGGGGAGGTGAAGTGGGTTCTATGGATGTATGCCCTAAGTGTGGGAGGAAGCATGGTGGTCCTTGCATGAAGGGTTCGGGTGCTTGCTTTGAATGTGGAGAAGTGGGTCATAAGAGGTTTGAGTGTCCCAAGATCCGCAACAAGGTCCGAAGTGCTAACACTACTCCTTTGGGTAGAGGTGCTTCTCAAAGTGGTGCCCCAAGGGACAATCGATTTTATGCTTTGCATGGTAGACAAGGTGTTAATGAGACTCCGGATGTGGTGACCGGTATGTTGCAAATCTTTGATCTTGATGTTTATACTTTGATTGATCCGGGTGCCACCCTTTCCTTTGTTACCCCCTTAGTTGCTAGAAAATTTCATGTCGAGTCGGAATTATTGCATGAGTCATATGAAGTATCTACTCCCATTGGTGTCTCTATTGCTGCTAGAAAAGTGTATAGAAATTGTCCGGTTTGCATATTGAATAAGTTGTTGCCTTGTGATCTTGTTGAGTTGAACATGGTGGATTTTGATGTTATTCTTGGGATGGATTGGTTGCATGCATATTATGCTTCTATTGATTGTAGGACTCGTAAAGTCAAGTTCCGATTTCCTAATGAACCCGTCCTTGAGTGGGAGAGCCGGGATGTTGTGGTGAAGGGGAAATTCATTTCTTGCATTAAAGCCCATAGGTTGATTTCCAAAGGGTGCTTGTACCATATTGTGAGAGTCAATGATGTGGAGTCTAAAGTCCCTCCTATTGAGTCTATTCCGGTTGTTAATGAGTTTCTAGATGTCTTCCCAGAAGACCTTCCCGGTGTCCCTCCCGAAAGGGAGATAGATCTTGGTATAGACCTCCTTCCCGATACTGAACCTATTTCTATCCCCCCTTACCATATGGCCCCGGTGGAGTTGAAAGAGTTGAAAGAGCAATTAAAAGATTTGTTAGAGAAGGGGTTTATTAGACCTAGTCATTCTCCCTGGGGTGCTCCGGTTTTGTTTGTGAAGAAGAAAGATGGGTCTCTTAGAATGTGTATTGATTATCGACAACTTAATAGGGTCACCGTCAAGAATAGGTATCCTCTTCCAAGGATTGACGATTTATTTGACCAATTGCATGGGGCTAGTCACTTCTCTAAGATTGATCTTCGGTCAGGGTATCATCAAGTAAAGGTGAGGGAGTGTGATATTCTCAAGACGGCCTTTCGTACTAGGTATGGGCACTATGAGTTTGTGGTGATGTCTTTCGGGTTGACTAATGCTCCGGCTCTCTTTATGGATTTGATGAATAGGGTTTTCAAACCCTACCTTGATTCTTTTGTGGTGGTGTTTATAGATGACATCTTGATCTATTCTCGGGGTGAGGAAGAGCACAAGGGTCACTTGAGGGTTGTACTCCAAAGATTGAGGGAAGAGAAGTTGTACGCTAAATATGAAAAGTGTGAGTTTTGGTTGAAGGAAGTTGCTTTCCTAGGCCATGTGGTGTCGGGGGATGGTATTAAGGTGGATCCTAAGAAAACCGATGTTATTAGGAATTGGCCTAGACCTTTGACCCCGTCGGATATAAGGAGTTTCTTGGGTTTAGCGGGTTATTATAGGAGATTTGTGGAAGGGTTTTCTTCTCTTGCTTCTCCTATGACTAAGTTGACTCAAAAGAAGGCTAAATTTGTGTGGTCGGATGAGTGTGAGGAAAGCTTCCAAACTTTGAAAGAAAGGCTTGTGTCCGCTCCTATTTTGTCATTTCCGGATGGGTTAGAAGGTTTTGTTGTTTATTGTGATGCTTCCCGTATTGGTTTGGGTTGTGTGTTGATGCAAAGTGGTAAGGTTATAGCCTATGCTTCTAGGCAACTTAAGGTTCATGAAAAAAATTACCCAACCCATGATCTTGAATTGGCCGCCGTGGTTTTTGCTTTAAAGATTTGGCGTCATTATTTGTGTGGGGTGCATGTTGATATCTTCACCGACCATAAGAATCTCCAATATGTGTTCACGCAAAAAGATCTTAACTTGAGACAAAGGAGGTGGTTAGAATTTCTTAAGGATTATGATATGAGTGTTCACTATCATCCGGGGAAGGCTAATGTGGTGGCGGATGCATTGAGTAGAGTGTCCATGGGTAGCTTGGCTCACGTGGAGGAAGGTAGTAAAGAGTTGGCTAAGGAGGTCCATCGGTTGGCCAAATTGGGAGTTAGGTTAGAAGGGGTGGATAGTGGAGGAGTAGTTGTTGTTGATGGTTCAAGGTCTTCCTTGGTTGATGAGGTGATAGTCAAGCAAGATCTTGATCCTTCTTTGGTAGAATTAAAGGCTTTGGTGAGTAGTGGTAAGGTGGAGGTTTTCTCCCAAGGGGGAGATGGTGCCCTTAGGTACCAAGGTAGATTATGTGTTCCTTGTGTGGATGGTGTGAGGGAAAGAATCCTTGATGAGGCTCATAATTCTTTTTATTCTATTCATCCGGGGTCAACAAAGATGTATAGAGACTTAAGGGATGTGTATTGGTGGGGCGGTATGAAGAAGGACATTGCAAAATTTGTTTCGGGTTGCCATAGTTGTCAACAAGTCAAGGCTGAACATCAAAGGCCGGGTGGCCTAACTCAAGACATTGAGATACCTACTTGGAAGTGGGAAGAAATCAACATGGATTTTGTAGTGGGCTTACCCAAGACTAGAAGAGGCTTTGATTCGGTTTGGGTGGTGGTTGATCGGATGACAAAGTCGGCTCATTTCCTACCGGTTAAAACTACTTACGGGGCTGAAGAGTATGCCAAGTTGTACATTCATGAATTGGTAAGGTTGCATGGGATTCCTTTGTCTATCATCTCGGATCGTGGTGCCCAATTCACTTCTCACTTTTGGAAGTCATTCCAAAGGGGTCTTGGTACAAAGGTAAAGCTTAGCACGGCCTTCCACCCTCAAACGGATGGCCAAGCCGAAAGAACAATTCAAACCTTGGAGGATATGCTTAGAGCTTGTGTATTGGAGTTGAAAGGTAGTTGGGATGATCATCTTCCTTTGATTGAATTTGCATACAACAATAGTTATCATTCTAGTATCGGTATGGCTCCTTTTGAGGCACTTTATGGTAGACGGTGTAGGTCACCGATTGGGTGGTTTGAAGTTGGAGAGGTGGCCTTGTTGGGTCCGGATCTGGTCATGGATGCTCTTGAGAAGGTAAGGATGATTAGGGAGAGGTTGAAAACAGCCCAAAGTCGTCAAAAGTCTTATGCCGATGTAAGGAGACGGGATCTTGAATTCAAAGTGGGTGATTGGGTTTATTTGAAAGTTTCTCCAATGAAAGGTGTGGTTCGTTTTGGTAAGAAGGGGAAATTAAGTCCTAGGTATGTCGGTCCTTATGAGATAATAAGAAGGGTTGGTAAAGTAGCCTATGAGTTGGGGTTGCCCAAGGAGATGGAATTAGTTCATCCGGTATTCCATGTATCGATGTTGAGGAAATGTGTTGGTGATCCGAACGCTATTGTACCTCTTGAGGTTGTGGGTATTGTAGAAGATAATTTGACGTATGAAGAAGTCTCGGTTCAGATCTTAGATAGACAAGTTAAAAGGTTGAGGAACAAAGAAGTGGCGTCCGTTAAGGTGCTTTGGAGAAATCAACAAGTGGAGAGTGCTACTTGGGAGGCCGAAGCGGACATGCAAAGACGTTATCCTTATCTATTCAACTCCACTCAAGCCTAAGGTATTAAATCAAGTCCTTTGTACTCCATTGAGTCTTACATTTCAGCCCCTGAATCATTAATGTGCATATATGTTTAAATTGATGAGTTATGGATGCTTTACACTAAGTTTTGAAATCTTGAAGTGATGTTTAGATAAAATTTTTGCATTCATGTTGGGCTGATATGTTCTTACTAAGTCTTGCCTTGTACGTCTCTTCCACATTTGGGGACGAATGTTCCCAAGGGGGAGATATTGAAATGACCCAAAAAGTTCTTAAAAATGTGCTTCGGAAGTTACCGGAAACTTGTTTAGCTATATCTAAAAAAATCTGTTTCGTTTTTCGAAAATCTGACTTCATATTCTTGTTTAGGGGGTCAAATTGAGTGGGAAATGGGTCTAATCCAAATTTTAGAGCAACCGTATCAAAATCCGAAATTTCCAAGTGAAGCCTTTTTCGAGGGTCTACTTTGGAGGGTCATGTCTCCTAGCACACAAATAATTGGGTGGCCCATAACATATCCATGGAAAACCATTTGAGTTATCTACTTAACTCACTTCGTTTCACCTCATTCGGAGTTCGGACGAAGAAGTTATGCCCATTTTCGTAAAATCTGTCCGGCAGAAAATGCAATTTCCAGTGAGCGATTTTACTGTTCACCCGCCTCATTTTTTTTTCCAAGTGTTGGACCATTTTTCCAAAGGGCATATGTTATTTCCTATATACCATTAGTTCAATTCCCATCTCTACAACATTTCCCAAAACACCTCTCCCATACTTAGACACATTTTCTCTCAAGTTCTCTCAAGAATCCTAATCCAAAACCTTCCTCAAGATTGAAGAGACTTTTGCTCCAAGTTCCAAGCTTCCATTGAAGACACTCTCAAGACCTTCATAAGAACTCAAGGTATGTGGTGTTGAAATCATGGGTCCTTCCACCCATAGTGCCTAGACTCTATTCTACTCACTAATTCATGGTTTAAGTTAAGATTCATAAATTAGTCTTGTTCTTTGTAATAATTTCCTGCACATTGAATTTTAAACATGAAAAGTGATTGTTTTGAGCATGTTGTGACTCTAGAACTTGAATCTAAATTTGGAATGGATGTGGAGATTTTCATGTGGTATTGTGGGTGTTAAAAGGTGTTGTTGTAGGTTGTTCACTGGTTTGGCTGCATAATTACTACCCTATTTTTCATGCTCTTTGATTCCATTACATGCCTTCAAGGTGTTTGACAAAATGTCCAACTATGGAGAATTGATGAATCGATGCTTTAAAGCTTGAGTTATGAGATGTATAGCAATCCAGAGATGTGTTGATGACAAACTAAGCTTGTGTATATGTTCATTCCATACGTGAGATTGCATTAGAGTCTAATGGGAATTTCCTATATAAAGTGTTGCATGAGCATGCCCGGTCCGGGGGAAAAGAACCGGACAACCATGTGAGAGGTTTATATCTCACCACCTAGGATGCTTGGGGTGTGACCAACATCAACCATGTGAGAGGTTTATATCTCACCACCTTGGATGCTTGGGGTGTGACCAACATCAACCATGTGAGGGGTTTATACCTTGCCACCAGGGTGTCCGGGTGTGAACGGCATCCCCCATCCTAAGTTGGGGTTATAGATTGGTTGGATCATGCATACACATATGATATCTACTATTAGTATAGATTTACTTAAACATGTTTTGACTTCACTTTGATCATGCATCCTCATATTGTTATTCATAATGCCTATGAAACTATTTCTTGTATTTCGATTGTGTCCTTGTCTATTGTTGTGTTGCACCCCGCATACTTAGTACATTCCAAGTACTAACGCATATTTTGCCTACATGATGTCACCATGTAGGGACCGTAGCTACTCTTGATCCTTCTCTCCATTCACGTGGCTAGTACGGTGCTTATCCGAGTTTGTTGGTGAGTCCTCAATGATTCGAGGGCTATGTTATGTTTCCTACTCCTATGTTTTGAGCCTTTAGCTTGCAATTGTATTTTGACTATGAGGGGAGCCGGTAGTATGTCATGGCCCCCGTCCTATCTATGTATGTAGAGGTGTGCGTTGGACAAGTATTTTGTAAATGAGCTTGACTCTTGTTCTATGAGGTCATTTTGAAATGGTTTGCCCTTAGTCCCTATTTCCCGTTAATTAATGTTGAATGTACTTCCGCGACCGATGAAGTGTGATGACAAGTTTGAGAGGCTTGTTTGGGGTTCTTTCGGGTTCCTCATTCGCCATGTCACGTCTAGGCCCTAGGCTTGGGTCGTGACAGTATCTCATTAAGATAACTCTTTAGATCATGTGTGAGAAAACCTTTCACCATCCATAATTACTTACTTTTAGATTCAATTAGGTGAGAAAGCCTTTCAAACCTAGAATCTTCATTACTCATGCATAGGTGTGGATATGAGAATGTCCTTTCAACAACATAAAAACAACACCATGGATACTTTACTCTCAAAGCATCATCAATACAAATGCATAGATTTCATAGAAAATGCATATTCTCATACTTTAGCTCTTGAGGTTAAAGCCTTTATTTCAATCATCACATCTACAATTCTAGAATTAGACATGGATATCATTATAATTCAAGTGATTCTGTAACGTCATGCATTAATTCATAAAACTCCTCTTTCATCAACAAAGACCCACATCATATCATCAACTTTGAGAAATATAGGATTTACATGGGTTCTTGGGGATACATTATAAAAAAAAACCCATAGTAAATCATCAATTAATGCTTAATATAACATAATTCAATCATTAGAATCAGGTTTAAAAGGAACACATGAATTTTGAATCAAATCCTAAGAATTGGGAATTTCTATCTTTTTGAAATTGGCGATTTTGAGAGCTATCCATGGATGAAAACTACAATACTTAACAACAAAGCCCAATGAAATTGATGTACAAAAGTTTGATCTTGAACCCTGGCTTGAATCTCCTTCTTCTTTTTTTTTTTCAAGTTTCTAGAGAGAGAATATTTTGTAGGGGATGAACTCTGGGAATTAATTTAGGTTTTGGAAAATATGACTTGATTGGGTGAGTTTTAGAGTTAACAAGTCTTATATAGTTACCCTAGTCTTAGGAAAAATGACCTCACTTAAGTTTGATTAAAACCGAACCCAACTGCCCCTAAAAATTACCGCCAGTCCATGACTAACAGACGGTTGATAGACCTACGGCCCATCCTGGTCGGCCGTGGTCTGGACATAGATTTTTGGCCTTCTACAGACCCTGGACTACAGACCGTCGATGGACATACGGTACGTGGATCTGGCCTGGAGATTTTCTAAGGTGTCCAACCACAAAAACACCTACAATCCACCGTCCTAACCACAACCGTGGTTGGCCACCGTGGATGGCACCTGGAACTTGTTGAAAAGCTGTTATTTTTCTCGATTCGAATCCAGGGTGTTACAACGAGGAATATGGTTCAGACTTAGACTAACTCATAGATATCTATGTTTAGTCAGATTATTTCTGAGAAAGGAAACAAAAAGGGGGGGGTTGTAACATTTTTCTAATTTGAAACAATAAGTAACCAGTAAACAGGATACACAATTTGAGATAACAATATGAGATGAAAACTAGGGCATAAGTGTTCTCCACGAGCTCTTAACGAAGTATTCCTAATAACAATAACCCTATCCTAGTGTTAACATGCAAGGTTGATAAGTTAGGTATCCCTAACTGATTGGTCCTCCAAATAGGGAATTTTACCATGCAACTTGGTCTATCTATGGTTGTATACATTACTAACCCTTACCCTTATCCCTGGATTAGCCTTTGCAATATTAGGGTCAAGCTATTAGATAGCTGCTAAACACGTCAAAATCACCGTTGTTTAATCTTTTTCTCATTCATTACATCCTTGGTCCGACAAGTAGGAATGAGGAGAGTTCTAATGTTGTCCACCGTTAAAAAGTATTCAACACGAAAGGATTAACAATACATGTATAAACACTATCCTAAAATAACTTAGTTATTAGTTATACATTGTTAATTGCTCATGGTTACCAGAACCCTAGTTGTAGATTTTTTCTACTCATGTTTGAGAATTCACAATTCATGTTAGGGTTAACAAGACAAATCATGAAGTTACAATTTGAATAGTTGAATACATAAATCTTCAATTGAAAATCAAACCCAAATATAATAAACCAATCTTCAAGAATTAATTGACAAAGATGTTTGCAAAAAATCCTTAACGTGAAAATAAAAGATCCCAAAGTTCCTAACAACACAAACACAAAACATACAACTTATATCTATAGAAAAGAAATCCAAAACCAAGTAGGAAAAGAAAATATAAGAAATTGCGGTTTGGACGCGGTTTCGATCGATGACAGTAACCTACAGATCATGGATAAGCCAACGGTCTATGGTTATCCCTCCTGATTCAGCAGTTGCCCAAAAATTATGGTCTTCAATCATTGGTCATCACCTATGGTCTGTAGGTCCATTCACGGTCCGTCTTGTTACTCCGTGGTTCAAGTATTGGAACTCAAATTTCTGATTCAATAGATGGATCGACGGTCCTTCACTCCATCTACGAACGTCGTTTGCCTCTGTAGTTTTACACATAGTTAGACTTCCTTGAACTCACACCTACGCCAGTCAATATACAGCTCGTCGACTGGATGACGGCCCATGGTTGAGCTCCATCAACTTCCACTTCTGTTGCTTAAGCTTTTTTCTCACTCAACTGCTCCAAACCTATTTCCTGCAAAAATCACATCAAAATACCATCATCTCTAATAAAAATTGCCCAAGACTCACACAAAATTCAAGTATAATTCATTAAAAAAATATCGTAAACCTACGGTATATCACATGAGACTCAATTATTTCTTTTATTTGAGTTCTCCTATTAAAATAATTGTAACTCCAACATTGATATGACATGATTTGAGGAACTCTATAGGAATAGAGTCAAATCACCCATAGAGTGGTTTGAGGCTGGTGATGTGAAACTTCTGTGTGTATATTAGTTAAGGAAGTCTTGGAAAGGTGAGGGGGTATTCAAACTAAATTATTGACAACATATAGAAGTGAAAAAAAATATATAGATCGCCAGTTGCTACTATCTATTGATATAATTGGGGTCGAGATGTATGTACTAATCAAAGGTATTGGATTCTAGGGATAGAACGAACATCTTGACAAGATAATCTTTGTAGGTCCCATCATTATTACATGTCTTCAAAAAGAGTGTGACATGCTTCTTCAGATATCCTTTGCCTTCAAACTGTTGAAATTTCGGAGGTTGATAATTTGCAAGCAACTTGAAAATATCAATCATTGCAATGTATGATTTGACATACACAAGAAAAGACTTGGTAGAGACTTTGTACATATATTTGATGTCCCTCAATGAACACCTTTAAATGATCGAGTGCGATCACCCATTAAGAAGAAAATAACATCTGTTTGACAGGTGTTGTTTGCTTTACATGTTTTCAATATCTTAAACTTCAATACCTTTTCAAGGCGTAAGGATGGACTCTCCATATAATAATCCATTCACCCTATCCATCAAATTATTAATCCAAGACTTTTGGTTTTGTTTATGCTTTGTCAATAATTCAACTATATTCGCCAGGTTTGCAAGTTGTTCCTCTATGGATGAAGCATCAGTTACAATTTCTTTCTTGATCATTTTGGACATCGGGGAGTAGCATAGATTATATTGCAAGTCAATCTTCAAAGGGTACATATCATGGGATGCATGTGTATAGGATTCATTGGCTGAATTATAGTTCTTATTTGCAGAAGATTTCTTGGAATTACAGAGCTTAAGTGGAGCTAGAGTCTTCTTGATCTTTTGGGTAACACTTCTTGTACCTTATAAAAAATTTCTAGAGGACCCTTACTGCTTTTTGGTTGATGACCAAAATAGGATATTGATATGTTTGACATTTGAAGTGTTTGTTGTCTCAACATAGTGGTCTTACTCCTTGTAAAAGCTCTGAAACTTCCAAAGGTAACACTAATGACTCCTTTGCTTTAGCAGAGAACATAGAGTCAACAGCCTTTGAAGAGTTAGAGGAAGTTTATAAGGAGTTGATCTTCTTGGAAGCCATTTTGATGTTCTATAATTTTTGTATAGTTGATATGAGAGGTATAGATCCTCCCAATAGGCCTTCCAGAATTCAAGAATTTGTAGACAGTAAAATTTATTTTGAGAAAATAATAATCAAGACTAAAATATATCACAACAATCGTATTTATTTGATTTCAACTATGAGCTTTACAATCTGTATGAATCCTCCAATTTAGGTTTTCAATATAAATTCAAGGGCTTATAAGCTTGATTGTGAATATTGAATATGTTCTTGGATTCTAGGGTCTTATAGACTTATATTTAATGAGTTTTAAATAATTACTATGAAATTACAACATCATATACTAATTATGTAAGTATTTAAATGTATGTAAGCTAAATCTAAATAATTGCATGAATCTCAAATTTGGTACATCTCAATGAATTGCAATACTCTCTTTTATTTGACTTTTCTCTTTGATTTTGATGATGAATTGCATTAATGTCATATTTGACTTTACTCTTATATTTTATTAATTGCATTAATCTCATATTGGTATTTTCTCTTTTATTTTAATGAAATGCATTGATCTCATATTTAACTTTTCTCTTTTATTTTAATGAATTGCATTAATCTCATATTTGACTTTTTTCTTTTCTTTTAGTGAATTGCATTAATCTCATTTTTGACTTTCCTCTTTTACATTTACAAAAGAAAACAAAATGTATGAATTACATTAATCTCATATTTGATACTTTTTAAAGCTATAAAAGCATGTTAGAGGGTGCAGAGAAATAAAAAGGTAAAAAATGGCAAAGACTTTGTACTCTTCATTGTTCTTTCTCTCCTTTGTAGTAGTAGAATTACTTGGAATTCTTCCAAATGTGAAGGGAAACATACTTGATGACATTTGTCCCGAAAGCTTCATTCCTCCACTTTGTTTTCAGATGCTTCGAAATGACCCCTCTGTCCCCAAAGGAGATATTCATGGTCTTCTCTCTACTATTCTTCAAATAGCACAAGATAATACCACATCTACCTATAAATTGGTTAAATCAATTCTTAAACAACCTATCAAAGATCCCAACGTGAAAGCCCAAATGACCAATTGTTTGAGAAATTACAATGATGCCACTGATTATCTTAAACAATCCAATGATTTCTATAAGACAGGTGCTTATAAAAACACAAGTTTGTATTCATCTCTTGCTGTGTTTGAATCTGTTTCTTGCAACCATGGTTTTAATGAAGTACCATCCGAGCTCAAACCACTCAGCGAGGCGGTCCAAGAGTTCTCTAATCTTTCAGCACGTATAGCCGATAATCTAAAATAATTTAGTCATTTTACATGATGCCTTATGTTTCACTTCATATTACATTACATGGATGAATTCATGTTCTGAATTTAAATATATATATAAAAAAAAATTCTTCTTATTGTGCAATGTAATTTTCAAATGAAAGTCATTAAATTCACCATTATATATGTGTTGTGTATGGGGATGGGCGACTAATCGTACTTGAAGGCATAGAGTGAAATTTCAATCAACACTTACAATCTAAACCAACTTCATATGTAATTTTAAAATCTATTTTTCAAATATTTTAGATAAAAAATTATTACTTAAACTCTCTAGGTGGTAACCTTTTTTTCATATTTATATTTATATCCTCTCCAACAATTTTTAGGACGGACTTTCGTGGAAAATGAAAAGGCCCTTTATCGGATTGGAAGCGATGACTTTAGCCTCTTTTTTCTTCTTATAGGGCGTTTAAAGAGTCTGATTCTTTGGTTTAATTAAGTTCTAATTTTGAAAATTTATAATAGATTTCTTTGGAAAAATCAATTATCAGTTTAATGTAAGATTTTATCAATTTCCATTTTCAGAGCATCCTATTACGGATGAAAACAATATATGCATTGTTAACATAATTCTATAAGTAATAGGTTGAAAATTTTAGATAAAAATAGTAGTAATTAAAAACCATATAATATAATTCAATAGGTTTATAACATGAGATACCCGACTTAGTGTTTGCTCAAATACTTGAAATCTTGAAGAAATCAAAAAAAGAATTTGCAATTCACCCTCATCAATATTTTCTTACTATTAATTATTATTTTGGATAAAAAAATTTTTAATGGCTCTCTAGGAAATTTACTTGTATAGGTGTATTTTAACTGTTTAAAGCTTTCCTATAGCAAATAAAATTCATTTATGACTTGCTGGGACTGATAGTTTTGTCACCTAGTCATTCATTTATTTTTAATCAAGTTATTTGTATTTAAGAGCCTTTGAAAATTGAATGGTTAATTTTGATTGAAACATTAGATAATTGAACTTTGAATGTAGTTATGATGGATCCTTTAGCTCCGAAAAATAATGTTTGGCCCTGAAGGACCTTTGGTTGAGGTCACAAGGCTTCTAGAGTCATTTCAAACAACCTTATTATTTTTTTACTAAAACAAGATTTCGATGTGGGACCCACTTTTTGTCAATATGACCTCCATTGGATGTTTAAAAACCTTTATTGTGTCTGGAATGTATGTTAGAGTTTATGTAACTCCTCAGAAACTGAAAATTTTGTTTAAAAGGAAAAATTGTAAAAATTATACCTGTGTCAGTTTCTATGAGTCGTTCTACGAGTTGTAAGAAAGTTTTTATAGGAATAGGGATGGATTTGGAATAATGTCAAGTCCCAGATGGAGTAATAAGATTTAATCGAATGGTTCGTAATAATTTATATGGGCCTCAGTAAGTTCTCGTAGAAGAGATTCAAAGGTTGTAATTTGGGACCTCAACTCCTACGGTTTCTTTGTACGGTTCATTGAAAATATTACATTTAGAAGGTGTCCATACAAGAAATATATACTTGGTGAAATTTGTCACTTTGAACTTACTGGTTTTAAAATATATTACGGGTCATAGCGATGGTTTCATAGAAGTGAGTTGGACTTATTGGATTTGGTACCTCATCCTACAGACAAATAGTACTAGATGTAGGAAATATTACAGTCCGTAGAAGGTAATCATGAAAAGTTTTTTGACTTAGGTGATTTTCGGGACATTGGTTCTATGGGCTTAGTCTAAGATTCGTAGAAAGTGTAACACCCCAAAAAATTTTAAGCTAAGGCCCGAACTATTTTTTATTATCATATAAGGTCTTATCACGTTATTCTTAAATTGCTCATATTTATAAAGGTAAACTCTTTAGTATTAGAATGATTTTGGATATTATTTAAGGTCACTAGAAACTCCTAGCACAAAGTAGAGTTGAAGTTTCCTTGTCGATTAAGTTTTGATGTAAGATTCTACTTGAGTCAACTTCAAATAACCATATCTATTAGAATATAAGGAGTTATGTGGCACATATCCAATCAAATTAAAGGTATTTGAATCTTTTTTCCAATGCCACAAATTTCGCGTCAATCTAATTTCTACATAAAAAGTTATGACCATTTTAGTAACCTGATACAAAGCAATGACGAATTAGCCAATGGGAAAACATTAAAAATGGTCGTTTTCATATTTTTACCTCTAAGAAAGCCCTAAACAAATTTATTGAGTAATTAGAGACCCAAAACAATAACATTTTCATCTCTTAATTCATCATTCTCTTCTCTCTGAAACCCTAAGGCAAAACCCTAAGGAAAAATCAAAGTAGAAGATTCCATTCAAGATTCTTTCAATCTTTTTTAAGATTCTTCTTCAAGGTAAGTCTTTCTCAAAGAATTTCATTCTTTCAAACTCAAATTTCTCGATAAAACTATTATTCACTTATGAAAATCATAATTCTTGGCCATAGAGTTTCAAGAAACAAATTCAAGAAATCTCAAGAAAGGTTTTCTTGATTTTTCTTCTTCAAGCTAGGGTTTCAAGGCTTCTAATCAAGTTCCTCTTCAAGATTATTCAAGAACCTTGTTCTTCCAGGTATGTAAGGCTATCATAGTGTTGGACTAGGTACTCCTCACGCCCAACATCTACTTTTAAATTAGTAAAACAGAAATCTAGGATTCTACCCCTGGATTTGATTATTCTTGAGATAAGTTGATTTTGAGTTCTCGAATTCTTGTTTCATTTTGAAATTCTATTCCTAAATATTGAATTTCTATATGTTATGCATTAAGATTCTTGAGTTTATTTGATATTGTTTATATTTCTAAATGAACCCTATGAATTTGAGTATTCTTGAGATGAGTAGTGTCCTTGAGTTGTTGCGTTCTTGAGTTCTGAGTATTGAGTTTCTATATTGCAATTAAGATCCTTGATTTGAGTCGTTCATGTTCAGAATTCCGCATGAACCCTATGAATTAATTTATAAATTTTGAAAAGCTTTTGAAAGATAACACTTGAGTTTTAAACTGAGTTTTGAGAAAGTAACGATGTGTTTTGAGAAAAATGTTTCTAAAACATGATTAGTATGACAATTGAGTATGCCATCAATGTATGAGCAGTATGGTATCTAGATATACCATCTGATTAAGAGTTGAGACATCCTCCTTCATCTCTTTTAACACCTTGTCTGACCCTTCAACTTTGTTGAGAATGCGCGATAACATATATTCTATACGACCAATGGTCTTGAGATTTTAGTAGGCGAATATTTCTTAATTTGTATCCAGTATAGTAAGCGAGTAATCATATTCATATCAGATTAGACGTTTCAAGAACACCTCATCCAATTCTAGGTGTGATCGATCGTTAATCAGTATAAAACACAACGAAGAGTTGGGGTCGAACCCACAAAGAGCGGTACATGTCTTAAATTCCATAAAGAAGTACAAACATGGTCTAATCAGTTATAGGAATAAATATTATCGAAAACATACAAATAAATCTAAAGGGGTGACAAAAAAAGTGTCAGATGAGGGGTTTGGATTTGCAATGAACAGTTGAAACAATAAGAAAAACAGGGGAAATTAACAATATAGAGATGAATTCTCGAGATGTGATCATTTATAAGCTAGTTATGCTATATGGGTAACTAAAATCTAGTAATGAGTTGTTGAAATACTGTGGGTACACTCGTCTTTAAGTGTAATAGCTTTCACTCGAACAACTATCACGGTTCAAGTGATTTCTTTCGAACATCAACAAGCTTAACAAGATAATCAGCCCACAACCTTAATACATTCACTCTCTCGAGCTAAACCCATATTGAATCAATACCCACATATCATTAATCAAAAACTTTGGTTCCAAAACCCATTTCTCAAGCAAGCTAAGAACTCAAAATTCAAATTGCATTCACAACTACAATTCATAGATTACAACTCTACTAATGATTAAACCCACATTAAAGCAACCATTTCATTGTCAAACAACAATACCCATAAGATAATTAGACAAATAAACACATGATCTCACCCTAAGAATTGGGGATTTAGCTACACATCATCAAAATAAAGAAAAGGTTACCAAATGCATTATCCATCAGTTGGGTAAGAGTCTTCAAGCCTTTACAATGCTTTCTAAAGATTGAATTCAAATTTCCACTTTCAAATCCTCCAAATTTCTACAATTAGAACTCAAAAACTAAGAGAAAACTCTAAGTCTAGAATGGGAACTGTAATATCTCTGAGAGAACTCCTCAAAATTCTATTTAAAATCCAATTTATAGTTTCCCATAATTTAGTCTGAAAGTCCACTCGGCGGATTAAGTCACTCTTCGCCGAGTGGATCGGCGATCTGTTGATTGTCCTTTTCCATCGCTACTTTGCATTAGCCTTCAGCATCTTAGGTCCTGTAACTTTGGGTGATAAAATTTAGTGTCACGGAACTGATCGGCGATCCGCCAACTGCCAATTTGGTTCTTCCCCCAAGGCTTGCATGCTGGAACGTTGGGCGAGCGAAAATGCCACTCAGCGGTGCGCCGAGTGGTCTTGGCGATCGCCAGGATTGCTTTTTCCTCACTTCTTCAGCTCTTCAGTTCCTTTTCATCCGGTCATGTCCCTGTCTTGCTTCTTAGCCTTCATAGCTACAAATCAATATTTTTACATTAGTTTAGAGCATAAAATAGGCATTTGAGGACACTTAAACTATCTAAACAATGCCCTAAATGAGTCCAAATCTCGGACTCATCATTATCCAAGTTTAGTAATAAACATTAGTCTTGAATTTGAGATGAGTCCGATGGTAAAACATAATTGAAACATGAGAATGATGATGTTAGTTTGAGATCAAATCTATTAAATTTGACATAGAGTAGTTAAGAAATTAAGGTGTTATAGTTTACAAGTGTCAGTTGTACAAGTATGAGATTTTAACTTTTAGATGAGAGAAATAAAGTGTTCCTAAGTCATTAGATTAACAAAATAATTCATAGGTGTACCCGAGATCGTATGTAGTTAGATGAGGTTCCAACTAAGTTAATGATCATTTTTCATGTGTGCCTAGATAGTATAATTGAGTTATTAATGTGTGGTAGGTTGAGGTAAGCATTAATTTTATTTCCTTAAGAGCTAGATGAAGCAACCTATAAGCCATTGAGAAGAGGCTAAGAGAAGCATCTTTGAAAGAGGTCTTAGAAGGAGTCTTAGTACCAGCTTATGGAGAGTTCAGTAGCCATGAGATAAGCCTTTCCTGAGCATTAGAGTAAATGGAATGTAGACCAGTTTAGAGATTATGGAATAGATCCATAGCTTTCAAGTGTCAGCCTTAGACCTAATGGGGAGATGATAAGATGAGAAACCAAGTCAAATGTTGAGGATGAGATAGTGATGTATTCCAAAAGTATTTTAGAGGTATATCAATATGTTCATAATCTTGCGTATTCCTCAAGTGAAGTTATTACAAATTTTTGTTGATATTTATCAGAATTGTGTCTATGACATATGCTCATACACTTTAGAGAGATTCACATCTATGTTTGGTTTAAAAAATGAGAGACAAAGCCTTTAGCCCCTTGATATTAATCTTACTCTATAAGGTTTTAGCTATTAGCCCCACGATATGAACCTATTCATATAGGCATTCATGTCTCATAGTACATTGAGTCTCACAAGTTCCTGATTTACTCTAAATGGCTAGCAACATATGTTATGCCATGCATATTCTTAGATCAAAATTCTCTAATTAATCATGCTTATGATCTTTCGCCCTAAGGTCCTTTCAATAATCCTTTTTAGTTTTGGAGAGGGGTGTTGTTTATAGTAGTTGTGTGATGATGGAAGATAGGATTGCTATTTCTTATTGTGATAGTTATGGTGTGTTTATTCAATCTAAGGTTATAAATGTTGAGGAAGAAGGAGATAAAGTTTTACAATGAGTACTAAGTCAGCTTCCTGGTGGTAATGCATTAAAGTTCAGTTGGTGGAGATGAGAAGAGGATGAGAAGTTCCTAGAAAGTGGGTTAGTAGGAGTCTATGGAGTGGTTAAGGTTCTAAGCTTGGATGTGGTATAGTTAAAATGTGGACAATGTGTGATACATTAGGTGTTTTGTGATAAGAGCTCAAGGTTAGTTGAATGTAGCGGTAAGGAGCAATGTTTTTGGGATGAGATTAACTATAGAGGTATAGAACCCGAATCTTGTGATTTAGATCAGAATAAACACTCTATGTAAAGTACTTTGTAATTCTGAGTTTGACTTGAATACAGTAAGAGTAACCTCTTTTCCAATCTCAGACCAGCCACCATTCGAGGACAAATGATCCCAAGGGGGAGATATTGTAATACCTCGAATATTTTTAAGCTAAGGCCCGAACTATTCTTTATTTGCATATAAGGTCTTATCGGGTTATTCTTAAATTGCTCATTTTTGTAAAGGTAAATTCTCTAGTATGGGAATAATTTTGGATATTAATTAAGGTCACTAGAAACTCCTAGCACAAAGTAGAGATGAAAGTTTCCTTGTTGATTAAGTTTTGATGTAAGATTCTACTTGAGTCAACTTCAAACGACCATATCTCTTAGAATATAAGGATTTACGTGGCCAATAACCTAACAAGTTTAAGGTATTTGAATCTTATTTCCAATGCCACCAATTTCGCTTCAATCCAATTTTTACATAAAAAGTTATGACCATTTTAGTAACCTGATACAGTGCAGTGACGAATTAGTAGACGGAAAAACATTAAAAAGGGTCGTTATCATCTTTTTACCTCTAAGAAAACCCTAAATGAATTTCTTGACTAACTAGAGATGGAAAACAATCATATTTTCATATCTTAACCCATCATTATCTTCTCTCTCAAATCCTAAGGCAAAACCCTAAGGAAAAATAAAAGTAGAGGACTTCATTCAAGATTCTTTCAATCTTTTTATGGATTCTTCTTCTAGGTAAGTCTTTCTACAAGAATTTCATTCTTTCCAACTCCAATTCCTCCATACAATTATGAATCACTAATGAAAAGCAAAATTCTTGACCATGGAGTTTCAAGAAACTGATTCGAGAAATCTCAGGAAAGGTTTTCTCTTCTTCAAGCTAGGGTTTCAAGGCTTCTAATCAAGTTCTTCTTAAAAATTCTTCAAGAACCTTGTTCTTCCAGGTATGTAAAGCTATTATAGTGTTGGACTAGTTCGTCCTCATGCCGTACATCTACTTTCAAATCAGTAAAAGAGAAATCTAGGATTATATCCCAAGATTTGAGTATTCTTGAGATAAGTTCACTACAACATTTTATGCCTTCAACCACACTAGAAAAGTGTGGCCTAAAATATCAAAAAATGTACACTTTGATCAAAGACCACATTTTTTCGACTTTAGGCTACACTTTTCTGGGGGTGGCCTAAAGAAGCGTAACCATAGACTTTAGGCCACGCTTTTCAAGTGTTGTCTTATCAGCTGCACTTCAAAAGTGTGGCCTATAATGTAAAAAGGCCACACTTTGCATTACCTCTTATAGCAACATTTCTATCTCCTACAACTACACTTTTAAGCATAGCCTTTGCTTTCTTATTAGCTACACTTCTGAAGCGTCGCATTTTCTATCTTATCTACAACAACACTTTGAAGTGTAGTCTTTGCCAATATACATATGAAAATTTCCAATTAATAAGCTACACAATTAGCGTCCCTATGACAACACTTTTAAAGGGTTGCAATGTTATTTTGGCTATAAAAATATTTAGATGCCAAAATGTTTTAATTGAAAAATGAGAATATTGTTGTACAATAAATAAGAATTAAATTAGCTAGTAAATAATTCAAATGTATAGATTTGAAATAAACATAAAAAATTAATTTGCCTAGTACTACACATACTTATAAAGCAATACTTTATGTACTACCAATAAATTTAACAAAACCAAATATAATATGTTCAAGCTTCAACAATAGTTCAAAAACTCTTCATCATTTGCCTCAATCAATCGAATTGATTGCCGACACTTTCCTACACATTCAAAATAAAATTAAAAATCAGAAACAAACCATGTTCAACAAATCAAACATTAGAAATAAACCATGTTCATTGTTTTCATCTTCTGCATCCTGATTATAAACATGACTCAGTTAAAAAAGTTGAGAAGGTAATCACTCACCTGCCTTTGAGTTCAGCCCTCATGCTGGAGGAGTATTTTTTTAGATGTTTTCTGAAGGAACAATAGGAATACAATCAGTTTATTATTTTCTTTTGCTAGTAAATCAAGTTTCAGTTAGAGAGAACACGGAGAGGGAGGAGCAAGCAACCAAGAAGACTTAATATATAGTAAATTGGTTACCTTGGTTATCTGCTATGGTAGCTGTAATATGTTCCACGCAGCCTGCAAATGTTCTCAATCCATAAGTTTTATCACAAGGAGTACAACAACAAAAATGAGTTTCCATAGGCTCAACACTATTGGGTAAGCAGCAACCATATTTTCTGATAATTTGCATAAACAACTATAGTATGTAAACATCACCGTATATCACTCTTGTAAAGGGAAAGTCTATTACCTTTTTACACAATTTGACCAAGCAATTACAGTAGCTACTATATAGGGATGGCTTGCTAGTTCACAAGATTATGCTCTTTATTCTTCAGCTCTTGCTATGGGAAGGAGGACTACAATGTAGATTTGAGACACAAATTTCATATTGTTAAACTGAACACTCTGTTCCAAATCAAAACAAACTGAATTAAAAGCAACATTAATGATTTGATGAGGACATTATCATCGTTAAATAAATCAAAACCAAACAACATGAATTCTATTGAAGAAAACTGAGCCCATGTTCAATGGAAGATCAAGAATAATCAAAACATTTTATCACATGATGACCACTGACCTAAATTTTGCCTGCTCTGCATAGTCAATGAAATTAAACTGGTAGGAATTGCAAAAGAAATATCATACCATGGGCATTTATCTCACCTGCTTCTCTAACATGTAGGAAACTAACTAGCAACGATGACACCATGCACGATTATTCATCTTTCATATCTGTAATAGCAACAAGAGTAAACTTAGATTGATGGACAATTAACTAGTATGATATATAGCTACTCGAGGATCAATAACCACAAGTTTTGTGCTACCTCTAATGCCTACTAAAATAGAGATTAGAATTTGTTGACAACCTTTTTGATAAGGAATCAACATGTACATCAAATTTTGATGTTCCATCATACACCTAATAGCCATAGATGCCCAGTATGTTAAGAAAGAAGCAACAGTGAGGAAATCAAACCGCAAGTCCACAAAATGTTCATCTCATTTTTCTTTCCTCGTGACCACTATAATATCTTTATCAGAAATGGGGAATTACTAATTCCAATTGACATTAGATTGAAGGAAAGCTACTTTAAGGTGAAATAACCATATGCGAAATAATAAAATTCAAAATAACTCACAATAGTCACATGGCCGAAGTACCATTCTTCTCAGTTACACATATGTAAAGAACTACATGTACACATCTTTGCATGTTACTGGAACTAATTTATTCAATGCTTAGTGTTGATTGTAGAATCCTTTTTCTGATTATAGATAATCGATTATATATGTACAAGTTCAATATCAGAAGAACAGAAATACAGATTGGTAGATGAAATAGCAAGGAGTTGCTATTAACAAGGACCTTTGCTTATTGACAGAACATGGTTGTCCTGCTTTAATCCTATTAGCACTATAGACCTATGTGGTCTGGTCTTTAACCAAAAAATGACATTCTGCTGAATTAGTTCTTCTACCAGACAAGAACTCTCAAACTATTATGATCATCAAGCACTTCAGCTTATATAGACATTTTAAGGGATAACTAATGTTAGAAAACTTTTTAAACTAGCTTGAGAAGGCATAATATTTCAACTCTAACAAATTTCATGATAAGAGGTATGGAGTTAACATATGATATGGGATATTCTTATGATAATTTGCAAAATTTAAAGGCTTGACAATAAATTTTAAGAGATAAGAACAGATTACTCATCCTCACAGTCTCACAACCTAATAATGCTTAAGTAAGGAGCTAATGAGATCATGTAATTTACAAGATGGAAGTGAGAGACAGGGTGCTACCAAAAAATGCTAAGGTTCGTTTCATTTCAAACCTTAAGGCCACAAATTTAGTCTCTAAGGGGTGCATCTTTCACTTTGCCTAAGTTAATGACTCTAGTATTGAGACACCACCTATTCAGCCAGTTCCAATTGCGAGTGAGTGTCCAGAATTCTTTCCAGATTATCTTCCAAGAGTTCCTCTTGAGAGAGAAATAGACCTCGACAGAGAGAGTCTTCACGATACTCGACCTATCTTAGTTCCACCATATAAAATGGCTACAGCAGAATTAAAAGAGTTTACAGAGCAGTTGAAAGATCTTCATGATAAGGTTTTCATTTGACCTAGTGTCTCACCTTAGGGAGCTCCACCCTTATTTGTGAGGAAGAAAGATGGTTACCTTAGAATGTGTATAGATTACTGCCAGTTGAACAAGTTCACTATAATGAATAAGTATCCCTTTCTGAGAGTTGATGATATTTTCGATCAACTCCAGGGGGCCACTTTCTTTTCTAAGATAGACCTCAGATATGGCTATCATCAATTGAAAGTAAGAGAGAGTGATATTCCGAAGACAACATTCAGGACCCATTATGGTCATTATGAATTTCTTGTTATGTCGTTTGGCTTGACTAATGCTCCTACAACGTTCATGGACCTTATGCACACAGTGTTTAAACCATATCTTTATATGCTTGTTATCGTGTTTATTGATGACATACTGGTTTATTCGAGGAGTGGGGAGGATCATGCTAGTCATCTTAGAATAATCCTTCAAACTCTCAAAGATAAGGAGTTGTATGCCAAATTTGTTAAGTGGGAGTTTTGTCTTGAGTTCGTAGAGTTCTTTGGCCACATTTTATCTGGTGAGGGGATACGAGTTGACACTCAAGAGATCGAAGTAGTGCAAAACTGGCCTAGACCCACATCTCCAATAGGTATAATGAGTTTCTTCAGATTGGGTGGTTATTATAGAAAGTTTCTCCAAGGGTTTACATCTATTTCATCCCTGTTGACAAAGTTGACTCATAAGAAAGTAAATTTTTAACAGTCCAATTATTGTGAGAAAAGCTTTTAGTATTTGAAAACCTGGTTAACTACTACCTCAGTGTTGACCTTACCTAAGGGTACATAAGGCTTTGTTGTGTATTGGGATGCGTCCAGGGTTGGACTTGGTTGTGTATTGATGCATAATAGTAAGGTTATAGCCTATGCCTCAAGACAGCTTAAGATTCATGAGATGAATTACCCAATTCATGATCTAGAATTTGTTGTTGTAGTATTTGCATTGAAAATATGGCATCACTATCTCTATGGTGTTCATATAAATGTGTTCACCGATCAAAAGAGCCTTCAGTATGTTTTCAGTAAAAAAGATCTTAATCTTAGAAACAGGTGGTTAGAGTTGCTCAAGGATTATAACATGAGTATTCTCTATCACCCAGGTAAGGCTAATGATGTTGTTGATGCTTTGCACAAGTTATCTATGGGAAAACTACTCATATTGAGGAAGACAAGAAAGAATTAGGCAAAGATGTGCACATACTTGCACGATTGGGAGTCCGATTTTTGGTTTAAAATGAAAGTGGAGTGGTGGTGATGTATGAGGCTGAATCATCACTAGTGTATGAAGTGAAAGAGAAATAAGACCAAGACTCTGTTTTGCTTGAATTAAAGGCAAATGTTCATAAGCAAAATATGACGGCTTTTGAAAAAAGAGGAGATGGTGTGTTAAGTTATCATGGTCGATTGTGTGTTCCAATGGTGGATAAACTCCAAGAGAGGATCATGGATGAAGCACATAGTTCCAGATATTGAATCCTTCTTGGTTCAACAAAGATGTATCATGACTTGAGAAAAGTCTATTCGTGGAGTAGTATGAAAAGGTGTATTGCAGAGTTCGTTGCTAAATGCCCAAATTGTGAGCAAGTCAAGGTAGAGCACTAAACGCCCGGTGGTTTGACTTAGAATATAGATCTTCCAGATCGAAAGTGGGAGATGATCAATATGGATTTCATTATTGGCTTGATGCGATCTCGTAGACAACATGATTTGAATTGGGTGATTGTAGATCAGATGGCTTTATCAACCCATTTCTTATCGGTAAAGACTACCGATTCAACAGAAGATTATGCAAGGTTGTATATTCAAGAGATAGTCCGACTTCACAGAGTTCCTGTGTCTATCATTTCAGATAGAGGTACATAATTCACTGCTCAATTTTAGAAGTCTTCTTAGAAAGGTTTGGGTTCGAAGGTAAATCTTGGTAATGTTATTCTTCCTCAGACCAATGGTTAAGCAGAGCGCATAATTCAAACCTTAGAGGATATGTTGAGGGCATGTGTCATATATTTTAAAGGTAATTAAGATGACCATTTGCCTCTCATAGAGTTTTCTTACAACAATAGCTATCACTTTAGTATCCAGATGGCTTCATATGAGGCTATTTATGTTCGAAGATTGTTTGAGGTTTGTGAAGCTGAGCTGATAGGATCAGATTTGGTTCATGAAGCTATGTAGAAGGTGAATATTATTCATGAAAGGTTAAATACAACGTAAAGTCGTCATAAGTCCTATACATAAGTTAGGAGAAGATACTTAGAGTTTGAGGTAGATGATTCTGTTTACTTGAAGGTTTCACATATGAACCCTGTTGTGAGGTTTGATAAGAAGGGGAAACTTAGTTGCCGATACATTAGTCTTTACAAAATATCCAAGAGAATTGATAATGTAGCTTATGAGTTGGAGCTACTATCAGAGTTAGCTGATGTTCATCCGGTATTTGATGTTTCTATGTTGCAGAAATGTATGGAAGATCCTTCACTTATTTAACCTACTGAGAACATTGGCAGTAAGGATAGCCTATCCTATGAAGAGATTCTTGTTCAGATTCTTGATATGAGGTTCACAAGTTAAGGACTAAGGATGTTTCATCAGTCAAAGTCCTATAGAGGAGTAATTTTGTTAATAAAGCTACTTTGGAAGCTGAGGAAGATATGAAGAAGAGATACCCTCATCTCTTTCCTTCTTAATCAGTTCCAGACCATGGTAATAACTTTTTGTCAATAGTTTTTTAAATTGATATGCTAAGTGGTGTTAAATTGCAAGTTGGGTATTAGATGTTTCCACCCCTAGTTCTACTTAGAGTGATTTCATTCGAGGACGAATGTTCCCAAGTGGGAGATATTATAACACCGCAAACATAGAAAGAGCTAAACTGAGTTTCTACAAGTTACTCTTCATATTTTGAGTTTTTGGTAAACTTTAGAAGATAATAACTTTTAGCACAAAATGATTTAGGTGACCCATGAGGTATCAAATCGAAGGTCTTTGAGTCCTCTTCCCAACGCCATCGAGTTTTCTAAATTCTGAGTTCGGATGAAGGAGTTATGGCCATTTGAGTGCACCCTCTCTAATTTAGGCATTTTTCATCTGTTATAAGGAGGGTTGTTTTAGTCTTTTCCTTACCCCACTAGCCTAACACATTTTACCCACCCAATTTAAGGGGTCTAATCACACTAAGTCAATTCATAACATTTCGAAAGCGTTTAGAAGGTTAGGGCGAAGTACAAGAGAAGAAAAAGAAGAAAGTTTGAAGCGTTCATCGAGTTATAAGGATTTTCGAAAAGATCTTTGTTCTTTTGAGGTATTTAAGCTTTCATAGTGTTTTGTTTGTTCATCCACACGCCAATCATGAGTTTCCATTTGTGAATTCGTCCATGATATTGTGTTTATTGAGATTATTGATGTGGTGCTTGAGGTTTTTTGCTTCATTCTTTAACAATGGAGTTTTGTTGAGTTCTTGACGTAAGGGTGTTGTGAATGAGAACCTTGACTGGACTGGTGAGCGAGCCCTAGAGAATATCCCGTCCGATTAGGACACCCCCCCGGGTATGTTAGACTTAATTTGGTTTTGTCATATTTGGGCATGAAGACATCTTTTACCCCTTCCCTTATTTTTGATAGTACATGGATGCTTGTTTTTAAGTACTATATCACCGGTATTATATGCGAAGATTATTTTGGATGCATCTTTGTTGTTTTCTTTGCGCATTGATATGAATAAGAACTAGTTATTTAAGGCATTTTGATAATGAGGCAAAATAGAGGAAAATAGGGCTTTCGGCTCTGTCTTGCCTCGTCCCGCCATAGTGACAGACGCTCTACTATAGGGGCTGCTGCTATAGTGGAGAAACTCCTGCAATAGTTGGAGCACTGTAGCGGCCTAGTACCGGTATGGCAGCCTCGATAGACTCAGCTCAAAATATTTGAATTTAGGCAATGTTTACAATTCACTCATCAAACATAAACAAGTTACCATTTTCCCGACATTATGACTGAACTACACCTAAGGCATACTCATTTAAACATAAAGCAATTTATCATTCACTCATCAAACATACAGAAGTTACAAATTTCCGTTGTCCATGATCGCGAAGAAGTTATAAATGTATTAGATATAGCTTAGGGTCATAAGGAACCACTAACACCAAGTTAAGTTCATAGCTTCTCTGCTGATTGAGTGTTTCCATGAGATCATACAAGGGTCAACTTCAAATGATTATATATCTATGAATCTAAATATTTAGGTACCTCAAAACCTATTAGATTATAGGTCTATGAGACTTCTTTTCAATGCCACCAACTACTTGTCAGTGTGTGATGGGAACTGTGGCGACCCATGATACTTGGGTGTTACACAAGACCAGTAGGATCATTTTTTGCCATTTTTGATGGCCAAAGTAACAGTCCACTGTTATTTGCGTAATTAAGACCCAACTTTCAATGCAAGTCTCTATGATCGTACAATAGTAAAGTAACCCAACCAAGGGTTGGGGTCGAGTTCCAAGGGAGTGAGCTTGAGAATTAATAGAAAAATAAAATTAAGTTCTAATTAGTCATAGCTAAAAACATTATCAAATGTAAACATGTTAAATCTAAGGGGTCACGCAAGCGTCAATTATAAATGGGGGTTTGTGACAAATAAGCAAAAACAGCAAAAATGCAAAGAGTACTAATCAAGGAGATGAGATTCTTAAGATGTCATAGGAATACGGGATAAACTAAACTATTTGGTACATGCTCTTGATAATAAATCCATTGAATATTTGTGACTAGGCTAGACTATAGTGGGGGTAATTTCTCTCTCGTGCATCTTACCCGAATCAAATGGGTTCCTCTCGAACACCCACTTACCGTATGAAGAACAGCCTCCTCCTTAGCCCACTCACTCTCTCGAGTTGAGTGCATGGGAGAAGTACTAGGGTTCACTCTCTTGAGCTGAACCTCATGTCGACCCAATCCCACCGGCCATCAATTTAGTAGTCTTAGTTTTACGACCTCTCTCTCTTGCAAGGCAAAAACACAAAGGTGAAATCGTATTTGCAACTACAATTTCATTAAGTTCCACCACAACTACTAAACGAAATCACATTTACACAACAAATAAACCATCAAAAAGCAAGACCTAACAAATAATCTTATCCATATTCACAAAATCACACCCTAAGAATTGGGGTTTTAGCTAGACATGTAAAAGAGATAGAAATTTATACCAAAATGAGTTTGCATTCAAATGGGTATGAAGATTTAAGTCTCAAACAAGAAAAGAATGAAGAATCCATAAGACCAAAATCCAAATTCTTGGAGTTGAAACCCTTTGATTGTTCAAGTTCTTCAAAACCCTCTCCAAACTTAGAACTCAAAAGTCTATCATAAAAATTCTATTTTTAAAATCTGATAATAAGCTACAACTCTCAACGAGTATTTATAGTTTTCAAAAATCTGTGTTGCAGCGGATCATTTAGCGTCGTTAGTCGGGATCGCTGATCGACTCGATGATCCATCGATGTTTCCTCGTCTCGCCTTTAATACGTCATTAATTCTTGATCTAAATCACTGTAACTTACAATGAGCTTTATCGGGGGTCACCAATTTATTCCGCGAATCGCCCTCCTCCCTGCTGCTTCGCCCATCAGCATTTGCTTACAACTTTCATCACCACCTTCAGTGACTAGGTCATCTGACTCCGACTGGATTGGTGACACGCCGAACGAGATTGCTACTCGCCGTCATTTTTCTCATTTTTTGCTCTAGCTTTCAGTTACTTTCGGCGGTTTGGTAGCCTATTCAGCGTGTCGCCAAATTATTTCGGCGATCTTTATGTTTTCATTCTCCTTACTCTTTTTTATTGGAACTTTTGGAACATCTAGGCGAGCCGATGGTCACATTGGTGTATCACCAAATAGGTTAAGCGAGTATCATGTTATCTTTCCCTCGCTCTTTCAGCTGCTAGTTCCTTGTTGGTTTGATAGTGTCCATGTTTTGCCTCTAACTTTAAATACCTGAAAATCAAGGTTGTTCATCAGTTATTGAGACAAATTATGCATTTGAGGACACTAATCTTATCAAATATAACCCTAAATGAGTCCAGGTTGAGGACTCATCAACAAGCTTAAACTTTTGCTTCTCCTGAAGTAAAACTCAAGTTCAGCCCGTTCAAACAGGGCTACATAAGACTCGATCATGAATGTACACAACAAGACTCAATTTACTCATGCAAGGATTAAATGTGTACCCAAAGATTCAAGTTGTGACACACCATTACCAAAGATTCTCAAGCTTGCAATACTTGCTTCAAATGCAAGTTCAAGCTCAACAAAAGTATTCGAATGCCCTCACACAAAGGATGATTCCATATTCACACACAATGGTTTAATCATTTAAAGTTCCAGAATCAAATGCAACGCTCACACTCACAAAGAAGAACACAACGAATGCTTTCACCCATAGGTTTGCCCGTATTTTCCAATCAACAATTGTTTCAGCTTACTCAAGATCACAAAGGTCTTTTCAAGGCTTGTAATGGGGTAGAGTGTAAAGGTATGGTCATTTAGGATTAATAACTTTTATCCTCATGAGATGTGGTATTCTCAACACTTCTTTTCCTCTCCCTTCATCATTTTTTCTAGTGCTCATAAGTCATCCTATTATTCACTTTCCATGAATTGTTTGGAAACCCCATTTCTTTTGTACTTTATTCCACAATTTTCTTTTTCAGTTTTTTTTGTGGAGGGGTTCCATTTTTCTCAAAACCATAGGTAAGAGGAGACTTTCCTTGCACTTCTTGACTTGCCGTTATCTTTTCACCACACCCCCAACTTAGGCATTTGGCATAAGTTGGCTATTCAACTAACCACAACTTCATGAGGATTATGGGTGATGGATTAAGAGAGGTCTAGTTTTCATCATGGTTCTTCTAAAGAAAGGTAAGGCTCAAAGGCTGTTCAAGAGAGGTTCACACACTCACACGGTAGGTTACCATATAGATATATGTCAAATTGGCCCACACTCTTCGAAATTGCCTAAGATCATATCAATAGATAGCCTTACTTTGTTGACCGGACTAATGAGGCAAATTCTAGGTGTATTAATGTATGGTTCACAGTAAGCTAATTCACACAAGGCATCGACACTAAAGTCACACAAGACTCCACACTTTCGATAGTATGCAACGTTCATCGCATGAGAATCAATTTGATAGATGACTAATCACAACGAGATGCGAAGAGTTCACATATTGTCTATGCAACTTCATTTGGCCTCATCGTAGCCGTACATTCATGTTCGTTCAATTATGAGCACTATTCAAGTTATCGATATTGATTTAACCGAAACTTAAATTTACGAGAAGGCATTCATATTTAGCATACAAGGGGAATGGTAAGAAGAGGGGTAAGTGCTACCCAATTTCCTCTCCCCACCAAAATGACTAAACATTGCCCTCAATGAGCCAGCAAAACCGCAAAATGACATGGACATAAATAAATAAATTAAAACATAAAAATAGTCAAGAAAAATATGTAAAGTGTGAACAGGTAGAGGAAGGTGATGAGGGATCTTCACTAATGGGAGAGGTAGGTCAGGTCGCTGAATTGTATTAGCGATCCACCGACTAAAACAGGCGTCTCGCTGAATGTTAAAGAGCCTCATCTTCAGTTTACAAATCACATCAAGAACGCTAAGCAGGTTCGGTGATTCGCCGAGAGTTTTCATCCTACAAAAATAACAAAAATTTTATTTAAAAATTCTAGTACTTGGGTTGCCTCCCAAGAAGTGCCTTAGTTAACGTCGTGCATGATGTGGAAGTGCCTTCAAACATCCTCCAGATACACCACTTCAACTAAAGAAATATCTTAACATTCCCCAAAATATAATTTCAAAGGTTGACCGTTTAGTTTAAATGGGGTCCTTCTTGATCTTCAACTTCTATGGCACCATTGGTTAACATTCGCGTTACTCTAAAAGGTCTAGACCATTTGAATTTGAGTTTTTCGGGAAAGAGTCTAAGCCGAGAGTTGTATAGAAACACCCAATCTCCCACCTTAAAGTCCCGCTTGAGTATTCGAGCATCACGCCATTTCTTCATCTTCTCTTTGTAAATGGCTGAACTTTCATAAGATCTGAGTTTAAATTCATCCAGTTCGTTCAACTGCTCTACCCTTCCCCTTGATGTTTCTGAACAGTCCAAATTTAAAGCTTTCAATGCCCACAATGCTTTGTGTTCCAACTCGACGGGCAAATGACAAGCCTTACCAAAAACCAATTGATATGGGGACATACCAATATGTGTTTTGTAAGCGGTCTGATATGCCCATAGTGCATCATCGAGCTTCCTAGACCAGTTAGTTCTATTGGCATTCACTGTCCTTGCCAAGATACTTTTGATCTCCCGATTTGATACCTCGACCTGGCCACTTGTTTGGGGATGATATGGGGATGATATGGGGTTGCTACCTTGTGTTTCACCCCATATTTGCTCAGTGCCATTGAAAACCACTTATTGCAAAAGTGGGATCCCCCATCACTAATAATTTCCCTAGGAGTGCCAAATGTTGCAAAGATGTAACATTTCAAGAATTGGAAAACACTTTTTTCTTCGTTGTTTGGAAGAGCAATGGGTTCCACCCATTTGAAAACATAATCTACAGCCACCAAGATATATTTATTTCCAAATGAGCTCACAAATGGGCCCATGAAATTGATCCCCCATATATCGAATAACTTGACCTCTAAAATATAAGTGGGAGATAGTTCGTGTCTTCTAGAAACCCCACCTTGTTGTTGACATTGAGAGCATTTCTTCGCAAACTCATGTGCATCCTTGTAGAAGGAAAGCCAGTATATCCACTTTGGAGAACTTTAGCAGCGGTGCGAATACCACTATGGTGAACTCCCACTGGAGATGCAAGACAAGCATGGAGAATTTCTACCACTTCTTCTTCAAGGACTCACCTTTTAATGACATGGTCAGCACACTCTCGAAACACATATGGTTCATCCCAAAATTAATTTTTAAAATCGAACATGAACCTCTTTTGTTGGTAAAAGGTTAACTCATCTGGCATCAATCCGCTCACAATGTAATTTGCAAAATCTGCATACCATGTTATATGTTTGTGAGATATTGAAATCACATGTTCATCGGGGAAGGAGTCGTCTATGTCGACCTAATGCTCAGCATCTTACCTTCCTTCCAACCTTGATAAGTGATCAGCCACTTGATTTTCACAACCTTTTCGATCTTTTACCTCAAAATCAAATTCTTATAATAGTAGCACCCACCTTATTAATCTTGGTTTTGCATTTTTCTTTGCAATCAAGTAACGGAGTGCAGTATGATCAGTATGTATGATTACTTTGGTGCCTAGCAAGTATGCCCGGAACTTTTCAAATGCATAGACTACCACAAACAACCCTTGTTCAGTGACCGTATAATTTCGCTAGGCACTATTTAGAGTCTTACTTGCGTAATAAATTGGGTGAAATAGTTTGTTGCGGTTTTGACCCAACACTACCCCCAAGCCATACCACTAGCATCACATATTACTTCAAAAGATTTGGACCAATTGGGGATAATGATAATTGGGGTGGATACTAGTTTCTCTTTCAGACACTGAAATGCAGCCATACAGGCGTCATCAAAAAAGAACTTCGCTTCCTTCTCCAAGAGTTGGCATAGTGGGTGTGCAATCTTTGAGAAGTCTTTAATGAACCTTTAGTAGAACCCTGCATGCCCCTAAGAAACTGCGAACACCCTTCACTGAAATCGGTGGGGGTAGTTTCTCAATAACCTCAATTTTTGCCTTGTCAACTTCCAGCCCCTTTGCGATACCTTGTGCTCGAGAACAATCCCTTCCTTCACCATAAAGTAACATTTATACCAATTCAGAACCAGATTCATTTCCATGCATCTTTGGAGCACTTGCCCTAAGTATGTCAAGCATTCTTCAAACGTATCCCCTATGACTGAGAAGTCGTCCATGAATACCTTCATAGAGTCTTCGACCATATCTGCAAAAATAGACAACATGCAACGTTGAAATGTCGATGGGGCATTACATAACCCGAATGGCATCCTTTTGAATGCAAATGTTGCGTAAGGGCAAGTAAAAGTGGTTTTCTCTTGGTCTTCAAGTGCAATAGAGATTTGATTGTAGCCGGAGTACCCATCTAAAAAATAATACCACTCCCTCTCTGATAACCGGTCAAGCATCTGGTCCATAAAAGGTATTGGGAAGTGGTCCTTTTTGGTCCATGAGTTAAGCTTTCGATAAGCCATGCATACTCTCCACCCAGTCACTGGTCTAGTCGGCACGAGTTCCCCCTTTACATTTGTGACTATAGTGATACCTCCCTTTTTTGGTACACATTGTAGCGGGCTTACCCATTTACTATCTGCAATCGGGTAGATTACTACCTAGTCTAACCACTTGATAATCTCTTTTTTCACTACCTCTTGCATTGGTGGGTTCAATCTTCGTTGATGTTACACAGTAGGTTTACATTCATTATCAAGCAGAATCTTGTGCGTATAGATACCATGAGGAATACCTACTATATCAGCTATGGTCCATCCTATAGCTTTTATATGTTTCTGCAGTACTTCAATGAGCAAGTTCACCTTCCTTTTAAGCAAGTTAGATGCGATAATCACGGGTAAAGTATTATCGTCTCCCAAGAAGACATATTTGAGATGAGAGGATAGTACTTTTAACTTTAGATTTGGTTGTTCCTCAGTTGATGGCTTTGCAGGAGGACTTTCTCTGTTTTTCAGGTCGATATCCAACTTGATTGGATTCCTTGAATATACTCCTAAACTCGATAAGGCAGCTACCACTTCATCATAGCCCTGAACTTTGGATTCATCATAATTAGCAAGCACAGATTCAAAGGGTTCATTCTTTCACATCAAATGGCTCACACTTTCCACCTCTTCATCTATAATATTCTCAGTTGACACCACATGTATATCGCTTGGCTGTTTCATGGATTTGAAAATATTGAAGGTTACCTCATCATTGCTTACCCGAAACTTCAATTTCCTGCTTTCGACATCCACCAATGCCCTCCTGGTTTCTAAGAATGGCCTTCCCAAAATAATGGGGATTTCGGCATCGATCTCACAATCTAAAATCACAAAGTTAGTCGGAAAGATGAACCGATCTACTTTTACCAAGATGTCATAGAGTATCCCCACTGGGTGCTTGATTGAACAATCCGCCATAAGGAGTCTCATTGTGGTTGCCTTTGGTTCACCCAAATCAAGTTTCTTGTTTATTGCATAGGGCATCAAGTCGATTCTTGCTCCTAAATTGCACAAAGCTTTAGCAAATTGGAGCATACCAATGGGACACGGGATGGTGAATTCCCCAGGATCTTCTCTCTTAGTGATTAACTCTTTTTTCATAATTGCGCTGCAACTATGGGGAATTTCAATAGTTTCATAGTCCAACTTCTTATTCTTTGTAACTAATTCTTTCATGAATTTGGCGTATCCCGGCAATTCCAACAATACTTCCATCGAAAGAAGGTTAATAGATAAGTTCTTGAACACTGACAAGAACTTTTTGAACTTCACTTCTTCATTCTTCTTGTTCAAGTGTTGGGGAAATGGTGGAGGTATCTTTGGTAAATGGTGCATGTCTTTTGGAACTTGATCATGTTGCTCTGCTTCCTCCTATGGTTCTTTCGCAAGGTTTTGTCGAATAGGTAATTCTTGTTCCTCCATACGTTAACTCTCTTCATGCTTTTGAGGATCCTCATCTTCCATCACATTCCCTATTGCCGCCTTTCCACTATGAGTAACTGCAGCCAGCTCTCTTTCAATGTCTTCTATCGATGTTTTGGACTTTAATTGAGCTGATAATAGACTCAATTGACCTTCCAGTATTTTGATGGCATCAATATGAGAATTCACTGTATTGTTCAATGATGAAAAGTCATCTTTCATCCCTTTTTAGTAAATCATTAGAGCCTTCAATTTATCGAGTATGCGTGACAATAAATCATTTACCCGAGGACTACTTGCACTCCCTTTAGATTTCGGGCTTTCACTAAAGTGAGTATGATCCACCTCATGATCATCCTGCTCAGCCCAATCTTGCCAATATCTCCTTGGTTCTTCACCCCTATAGTAGTTCTAAGCTAGATTTCCCCTCCGTTGTTGATAGTGTGGGTGGAAACCCTCGTATATTCTGGAGTTCCAACCTTGAATCTCCCCTAGTATTGAGTAACTAAAAGAAAAACCCTCCTCAACTCGAAATACTCCATATGTCCCCTTCATGTGTTCTTGTAGAATTTCCATTTGAGACAACATTTTTATGATGTTTTTGTCCCTCTCCTTTTCTTTATCGAGTTGTTCTTGTGTTGATCTGAAGCACAGTGGGGAAACTTGATCATCTTTGCACCAATTGATCAGCTATCCCTTTATTAATCGAGTCCAGACTACGATAAAAGTATTGGAGCAACAATTCACCTGGCAGTCCATGCGTTGGGCACTTACACAAAAATCTCTTGAACCTTGTCCATCATTTGTGAATTGGTACACCCTCCTTTTGCTTAAAATTCTGAATGTCGTCCCTTAGTTTCATCATTCTTGATGGAGGAAAGAATCTTTTGTGAAAGGACATAAGCAGCTCCTCCCATGATTTGATGGAGTTGTTTGGAAGCTCGACCAACCATTTAGTAGCTCCCCCGGTCAATGATAATGGAAATAAGCAAAGCCGTATGGAATCTTGAGATAGATTCTTGAACGATAAAGGGGTGCACACTTCCACAAAGCTTCGTATATGTTTGTGCGAATCTTCATGGTCTAACCCTCCAAATAAACCTCTTGAATGTATGAGCTGGAGTGTCGCACTAGTAACTTCAAACATTGTATTTCCGTTGGCTTGTGGCATGCAAATTGCACCCATCTCATCTATGTGGGTAGGGTTATAAAAACTATTAACATCATCGATATCGTCTCGATGAAGAGAACCACCGATGGATGACCCGTTTTGAAGCTATTCTGCCCGTTTGCATTCATATGTCCTGCTGTGAAATACAAATAGTCAAAACATAACTGGAAATTAAGAAAGTAAACTATGATGAAGAAGAATTTTTTTACTAAACTAAGAATTCTCAAATAACACCACTCCCCGGCAGCGGCACTATTTTGATGTTTGCGTAATCATGACACAACTTCCAATGCAGGTGTCTACGATCGTACTATAGTAACGTAACCCAACCAAGGGTTAGGGTCGAGTCGCAAGGGAGTGGACTTGAGAGTTAATAGAAAAATAAAATTAAGTTCTAATTAGTCATATCTAAAAACATTATCGAATGTAAACATGTTAAATCTAAGGGGTGACGCAAGCGTCAATTATCAATGGGAGTTTGTGACAAATAAGCAAAAACAACAAAAATGCAAAGAGTACTAATCAAAGAAATGGGATTCTTGGGATGTGATAGAAATACAGGATAAACTAAACTACTGGGTACATGCTCTTGATAATAAAGTCGTTGAATATTTGTGACTAGGCTAGACTATAGTGGGGGTAAATTCTCTCTCGAGTAACTTACCCCGAATCAAATGGGTTCCTCTCGGACACCCACTTACTGCATGAAGAAAAACCTCCGCCTTAGCCCACTCACTCTCTCGAGCTGAGTGTGTGGCAGAAGGACTAGGGTTCACTCTCCTGAGCTGAACCTCATGTTGACCCAATTCCACCGGCCATCAATTTAGTAGTCTTAGTTTTACGACCTCTCTCTCGAGCAAGCCGAAAACAGAAAGGTGAAATCGTATTTGCAACTACAATTTCATTAAGTTCCACCACAACTACTTAACAAAATCACATTTACACAATAAATAAACCATCAACAAGTAAGACCCAATAGATAATCAAACCCATATTCACAAAATCACACCCCAAGAATTGGGGTTTTAGCTAAACATGTAAAAGAGATAGAAATTTATACCAAAATGAGTTTGCATTCAAATGGGTATGACGATTTAAGTCTCAAAACAAGCAAAGAATGAAGAATCTACAAGACCCGAGTCCAAATTCTTGGAGTTGAAACCCTTTGAATCTTCAATTTCTTCAAAATCCTCTCAAAACTTAGAACTCTAAAGTCTATCTTAAAAATTCTATATTAAAAATCTGATAATAAGTTACAACTCTCAACGAGTTTTTATAGTTTTCAAAAATTTGTGCTGCAGCGGATCATTCGGCATCGTTAGTCGGGATCCCCGATCGACTCGGCGATCCATCGATGTTTCTTCGTCTAGCCTTCAATTCGTCATCAATTCTTGATCTAAATCACTGTAACTTAAGGCGAGCTTGATCGGGTGTCGTCGATTTATTCCGTGAATCACCCTCTTCCTTGCTGCTTGGCCCATAAGTATTTGCTTACAACTTTCATCAGCACCTTCGACGACTAGGTCATCTGACGCCGACTGGATCGGCGATACGCCGAACAACAAATCTACTCGCCGTCATTTTTTTCATTTTTTGCTCCAGCTTTCTGTAACTTTTGGCGGTTTGGTAGCCTATTCAGCGTATTGTCGAATGATTTCAGCGTATCATTGAATGATTTCGGCGATCTTTAGGTTTTCTTTCTCCTTACTCTTTTGTATTGGCACTTTTGGAACATCTAGGCGAGCCGATGGTCACATTGGCGTATCGCCAAACAAGTTAGGCGGGTATCATGTTATCTTTTCCTCGTTGTTTCAACTGCTAGTTCCTTGTTGGCTCGATAATGTCCATGTTTTGCCTCTAACTTTAAATACCTGAAACTCAAGGTTGTTCATCATTTATTGAGACAAATTATGCATTTGAGGACACTAATTTTATCAAAATATAGCTCCAAATGAGTCCAAGTTGAGGACTCATCACCCACCCAAGTGACGGTTCGTCACACAGATCATTCCACAACGATAAACTTTGCCAATTTTTGTTTATTATAAGAGTGTTTTTTCCCTAAATGGAATTAATGGTGTAGGAAATTAGTTTTCATTTTTAAACCCTCTTATTCTCAAAAAATATCTACGCTCAAGAACTTTAAGAAACACAAAGGTTAGGATTAATCTTTTATTGTTCTTTATCAAGTCTCATCGCTAAGGTAGGAAATGTTATCATAGTAAGGGATTAAGTTATCCTCATGCCTTACATCGATGATTTAAGTTGACAAGATCAGATTAATGACTTTTCATTGCCGTTCATGCTTTATATAACACATTAACCATTTTAGTTAAAGAGTTATTTGAAAACTTTTACATACTATTTCATATTCATAATTTTCATGAGTAAAGTAAATTCCAAGTCATAAAGTAGTATTTTAGAAAGAGTTTCAAGAAAGCATGAGTTTCTTCAAGTGCTTTATTTTCAAAAAGAAAAGCATAGTTAGCTTTAAAGAAAGCATATTTTAGTTTTTGAGAAAGTAAAAACAATTCTTCATAAAATCATAACCTTTCAAATCAAATTCAGTACAATTACGAAAAAGCATTTTGAGTATGAACTCAAGAAAAATATTATCAATTTTCACCTAAAGTAGCACTTTTTCCCTATATAGGATATCATACCGTTATTAAGAATTATTGAATTGGCTTGGGGTAGTAGTGAGTTGGGTAAGGGTTCAGGTAGTAAAAACCCGATAATTGTGCCACCAGTGAAGGATGTGATCATTGTTATTGATTTAGGCGACTCCTAAGAAAGCCCATGGAAAGGGATCAAATATTAGATCCACTAGTTAAGTTTGCACTTTACCCTAGAAAGGTATAGGATGACTCTAGAAACATGGGAAAGATGTTATATTATCATGAGTTCACATGATAATTGTCGGTTAGAGAAACTCCCAAAAAAGTGAATTATATTATTTTCATCATTTGCTACTATTGCATACATTTTCAGTTATAAAGCAAGGTTGTTTAAGTACATATTTATGCCTTAATATTCAGTTAACTATTTTGCGGTCTATATTCAAATTTACCCTTTAAGCTTAGTATATGCAACTTAGCGAGCTGTTTCATTTAGGTATTTTACATAATGTACATTCCATGTATCGATGTTATTTGGCGCTGCATCTTTAAATGATGTAGAGTCAGAATTTCTAGTGGAGTATTTAGGTAGACGAGGATCTTATCTTGACACCTATATATAAATCATTAGAGGCTTCATAGACAAGATAGACAATTCATTGTTTTCAAACACTTGTATTATCATTCAGAATTTTAGATACAGTTGTTGAGATGTTTGTTTTTTGTTTAAATCATTTGATTCCTAGCCTTTATGAAGTTTCTGCATAATGTGTTCAAACTTTTAGCCTAGTAGCATGTCAAGACGCATCAAACTGAGCCTTTTAGGCTTGAGTGTAGCTTATAGTCATCACATAGATGTTTTAGGCATCAATATTGCCTTATAGGCATCACAAGACCCTCTGGAAATAAAGATAGGCTCATAGGGAATATTACCATACGTAAGCAATGTATATACTCCAATAGTATAGTAGGCAACAACAACAACATACAACAACAAATAAGTAGCCCAAAACCGATCAATTTAACTTTAAACAACTTATACAAGTGATTTATATGGCGTTTGAAAATACGGGGTCGTCTACAAATAGAATATGAATACCAATAAGGTATGAATATATCAACTCAAGATGACAATAATGAGCACCTATGGCTATGAATAATCTACGAAAATTATCTAGCAATATCATTTTTATGCTTTAACGAAATATAAAGAATGAAGGGAACACTCTTACCATACCTTTCATATCGGTACCAGTGATCTATGAATTCTTACCCAAATCCTAGAAAAATTACAATATGGTGCAAGCTCAATCAACAGTCAAGAGTACAAAATACAATAATAATATGATAAAAGATACAATTTTTTTACTAAAAAAAATAAATACTATGTGCGTCTTACCAGAGCTAGAATTAACAAAAGGAGAAACTTACCTTACTCTCAAGATTGGAGTACTTCTCGAACCCTCACCACACATAGAAACCCTTACTCAAACACCACCCAGAGAGTTACACCATCAAATCAATAGAGGAAACTATATAGGAAAGATGGGTTTGTGATGTAGAGCAATTTCTGCTTAATCTAAGACCATCAACATATATGGAGGATTTCAAGTGTTTTACTCTAAAATTTTCATGTTTTTGGGTAAGAAAGTGATTTATATAATGGATAAGGAGATTTTAGTAAGCTCCATTGTCACAAACCTACCCCCTAGATGTAACAAGGCGTACAAGACCCCGAGAGGCCTCTTAAAAACCATTTAGCATATCATAATATAAATAATAGAAAAATGAGCGGAAATTTAAAATATTTCAATACAATCAAAGTCTTTATAAAATGAAGCGGAAGTCTAATACAATTGTCTCAAACCATCTAAACCACATGAATAAATCTTGGGACACAACCCAGATAATAGTCCAAATATGAAATGAAAGACATAAAGGAACATGGTGGTTAAATACTCGAATTCTATGAGGACTCCCCACTTCTTCAATCCTTGATCTACTATGATCCTAGACACAAGTGTGAGAATCAATATCGCCGGACCCTACATTTGATAAGAATGTATGCAAGAGTATGCGTTAGTAAAAAAATGTACTAAATATGATGGCCTGCATAAACAACATAAACATAATTGTTAGTTAATATAAACCATAAGAATAATCAATGTGCATAAATCATCATCATCATAATAAGAAAGGAACACTCCTCAAGTAACCTTACTCATCCCTAAGAAAGATTTGGGCCATCCGCTTCTACTCTAGTCAAGCTTACCTCATGGAAGGCTTCTCAAGGAACAATCCAAGCTATTCATTCTTTATATCATAGTTCTCATTATTCATACTTACTTTTAAAGACATGGGGACTTGCCTTTTGCCTTACTTACAAAGGCTAATGGGTACTCGCCTCTTGCCTTAATTACTTTAAGACCATTGGTACTCACCTCCACAATCTCGTCATATGACACGGGTACTCGCCTCCACATCATTTCATAAGGATTACGGTACTCGCCTCTATGTCCATTCATCATAGTAAGAACGTAGGGTCTCGCCTCTTGTTCAATACTAAGGATTATGGGAAATCACCACATATCCTTTCATATGGAGTCATGGGTAGTCGCCTCTAGCCTCATCAATTACATAGTTTGTTAGTCCGGATTCATTTTAGGTGAGCAATCCTTTCAACCAAGAATCATTCATGTGAGAAAGCCCTTCACATTCATACTTCATCAATTCATGTGGTAAGTATCTCTTCCACAACACCAACATCAATTACCTACAATTAATATTATAAGCTTTACTCTCAAAGCAACAATCATTATAATTCATTAATCCTATATGGATAAACCTAAACCCACAAAGTTTCCCTTCATGGAATCAACCCAACTTTATTAATTCTAACGTAACCTAGAAACATAGGCTAGGCATGGGTACATGTAATTTCATCCTAAAAAATGATTTAATATCAATTCAATCATAAACAATCATTATCCACTCAATTGGATCAACATTCACCACTACCCATAATATTGGAAGAAACCCTATTTAGAATTGGGGATTTCATCTTCACAATTGTGGAAATCTAGGGGACTCCATGGAAGAAAGGATACAATGGATGAAAAGCCATTATTCCTTGATTACAAATCCCACACAAGCTTGATGATTGGAGACTTGAACGTGACCTATCTTTAATTTCTTCCTTCTTCTTCCAACGTCTAGAGAGAGAATAATTCAGAGGAGTTTTGGGAATTCTTTTTGGGATTTTGAGACAATTACTTGAATGGGGAATTTTGGGGGTAATACTTATATAGGTGTTATAGACTTAGGGAAAATAACACCACATTGATTTAATTAAAATCGGAAAAGAACCAACTTCCCTTAAAAATAACTGTTAGTCCACGATCGACGGAACCCGACCGACGGACTGTCGATCAACCTAATGTCCTAGTCATTCATCGATCATGGTCAGAAACTTGGGATTTCAGGGCCTCAACCACAGACCAGACCATGAACCATGGAATGACCTACGGACCGTAGGTGAGGCCGTGGATGACACCTGCAATTTTCCCAAAATTTCATCATTATCCCTTTCTCGGATACAAAGTGTTACACTAGCACTCTCACTTAGCCCTAGGTTAGCCTACTAGATTTCGGGGTGTTACATTATCTCCCTCTTGGGAACATTCATCCTCAAATGACGATTCTTGACACCTTTCAGAAGTAAAGACTCAACGCTAGTAGCCCATCATGCATGCAATTTATCTAAATATACATAAGAAAGGACGAATTTCATCTCCAAGCAAAACATGCTTAATGCATCTCAAGGAACTAGGAACCACATCTAACAACTCAATATGCATGAAATTTTTAGATTTCTTATATTCAAGAAGGAATTACATTCTCCAAACATAAAAGCATGCTCAACACAATCTCATGGAGCTCATATGCACTTTAATCTCAAAAAGCATATCTAAAACATTTTTATCAATTCATCTTATGAAGTGTATAGGAAACTCATACTCAATGCACTACAACATGAGGAAAATCAATCATATAAACTCATTTTCTTTCAAAACACAAGTTTTCATGAACATGCATGACATAAGGTAATCATGGGAATATCTAAAACACATGACTCCACATCATAAAACAAACAAAGAGTAACCTCATTACCTCATGCTAGAGTAGAAGGAAAAAAGATGAGGATATCGGGACTTCATATCAGCCTCGGCCTACCAAGTAGCACCCTCAACTAAGTGGTTTCTCAACAATACCCTCACCAAAGAAACTTCTTTGTTTTTCAATCTCTTAACTTTCCGGTCCAAGATCTCCACCGGTACCTCTAAATAAGAGAGACTTTCATCAACCCCAAGCATTATAGGGGAACTATGGATGTCGTATCTCCAACACACTTCTTAATCATAGAGATATGGAGAACCGGATGCACCATTACCAAATCATTTGGCAAATCGAGTTCATAAGCAACCTTACCAACACATCTCAAGATTTGATACAGGCCTACGTATCGGGGATTAAGTTTCCCTTTCTTCCCAAATATCATCACACCCTTCATGGGTGTGATTTTCAAATAGGGCCAATCACTAACCTCAAAATCAAGGTCTCTCTTTTTAACATCAACATAGGACTTTTTCATCTTTGGGTCATTCTCAACCTTTTTATAATGAGCCGGAATTTTTCTATAGCCTCATGATCTAATATGTGTCCAATTAAGGCAACCTCACCCACTTCAAACCACCCTATAAGAGATCTACACATGTTACCATGAAGAGCTTCAAAGAGAGGCATACCAATACTAGAATGGTAGCTATTATTATAAGTGAACTCTATCAATGACATATCCTCTAAAGTTTGGATTGTTCACTCCGCTTGCCCATCAGTTTAGTTTGTGGGTGAAAGGTTGTGCTAAGTCTCACTTTTGTGCCAAGACCCTTCTAGAATGACTTCCAAAACTGGGAAGTAAACTTAGTACCTCTATCAAAGATAATAGACAAGGGTATCCTATCTAACCTTACCATTTCCCACAAATACAACTTGGCATAGTCTTTGCCACATAAGAAACTTTGATGGGAATAAAATGGGCCGATTTCGTCATTCGATCTACTATAACACAAATTGAATCATATTGTGGCCAAGTACGTGGCAACCCTACTATAAAGTCCATAATCACTTCTTCTCACTTCCAAGTAGGAATGCTAATGTCTTGGGATAAACCTTTTGGTTTATGATGCTCAACCTTCACTTGTTGGCATTTGGAAACTTAGCCACAAATCCCAAAATATCCTTCTTCATCCCATTCCACCAATAGATCTCCTGCAAATCACGGTACATCTTGGTGGCTCCCGGGTGAATGGAATAGCGAGAACTATGAGCTTTTGTTAAGATTTGCTCTATTAAGTCATCAACATTTGGAACACTTAATCAACCTTGGTATCTAAGTACTCCATATCCTCCTTGAGAGAATGCCTCAACAGAGTTTTTGAGCACTGCTTCCTTCAATTCTACCAAAGTCGGATCAAGATATTATTTAGCTTTCACAACACATATTATAGACGATTTGGAACTATTTTGAACCATAATACCACACTTGGTGGAGTCCATCAATCGATCACCCAAACGGGCCAATCTATATACCTCTCGTACCAATTCCTTCTTATCATCATCAATGTGAGCAACACTACCCATAGACAACCTACTAAGAGCATCCGCTACTACATTCACCTTTCCGGGGTGATAGAGAACACTCATATCATAATCCTTTAATAACTCAAGCCACCTTCTTTGGTGAAGATTCAAATCTCTTTGATTAAACACATATTGCAAGCTTTTGTGGTCGGTGAACACATCTACATGCACACCATACAAATAATGCCTCCATATCTTTAAGGCAAAAACCACCCTCACTAATTCAAGATCGTGGGTCGAATAATTCTTCTCATGACCCTTAAGTTTCCTTGAAGCATAGGCAATAACTTTCTGTTTTGCATAAGCACACATCCTGACCCTATTCTCGAGGCATCACAATATACCACAAAACCATCCGTTCCTTCTGATAAAGTCAAAACGTGAGTGGAAGTAAGTCTATATTTCAACTCTTGAAAACTCTTTTCACATAATTTGGACAATACAAACTTAGACTTCTTTTGAGTCAAAGTCATCAATGGAGAGGCAATAGAAGAAAAACCCTTAACAAATCGTCGATAATAATCGGCCAAACTCAAGAAATTCCTAATGTCTGAAGGTGATAGAGGTCTAGGCCATCTCTTGACCCTATCTGTCTTCTTAAGATCTACCTCTATACCTTTGCATGAAACAATATGACCAAGGAAAGCTACAAACCTTAACCAAAACTCTCACTTGCTAAACTTCAAAAAGAGTTGTTGTTCCTTAAGGATTTGCAACACAATCCTCAAATGATCAATATGCTCACCCTCACTGCTTGAGTAAATAAAAATATCATTGATGAACACAATAAAAAACATATCAAGGTATTTTCTAGAGCCTATTCATCAAGTCCATAAATGCCACCGGAGCATTAGTCAACCCAAACGACATTACCAGAAACTCATAGTGACCATATTGGGTTCTAAAAGCAGTCTTCAAAATATCTTCTTCCTTCACCCTCATTTGGTGATAACCCGATCAGAGATCAATTTTAGAGAAATAACTTGCCCCTTGAAGTTGGTCAAACAAATAATCAATCCTTGGGAGAGGATTCTTGTTCTTAATAGACACTTTGTTCAACTGTCAATAGTGTAACACCCCAAAAACTAGTAGGCTAAACTAGAGCTTAATAAGAGGGTTAGAGTCATAAACGTAACTCTCTGTACTTAGAAATAAATAGTTTCGTGTTGGAAAGTCAAGGCATGACACCCAAGGACCAACCATGGGTCCTTGAGAAAGACCATAGAAAACTTCCTGGGCAGTGGACATTGGAGGGGAACCACACCTCGTAGGTCAGTCCACGACCATGGATGAGGGGGATCGTAGGTCAGGCATGCATTTCACTTCCTTTGAACCCCGACCCAGGTTTCACCAATACGGGTCATGGGTCCAACCACAGTCCGTATGTGAGGGCCAAAGTCTTTGACCACAAACCACGCCCAACCAAGACGGGTCGTGGTTCCATACATGGTCCGTAGGTTAGGGGTTCATGGTTCACGCCTAGAATTGCTTTTTGGAAGTTAAGCTTATAGGCATTTCGGGGATTATCGGTTTTAATTAAGAACTAAGTGAGGTCGTTTTAGGTTAAATTAGATCACCTATATAAGGATTTTAATTCACTAAACTAAGTCAATTACCTCATTATTTATAAAACCCAAAACTGGTCCCAAAACTTTATCCTCTACAAATAAAATTCTCTCTCTAAAACTTGAAGGAAGAAGAAGAAGAAGAAGAAGAAGGAAGTTAGAGCTAGGGTTCAAGGAATAAGGTTTTCATCTCAAATTCATTGGATTCCATTGCTAAGGTACATTAGTCCTTCATCCATGGATAGCCTTAATCCATGGATCCCCTTCAAAACCCCAATTTTGAAGATAGAAATCCCTAAAAGCTAGGGTTTGATTCCAAAACCATGGATTCCTTTCAAAAATGACTATAATTCTTGAATTAATTTATGTTATGATTGAATTGATCAATCATTATGGTTTTTATATTGAAATCCCAAAGAACCCATGAAACTCCCATATTTCCCAATTATGATCTTGTGATGTGGATTTGTGGATGAAAGAAGGTTATTATGAGATTATGCTTGTAGTAATTGAACTGCTTGAATTATGTAATTATCCATATCTAATGTAGTTAATTCTAGATGTGTTGATTCAATATGAGCTTTGATCCTTGAAAGGGCAAATTATGATATTATCCATGAATTATAAGTTTAGTATATGCTTTAAGAAAAGTTTGAGAGTAAAGTGAATATGATCATGATCTAGTTGCTGTGTTGTTGAAAGGTTATTCTCATATACACACTTATGCATGCATATGATATGATGTGAATGGTTTTCTAACAATATGATGACTCTAAGATTGGAAGGCTTTCTCAACTATTTAATCTATGTAGACATGGACGGTGAAAGGTTATTCTCACGCATGGTCTAATAATCTATCTTATGATTTATGTTGGATTGAGTGTCAAGACATTCTTCCATAAATATGAACCTATGTCAAGACTTAATATGAACTCATGGGAATTAATGCTTAGCACCGAGTGGATATTGAATATGAGAGGGAAGCTTTTATGCTAGTTGAGTCCGGCTTTCCAAATGGGTTGCTTCTACGCTAGTTGAGTCTAGGTTCCCAAAGTATGTCTCATGATATGGAAACCTTCAACTTTAGTTGAGTCTGGGTTTGTAATAGCAATCTCCCTACCCCACAACCTATATGGCCTCATAGGTATTTAGCTAATTGATCCACCTAAGCTAAGAGTATGGTTCTACCTTAGGCAAGTAGGACAACCCATTTTCAGTATGGGGTAGACACCAGATTCCATGTTAAGCTCACATGGTCTATCTCGGTTAATGCTTATTCCCATAATGACAACAATATGAACAAGAATATGAATTATGAATTATAGTTACTCAAGAAGCTTTACTTAGCATGGGTGAGATTTATGGGGTCTTATTCGTGCATTGCACATGTATTCTTTGAGGACATTTATGATATGTTCCTCTTATGTTATGATGCTCTATGTAATGAATATGCTTATGGCTTATGCTTTTCCACTATCTTCAAAATGATGTTTTCACTTAGTAAATTGCATGCATTCCACTAAATGTCCATTTTAGCATGTTTTTAGTATTTTAATGCATGGCTATCATACTTGGTGCATTTTTGTACTAATGTCTACTTTTCCTACATTTTCTACAAGTGTAGGGTCCGGTTATCAAGGTGCTAATCATTGTGGCTAGAAGCTAGGATTTGCTTATTCTCCTAGCTTGTTGGTGAATCCTCAAGATTCGAGGACGGATTTAATCTCTTTGTAGTTTCTTTCATGTTTTTCTCTCCGGATTATGTTGTATGGGTTCTGCCCCTCTTTCTCATCCGAATATTGTAATAGATGGCCATGTTGAGACTTAGAGTCTAGACTTATGATTTTCTTTAAATGAAAATTTTAGACTTGAAATGTGTTTTTAATCTTATTGTTCTATTGCTTATGTTATGATATGCTAAGTGGCTTACATGGAGCCTTTAGGGTTCTATGTGCCTTATCACATCTAGGGGGTACCCTGGGTCATGAAAAACATGGTAATCAGAGCATGAGGTTTAGAATGATTTAGGATTATGTATCATAAGCAACGTCTAGTGGACTTTTGTTTATGAGTGTGAAGCGCACGACACCTATGAATGAGAGGCTATAAGATATTTAGGAATTTTCACTTCTTCGTTACTCTTAAGTCGTGCCTTAGAGGTTAACTCTAGAAGATTTCTTTTCATAATCCTTCTCTTGTGTCTTTAAGATATGAATACATGAAGGACTAATGCTACAAGGATGGAAGAGGACAATGTGAATCAAGAACCTCCTCAAGCTCCGATTGATCCTTCGGCTATGTCGAATGTGGAGGTTAGGTCGGCTTTTCAAATGTTGGCCCAAACTTTGACGACTCAAGCTCAAGCTGTGATGTCTCAGGCCAATGGATCTATTGTAACTCCGGTGAATCCTAATGTTAATTCGACTGCTTCAAGAGTTAGGGATTTTGCTCGAATGAACACTCCCAAATTTTATGGTTCCAAAGTGGAAGAGGATTCTCAAAGGTTCATCGACGAGGTTTAAAAAGTTCTTAATATTATGGGAGTATCTTCGGAAGAGAGTGCAGAGTTAACCGCTTACCAACTAAAAAATGTTGCTCACGTATGTATGAGTAGTGGAAGAGTGGAAGACCCATAGGAGTGGGCCCGGTTGAATAGGAATTGTTCAAATCGGCATTTCATGATAGATTCTTTCCCCTAGAGTTGAGGCCAAGAGATCATTAACCTACGTCAAGGAAGTATGAGTGTGAAGGAGTATTCCCTAAAGTTTACTTAATTATCTAAGTATTCTCCATCTATGGTTATGGATTTGAGGGATAAGATGAATAAGTTTGTTTCTGATATGGTGGTGAAAGAGTGTTGTTCCGCCATGCTCATTGGTGACATGGACATCTCTCGTCTCATGGTCCATGAACAACAAATTATGGAGGAGAAACTCAAGGAAAAGAATAGAGAGGTGAAAAGAGCTAGAACAGATGATCGGAACCTGTCCAATGCTAGGTCTGATGGGCAAGGTCGTCCAAGGTTTAGACAAAGGTTTTCCAACCAAGGTTCCTCTAGTTATCCAAGGGTCAACAAGGATAGGGTTTCCAACCCTAAACCTCAAGGAGGTAATAGTGGTGGTTCTTATGTGGCTAGTCCTAATTGTGCAAAATATGGAAGAGAGCATGATGGTAAGTGCCTAGTTGGCACTGATTGGTGGTTTAATTGTGGGAAGATTGGCCACAAGAGGAGAGACCGTCTGATGCTAAAGGTTACGGGAAGAAAAGATAAACATGCTCATGTGAGTGGTTCAAACGCCAATACCCCAAAGCAAAACTGCTTTTATGCCCTTCAATCCCGATGTATCCAAGAGAGTTCCCCGTATGTGGTTACCGTTATGTTAAAAGTCCTTCTTATTAATCTATATGCCTTGTTAGATCCCGGTGCTACTTTGTCCTTTGTGACACCTTATGTGGTCATGAAGTTTGATATACTCCCCGAAGTGTTAGTAGAACCTTTTTCGGTCACTACCCCAGCTGGTGACTCGGTGGTGGATAAGAGAGTCTATAGGGGATGTCCCATTTTCTTATTCGATTGTGTTACTTTGTTGGATTTGGTAGAGTTGTACATGTTAAACTTTAATGTGATTTTGGGTATGGATTGGTTGCATGCATGTTATGCCTCTATCAATTGTAGGACCCGGGTGGCTAGGTTCCAATTTCCAAATGAGCCTATCTTAGAGTGGAAGGGGGGAAATTCTATGCCTAGAGGTCAATTTTTCTCTTTTCTTAAGACTAGGAAGATGAAATCTAAAGGGCTTATTTACCATATTGTTAGGGTGAGGGATGATAAATCTGAAACCCCTTCTCTAGAGTCGATTCCGGTAGTGAATGAATTCATGGATGTTTTCCCCAACGATTTGCCTGGTATTCCTCCTGAGTGGGAAATAGAATTTGCTATTGACCTTTTACGGGATACTCAACATATCTCTATCCCTCCTTATAGAATGGCTCTTGTCGAGTTAAAAGAGTTGAAAGAGCAACTAAATGATTTGCTAGATAAGGGTTTCATCCAACCGAATATCTCTCCAGTGCTCCGATGTTGTTTGTTAGAAATAAAGATGGGTCTCTTAGAATGTGCATTCATTATCGTCAATTGAATAAAGTAACAATCAAGAACAAGTATCCTCTTTCATGAATCAATGACTTATTTGACTAACTTCAAGAGTCTAGTTATTTCTCTGAGATTGATCTTTGTTCGGGTTATCACAAAATGAGGGTGAGAGGGGATGATATTCCCAAAATGGCCTTTAGAACCCGGTATGGTCACTATGAGTTTGTGGTAATGTCATTTGGGTTGACTAATGCTCTACTGGCATTTATGGACTTGATGAATAGAGTGTTTAGGCAATACCTAGACATGTTTGTGATTGTGTTTGTGAATGATATCTTGATCCACTCAAAGAGTTAGAATGAACATATGGACAATTAGAGCATTGTGTTGCAAGTTCTTAAGGACCAACAACTTTTTGCAAAGTTTAGCAAGTGTGAATTTTGGTTAAGGTCTGTAGCTTTCCTTGGTCATATTGTGTAAAGTGAGGGTATTGAGGTAGATCTTAAGAAGACGGATGCGGTCAAAAGTTTGCCTACACGTCTAACTCCTTCTGACATTAGAAGTTTTTTGGGTTTGGCCGGTTACTATAGTAGGTTTGTTGAGGGGTTTTCTTCCATTGCTTCTCCGTTAACGACATTGACTCAAAATAAGGCTAAGTTTGTGTGGTCGGAAGCTTGTGAGAAAAGTATCCAGGAATTGAAAGATAGACTTACTTCCGCTTTGGTGTTGACCTTATCGGAAGGTACAAATGGTTTTGTGGTGTATTGTGATGCCTCTAGAGTTGGGTTGGGATGGGTGCTTATAAAAAATGGTAAGGTTATTGCCTATGCCACAAGGCAACTTAAAGTGCATGAGAAAAATTATCCTACCCATGATCTTAAGTTAGCGGTAGTTGTTTTTTCCTTAAAGATATGGAGGCATTATTTGTATGAGGTCCATGTGGATGTTTTCACCGAACAGAAAAGTCTACACTATGTGTTTAGTCAAAAGGACCCAAATCTTTGTCAACGAATATCGTTAGAATTATTGAAGAATTATGATACACGTGTCCTTTATCACCTCGACAAAGCTAATATGGTAGTGGATGCTCTTAGTGGGTTGTCGATGGGTAGTGTGGTTCATGTAGTAGATGAAAAGAAAGAGTTGATCCGTGATTTGCATAGGTTGGCCCGACTAGGTGTTCAACTAATGGATTCCACCAAGGGTGGCGTCATGGTCCATAATTGTTCCGAATCGTCCTTTTTAATGGATATAAAATCTAAGCAAAGTCTAGATCCTATCTTGGTTGAATTGAAAGTGGCGGTACTCAAAAAGTCCGTTAAGGCTTTCTCCCATGGGGGAGATGGGGTGTTGAGGAATCAAGGTAGGTTATGTGTTCCAAATATTGACGGCTTGAGAGAGCAAATTTTAGAAGAAGCGCATAGTTTTTGGTATTCTATTCACCCGTGAGCCACTAAGATGTATCGTGACCTACCGGAGGTCTATTGGTTGAATGGGATGAAAATGACATCACGGAATTTATGGCCAAATATCCTATTGTCAACAAGTTAAGGTTGAGAACCAAAGGATGGGAGACTTGTCACAAGATATTGCTATTCCTACTTGGAAATGGGAAGATGTGAACATTGATTTTATTGTAGGCTTTCCACGTACTAGACGACAACATGAATCAATATGGGTAATAGTGGATCGGATGACTAAGTTTACTCATTTCATTCCCATAAAGGTGTCTTACTCGGCGTAATAGTATGCTAAATTGTATGTGAGGGAGATAGTAAGGCTACATGGTGTACCATTGTCTATAATTTGGGATCGAGGTCCTAATTTACTTCACAATTTTGGAAATCTTTCTAAATCGGGCAAGGTACCAAGGTGAAGCTTAGCACCACTTTTCACCCTCCAACGGATGGTTAAGTTAAACACACTATTCAGACTTTAGAGGACATGTTGAGGGCATGTATGATAGATTTTAAAGGCAATTGGGATGACCATATGTCGTTAGTTGAGTTTGCTTATAATAACAGTTATCACTACAGTATCGACATGGCTCCCTTAGAGGCTCTCTATGGTAGGAGATGTAAGTCTGCTATAGAATGGTTGGAAGTAGGGGAAGTTTCTCTCCTAGGCCCAGAATTGGTGCATGAGGCATTTGAGATAATTCAGGTTATAAGAGAGAGGTTAAGGACAACCCAAAGTCGGCAAAAGTCCTATACCGATGTTAGTAGAAGAGACCTCTAATTCGATGTCCATGATTGGGTTTATTTGAAAATCTCACCCATGAAGGGTGTTATGAGATTTGGAAAGAAGAGGAAACTTAGTCCTCGGTTTGTGGGTCCATATTAGATTGTGAGGCGTGCCTATAAGGTTACATATGAGTTAGATTTACAAAACTAGTTGGCGTTTGTGCATCCGGTGTTCCATGTCTCAATGTTGAAGAAATGTAGTGGGGATCCATCAACCATAGTTCCCTTAAAGGGTTTACAGATTAAGGAGAATCTTGCTTACGAAGAGGTACTGGTTGAGATTCTAGACCGGCTAGTCAAGAGGTTGAGAAACAAGAAAGTTGCCTTCGTGAAGGTATTGTGTAGAAATCACTTAGTTGAGGGTGCTACTTGGGAGGCTGAGGCCGATATGAAGTCTCGACATCCTCATCTCTTTCCTTCTACTCCTATTCAAGCTTGAGGTAAGTAGTTCCTCTAGAGTTTTCTCGTTTTGTGAGGTCATGTGTGATTTATGTGTTTCCATGATTTCCTTATGTTATGCATGTTCTTGAGAAATTTATGTTTAGTAAGATAATGAGGTTTTATGATTTATGCTCCTCATGTTGTTGTGCATTTAGTATGATTAGCCTATTTGACTTCATGAGATGAATTGATGAACATGTTGTAGTATGGTTTTGGTGAGTAAATTGCATATTAGCTCAATGATGTTGTATTGAGCATGCTTTAGTTGGAGAAGGTAGTTCCTCCTATGACTATGAAAAATGTTGAAATTTCATGCATAATAGGTTGTTAGATGTAGTTCTTACTTCCTTGTGATGCATAGATTTTGTTGGAGATGGAGTTGATGTTTCCTCCTTTGAATTGTGTATTATTTTGATGTTTCAAGCATGATGGTCTGCTAGTCTTGAGTCTTCATTTTCGTAAGGTTTCTAGATCGTCATTCGAGGACGAATGTTCCCTAAGGGGAGATATTGTAACACCTCAGAAAATAGAAGGCGAAACTAGAGCTTAATAAGAGGATTAAAGTCATAAACATAACTCCCCGTACTTAAAAATAAAGGGTTTCGTGTTGTAACGTTAAGGCATGACCCCCAAGGACCAACCATGGTTCCTTGATAAAGACCCTAGAAAACTGCCTAGGCAGTGGACCACAGAGGGGACCCACGGCTCGTGGGTCAGTCAACGCCCGTGGATGAGGGGGCCCGTAGGTCGAGCCTGCAAATCAGGTCCTCTAAACCTCGACCCATGTTTCACCAGCATGGGCAGTGGGTCCAACCACGGTCCGTAGGTGAGGCTCTCATGGGTGAGGGCCAAAGTCTCTGACCACGAACCACGCCCAACCATGACGGGTCTTGGTTCCATACACGGGCCGTAGTTCAGGGGTCCGTTGTTCAGGCCTGGAACTGGTTTTTGGCAGTTAAGCTTAAGGGCATTTTAGGGTTTTCCGATTTTAATTAATAACTAAGTGAGGTCGTTTTAGGCTAAATTAGATCACCTATATAAGGATTTAATTCACTAAATTAAGTCAATTACCTCATTATTTCTAAAACCCAAAACTAATCCCAAAAGTTCATGCTCTCCAAAGAAAATTCTCTCTCTAGAACTTCAAGGAAGAAGATGAAGGAAGTTGGAGCTAGGGTTCAAGGAGAAAGGTTTTGTTCTAAAATTCATTGGCTTCCATTTCTAAGGTATGGTAGTCGTTCATCCATGGAGCCCCTTCAAAACCCAAATTCAAAGATAGAAATCCCAAAAAACTAGGGTTTGATTCCAAAACCATGGGTTCCGTTCAAAAATGATTCTAATGTTTGAATTACTTTATGTTATGATTGAATTGATGATTTATTATGGTTTTTATGTTGAAATCCCCAAGAACCCATGAAACTCCCATATTTCCCAATTATGATCTTGTGATGTGGATTTGTTGATGAAAGAAGGATATTATGAGATTATGCTTCTTTTAATTGAACTACTTGAATTATGTAATTATCCATGTCTAATGTAGTGAATTCTAGATGTGTTGATTTAGTATGAGCTTTTATCTTCGAAAGGGCAAATTATGATATTATGCATGAAATATGAAGTTTAGTATATTTCTCAAGAACATTTTGAGAGTAAAGTGACTATGACCATGATCTAGTTGTTGTGTTATTGAAAGGTAATTCTCGTATACACACTTAGGCATGAATATGATATGATGTGAAGGGTTTTCTCACAATATGATGATTCTAAGGTTGAAAGGTTTTCTCACCTATTGAATCTATATGTAGACATGGACGGTAAAATGTTATTCTCCCTCATGGGCTAATGAGCTATCTTATGAGTTGTGTGGGATTGAGTTTCAACACATTATTCCATAAGTATGAACTTAAGTCAAGACTTAATATGAACATATGGGAATTAATGCTTAGGACCAAGTAGATATTGAATATGAGAGGGAAGCTTTTACGCTAGTTGAGTCTGGCTTTCCAAATGGGCTCATTTTATTCTAGTTGAGTCCAGGTTCCCAAATTATGTTTCATGAGATGGAAACCTTCTACCTTAGTTGAGTCCGAGTTTCTAGTAGAAATCTCCTTACCCCATAAACTATGTGCCCTCATAGGTATTTAGCTAGTGGATTCACCTAAGCTAAGAGTATGGTTGTACCTAAGGCAAGTAGGACAATCCGTTTTCGGTGTGGGGTAGACACCGGATTACATGCTAAGCTCACATGGTCTATGTCGGTTAAGGCATATTCCCATAATGACAACAATATGAACAATAATATGAATTATGAATTATAGTTACTCAAGAAGCTTTACTTAGCATGGGTGAGATTTATGGGGTCTTATTCATGCATTGCACAAGAATGCTTTGAGGGTATTTATGATATGTTCCCCTTATGTTATGATGCTCTATGTAATGAATATGCTTTTGTCTTATCATTTTCCACTATTTTCATACTGATGTTTTAACTTAGTAAATTGCATGCATTCCACTAAAATGTCCATTTTACTATGTTTTCAATGTTTTTATGCATGGCTATCATACTTAGTGCATTTTTGTACTAACGCCTACTTTTCCTACATTTTTCCCAAGTGTAGGGTCCGATTCTCAAGGTTCTAATCATTGTGACTAGAAGCATGGAGTTGATTATTCTCCTATCTTGTTGGTGAGTCCTCAAGATTCGAGGACATATGTTATGTCTTTGTTGTTTCTTTCTTGTATTTCCTTTTAGATTATGGTGTATAGGCTGTGCCACTCTTTCTTATTTGAATATTGTAATAGATGGCTATGTTGAGACTTAGAGTTTAGACATTTGATTTTCTGTAAATGAAAATTTTAGACTTGAAATGTGCTTTTACTCTTATTGTTCTATTGCTTATGTTATGATATGCTAAGTGGCTTACATGAAGCCTTTCGGGGTTATGTTGTCCATGTAACATATTGGGGGTACCCTAGGTCGTGACAGATAGTCGATACACATTCGGAGTGAACTATCCTTTTTCTTAACGAACAACACCAGACCACCCCATGGTGTGATACTTGGTCGGATGAAACCTTGGTCTAACAGATCTTTCAATTGTTCCTTCAACTCCTTAAGTTCTGCCGGAGCCATTCAATAAAGAGGAATAGAAATAGGTTGCGTATCCGGGAGAAGGCCAATACCAAAATGTATTTCCCTTTCGTGAGGTATACTGGGTAGATCATCCGGGAACACTTTCGAAAACTCTTTTACAATTGGAACCGACTCAAGAGAAGGGGTTCCAAAATCTACATCCCTTACCATCACTAGATGGTAAAAGCAACCCTTAGAAATCATCTTTCTAGATTTAAGACAAGAAATAACCTGACTCTTAGGCATAGAATTCCCCCCCCCCCCCCTCCACTGTAGGATAGGCTCATTTGGGAATTGGAAATTATCCACCCTAGTTCTACAATCGATAGAAGCATGACATGAATGCAACCAATCCATACCAAGGATGACATCAAAGTATAACATATCAAGTTAACAAGTCAATAAGAGTAACTCTATGGTAAAAGGAAATGGGATACTTTTGGTATACCTTCTCAGCCAACACAGAATCACCAACATAGGTAGAGACAGAAAAAAGTTCTAATAACACTTTAGGAAGCACATCAAATATCATAGCCACATAGGGCGTCACAAAGTACAAAGTAGCACAGGGATCAAGTAAAGCCTATACATCTATTTGTAAAACTTTCAACATACTGGTAGCCACATCAGGAAAACTCTCTTGATCACCTCTAGTTTGGAGTGCATATAATCGGTTTTGCTTAGGGGCATTCGCACCCGAACCACTTGGACCGGATGAAGAGTAGGGTTGAGCCCTACGATGAGTATCTCCCTTATTCTTAGCAACTGAGGGACATCCCCTTCTCTTGTGACCCGTCTTACCACACCCAAAGCAAGCATTGGAGCTCGTTAGACACTTACTCTCGTGATTTCTTCCACATTTAGCACAAGTAGGCATTGAGGACCTACTACCATCCTCTTGAGGTTTAGGGTTAGACACCCTTACATTGTAAGACCTAGGAGGAACATTTGAAGAACCGTGCCCACAGAACTTTTGTCGAAACCTTGAACGACCTCGTCCACCAGCCTAGAATATGAAAAGTTACCATCATCTCTTCTTGCCCTTTTTGCTTCCATATATTTTCCAAGAGATTTTTCTCTTCAATTTATTGTACATGCACCATAAGGCGACAAATTTCCATGTCATGGATAAGCATAGCGGTGCGGCATTCTTTGACTACCAAGTCGGACACACCCCACGCAAACTTACTCATCTTGGTCCTATAATCCGCCACAATAGAAGGAGCATATTTAGATAGTTGAGTGAACCTCAATGCATATTCCCTTACACTCATATTTCCTTGTCAAAGGTTAATGAACTTAAGTACTTTGGCCTCTGTCATCTCAAGAGGGAAGAATCTATCAAGAAAAGAACTTTCGAACCTTTCACATTCTATAGGATCCGCTCCTTTCGGCCTTGCTTCTTTCCATTGATTGAACCAAATTTGAGAAACCCCTTTGAGTTGATAAGAGGAAAATTCCGCCTTCTCTACCAGAGTCACTCCCATTATAGAAAGTATCTTATAGACCTCATTGATAAACTCTTGAGGATCTTTCTCAACTTTGGAGCCATAAACTTTCGGAGGGTTCATCCTTGTAAAGTCCCTCACTCTTGTCGCATCCGTACCCACATTTGGGTTCACGGGGGGCTACCACCTCTCTATTAGCTTGAGCCAACACTTGGAAAGCCGACCTAAACTCCGCAATGGTTACAATCACAGCCAAAGGATCAATCGGAGCTTGAGGAGGAGCTTGGGGAGTAACTACTTGACCCACATTGTCTCCCTCAATCCTTCTAGCATTAGTCCTTCTAGTAGTCATATCCTGGAAACCATCGGGTAAGGATTAAGAGAAAGATTTTATAGAGTTAAACTCTATGACACGACTTAGAGAAATGAAGAAAAGAAGCTTCCTAAACATGTAGTAGCCTTTCATTCATAAATGTGGCGCACTACATACTTATGAACAAGACGCTACTTGACGTGATTCGAGACATACTAGAATCATTCTAAACCTTGTGCTCTAATTACTAAGTTTGTCATTACCTAGGGGTACCCCCTAATGTAATAAGGTGTACAAGACCCGGAGAGGCCTCATACAAACAACTTAGCATATCATAAAATAAAGTAATAGAAATGAGCGGAAATTTAAAATCAAAGTCTTTGTAAAACGAAGCGGAAGTCTAATACTATTGTCTCAAACCATCTAAACCATATGAATAAATATTGGGACACAACCCATACAATAGTTCAAACATGAAATGAAAGACAGAAATGAACATTTCAAATCCTTGAATGCTATGAGGACTCACCAAATCTTCAATCCTTGATCTACTATGATTCTAGCCACGAGTTTGAGAATCAATATCGCCGGACCCTACATTTGATAAGAATGTAGGAAAGAGTATGCGTTAGTACAAAACTGTACTAAATATGATAGCTAGCACAAACAACATAAACATAATGGTTAGTCAATATAAACCATAAGAATAATCAATGTACATAAATCATTATCATAATAAGAAAGGAATACTGTTCAAGTAACCTTACTCATCCCTAGTCAAGACTTGGGTCGTCCACCTCTAGTCAAGCTTACCTCATCGAAGGCATCTCAAGCAACAATCCAATCTATTCATTCTTTATATCATAGTTCTCATTATTCATACTTACTTTTAAAGACATGAGGATTCGCCTCTTGCCTAGCTTATAAAGGCTTATGGGTACTCGCCTCTTGCCTTACTTACAACGGCTAATGGGTACTTGCCTCTTGCCTTACTTACTTTAAGATCATGGGTACTCACCTCCACAATCACGTCATATGACACGAGTACTCGCCTCCACATCATTACATAATGATCACATGTACTCACCTCCATGTCAATTCATTATAATGAGAACGCGGGGACTCGCCTCTTGTTCAATACTAAGGAGTATGGGAAATTACCTCATATCCTTTCATATGGAGGTCATGGGTAGTCGCCTCTAGCATCATCAATTACATAGTATTTTAGTCTAAATTCATTTTAGGTGAACAATCCTTTTAACCCAGAATCATTCATGTGAGAAAGACCTTCATATTCATATATTCATACTTAATCTTTTCATGTGGGAAGTATCTCTTCCACCAAACCAACATCAATTACCTACAATTCATATTATAAGATTTACTATCAATGCAACTATCATCATAATTTATGAATCCTATATGGATAAACCTAAACCCACAAAGTGTCCCTTCATGACATCAAACCAACTTTATCAATTCTAACCTAGAAATATAGGCTAGGCATGGGTACATGTAATTTCATCCTAAAATTAGGATTTACTATCAACTCAATCATACACAATCATTATCCACTCAATTGGATCAACATTCATCACTACCCACAATATTGGAAGAAATCCTAACTAGAATTGGGGACTTCATGTTCACAATTGGGGAAATCTAGGGTACTCCGTGGATGAAAAGCCATCATACCTTCATTACAAAGTCCATACAAGATGGAAGATTGGAGACTTCAAATTGACCTAGATTCAATTTCTTCCTTCTTCTTCCAACTTATAGAGAGAGAATATTTGAGGGGGGTTTTGGGAATTCTTTTTGGGCTTCTGAGAAAATGACTTAAATGGGGGATTTTCGGGGTTAAAAAATAATTATATAGCTGATTTAGACTTAGGCAAAACGACACCTTTTTGATTTAATTAAATCTTGAAAAGACCCAACAGCCCTTGAAAATAATTGTCAGTGTTGACACCCAATTTCGACCCTATGCAATTCGAGTTAACTATCGAGCTTCTTCAATTTCAAACAATTTGAAATAGACGTCTTTGAAATATACTAAAATATATATATTTTAAAATCTCTTTCTAATTAGTTTTGGCTAGTATTTTTTAGAAATAATTATATAATTTTACATATTGGTTTATATAATTTTCATCTTTTATATAAATATTTAATAAATAGCCTAAAAATAATGTTTAGAATAAGTACACATTTATTTCTTTGAATTAGTGACTTTTATAATTTTATATAATTAGTTCTCTATTTTAAGTAATGAATAAATCTTGATAATTATTTTACATTGTTTAAATTAAGAAGCTCAAATAATTAATCGATAAGTATTTCTCTTATTTTAATTTTGGCCGAATTAGTTATTTGGCTCAATTTGGCTATATCTAAGTTTAATTTGATTAGAACAACAATTAAAGTGGCCAAATTTTAAATAAAAAAAAGTCATCCCTTTGTTCTTTAACACCTGCACACATATACATATATTTACATATACAAACATATATGCATATATCCTATATTCCACGCTCTTACGCTCTTTTTCACTTTTTTCAGCAATCACGTACGCCTCTCACCTCTTTTTTCTTCCCAAAACCGAAAAAGTCCAGAGAGGAACCCTAGTTCTTTGTCCTCCCATCACCCCTGTCAGTCCCTCTCCCTAGTTTCAAAGATTACAGACCTCGGAACAAGATTTGTTGACTTTGGCTGAGAGAAATCTTACCCAAATTTGATGCAGATCAAGAGATATCACATTGAATCTGGATTTTCGGGGGTAGGTTCTCTTCTTGCTTGTTTTTCCTTCCATTCTCCAATCAATATCTTATCTCCCACTCAAACGGCTATTTGAATTCAAATCTTTATATATTTATTTTTTGCTATAAATACATGATATTGGTGCCATTTAGACAAAGACAAAGGGAAAAGAGAATAGGAATTTAAATGTTGGAGAATAGTATTCTTCGAAATCGAACCCATGAAGGTTTGAGCATAAATTTTTTTGTTTTTCTTTCAAGTTCGTTTACTTGTCTATTGGTGGAAGTGGACTTACTCTTTTAACTCGTTTGTCTCAGTTCTCTGGCCTCAAAAAGGTAAAATTCTCTCCAAATCTTGATTTATATATTGCTTCGCTTATGGGTTTAGTCATTTTATTTTTATTTTATTTTATTTTTTTCTTCTGTATGATTGTTTTTAGTTTGTTTTTTTACTGTTTAATTCATTCAAAATCTTGCATCGTTCTAGTCTATTGGAAATTTTGTTGGGTTAATTCTCCTGCCATATGAACATTTTCTTTAAATACCCGCTTGCTAGTTTTTCTTGTGTTTAAGTAGTATATAAGAGGGGTTTTTAAGTTTTGATATGGTTTATTGCTATTTAACTTTGAAGGAATAGTCACTCGTATTGATATTTTGATTTTGGTATCAAATAAGTTGACGAGAGTTTGAAATTCCCTTCTAGTATCTTCATTGTTCTAAAGGCTATAAATGATGAGCTTTGTCGAATAAACTTTATCATTGCAAAATATATAAATAAGTTTATTTCCATGCTTCAAGGTTTCAGCCTATGTGATACTACTGGAGTACCTACTGATAATATATGTCTAAACTTTTAATAGTTAATGTTAAATTTTTTTCTTTAATTTCCTATCCATGTTTTAAATTCCTCTTTGCCTAGTTTTCTTGCCACTACTAAAATTTAATTGCTTGCTTATCGATATACAGTGGTTCTTATTTTCTTTCTAAGAAAACCATGGATGAATTGGTCTAACAGTGACTTTGTGTTTAAATGGTTTAACCACCTTAGTATTTTTCTTCTTCTTTTTCTCATGTCATTTATTTTAGATAATTGCTTTATCATGTAGGTTTATTGAAAGAATCTACATTATCTTGGCAAAAATAATGAGTTTCTCTTCTTATGATTCAATAGATATTAAAACAGATGGTCTCTGGTAGCTTAGGATATGATTTATTTGGGTTAAGCTTTAAGTCATTAGTTTGCATAATATTTGAATTTGTCTTCAATTCTTAGTGTAATGGTATTATTATTATTATTTTTTGTATGAATAATTGTATGAATAACCTTTATCCATTCTCATATATAATGCCACCCTTCTAATAAAATTTTATTTGAATGATACAGTAGTTTATGTTTTAATTCCCTGCCTTCGGTTATTTAAATTACATTGGAAGAATGTTGGTTCTAACTTCCTTTATTTTTGTTTGTCATATGTGACGTCTATCCGAGTCCATTGTGGACTCCTCTATTCTTCCCATTGCATATCGAGTTGGGCCATGGAGATCCAAACTCTTCTTCTTTGAGTCGGCCTTGTCAATTATGCAGTATACATATTGAATCTACGCATAAGGAAGTTGGTCAAAGCCCAAAAATACATCAACAGGAGCTCACATTTGGACAACACTGAATTTAGGCCAAAAAGGACCAAATTCAGTTTCTCCTTTATTCTTAAATTATTTAATTGTGATTATTTATTATTTATTGTTCATTAACTCTAAATTTAATATTGTAAATTAATTTGGTCGAATTCCCCAAAAGATGAACTATTTCTTTGTGTTGTTTTGTTTTAACAAATATCATTTTATCAATTCTTGTATTCTTTACATAAATATTTTAGTCAAAATTTCCACTTGTCTTTAATTAATTTTAAAGATTTCTCTTTAATTAATTCAATTGGTTTAAGTTAATATCTTTGAAATAATACAAATAAATTCTAATTAATTTAGTTTTGTTAAAATCTTAATCAGTTGCAATTTAATTCAAATGTTTTAGTTAAGGCCATTTTTTTCTTAAAAATTACAAAAAAAAAAGGTTCTTTGTTTAACTATTTTCTCAAAGTTAATCAAATATTGTAAATTACTTTTGTGCTAAATAATTTTCCCAAAGAGTTAGTCAAATAATTTTCAAGTCGTTGGATAACCGTGTGCTAACGGCTACTTTAAGTGCTAATACCTTCTTAAACTAGAAATAAGAATCTCTTATTCATTTTCTCTAGATTTTTTACGGTTTATCTGTTAAGGCATTTTTAAATTATGTTTTCTTAATTTCTTTAAAAAAAATTAAGTAGCGACTCTTTCCTAAGTATTTTTCTTAAATTGTTTTATACATAGAACATTTCAAAAAAAGTGATTTTTTCTATAGGATGGTAAAATCACGGCATAACAGTCTGCCCTCGACTGATGGACCCCCTATCGACGGACCGTCGATCGCCCTACGGCTCGTCTTGGTGTTCGTCGATCATGGTCAGAAACTTGGAATTTCGGGGCCTCAACCATGGACCAGACCACAGACCGTGGACTGACCTACGGTCCGGTCCGTAGGTTAGGCCGTGAATGGCACCTGCAAATTCCAAAATTGCTTCATTATCCCTTTCTCGGATACAGGGTTACACTAGCCCTCTCACTTAGCCCCAGTTTAGTCTACTAGATTTCGGGGTGTTACATCCACCAACCTAGGAGCCTACTTTACCTACATGCTTATTTAGTCTAGTAAAATACAAATATCCCTTTATTCTGAAGTCATATTCATAAATTATTTAATGAATTGGAAACTTATCTTGTAGAGCATCGATTTGGTAGTTAGTGGGACTTTTAACTATATATATATTGGTAGAAATTCTCTAAGAAATCTACCCAAATTTTAAAGAATTTATGGAAGAAAGTGGGAATAACTTTTGCCGACTTTTGTCATAACTTGTTTGACTTTAGAGCATAACATATGATGATTGTAAAATTTGAATACCTTATAGCACATCCTTATTATAATATTGAGGTAGTCTTATAAAAAGTACGTGTTTATTTAAGCATTTAGAATGGTAGGGGTATTACATCATTCCTTTCTTAGGAAAATTCATCCACAACTAAAAGTATGAATCTACAAAATTTTGGTAGAGTTTGCTCTATAAATTGAACCTCCCAAAAATATTAAATGCAAAAAAGTATAACCTATATCTATCACATGGAGATAAATTTAATATCAAAATGACTCTATTCAAAAAATATTTAAACAAGGCATATCAAATACTTGAAATCTAAATTCAAAAGAGGCACTCTAACTCTTTTTTCTGAACTCTGAAGCTCAACTAAATCCAACCTATGCACTACCCAAGGAGATATAATCGATGCTCATAAATTGTCATTGAACACAGTTCACTCTTAGAACTTCATTGGTGAGATGTGGAAAATCCTGATTGTAATGTATGCTACCGAAATTGGGGAGTTGAACTTGCTTCTTAATAACTCAGAGATGTTTCAAATGTATGGTATGATCAGTGGGAGCAAGGTCATGATGAGAACGCCACTCTAGTAGCTTGGGATAGCTTGGAGGAAGATTTTTTAAATAGTTTCTTTCTCAAGGAACTAATATAAGCTGAGGCAGAAGAGTTTGTCAATCTGAAGCAAGGTTCTATGATTGTGAAAGAGTACGGTCTAAAATTTACCCAGTTATCTCTTTATGTTCTGAACATGGTTCCATACATGAGAGCTAGAATGAGGAAGTTTGAGTCTTGTTTGTGAAAGCATGTGAAGAAAGAATATATTGTTGCACTATTGATAAAAAAAATGGATATCTCCAAACTCATGGTGTATTCTTGGTAGGTTAAGGAAGATGAACAGAAAAATAGTGATGAACATCAGTGTAATAGGGAATAGTCAGAAGGTCATGAGTCTAACCAACAAAGAAACAAAAACAGAAATAAGTTGTTCTTTTAAATAAGCTAATCTAAACCTAGTCTATCAATAGCTAATGCACTTGCATAGAAAATATCAATGATAACAGGCTTCATAATAACTAGAATTTTAGATTGTAGAGTTCTCATATTTAGGGTAATCTAGCTTAAAGAGCTACTCGATACCTACATTGTAGCAAGTGTAGTAGGCCTCATTGGGGGAGTGTCATATTAGAACAAGTGGATGTTCTAAGTCTGTCCAGTTAGTGTAACATGCCGTATTCGAAACAGACAAGAATGCAGATTTTGAGAAGTTGCAGGTGCTACTTACGGTCACCATCCACGGACCGTAGGTCAGACCACGGCCCATGCTGGTGGTCCGTGGTTCGCCACTGCAACCCCTCCCCAGCCAGCTTAGAAAAAAATTGGCAAAGTCTCGACTCACGGACAGACCCATGGTCCGTAGATCAGACCACGGTCCGTGGTCTGTGTCCGTGGATCAAGACCTCCGTAACCCAGCCTCTGAAACAAACTACGGTTGACCAGCACGGACCGTCGTTCGATCCACGGTCCGTAGGTCTGTCCGTAGATCGAAGGTTAGCAGCCAGTTAGCTGAAAATTCTGTTGGGTCAACTTCAGAATGTCATAACTTTTAGCAAAAAATGAATTATGTGTACCATAACCTATGTGTAGATAGATAATTGAATTATCTTTCCAACTCCACCAAGTTTGCTAAATTTAGACCTTCAAGTAAAAAGTTATGCCCGTTTTAGTGAAGCCCTGTCGGGCAGACTCGACCTACGGACCCAATCGACGGACCGTCGATTGATTGACGGACCGTAGGTCCATTCCGTCAGTCACTCCGACAGCAGTTAATTCAGGGGTCTTTTGGTCTTTTCCTATTTCATTTAACCCCTAAGATACGTGGTTTCAACCCTAAATCATGAGGGTTTAGTCAGTTTAAGCCTAAAAACATAACTAGAACTTACCTTAGTCAAAATCGTTAATCAAAACTTAGAAAATTAGAAGCAAGAGAGGAGAAAAAGGTCAAGAACCCTAGTTCAAGAACGCAACGAGGTTTCTTCAGTTCCAGCCCCAAAATCGAAAGATTTCTCCGTGGAATTCGTCACCAGGTATGTGGGATTTCACTAGTGGGTTCCTTTCGCCCATTAGGTCCCTAGAATTCAGTCAGATTCTTGATTCCATTATTATGAATAGACCTAGGGTTCAAGAACTTCAACAGATCTTCATAAATTAGTTATTTTGAAGTTTCAAATCAGATTATCATGTTATTGCTCAGTTTATTGCATGAATTTTAGAACCCTAGCTATGTATTTCTTTAGTTCTTGAATTACACATGCTAGGTTAGATAATTCAGTATTCAGTTATACATGCCTCAGTTTATGAATGCGTCATTATCAAGTTAATTGTTGTATTCTCAGTTTGTATGTTCAGTTCGAGCTCTCCAGTATTTACAGAAAATCAGTCATAACCAGTTAACTACTTAATTCATTGGGAGTAGCACAATATCGAGTTGGACTAGGGTTCAGCGTACCCATATAGTCCCAAAACTATGAGCCACGTAGGTGTAAATCCTCTCTGTGGGCAACATCAGTTTAGTGATCACGCCAGCATGCCTCTATACCTCTGGCAGGGTATATTGGGTCCTCTCGATGGGGCGTATACATCGGACTCCACATTTAGCTCATGTAGTTTTATGTCGGTTATTAGTAGCTCCCACAGTTCAGTCAGACTCTATTGCATTGACCATATTTCAGTACAGTCAGTATTCAGTCTCAGCATGTTATAAATTTGGTCATTGCATCAGTTAGCTCAATATTCAGTATTTTCAGTATCCATATCATGTGTAGATTATTTCATAGCTTTATTGCTTTGTTCAGTTATACGTTATTTCAGTTTTACTCTATCCTACATGCTCAGTACCTTTCAAGTACTGACACATACGTGCGCTACATCTTCTCGTGATGTAGGTTCAGGTTCTCAGTATCCAGATCACGGTTAGATCCGTTCCCGATCTCCAGTTCAGCAGCATCAATGGTGAGTCCTTATTCTTCGAGGACTAGTAACATGTTTATCTTCATCGCTTTTAGTCTTTGGTTTCAGTTTTGCTAGAGTTAGTTGGGGCATGTCCCAGCATTTCTAGTCAGTTTAGAGGTTTATTTCAGACATAGTTAGATTCAGCTTAGTATTTGAGTTTGAAATTTCTTTTGTATTAAACTCTCATATTTGATATATTCAGTTATAGTATATGGGTATTCCCCATCTTTTCAGTTTATTTATGATTTAGCTTCCGCATCAATTTATTATCTTTAGTATGCTTATGATCATGCCAGCAGGGTTAGCCTGGGATCACTTGTGGTCCTAGGTCCCTTGTCCGCGTCTCGGGGGTAGCTCGGGGCGTGACAAACCTGGTATCAAAGCATTAGGTTTAAGTGTCCTAGGATGTCTGAAAAGCCGCACTAGGTAGAGTTCCTTTCATGGGTGTGTAGTGCGCACCACATCTAATGAGAGAGAGGCAATAAACTGTCTTAGGAAAAATCTTCATTTTTTTGTTACTTTTATCGTGTGTAAGGTATGATCTAATTCCATTCTGACTCGACGTTCTACATTTCAGTGATCATGCCTCCTCGTAGAGCTTATGTCAGGAATGCTAATGCCAGGAACGCAAACGCAGCTCCTCCTGTCCCTGATCAAGAAGTGTCAAATGCAGAGTTCAGAAATGCCATTCAGATGTTGGCTCAGAGTGTCGCTAACCAAAACAATCAGCGTGTTCAAGCTCCTGCAAATGCAAATGTTGGGTCGGCTGCAGCCAGGGTGCGAGACATTGTTTGGATAAATCCGCCAGAGTTCTTAGGATCGCAGACTGGTGAAGATCCCCAGAATTTCTTGGATGAGATCAAGAAGATCTTTGAGGTGATGCAGGTCACTGGGAATGATCGGGTTGAGTTATCATCTTACCAACTTAATGATGTGGCTCATAGCTGGTATACTCTGTGGAAGGAGAACAGGGGGTACAGATGCCGCTCCTATTACTTGGGATTGTTTCAGCGAAACCTTTCTGGATAGGTTTTTCCCCATAGAGTTGAGAGAAACAAGGGCCCAGGAATTTATGAACTTAAGGCAGGGTAACATGACTGTCCAAGAGTATGGGCTCAAGTTTAACCAACTCTCCAGGTATGCTCCTCACATGGTTTCTGATTCCAGGGCTCAGATGAATAAGTTTCTCTATGTAGTGTCAGACTTAGCGAAAACAGAGTGTAGGAATGTTATGTTGTTGGGAGACATGAACAACTCTAGTCTCATGACTCATGCTCAGCAGGTTGAGGGTGATAAGCTTAGGGAACGAACTAAGGAGACTAAGAAAGCCAGAACAGGTAATACGAGTATTCCCAACAGAAAAAAGGTGGTGGAAATCGCTCGCAGTTTCAGCAGAAGTCTTCGACTCTAGCCCCTTCATCAGCTAGTGTTCCATCCCCCAGGTTTCGTAATGATAAAAAAGGTAGGCGTCAAGCTCTAAGTCTCAAGGTAGCGTTTCAGGCACCAAAACTTATCCAACTTGCCCGAAATGTACTAAGAACCATCTAGGCGAGTGCCTTGCACGTAAGGAAGGATATTTTGGGTGTGGTCAATCTGGTCATAGATTGAAGGACGTCCTTCTAGACAGGGTCAAGGAGGAAATAATGGTAGAGCTCAGTTTACAACTTCAGCAGAACCAGCAGGTCGCCCAACTCAGCAGAGTAACTATTCCGGTACTGGTGGCGGACAGCGCCAAAATAGGCTCTATGCTCTTCAGGCTCGTCAATACTAGAAGATTCTCTGGATGTAGTCACTGGTACGTTACGAGTCTTTAATCTTGATTTTTATGCATTGTTAGATCCAGGGGCTACTTTGTCTTTTGTAACTCATTATATAGCAGTCCAATTCAGTGTTAGCTCAGAAACTCTTTCAGAACCTTTTTCAGTCTCTACTCCAGTCGGTGACCCAGTGATAGCTAGACGGGTATACAGAAATTGCCCTGCCCCAGTCTCTCAGAAAGTCACCTCAGTAGATCCTGTAGAGTTAGAAATGGTAGACTTTGATGTCATTCTAGGCATGTATTGGCTACATTCATGTTATGCCTCAGTCGATTGTAGAACTAGGATTGTTCGTTTTTAGTTTCCAGACGAACCAATCTTAGAATGGAAGGGTAGTAGCTTAGCGCGTATGGGTCGATTCATTTCTTACCTTAAGGACAGAAAGATGATCTCTAAGGGTTATCTCTATCATCTAGTTCGGGTTAAGGATTCTAGTTCCGAATCCCCAACTCTTGAGTCAGTTCCCGTAGTCAGTGAGTTTTCAGAAGTTTTCCCAGAAGATCTTCCTGGAGTTCCTCCCGAAAGGGAAATTGACTTTGTAATAGATCTTCTTCCAGATACCCAGCCTATCTCTATCCCTCCTTACAGAATGGCTCCAGCTGAGCTTAAGAAATTGAAAGAGCAGTTGAAAGACCTTCTAGATAAGGGCTTCATCAGACCCAGTATTTCGTCATGGGGTGCACCAGTGTTGTTCGTGAAGAAGAAAGATAGTTCTCTCAGAATGTGTATTGACTATAGGCAGTTGAACAAAGTAACAATCAAAAATAAATATCCTATCCCCAGGATTGATGACTTGTTTGACCAACTTCAGGGTGCTAGTCATTTCTCAAAGATAAACCTCAGATCAGGTTATCATCAGCTTAGAGTCAGAGATAGTGACATTCCAAAGAGAGCCTTCAGAACTCGGTATGGTAATTATGAATTTGTAGTTATATCATTTGGACTAACCAATGCTCCTACAACTTTCATGGATTTGATGAACAGAGTGTTCAAGCAGTACTTGGACTTGTTCGTTATCGTCTTTATTGATGATATCCTCATTTACTCTAGGAATGAGTAAAAACATGCAAGTCATTTGAGAGTTGTTCTGCAAACTCTCAAAGATCACCAGTTATTTGCAAAATTTTACAAGTGCGAGTTTTGGTTACAATCAGTTGCTTTCCTTGGGCATATTGTGTGTAGTGGAGGAATTCGAGTAGATTCCCAGAAGATAGAAGCAGTGAAACAATGGCCCAGACCTACCTCTGCTACAGATATCAGAAGTTTCTTGGGTCTAGCGGGCTATTACAAACAGTTTGTGGAAGGATTTTCATCCATAGCCTCTCCATTGACTAAGCTAACTCAGAAAAAGGTTAAGTTCCAGTGGTCAGATGATTGTGAGAAAAGCTTTGCAGAATTGAAAACTTGGTTGACTACAGCTCCTGTCTTGACTCGACCAGAGGGTTCAGATGGTTATGTTATCTATTGTGATGCATCCAGAGTCGGCCTAGGTTGTGTGTTGATGCAGTGAGGTAAGGTTATAGCTTATGCATCGAGACAACTTAAGGTACATGAGAAGAATTATCCAACTCATGACCTCGAGCTTGCAGCAGTGGTGTTTGCACTCAAGATTTGGAGACACTACTTGTATGGTGTTCACGTAGATGTGTTCACAGACCACAAGAGCCTTCAGTATGTATTCACCCAGAAAGAGTTGAATCTTCCCCAGAAAAGGTGGCTTGAGTTCCTCAAAGAATATGATATGAGTGTGCATTACCATCCGGGTAAGGCAAATGTAGTAGCAGATGCCCTTAGCAGACTATCTATGGGTAGTGTAGCACATGTTGAGGAAGAAAGAAGAGAGCGAGCAAAGGATGTTCATAGACTTGCTCGCCTAGGAGTTCGTCTTATGAGCATATCAGATGGTGGTGTAACGGTTCAGAATTGGGCAGAATCTTCTTTGGTAGTAGAGGTTAAGGAAAAGCAAGATAGTGATCCAATCTTGCTTGAACTTAAGGGTGCAGTCCACAATCAGAGAGTGGAGGTTTTCTCCCAAGGGGGAGATGGTGTACTTCGCTATCAAGGTAGATTGTGTGTTCCTGGTGTGGGTGAATTGAGACAACATATTCTCATAGAAGCCTACAATTCCAGATATTCTATTTATCCAGGCGCCACTAAAATGTACTGTGATATGCGGGAAGTCTATTGGTGGAATGGTATGAAAAAAGATATAGCAGATTTTGTGGCTAAGTGCCCCAATTGCCAGCAAGTCAAGGTAGAACATCAGAAACCAGGAGGCATGACTCAAGAGATTGACATTCCTACTTGGAAGTGGGAAGTGATCAACATGGACTTCATCACAGGTTTACCTCGTACTCGCAGGCAACATGACTCCATTTGGGTGATTGTTGATAGGGTTACTAAGTCTTCTCACTTTTTGGCGGTCAAGACTATAGATTCGGCGGAGGATTATGCCAAGCATTACATTAATGAGATTGTGAGGTTGCATGGAGTTCCTTTTTCTATCATCTCATATAGAGGTCCTCAGTTTACATCTAATTTCTGGAAGTCATTTCAGAAAGGTCTTGGTACTCACGCTAATCTTAGCACAACATTTCATCCACAGACGGATGGTCAGGCAGAGCGTACCATTCAGACCTTAGAGGACATGTTAAGAGCTTGTGTGATCGACTTTAAGGGTTGTTGGGATGATCACCTTTCTCTGATTGAGTTCGCCTACAACAATAGTCACCATTCCAGCATTTAGATGGCCCCTTATGAGGCATTGTATGGGCGTAGATGTAGATCTCCAGTTGGTTGGTTTGAAGTAGGTGAAGCAGCCTTGATAGGACCAGATTCAGTCCTTGATGCTAAGGAGAAAGTGCAACTCATTAGAGAAAGGCTTAAGACTGCTCAGAGTCGCCAGAAGTCTTATGCAGATGTGAGAAGAAGGGAACTAGAGTTCCAAGTTGATGATTGGGTTTTCCTGAAAGTGTCACCCATGAAAGGGCTGATGAGATTTGGCAGGAAAGGGAAGCTCAGTCCCAGATATGTAGGCCCTTACCGGATCTTGAAAAGGATTGGTAAAGTGGATTATGAGTTAGAGTTGCCAGTAGACTTAGCAGCAGTACATCCAGTCTTTCAAATTTCTCTTTTGAAGAAGTGTGTGGGTGATCCAGCATTGAGATTCTCGATCGTCAGGTTAGAAGGTTGAAAAACAAAGAAGTCGTTTCAGTCAAACTTTTGTGGACGAGTCAGTCTGTAGAGGGAGCTACTTGGGAAGTAGAAGCAGCCATGAAGTCCAAGTATCCTCACCTCTTTCCTTCCGATTCCATTCCAGCTTGAGGTTATAGTTCCTCATCAGTTTTTCAGTCATTCATGCATAAATTCAGTCTTATAATCATGTTCCTTCGGTTGTACTTGCATTTTTAGCGTATTTGCATGTTCTTGAAACTCAAGTAAGTCAGAAATTCAGTTCTCAATATTCAGTGGTAGGGATTGCAGCCCTCTCCCTCCATTTCAGCTAATTTAGTCTTCATTCGAGGACGAATGGTCCCAAGGGGGAGATAATGTAACACCCCGTATTCGAAACAGACAAGAATGCTGATTTTGAGAAGTTGCAGGTGCAACTTACAGTCACCATCCATGGACCGTAGGTCAGACCAAGGCCCGTGCTGGTGGTCCGTGGTTCGCCACTGCAACCCCTCCCCAGCCAGCTTAGAAAAAAATTGGCCAAGTCTCGACTCACGGACAGACCCGCGTTCCGTAGATCAGACCACGGTCCGTGGATCAAGACCTCCTTTACCCAGCCTCTGACACGAACTACGGTTGACAAGCAGGGACCGTCGTTTGATCCACGGTCAGTATGTTTGACCGTAGATCGAAGGTTAGCAGCCAGTTATCTGATAATTCTGTTGGGTCAACTTCAGATGGTCATAAATTTTAGAAAAAAATGAATTATGTGTCCCATAACTTATGAGTAGATAGATAATTGAATTATCTTTCCAATGCCAACAAGTTTGCTAAATTCAGACCTCCGAGTAAAAAGTTATGCCCATTTTAGTGAAGCCCTGTCAGGCAGACTCGACCTACGGACCCAATCGACGGACGGTCGATTGATTGACGGACCGTAGGTCCATTCCATCAGTCCCTCCGACAGCAGTTAATTCAGGGGTCTTTTGGTCTTTTCCTATTTCATTTAACCCCTAAGATACGTCGTTTCAACCCTAAATCATGAGAGTTTAGTCAGTTTAAGCCTAAAAACATAACTAGAACTTACCTTAGTCAAAATCATTAATCAAAACTTAGAAAATTAGAAGCAAGAGAGGAGAAAAAGGTCAAGAACCCTAGTTCAAGAACGCAGCGAGGTTTCTTCAGTTCCAGCCCCGAAATCGAAAGATTTCTCCGTGGAATTCTTCATCAGGTATGTGGGATTTCAGTAGTGGGTTCCTTTCGCCCATTAGGTCCCTAGAATTCAGTCAGATTCATGATTCCATGATTATGAATAGACCTAGGGTTCTAGAATTTCAACAGATCTTCATAATATAGTTATTTTAAAGTTTCAAATTAGATTATCATGTTATTGCTCAGTTTATTGAATGAATTTCAGAACCTTAGCTATGCATTTCTTTAGTTCTTGAATTACACATGCTAGGTTAGATAATTCAGTATTCAGTTATACATGCCTCAGTTTATGAATGCGTCATTATCAAGTTAATTGTTGCATTCTCAGTTTGCATGTTCAGTTCGAGCTATCCAGTATTTACAGAAATTTAGTCATAACCAGTTAACTACTTAATTCATTGGGAGTAGCATAATACCGAGTTGGACTAGGGTTCAGCGTACCCATATAGTCCCAAAACTATGAGCCACATAGGTGTAATTCCCCTCTGTGGGCAACATCAGTTTAGTGATCACACCAGCATGCCTCTATACCTCTAGTAAGGTATATTGGGTCCTCTCGATGGGGCGTATACGTCGTACTCCACATTTAGCTCATGTGGTTTTATGTCGGTTATTAGTAGCTCCCACAGTTCAGTCAGAATCTATTGCATTGACCATATTTAAGTACAGTCAGTATTCAGTCTTAGCATGTTATAAATTTGGTCATTACATCAGTTAGCTCAGTATTCAGTATTTTCAGTATACATATCATGTGTAGATTATTTCATAGCTTTATTGCTTTGTTCAGTTATACGTTATTTCAATTTTACTCTATCCTACATGGTCAGTACCTTTCAAGTACTGACACATACGTGCGCTACAGCTTCTCGTGATGTAGGTTCAGGTTCTCAGTATCCAGATCACGGTTAGATCGGTTCCCGATCTCCAGTTCAGCAGCATCAATGGTGAGTCCTCATTCATCGAGGACTAGTGACATGTTTATATTCATCGATTTTAGTCTTTGGTTTCAGTTTTGCTAGATCTAGTTGGGGCATGTCCCAGCATTTCTAGTCAGTTTAGAGGCTTATTTCAGACATAGTTAGATTCATCTTAGTATTTGAGTTTGATATTTCTTTTGTATTAAACTTTCAGATTTGATATATTCAGTTATAGTATATGGGTATTCCCCATCTTTTCAGTTTATTTTTGATTTAGCTTCTACATCAGTTTATTATCTTTAATATGCTTATGATCATGCCAGCTTGATTAGCTTGGGATCACTTGTGGTCCTAGGTCCCTTGTCCGCGTCTCGGGAGTAGCTCGGGGCGTGACAAACTTGGTATCCTCATTAGGTTTAAGTGTCCTAGGATGTCTGAAAAGCCGCACTAGGTAGAGTCATTTTCATGGGTGTGTAGTGCGCACCACATCTAATGAGAGAGAGGCAACAAGGTGTCGTAGGAAAAATCTTCATTTTCTTGTTACTCTTATCGTGTGTAAGGTATGATCTAATTCCATTCTAACTCGGCATTCTACAATTCAGTGATCATGCCTCCTCGTAGAGCTTATGTTAGGAATGCGAATGCCAGGAATGCAAATGCAGCTCCTCCTGTCCCTAATCAAGAAGTGTCAAATGCAGAGTTCAAGAATGCCATTTAGATGTTGGCTCAGAGTGTCGCTAACCAAAACAATCAGCGTGTTTAAGCTCCTGCTAATACAAATGATCGGGTTGAGTTAGCATCTTACCAACTTAATGATGTGGCTCATAGCTGGTATACTCAGTGGAATGAGAACACGGGGTACAGATGCCGCTCCTATTACTTGGGATTGTTTCAGCGAAACCTTTCTGGATAGGTTTTTCCCCATAGAGTTTGAGAGAAGCAAGGGCCCAGGAATTTATGAACTTAAGGCAGGGTAACATGACTTTCCAAGAGTATGGGCTCAAGTTTAACCAACTCTCCAGGTATGCTCCTCACATGGTTTCTGATTCCAGGGCTCAGATGAATAAGTTTCTCTATGTAGTGTCAGACTTAGCGAAAACAGAGTGTAGGAATGCTATGTTGTTGGGAGACATGAACATCTCTAGGATCATGATTCATGCTCTGCAAGTTGAGGGTGATAAGCTTAGGGAACGAGCTAAGGAGACTAAGAAAGCCGGAATAGGTAATACGAGTATTCCCAACAGAAAAAATGTGGTGGAAATCGCTCGCAGTTTCAGCAGAAGTCTTCGACTCCAGCCCCTTCATCAGCTACTGTTCCATCCCCCAGGTTTCGTAATGATAAAAAAGGTAGGCGTCAATCTCTAAGTCTCAAGGTAGTGTTTCAGGCACCAAAACTTACCCAACTTGCTCGAAATGTACTAAGAACCATCCAGGCGAGTGCCTTGCAGGTAAGGAAGGATGTTTTGGGTGAGGTCAGTCTGGTCATAGATTGAAGGACATCCTTCTAGACAGGGTCAAGGAGGAAATAATGGTAGAGCTCAGTTTACAACTTCAGCAGAACCAGCAGGTCGCCCAACTCAGCAGGGTAACTATTCCGGTACTGGTGGCGGACAGCGCCAAAATAGGCTCTATGCTCTTCAGGCTCGTCAATACTAGAAGATTCTCTGGATGTAGTCACTGGTACGTTACGAGTCTTTAATCTTGATTTTTATGCATTGTTAGATCCAGGGGCTACTTTGTCTTTTGTAACTCATTATATAGCAGTCCAATTCAGTGTTAGCTCAGAAACTCTTTCAGAACCTTTTTCAGTCTCTACTCCAGTCAGTGACCCAGTGATAGCTAGACGGGTATACAGAAATTGCCCTGCCCCAGTCTCTCAGAAAGTCACCTCAGCAGATCCTGTAGAGTTAGAAATGGTAGACTTTGATGTCATTCTAGGCATGTATTGGCTACATTCATGTTATGCCTCAGTCGATTGTAGAACTAGGATTGTTCGTTTTCAGTTTCCAGACGAACCAATCTTAGAATGGAAGGGTAGTAGCTTAGCGCCTATGGGTCGATTCATTTCTTACCTTAAGGCCAGAAAGATGATCTCTAAGGGTTATCTCTATCATCTAGTTCGGGTTAAGGATTCTAGTTCCGAATCCCCAACTCTTGAGTCAGTTCCCGTAGTCAGTGAGTTTTCAGAAGTGTTCCCAGAAGATCTTCCTGGAGTTCCTCCCGAAAGGGAAATCAACTTTGGAATAGATCTCCTTCCAGATACCCAGCCTATCTCTATCCCTCCTTACAGAATGGCTTCAGCTGAGCTTAAGAAATTGAAAGAGCAATTGTAAGACCTTCTAGATAAGGGCTTCATCAGACCCAGTATTTCCCCATGGGGTGCACAAGTGTTGTTCGTGAAGAAGAAAGATGGTTCTCTCAGAATGTGTATTGACTATAGGCAGTTGAACAAAGTCACAATCAAGAATAAATATCCTATCCCCAGGATTGATGACTTGTTTGACCAACTTCAGGGTGCTAGTCATTTCTCAAAGATAGACCTCAGATCAGGTTATCATCTGCTTAGAGTCAGAGATAGTGACATTCCGAAGATAGCCTTCAGAACTCGGTATGGTCATTATGAATTTGTAGTTATGTCATTTGGACTAACCAATGCTCCTGCAGCTTTCATGGATTTGATGAACAGAGTGTTCAAGCAGTACTTGGACTTGTTCGTTATCGTCTTTATTGATGATATCCTCATTTACTGTAGGAATGAGGAAAAACATGCAAGTCATTTGAGAGTTGTTCTGCAAACTCTCAAAGATCACCAGTTATTTGCAAAATTTAACAAGTGCGAGTTTTGGTTACAATGAGTTGCTTTCCTTGGGCATATTGTGTCTAGTGAAGGAATTCGAGTAGATTCCCAGAAGATAGAAGCAGTGAAAGAATGTCCCAGACCTACCTCTGCTACAGATATCAGAAGTTTCTTGGGTCTAGCGGGCTATTACAGACGGTTTGTGCAAGCATTTTCATCCATAGCCTCTCCATTGACTAAGTTAAATCAGAAAAAGGTTAAGTTCCAGTGGTCAGATGATTGTGAGAAAAGCTTTGCAGAATTGAAAACTTGGTTGACTACAACTCATATCTTGACTCGACCAGAGGGTTCAGATGGTTATGTGATCTATTGTGATGCATCCAGAGTCGGCCTAGGTTGTGTGTTGATGCAGCGAGGTAAGGTTATAGCTTATGCATCGAGACAACTTAAGGTACATGAGAAGAATTATCCAACTCATGACCTCGAGCTTACAGCAGTGGTGTTTGCACTCAAGATTTGGAGACACTACTTGTATGGTGTTCACAGACCACAAGAGCCTTCAGTATGTATTCACCCAGAAAGATTTGAATCTTCGCCAGAAAAGGTGGCTTGAGTTCCTTAAAGATTATGATATGAGTGTGCATTACCATCCGGGTAAAGCAAATGTAGTAGCACATGCCCTTAGCAGACTATCTATGGGTAGTGTAGCACATGTTGAGGAAGACAGAAGAGAGCTAGCAAAGAATGTTCATAGACTTGCTCGCCTAGGAGTTCGGCTTATGAGCATATCAGATGGTGGTGTAACGGTTCAGAATGGGGCAGAATCTTCTTTGGTAGTAGAGGTTAAGGAAAAGCAAGATAGTGATCCAATTTTGCTTGAACTTAAGGGTGCAGTCCACAATTAGAGAGTGGAGGTTTTCTCCCAAGGGGGAGATGGTGTACTTCGCTATCAAGGTAGATTGTGTGTTCCTTGTGTGGGTGAATTAAGACAACATATTCTCACAGAAGCCCACAATTCCAGATATTCTACTTATCCAGGCGCTACTAAAATGTACCATGATCTGCGGGAAGTCTATTGGTGGAATGGTATGAAAAGAGATATAGCAGATTTTGTGGCTAAGTGCCCCAATTGCCTGTAAATCAAGGTAGAACATCAGAAACTAGGAGGCATGACTCAAGAGATTGACAATCCTACTTGGAAGTGGGAAGTAATCAACATGGACTTCATCACAGGTTTACCTCGTACTCGCAGGCAACATGACTCCATTTGGGTGATTGTTGATAGGGTTACTAAGTCTTCTCACTTTTTGGCGGTCAAGACTACAGATTCGGTGGAGAATTACGCCAAGTTTTACATTAATGAGATTGTGAGGTTGCATGGAGTTCCTTTGTCTATCATCTCATATCGAGGTCCTTAGTTTACATCTCATTTCTGGAAGTCATTTCTGAAAGGTCTTGGTACTCAGGTTAATCTTAGCACAACATTTCATCCACAGACGGATAGTCAGGCAGAGCGTACCATTTAGACCTTAGAGGACATGTTGAGAGCTTGTGTGATCGACTTTAAGGGTTGTTGGGATGATCACCTTTCTTTGCTTGAGTTCTCCTACAACAATAGTCACCATTCCAGCATTTAGATGGCCCCTTATGAGGCATTGTATGGGCGTAGATGTAGATCTCCAGTTGGTTGGTTTGAAGTAGGTGAAGCAGCCTTGATAGGACCAGATTCAGTCTTTGATGCTATGGAGAAAGTGCAACTCATTAGAGATAGACTTAAGACTGCTCAGAGTCGCCAGAAGTCTTATGCAGATGTGAGAAGAAGGGAACTAGAGTTCCAAGTTGAAGATTGGGTTTTCTTGAAAGTGTCACACATCAAAGGGGTGATGAGATTTGGTAAGAAAGGGAAGCTCAGTCCCAGATATGTAGGCCCTTACCGGATCTTGAAAAGGATTGGTAAAGTGGCTTATGAGTTAGAGTTGCCAGCAGACTTAGCAGCAGTACATCCAGTCTTTCACATTTCTCTTTTGAAGAAGTGTGTGGGTGATCCAGCATCCATAGTGCCATTAGAGAGTGTGGCCGTAAAAGATAGTCTTTCTTATAAGGATGTACCAATTGAGATTCTTGATCGTCAGGTTAGAAGGTTGAGAAACAAAGAAGTCGCTTCAGTTAAGGTTTTGTGGAGGAGTCAGTCTATAGAGGGAGCTACTTGGGAAGCAGAAGCAGCCATGAAGTCCAAGTATCCTCACCTCTTTCCTTCCGATTCCATTCCAGCTTGAGGTAATAGTTCCTTATCAGTTTTTCAGCCATTCATACATAAATTCAGTCTTAGAATCATGTTCCTTCCGTTGTACTTGCATTTTCAGCGTATTTGAATGTTCTTGGAACTCAGTTCATTCAGAAATTCAGTTCTCAATATTCAGTGGTAGGGATTGCAGTCCTCTCCCTCTATTTCAGCTAATTTAGTCTTCATTCGAGGACGAATGGTCTCAAGGGGGAGATAATGTAACACCCCGTATTCGAAACAGACAAGAATGCTGATTTTGAGAAGTTGGAGGTGCAACTTACGGTCACCATCCACGGACCGTAGGTCAGACCACGGCCCGTGCTGGTGGTCCGTGGTTCGCCACTACAACCCCTTCCCAGCCAGCTCAGAAAACAATTGGCTATGTCTCGACTCACGGACAGACCCACGGTCCGTAGATCAGACCACGGTCCGTGGTCTGTGTCCGTGGATCAAGTCCTCCTTTACCCAGCCTCTGACACGAACTACGGTTGATCAGCACGGACCGTCGTTCGATCCACGGTCCGTAGGTCTGACCGTAGATCGAAGGTTAGCAGCCAGTTAGCTGAAAATTTTGATGGGTCAACTTCAGATGGTCATAAATTTTAGCACAAAATGAATTATGTGTCCCATAACCTCTGTTCAGATATATAATTGAATTATCTTTCCAATGCCACCAAGTTTACAAAATTCGGACCTCTGAATAAAAAGTTATGCCTATTTTAGTGAAGCCCTGTCGGGCAGACTCGACCTACGGACCCAATCGACGGACCGTCGATTGATTGACGGATCGTAGTTCCATTCCGTCAGTCACTCTGACAGCAGTTAATTCAGGGGTCTTTTGTTCTTTTCCTATTTCATTTAACCCCTAAGATACGTCGTTTAAACCCTAAATCATGAGGTTTTAGTCAGTTTAAGCCTAAAAACATAACTAGAACTTACCTTAGTGAAAATCATTAATCAAAACTTAGAAAATTAGAAGCAAGAGAGGAGAAAAAGGTCAAGAACCCTAGTTCAAGAACGCAACGAGGTTTCTTCAGTTCCAGCCCCGAAATCGAAAGATTTCTCCGTGGAATTCGTCGCCAGGTATGTGGGATTTCACTAGTGGGTTCCTTTCGCCCATTAGGTCCCTAGAATTCAGTCATATTCTTGATTCCATGATTATGAATAGACCTAGGGTTCTAGAACTTCAACAGATCTTCATAAATTAGTTATTTTGAAGTTTCAAATCAGATTATCATGTTATTGCTCAGTTTATTGCATGAATTTCAGAACCCTAGCTAATGTATTTCTTTAGTTCTTGAATTACACATGCTAGGTTAGATAATTCAGTATTCAGTTATACGTGCCTCAGTTTATGAATGCGTCATTATCAGATTAATTGTTGCATTCTCAGTTTGCATGTTCAGTTCGAGCTATCCAATATTTACAGAAATTCAGTCATAACCAGTTAACTACTTAATTCATTGGGAGTAGCATAATACCGAGTTGGACTAGGGTTCAGCGTACCCATATAGTCCCAGAACTACGAGCCATGTAGGTGTAAATCCCCTCTGTGGGCAACATCAGTTTAGTGATCACGCCAGCATGCCTCTATACCTCTGGCAGGGTATATTGGGTCCTCTCGAAGAGGCGTATACATCGGACTCCACATTTAGCTTATGTGGTTTTATGTCGGTTATTAGTAGCTCCCACAATTCAGTCAGACTCTATTGCATTGACCATATTTCACTACAGTCAGTATTCAGTCTCAACATGTTATAAATTTGGTCATTGTATCAGTTAGCTCAGTATTCAGTATTTTCAGTATCCATATCATGTTCAGATTATTTCATAGCTTTATTGCTTTGTTCAGTTATATGTTATTTCAGCTTTACTCTATCCTACATGCTCAGTACCTTTCAAGTACTAATGCATACGTGCGCTACATCTTCTTGTGATGTAAGTTCAGGTTCTCAGTATCCAGATCACGCTTAGATCAGTTCCAGATCTCCAGTTCAGCAGCATCAGTGTTGAGTCCTCATTCTTCGAGGACTAGTGACATGTTTATCTTCATGGCTTTTAGTCTTTGGTTTCGGTTTTGCTAGATCTAGTTGGGGCAGGTCCCAGCATTTCTAGTCAGTTTAGAGGCTTATTTCAGACATAGTTAGATTCAGCTTAGTATTTAAGTTTGATATTTCTTTTGTATTAAACTCTCAGATTTGATATATTCAGTTATAGTATATGGGTATTCCCCATCTTTTCAGTTTATTTATGATTTAGCTTCCACATCAGTTTATTATCTTTAGTATGCTTATGATCATGCCAGCAAGGCTAGCTTGGGATCACTTGTAGTCCTAGGTCCCGTGTCCGCGTCTCGGGGGTAGCTCGGGGCGTGACAGTTAGGACATTATTTTACAGATTGTCCATCCATGAGACAGGGTAATTGGAACATGTCACAACCCAAAGTTTATCGTAGATGTAACATGGCATATAGAACCCCGAGAGGCCCTACACAATCCACTAAGAATACATCATACAAGATAATAGAAATGAAGAATTCAAAATCACAATCCTTTATTATAATAGAGTTTTGGCAAAGCAGAAGTCTAAGATAAGTCTCAATAAGTGATCTAAACATTCAAAAGAAGTTGTCAGGACGTAACCCATGCACAACGTACATCAATCGAAAACTAAAGAAAACATGAACAAGTAAATGTATATCAGTCCTCGGAACATGAGGACTCACCATAACTCTTGAAATCCAGAAGAATCAACTAGCCACAAGAGTTAGAGGTAGGAGCACCGGACCATACATAATGAGACAATATAGGCACAAGTATGCATTTGTACATGGAATATACTAATAATGGGAAATATGCATAAAATAAAAGACATGGTAACATGAATGGGTTAAAACATGTAAGGCATAACCAACATTTGAACATTTAAAAGCTTAAAGAATAAACGACATGTGATACATGAAATACTGTCAAATACATTAATATAAAGGACATAAGTAAAGCTTTGATGAAACATAATCATTTTGTGGGATATTAGCTTTAACTGGCAATAAGACCAAGAAAGTTATATCACGGAATTCGGTATATCCTTCAAACCAAAAGAAGGAGAATCTACTTGCCAAGGTAGAATCCGTACATATCATTTCTTGCTAAAGTGGATCCACTAGCTAGGTCATTTAAGACAATTCTATAGGGGCACGTTGTTACGGACAAGAGGTTGCTACTGGAGACTACCCTATTTGAGCCTCCACCTTAAAGTCCTCTCGGTGCTATGTCTAAATCCCAAACAAAAAAAGAAGTCAAATATCAATATAACATGGGAAAGGCAATGATCAATACCAATTCACACTTTTTTAGATCAAAACATAAAATAGCTCCTTAAAAACAATTCAACATGGATGAGAAAGCCTTTCACCAATGTGAATTCATATGTGAGAAATACCTTTCACAGTCATGATCATAATAGCATATGAGAAAACATTTCACAAAATAACATTGATACTTTCCTTTCAAAGAAACCCTAAATCATTTACAATCATTTCATAAAAACATGCATATCTTCATAAATTCATAGCTCATAGGTTCATCTTAGGTTCATAGTTGAAAATCATAAATTAGGCATGGGTCAACATAATTTCAACTAAATATCATTGTATTAACGTTAAATCATGCATTAGAAGACTTAATCAACAAAAATAAATCAAAATTGAATGAAACCTATAAAGCTTGAATTGAAGCCCTAACTTGATAATTTGAAACTGAATTGAGAAATTCAAAACCTTGGGGACCCATAGAAGGATATATTCCATGGGTGAATAACCACATACCTTGCTACTCAAAGATCACAAAGAAGGGTTAATTGGAGACTTGAATTGAATCCCACATTCTTCTTTTCTTCCTTAGGTTGAGAAGAGTTTGGGGAACAAACTTTGTTAGGTTTTGGGGAATTAGGAGAATGGGGTTGAGATGGGTAGGATTAGGACTTAAAACCTTTATATAAGGCATCGGGTAGAAGATAAAACGACATAGTATTATTATAAAACAATTAGTAAAATACCTAAAAATCCCTTAGATTACCCGTCGAAGGCCTTCTACAGTCTTAACCTACAATCCGAGAACTTCCTATGGACCGTACAAGTCAACCATAGAAAAGTATAAAAGTTCCAAAACCTTAATTTTTGACCAAATTTTGACGGACCCTCTCTACGGATCATACGTCTTCCTACGGTCTCTAGACACCAACCATAGAAAGAAACTTGACCCCTTAAAATTTTACTATGTCTGGGACCTACCTGTGAGACCTATTTACGACTCGTAGATCACGTGACAGACCGTACTTGTGAGCCATAAAAAAGGTACTAGACTTAATTTTTGAAAAATTAGTTTCCCCCATTATACAGATCCAATCTACGGCCCATAGAAGCTTCTACGCTCCATGGATAGGGCCCCGTAGAACAAGGCTACATCCCAACAAGTTCTTTCTTCTTCTTTTTTTTCAAAATCCAACGTGTTCCAATATTTCCCCCTAGGGAACATTTGTCCTTGAATGGAACTCAAGGCCACATAAGGAGGGTAGAGGAAGAGACCTAATAGCCTAACATGAATGCAACTACATCAAGATGTACATAACCTAGGAGGAACATCAACTTCAAGCAAAAATATATTTGAACCATCATTTCGTAAGGCATACATGCAGATCACACTCAATTGCACATAATCATGAAGAGATTAATCAAGCTAACTCGTTTTGTTTAAAAATAAAACATCCATGCGCATACATGCACGAGGAAACATGAGAACAACTAAGACACATGAAACCAAAAGGATGAACCATGAGGAGTTAAATATTTCAAGCTAGAGTAGGATCGGAGAAAAAGAGAAGGGGATAACGAGACATATATTGGCCTCAGCCTCCCAAGTAGCATCCTCAACCTTTCATTTCTCTATGATATTTTCACCGATGCAACTTGCTTATGTCTCAAATTTTTAACTTGTCGGTCCAAAATCTCAACCGAAACTTCTCATAAGAAAGACTCTCCTTTATACCAAGACTCTCAAATGGTACAATAGATGTCGAATTACCAACAAATTTCTTCAATAAATAGACATGGAAAATCGGATTTTAAAATGCAAAGTCATTAGGCAAATCAAGTTCATAAGTAACTTTACCAATATACCTCAAAATATGATATGGGCCCACATAATGGGGGCGAAGCTTCCCTTTCTTCCCAAATCTTATGACACCCTTCATGGGTGAAATTTTCAAGTAGAACCAATCATCTACATCAAACTCAATATCTCTCCTTCTAACATCAACATAGGACTTTTGTCGACTTTGAGCAGTTTTGAACCTCTTTTTGATAAGTTGAACTGCTCCATAACCTCATGTACCTGCTCGGGACCTATCAAAGTAATCTTAAAAACATCAAACCACCCTATGGAGATCTACAGTTCCTAGCATAAAGAGCCTCAAATGGAGCCATATTTATGCTTGAATTGTAGCTATTATTATAAGCAAACACAATCGAAGGCAAATGATCATCCCAAATCCTTGAAGTCAATCAAACAAGCTCTCAACATATCTTCCAAGTATTGAATAGTATGCTCCACTTGCCCATCAGTTTGAGGATAAAAGTTTGTACTAAACCTAACAAAAAGTACCTAGGTTGTTTTGGAATGACTTACAAAATTGAGAAGTGAATTGGGTACCACGATCGACGATAATGGATAGGGGAACTCCATGCAACCTAACCATTTCCCTTAGATACAACTTAGCATAATCTTCCACCGAATAGGAAACCTTGATGGGAAGGAAATGAGGCGACTTTTTCATATGATCTATAATAACCCAAATCGAGTCATGTTGTTACCAGGTACGGGGTAAACCAACAATGAAGTTCATATTAAAATATTTCCCTTCCAAGTAGGAATACTAATGTCTTGGGAAAGACCTACCAACTTTAGATGCTCAACTTTCACTTGTTGACACTTATGACACCTAGCAACAAATTCTGCAGTAGTCTTCTTCATCCCATTCCACCAATAGACCTCCTACAAGTGACAATGCATCTTGGTGGCTCCCGGGTGAACGAAATCTCGAGAACTATAGTCTTCTGATAAGATTTTATCTCTCAAGTTATCAAATTGGAAACACACAAACGACCTTGATATCGATGTTCACAATCACTCACTTGGTAGAAAGCCTCAACAGACTTTTGAAACACCACTTCCTTCAATTCAACTAAAAATAGATCAAGACTTTGCTTGGATTTCAAATCTGACACAGAGGATGATTCTAAACCATTATGAATAATAACTCTACCTTCATTAGAATCAACCAACCAAACACTCAAGCGGGCTAATGTATAAAAATTATGAATATACTTCTTCTTATCTTCCTCAACATGTGCAACAATAATAATTGATAGTCGACTAAGAGCATCTACCGCCACATTCTCCTTGTCAGGGTGATAGAGAACACTCATGTCTTAATCCTTTAGCACCACAACCCACCTCCTTTGGTAAATTGTTAGATCCTTTTGCTTGAAAAGATATTGCAAACTCTTATGATTGGTAAAAATATCAACACGGACACCATACAAATAATTCCTCCTAATTTTAAAGGCAAAAACAGCTGTCGCTAGCTCTAAATCATGGGTAAGATAGTTCTTTTCATGAAATTTGACTTGCCTTGATGCATAAGCAATGACCTTCCTTTTTTCAATAAGAACACATCTTAATCCAACCCTTGAAGCATCAATGTAGTCAATGGAGAGGTAATGAACAAAATACTTCCACAAACATTTTATAATAACCAGCCAAACCCAAGAAACTGTGAATACCCGAAGGAGATAGAGGTCTAGGACAACTCTTAACCACATCTGTCTTCTTAGGATCAACCTTAATACCCTTACTGGAAATAATGTGACCAAGAAAAGCCACAAATCTCAACCAAAGCTTGTATTTACTAATCTTTGTAGAGACTTGGTTCTCCTTGAGGACTTGCAATACAATCGTTAAATGATTGGTGTGGTCAGCCTCACTACTTAAGTAAATCAAGATGTCATCGAAAAACACAACCACAATCATGTAAAGATACTATCTAAACACTCTATTCATCAAGATCATAAATCCGGCCTGAGCATTAATCAACCAAATAACATTACCAAAAACTCATAATGACCAAATATTCGAGTTCGAAAAGCCATCTTTGGAATGATATCTTCCTTCACCCTCAATTGGTGATAACCTTACAACAGGTCTATCTTATAAAAGTAACTCGACTTTTGGAGTTGATTAAACAAATCATCTATCCTTGTAAAAGGATAATTTATTCATAATGGTAACCTTTTTCAGTTGTTGGTAGTCAATGCACATCCGAAGTGAACCATCTTTCTTACGAACAAATAAAACTAGAGCCCCACATAAAAAGATACTCATACGGATAAAACCTTTATCCAACAAATCCTTCAATTGCTCTTTCAATTCCTTAAGTTCTGTCGGAGCCATAAAGTAAGGAGGAATAGAGATGTGTTGCATATTTGAGAGAATGTCAATACTGAAGTCTATTTTCCATTAAGGAGAAACACCATGTAGATCATCAAGAGTGAGGGATTTGGAATCTTTCTCTCTAACCCAAACTAGATAATACATGTAACCCTTAGATATTATATTCCTAGCCTTAAGATAAGAAACAAACTGACCCTTAGGCATATAATTTCCCCCTTTCCACTCTAGGATGGGCTTATTTGGAAATTGAAACTTTACCACTTGGGTTGTAGAATCAACAGAAGCATAACAAACATGGAGCAAATCCTCACTAACAATAACATCAAAATATAACATATTAAGGTCTACTAGATCAACATGAGTAACTCTATGGGTTAAGGAGATGATATAATTTCTATATACTCGTTTAGCTATAATAGATTCACCAATAGAAGTAGAGACAAAAAAGGGTATAACAACACATTCGGAGAAACATCAAACCTCATAGCTACATATGACGTCACAAAAGACAAGGTACCATTACGATAAAGTAAAGAATAAATATCTATAATAAGGACCTTCCACATACCAATAACAACATCGGGAGAATCATCTTGATCGTGACGAGTTTTAAGTTCATAAAATTGGTTTTTCTGTTGAGCACTTGAACCTGAACCACTAGGCGAAGCTTGCCTGCCATCCTTTCCCTTGTCATTTCTCGATGGAAAATATCTAAAGTGCTGACCACTTTTATCACAACCAAAATAACTATCGCTACCCATCAAGTATTTTCTCGGATGCCTCTTGCCAAACATTTGATATACGAGAATCAAAGATCCATTTCCACCATCATTTCCTCCTAAAAGTTTAGAGTTAGACACTCTTTCCTTATCGAACTTAGGATCCAGATCATATGAGGAGCCTTGACCATAAAACCATTGTCAAAACTTAGAACGACCATGTCCATCGAACCTTGAATGTGAGAAGTCACTATCACCGGTATTTACCTTGTTTGCCTCCCTAGACCTTTTCTTAAGCTTATCCTCTTCAATTTGTTGAGCATGAATCCTTAGACGGTAAATGCTAATTTTTAATGATCATGGCGGTATGACATTACTTAACAACCATTTTGGACACTCCTGAAACAAACTTGCTTATCTTTGCCCAAGAGTCGACAACCATAGTAGAAGCATATCAAGACAGTTGGTGTGAATTTCAAGGCATACTTCTTCACACTCCTATTCCTTTGACTAAGGTTGATGAATTCAAGTACATTTTCCTCCCTTATCTAAAGGGAAAAGAAACTATCAAGAAAATCAACCTTGAACTTCTCCCAATCCAGAGGACCTGTATCAAGTTCCCTCTCTTTCTTCCATTGGTTGAACCAAACTTGAGCAACACCCTTAAAATAATAAGCAACCAATTTCGCCTTTTCCACAAGCGTCCCTCCCATGATCTTATACGCCTCATCAATAAACACTTGAGGATCTTCTTGAACCTTCATACCATAAAACTCAAGGGATTCATTCTAGTAAAGTCCCTCATTCTAGTTGTCGTCGTACCCACAATTGGGTCCCTATTGGCTTGATTCATGATGGCATGAACCATCTCTTGAAAAACAGCTCAAGACTCCATATTTAGTCACTTGTTCGGCCAAAGGGTCGAGCGGAACTTGAGAAGCTTCATGATCCACATTATTCATAGTGTATGCTTTTCAAGGGGCCATATTCAGAAAAGCCTTGGATAAGGAATAGAGGGGACACATATAGAGTTAAACTTTATTGCATGAATATAGTGTGATGAAAGAAGTGGAATTTGCTAAATTTCTTATAGCTTCTTATTTATAAATGTGGTGCACTTCACACTCATGACCAAGAGTCTACTCGACATGGCTTATGAGACATCCTAGGAACTTTCTAAACTTTGTGCTCTGACTATTAAGTTTGTCACGACCCAAAGTATACCCTGGGTTTAATATAGTGTATAGAACCTACAGAGGCCCTACAAAAGGTAATTTGGATACATCATACAAGATTAAAAACTAAAGAATTAAAAATCTTAGTCTTATATCGTAAAAAAGTTTTGGAAAAGTGAAAGTCTAACATAAGTTTGTCCATCTTAACATTCAAAAGAAGTGGTTGGGATGTAACCTATACAACATGTATATCAACAAAGAGAAACATGATTAAGTAAATGTATCTCGGTCCTCAGAACTTGAGGACTCACCCAAACTCTTAAAATTTGGAAGAATCAATTAGCCATGAGAGTAAGAGATAGGAGAATCAAACCCTATATTAGTGAGACAATGTAGGTACAAGTATGCATTCGTAGATTAAATGTACTAAGTATGGGGCAATATGCATTAAATATCGTGTATTAATATTAAATCATGCAATAGAAGACTTAATCAACAATAATAAATCATAATTGAATGAAACCCATAAAGATTAAATTGAATTCCTAACTTGATCTATTAAAATTGAAAACCTTGGGGACCCCATGGAAGGATGGATTTCATGGGTGAATACCCACATACCTTGCTACTCAAATCCCACAAAGAAGGGTGAATTGGTGACTTGAATTAAATCCTAGCTTCTTTTTTTTCTACCTTAGGTTGAGAGGAATTTAGGGAATCAACTTAGTTAGGTTTTGGGGAATTAGTGTAACATCTCAGATTCCAGAAAGGATAAAATAGCAACTTTCAGGATTTCATGTGCCACTCGACGAAAGCCACCATGGTTTGAGAACTAAGCCATGGACAATAGGTAGCATTCGTGAATAGTACCCAAAATTTGTCTAGAAGATTCAGAACCACGGCCGGACCAACAGACAGTCATTTTGTCCATGGTCCATGGTTGAGGGTCCATAGTTCAGGGCCTAAATCCTAGTTTCTCATGCCGGTCGATGGACGTGCAGGACGGACTATCGGTCAAACCACGATCCGTCAGTTTGGGACGTAAGTCATGGGTCGTCAGTTATTTCCTAAGGGCACTTGGATCTTTTCCTCATTAGTCTAGCCTAATAGTATGTCATTTTAACCTACACCAAAACCCCTATATAAGTTTTTTAACTCTAAATTTTCCCTATTGAAAGTCATTCTCTTAAATTCACTAAAAGAAATCAAGTTCTTTCTCCCAAATATTTCTCTCTCTAGAAAACTTGAAGAAGAAGGGTCCAAGCTAGGGTTTGCAAGGCAAATCTCCAATTTCTCCATTGAAGTTAAGCAATTTGCATTGACGTATGATAGTTTTCATCCATAGATTACTTCCATTCATGGAGTTCCCAAATTCTGTTATTTTCAAAGTTAGAATTCCCCAATTGAGTTAGGGTTTTTGTTCATGTTATGGGTTCTCCTAATTATTGATCTAATGTATTGATTTATGATCTATGATGAATGAATTGAGTTAATCTCATGATTTTATGATAATTCTTCATGAACCCATGTAATTCCCATGCTTTCCAATTATTATCATATAATGTGGTTCTTGGACTATGAAAGAAGAGTTATATGAAATCAAGCATGAATTGATAAAATTATATGAAAACTATGATGAATTTCTAGTAAACTATGCCTAACCCATGTCTTCTAGATGTTGATGATTGGTAATCAGAGCACAAAGATTAGAATGGTCCTAGGATGTCTCATAAGCCAAATTGAGTAGTGTCTTGTTAATGAGTGTGAAGGCGCCACATTTATGAATGAGAGACTACAAGATGTTTAGAAAACTCCACTTGTGTCATTACTATAAAGTCGCACAGTAGAGTTTAAATTTATAAGGTTTCTCTCCTAACCCTTATCTAATGCTCTACATGATATTTCTACTTGAATAGCTTATGTTAGAAAGAATGTGAGGGAGAATGCGGAACAAGAAGCTCATCCCCAAGCTCCTCAAGTTTCGGTTGACCCTTTAGCTGAATAAGAGACTAACGCGGAGTTCAGGGCTGCTTTACAAGTATTTACTCATGTCGTAATGGCCCAAGCCAATAGGGATATCGCGGTTCCCGTGAACCCAAATATGGGTACATCGGCATCTACAATAAGGGACTTCACTATGATGAATCCTCTTGAGTTTCATGGTTCTAAGGTTGAAGAAGGTCCTTAAGATTTCATTGATGAGGTTTATAAGGTGATGACGATCATAGGAGGGGCGCCAGTAGAAAAAGCGGAGTTGGCCTCTTATGAACTTGAAGGTGTTGCTCAGATTTAGTTCAACCAATGGAAAGAAGGGAGACCAGGAAATGCAGGTCCTCTTCATTGGGAAAAGTTGAATACGCCCCTGCAATAGTTGACGATCATAGGGGAAGGATGAGTAAGTTTGTTTCAGGTGTGTCCAAAGTGGTGGTCAAAGAGTGTCATACCACAATGATTGTTAATGACATGGACATTTCTTATCTCATGGTTTATGCCCAACATATTGAAGAGGAGAATCATAAGGAAAAGTCTAGGGAGGCAAAGAGGGCTAAAACTGGTGATGGTAATTTGTCTCATGCAAGGTCCGATGGGCATGGTTGTCCAAGATTTCGACAAAGGTTTTTCGGTCCAGGTTCCTCCAATGCTCCTACTAGGTTCAACAAAGAGAGGGTGTCTAACCCTAAGCCTCAAGGATGGAATGGTAGTGGGTCTTTATTGCCTACTTGTGTTAGGGTTGTGGGAATTATGAGCCATTAACAAAGTATAAATAGTAACTAAGAACTTCTTGAATAGTGTTATTGCATGCATTGATAATTCTTTCGTTTAAAAGTCTTTTTAGCGGTTTCCAACGTTAGAACTCGCCTTGTTGCTACTTGTCGGACCAAGGAGGTAGTTAATGAGAATATAATTATCAACATAGATTTAGTGTGATTCAATCTAATAGCCTAATATCAATTGGTGCGAGGGTAAAAACTAAGCCATACATTAATGTGATGTCTAATATGAGGTAAAGGTAAGGGTTAGTAAATTATACAAACGTAGCTGGACCAAGGTGTGAGGTGAAATTCTCTAGTTGCCAGACCAAGGAATTAGAGATACATAACTTACCACTTTGCTTGTAATACACTAGGAAATGATTACTATTACTAGGATTACCATATTATGAGCTTATGGGGAACACATTGACGAGTCTACAAATTGGACTCATTTAGGGCTTTATTTCGATAGAATTGGTGTCCTCAAATGCATAATTTGTCTTAATATCTGATGAAAACCGTTAAGTTTCAAGTATTTTGAGTTTGAGGCAAAGAATGGACACTGCTTGGCAAGAAGGAACAAAGCGGCTGAAAAAGAACGAAGAACTGAAGGCCTGAGTATCGTCGACCCCAGTTGGCGAATCGTCGATCGGCCTGGAGATCGCCTTTTGTTCCAGTGTGCAGAGCCCTGAAGGGAAAGTTCAAATTGGCGATGAAATCCAGCAGTCGGCGTGTCGCCGAGTAGTTCCGCGAAGCAGTGCCATATCGCCCAACGACTCAAAGCGTGAATAGGCTGAAGGCTAAAGCAAGAAGGCGATAAAATCGACCAAAAGGCGAATCGCCGAGTGTATCGATGATGCCGAGTAACTGCGTCGAGTGATCCGCTGCAACACAAATTTTCAAACACTATAAATACTTGTTTAAATTTCTAGCTTAACATCATATCACTATTATTAAAACTTTTATAGTTTTTGAGAGAGTCTAAGTTTTAGAGGGTTTTGGAGACTTTGTTCTAAGATCTTGAAGATTCAAAGGATTTCAAATCCAAGAAATTGGACGTGGGTCTCTAAGATTCTTCACCCTTGACATGTTTTAAGACCTAATTCTTCATGCCCAGTTGATGGAAACTGATATTGGTATTGATTTTTACCTCTTTTACAAGTCTAGCTAAAACCCTAATTCTTAGGGTGTGATTTTGTGAATATGGGTTAGATTATTTGTTGGGTCTTGCTTGGTGATGGTTTATTTGTTGCTTAAATGTGATGTCATTTAGCAGTTGTGTATGAACTTAATGGGATTGTAGTTGCAAATACAATTTCATCTTAGTGTTTTTGGCTTGCTCGAGAGAGGTCATAAAACTAAGACTACTAAACTGATAATCGATGGTATTGGGTCGACATGGGTTCAACTCGAGAGAGTGAACCCTAGTCATTTTCCCACACATTCAGATTGAGGGAGTGAATGGGCTAAGGTGGAGGCTGTGCTTAATGTGGCAACTCGATGTTCGAGAGAAACCGAGTTGATTCGGGGTAAGTTGCTCTAGAGAGAATTTACCCCCACTATGGTCTAGCCCAGTCACAAATACTAAACAATTTACTATCAAAAGCATGTAACCGATAATTTAGTCTATCCCATATTCCTATCACATCCCAAGAATCCCGTCTCTCTATCTCATTTTCGTATATTTTTGCTATTTTTAGTTGTTAATTACTACAACCCCCCCATTGATAATTGACGCTTGCGTCACCCCTTTGATTTAGTATGTTTATAGCTATGACTAATTAGAACTAAATTTTATTTTTCTATTAATTCTCAAAATCACTCCCTGTGGGAACGATCCTAACCCTTGGTTAGGTTATATCACTACATGCGATCGTATAGCACTTGAACTGAACTAGTGTCAGTTGATTACGTCTTTAAACATCAAAATAGTGCCGCTGCTGAGGAGTGGTGTTATTTGAGAATTTGTAGTTAAGTAAAATTTTGTTTCTTCTTGGTTGTAGTCTACTTTCTTAATTTTTAGTTTTGTTTCGTTGTGTGACTATTTCAGGGAAAATGAGTGAGAACGAAAGTTATGGGTATCAAATGGATCACTCTCTCCTGAAATTATTGAATCTTAGGGAAAAGCTCCTAACGTTCAAACAAGTAGGGGATGAGACCATTCAAGAAATGTGGCTGAAATTTCAAGCAGTTCTTCAACCATGCCCAACTCAAGGGATAAATGATAAAGTGCTACTAGAGTGCTTCTATAGGGGCCTTCGACCTGGAAATAGATGTACCGTTGACCAACTTTTCACGGGTGGTTTGGTACACCAACCCTATGAAAAAGTGGCCAAACTCCTTGATAGCATGGTTGAAACCAACAAGGAAATAAAAAAGAAACAAGAATGGGATGCACTAGTGACTCAAGTGGATTTCTTATCCCTAAGAATCATGGAATTAAAGGCACAGTCCACGAAAAATGACAAGCACTTCTCCCTTCGCGAGTGTAAAAAAGGGAAGAAACAAGAGTGTGGACAAAATGATAAAGTCCTCTGACTCATTCAATACAAGATCGAAGAACAAGTTAAGGTGCTGAAAGAGATAAATGAGAACATCGAAAGGCTGAATCAAACGACAACCTCCAATTCCATGGTAATTCAGCTACAGGATGCCTAGATAAACCAATTAATATCAGGTCTCTATCCACCGTTTGCCGAGGAGTCGCCTAGTTACACCATGGTCGACTCCGAAGATGAGGGCTAGGTGTTAACTTGCGTCATGCCACGATGTTAATTAAGGCGTTGGTTGGGAGGCAACCCAAAACCTCTTTTTGCTTTTTATTTGTGTTTTGGTAAAATAATGGTGTGTTGTTTGTACAGGTTGAAGTGTGGAAAGTGCTTGAAAAGGTGAAGGATGGCGAGCAATAGGTCCAGCCAGCGAGGCGCCGAAGAGGTTGGCGAACCCAACCTAATCCGCCGTTTGACTAAAGACGTGTTCAAATTAGAGTCGGTAAAACTCGGCGAGCCTAGAGAAATTATTGGCTAATAGTCGACCATGTCGGCGATCCCGATGAAGACCGCCGTTTGGACTCCCACAACAACTCGAGGTCCTATAAAATTCGGTGAGGAAATTGACCACCCGGTGTGTCACCGAGTGGCTCGGTGAGCACGACTAATGTCACCGAGTGGGTGAGAATTAGACGGTTTTATAGGCCAAAGGTTTAAAAGTTGAAAATTCATTCACTTTTCCTCACTCTTTATCTGCCCAAACTTACACCTATACTCTATTTTCAATATCCCTACACTTTTAGAGTATTTTAGTTATTGATTTGTGTTCGGGACTTGGATCACATTGCTGCCTAGCGATACAATTCCATTTTAGTCAGCACAATAGGTTGGTTCCCAAACTCTGAGTTGTTTCAATCGATTTTGCACTCAATGCAATGATATTACCCTGTTGATGTGTGTTGAGCCTCTCTAGTAGGATTAAATTTTTTGTTTGCCTGTTAGCTTCACTAATCTTGCCAGTACCGAGTTAAATAGTTAATTCTTGAAAATTGTACCTTGAAGGTGATGAAAAATTGGTGGTTGTTCATGAGTGTCATTTGGTCTTAGCCTAATTTGAGTTGTGCATGCCTTGATTTTATTTTTGGGAGTTGCAGGGTTGGATTCAGAAAGTTGGGTTGAAAATAGACACGTTGGGTCAGTTGGCGAGCTGGGTCGAGCTCACCGAACCACTCGGTGTTTCACCTAATGTCCCCATCTAATCTTTAATTTCATGCCAAATGTGTTGTTGGATTCTGTAGCTTTCGGCGAGAGCCTAAGGTCGCCGAACGCACTCGGCGTTTTGCCGAAAGACTTCTTGTTCGCCCTTTGTCTGCACCCTTGTATCTTCTATGCATTTCACTCTACACATCGCCTAAGTGGATGTGCGGTTCGCCAACTGGTTCGGCGGAGTTTTTTTGCAACTAAACTTCTATGCTTTTGTTAGGATATTTTCTAACTCTTTATCGATGCTTTTCAGATATGGCTAGACCAAAAGTAGTTGGAAGAAATAGGCCACCCCAACAGATAAGAGTGAAAAATTTCAAGAAAGATACAAGTGAAGCGAATCCTCCCAAGATGGGAAGTGAGGGCAAAAAGCCTAGTTCCAGCAAGAAATCTATCCCCCGAGATCCCACTGTCCCTTCGTGGACTCGTGGATTCTACACAACTATACATTCCTTTTTGGTGGCTGATGACTTGGAAAATTTTGGCAAGTCAGTTGTCGTTGAACCTTGTGAAGTAGCTCCGGGAACTATTATCCAAGTCCAGGCTGACACATCAGGCACTGATGCCCAGACAGATGGAGCGACTATGTAGACAGGATCTCCTCTTTACCTCCCTCTCTGTATTACTTTATTTTGACTTTTTGGGTACTTTACATCATTTGCATTTGAGGACAAATGGTTTTTATTTGTGGTGGGGTGAGGCCCACATTTTGTGTGAATATTGATGTTCATGTTTTGTTTAAATATGTTGGGTTGCTGTGTTTAAAATTGTGTCTTATACTGCTTTTTTGTGGAATATTTGAGCTTATGGTTCCATGTGTTTTTATTGCAAATGACTTTCACCCTTTTTGAAAAATTTTAAATTTTCGCCACCTCCTGTATGTACTTGAATGTGGCTGTTCATTAGCAAATTTGAGTATCAGGTTTGATCAGTAACGACGACTCAAATAGTGCTCATAATTGAATGAACATGAATATGAGGCTAGGATGAGACCAAATAAAGTTGCACAGACAATGTGTGAACTCTTTGCATTTCGTTGTGATTAGCCAATTATCAAATTGATTCTCTTCTGATGAACGTTGCACACTAGCAAAAGGGTGGAGTCTTGTTTGAGTTTCGTGTCAATGCCTTGTATGATGAGCTTGCTGTGAACCTTGCATGATAACACCTAGAATTTGCCCCGATGGTCCGATCAACTAAGTAAGGCTATCTCTTGATATGATCTTAGGCAACTACAAAGTGTGTGAGCCAATTTGACATATACCTCTTTTGTGGCCTACCTTGTGAGTGTGTGAACCTCTCTTGAACACCCCTTGAACCTTACCTTTCTTTGAAACATACTTGATGACAACATGACCTTTCTTGACCCATTACTCTTAATCCTCGTGAATTGTGGTTGATTGAAAAGCCAACTTAGGCCAAAAGCCTAAGTTGGGGGTGTGGTGAAAAGAAAAGGGAAAGTCAAGAAGTGCAAGGAAAGTTTCCTTTAACCCTTGGTGTTGCAAAAAATGGAACCCCTTTATACAAAAAAAAAGGGAGTAAAAGAGAAGAAAAGGATGAAAAAGAAATGTTGTGGAATAAAGTACAAAAGAAATGGGGTTCCCAAACAATCCATGGGAAGTGAATAATAGGATGACTTTTGAAGGAAGAGGAAAGGAAGTGTTGTGAGCACCACTTTTCATGAGGATGAAAGTCACTGAGCCTAAATGACCATACCTTTTCACCCAACCCCAATACAAGCCTTGTATAGACATTTATAATCTTGAGTGAGCTGAAACAAATGTCGATTGGAAAATACCAGCAAACCTATGGTGAAAGCATGCATAGTGTTCTTCTTTTTGAGTGTGAGCATTGCATTTGATTCCGTAACTTTAAATGATTAAACTGTTGTGTGTGAGTATGGAATAATCCTTTGTGTGAGGGTATTCGAATACTTTTGTTGAGCTTGAACTTGCATTTGAAGCAAGTATTGCGAGAGTGAGAATCTTTGGTAATGGTGTGTCACAACTTGAATCTTTGGGTACACAGTGGATCCTGGCATGAGTAAATTGAGTCTTGTTGTGTACATTCATGATCTAGTCTTGTGTAGCACTGTTTAAGATATCCTTTTTGAACTGCTGAACTTGAGTTCTACTTGAGGACAAGCAAAAGTTTAAGTTGGGGGTGTTGATGAGTCCACAAATTGGACTCATTTAGGGCTATATTTTGATAGAATTAGTGTCCTCAAATGCATATTTTATCTCAATATCTGATGAACATCCTTAAGTTTCAGATATTTAGAGTTTGAGGGAAAGATCAAGTTGGCGATGAAATGGATCAGTCGGCGTGTCGCTGAGTAGTTCCACGAAGCAGTACCATAGCGCCCAATGACTCAAAGTGCGAAGAGGCTGAAGGCTAAAACAAGAAGGCGATGAAATCGACCAAAAGGCAGATCGCCGAGTGTATCAGCGATCCCGACTAACTGCACCGAGTGATCCGCTGCAGCACAAATTTTCAAACACTATAAATACTTGTTTAAATTTCTAGCTTAACATCATATCACTATTATTATTAGAACTTTTTACAGTTATTAAGAGAGTCTTAGTTTTAGAGTGTTTTGGAGACATTGTTCTAAGACCTTGAATATTCAAAGGGTTTCAACTCCAAGAAATTGGATGTGGGTCTCTAATATTCTTCACTGTTGACGTGTTTTAAGACTTAATTCTTCATACCCAGTTGATGGAAACTGATATTGGTATTGATTTTTTCCACTTTTACATGTCTAGCTAAAACCTCAATTCTTGGGGTGTGATTTTGTGAATATGGTTAGATTATCTATTGGGTCTTACTTGTTGATGGTTTAATTGTTGTTTAAATGTAAATTTATTTAGTAGTTATGTATGAACTTAATGGGATTGTAGTTGCAAATACGATTTCATCTTCGTATGTTTGGCTTGCTCGAGAGAGAGGTTGTAAAACTAAGACTACTAAACTGATAGCCGGTGGTATTGAGTCTACATGGGTTCATCTCGAGAGAGTGAACATTAGTCCTTTTCCCACCCATTCAGCTCAAGATAGTGAATGGGCTAAGGCGGTGGTTGTTCTTAATGCGACAACTCAGTGTTCGAGAAAAACTGAGTTGATTCGGGGTAAGTTGCTCGAGAGAGAATTTACCCGCACTATAATCTATCCTAGTCACAAATACTCAACAATTTATTATCAAAAACATGTACTCGATTTATTCCTATCACATCCCAAGAATCCTGTCTCTCTATCTCATTTTCGTATATTTTTGTTGTTAATTACTACAAACCCCCATTGATAATTGACTCTTGCATCGCCCATTTGGTTTAGTATGTTTATATTTGATAATGTTTATAGCTATGATGAATTAGAACTAAATTTTATTTTTCTATTAATTAATAAAACCACTGACTGTGGGAATGATCCTAACCCTTGGTTGGGTTATATCACTACACGCGATCATATGGCACTTGAACCGAACTAGTGTCAGTTGATTATGTCTTTAAACATCACAAATACACCCTAGTTACTTTCTCTCATTGTTAACAACAAAGTTTGAATCTTGCTCACTTGTTACTTAACTACATTCAATTATTTGTTTCACAAATCCTCCCCCCCTTTACTTACTTGTCTAGGAAATACGTTGACTAAACGAATATAATCGTAAGTTAAGTTTAAGTCTAAATCATATTCCTCGTGGGATCGATCCCAACCTACTAGTTGGGTTCTTTGTTTGTCAACAATCGCTTATACTTCTTTAGGGAGGTGTAATTTGAGCGTATCAAATTTTGGCTCCGCTGCCGGGGAATAAGGCTTTTAGATTAAGTTTAACTACATTATTGAACTATAGTCAATTATTTCCTAATTTTACTTTTTTCTTTTGTTTTTGTTTCTCTCAGGTTCCTACTCTACTATATGCCAAGTACACAGAGTCAAGGTGAACCGCTGACTCCTTACGATCTAGAATTGAAAAGAACTTTGTGTAGGATGAATAATCAAGGAGTCCCAATCAACCCTAACAGAGGAAATCAAGGTGATGGTGTTGAATTTCAGCCTCCTAGGGTTGATAATGAGAATGCTGAAAATCAAGGTAGTAATCTATTGGGAGATGCATTGAGGGCACAAACCCACCAGAACCGAGGTTGCGTGATAACTATAGGGTCAACTTCAATACCGCTGAATCTGAAGGACATATTGTTCTACCTCCTCTACCCTCGAGTATACATTCGTGGTGATGAGAAGTCTGATGCAGATGCTTACAGCGAAGGGTTTGTTCTTTTGTATGGCATCAGAGGATCCACATGGGCACATGGCTAAATTGAGGAGTGTCTGCAAGAGTTGTCTAGGTCGACCAAATTTAGACATGGATGTCATTGGGTTGAGAGTCTTCCCTCTATCATTGATCGGAGATGCCATTGTATGGTTTACTAAGCTTCCTTATAACTCAATTCACACATGAGATCAATTGCGTAAAGTGTTCATGGAAAAATACTTCATAGTGTCAAAGAAGATGAACGACAATGATAAACTTAACAACTTCGTAGCACTACCTGGATAGTCTGTGAGTAGTTCATGGGACAGGTTCACTGCTTTCATAAGAAATGTTCCAAACCACCGTATTGATGATGTGTCACTGAAGGAGTATTTCTACAGAGGACAAGACGACAATGGTAAGGCTGTGTTTGATACTATCGCAGGAGGATCATATGGTGAGTGCACTTTTGAGGAGATTACTGAGAAACTAGAGAAAATTTCTTGAAATAATAAAGCATGGAGCACTCGAAAGTTAGACATTGGAAGAAGTGCTTTAGCAGTTCAATCTGCACCTAGTCAATCTGCCGATGACATTCGTTAGGAGATGGCTCAGATGAGGACATAACTTGGGTTGGTGTTGAAGCATGTGAGCGGAGGTACCGAAAAGATAAACGCTGTGAATTATTTGACTAGGAATCCACCACCGGTTGAGGAATGTTATTATGAAGAAGATACTTATGCGGTGAATAATCTGACGGGGGGTTTCTACGCCAACGCCCAAGGTTCCAATTCGGATAATTGGCACCAAGGTCAAGGAAACCAAGGTCAGAACTATGGCAACTACAATCGAGAGGGTCAATATGTCCGGGATGGGAACTACAATCATGAAAACAACTACAACCGGAACAACTATGACAACACAAATGATAGGGGTGGGACTGATGTTCCTCCTCAATATCGGGAATCTCTTAATAGGGAAGCTGGGGGTAGTATGTCATGGATTGAGGATATGATGCAGAAGATGATGAAGAGGTTTGGTTCGACTGATGAGAATCTGAAGGAGATGCGAAACAACTTGTCTGGTATTGGTCAAAAAGTTGATGCCATGCAATATCAATCAAGCAACTCGAGCAGGAGATGAATCATTTGTCTACTACAGTGAACCCATATCAGCCTGACACACTTCCTAGCAACACCATCCAAAATCCAAAGAATGATGGGCATTGTATGGCACTCACTACTCGAGGGGGTAAGTAGACCATTGATCCACCTATGCCGTCTGAGGTTGAAGTTGAAGTTAGTAAAGATGATGATGAGATAGAGGTTACTGGAGAGTCCGAGAATGCTACAGAGAAGGAAGTGGAGTTAACCCAAAAAGTTGTTCCCTTGCCTAGACCTCCACCTCCATTCCTACAGAGGTTAGTGAAGAAGACTAAAGAGGGGAAATACCACAGGTTTATTTGTATGTTGAAGCAGCTTTCAATAAATGTTCCGTTGATAAAAGCTTTAAAGAAAATGCCTGGGTATGCGAAGTTTATGAAAGATTTGGTGACTAAGAAGCGGGCCGTGAGTTTTGAATATGATGATAGGTTGCAACATTGTAGTGCTATTGCTACAAGGTCACTTGTGTAGAAAAATAAGGATCCCGGTGCCTTCACTATTCCATATACTATCGGGTTGTCGCATTTTGCTAAGACGATGTGTGATCTGGGTGCTAGCATTAATCTGATGCCTTTATCTATTACAAGAAGTTGGGTTTAGGGGACCCAAAACCGACTACTATGCGATTACTCATGGCCATAGAACTGTGAAGAGGCCCAATGGTGTGCTCCAAGATGTACTAGTGAAAGTGGAGTCTTTTATCTTTCATGTTGATTTTTTGATACTTGATAGTGAGGTCGATTTTGTGGTTCCCATTATCCTTGGGAGAACATTCCTTGCCACTGGGTGCGCTTTGGCCGATATGGAGAAAGGGCTGATGAAGTTCCAATTGAATAATGAAGATGTAACTTTCAACATCTGTAGGTCAACGAAGTAGGGTAGTGAGCTCAAGTCAGTATCAGTGGTAAATCATATTGTAGAGAGTGGTTCTGAGGTGCCTATTGAATAGATATTGGGTTTTGATGCACTAGAAGCGGTATTGATGAACTTTGAGAATGATGGTATTGAATACTAGTATGAATTGGTCGCCGCACTTGATAGGTTCGAATTTTGTTCAAAACCAAAGAGATTGGAGTTAGAGATGAAGAATCGCGACTCTCCACTCGCAAGACCGTCTGTTGAAGAGGCTCCAAAAATGGAGCTTAAGGCTCTACCATCACATTTGAGGTATGTATTCTTAGGGAGAGATGGTACTTTACCGGTCATCATTGCAGCAGATTTGAATGTGACGCAAGTTGAGGCATTGGTTTCCGTGTTGAAGAGGTTCAAGCGGGCTATTGGGTGGAATATTGCGGACATTTTTGGGATCCGTCCTGGCATTTGTTCTAATAAAATCCAACTCATGCCGGATCACAAGCCTAGCATCAAGCACCAGAGAAGACTAAATTTTCTTATGCAAGAGGTAGTGAAAAACAAAATAATCAAGTGATTGGATGCTGGAGTTATTTATCCCATTGCAGAGAGTAGTTGGGTTTGTCTTGTTCAGTGTCTGCCCAAGAAAGGTGGGATGACTGTGGTTCCGAATGCGAAAAATGAGCTTGTTTCGATGTGGCCTGTGACTGGATAAAGAGTCTGCATGGACTACCAGAAATTAAATGCTTGGACAGAAAATGACCACTTCCCCATGCCGTTCATGGATCAGATGTTAGACCGACTTACTGGTAAGAGTTGGTATTTTTTTCTTGATGGTTATTCGGGCTACAATCAGATTTCTATAACTCTGGAAGACGAAGAGAAGACCACCGTCACTTGCCCTTACGGGTCTTTCGCCTTCAAACAGATGTCATTTAGGTTGTGTAATGCTCTAGCGACCTTCCAGCGTTGTATGATGTCGATATTTTATGATATGGTGGAGGACACTATTGAGGTATTTATGAATGATTTCTCTGTGGTAGGTGACTCTTTTGATCGTTGTTTAGACCATCTGGCCGAAGTACTGAAACAGTGTGAAGAGTGCAATATTGTGATTAATTGGAAAAAGTGACACTTCATGGTGAAAGAGGGGATAGTTATGAGTCATCGGATTGCTGAGAAGAGCATTGAGGTTGATAGAATGAAAGTCGAGGTTATAGAAAAGCTTTCACCACCTATCTCTGTTAAAGGTGTTAGAAATTTTCTTGGGCATGCAGGTTTCTATAAGAGATTCATCAAAGATTTCTCAAAAATTGCACATACATTGTGCAAACTACTTGAAAAGGTGTATACGTTTGATTTTGTTGATGCTTGTCTGAGAGCATTTGAATAGTTAAAGGAAAAGCTAGTTTTCGCACCTATCATTATTTCGCCGGAATGGGGGCAACCGTTTGAGGTAATGTGTGATGCGAGTGGAGTAGTGCTTAGTATGGTATTAGGACAGAGGCGAGAGAAGATTCTTCATCCCATTTACTATGCCAGAAAGCTCTAAATGTGGCTCAAAAGAACTATACAGTGATTGAACAAGAGCTTCCTGCGGTGGTTTTCGCATTCGAGAAATTTCGATCCTACTTGCTTGGTACTAAGGTCATAGTTCATATTGACCATTCTGCATTGAGGTAATTGATGGCTAAGAAAGATGCAAAACCGAGATTGATTAGATGGGTGTTGTTGCTACAAGAGTTCGACTTTGTGGTGAAAGATAGAAAAGGGACATAAAATCAGGTTGCCGATAACTTGTCCAGATTGGAAGAAGAAGCTATCACAAGCTTGGTGATACGGTTGAAATTAATGATGCTTTTCCAGATGAACATGTATTGGCTGCTTCTCATGATCTGATTCCTTGGTTAGCAGACTTTGCTAACTACTTGGCAAGTGATCTGGTGCCATCAGATTTGTCTTTTCACCAAAGGAAAAAGTTTATGCATGATGTGAATAAATTCTTTTGGGATGAGCCTTATTTGTATCGTAGTTATGCTGATGGGATTATTCGTCGTTGTGTGCTCGAGGTTGAGATGCTGAGTATACTAGAGGTGTGTCATTCATCACCTATTGGTGGGCATTATAGTGGTATTCAAACTGCACATAAAATTTTGCAATGTGGGTACTACTAGCCTAAGATCCACCATGATGCTCATGATTTCGCCAAATCGTGTGACCGTTGCCAAAGAGGAGGAATTTCAAAGAGGCAAGAACTTCCTATGAATCCGATATTGGTGATAGAGTTGTTTGATGTATGGGGCATTGATTTTATGTGTCTATTTGTGAGCTCACATGGGATGAAATATATTCTTGTTGCGGTTGATTATGTATCGAAATGGGTGGAAGCAATTGCGTTGTCCAACAATGAAGGTAAAAGTGTAACCACATTCTTGAAAAAGAATATCTTCTCCAGATTTGGTACACCTAGGGCGATTATCAGTGATGGAAGTTCCCACTTCTATAATAAGTTGTTCAAGTTGCTACTTGAGAAATATGGCGTCTGCCACAATGTAGCAACTTCTTACCATCCGCAGTGTAGTGGACAAGTTGAGTGTCCAACAAAAAGATCAAGCAAATTTTGGCTAAGACTATGAATGCTAATAGAACCGATTGGTCAAGGAAGCTTGATGATGCTTTATGGGCCTATCACACCGCATTCAAGACTCCCATAGATATGTCCCCCTACCAACTTGTATATGGGAAGTCTTGCCATTTGCCGGTAAAGCTAGAGCATAAGGCTATGTGGGTGCTAAAGAAGCTAAATTTGGATTAGGGCGCCGCATCGAATCAGAGAGTAAGTGACTTGAATGAGCTTGATGAGTTTCACCTAAAAGTGTATGACAGTTCAGCCTTGTACAAGGAGAGGATGAAGAAGTATCATGATCAAAGGATTGAAAAGTGAGAATTTGTTGTGGGTGATGTTTGCTCTTCTATTCAATTCTAGGTTGCGCTTGTTTCCTGGTAAGCTCAATTCCAAGTGGACCAGGCCATTCTTAGTCACGCAAGTGCTCCCATATGGAGCAGTCGAGCTCAAAAACATCGAGGGAACAAGGTTTAAGGTAAACGGGCAAAGGATCAAGGTCTATATGGGAAAAGCGGAAAATGTGCAAGAAGTGGTTAAGGCCTACTATCTTGATAAAGTCTGAGTAATCAAGAGGCATGCGTCGTGCTGCGACGTTAAATCAACCGCTGCTTGGGAGGCAACCCAAGATGTATAATCTAGCCAACTATAGGTTTTTCTTTTCAGTTTAGTAGCTTTCTTTATTTATTTGCATTTCGGTATTCCTTTAGATAGGTGCTTTATTTTTGTTTTAGTGTTGGCTAGATGTAGCATAGGGTCCGTGTCAAAAAATTGTCCAGAAAATGTAAAAATGAAAGGCTTAACGGTTGCTACATGTGCAAGGACAAAAAGAAAAATCTACAGAAAATGGTTGTTGCAGAGGTCTACGGGCCCTATCGACGGTCCGTAGGTCAATCCACAAACCGTGAATGGTGTCCGTAGACCCCAGGTAAGTCCTGTAATTTTTTCCTAAGTGTCGGGTGACCTACGGACCCGACCTACGGTTCGTAGGTCGACCCACGGCCCATCGACGGGGTTTTGTTGGTGCAAACCTATGGTTTGCCCGACCTGACCCGAACAACTTTTAATTTAAAAACCCCTTCATTTCACATTCTTCCCCCACATTCAAAATTCCCTCCCAACAATTTTTAACCTCTTCATCCCCTAAAATACCTCTATTAACCCCTCCAAATCCCATAAATCACTCCCCATTCACTAACCCATATTTGTATCTCATTTTTCTCCCTTACCAAATCATCACCTCCATTTCCAAACGATTCCATTGTCCCGGTTTGACGTCGAAAGGCTAGCAAAAGGTCTAAGGAGTTCATTGTTGTAACACAATCACCCACTTCCGATACTTGTAAGGTAACTGACTTCACTTTAACTTTGAGTTTCGTTATTCATTGGTCCATACATGAAGTCACAAAGTGGTCTTGACCTTGGGTTGTTTTTTTATGATTTTGCTTGTTGAACTAATATTAGAAACACCCATGGAATGATAGAATGTGATTGTATAGTCTTAGTAATCGAATAATTCATTGAACATTTTGTCTATATGAAAGTTTTGACTTAGGGTTCCTAGTTTTGTTTGCAATAAAAGGTAAATACTGTGTAATCGGAACCCTAGGGATGGCGAACTATCATAAATTGTGTTGAAATGCATGATTAGACTTAGGATGAATAATTGAAATTGTCAAAAAATGGTTTAATCATGAGGCATGTCTGATACCTGGCACAAACTTGATCCACAAGACCACATCTATGGACTGTAGGTCAACCTACGGACCGTAGATCAGGTCTGTGGGTCTGTTGCACATAGCAATTCCACTAACTGTGAAACCACGAAGGTGGACTACGGTCCGTAGGTCAATCTACCGACCGTTGGGCACATTTGTGGTTCCCATCAAAGCCCAACTTTTTAGGACTTCTGACCTATGGAAGGGATCCACAGACCGTAGGTCAACCTACGGACCGTATGTACCCACCATAGGTGGCCACTGAAGCCACTCTCTGAATTTTTTTTGTTTTGGTTCATTCTTAGTTCTTAAATTGTTTCGAGTGTGTTATGGTGTTATATTGGTACTAATTCATCCTCCACATGTACCATGGCTCCGAAGAAAGCTCCGGCCATCACCGCAAATGGCAGGTCCAAATCAACAGCACCAACCCGTTGGCTAATTGACGAAGATATTGATGCAGAGAATGACCCCGCATATGTTCCCCCTATTGGACGGACATCCCCTACAGCACCCGGGACTACCGAGAATCAATCCAAGCAGGTGGTTCCCGACGTAGTCACTGCCTCCCAGTCTGATGAGTAGGATGCACTGATCGGATCACAAGTTGTGCTTGCTTCCGGCTTTGAGTCCGCCTCTGCTTCCGGGTCTGCTTCTAGCTCTGCAACATGCTCGAGTTCACATGGTAGGGCTGGCTCGTCTGATGATGCTACTAGTGCGGGGGATATTCCAGTGGCACCAAACACCGACCCTACTCCGGTTACTAAGGATCCTAATATATAGGGTGGTGAGGGCTAGTGGCAGATATATAGGGATGCCAATATGATGACTGAGAAGAACAGGAAGGCCTAGATGATTACATAAGAACGCAGGGCACTCACAGGAAGCCTGCATACCATGCCCGAGATCCACCGGCTCTTCCAATAACATAAGTGTGAGTGGATGGCACGGGACCAGGGACATATAGCGAGGAGATCATGAGGGAGTTTTATTCTTCCTATGCAGCCACCCTCCGAGGCTCTATTCACAGAAATTCCAAGCCCGCAACCTAGGCACCACTCACGGCTACACTAGTGCATGGGTTTATTTTGGATATATCTGAGACCATCTTCCGCTGGTTCCTCTACGGTCCAGCCTGCACTTGGGCACTCAACATGACAAAGTTTGAATACAGATGGGACATCGTGCAGAGTTGAGAATTCCAGCGGAGTGCAGAGAAAAGGGAGACCGTATTACACTGGCTAGCGAGTTACATTTCTACAGACGGAGAACGAACCGAGTGAATCAATACCCCTACCTTAGGGATCAATAAGGCCATACTGAATTTTGTCGCCAAGTTCTTCTGGCTTTTAGTGCAGAATCGGGTTTCTCATACTCAGGCAGAAAATGTTTTTACATGAGATCGTGTTGTGATGGTTGTTGCTTTGTTAGCTGGGTTTGAGATAGACTTCGCCCGCATGTTGATTGCGGAGATTCACGAGAGGGCCTTCAAGGCCTCCACCACTTACCCTTTTCCTTGCCTCATCTTTCAGTTACGAAGGGATTCTGGAGTGCCGATCTAGCATTATGATAAGTTGATCCAGGCGACTAAGACCTTGGATATAGGCCTGATTCGGGATGAGGCAAATGTGGCGGCACCACACAGAGAGCCGCTGGTTGATGTACCTCAATTGGGAGCATACTTAGTTGCTGATGTGGAGCCGATTAAGGGTGTAGACCCTACCCCTCCAGCCACTACGAATGATGCCCCAGCCTCCCCAACTCAGTCCGCAGGTCGGGCTCCTAGCTTATCCAGAGCCACCTCTTCAGCAGGATCTGTGATCCTGCCCTTTGCTCGTGTTCAAAAATTGGAGGCACAGATTGCGACACTTTTTCAACATGTGAAGCCTTGGATGCAACAGTCTATCTCAGAGTCTGAGGCCAGGATAGAGCGGAGGATCGAGCACATGATGGACCTGAAGGTCCAGGCCATTAATAAGCACCGGGACTCCATCGAGTTGAGAGTCCTCGAGTGATCAGCCCCCACCACTGATGTCTTTTCCCTCTGGAAGGAATTGGATAGTCTCCGGGATGATCTTGATAAAATCGTGAAGTTAATGTTTGAGCCTCGAGTTTTATTCCCACCACTGAAGTTGTAGCTGCTGTGAGAGATGATGTGAGCATTACTGATGGTGCGGTAAGAGTGGATAATAGCACTATTGATGGTGCTATGACAGTTGATGCGGGCACTACTGAGGGTGACCCAAGTGTTGATCTAGCGTGCTCCGGGAAACCGGACCCACCCATTTGTTGATAGGTCTTTGGCGCTATGCGCCGCAGGTTTGCTTCACCCGATCCTTTATTCTTTACTTTTTGTGCATTGGGGACAATTGCACTCTATTTTGTTGGGGGGGGGGGGGGGTAAACGAATTGTGAGTGTTAAGGTGAAGTCTAAGTAACCCAACTCATAATCCGCTCTTGGGGTTTTCTTGCCTGTGTTCTTTTCCCCCAAGAGACTGTTAAATTTCTGTTGAACTATCATGTGTTAGGATTGTATGTGTATAAGCATGAGAAAGAATGACGCATGATGGCATAGTCAAGAATGAAAAATGATACCCATCCAAAAATTGTGATATGTGCTAAAATATGTAGGCTAGAATAAGTTGAATGTGTTGGCTCCTAATATGACATGATAATGAACAAACTTGACCTCATGACTTAAGCTAAACTTGAACTGGGTAACTCATAATATGATAAAGTAACAATGTGCCAAGAGTGAGTGAGATGAGTTGAATTGTTCAGACATGTTTGTGCCAATCTAGAACTTGCCCGGTTAGTCCTGCTAAGATAATCTACGTTAGAGGCAAGGAAGTGATCATAGGCCCTTGTTCTAATAAGTCCACTAATTATCTAAAAGAATCCAACCAAATGAAATAAATGTTCTTGTTTATCCAAATGTTTTGAGCCTGAAATAGACCATTTATTTCTAAACCCTTAACTCACCTTCCCGTAATCTATTGTTTTGGCCCTGGTCTCTCCTTGGACATGTGCACCTTGACTTAGTCCAAAAGCCTAAGTTGAGGGTGGCTAATGCAAAATTTACCTCAATCTTGGCCCTGGTCCGACATCGGATATTGTGCACCTCAACTAATGGAAAATTCATAAGTTGAGGGTGGCTACGAAAAGAGAAAACTAAAACATAGAACAGGATGTGACTTTGTACCAAAGAAGCAAAAGATGATAAATAAAAGTGTTGAAAATAAAGAAAAAAATAAAATGCAAGAAAAAGAAGAAAGTGGAAAATAAAAAGCTACAAAGTCAAATCCATGTTGAAAGGAGTCAAGGGAAAGAAGGTAAAAAGGTAGGATGTCAAAAATAGGGCAAAAAGGGTAAAAAGCCTAATGTAATGTCAAGGAGGGGAGAAAGTCACTAAAAAGTACCCAAATGTACCACACCTGACCCTGAGCCTACATTACAAGCTCAGAAAATCCTATAGTGATCCTAGCAACTAGTTTGGAGAGTCTAAGCAGTAAAAATAAGGGCAAGCCTATGGCATTGAGCACTAACTGTACTTGAAGTTACTTCTAAGCGTGAGTGTTGAATGAATCCTTGTAATCAAAATCATATTCATTGTGTGAAAAAGGGATTTCGTTTAAAGTAAGGGCACTAGTTGCATTGTCGTAGAGTTGGTACCTTGGTGATAGTGAAACACTATATGTTGTGTGTCTATTGGTCGATCTTTGTCATATCTTGATCCGCATGAGTTAGATTGTTGGGTCTAAGAGAAAAGATTTGCACTCGAAAAGCGAGTCAGGATAGAAAGCGATGTCATTGCTTGTGCTTGAATGTTTGCTTCTATACAAGTTTCATTTAGAGTCTTAGTGCAGCGCTTGAGGACAAACAACGAATTTAAGTTGGTGGTGTTGATATACCGTGAGTTTACGGTATTTTTAATACATTTCACTTAAGAGTTGTGTGTGTCTAGAACCATTTTGTATTGGTATTAATGTGTTTTTATCATGTTTGTAGGAAATAAGTTAGGACGTGGAATTGGAGAGACACAACTGAAGAACTGTGCAGAAAAGGGCATTTACGGACGTGACCTACAGACCATAGGTCCAGTCACATTCCGTAGGTGACAGGCGTAGATGGACATGCAAGGTTTGAAGGAAAATCAAGGAATTCTTGACCAAGTGTGGAACCACGGTTACAAACGACGGACAATAGGTCGACCTACGGGCCTTCCTGCAGTTCCGTCAAATGATCCAGAGAAGGGGTTCCAGTACCTGATTTCAAAAGTTTAAATATGGAGATACGAAGGAGAATCCACGGACCGTGGATCGAACCACGGTCCGTCCTACTGATCCTTCGATTGTTAGTGAGAGTTGGAGATTTTGAGTTTTGGAAAATTTCCTAAGTCCCAAACCACGAAGGGACCTACTGACCGTAGGTCAGTCCACAGTCCGTAGGTCAGTGTCGTAGATCAAAACCGCTTCCAAAAACTTTATTTCCTTATTTCGTTTCATTTTTATTTGGGACATGTTTTTCTATATATAAGGCATGTTAACATCATTTTTGGGGGCTAGACACTATTATTTTAGTTCTAGTTTTTGGCTTTGGAGATTAACTTGCAACTCTAGCAATTCTTGATTTCCTATGTTCGTTTTGAAGATTTAACTTAGAAATTCAAGTTGGGTTTTTGTATTTCTTCTTCTCAATACGTAAGTTCATGAATTCTTCTTCTACTAATAGGAATTGTGTTCTTGCTACTATGGGTAACTAAATCCACAACTAGGGTTGTGGGAACCATGAGAGATTAACAATGTATGAATAGTAACCAAGTAATTCTTGAATAGTGTTATTGTATGCATTGATAATTCTTTCATTTGAAAGTCTTTTTAGCGGTTGCCAACGTTAGAACTCGCCTTGTTGCTACTTTGCCGGACCTAGGAGGTAGTTAATGAGAAAAGAATTATCGACATAGATTTAGTGTGATATTATCTAATAGTCTAATGTCAATTGGTGTAAGGGTGAAAACTAAGCCATACATTGATGGGATGTCTAATATGAGGTAAAGGTAAGGGTTAGTAAATTATATGGTTGGGTACGCCTTGACTGGTTGGTGTTGGGGGGATTTGCATTTGAACGCCTATTAGAGGTGTTTCCTTGGCGAGGATGCATGTTTGTTTGATGTGCTATAGCAGTAATAATGGGTGTTGAGAGTGTCTTCTTTGCTTCTTCATGCTTGATGGAAAGTTCATGGTCAAGTAATTTCTCATAAAGTTCTGGATAAGCGATAGCACAATCTCGTGCACGGATAGCAGCTGATATTTCACGGAATTCAGGTCCGAGTCTAGTGAGGATTTTTACAATCAGTTCCTCATTGGACAAATAAGCTCCAGCAGTGGTAAGTTCATCACAGAGAGATCAAACCTGTTGCAGATAATCAGTTACAGGAAGGGTTTCTTTTGCGAGGCGAGCCAGACGATCGCGCAAACTAAAGATCTTTGTTTGCAATTTGTTGGCATACGCAGTGTGCAAAGCATCCCAAGAAACCTGGGAAGTGGATTCGCAGCAAGAGTTGGACAACTGAGTCCAAGATGGCTCTTTGAATTAGTTGATCTTGGTGATACCATGAAATAAATGCAGGATTTTTGACGTCCTGATTATTTTGAGCCATTGTACGAGCAGGGACAGGGCGAGAACCATCGAGATGGCCAAAATGGTTGAGACTACGCATAAGCATGGACACTTGTGATTTCCAAAGGGAAAAATTATGGCTGACAGTTAATTTGATTGGTAACTGGGTGACATGATTAAACTGAACAATTGTTGTATTGGCATCGGAGTTGGTTACAGTGATGTTTGGGGCCATTTTTATGGGAAGGGTGGGAGGGTGTCTTGATAGAAATTTACTTGCAAGAGTTAATTGGCTTTTGATACCATATAAAGTATAAAGTTGCCAATAGAATAAAAGGAACGATGTATTTTTTTTATTGTAACTAAATATATATAGATTCTGTACAACTTCTACAACAAAGAGATAAAATAAGAAAAAGGTAAGACTTATCTATAACCTATATACAAGGAAGAAGTTACAACTGAGTCCTAAAGAGAAGACACTACTAAATATGATCCGTTATTACAATCAAGCAAAGACAAATTCAAAGATCAGCAAACCAGCCTAGAATCAAGTGGGCCACCAAGGGAAGAAAGAAAAACCAATCAAGCCGAGATTTGAGAAGATCATCTCAAGAAGGAAGTAAAAAGATTTTATCATGCACATATCTAATATGGACATGAATCATCAAATCGCCTCAATCAAGGAATCCCGTAATATCCTTGAATGAAAGAAACACCCTTGGGTTTTCCTTACAATAGCAAGCAATCTATCTATATAAACCTCTTTTAGACTTAGTTGTGAAGCACACACTTTAATTGAACTTGAACTATTTTCTTTTGTTTTTGAACTATTTTCTTTTGTTTTCTTTCATAAAAGAATCGTATTCTCATGTAACGATTAACCTTCAACTTTATATCATATGCCTCATGTAATGACTCATTTGATCGTTTTGAGTACTGGAGCTTTTTATTTTCATAAAATACTTTCCGATAGATTTTAAATGGGTATTTTGGACTATTCGTAACTACAATTATGAATTTAGTGGGATAGTTTTAATAACTAATTTAGTTGGTGGTTAAAGAAGATAACATTAATATTAGTAGTGGTCCATTTTTATAATTAGTTACATATAACAATTAGGTTAGTAAATAATCTGTTGAAATAAAGAAGACAAAATAGATGCTTGAGCGTAAAAATAAATTGAGAAGAGGGCTTATTTATGGGGCGACTACAAGGATCAACCGTGTGTTCTCGCATTGGTAAGTTTCTTTATTAATTGTTACCGTGCAGATTTTTGGAGGAATATATTACTTCTATAACAGTGAAATCATTAAGGCTGCATTGGGTTGTTACGATGGTTAAGTGCATCAAGTCATTGGCAGTAGGTTTCAATTCTCGTGTGAAACAATTCCCTGGCAATCAAACACTAATTAATGTATTCCTTATAGTTAGTATTGGATAGGAAATATTTTATAAGTTAAGATTATATGTTAATTTGGGGACAAAACTAAATGGCTAATTGTCAGGCAATCATTACATTAATTATGTGGTAATCATAAAGTAACTATTAGGAGATGTTAATTGAGTAATTGAATTATATCAAAGGCATAGAAAGTTTTGCTCATAACTGCTTATTTCTCAGTGATTAGTATCTCTAATATAGGTTGGTTGTTCCTGCTATTATTGATGTTCTTAAAATTGGGTAGAAATGTTGTGAGGTATTCACGTGAGTTGGAGTTCTTGGCTAATACCTCTTAACGATCAATTAATGATTTGGACTAATTTATTACAGTTATATAGTATATAGAATAAATAAAGTTGCAAGAAAGTGAGGGTACTGGATACCACACATAGTTTTAGTATCTCGTTATAAATTAAGTTTCGATATATGGAGATAGATAATTAAATATTAGTTGTATTGTATTAGTTGAATACCATTAAAGTTATGCTAATTGGAGAAATTAAGACTTACCCTTAGGGTTAAACTATAGGAAAATTGATTATGGAATCGGGTGAATTTTTGGGTCTAGGCTAAACATATAGTAACATGGGTGTCTATAAACTCGTTAACTTACAAATTATGCATACTTTATAGATTGGAAACGTTTGGAGGCGTTAAGGAAGGAGAAGTCATTGGAGAAGTAGCTTGCCTGACGTTAGTTCTTCGGTGGAGGTAGGTTATGGTTTATTCTATTTGATAGATAGACTATTAATAGTGATTGATATGCATTGAATGATATTGTGAAGTTCTCTATGTACTTGATTGTGTGAATGTGTAGCTTGGTTGTGTGGTTTGTGATTGGTCTGATATCCTGAGACCGTGGAATTTATAATCTTGAACCCTCTCTATCGAAGTGATGCATTGAATAAAGAAGTCTTGATGAAATATTGTTAATGAATTGAAAAGTGGTGATAATAAATGATAAATTAATGATATTATCGGATCGGAGTGTCACATTTCGACACGGTATAATTGGATCGGAGTGTCACGTTTCGACATGATATTATTGGATCGGAGTGTCACGTTCCGACGCGGTATAATTGGATCGCAGTGTCACATTCCGACATGGTAAGATTAAAGGAAAAAGATATTGAATTAACTTAATGTACTCAATCTCAAAGAACTCAATTCCCAAATTAGTTTGGTTTGGAGGCATGAGTTCTCATGTGTGATCTTGATATTGTTGATTGATTACGTACTTACGCTAGTGTTGTTGACACTGGTTCATGTGTTTGTTGCTTGCCACCTGCTAAGTGTCATAGTTGATTTTATACTATTATTCATTACAAATTAATTTCTATTTTGGGTTGGCCGATGATATCTACTCAGTACATGTTGCCCTGTACTGAGTCCTACTTGTATTTTTCTTTGTTTTCTTTTTGTGGAGTGCAGCGAGTATATCAGTGACTTCGACTCGCCCTCAGCTCTATCCAGTCTCCAGCACATTAGGTTCCAGGGTGAGCTATTCATTCCAGCTCCTGTTGGATTCTCTTGGTCATGGCATGATGTCCTTAGTTTTCGGACATAAACTATTTTATTCAATTATTTTGGTGTCTTTAATACTCTTAGACTTAGTATTTGAAGATTAGATGTTCTTGATGTGATGACTTTCAGATTTTGGGGATAATAAGTGTTAGACTTTAGAGGTTTATTTGATCGGTTACTTTAATTAGTTTTGAGATTCCGCATTATTGTTGTTATTCGTAGTTGAATTATTGATATATGATGGGGTTTGGATTCCTTGGTTCACCCATTTAGTAGGTTAAATGTGGGTGCCACTCACGACTCATTTTGTGTCGCGACAAACTTGGTATTAGAGCATTAGGTTCGGTGATCTCATCACACAAGGAGAAGTCTAGCAGAGTCTTGCGGAACGATACAGTGATGCCTTTACTTTTCTTCGAGAGGCTATAGGACTTTAGGAAAACCTCATTCCTTCTTTCTTTCGTGCTACTACTTAATCCCAATTGGTATCTAGGTGATACAAATTGGTATCAGAACTTCTTCACTCTATTTCACATATTGTTAGTACTAAAGTATTAGAAGTTGAAACAACAACACCAGAAAGAATAAAAATGTGCCTTAGAAATAAGTAGATTTTCTCGATTGACTACAGGGCCTGTAATGACTAGTGATCAACATGCTTTTTTTTATTAAGTTCATAAAGTTGAAACCTTTATTCTTCATGGGTACTAATGTCACACCCCAAGCTAGAGAAGGCGTGATTGCCACTCAACACCTTAAGCAATCGAGTTAGCCATATAAACAAACCAACTGACTCAACTGAGGGCTTTGAAGGTCAGGCAACATAACATTTAAAATACTATAACTGGACCCTTAAGGTCATAACAAGAATATCAATAATTCATATAGACGAAGGTAGACAAGCCAAAGATAATAAGGTACTAGCTAGCCGACAAGGCTACAATGAAGATATACACACATACATATATATCTATACATGCCAAGCCTATGTGGCTGGAAACTTGAAGCTGTAGAAGGAAACCCAGAATATTGTGTCCAGAATAGCCTTTATAAGTAACATAAACACTGGTTGGGACAAAGCCTCGATTATACCTAGATGGTACAATAAAAGTAACATCCTATGAAAGCTCTAGGAAGAAGTGGAGCTTACCAACTCACAGCTGAACCCTGAATCCTAGCAGAGGGGTCAATCAGAATCCCTACCTGGACCTGTACGCAATGAAACAAAAATGCGTCCTAGGCAACGGGACGCCAGTACGAATAAAAATGTACTGGTATGTAAGGCAGAAAATAGAATAATAAATCGTTACTGTAAAAAGGGGAATAAAGATACGACCTGAAAGAAAAAATATGTTAGCCGTCATGGCTGACATCAAACCTTATATAGATTAAATATGCATGGTATGCTTGCATAATCGTATGTCGTGAATATATATATATATATATATATATATATAGATGCAAATGCATGGCATACCCAACCAAGTGCTAGCAATGGTGGTGCCTTCCCGTAGCAAACCGGGATCATATTCGCCAACTTGTGGCCATCTGTATCTCATACGTATAAATATAGGCAATCGGCCTAATACCTTCCGATTATAGCTCGGAAGTAGAATAAATAGCGCGTAATGTCATGGATCCGTAATGCATTCGCTACTTGAATCATGTTGCCAATCTTGGCTCATTGGTACTCTTGTCCTCATAATCTCGTAATCACTTTCCTATCACATGTAAATATCTCGTGAAACTTATATACTTGTGGATTAAACTGGAACACTTAACTTGGATTTAGAAAGGAAACTTAAACTTGAGGATGTTCATAAAGAGCTTAAAGTTCATTTCCTTAGTGGTTTGTAAAAGAAAGTATTTCAGAAAAACCCATACTTTAGTAGTTTAAACCTACGATTTATATTTAAGAGTTTTGGAGATCGACGTTTTATTTTAAAGTTTTCAAAAATATAAATTAGCGAGGAAGGAGGACTGCTTTCAAATTCATAATGTTCATCCCTAATCTTTTTAAGTTACTACATCTAAAGAAGAATAAGAATTTGTACACATGTACCTATAATCAAGAGAATCAACAAAATGACATAAAGATGCCGAATACCCTATCTAACTGAACGAGTGGAATATCAACATAATGGAGTAATATAAATACGCCAGCTGCAATCTCAATGCCTTTCACAAAAGGACTTTCTAGCAATAGAGTAGTAAAACGATATTTGACGATTTAGGATTCCAAAATTCATGCTCAAAGGAAGTACGTTGCTTAGCTTTAACATACCTCGATTTTGGGTCTTGTTGTATCAATATGGATTGTACCCCCTTCCTTACAGTATGTAGTCTACATAAAATCATGTCACACAACCATTACAGGCAGAATATTAACACGTCAGGGTCAAAGTAGCAATTTAGAGCTCACTAGCAGAGTGATTAGCTCGCTAGACCATTTTTAAATGTATGCTTCATTACCTTCTCTTCTCCAAATTACAACCTCAAATTAATGACATAACATACATTTTTGAAGCAGCTATTAACAAGTGGAGGCCTACACAATAGTCAATAACAACCAAATAGTGTATGCTTGCACAACAATTAAAACTCGGCATATCGCCACACCCCTCTTTTCCAACCCAAAATAACCATAACCAAATCCTAACCACGAGTTTTTAAACCATTAAAGCCATAAAATAAATATGTATAATACAGTCCTATAATTGTTCAATATAACCATAATAACTTGAACTCGCCGCTTCCAATCATCATCCTATACATTCGTCCAATAATTACATTTGGAGTCATATCTTTCTCTTCATATGAAATAAGAGCTTAAAAAGACAAAACCTAAACTTAAACTTGATAGAGCTTGCAGTACATTAACATGTCTTGTCAATAACAAATAGTCTCCTTAAACGCAAGACGTTGAACCAAGAAGAAACAATTTGAAAATTGCAATGCAATAATAGAACCAACTTTACACTAATTTATGTTAGAATTAAATATCCATCTATACTTCTTCTTCTCTTCCAGACTCATATCAACAAGAACCACACACATACAAAGCATTTCCAAAAATATTCCAGCAACAACAATATCAGAAAATACTTCAAAACAGCCCAACATCACGTAACTATCCAAATATGATTTTTCCAGCCGTCTATATGTGTTCTTGCTAATATAGCATAGCTATAACTTGGACTCACTCAGTAAAATGAAGAGTGAGAATTATTAACTCCAAACATCAGCGACACCACATAAAAATGAGACTCTTTCACCTTGAAGAATCCTTCAAATCACAACCAATGAGGAGGAAAGAAATAACACAATCTCTATGAACGTTCCGAGGGTGAAACCACGTTGAAATCTTGTAAATATTTTCTTGGATGATAGGGGAACCTTTAGATAGGATTTAGGACTGTTTTATTCTTATTTTGGTCAAAAATAATGAGATAAAACGAAGTGAAATCTGATCTTATAAAGCTAAACCGACATATGGGCAAGGGGTCCACCTTCACGTGCCTGCTTGTGCAGTCTCACTAAAATCTAAATATCTCTCAATTCTGAAGTCGTATGGACAAATGATTTAGTGTGTTGGAAAGTAGACTAGTAGACCTTCAATTTAATATATTGGGGTTCTTCTAAAGCTTTGTAGGTTGGGAGAAAAGTTTCGAAACATTTAACCCAAATTTCAAAAAATTTATCAAAGAAACTTACTCTAACTTTTACCAACTTTTTATTTCTGAACTTGCATGAATTCAAAGTTAACTTACGATCATTGGTTTGAATATATCACCTTATAAAACAACCTTATTAGCATATAATACACTTTTCGTCTTATCCCCAAAGGTACCGGTTAACTTAAGAGTTCTAAACAGGCGGGGTGTTAGAATAGACATCTTTAACTCCAACTTGTTTAGGGCATCCTTGACCCATAACGTTAGTCTAATTCTTTGATTTTTTTTACCTCCCCTTTGCAACCTTATTCTCCTGAAATGATACACCAAGTCATATAAGCCTCATACACTCAATCAATGATACACATATTATGCGAAAGAACCCCGGGGTCTCACAACTAATTATGAAGATGCTTATGCTTTCATTGTTGATTGTTTTGAGATGCTTCATAAAATGAATATAGTGGAGAGTCTTAGTGTTGAGTTTGTGACATGCTAGTTTTGGGGAGACGCCAAAATATGGTGGCGGTCTCATGTTGATTGCTGACCAATAGAGGCATTACATATGACTTGGGAAGCATTTTCTAGCTTCTTCATGGTGAAGTGTATATCCCGTACTTTGAAGGATAGGAGGTAGAGGGGCTGAATCCAGATGAATTTGTCAAGGTGACGACATTCAAGAAGTTTCATAAGGGAAGGGTAGATAATGAACACCATTACTTAGAAAATACAATTAGTGAAGTTGTCATAACACGTATAGGTTGCTTAGCGAATGATGAAATTATGTTGTGCCAACTGAAGTCGAAATCACTACTACAATTTTATAGATTGAGTGTATACCAAAGAGGGTCATGATACGACTAGTAGAATAGTACTGATGCTTACTTGATTAGAGTTATGAAGCATGTTACTTTTGTTATTGACATGATCTAAGAAAGAATGCAAATTGCTTGGGGGTAGAGACATAATGGATTTGATAATGTTTTATATTTATTCAATGGGTATTATTGTGTGAGTTATTCAGATACGATCTTCTTGGTAGGGATAATGTGTTATGGATCTAACAAACTTTCACGATGTGGTTCTAGTGTTATATGGAAATGAATACATTGATTGTCAAGTGGGAATACTAACTACTTAAGGATTTATCTATTGTATGCCATGTTAAGATAATGAGATTCAATGTTGCATTGATCACATTTGAGAAACCAACTAGTTTGTTACCACGGATTCTTGGGTTAAGCATTGTTTTAAGGAAGTTTTTAGTGGTGAATCTTTGGTATGGTATTAATGCATTAGGTAGTGACGTCTATCTTGAGGGTTTTAGGACTAGTGATTTTATCTTAAGCTCCAAAGGAGTGGATTGATACAGGAATGACAAACTTATGTATAAAGAAAGTCAGTGAGTATACTCGGGTGAATGCAGTTGAAGATTTTAGTTAGAAAGTGTGTATAAAATTTGGATTAGTCCTTTGGATCTGATCGATATAACTGAGTTGAGGTGTCATGTCGATGAAAAGGTTAACTTCGTGGTGATGACAAGGGCATACTGAGCATCATGGTAATACAAGTTAGTGATGGATTGTGATTGAGATGCAACTATAGAATACAAACTGTTGATTAAATAAATTTTGTATGGTAATAATGACTTGTGAGTATCTAAGGTTGTGATTTTCTACTATTTAGTGAGTAACGTGGTTGTATGGAATGTTTTGAGATATGTTGGGGCACCACTCAAATAGAATTTAAAGGAGCTAGAGTCATAATGAAAATGAAATAAAATTAGTGGGAGGAGTGTAGCCTTCGGAAAGAGGCGAGAGTAAGAATATGTTCTCCAATTGCAAGGACTTAAAAGGTATCTTCAAAAGGATTGAGAATTGAGTTCAGAGATGCGTAATTTCATCTATTTTGCTCTGGTTATGTTAATAGTGTCACGTGTTCATTAGATTGGTTAAAGAGCTAATTGATAAAACTTGACAAAGAAGTGTACATACATCCAGCTCGAGCGTGAAGATAAGTTCTTTTGTGGTTTGATTTTGGTAATGAGTACATTTGGGTTTTTAGTGGAGGATATGGTAAGATCGATGGAGAGGCGATTAATGATAAGCCAAGATACATGAATTCATAAAAGTCTTCAAGGTATGAGTTAATATTGATAGATAAGGGGATTGGATTACACAGTTGGATTCACAATTCAATTTTTTTTGTTTTGTAAGTCTACATTCGTAGTGGTATAATTTGTCAAGATATGAATTTGTAAGATAAGAAATGATAGTTCAATTGGGTACTGAGTATTTGGAAGGACTTATGCATGGGTTTGGTCATAAAGTTTGTTACTTTTGATTTATAAAGGACGCAAGGAAAGGTTTCAGTTAATAGTGTTGGTTTAGAGTTTAAGGTAAAATGTCATGGATTGTTTGTAAAAGGATGAGATCGGTAAGCGAGCTAGAGAAATTAACAAGAGTCTGATATATTGAAGGGTCGAGATATTTAGATTTTTGCACCTTGAGAAGAATTTGAGAAAAGTGAAGGAATAAGACCTCTCGTATAAACCCGTGGGGTGTAGTTGAAGGTTGTATTGATTTTTTCTTATGAGTTTAGATATGACTGTGAGATGTGAACTAGTTTGATACAGACTTATGAGGAATTTATCATTGACTTTTATAAAGATTGAGTTTTGGTTTGGGTGACAAACGGTGAGGTATGAAAATTTTAGTGTTTTACGTGGGGTTAGATTTCTCAAATTATGATAGATGACTTAAGAATGATGTACAAGATGAGATCTAATTCTACATAGTTATTAAGAATTTAGAGTTGGGTTAATATTGCCCTATTGATGGGACTACATAGAATGTTAAGATGCGTTACATAGACATTTGATGGTGAATAAAGGATATGAGATTATAGTATACAAAATAATTCGAGTGACCAAGAATTTCCCTAAGTGTTGGCATGAAGTATGTGATTGTTTAGAATGGTAGCTAAAGCATGGTATGTGGAAGTGGTTTTGAGTTGACTTTGGGTGTGATTTAATAGTTTTATCTTGATGGAAAAGTACTATCAAATTTGAAATCAGTGTTATTAGCCTTGTTCGGGACTCGTATTTGTCATGAAATGCTTAAATAGAAAGAGATTTAGCCATAGTTTGAACATGTATTTGATAAAAATACTTTGACACTAATGATGGTTTGGGAGTAAGGTAGATGATCGGTGTGGTTATGATGTTTTGTTAGTATTAAGAGTGTTGACTTCAGTGGATGTGGGGTTTGATAAACCAAGTATTTGTGTAACTATAATAGGGACTAAATTGGTGATTGTGGATAGCTAGAAAATAAAGATATAGAGTCAGATGAATGAAAATGTTTGATATGGGCCCTATGGAATGAGTTTCTAGAGTTATTCGACCTTGGTTATGTACATTCTTATGTGACAAACTATTTCATTCTGGGAATGGTTTAGAGTATGATTCACTTTCTACATCCGTGTGTGTTTTCGCTTTTATGGGTGAGTAGTGGATTGTGTGTATCAATTTTGTGATTGTCCTTCTTGTAGGGTGGCATCCTTGGTTAGACCTGTTCATTCTAGTTATGGAAGATTTGGTGTTGTTTCGGATAGTTGAAGTATAATAGTGATTCTATACGCACAACTTTCCTTATGAGAATTTATAGGAAAGCTACCATGAAAATTTACAGTTTTCAATAGAATTAAGAATTATCTCATCATCGGTATCATGTTTTGGCTATGTGTGATTGAATGTGGGGACCATGGGGTCTAGTTTTGTCAGTCTTAAGGTTTGTCTATAATAGCTACTAATCTAGCATTTTGACAGTGTTGTTAGAGGTTTTGTATGCTTGGGTGTATCACTCGATGGTGGTTACTTGATCATTTCCATCTTTGGATCAGATGAGTTCAATTCTCCTAGATGATTACTTGTTGTTTAAATATCATATTTTTATACCTTAAGCTCGAGGAAATATTATGTTGTGAGGATGTAATCTTGATAAGATCTATGATGGTTTGTGCATTATGAGTGTGTGGTGGCTGGTTCAGGTTCACTCTTGGTTGTAGCCAATATTGATTCAGGATTGTATCATGGTTATGCTAGAAAAATTTTGTATTGATGATTGTGTCAAGGTCTAGTGGAACAAATTCATCAGTTGAAGAGTCCACTTGGGAGACTGATATGCACGGAAGATATCCACTTCTTTTTATCGAGTCAAATACCCTGCCTTACCCTCGCCTTCTTTTGATCGTTCGAGGACGAACGATGGGTAAATTGGTATCTAATGTAACGACCCATTTGATCATTTTGAGTACTAGAGCTTTTTATTTTCATAAAATACTTTCCGGTAGATTTTAAATGGGTATTTTGGACTATTCGTAACTACAATTATGAATTTAGTGGGATAGTTTTAATAACTAATTTAGTTGATGGTTAAAGAAGATAACATTAAAATTAGTAGTGGTCCATTTTTATAATTAGTTACATATAACAATTAGGTTAGTAAATAATCTGTTGAAATAAAGAAGACAAAATAGATGCTTGAGCGTAAAAACAAATTAAGAAGAGGGCATATTTGTGCGGTGACTGCAAGGATCAACCGTGTGTTCTCGTATTGGTAAGTTTCTTTATTAATTGTTACCGTGCAGATTTTTGGAGGAATATATTACTTCTGTAACAGTGAAATCGTTAAGGTTGTATTGGGTTGTTACGATAATTAATTGCATCAAGTCATTGGCAGTAGGTTTCAATTCTCGTGTGAAACAATTTCCTGGCAATCAAACACGAAATAATGTATTCCTTATAGTGAATATTGGATAGGAAATATTGTATAAGTTAAGATTATATGTTAATTTGGGGACAAAAGTAAATGGATAATTGTCAGGCAATCATTACAATAATTATGTGGTAATCATAAAGTAATTATTAGGAGATGTTAATTGAGTAATTGAATTTTATCAAAGGCATAGTATTTTTTGCTCATAAGTGCTTATTTCTCAGTGATTGATATAGCTAATATAGGTTGGTTGTTCCTGCTATTATTGATGTTATTAAAATTGGGTGGAAATGTTGTGAGGTATCACGTGAGTTGGAGTTCTTGGCTAAGACCTCTTAATGGTCAATTAATGATTTGGACTAATTTATTACAGTTATATGGTATATAGAATGAATAAAGTTGCAAGAAAGTGAGGGTACGGGATACCACACATAATTTTAGTATATTGTTACGCATTAAGTTTTGATATATAGAGATAGGTAATTTAATATTAGGTGTATTGTATTAGTTGAATACCATTAAAGTTATGCTAATTGGAGGAATTAAGACTTACCCATAGGGTTAAACTATAGGAAAATTGATTATGTAATGGGGTGAATTTTTGGGTCTAGGCTAGACATACAGTAACATGGGTGTCTATAGACTCGTAATTAACTTACAAATTATGCATACTTGATAGATTGGAATCGGAGGCGTTAATGAAGGGGAAGGCATTAGAGAAGTAGCTTGCCTGACGTCAGTTCTTCAGTAGAGGTAGGTTATGGTTTATCCTATTTGATAGATAGACTCTTAATAGTAATTGATATGCATTGAATGATATTGTGATGTTCTCTATGTACTTGATTGTGTGATTGTGTAGCTTGGTTGTATGATTTGTGATTGGTCTGAAATCCTGAGACCGTGGAATATATAATCTTGAATCCTCTCTATCGAAGTGATGCCTTGAATAAAGAAGGCTTGATGAAATATTGTTAATGAATTGAAAAGTGGTGATAATAAACGATAAATTAATGATATTATTGAATCGGAGTGTCACGTTTCGACACGGTATAATTGGATCGGATTGTCACGTTCCGACACGGTATTATTGGATTGGAGTGTCACGTTCTGACACGATATAATTGGATCGGAGTGTCAAGTTCCGAAATGATATTATTGGATCGGAGTGTCACGTTCTGACACGGTATAATTGGATCGGAGTGTCACGTTCCGACACGGTTACATTAAAGTAAAAAGATATTTAATTAACTTAATGTACTCAATCTCAAAGAACTCAATTCCCAAATTAGTTTGGTTTGGAGGTATGTGTGCTCATGTATGATCGTGATATTGTTGACTGATTACGTACTTACTTTAGTGTTGTTGACACTGGTTCATGTGTTTGTTGCTTGCAACCTGCTAAGTGTCATAGTTTATTTTATACTATTATTCATTACATATTTGTTTCTATTTTGGGTTACATGTTGCCCTATGCTGAGCCCTACTTGTATTTTTCTTTGATTTCTTTTTGTAGAGTGCAACGAGTGTATCAGTGAGTTCGACTCGCCCTCAGCTCTAGCCAGTCTCCACCACATCAGGTTCCAGGGTGAGCTATTCATTCCAGCTAGTGTTGAATTCTCTTCGTCCTGGAATGATGTCCTTAGTTTTTAGACATTTTATTCATTTATTTTGGTTTATTTAATACTCCTAGACTTAGTATTTAAAGATTAGATGTCCTTGATGTGATGACTTCAACTTTTGTGGATAATAAGTGTTAGACTTTAGAGGTTTCTTTGATTGGTTACTTTAATAAATTTAAAGCTTCCACATTATTATTGTTATTCATAGTTGAATTATTCATATATATATTGGGATTTGGATTCCTTGGTTTGCCCACTTAGGAGTTTAAGTGTGGGTGCCACTGACGACTCATTTTGGGTCGTGACACCTATCGTAGTGTACAACAATCAATGCACATAAGAAATTTTACACCTTAAGGAATAGACAACAATTCAACTAATTCAAGTCCATATTCATGTCATCAAGGCATTTCATCAATCAATCATATAGGGGCCACACCAAGGCAATTCACAAAGCGTTTATGATACACACATTGTCTTTTCATTAAACTCATTTTTATTCATCAAGATTAATCAAGTGAAAAAATGAACCCTTCACCTCAATCTCATTACTCTCCCACACACACAATGAAGGGAATACACGAATTCTACTAAATTACATAGTTTAAGAGATTACTTGCCTTAATGCAATCAATTAATCAAGCCAAGACTTGAGTCATCCCCGTTTGAATGCTACCGAATACCCCACTATATAATTTCAATAAAGTAATCACAATAAGACTCTGGAAATAATAACTCCCAAGTCATACCTTTGAAAAATGGGTCAATCCACTCAAAAACCCAATTCCAGAAATGAGGCTTGAATTTGATAATTTTTACTTGTAAACATTACCCAAGGCATTTGAAATTCAATGGTGAAAATCATTTCGAAAAAAGGACAAAAATTAGTTCACAATCGCCATTTTAGTTTAAAACTCAAGTGCTTGAAAAACCTTGCCATTTGCCAATCAGTACTAAATATGAGATTCATGCAAGTATTAAATGTAGCTTATAGACATTTAATACTTACGTAATTAGTATTTGATTTTGTAATTACATTCTAATCATTTAAAAATTATTGAATATAAGTTTATAAAATATTTAAAATATATTAAATTAAATATATATCACTCCAATAGATATTATGAATTAATATGGTTAGATTAATTTTTTAAGTCCAATAAATATGGATTGAATAATATTTCAATTTCATTGGAGTACTCCATCGATTTGGGCTACATCTGAAGAGCCAACTTAGTTCAAACTCATTATGGCATGTCAGTTAAATTTGATGGGGTGAAGGGAAGTCTATTTTCATTGTAACTCCTCTATTCTACAACTTCAAACAATGTGCTCATAACTCATAAGTCACACTAGGATTAATGAGAAGACAGAGAGCTCGTGGATCAAACAAAACATATTTCTCTACAAGTTACAAGTTCAAGAATACAAACACCCAAGCATTTAAGTTCATGAACAACTCAATTTCAAGACTACCATTTTCAAGAAAAAGCTCAAAAGCTCTTAGTAGTACAAGTAAAGATTAAGTTCATCATATATTAAAGATCACGCGCAAAGGCCCTTGTGTCATGCCCCAACCCTACACCCTGGGCGGGACTAACTCTTGAGAACCATTGTTGGCCCCAAGCGAACCCTTGGTCTGGCTTACTACTAAGCGGAGACTTTACTTAACAAAGATACGTTCATGAAATAAACTTTAATATTATGAAAGAAAACATTCAACTGGCCAATAAGACAACTTAAGTCTTATAATAAAAAAACTGAAATATCCATACTAATGAACTAACAATAGCTAATTGTCTATGAAGCCTCTAATAACTAAGATGGACATCGGGACAAGACCCACGACATTCTAATAAACTAGAATAATAAAGCAACAAAAACGAAATCTTTCGGAACCAAGGAGGCTCACCAAATGACTGAAATTCTCAACTAGATCAACGAAGCACTGGATGCTGATCCTGGTTACCTGTATCTACCTCATAAAATGATGCAGACCAAATGGCGTCAGTATATTGAATGTACGATCATGTGAGGGGAATTCTAAAACAAGACATAAGCTTGAAAAGGAACTAAAGAAACTTACGTCGTCTCAACTCAACCCAACTCTTTTCAATATAAAGTAGTAATAAAGATGAAGTATAAAGAAAAGCTTTAAAACATGAAGATAACAAATCAGTGTATTAAAAAAACACACAATAACTCAGTTTGTATATGAAAATACAAGTAACTCTGTGTATATAAGAAAACAAAATATCTATGTGTAGTTTCTATAACCGACAACCATCACTATGAGTTATGTCATGATACAACGTCTTGCCTCACGCTTCTAGGGCCATCCTATACCTTGTCGGGAGTGTAGAACCTAACTATTAAGTGAATCCACTAGTCTATGCAAAAAGAATGAATGAATCATCTAAAAAGTATGAACCTTTTCTACCCATGTTGGCTACACGGTTTATGGAGACTTTGAATTATCTGAACTCAAGCTTGTCCCCAAATCAGTGCTCAATACTACTCCCAAAATGTAACTAGATCATATGTTTAAAAGCATAATTATTTCTGTGATTTGAGATTATTACTCAAGAACTAGCTCAAAAGCACTCTTGGAAATCAGTGTTTCGTCTTTTGTTCAAATGTGAAAACATTTACTCTTTGGGAATACTTAGTTCACATATAATCTTTCGAAGAAAAAGAATATCACTCTTACTCTTATTCAACTCAATGCTCAAGTCTTAAAAAAAGTTTAAAACAATTGTAAAAGACTTTTGAAATGACTCGAAAAACTCTCAAGACTTGACTCTTAACTCTATATTGAAATTGAATTATATATTAAAGGTTATGATTTGTGATAGGAAGGATATCATGATGATTAAGAGTGCTTTTAGATAGTTAACCATGAGAAACGGTCAAAAAACACTATGTGGGAGCAAGTTCGAGAAGTAGAGATGCATTTAATATTTGGTCGCGAAATAATTTTTGAGACAGTGGGGTCTGCAATCTTACCGCTATGCGGAGAGGAAAAGTTCACTCTAAAGGAACAGGTCCTCGCGTTTTCTATTTGACTTTTTTCTTCCTCGATTTCTAACCCCGATTTGGCTAGGTTCTATTCTTTTTCTCATTTCTCCTTAGATTCAGATACCCAACACATGTAAACAAGAATCTACTCATAAACGACTCTAAAATCGACACGATTTCCTCAAGAACTCAACAATCCCATCCTAACGCAAGAATGAAAGTCAATTTCAAGAACACAATTCAAGATCATCAAACTTTCTAGAATGAATTTCTATGAAATATACATGATTGTCGCATGGATGAACGAACCCAACACTATGAAAGTCTCACATACCTCTTTAGGGATCAACCCTTGGCGAAACTACTTCCATTCCGCAAGAAATCTTCAAGAACGCCTTGACTTTTCTCCTCTTTTCTCCTTTTTCCCCCTCTTTTCTCTTCTCTCAAAGCCCTAGCGAAATTTGTAATTCTGTAAACTAAATCAAATCAGTTTAAAGCCCTAATTAATTACTAAAGACGAATTTTATTAATTGGGTAGGGAAATGACCAAAATAACCCTCTTAAATCCAGGTGACTTTCTTTAACTGGACATACCGACTTCAAATGGGAATATCTCCCCCATACAAGCTCGAAAATTAGCAAACTCGGTGGTGTTGGAAAGATACTTCAAAGACCTTTCATTTGATATCTTTTAGCCCACCTAACCCATCATGTACTAGGAGTTATGGTCATTTGAAGTTGACCCAAAACTCATACTTAACATAACTTACCAAATTTCAGATTTTTCATTATTTCCAAAAATGGTTCTTTCCAATTCTAGCTATTTCAAATAGCGGGGTGTTACAGTATCTCCCTCTTGGGAACATTCGTCCTCGAATGAGATTACTCTTAGTAGGCTAAGGGTGTAATATCTAACATCTAGCACAAACACCAAACAATCAAAATGTAAATACAACATGCCAACTTAAAACAAATGCCAGGAAAAGGATTAGTATCTTAATTTGGAATTTCTCTGGATTCAAAGAGATGTGGGTACCTCTTCTTCATATCCTCCTTAGCTTCCCAAGTAGCTTCCTCAACAAATTTATTCCACCACAAAACCATCATTGATGCTACCTCGTTGGTTCTCAACTTTCGAATCTGATGGTCAAGAATCTGAACGGGAATCTCGTCATAAGATAAGCTATCTTTAATACCAATATCTTTAGTAGGTATGATAAGTGAAGGATCGCCGATGCACTTCTTCAACATGAAAATGTGAAACATTGGATGAACTGCTACTAACTCTTGTAGTAGCTCCAAATCATAAGCTACATTATCAATCCTCTTGGATATCGTGTAAGGACCAATATATCGGGGACTAAGCTTCCCCTTCTTATTAAATCTCATAACACCCTTGATGGGTGCAACCTTCAAATAAACCTAATTATCTACATCAAACTTTAAAGGGTCTTTTAGAGTGTATTAGCAAAAATAATGTATGCATTAATTATATGTATTAGTAATCCCTTGTTTGGTGCTTTTTTTAATGCTATGTATAACTAATGCTTGCATTAGTTATACACTCTATTGTGTATTGAGAAGTGTATACCTAACACCATGGATTTGTAGGTATTAGTAATGCAAAGGATTTAATACATGCATTAATATGGTTAAAGACCCAATTACCCCTCAAAAGTACTTTTACATCTTTTCCACCATAATTGTGAAGGTTACTTTTGTAAATAAATATTTTTATATAATGCATGCTATTTTTAATACACCAAACAAAACAATGCATAAGAAATAATCTATGCATAACTAATACAAGTATAATTAATACACACATTACTGATGCTTGCATTACTAATACACTCTATTGGGTATTATTTTTATACACTCTACCAAACAACTCCTAAGTCTCTTCTATTTGTGACGACTATGCGCTGTTTTCAATATCTCTTGAATAACATTCACTTTCTCCATAGCTTGATGAACTAAGTCTGGTCCTATCAACCATGATTCACCAACCTCAAACCATCCAATAGGAGATCTGCATCTTCTCCCATAAAGAGCCTCATACGGAGCCATTTGGATGCTAGAGTGGTAACTATTGTTATAGGAAAACTCTATGAGAGGTAGGTGATCATCCCAATTACCCTTGAAATTAATTACACAAGCCCTCAAAATATCTTCTAAATTCATAATTATGTGCCATGCCATCAGTCTAAGGATGAAAAGCACCACACAAATTCACTTTTGAACCCAAACCTTTCTGGAATGACTTCCAAAATTGTGCAGTAAATTGTCCACCTCTATCTGAAATAATTGACACTAGAACTCCATGAAATCTAACTACCCCTTGAATATATAACTTGGCATAATCCTCTGTTGAATGGGTAGTCTTTACCAGCAAAAAGTGGGCTGATTTTGTCATTCAATCTACAATCACCCAAATGGAATCATGTTGCATGCGAGACCGCAACAAACCTATTTTAAAGTCCATATTGATAATCTCCCACTTCCGTTTCGGAATCTCTATATTCTGAGCTATACCAACGTGCCTATGGTGCTCTACCTTAAATTGTTGGCAATTCGGACACTTAGCAACAGACTCTGCAATGCCTTTCTACATAATACTCATCCAATAGACTTCTCTCAAGTTACGATACATCATTGTGGAACCTAGATGGATAAAATATCTGGAGCTATGAGCTTCCTCCATGATCCTTACACACAATCTACCTTGATATCAAAATACACCATCTCCCCCTTGTTCAAAAGTCATCACTTTTTGCTTATGAACATTTTCCTTTAATTCAAGCAAAATAGGATCTTGGTCTTGTTTCTCTTTCACTTAAGACACTAATGATGATTCAGCCCCATTCATCACCACTATTCTTCCTTCGTCGGAATCCCTTAGTCGAACTTCTAGCCAAGCAAGTCTATGCACATCTTTAGCTTGCTTTTTCTTGTCTTCCTCAATATGGGCGGTACTACCCATAGACAATCTGCTGAAGGAATCAGCAACAACATTAGCCTTACCTAGGTGATAGTGAATACTCATATCATAATCCTTTAGCAACTCTAACCACCTTTTCTTTATGAGATTAAGTTGTTTCTGACTAAACACATACTGAAGTCTCTTATGATCGGTGAACACATCTACATGGACACAATAAAGAGAGTGACACCATATTTTCAAAGAGAATACTATAGCATCAAACTCTAGATCATAGGTTGGGTAATTCCTCTCTCGAACCTTAAGCTGTCTGGAGACATAGGCTATAACCTTGCCATTCTGCATCAACACAAAACCTAAACCGACTCTAGACACATCACAATATACCACTAAGCCTTGCATACCTTCTGGTAAAGTCAATACTAGGGCAGTAGTCAACTGTCTTTTCAATTCCTGAAAGCTTTTCTCATAAGCATCAGACCATTGAAACTTAACTATTTTCTGAGTCAACTTTGTCAAAGGAGATGAAGCTGAGAACCCCTCGAAGAACCTTCTATAATAGCCAGCCAATCCCAAGAAACTCCTAATGTCAGATGGAGACATGGGTCTAGGATAGTTTTGCATTGCCTCTATATTTTGAATGTCAACTCGAATTCCATCACCGGAAACAATATGGCCCAAGAATGCCATAGAATCAAGTCAAAATTCACACTTAGAAAACATAGCATATAACACCTTATGAAAGTTGTCTTAGTGATATCGTTGTCTCTTACTGTAATCTTATGATAGCCAAATCTGAGCTCTCTCTTAGAAAAAGAAGTGGCATGCCGAAGTTGATCGAAAAGATCATCCATTCTCGGAAGAGGATATTTATTCTTGATCGTACCCTTGTTCAACACACGGTAATCTATATACATTCGAAGTGAACCATCTCTCTACCTCACAAATAAGACCGGAGCGCCCCAAGGCAAGATACTTTGTCGAATAAAACCTTTCTCTAGGAGATCTTTCAACTGCTTCTTTAACTCTTTCAACTCTGCTGGTGCCATTTTTATGGAGGAATATAGATAGGATAAGTATCGGGAATACTCTCAATACTGAAGAATTTTTCTCTCTCAGGAGGGATACCAGGAAGATCATCTGGAAAGACCTCTGGAAACTTGCTAACAACTGAAACTGACGGAATATGAGGTGTCTCAACACTAGAGTCATTAACTCAGACTAAGTGATAGACACAACCCTTGGAAACTAACTTTCTCGCCTTAAGGTACGAAATAAAATGGCCAGTAGGCACTGCTGAATTACTCCTCCACTCAACAACTGGCTCTTCAGGAAACTGAAATTTAACACTCGAGTTTGATAAATGTTTCAAGGACACTTCATCCAATTGTAAGTGTCAACGATCGCTAGTAAGTATATAACCCAACAAAATGAGTTGGGTCGAATCCTACAGGGAGTGGTACGTGTTTACGATTCAATAGGAAAGTACAAATATGATCAGGTCAGTCATAGGAATAGACATTTAAGAATAAAAACATAATTCAAATCAAGGGTGACACAAATATCAAATAAATGGGGTTTTTGGGTTAAATTATCAACTCCAACAGCAACAAACAATACGAAAATGACAATAATGAGACGGGTTCTTGGGATGTGATTTGATTATAGGCTAATCTAGACAAATGGGTAATTACAACTTTTAGGGAATAGCTGAATATTAGTGAATAAGTTAGACTATTGATGAGGTAAACTTTCTCTCGAACAATTTACCCCGAATCAAGTCGATTTCTCTCGAACGCCGGTAAGCATGCAAAATAACAACAGACTACACCTTAGTCCATTCACTCTCTCGAGCTGAATGTGTGGAAAAGGGTTTAGGATTCACTCTCTCGAGCTGAACCCATGACAACCCAATACCCAAAGACCATCAATCAATAATCTTAGTTTTAAAACCCCTCTCTTGAGGAAGCCAAAAACACAAAGGTAGAACTGCATTTGCAACTACAATTCTTTAAATTAAACCACAATTACTGATTGAAATCACTTCTAAACAACATTTAGACTAACGATTAGCAATACCCATAAATTAAATCAGCCCATAATCAAATAATCACACCCGAAGAACTGGGTATTAGCTAGACATTATAAAAATATAAAAATCGTTACCAAATTAAGTTTCCATCAACTGGGTAAGATTAATTTCGTCCTTACAATGGTCAAAGTTTAAGAATTTCAAAGACCCACTTCCAATTTCTCAAAAGTAAAAAACTTCAATTCTTCAAAGCTAAGGGAAAAACTTGTCTCAATACTCAGAGTTCAAACTATTCAAAAATATGATACTTACTAAAATAATAAAAATCTACTAAACAAAATGTTTAAAAACATATTTATAGATGCAAAAAATATGTTGTGAAGCACCATTCAGCGCAGTAAGTCGGGCTCGCTGATCAGCTCGGCAATCTGCCCTTTGGTTAAAGTCCTCGCCTTTCTGCCTTGGCCTTCAACTTCCTCAAGTTCTCTAAATTTTGGCGATCCAACACTGCATCGTGGAACTACTAGGCGACTCGCCGACTATTCCTTTCGCTCGCCAATTTGGTTTTCACCTTCAAGGCTTGGCACACTGGAACTTTAGGTGGTCAAATAGCCATTCGACGACTCGCCAAAGGGACTTGGCGATCACCAGGCTTTCATTTCTTCGTTCTTTCAGCTCGCTTTGTTCCTTTTTGCAAATTAGTGTCCATGCTTTGTTCCTCATTCCATATACCTAGAAATCAAGGGTTTTTTCATCAGTTATTGGCACAAAATAAAAATTCAAAGACATTAAATCATTGTAAATAAAGCCCTTAATGACTCCAAATCTCTAACTCATCAACACCCCCAACATAAAATTTTGCTTGTCCTGAAGTAAAACTCAAGTTCAAGAGTTCAAAAAGGATGTCTCAAATAGTGCTACACAAGACTCAATCACGGATGCACACAACAAGACTCAACTTACTCATCAAACAAGACTCCACACTTTTGCTAGTGTATAGTGTTCATCACAAGAGAGTCAATTCGATAATTGGCTAGTCACAACGAGATGTAAAAAGTCCACATATTTCCTATACAACTTCACTTGGCCTCATCTTAGCCGCTCATTCATTTTTGTTCGATTGAAAGTACTATTCAAGTCATCGCTATTGATATGACCGATACTCAAATTTGCACAAGAATAGCCACAATTAAATACACAAGAGGTGGAGAATGTTTTTTTTCAAAAGGGTCCAAAAATGATTTGCAATTAACACAAGGAGCCACAAGCTCAAACATCCATAAAACAGTGCCAAATCACAATTTATAGCACAAAACTCAATATATAGACATAAGTAATATTCACAAGAGGTAGGTATGGAAATACCTCACCCCACCACAAACAAAGAGCAATTTGTCCTCAAATGCAATAAGGTACTAAAACATCAATAGAAATGACATAGATGGAGGTAAAGAGAAGTCTTGTCTACGCAGTCGCTCCATCTGTCGGGGAATCAGTGCCCTGTGTCACATAAGCCTCACTCGATCCACTAGGGCCTACCATGGATGTCTCTGTCAGCGATGTCTGAATCACCAACTGCACAATCGTCTCCTCCAGATTTGGAAGGTCTCTATAACTGATCTCTTCTCGCACCTCAATCTGCTCATCGTTGGTCTTTGCCTCTGACTCATCGGCTACCCCATCATCCATCGGCACATCTTTGGTGGTGACCGGAGGAATCTCAGAATTGGCTAGGGCATCCACATCATCTGCTGCCTCCAATAATAAAGTGAAGTCAGTGGACTTCAAGTAGTCCACGTCGTTCTTCAGATCTGCAACCTCAGCTTTCAAAGCCATAACCTCAGAAGACTTCCCATGTCCATGCTCACAAGTCGCGACTCTTTCCATCAAATAATCAATAGATGTTTGGAGGGGTGTCAATGCAGTAAGAATAGCACTCTTAATCATCCATGGTACCGCAACCTCTAATCGAGTCACCCTCACATCTGATGAATGGGCTAAGTGCCCCATCTTCAGGATCATAGCTTTGAGTAATCTTGGCAGGCTGGGAAGAGGCTGAAGTACCAGGAGCCTGAGAGGAAGAAGTGGAGCAGATGTACCTGAAGGCCCGGAGTAGGAAAAGGTACCTCTGCAGGTATAGAATCAACGTTCACCTCCGGAGATGTATCCACCGAAGATTCTCTCCTCATGTCTGCCTCCTTCCATGTGTACACGATCTCTATACGCCTAATGTCTGTGGAGGATGTGGGAATTTCTTCAATATCTCTCGTCTCATCATGAGGAACTCCAGCACGCCGGTACTAATCTGTGATCAGGACCGGGAAAGGCAGGGATGTCTGGCGCTGTTTGGCCCTCATGGCCATCTCCTGCTCAATAATAAGTACCATGTAAATGCTCTTCCTAGCTATGATCGAACCGAGGCAGGCCTCCCTAGGATGGAGGATGATGGACTTGTTCTGGGATGGCATATCGTGCAGCTACATTTATATATTTCTTCTCGATCGAAACTCTAGCCTCAATCCACCTCGGCGTGGTGTCAGAGATGAGGGGAGCTAGCCAGCCTTTGAGCTCATCCAAGGGTGTCATAGTGCTAGCCAAATTTGGGTAGTCAAAGACTGACCCTCTATCAAATACCTCATTGATGTGATCATGGCTATGGTGCACTACTGTCCCCCGTACCATGATGGACCCCACCGGTCTGAAAGTACTAGCCTTCTTCTTTCCTTTATGGACCAGTTCACCATATGCTGAGTAAAACTCTCAGACCTATGTAGGGATGTCTGGCCCTCGGGGTCTGGTAAACTGCTCAAAGCGATGGTACTGGAGTGTCTCTCTCACCTTAGAGTATTTCCCATTTAGGTCCTCTATAGAAAGCAACTTCTCTTCAAGAAAAGTTCGCAACTCATCAGTTTTTTTAATATATTGAGTAGCCTGGGAGGAGGAATCTGTACTGGTGGCAATGGGCCATAGGTGGCGCCGGAGCCTGCACTGTGTCTGCAGCAGGAGAGGTGGCTGATGGAGCCCTCGATGAGTTTGGGTGAGACCTTGCACGAATCTTCGCCCGCCGAGACAGTAGTAGCTGGTCATCCTCTGGCTCAGATAATGCAGCTTGGGAGTCAAAGGACTATCCCTCGCTGCAGAAGTTGTGCTTCGAAACCTCATATGCTAACTTCTTGCCTTTGCCTTGCCTCCCTTAGGAGGTGTCGTCTTTCCTTTTTAAGAGGGATTGGTTTCCCCTTCATTAAGCACTATGCCCCGTGCTCTTTTACGGGGTGGCATGTCGAGGTTGGTTCTAGCCATATCTGCAAAAACATCATAGAAAGAGTTAGATTCATTTCAAGAAAATTTATAGAAAAATAGTTGCAGACAAACTCGCTGAACCGATCGGTGAGTAGCCAAATTACTTTGGCGAGCCAGATCGGGCTCACCGAAAGGATTTGCTCAAAATTTCTCAGAAAAATTGCCATGTCGGTGATGGGAGGGACCTTTCAGCAAATCACAGATAACATTCGGCAAGCAAAGACAAGCCCGTCGAAAGTTGCAGTGCCTATTAGGGGTTAGGGGCACAGAAAGGGCGATTAAAAAAGGCTTTCGGTTAGTCGCCAAGTGCACTCGGCGAACTCAGGCTTCTTGCCGAAAGTTACAGAACCAAAACTCAAGATTAGCATTAAATTAAAGGCGATCAAGGGGAATCCAGAGAACCGCCAAGTGGTTTGGCCAGCTCGACTCAGTTCACCAAACAGCCCAACGTGCCTACTTTCTACCCTCTTCCAAAAAGCAACCCCACAGCCCCCAAAAATAAAATCAAAACATGCACGCATTCAATTAGACTTAGACACATGCTACCCATTCCCCTGGGATACTTAGACTTCTCCCGGTTTGGCCAAATATGGCCATTTGATGAGTTTCGCCCTTAGGAATGATGTCAACCGCCCTATCATCGGGAAAAACACGTCAGTTAACACCATGAAAAGTTACGCAGACCTCACCCAACTAGACCCAACAATAATTAAGCACAACCCAACAAATTAGACCAATTTTAATGTACAAAAATTTGGGAAATCAACAATTAATCATTTTATGCAAGATATTCAACTCTAATTCGGCAAAAAGCCACACATTTATGATTCAGAGAGGCCCAACACACATCACTAAGATCAAACAATTAAAAATGAATAAAAATTGCTAAATATGAGTTCGGGCTTTGGAAAAACCAACCTTTAATGTCGAATAAATAGGTTGAAAAGCTTGGCGGCAACGATATCCAACTCTGAACACACAATCGATGACTAAACAACGGTAATAATGCAAAAAATATTGAAAAATATAGTATGAGTGTGAGTTTGGGAAGTTAAAAAGTGAGGGAATATGAAAGAATTTGAAAGTTTAAATTTTTGGCTTTTAAAACCATCCAGTTCTCGCCCATTCAACGACATTGGTTTTTCTCGCCGAACCACTCGATGACACACCTAGTGGTAACTTCCCTCACCGAGTTTTACATAACCTCCAATTAATGTGGGGGTCCAAACGGCAGACAAAGTCGTGATCGTTGACCCGTTCAGCGACACACCAATTTGCTCCTGAGCTCGCCGAGTTTTACAGACTACAACCTTAGAATCCCTTGGGTCCAACGACGGTCCAAGTCGGACTCGCCGACCTCTTTGGTGAGTCACCAACGTGACTTTTGGCTCGCCAACGTGCACTTTTCAAACACATTCTACACTTCAACCTGCAAAATCGACACACGATTATTTCAAAAACAAAAAGAAAGAAAATAAAAACTTGGGTTGCCTCCCACCAAGTGCCTTAGTTACTGTCATGGCAAGACGCAAGTCCTCACTTATACCTCATTCTTGGGGTTTGCCATAGTGTACTAGGCAACCTCCCTTGTTGTGTCGGGTTTAAATGAGACGAAATTTGATCCATCTGGGTCCCCAACTGTTTGATAGATACAGAGTAAGAGGTAACCGTCTGGCAAAGGGTCGACACATCTTCCTTCATCTCTTTCATGGTTTTATCGGATCCCTCAACTTTGTTGAGAGCATATCCTCAGAATGACCACCCTCAGAATCCTTTTGCTTTTGACACTCGTGGGGAGGAATGTACTTGTCCTTCTCCCCATCCCATTCCTTCCAAGTAGGGTTAGGATCCCTCCACTCTCTATCACAATCTTTCCAGCCTTCATCTCTGTTCCAACCTTGGTTACCACCCTGCCTCAGATAGTTCTAACAATAACCACCTCCTTGGTTGGCTAGGAAGTTCACCTCTTCGTTGTACAACACTTCAAAATTGGCCTCATCGGGATTAACACACTCGACACCAACATTATTGACACTCTAGAACCAGCTCCCATGATATTTTTGGACAAAATGTCAAGTTGCGGCATGATCTTTGCCATGTTTTGGTCCCTCTCTTGGTCTTTCTTAAGCTGCTCCTTGGTCAATTTAAACGTGAGAGGGGAGATCTAATCCTCACGGGTGTACAAGCCCGATTAATTGTGGTCATACCATCAAAAGGTTGGGATGCTATAACATAAGGTTGTTGCATCAAAACTCCCGAAGAAAGTTGGTCAGCTACACCCTTGTTCACCTAAACAAGGCTTCGGTAAACATATTGCCGCAAAACGTTGTTGGGAAAACCATGAGTTGGGGATTGCAGCACAAACTTCTTGAATCGTAGCCAAGTCTCATAAATTGGCTCACACTCCAAACACTTGAAGCTTTGGATGCTATCTCAAAGAGTCATCATCTTCGAAAGAGGGAAAAATTGCACTTGAAATGTAATGACAAGCTCTTCGCACGAAGTGATAGAATCCCGTGGCAATTAAGCCAGCCACTTACATGTTTCTCCCATCAAAGAAAATGGGAACAACCTCAATCGGACCAACTCTTGGGATATGTTCTTGAAGGAAAGCAACCCACAAACATCAACAAAGTTTATAATATGCTCATAGGAATCCTCATGAGCCAGTCCACCGAACTACCCTTTCAACTGCTAGAGCTGCAACATGGTACTTGTGATATAGAACACAACGTTCCCTTCAGCCGGAGGCAAGCGAATGACACAAATTCCACTGATTAGATGAGGGTCATTAGTATTCGGCTCATTGACATCGTTGAGGTTGCCGATGTCATCTTGGTGGCCCACATAGCTACCATTGCTTCCGTTCACACTCATCTCATCTGTTCAAAACAGCAACACACAAACCAAAACTAAAAGTAAGTAGATTATGACTAACAAGAACAAAGTTCAACTTTACCTAAGAATCTTAAACAACACCGTTCCCCAGTAGCGGTGCCTTTTTTATTAACGTTTCACAGACACTTCATCCAATTCTAAGTGTCAACGATTGCTAGTCAATATATAAATCAACTAAATGAGTTGGGGTCGAATCCCACAGGGAGTGGTACATATTTAAGATTCAATAGGAAAGTACGAATATGATCAAGTCAGTCATAGGAATAGACATTGCCGAATAAAAACATATTTCAAATCTGGGGTGACACGAATGTCAAATAAAAGGGGTTTTTGGTTTCAATTATCAGCGACAACAACAACAAACAATACGAAAATGGCAATAATGAGACGGGTTCTTGGGATGTGACTCGATTATAGGCTAATGTAGAAGAATGGGTAATTGCAATTGTTAGGAAATAACTAAATATTAGTGAATAAATAGACTATAGAGGAGGTAAACTTTCTCTCGAACAATTTACCCCAAATCAAGTCGATTTCTCTCGAACATCGACAAGCATGCAAAATAAGAACAACCTACCCCTTAGTTTATTCACTCTCTCGAGCTGAATGTGTGGAAAAGGGTTTAGGATTCACTCTCTTGAGAAGAACCCATGACAACCCAATACCCACAGACCTTCAATAAATAATCTTGGTTTTAAAACCTCTCTTTCGAGTAAGCCAAAAACACAAATGTAGAATTGCATTTGCAACTACAATTCTTTAAATTAAACCACAATTACTAATTGAAATCACTTCTAAACAACATTTAGACTAACGATTAGCAATACCCATAAACTAAATCAGCCCATAATCATATAATCACACCCCAAGAATTGGGGTTTTAGCTAGACATTATAAAAAGATCAAAATCGTTGCCAAATTGAGTTTCCATCAACTGGGTAAGATTAATTTCATCCTTACAATGGTAAAAGTTAGAGAATCTCAGAGACCCACTTCCAATTTCTCAAAAGTTAAAAACTTCAACTCCTCAAAGCTAAGGGAAAAACTTGTCTCAATATTCAGAGTTCAAACTATTCAAAAATATGATACATACTAAAATAATAAAAACCTCCTGAATTAAATGTTCAAAAATGTATTTATAGTCGCCAAAAATATGTTGTGAAGGACAGTTCGGTGCAGTAAATGGGGCTCGGCGATCAGCTCGATAATCCTTCCTTCGGTCAATGTCCTCGCCTTTCTGCCTTGGCCTTCAGCTTCCTCAAGTTCTATAACTTTGGGCGATCTAACACTACATGACGGAACCACTCGGTGACTCACCGGCTGTTCATTTCTCTCGCAAATTTGTATTTCTTCTTAAACGCTTGGCACACTGGCACTTTAGGTGGTCAAATAGGCATTTGGTGACTCGCCAAAGGGACTTGGCGATCAGCAAGCTTTCATTTCTTCATTATTTTAGCTTGCTTTGTTCCTTTTTGCAAATTAGTGTCCATGCTTTGTTCCTCAATCCACATACCTGGAAATCAAGGGTTTTTTCATCAGTTATTGGCACAAAATAAGCATTTGATGACACTAAATCATTATAAATAAAGCCCTAAACGAGTCCAAATCTTTTACTCATCAGAGTTCTACAATCAACTGAGGCATATCGGGGATTAAGCTAGTGCATTCCTAGAATGACATCAATATATTTCATATCTAAGTCAACTAACTTAGTTATGGTGTTTCGTTGATTGACGAAAATATAATGATAGACTCTCTCTCAGCTAGAATAGACTCACCAACATGTGTAGAAACACTGAAGGGATCAAGAAGTTTCTCACGAAGAACATCAAAATTCATCGCAACATACGGAGTCACAAAGATAGACTCACTCCTAGATCTAGCAAAGCATAAACATCAAAATTAAAGACTTTGATCATATTAGTGACAACATCTGGTGAATCCTCTTGCTTTTGGCAACTAGTGATAGCATACAAGTTGTTTGATCTTCCGCCTGCCCCTGAAGTAGCTCCTCTAGGTGCAGCTCTGTCTGGTGGAGCAACTAGAGAAGATTGGACTCTATTGACCCATTACCATTACCTTGTGTGCTCTTGGGGAACTCTTTCATAAAGTAACCGTTCTTACCACACTTGAAACAACCAGTGGAGCCATCACGACACATCCCTGAGTGGGTCCTACAATACTTTGCACATGTAGGAGCCCCATTACTTCCTTGTAAAATACTACATTGAGATTGCTGAGGTCCAACTCTGAAATTTTGTGAATTCTGATTTTTTAACTCACCTCTGTTCCTTGGTGCAGGTGCACTAGCAGATGATGGAGTAGGTCCCTTTTGATTTTGTTGGAAAGCTAATCGGCTCGCATTACTCTTCTGCTGCCCACACTCATTCCAGATGTCTTAGCTTTCTTGTTCCAAAACTCCTCTCTATCTCTCATCTTATCTTGCTCAACCTGTTGTACATGGTTCATCAACCTTGCTATGCCCATGTCCCCTATTAGCATAGCTACCTTGCCCTCTTTACTTGACAAACGAGACAACCCAGAAACAAAAAAACTTATCTTGTTCTTTATGTCGGCAATCATCTCCAGAGCATAATGAGAAAGTTAGGTGAACTTAAGGCTTTACTCATGCACACTCGTAGATTCCTTCTTAAGAGTAAGGAATTCTCGTACCTTTTCTTCCATTAGTTCACGGGGAAAAAACACCCCATGAAATCACTCTCGAACACAACCTAGCTCACAATCGGTGCACCTTCAGCCCTATTCTTTTTCCATTGATAAAACTGGATTCTAGTGACACCCTTCAATTTGTATGCAACTAGTTCAACTCTCTCAGCATTAGTGACATGCATAATCTCATAAACCCTTTGAAGCTCATCAATAAAGTTTTTCGAATCCTCAGTGACACTTGAACGAGTGAAGCTTGGAGGATTCATCCTTAAGAACTCACCAATCCTAGAAGTATCATTAACTTCCTAACGATTCTCTCTTTGTTGCCCAGCTTGGTTGGTCACAACTTGGCTCAACATCCGGATGGCCTCACGGAACTCAACGTTGGTGACCTATCCTTAGGGTTGCACTTTAGGTGCATTAGGTACCCTTTTTTCTTCAACATTCCTTCTAGCAGGACGACTTTAGACAAATCTTCGTGGAGGTATGATCTGAAAGACACGCGCAAGCACGAGTTAGAAAGAGACTTTTATAGAGATAACCTTATCGCACAAAATGAGTATGAAAGAAGTGAGATAGTTCCTACATGTTGCAGCCTCCTAATTATAGATGTGGCGTGCTTCACACCCTTAACTAGGAATCTACAGAAACGGCTTCATAGGCTCCCTAGGAATCTTGAACTTGACTCTGATACCATGTTTTTTACTCCCCAAGCCTACACCTTGAGCGGGACTGGCACTCGAGAACCATTGCTGGCCCCAAGTGAACCCTTGGCATGGCTTACAACTCAGCGGATGACTTTACTCAATAAAGATAACTTCATAAAATAAACTAGAATGTTATGAAATAAAATATTCAATTGGTCAATTAGGCAACTCAAGTCTTATAATCAAAACAACTGAAATATCAAGACCAATGAACTAACAATAACTAACTGTCTATGAAGCCTCTAATAACTGAGATGGATGTCAGGAAGAGACCCACAATATCCTAATAAACTAGAATAATAAAGCAACAAAAAGGGAATCCTCCGGAAGCAAGGAGGCTCACCAAATGACTCTCTCAACTAGATTAATGAAACGCTGGATGCTGATCTTGGTTACTTCTATCTGCATCATAAAATGATACATGCCAAATGGCGTCACTACATTGAATGTACAAGCATGCGAGGGGAATTATAAAACAAGACATAACTTTGAAAAGGAACAAAAGAAACTTATCTCGTCTCAACTCAACTCAAATCTTTTCAAAATAAAGAAAATCTTTAAAACATGAAGCTACCAACTCAGTATATTGAAAACACACACAATAACTCAGTTTGTATATGAAAATACAAGTAACATTGTGTATATAAGAATACAAAATATCTATGTCGGAGTTTCTCTAATTGACAACAATCACTATGAGCTATGTAATGATACAACATCTTGCCTCACGCTGCCAGGGCCGTCCTATACCTTGTCGGGGGTATAGAACCTAACTACTAAGTGGATCCACCAGTCAATGCTAAAATCATTAAGGAATCATCTAAAAAGTATAACCCTTTTTCTACCCATGTTGACTACACGATTTATAGACTTTTAATTATCTGAACTCAAGGTCGTCCCCACATATGTGCTCAATACTATTCCCAAAATGTAACTAACTCATATGTTTAAAAACATAACTATTTATGTGGTTTGAGTTTATTACTCAAAACCTAGCTAAAAAGCTCTCTTGGAAATTGGTGTTTCGTCTTTTGTTTAAATATGAAAAACATTTACTCTTTGGGAGTAATTAGTTCCCATATAATTTTTTGAAGAAAAAGAACGACAGTCTTACTCTTACTTAACTCAATGCTCAAGTCTTAAAACAAGTTTAAAATAATTGTAAAAGATTTTTGAAATGACTCGAAGAACTCTCAAGACTTGACTCTTAACTCTACCTTGAATTTGAATTAAGAATTCATGGTTATGATTTGTGATAGGAAGGATATGGTGATGATTAAGAGTGGTTTTAGATAGTTAATCATGAGAAACGATCAAAAAAGCACTGTCTGGGAGTAATACCGTTGTGTGGAGATGCATTTAATATTTGGTCGCGAAATAATTTTTGAGACAGGGGGGTCCGCGATCTCTTCGCAATGCGGAGAGGAAAAGTTTTACTCTTAAGTAACATGTCCGCATTTTCTGTCCCACTTTTTTCTTCCTCAATTTCTAATGCTGATTCGCCTAGATTCAATTCTTTTTCTCAATTTCTTCTTAGATTCAAATACCCAACACACGTACACAAGAATCTACTCATAAACGACTCTAAAATCGACACGATTTCTTCAAGAACTAAACAATCCCATCCTAACTCAAAAAATAAAGTTAATTTCAAGAATACAATTCAAGATGATCAAACTTTATAGAATGAATTTCATTAAAATAAACATGATTGACACGTGGGTGAACGAACCCAACACTATGACAGTCTCACATACCTCTTTAGGGATCAACCCTTGGCAAAATGACTTCGATTCCGTAAGAAATCTCCAAGAACGCCTTGACTTTTCTCCTCTTTTCTCTTCTTTCAAAGCCCTAGCGAAATTTGTAATTGTGTAAACTGAATCAAATCAGTTTAGACCCCTAATTAGTTACTAAAAAACGAATTTTACTAATTGAGTTGGGCAAAGACAAAAATAATCCTCTTAAATTCGGGTGACTTTCCTTAGCTGGAAAGCCCGACTTCAAACGGGCAGATCTCCCTCATAGGAGCTCAGAAATTAGCAAACTCGGTGGCTTTGGAAAGATAATTAAAAGATGTTTCATTTCATATCTTTTAGCCCACCTAACTCATCTTGTACTAGAAGTTATGGTAATTTGAAGTTCACCCAAAACTCAAACTTAACATAAATTGCCAAATTTCAGATTTTTCATTATTTTGAAAAATAGTTCTTTCCAATTCTAGCTCTTTCAAATAGCGGGGTGTTGCATTTTGAGTCCATGAACATATTCAATCTTCACAATCAAGCTTACAAGCCCTTGAATTTATATTAAAAACATGAATTGGAGGAATCATACATATTGTAAAGCTCATATTTAAAATCAAATAAATACGATTGCTGTGATATATTTTAGTCTTGATTATTATTCTCTCAAAACAAATTTTGTAGTCTAAAAATTGTTGCAAGCCTAGTGGGAAAATCTATACCTCTCATATCAACTATTCAAAAATTATAGAACATCAAGATTACTTCCAAGAAGATCAATTCCTTATAAACTTCCTCTAATGCTTCTAAGGTTATTTACTCTATGTTCTCTTCAAAGCAAAGGACTCCTCAGTGTTACCTTTGGAAGTTTAAGAGCTTTTACAAGGAGTAAGACCAGTATGTTGGGACAGGAAAAACTTCAAGTATCGTCCACATGAATATCCTATTTTGGGTTGGCAACCCAAAAGGAGCAAGGGTCCTCTAGAAATTGTTCACAAGGAAGAAGCAGTGTTGCCCAAAAGATCAAGAAGACTCTAGCTCCACAAAATCTCTCCAATTCCAAGAAATCTTTCGCAAATTACACCTATAAATCAGCCAATTTATCCTTTACACATGCATCCCATAATATGTACCCTTTGAAGATTGACTTGCAAGATGATCTATTCTACTTCCCGATGTCCCAAACGATCAATAAAGCAATTGTAATTGATGATTCAACCGTAGAGGCACATATTCAAACCGGGCGAAGATAGTTGAATGATTGACAAAGCATATACAAATCCAAGAGTCTTGGATTAATATTTTGATGGATAGGATGAATTATTATATGGAGAGTCCATCCATGGCCATTGAAAAGGTATTGAAGTTTTAGAGATTGAAAAACATGTGAAGCATATAGGACTTGTCAAAGTGATGCTATTTTCTTCTGAAGGGTTGATATCACTCGATCATTTAAAGGAGTTCATTTAAGGGACACCAAATATATGTAAAAAGTCTTCACCAAGTCTTCCCTTATGTATGCCAAGTCATACATTGCAGGAATTGATATTTTCAAGTTGCTTGCCAGTTATTGGGTCCTAGAATAGTCTAGGAATGACATAGTTTAGGTATTAAACAGATAGGATAAGTCTCAAGCAAGCTTGAAAAATAACTGTCGAAGACGTTCTACGAATTCACTCTATGGTTTGTAGAAACTTCTATGGCTCATATTATTGTCTCTAAGAACAAAGTTCTAGAGACCAACTTTCAGGACAATTTCCACATAATCCTCCACAAATTGCCATACAATTTTTCACGACCCGAGCCTACACCCTGAACGTGGCCGGCATTGAAGAACCATTGTTGTCCCTTAAGAGAATCCTCATCATGGCTGACTAAAATAGAAAGACTAACTCAAGCATACATAAGCATCAAATTGAAAGAAATATTTGAAAACAATTTAATGTATCTCAAAACTTTGCTAAATATACTGAGTATGAAACATAAGTTTAAATAAAACATCTGAAAACTGAAAAACTCTTCAAAGATGTCTATCTATGAAGCCTCTTCTATTCAAAGATGAGTGTTCGAGTCCTCCAAAAGCAAGTAGGTCTTACTCAAAAGCTGATGAAATAATCTTAACGGACTCTTGCTGAGGATCCTAAGAACCTGTATCTACATTATTCAAAGATTCAGGTCGAATGACATCAGTACATTGAATGTACGAGTATGTGATATAGTTGAAATATCTGAAAGAACTGCAATAGATAACAATCTACTCAAGCTGAATGTAAAGAAATAAATGAGTTAAATTATTTGAAGCTTAACTAATTACTTTCTCATCTCTGAACTCAAAATAATAAGTGATATATAAAGATACATTTTAACTCTATTAGGAGATTCTGTAACTGACAACCATCACTATGAGCTACATGATGATACAACGTCTCACCCACGCTGCTAGAATTGTCCTATACCTTGACGGGGTATAGAACACCTCAATTAAGTGGATCCACTAAGCTATGCTTCAAAATCAATAAGGAATCTTCTAAAACGTATGATCCTTTACCCATGTTGGTATACATCGTTTATGAGGACTTTGAGTTGTCAAAACCCGTCCCCATATCGGTGCTCAATACTACTCCCAATATTATATACTTATGCTCATTTGTTTAGAAACATAAGTCATCCTCTCGTTTGAGATAATTGCTCAAATTACCCTCTTAAAAGAGGTAACTGCCTTTGAAATATCTTTTGAACTCATAACTCATTTAGACATCTCAGTTTCTCTTTTACGAATGTAAAAATTGATACCTCTAGGAATACATAGTCCCGTTATACTCTTACACAATTTATACTTCATAAACTCTTTCTCAAAATCATATCAAAATAATATTTTAATATGATCATTGATGACTCGAGAAGGCATACTACATACACATTGATGGTATATCTATTTACCATACTCATATATTGATGGCATACTCGATTGTCATACTAATCATGTTTTACAAACTCTTTTGTCAAAACATATCTTTACTTCCTCAAAAGTCACTTTAAAACTCAAGTGTTCGTTTTAAAAAGCATCTCAAAATTTATAACTCAATTCATAGGGTTCATGTCACGACCCGAATCTAGTTCCAGGATGCGACACGACGTACTTGACCCCAAAGGGGTCTCATACAAGACTCTAGCATCATCATTACATAAGACATAGAAATAATGCGGAAAATTTACAACTTTTACAATCGAAGTCCAACTTCATTTCTCATAAAGGAAAATCATAGGAAATCTAGACTTTGTCTCATTTACCATCTAAAACATAGGAATACAAAGTTTGGGACTTAGCCCTTTACATCAATAAAAGTCTCAATATAAGAAGTACAATAGGAACTAACAAATGACTAATTCGTCCTCGAACTTGAGGACTCACCACAACTTGGAGATAAGAAATCCAAGTCTTCTTCAAGAAATGGAGTGTATGTCACCTAGCCGGAACCTGCACTTATAAAAATGTAGGAGAAAGGGGTTAGCACATAAAGTACTAAGTATGGAAACATGCATAAAATCCTTGAAATATGATAAAAGGGACATTTTATTTGAAAAGTATGCATTTTTTAAGTTTTGACACCAACATGCATCTTCAATGTCAAATAGAAGCCAAAATCACATTTATGCTCATTACATAGTAAAGCCATTACCTTAGCAACCCCAAAAGAACACTTGTGCAATGTATGGTTGGCATCCCATAATACCAACCACACTAAGTACTCATTTGAACCTACCTTAGTCATACATATCATCTTTAGACCTCATCATAAGCAATAGTCATCATTAAGGAACTAGTCATGTACATTACTTGAACATAAAAAAAGACATCCATACCAACTATCCATTCAACATACATGCATACATTCATATCTCATCATACCATAAAGGAACCATCCCATAACATCCTACTAAGTCTACTTGTGCAATGTAAAAGTGAGGTCCCATACCCCCCACTCCTATTAAGTAAACTCACCAGGAAGTCATTGTTTAATTCATGTCTCATTCATTATCTTATCATATAGGGAAGAATAGCCATAACCGACATAGACCGTGTGAGCTACATGGAATCCGGTGTCGTGTCACCCCACACCAAAAGAAGGTGTCCTACTTGCCTAAGGTAGAACTAAATGTATAGTTATAAGGTAGATCCACTAGCTAAAGTCCTATGGTGGAACATAGTTATGAGATAGGGAGATTTTTTCTAGAAACCCGACCTATTGCAATGGCGGAGGAGTTTCCATCTCATGAGTTCACTTAGATGAGCCAACATATTGCATTGGCAGAAGGGCCTTTACCTCTTTGTCCATATCCACTCGGTGCTAAGCATTATTTCCCAAATTACACATAATTAGTCTCGAATTGCATTTACATGTGTGAAGGAATGCTCTACCCTTCATTCAATGCAATTCATCAAAATAGCTCATAGATTCATTTAACGTGAGAATATACTTTCAACCTTAGAATCAACATTAGTATGTGAGTAGAACTTTCACATTACATTCATAGTGTTTTCATGAGAATGGACTTTCAATCAACACAATAACATCACCATCATCCTAGACTATTCATACATCAACAAGTGTAAGGGTAAGGGAGGAACAACCTTTTGACAATACCATACTTTACAGCTTAGTCATAGGAGATTTACTTTATAAGTGAATCAATAGTTTATACACATCTTTCATCCATATGTTCAAACCCTAGCAATTTACCCCTTTTCAAGGTCATGAATCATGTCTCACAATTATACATAAAGATACTACAATAGACATGAATAAAACAAGATTCAATAACTAAATTCACTTAGAAACAATTCATAGTAATCATCTTGCATCAATACACCCATCACAAGACTTGAAATTGGGGTCATGGCGGTGTTCATGGGTTCAAGGGGAATTTACAATAAAAATCACCATTAAACATCATATCATCCATAATATAATGCAATTAACATAATACAATCATTTTTAGAAGGAACCCATGGCTAGAATGAAAACCCTAGTTTTTGAACAAGTTACCAATTTCGAAATCAAGAGTTGAAGGGCTTCATGGAGAAAACTGTTCCATGAATAAAGGTCCACATATCTGAATTGATGTTTTCCCACGAAATTGGAGTGAAAATCTTGGAGCTTGAACCCTAATCTTGGCCTTCTTCTTTGTTCTTCAATGGAGTTTAAAGAGAGAATATTTTTGGGAGGGAAATTGGTTGAGTTTGAGTTTGTGAGTTATGAGAGTTAAAAGGGTTGTTTAATAGTTAAACATACTTTAATATACTTAAAATAACTAATAATAACCGTCCCTACCCTTAATTAGTTTAATTAGTAATTTACCAAAATATCCCTCCCTTGGCCGAACCCAACCAACTTTTGCAGGTGGTGATACACGGACCCCATCCATAGATCGTGGATGGGTCCTCGACCCATCCTGCATGGGCGTGGTTTGGATCAGAGAGGGTGAATTGTGGGGACAGGTTGGGGAGACTAAGTCTCAACCCATGCCTCTTATCCATGGAACGTGGGTCCACCCACAGCTCGTGGGTGCCCAATCGTGGATCAGGCTATTTTTTGACAGCTTTTGGACCTTCCCTTGGGTCCTCCTCATGGACCCTTAGGGAGTCCTAGGGGGTCGTGCCTTGACGTTTAGGCACTAAAATCCTAGTACTACTTTAGCTTAGGGTATTACATTATCTCCCCCTTGGGAACATTCGTCCCCGAATGATGACCAAACACCAAACTAAGTTAGAAACTCTAGACTAGCAGCCCATCATGCATGAAACATCAAAAATGTGTAAAAACTAAAAAAGCACTAATCACATCATGCACAATTTCAAAAGGAGGAAACTTCAACTCCATTTCACAACATGGCCAATGCAATCAAAGAAAGTAGTAACTTAATCCAGAACTCATTATGCACCAAACTCATCATTTCACATGATCATATGAGGAAATACCTTCTCCAACTTAGAATGAGCTCACACAACAGTATAGAGCCAATATGCCATTCATCAACACATTATTAAGCAAGTTCATCAATTCTTCTCATGAAGTAAAAACTGCAATCATTGTATAAAATGCAATTCAACATGAGGAACATTTACATCATGGAAACTCAATATATGCTTAACATGAATTCTCACAAGAACATGCACAATTTTAAGGAAATCATGGAAATTTATACAACACACATGACTCCCAAAACACTTAAACTCAAGAGGAATTACTTACCTCAAGTTTGTATAGGAGTAGAAGGAAAAAGATGAGGATAACGAGACTTCATATCGGCCTTGGCCTCCCATATATCACCCTCAACTAAGTAATTCCTCTATAGAACCTTAGCGAAAGCTACTTTCTTATTTCTCAACCTCTTCACTGGCCGGTCCAAAATCTCTACCGGGACTTCTTCATAAGAAAGGTTCTCATCAACTCCTAAACCCTCTAAAGGAAGGATGGAAACCGGATCACCAATACACTCTTTAAGCATGGATACTTAAAATACCAGGTTAACTGGGGCCAACTCATTTGGCAAGTCTAATTCATAGGTAACTTTCCCAATACGCTTCAAGACTGGATAGGGACCCACAAATCGGGGACTAAGATTCCCCTTCTTGCCAAACCTCATCACACCCTTCATGGGTGAGATCTTCAAATAGACCCGATCCCCAACTTCAAATTCTAGATTCCTTCTTCTATTATCGGCATAGGACTTTTGCCGACTTTGGGCCATCTTCAACCTTTCTCTAATGAGTCAAACTTTCTCAATTGCATCATGAACTAGATCGGGACCAATTAGAGAAAACTCACCTACTTCAAACCAACCCACTAGTGATCTACACCACCTACCATATAGTTCTTCAAATGGTGCCATGGCAGTGCTTGAGTGGTATCTATTGTTGTAGGCAAATTCTATCAAAGGAAAATGATCATCCCAATTACCGTTGAAATCAATCACACACGCCCTCAACATGTCCTCTAGGGTTTGAATGGTGCGTTCGACTTGACCATCCATTTGAGAGTGGAAAGCGGTACTAATTTTAACATTCGTACGAAGCCATTGTTGGAATGTTTTCCAAAAATGTGAAGTATTGAGCACCCCGATCCGAAATGATGGACAAAGGAACTCCATGCAACCTCACTAAATCCTTGATGTACAACTTAGCATAGTATTTTACTGAAAAACAAACCTTAATGGGAATGAAGTGGGCTGATTTGGTCATCCTATCAACAATGACCCAAATAGAATCATGTTGTTTCCGAGTACGAGGCAAACCCACAACAAAGTCCATACTAACCTCCTCCCACTTACAAGTGGGAATATTTATATCTTGGAACAAGCCTTCCGATTTTAGATGTTCGGCCTTAACTTGTTGAAAATTTGGACATTTGGACACAAAACACGCTATATCCTTTTTCATACCATTCCACCGATAGACTTCCCGTAAATCACGGTACATCCTGGTGGCTCCCAGATGAATAGAATATCAAAAACTATGAGCCTCTTCTAGTATCTTCTCCCTCAGACCATCAACATTCGGAACAGACAACCTACCTTGGTACCTAAACACCCCATCTCCCCTTTGGGAGAAAGCCTCAACAAACTTGTTGAGAACCGATTCTTTCAACTTCATCAAAATCGGATCAAGGTGTTACTTAGACTTCACATCAACTACAAAGGATGATTCAGAACTATGATGAACCTCAACTCCACCCTTGGTGGAATCTACTAGTTGAACACCTAACAAGGCCAACCTATGCACATCACGAACCAAATCCTTCTTCTCATCTTCTACATGAGCCACACTACCCATGGACAATCTACTTAGGGCATCCGCAACTATATTAGCTTTTTTGGGATGCTAAAGGATTCTAATATCATAATCTTTCAAAAGCTCTAACCACCTTCTTTGTCGGAGATTCAAATCTTTTTGGCTAAACACATATTGGAGACTCTTGTGGTCGGTAAACACATCTACATGGACCCCATATAAGTAATGTCTCCATATTTTCAAAGGAAATACCACCACAGCTAATTCAAGGTCATGATTCGGGTAATTGTTCTCATGGACCTTGAGTTGCCTTGAAGCATAAGAGATCACTTTACCCCGTTGCATAAGGACACATGCCAAACCTACTCGAGAAGCGTCACAGTATACGACAAACCCATTGGTACCCTCTGGTAAGGTTAACACCGAAGCGAAGGTAAGCCTATATTTCAATTCTTGGAAGATTTTCTCACAAGCCTCCGTCCACTCAAATTTAGCCTTTTTTTGAGTGAAGGTCGCCAATAGAGAAGAGATAGAGGAAAATCACTCCACAAATCTCCGATAATAACCGGCCAAATCAAATATTGGTAGGAGATAAAGGTCTAGGCCAACTCTTGACCGCATCCGTCTTCTTAGGATCAACCTCTATACCCTTGTCCGACACAATATGACCAAGAAAAGCAATCGACCTTAGACAAAACCCACATTTAATAAACTAAGCATATAATTGGTGGCCTTTAAGGACTTGCAATACTATGCTCAAATGCTTCATATGATCACCCTCACTCCTTGAATAGATCAAAATATCGTCAATAAAAATGATCACAAATGAATCAAGATATTGTCTAAATACCCTATTCATTACGTCCATGAACGCCGCCGAGGCATTTGTTCTACCAAAAGACATGACTGGGAATTCGTAGTGACCATATCTTGTACGAAAGGCTGTCTTAGAAATGTCAACCTTTCTCACCCTAGGTTGGTGGTAGCCCGACCTTATGTCAATCTTCAAAAAGTAACTAGCCCCTTAGAGTTGGTCAAACAAATCGTCAATTCTAGGGAGAGGATACTTATTCTTTATAGTGACCTTGTTCAATTGGCGGTAATCAATACAAATCCTAAGGGACCGATCTTTCTTTTTCACAATAATACCGGAGCACCCCATGGAGATATGCTTGGTTGAATGAAACCCTTGTCTAGAAAATCCTTGAGTTGTGCCTTCAATTCTTTTAATACGGTCGGAACCATCCGGTAAGGGGGAATTGATATGGGTTAAGTATCTGGTAAAAGATCAATGTCTTTACATCAATAAAAGTCTCAATATAAGAAGTACAATAGGAATTAAGAAATGACTAATTCGTCCTCAAACTTGAGGACTCACCACAACTTGGAGATAAGCAATCCAAATCTTCTTCAAGAAAGAGAGTGTATGTCACCTAGCCGGAACCTACACTTGTAAAAATGTAGGAGAAAGGGGTTAGCACATAAAGTACTAAGTATGGAAGTATGCATAAAATCCTTGAAATATGATAAAAAAGGACATTTTATTTGAAAAGTATGCATTTTTGAAGTTTAGAAACCAACATGCATCTTCAATGTCAAACACAAGCCAAAATCACATTTATGCTCATTACATAGTAAAACCATTATCTTAGCAACCCCTAAAGAATACTTGTGCAATGTATGGTTGACATCCCATAATACCAACCACACTAAGTACTCCTTTGAAGCTACCTTAGTCATACTTACAATCTTTAGACTTCAATATAATCAATAGTAATCATTAAGGAACTATTCATGTACATTACTTGAACATAAAGAAAGTCATTCATACCAACTATCCATTCAACATACATGCATATCTCATCATAACATAAAGAAACCATCCCATAACATCCAACTAAGTCTACTTGTGCAATGTAAAAGTGAAGTCTCATGCCCCACTCCTACTAAGTAAACTCACCAAGAAGTCATAGTTTAGTTCATGTCTCAGTCATTATCTTATCATATAGTGAAGAATAGCCATAAAAGACATATACCATGTGAGCTACATGGAATCCGGTATCATGTAACCCACACCGAAAGAGGGTATTCTACTTGCCTAAGGTAGAACTAAATGTATAGCTATAAGGTGGATCCACTAGCTAAAGTCTTATATTGGCACATAGTTATGAGATAGGGAGATTGCTTCTAGAAACCCGACCTATTGCAATGGCGGAGACGTTTCATCTCACGAGTTCACTTAGATGACCCAACCTATTGCATTGGCGGAAGGGCCTTTACCTCATTTTCCATATCCACTCGGTGCTAAGCATTATTTCTTAAATTATACATAATTAGCCTCGAATTGCATTTACATGTGTGAAGGAATTCTCTACCCTTCATTCAATGCAATTCATCAAAATAGCTCATAGATTCATTAAAGGTGAGAATGTACATTCAATCTTAGAATCAACATGAGTATGTGAGTAGAACTTTCACATTACATTCATAGTATTTTCATGAGAATGGACCTTCAATCAACACAATAACATCATCATCATCCTAGACTCTTCATACATCAACAAGCTTAAGGGTAAGGGAGGAACAACATTTCAATAATACCATACTTTACACCTTAGTCATCGGAGATTTACTTTCTAAGTGAATCATTAGTTTATACACATCCTGCATCCATATGTACAACCCTAGCAATTTACCCTTTCAAGGTCATGAATCATGTCTCATAATTACACCTAAAGATACTACAATAGGAATGAATAAAACAAGATTCAATATCTAAATTCACATAGAAACAATTCATAGTAATCATCTTGCATCAATACACCCATCACAATACTTAAAAATGGGGTCATGGGGTTGTTCATGGGTTCAAGGGAAATTTTACAATATAAATCACCATAAAACATCAACTCATCCATAATATAATGCAATTAACATAACAAAATCATTTTTAGAAAGAACCCATGGCTAGAATGAAAACCCTAGTTTTTGAACAAGTTACCCATTTCGAAATCAAGAGTTAAAGGACTTCATGGAGAAAATTGTTCCATGAATCAAGGTCCCCATAACTTAATTGATGTTTTCCCACGAAATGGGAGTGAAAATCTTGGAGCTTGAACCCTAATCTTGGCCTTCTTCTTTGTTTTTCAATGGAGTTTAGAGAGAGAATATTTTTTGGAGGGAAGTTGGTTGAGTTTGATTTTGTGAGTTATGAGAGTTAAAATGGTTGTTTAATAGTTAAAAATACTTTAATATACTTAAAATATATAATAATAATCGTCCCTACCCTTAATTAGCTTAATCAGTAATTTACCAAAACACCCCATCCTTGGTCGAACCCAACCAACTTTTGCTGGTGGTGATCCACGGACCCCATCCACGGATCGTGGATGGGTCCACAGCTCGTCCTACATGGGTGTGGTTTGGATCAGAGAAGGTGAATTCTAGGGACAACTTGGGGAAACTAAGTCTCAACCCACGCTTTCTATCCACGGAGCGTGGGTCCTTCCACAGCTCGTGGGTGCCCAATCGTGGATCGGATTGTTTTTGACAGCTTTTGGAACTTCCCTTGGGTACTCCTCATGGACCCTCTAGGGGTCCTAGGGGGTCGTGCCTTGAAGTTTAGGCACTAAAACCCTAGTCTTACTTTAGGGAAGTTATTTTAGGATTTTAATCTTACGTTTTAACTTCATAAGGCTACTAGACTACACGTTACGCTCTAGCTTAGGTCATTAGATTTCTGGGGTGTTACAGTTTATGAGGAATTATGGACATGAATTACTTAAATCAAGGATCTTAATAACAATATGGAAAGTTAGTACTCATAACTCAAGAACACAAGAACTCAAGGACACTACTCATCTCAAGAATACTTAATTCATAGGGTTCATGTTGAAATATAGACATGAATGAATCAACTCAAGAATATTAATGCATAACATATAGCAATTCAATAATTAGAGATATAATTTCAGAAAGAATCAAGAACTCAAAATCAACCACTACAACATTTTAGGCCTAAAGCCACACTAAATCAAGACAATGCTTGTAAAGTGTTGCCTAAACCTTTTAAGGCTACATTTTTAAAGTGTAGCCTTAGTTTTTAGCTTTTGACCATGATAATATTGGCAACACTTGTAAAACATGCTCTTTAGTAGTATAGGCTACACTTTATAAGTGTTGTCACATTATGATATAATTGGCCACACCTATTTATATAAATGACTACACTTTTAAAGTGAGCTATTTTTATAATTATAAAAACAACACTTGACAAGTGTGGCCTTATAGTTTTCACTAAAATATTTTATTCCCTCCAACAATTTTAACTCTCCCTCCCATTTTTATTTGGCCAAAAAGAAAATTCATAATCAATAATAAAAACTCTCCAAGTCTCTAAAAGAGATTCTAGTTTCCCTAGATCTGAAAATTTTGAGACATTCAATATGTTTGTTTAGACATAGACGGTGGATTCTCCATGGGGAAAGCGGTAGAAGAACTTGCCATATCTCTCTTGTTCCTTCTTATACTCCTCCATCGTCTCTACAGTCTGAAATTTGGCATAATCCATTTCTCTCAACCTGCATTCTTCTCTTACCATAATGGTTTTGTTGCTACAAAACGACGAACTTATCTCTTTCAATGTCTGAAGAGTGCGCAAGAATGGAGATAAATAAAAATAAACTTTGCATTTTCCAACCACGCTCCGGATAAGCTCTCCAGCATTTTTGGCTTGTTGTTTGCCTTTCTCTGTAAGTTGCACTTTATTGTCAGGTACGGCGGTGTACACATTTTTGTCTTCATTACCTTCATTTTCACCATGGTGCACTAGTATGATTTACTTCGGCCATCGCCTCTCGTTAGTTCTGTTGTTGCGATTTTCCATTTTGATTGAAAAAATTGTTGTTGTATGTAGGATTTGTCTACAGGGGCTTCCTTTGCCCCAATTTCGCCAGAAGGTTTTCTCATGCATCAAAGAGGATCGACAAAATTGTAAATTGATTAGTTTACTATATCCAAATTGTAGAAAATGTTGAATAACTGTTTAGTATTCGGTTTCGATGTGTTCGTTTTTATGCGTATGCAACGTTTGATGAGGTCTATGCACAAGTCCTACTACAATCAGGTATTGTAGCTGCTAAAATTTAGTTCCCTTAAATAAAATTTGATAAATACAAGCATTGTCAAGGTGATTATGTTTTGTTTTTTGTCTCTGCTGAAGCTGCTGGATCACAAATTAAAGGTTATCTGAAACAAATAACATCGTATGCAGTTTAAAGCACAAAATGTTACACCGAGGAGTTCAGGTTGTACTGGCAATATTTCTTCCAGTTTGAGTTGTTATAACAATCTCATCTTCTATAATTTTAGTGTTTGTTTTTGTCATTTGTATTGTAGTTCTTGGTGCTCATTCACCAATTTTTTTTGTAGAGGACTAAATATATCTCCACCATTGGCTCGTCTTTTTTCTTTTTCTTCTATTTTCATGTTATGTATTCTATATTTTGCTACTTAGTCATAATAAACGTCCATAGTTTAAGAAAGTATAAATAAAGAAGAGATATGTGGATTCAATTATAGGGAAGTTCAAAGGTTTATTTTTCAGTTATTGTGGATCCTTCTTTTAGTAATAATAAAAACTTGTACCAACTTTAGATGTCTTCGATCGTTAAAGTATTAAACAGTTGTTAGGTTGTATTAGCTTTTCTCATTATATTTGGTTTGTTTCCACTGAGACTAGTTTTAATGCAATACATGTTTACTTTTTAATACCAAAGTTTTATTTGATGTTTTCTTCTTATGTTTCTACCTCCAAAAAGTAAGCAATATATTGGGATATTAACAATTTTCTGGTTTCACTCACCTAACCATATTTTTTCAATTTATGTCATGTGTGTATAGTAGAGTTTAACAAGTGGGACTGCAGGTACATTTCGACTCCTACCTTAAAAGGTTGTGGATTTGAGTCATTAAAGGAGCAAAAGGTTGTAGATTCAAGTCATTAAAGGAACAAAATGTGAGAGCTCCGGAGGTATAAAGAAAAGGTTTAACAAGTGATCAAACTTTTATAAGAAATACTAACTATTAGGATTAGTTTTTGTTGTTGACTTCATTAAACTGTTATGTTGCGTGAATATTCACAATATATTTGCTTAAGAGAAACGCTATCTATAATTAGTTTTTTAAGATAAAATTTGATTTATACTAGGATTGTCAAGGTGATTTTACTTTGTTTTTAGCATTTTTATTTGATAGATTTAGCATGTTTTGCAAGCGTCTTACTGCTTCCGATCTACCAACACTTATGGTGGGTCTTCCGCTCCTTATCGGGCGGCAAAATATTGCTATCTTTCCACTGTAAGTCTTTCTTTAAGATATAAATTGTTATTTCATAGTAAATGATCCATTTAGATGTAGTTTTGACTATTGTTGTCATTTTCAAAATTTTTGTTGGGCGTTTTGTTGGTTATTAGTTAATTGCTTAACTCCAATTTATATACTAGGATTAATAATCACTAGATTTCATATTCTGTCTCATTTTTCAATCAAATAGACAGAAAAAATGCCTACATTTTTATCTTATGACTTGCATTAAGAATCTTTAGTGATATAAGTTAGTTTTGGGTGTTTGAAGGAGTAAATTAATTTTGGCACTGTTGAACTACTTCTCCACTCCACAACTAGCTCATTAAGAAATTGAAATTTAATTACTCGAGTCCTACAATCAACTGAGGCCATAACAAGAATGAAGCCAGTACACACCTAGAATAACATCAAAGTTAGCCATGTCTAGATTAACTAAGTTTGCCATGGTGTCCTTGTGATTGGAAGCGATGACACTACCACGATAAATAGACTCACCAACAGGTGTGGAAATACTGAAGGGCTCAAGAAGTTGTTCGAGAAGAATATCGAACCTTATAGTTGTATACGGAGTCACAAAAGATAAACTAACACTTGGATCAAGTAATGCATATAAATCCAAAGTAAACACTTTGATCATACTAGTGACAACATCTAGTGAATTATCAGGCTCTTGGGGGCTGGTTGAAATGACCCAAAAAGTTCTTAAAAATGTGCTTCGGAAGTTACCGGAAACTTGTTTAGCTATATCTTGGAAAAAAAAAATCCGTTTCGTTTTTCGAAAATCTGACTTCATATTCTTGTTTAGGGGTCAAATTGAGTGGGAAATGGGTCTAACCCAAATTTTAGAGCAACCGTATCAAAATTCGAAATTTCCAAGTGAAGCCTTTTCGAGGTTCTACTTTGGAGGGTCATATCTCCTAGCACACAAATAATTGGGTGGCCCATAACATATCCATGGAAATCCCTTTGAGTTAGATACCTAACTCACTTCGTTTCACCTCATTCGGAATTCGGACGAAGAAGTTATGCCCATTTTCGTAAAATCTGTCCGGCAGGAAATGCAATTTCCAGTGAGCGATTTTACTGTTCACCCGCCTCATTTTTTTTTCCAAGTGTTGGACCATTTTTCCAAAGGGCATATGTTATTTCCTATATACCATTAGTTCAATTCCCATCTCTAAAACATTTCCCAAAACACCTCTCCCATACTTAGACACATTTTCTCTCAAGTTCTCTCAAGAACCCTACTCCAAAACCTTCCTCAAGATTGAAGAGACTCTTGCTCCAAGTTCCAAGCTTCCATTGAAGACACTCTCAAGACCTTCATAAGAACTCAAGGTATGTGGTGTTGAACTCATGGGTCCTTCCACCCATAGTGCCTAGACTCTATTCTACTCACTAATTCATGGTTTAAGTTAAGATTCATAAATTAGTCTTGTTCTTTGTAATAATTTCCTGCACATTGAATTTTAAACATGAAAAGTGATTGTTTTGAGCATGTTCTGACTCTAGAACTTGAATCTAAATTTGGAATGGATGTGGAGATTTTCATGTGTTATTGTGGGTGTTAAAAGGTGTTGTTGTAGGTTGTTCACTGATTTGGCTGCATAATTACTACTCTATTTTCCATGCTCTTTGATTCCATTACATGCCTTCAAGGTGTTTGACAAAATGTCCAACTATGGAGAATTGATGAATCAATGCTTTAAAGCTTGAGTTATGAGATGTATGGCAATCCAGAGATGTGTTGATGACAAACTAAGCTTGTGTATATGTTCATTCCATACGTGAGATTGCATTAGAGTCTAATGGGAAATTCCTATATAAAGTGTTGCATGACCATGCCCGGTCCGGGGGAAAAGAATCGGACAACCATGTGAGAGGTTTATATCTCACCACCTAGGATGCTTGGGGTGTGACCAACATCAACCATGTGAGAGGTTTATATCTCACCACCTAGGATGCTTGGGGTGTGACCAACATCAACCATGTGAGGGGTTTATACCTTGCCACCAGGGTGTCCGGGTGTGAACGGCATCCCCCATCCTAAGTTGGGGTTATAGATTGGTTGGATCATGCATACAGATATGATATCTACTATTAGTATGGATTTACTTAAACATGTTTTGACTTCACTTTGATCATGCATCCTCATATTGTTATTAATAATTCCTATGAAACTATTTCTTGTATTTCGATTGTGTCCTTGTCTATTGTTGTGTTGCACCCCGCATACTTAGTACATTCCAAGTACTAACGCATATTTTGCCTACATGATGTCACCATGTAGGGACCGGAGCTACTCTTGATCCTTCTCTCCATTCACGTGGCTAGTACGGTGCTTATCCGAGTTTGTTGGTGAGTCATCAATGATTCGAGGGCTATGTTATGTTTCCTACTCCTATGTTTTGAGACTTTAGCTTGGAATTGTATTTTGATTATGAGGGGAGCCGGTAGTATGTCATGGCCCCCGTCCTATCTATGTATGTAGAGGTGTGCGTTGGACAAGTATTTTGTAAATGAGCTTGACTCTTGTTCTATGAGGTCATTTTGAAATGGTTTGCCCTTAGTCCCTATTTCCCGTTAATTAATGTTGAATGTACTTCCGCGACCGATGAAGTGTGATGACAAGTTTGAGAGGCTTGTTTGGGGTTCTTTCAGGTTCCTCATTCGCCATGTCACGTCTAGGCCCTAGGCTTGGGTCGTGACAAGCTTGGTATCAGAGCACTAGGTTGTTAAATCCTCGGAGTCCAACACACCGCGTTGAGTAGAGTCCTAATCATGGTTGTGAAGCGCGCCACGACTATGAATGGGAGGCTACAAAACATTTTAGGAAAGGTTTCCCTTCTTCATGTTCTATGTCGTGCTTAGAGTGCGATAAGGTGATTCCTCCCTAATGCTTGTTCTTTGGATTGCTAGATCATCATGCCAAACATGAGGGGAAGACAGGCCCGATCACCGGAAGAGCCACCCACCAATGGTGAGCTCCGTGATGCACTCACCATGCTTGCACAAGTGGTAGCTAACCAAGTGCAACAAGGAGCCCAAGCTCCTCGAACTACCACCCCGGGGGAAAGGGTGAGAGATTTAATGAGGATGAACCCTCCGGTCTTCCATGGTTCAAAGGTGGACGAGGACCCGCAAGAGTTCATCGATGAGGTATGCAAAATTTTGACCATTATGGATGTTGGTGCTTGTGAGAAGGCGGAATTGGCGGCCTACCAACTCAAGGGGGTTGCTCAAATTTGGTTTGATCAATGGAAGGGTGAGAAAGGTAATGGCTATGTGGTGTTGTGGGAGGAGTTTAAACTTGCTTTCCTTAATAGGTTCTTCCCTCTTGAGCTTAGGGAGGCAAAGTTGGTGGAGTTCATGAACTTGAAGCAAGGAGCTATGAGTGTGAGGGAGTATGCCCTCAAATTTGTCCAACTCTCCAAGTATGCACCTCACGTGGAGAAGTGGGTCATAAGAGGTTTGAGTGTCCCAAGATCCGCAACAAGGTCCGAAGTGCTAACACTACTCCTTTGGGTAGATGTGCTTCTCAAAGTGGTGCCCCAAGAGACAATCGATTTTATGCTTTGCATGGTAGACAAGGTGTTAATGAGACTCCGGATGTGGTGACCGGTATGTTGCAAATCTTTGATCTTGATGTTTATACTTTGATTGATCTGGGTGCCACCCTTTCCTTTGTTACCCCCTTAGTTGCTAGAAAATTTCATGTCGAGTCGGAATTATTGCATGAGTCATATGAAGTATCTACTCCCATTGGTGTCTCTATTGTTGCTAGAAAAGTGTATAGAAATTGTCCGGTTTGCATATTGAATAAGTTGTTGCCTTGTGATCTTGTTGAGTTGAACATGGTGGATTTTGATGTTATTCTTGGGATGGATTGGTTGCATGCATATTATGCTTCTATTGATTGTAGGACTCGTAAAGTCAAGTTCCGATTTCCTAATGAACCCGTCCTTGAGTGGGAGAGCTGAGATGTTGTGGTGAAGGGGAAATTCATTTCTTGCATTAAAGCCCATAGGTTGATTTCCAAAGGGTGCTTGTACCATATTGTGAGAGTCAATGATGTGGAGTCTAAAGTCCCTCCTATTGAGTCTATTCCGGTTGTTAATGAGTTTCTAGATGTCTTCCCAGAAGACCTTCCCGATGTCCCTCCCGAAAGGGAGATAGATCTTGGTATAGACCTCCTTCCCGATACTCAACCTATTTCTATCCCCCCTTACCGTATGGCCCCGGCGGAGTTGAAAGAGCAATTAAAAGATTTGTTAGAGAAGGGGTTTATTAGACCTAGTCATTCTCCCTGGGGTGCTCTGGTTTTGTTTGTGAAGAAGAAAGATGGGTCTCTTAGAATGTGTATTGATTATCGACAACTTAATAGGGTCACCGTCAAGAATAGGTATCCTCTTCCAAGGATTGACGATTTATTTGACCAATTGCATGAGGCTAGTCACTTCTCTAAGATTGATCTTCGGTCAGGGTATCATCAAGTGAAGGTGAGGGAGTGTGATATTCTCAAGACGGCCTTTCGTACTAGGTATGGGCACTATGAGTTTGTGGTGATGTCTTTCGGGTTGACTAATGCTCCGGCTCTCTTTATGGATTTGATGAATAGGGTTTTCAAACCCTACCTTGATTCTTTTGTGGTGGTGTTTATAGATGACATCTTGATCTATTCTCGGGGTGAGGAAGAGCACAAGGGTCACTTGAGGGTTGTACTCCAAAGATTGAGGGAAGAGAAGTTGTACGCTAAATATGAAAAGTGTGAGTTTTGGTTGAAGGAAGTTGCTTTCCTAGGCCATGTGGTGTCGGGGGATGGTATTAAGGTGGATCCTAAGAAGACCGATGTTATTAGGAATTGGCCTAGACCTTTGACCCCGTCGGATATAAGGAGTTTCTTGGGTTTAGCGGGTTATTATAGGAGATTTGTGGAAGGGTTTTCTTCTCTTGCTTCTCCTATGACTAAGTTGACTCAAAAGAAGGCTAAATTTGTGTGGTCGGATGAGTCTGAGGAAAGCTTCCAAACTTTGAAAGAAAGGCTTGTGTCCGCTCCTATTTTGTCACTTCCGGATGGGTTAAAAGGTTTTGTTGTTTATTGTGATGCTTCCCGTATTGGTTTGGGTTGTGTGTTGATGCAAAGTGGTAAGGTTATAGCCTATGCTTCTAGGCAACTTAAGGTTCATGAAAAAAATTACCCAACCCATGATCTTGAATATGCCGCCGTGGTTTTTGCTTTAAAGATTTGGCGTCATTATTTGTATGGGGTGCATGTTGATATCTTCATCGACCATAAGAATCTCCAATATGTGTTCACGCAAAAAGATCTTAACTTGAGACAAAGGAGGTGGTTAGAATTTCTTAAGGATTATGATACGAGTGTTCACTATCATCCGGGGAAGGCTAATGTGGTGGCGGATGCATTGAGTAGAGTGTCCATGGGTAGCTTGGCTCATGTGGAGGAAGGTAGTAAAGAGTTGGCTAAGGAGGTCCATCGGTTGGCCAAATAGGGAGTTAGGTTAGAAGGGGTGGATAGTGGAAGAGTAGTTGTTGTTGATGGTTCAAGGTCTTCCTTGGTTGATGAGGTGATAGTCAAGCAAGATCTTGATCCTTCTTTGGTAGAATTAAAGGCTTCGGTGAATAGTGGTAAGGTGGACGTTTTCTCCCAAGGGGGAGATGGTGCCCTTAGGTACCAAGGTAGATTATGTGTTCCTTGTGTGGATGGTGTGAGGGAAAGAATCCTTGATGAGGCTCATAATTCTTTTTATTCTATTCATCCGGGGTCAACAAAGATGTATAGAGACTTGAGGGATGTGTATTGGTGGGGCGGTATGAAGAAGGACATTGCAAAATTTGTTTCGGGTTGCCATAGTTGTCAACAAGTCAAGGCTGAACATCAAAGGCCGGGTGGCCTAACTCAAGACATTGAGATACCTACTTGGAAGTGGGAAGAAATCAACATGGATTTTGTAGTGGGCTTACCCAAGACTAGAAGAGGCTTTGATTCGGTTTGGGTGGTGGTTGATCGGATGACAAAGTCGGCTCATTTCCTACCGGTTAAAACTACTTACGGGGCTGAAGAGTATGCCAAGTTGTACATTCATGAATTGGTAAGGTTGCATGGGATTCCTTTGTCTATCATCTCGGATTGTGGTGCCCAATTCACTTCTCACTTTTGGAAGTCATTCCAAAGGGGTCTTGGTACAAAGGTAAAGCTTAGCACGGCCTTCCACCCTCAAACGGATGGCCAAGCCGAAAGAACAATTCAAACCTTGGAGGATATGCTTAGAGCTTGTGTATTGGAGTTGAAAGGTAGTTGGGATGATCATCTTCCTTTGATTGAATTTGCATACAACAATAGTTATCATTCTAGTATCGGTATGGCTCCTTTTGAGGCACTTTATGGTAGACGGTGTAGGTCACCGGTTGGGTGGTTTGAAGTTGGAGAGGTGGCCTTGTTGGGTCCGGATCTGGTCATGGATGCTCTTGAGAAGGTAAGGATGATTAGGGAGAGGTTGAAAACAGCCCAAAGTCGTCAAAACTCTTATGCCTATGTGAGGAGACGGGATCTTGAATTGAAAGTGGGTGATTGGGTTTATTTGAAAGTTTCTCCAATGAAAGGTGTGGTTCGTTTTGGTAAGAAGGGAAAATTAAGTCCTAGGTATGTCGATCCTTATGAGATAATAAGAAGGGTTGGTAAAGTAGCCTATGAGTTGGGGTTGCCCAAGGAGATGGAATTAGTTCATCCGGTATTCCATGTATCGATGTTGAGGAAATGTGTTGGTGATCCGAACGCTATTGTACCTCTTGAGGTTGTGGGTGTTGTAGAAGATAATTTGACGTATGAAGAAGTTCCGGTTCAGATCTTAGATAGACAAGTTAAAAGGTTGAGGAACAAAGAAGTGGCGTCCGTTAAGGTGCTTTGGAGAAATCAACAAGTGGAGAGTGCTACTTGGGAGGCCGAAGCGGACATGCAAAGACGTTATCCTTATCTATTCAACTCCACTCAAGCCTAAGGTATTAAATCAAGTCCTTTGTACTACATTGAGTCTTACATTTCAGCCCCTGAATCATTAATGTGCATATATGTTTAAATTGATGAGTTATGGATGCTTTACACTAAGTTTTGAAATCTTGAAGTGATGTTTAAATAAAATTTTGCATTCATGTTGGGCTGATATGTTCTTACTAAGTCTTGCCTTGTACGTCTCTTCCACATTCGGGGACGAATGTTCCCAAGGGGGAGATATTGAAATGACCCAAAAAGTTCTTAAAAATGTGCTACGGAAGTTACCGGAAACTTGTTTAGCTATATCTAAAAAAATCCGTTTCGTTTTTCGAAAATCCGACTTCATATTCTTGTTTAGGGGGTCAAATTGAGTGGGAAATGGGTCTAACCCAAATTTTAGAGCAACCGTATCAAAATCCGAAATTTCCAAGTGAAGCCTTTTTCGAGGGTCTACTTTGGAGGGTCATGTCTCCTAGCACAAAAATAATTGGGTGACCCATAACATATCCATGGAAATCCCTTTGAGTTAGATACTTAACGCACTTCGTTTCACCTCATTCGGAGTTCGGACGAAGAAGTTATGCCCATTTTCGTAAAATCTGTCCGGCAGGAAATGCAATTTCCAGTGAGCGATTTTACTGTTCACCCGCCTCATTTTTTTTTCCAAGTGTTGGACCATTTTTCCAAAGGGCATATGTTATTTCCTATATACCATTAGTTCAATTCCCATCTCTAAAACATTTCCCAAAACACCTCTCCCATACTTAGACACATTTTCTCTCAAGTTCTCTCAAGAATCCTAATCCAAAACCTTCCTCAACATTGAAGAGACTTTTGCTCCAAGTTCCAAGGTTCCATTGAAGTCACTCTCAAGACCTTCATAAGAACTCAAGGTATGTGGTGTTGAAATCATGGGTCCTTCCACCCATAGTGCCTAGACTCTATTCTACTCACTAATTCATGGTTTAAGTTAAGATTCATAAATTAGTCTTGTTCTTTGTAATAATTTCCTGCACATTGAATTTTAAACATGAAAAGTGATTGTTTTGAGCATGTTGTGACTCTAGAACTTGAATCTAAATTTGGAATGGATGTGGAGATTTTCATGTGGTATTCTGGGTGTTAAAAGGTGTTGTTGTAGGTTGTTCACTGGTTTGGCTGCATAATTACTACCCTATTTTCCATGCTCTTTGATTCCATTACATGCCTTCAAGGTGTTTGACAAAATGTCCAACTATGGAGAATTGATGAATCGATGCTTTAAAGCTTGAGTTATGAGATGTATGGCAATCCAGAGATGTGTTGATGACAAACTAAGCTTGTGTATATATTCATTCCATACGTGAGATTGCATTAGAGCCTAATGGGAATTTCCTATATAAAGTGTTGCATGACCATGCCCGGTCCGGGGGAAAAGAACCGGACAACCATGTGAGAGGTTTATATCTCACCACCTAGGATGCTTGGGGTGTGACCAACATCAACCATGTGAGAGGTTTATATCTCACCACCTAGGATGCTTGGGGTGTGACCAACATCAACCATGTGAGGGGTTTATACCTTGCCACCAGGGTGCCCGGGTGTGAACGGCATCCCCCATCCTAAGTTGGGGTTATAGATTGGTTGGATCATGCATACACATATGATATCTACTATTAGTATAGATTTACTTAAACATGTTTTGACTTCACTTTGATCATGCATCCTCATATTGTTATTCATAATGCCTATGAAACTATTTCTTGTATTTCGATTGTGTCCTTGTCTATTGTTGTGTTGCACCCCGCATACTTAGTACATTCCAAGTACTAACGCATATTTTGCCTACATGATGTCACCATGTAGGGACCGGAGCTACTCTTGATCCTTCTGTCCATTTACGTGGCTAGTACGGTGCTTATCCGAGTTTGTTGGTGAGTCCTCAATGATTCGAGGGCTATGTTATGTTTCCTACTCCTATGTTTTGAGACTTTAGCTTGAAATTGTATTTTGATTATGAGGGGAGCCGGTAGTATGTCATGGCCCCCGTCCTATCTATGTATGTAGAGGTGTGCGTTGGACAAGTATTTTGTAAATGAGCTTGACTCTTGTTCTATGAGGTCATTTTGAAATGGTTTGCCCTTAGTCCCTATTTCCCGTTAATTAATGTTGAATGTACTTCCGCGACCAATGAAGTGTGATGACAAGTTCGAGAGGCTTGTTTAGGGTTCCTTCGGGTTCCTCATTCGCCATGTCACGTCTAGGCCCTAGGCTTGGGTCGTGCCACTGGTGATAGCATATAGAAGGTATGCTCATCCACCTGCCCCTGATGTAGCTCCTCTAGGTGTAATTTTATCTGCCACAGCCGCGAAAGATGATTGGGCTCGATTACCCCCATTACTATTTCCCTACTTGTTCTTTGGGTACTCTCTCATGAAGAGGCCTGTCTTACCACACTTGAAACAACCAGGGGAGCCATCAAGACAGCTCCTGGGTGGTTTCTACGACACTTAGCACATGTAGGAGTTCAGTTGGCCCATTGTGCCACACTACGCTAAGATTGAGTAGGTAGATCTTTAAAGTACTGCGAATTCTGATTCCTGAACTCACCTATGTTCTTTGGTGCAGGTGCACTCCCAAATGATGGGGTAGGCCCATTTGGCTTCTACTGAAAAGATGGTTGGTTCACATTTCTGGCCTTTTTTTGTTTGGACTCATTCCCTATTGTCTTAGCCATCTTGTTATGAAACTCATCCCTATCTTTCAACTTGCTGCACATGGATCATAAGCCTTTCTATGTCAATTTCCACTATCAACATAGGATCATAACCCGTTTTGCTTGACAAGTGGGATAGTCCAGACACAAATAAACTCATCATGCTTCTCATATCAACAACCATCTCGGGAGCTTAATGGGACAGTTGAGTGAATTTGAGGCTGTACTTATTTACACTCATGGATTCATGTTTAAGAGTTAGGAATTCTCTTACCTTTGCCTCTCTCAGCTCGTGGGGAAAGAAACGCACCATGAAGCCACCTTCAAACATACTTCAGCTCACAATTGGTGCCCCTTCAGCCATGCTCCTTTTCCATTGGTCGTACAAAATTCTAGCAACACCCTTGAGTTGGTATGAATTTAAATTAACACGCTCGACATTGGAAAAACGCATAACCTCAAACACTTTAGGCAGTTCCTCCATAAAGTTTTCTGGATCCTTACTGACATTTGACCCTGTGAAATCAGGATGATACATTCTCAAGAACTCACAAATCCTGGATTAATCAGCCACATTGACTTGAGTATCCGGGTGCTTCATCTAATACTAAGCGTCCACGGTCGTTCAATAGTAATATAACCCAACTAGTGAGTTGGGGTCGAGTCCCAAGAGAGCGGTTTGTAATTGAGAATCAATAGAAAAGCTAAAATGTGTTCAAGTTAATCATAGCTATAGACATTTACGAAGAAAAACATGATAAATTAAAGGGTGACACAAGTGTCAATTATCAAAGAGGGTTTTGTAAGCAATTATCAACTAAAATGACAACTAAACGAAAATGCAAATATGGAGACGGGATTCTTGGGATGTGATAGGAATATGGGCTAAAATACACAACCGGGTAAATGCTATTGATAGTTACTGGCTGCAAATTGGTAACTAGGCTAGACTTTAGTGGGGGTAAATTTTCACTCAAACAATTTACCCCAAATCAAATCGATTTCTCTCGAACACCGATAAACAGCAATGAAGCACAACCTTTGCCTTAATCCATTCATTCTCTTGATCTGAATGTGTGGGAGAAGGTTTAGGATTCACCCTTTCGAGCTGAACCCACGACAACCCAATAACCAGAGACTATCGATTCAGTAGTTTTGGTTTTAAAACTTCTCTCTCGAACAAGTCAAAAACAAGAAGATAAAATTATATTTGCAACTACAACCCCATTTAATTCAACTACGACTACTGAACGAAATCACCTCTAAACTGCAAATAAACAATCAATTAGCAATACCTAGCGGTAAATTCAACTCATCTTTACAAAATCACACCCCAAGATTGGGGTTTTAGCTAGACATACTAAAGAGATAGAAATTGATACTGAAAAGTGTTTCCATCAAATAGGTACAAAAAATATTGTCTTTACACACGTCAAGGATGAAGAATCTTCAATACCCACTTCCAATTGCTTCGGAAATGAAAATCTTTGACTCTTCAAAGCTAAGAAAAATTGTCTCCAAAATCTAAGTTCTAAAACTGAGTAATTCTAAAAATTGGTTTCTGAAATGTAAAACTTGATACTAAACTAAAAATTCAAACAGGTATTTATAGTTATCAAAAAGTGTGTTGCAAAGGATCACTCGGCGCAGTTAGACGGGATCGCCGATCCACTCGACGATCCGCCCTTTGGTCTGGTTCATCGCCTTTTTGTATTGTCCTTAAGCAACTTCAAGTTCTGTAACATTGGGTGATGAAGTACTGCATCGCGGAATCGTTCGGTGACTCACCGACTCAATTTTCTCCTTCAGAGCTTGGCACACTGGAACATTCGACGAGACCATAGCCCTTCAACAACTCGACTAATGGCTTAGGCGATCCTTAGGCTGTCTATTCTTCGTTCTTTTCAGTAGTCTTGTTCAATAACACCCATAACCCCGAGATACTCAGACTTCTCCTGGTTTTGCCAAATTTGGCCATTTGATGACTTTTGCCCTTAAGAATGGTGTCACCCACTCTATCATTGCGCAATTTATGTCATTTAGAAAAAATACGATAGAAAAAATACGGGCTACTCAGACTTCACCCAACCATACTAAACTACAATCAAGCATAACCTCACAAAATTTAACTCAATTTAAGGTACAAATTTACGGGCATTCAACAATCAAAATAATATGGGCAAGATTATCAAATTAAAATAGGTATTCAAACATTCTAATCCTATCATAGAGGCCCAGCACACATAACTAAGATAAGATCATTGGAAATGAGTACAAATTCAATAAAATAAACTCGGGGTTTGGAAAACCAACCTTTTATGCCGATTAAAGTATTTTGAAATGCTAGGCGGCAATGTAATTCAAATTCCGAGCACCAATGAACAACCAAAATACTTATGAAATGCAAAAATATGGAAAATACTAACTACGTGCGAGTTTGTGAAGTTTGAAAGCGAGGGAAAGTGAAGATTTTGAAACATTGGAACCATTGGCTTTTAAAACCATACAGTTCTCGCCCATTCAGAGACGTTAGTCGTGCCTGCTGAATGACTCAGTGACACGTCGAGTATTCACTTACCTCGCCAAGTTTTCCAAGACCTCCAGTTAATGTAGGTGTCCAAACGGCAATTTACGTCGAGATTGCAGACTTGGTCGGTAATTCGCCAATAATTTCCTAGGCTCACCAGCTTTTACAGACTCCATTTTGAATTCGTCTTGAGTCAAAGGACTGATTAGGTCAGGCTCACCGAGCTCTTCCGTGATGCGCCGTCTGGAGCTTTTAGCTCACAAACCTGCAATTTTCAAACACTTTCCACACTTTAACCTGCGGAATCAACCCACCATTATTCTAAAATAACAATTTAGAGCAATAAAACCTTGGGTTACCTCCCAAGAAGCGCCTTAGTTAACGTCGTGGCACGACACAAGTCAACACTCAAACTCCACTTTTGGGGTTAGCCATATCATCACTTGGCAACTCCCTGTTTTGTTGTGGGTAGAGATGAGGCATCACATGACCCATAAGGTTCTCGAGCAGCTGGATAGATCTGGAATGAGAACCAATCATCAGTTTCATCACTTTGATGTTCTCTTTCATCTCTTCCAACACTCTATCATGCTCATTTACCTTGTGGAGAATGATTGAGAGAATTCCTTTGACACATTTACCCTCATTGTCCTTACATCTTGTTTGCTCATGAGGAGGGATGTATTTGTCCTTCCTTTTGCATTGGGCTTCAATCCCAACTATCTTTTTGGCTAACTCATCCATCTGAGTCATTAGTGCAGCCAACATGAAGTCCTTCTCTACTTCTTGGTTTGTTTCAGCCATGTGATCAAGCAGGTGGGCTGCTATCACATAGGGTTGTTGTCTAATACCACCTAGAATGAGTTGGTCAGCCAATACCTTCTTTCCAAGACCAAGACTTCTATAAAAGCAATCCAGTAGGACTATATCGGGAATTTCATGAGTTGGGCATTGAACTAGCAGTTCTTTAAACCTTATCCATGCCTCATGAATCCATTCATATTCGAATTATTTGAAGGTTAGAATGCGATCCCAGAACATAATTACTTCTAATGTAGGAAACTCCATTTGCTCACGAGTACCGTTCGACACACTCACCTCCTCTATTTCAAAGCACAAACAAGCAAAATTATGTACCGTGAGTTTACGGTCTTTTTAATACATTTCACTTGAGAGTTCTATGTGTCTAGGGCTATTTTGTATTAGTTTATATGTGTTTTTCTCATGTTTGCAGGGAATAGGTTCAAGCGCGAAAACATGAAAACACAACTGAAAGAAGTGTAAAAAAGGGCATCTACAGAGGCAACTTACGGACCGTAGGTCCAGTTACGTCCCATAGATGATAGTCGTAGAAGGGCAGGAAAGGCATTGCTAAAGATCGGGGAATTCTTGACCAATTGTAGAACCACGGTTGTGACTTACAGACTGTAGATTGATCTACAGACCGTACTTTTGCTCTGTCAAATTATTTAGAGATTGGTTCCAGTACCTGATGCTGAAAAAATCCAAGTGTGGCGTTACGGAGAAGACTTAAGGACCATACTGTTGAATCATCGATTGCGACAGAGATTTTGCAGATTTTGAAGACAGAAAAATTGCCTAAGTTTTGAGCCACAAAAGGAACCTACGGACAGTAGCTCAGTCTCATAGAATGAAGACGCGTCCTGTAGCTTTATTTCCTCATTTCATTTCATTTATTTAGGAATTGTTTTTCTATACATAGGGTATGTAAACCTCATTTTGAGATGTTAGACATTATTATTTTTGTTCTAGTTTTTGGTTTGGAAGATTAACTGGCAACTTTAGCAATTCTTAATTTCCTAAGCACGTTTTGGTGATTTTTACTTTGAAATTATGGGATTATTCTACTCTACTACGTAAGTTCATGATTTATTCTTCAAATATTATGAATTGTTTTCTAGCTAATATGGGTAACTAAATCGAAAACTAGGGTTGTGGGAACCATGAGCAATTAACGAAGTATGAATAGTAACTAAGTAATTCCCAAATAGTGTTTTGCATGCATTGATAATTCTTTCATCTAGAAGTCTTTTTAACGGTGCGCAACGTTAGAACTCGCCTTTTTGCTACTTGCCAGACCAAGGAGGTAGTTAATAAGAAAAGAATTATCAACATAGATTTAGTGTGATACTATCTAATAGAACTAATGTAGATTGGTGCGAGGGTGAAAACTAAGTCATATATCGATGTGACGTCTAATATGAGGTAATGGTAAGAGTTAGTAAATTATACACACGTAGCCAGACCAAGGTGCGGGCTGAAATTCTCTAGATGCCAGACCAAGGATTTAGAAATACATAACTTATCGCTTTGCATGTAATACACTAGGAAGGGATTTCTATTACTAGGATTACGGAGTTATGAGCTTATGGGGAACACGTACACCCTAGTTTCCTTCTCAATTTGATAACAACAAAAGTTTGAATCTTGCTTACTAATTACTTTCATAATTTCCAAAATTTGTTACACAAATCCCCCCCCCTTTTACTTATTTGTCTCGGAAATACATTGGCTAAACGAATATAATTGTTATTGGACTTAAGTCTAAATCATATTCCTCGTGGGATCGACCCCAACCTACAAGTTAGATTATTTACGTGATAACGATCGCTTATGCTTTTGAAAAGAGGTGTAATTTGAGCGTATCAATTTTTTGCACCGCTGCTGGGGAATAAGACTTTTAGATTAAGTTTAATTGCATTATTGAACTTTAGTCAAATATTTCCTAATTTTACTTTTTCTTTAATTTTTGTCTCTCTCAGGGTCTTACTCTAGTGTATGCCAAGTAAACGGAGCCAAGGCGAACCACTTACTCCCTACGATCCCGAATTGAATAGAACTTTACGAAGAATAAATAATTAAGGAGTTCTGGTTAACCCTATCGGGGGAGAGTTAGGTGAAGTTTTTGGATTGCAACCTCCGAGGGTAATTGATGCGAATAATCAAGTTCCAATTGAGAATAGATTGGGAGATGATTGAGGGCACAGGAACCACAAGGACCACGTCTGCATGAAAATTTCAAGGTCAACCTTAATATTGCCGATTCTGATGGACCTCTTGTCCTACCGCCTCTACCTCAAGGGCATACATTTGTGGTGACCAATAGCTTGATGCAGATGCTTACAGCGAGGGGCTTGTTTGCGGGGTTGCCAGCGGATAATCCATATGCTCACATACCCAAACTTAATCATGTCTGCAAAAGTTGTATAGGTCGACCGAATTGGGAAATGAACGTCATTAGGTTGGGTGTGTTCCCTCGATCATTGACCAGAGATGATGTTGTGTGGTTCAATGAACTCCCTTACAACTCAATCTATACATGGGAGCAGTTGACAGAGGCATTTTTAGCAAGATTCTTTCCAGTGTCTAAGAAGTTGAACAAGAAGGATACACTCAACAACTTTGTAACATTAGCTGGAGAGTCTGTTAGTAGTTCTTACGATAGGTTCACTGCCTTCATGATGGTTGTCCCGAATCACCGTATTGATGATAAGTCGCTGAAGGAGTATTTCTACAGAGGACATGATGATAATGGTAAGGTAATGCTCAATACTATTGCGGGAGGTTCGTATGGTGAATGCACTTTTGCACAAATTACAGAGAAAATGGAGAAGATATCTCGAAATAATAAAACTTGGAGCACTATAAAGTCAGACACTGGGAGGAGCACATTTAGCGTTCAAGCTACAAACAACCAACCCACAAATAAGATTCGGGAGGAGATGGCACATCTGAGAACTGAACTAGGGTTGGTGTCAAAGCATGTGACTGGAGGAGCGAAGAAGGTAAATGTTGTGAACTATTTGACTAGAACTCCACCACCGACAGAGGAGTATTATTTTGAAGAGGATGTTTATGCAGTGAATAAGCAGACGGGGGGTTTCCGACCAAACGCCCAAGGTTCCAACACGGATAATTAGTGCCAAGGTCAAGGAAACCAAGGTCGGAACTATTGCAATTACAACTGCGAGGGTCAATATGTCCGAGATGGGAACTACAATCATGAAAACAATTACAACCGAAACAACTATGGCAACAGAAACGATCGGATTGGACCTTATGTTCCTCCTCAAAATTGGAATTCTGCTCCTAGGAAAGCAAGAGGTAATATATCACGTATTGAGGATAGATGCAGAAAATGATGAGGAGGTTTGACGGGATTGATGAGAATGTGAAGGAGATGCGAAATGAGTTGTTCAGAATTGACCAGAAAGTTGATACATATGCACTATCGATAAAGCAGCTTGAGCAGCAGTTTAGTCAGTTGTTAGCTACCGTGAATACACGCCAGCCGGGCACATTGCCCAGTAACACCATCTAGAATCTAAAAAATGATGGGCATTATATAGCAATCACGACTCACGGAGGAAAGAAGACTATTGAAGTGGTAGAAAATAGAGATGATGAGATTGAGGTAACTGGAGAGTCCAACAATGCTACAGATAAAGAAGCGGAGAAAACCCAAAAGGTCGTCCTTATGCCTAGACGTCCACCTCATTTTCTATAGAGGTTAGTGCAGAAGGCTAAAGAAGGAAAGTACCGCAGGTTCATAACTATGTTGAAACAGCTCTCCATCAATGTCCTTTTGATAGAAGCTTTGGAGCAAATGCCTGTGTATGCAAAGTTCATGAAGGACTTGGTGACCAAAAAGAGGATTGTCAGTTTTGAGAATGGTGAGAGGTTGCAGCATTGTAGTGCCATTTCTACGAGGTCACTAGTACAAAAGAAAGAGGATCCTGGAGCTTTCACTATTCCATGCACCATCGGTAAGATGCACTTTGCAAAAGTTTTGTGTGATTTGGGTGCCAGCATTAACTTGATGCCATTGTTAATTTATAAGAAGTTAGGTTTAGGAGCTCCAAAACCAACTGTGATACATTTACTTATTGTTGATAGAACTGTGAAGAAGTCCAATGAACTGCTTCAAGATGCCCTTGTGAAAGTGGAGCCATTCATTTTTCTGGTAGACTTTGTTATACTTGAGTACGAGGTTGACTTTGAGGTCCCCATCATTTTAGGGAGACCATTCCTTGCTACTTGGCGTGACTTAGTGGATATGGAGAGAGGGCAGATAAAGTTATGACTAAATAAAGAGGAGGTGACCTTTAACGTCTGTAAGTCTATGAAGCAGGCAAGTGATATTAAATCGGTATCGGTGGTGAGTCACACTTTCCGAACAAGTTCGAAAGTGTTTAGTAAGGAGAAGTTAGGTGTAGCCTTGTACACGGAGAAGAAGCGTCAAGCTCAAAAGACAGAAAAGCGCAAACTAGCTCCTGGTGATCTGGTGTTGTTGTATAAATCAAGGTTGTGTTGTTTTTCGGGCAGATCTAAGTCCAAGTGGACTGGACCATTCAGAGTGACCCAAGTGTACCTACATGGAGTGGTTGATCTTTAGAAAAGGAATGGGACAAGGTTAAAAACCGACCAACGGAGGATAAAAAGCTACATGGGAAATTCTGAGAGTGTAAATGCAGTGATAGAGGCATGGCATCTTGATGAAGTCTGAGTAATCAAGGGGCCTACGTCATGCCGCGACGTTAAATCAAGCACTATTTGGGAAGCAACCTAAGATGTATAATATAGCCAACTATAGGTTTTGTTTTGCGTCTAGTAGTTTCTTTTGTTAATTATGTCTTTGTACTCAATTAGATAGGTGCTTTAATTTCTTGGTTAGTGTTTGCTAGATATAGCATAGGGTCTGTGTCTAAAAACTGTCTAGAAAATGTAAAATGAATTCCCTAATGATTGATACATGTGCAGGTGCGCAAGGCAAAATCTGTAGAAAATGGTCTGGTGCAGAGGTCTACAGACCCCATCAACGGTCCGTAGTTCATTCTACGGACCGTAAATAGTGTCCGTAGATCCCAGGTAAGTGTATGAAATTTTACAAAGTGTGAAGGAGATATATGGTCCCCATCTACGGACCGTAAAGCAGCGCAGGCAGGAGAAGAAGGCATAGAAAGGCTCCATAATAGATAAGCAGATGAGGCAGCAGAGGGCCGTTAGATGGTTACTGGGGTATCGAGTTCTATGCCAGTTTCTGAGGTTCTGCCTACTGTCGCGGATGATATGAGCACCACTGGGGTGCGGTGAGATCGAAAGATAACACTATTGAGGGTGATGTGACCAAAGATGCGGGCACTACTGAGGGTGACCCCACTGTACTGTAGCAGAATCCGGGAAACTGGACCCACCCTCTTGTTGATGATTCTTCGGTGCTAAGTCCCACAGGTTTGCTTCACCCAAATCCATTAATTTTTACTGCTTTTTGTGTGCATTGGGGACAATTGCACATATTTTTGTTGGGGGGTAGGGCAAATGGATTGTGAGTGATAGGGTAAAGTCTGAGTAACCCAACTAATAAGCCTCTCTTGGGGTTTTCTTGCGTATGTTCTTTTTCCCCAAGAGATTGCTTAATTTTTGTTGAACCGGCATGTTTAGGATTGTATTTGTAAAAGCATGAGAAAGAATGATAGCATGAGCATGATGGCATGAGCTTGTTAAAAAAATATACCCATCCAAAGATATTGAAATGTGTGCTAAAAGTTGTAGACTAGAATAAGTTGAATGTGTTGGCTCTGAGTATGACATGATAATGACAAATTTGATTTCATGACTTAAGCTAAAAACTTGAACTAGGTAATCTGATAATCTGATAATGGAACTGTGTGCCAAGAGTGTGCGAGAATCGTTGGTTGTTCAAACAAGTGGTGCCAATCTAGAACTTGTTCGGTTAGTCCTACGAAGATAATCTACTCTAGAGGCTAGGAAGTGATCATAAGCCATTGTTCTGAATAGTCCACTAAATGCCTTAAATAATCCGACCAAATGAAAATGAATGCTCCCGTTGATCCAAATGCTTTGAGCCTAAAAGAGACCATTTCTTTCTAAACCCGTAACTCACCTTCCCATAATCTATTTTGTTGGCTCCAGTCCCTCCTTGGACATGTGCACCTCAACTTAGGCCAAAAGCTTAAGTTGAGGGTGGCTAATGCAAAAAGTGACCTCAATCTTGGTCCTGATCCGACATCGGGTATTGTGCACCTCAACTAACGAAAATTCCTTAAGTTAAAGGTGGCTATGAAAGAGGAAATATAACGAAAAAGGGGTATGAAAAGAGTTTGGTGTTTAAAAAGAACAGAAAAAAAAGGGATGTGACTTTGTGCGAAAGAAATTGAGCAAAACTAAAGAAAAAAAGAAAAACCAAGAAAAAGAAGAAAAGTGAAAAATAAAAGAGCTACAAAGTCAAAAGTCACATCAATGATGAAAAAGAATCAAGGGAAAGAGGAGAAAAAGGTAGGATGTCAAAAATAGAGCAAAAAGAGGTAGAAAAGCCTAATGTGATGTCAAGGAGGGCAGAAAGTCACTAAAAGTACCCAAATGTACCACACCTGACCCTGAGCCTACATTACAAGCTAAGAAAGTCCTATAGTGATCCTAGAACCTAGTTGGAGAGTCTAAGTAGTGAAAATAAGGGTAAGCTTATTGTATTGAGCACTACTTGTAATTGAAGTTACTTTTGAGCACTACTTGCTTCTATACAAGTGTCGTTTAGAGTCTTAGTGCATCGCTTGAGGACAAGCAACGATTTTAAGTAGAGGATATTGATGTACCATGAGTTTATGATATTTTTGATACATTTCACTTGAGAGTTGTGTGTGTCTAGGGATATTTTGTGTTAGTTTATATGTGTTTTTCTCATGTTTGCAGGGAATAGGTTCAGGCGCGGAAACTTGAAGACACAACTGAAAGAAGTACAGAAAAGGGCATCTACAGAGGCAACATACGGACCGTAGGTCCAGTTACGTCTCGTAGATGATAGTCGAGAAGTGCAGGAAAGGCATTGCTAAAGATCAGGGTATTCTTCACCAAGTGTGGAACCACGGTTGTGCCTTACGGGCCGTAGATTGATCTACGGACCGTACTGTTGCTCCGTCAAATCATTCAGAGTGGTTCCAGTACCTGATGCTGAAAAAATCCAAGTGTGGCGTTACGGAGAAGAGTTACGGACTGTAGATAGACTTATGGTCCATACTATTGAATCGTCGATTGCGACAGAGACTTTGCACATTTTGAAGAAAGAAAAATTGCCTAAGTCATGAGCCACGGAAGGGACCTACAGACCATAGATCGACTTACGGACCGTAGGTCAGTCTCGTATAATGAAGACGCATCCTGCAACTTTATTTCCTTATTTCTTTTCCGTTTTGTGAGGTTAGACATTATTATTTTTGTTCTAGTTTTTGGCTTGGGAGATTAACTGGCAACTTTAGCAATTCTTAATCTCCTAAGCACATTTTGGTGATTTTTACTTTGAAATTCAAGTTGAAATTCTGGGTTTATTCTACTCTACTACGTAAGTTCATGATTTATTCTTCAAACATTATGAATTGTTTTCTTGCTAATATGGGTAACTAAATTCACAACTAGGGTTGTGGGAACCATGAGCGATTAATGAAGTATGAATAGTAACTAAGTAATTCTCAAGTAGTGTTTTGCATGCATTGATAATTCTTTCGTCAAGAAGATTTTTTAACAGTGCGCAACTTTACAACTCACCTTGTTGCTACTTGCCAGACCAAGAAGGTAGTTAATAAGAAAAGAATTATCAATATAGATTTAGTGTGATACTATCTAATAGAATTAATGTCGAATGGTGCGAGGGTGAAAACTAAGTCATACATCGATGTGATGTCTAATATGAGGTAATGGTAAGGGTTAGTAAATTATACACACGTAGCCGGACCAAGGTGCGAGGTGAAATTCTCTAAATGTCGGACCAAGGATTTAGAGATACATAACTTATCGCTTTGCATGTAATACACTATGAAGGGATTGCTATTAATAGGATTACGGAGTTATAAGATTATGGGGAACACGTACGCTCTAGTTTCCTTCTCAATTTGATAACAACAAAAGTTTGAATCTTGCTTACTAATTACTTTCATAATTACCAAAATTTGCTACAAAATTCCCCCCACCCCCCACCCCTTTTACTTATTTTTCTCGAAAATACATTGGCTAAACGAATATAATCGTTACTGAGCTTAAGTCTAAACCATATTCCTCGTGGGATCGACCCCAACCTACAAGTTGGGTTCTTTATGTGATAACGATCATTTATGCTTCCTAAAAGAGGTGTAATTTGAGCGTATTGCAAAACAAAGCTAAAAATTAAGTAAGTATCACTATAACTAACAAGAACAAAATCCAACTTAACTAGAAATATTCAAGTAACACCACTCCCCGGCAGCGGCGCCATTTTGACTTGACGTATCCGTGCGCTTCATCCAATACTAAGCGTCCACGGTCGGTCAATAGTAATATAACCCAACTAGTAAGTTGGGGTAGAGCCCAAGGGAGAGGTTTGTAATTGAGAATCAATAGAAAAGCTAAAATGTGTTCAAGTTAATCATAGCTATAGACATTTACGAAGAAAAACATGATAAATTAAAGGGTGACACAAGTATCAAATATCAAAGGGGGTTTGTAAGCAATTATCAACTAAAATGACAATTAAAACGAAAATGCAAATATGGAGACGGGATTCTTGAGATGTTATTGGAATATGGGCTAAAATAAACAACCGGGTAAATGCTATTGATAGTAACTCGCTGCAAATTTGTAACTAGGCTAGACTTTAGTGGGGGTAAATTTTCTCTCGAACAATTTACCCAGAATCAAATCTGTTTCTCTCGAACACCGATAAGCAGCAATGAAGCACAACCTTCGCCTTAGTCCATTAACTCTCTCAAGCTGAATGTGTGGGAGAGGGTTTAGGATTCACTCTCTCGAGTTGAACACACGACAGCCTAATAACCACAAACTATCGATTCAGTAGTTTTGGTTTTAAACTTCCCTATTGAGCAAGTCAAAAACACGAAGATAAAATTGTATTTGCAACTACAACCCCATTTATTTCAACCACAACTACTAAACGAAATCACCTCTAAATAGCGAATAAACAATTAATTAGCAATACCCAACAGCAAATTCCACTATAAAATCACACCCCCAAGAATTAGGGTTTTAGCTAGACATAGTAAAGAGATAGAAATTGATACCGAAAAGTGTTTCCATCAAATGGGTACAATAAATATTGTCTTTACACACGTCAAGGATGAATAATCTTCAATACCCACATCCAATTGCTTCGGAAATAAAAATCTTCGACTCTTCAAACCTAAGCAACATTGTCTCCAAAAACTAAGTTTTAAAACTGAGTAATTCTAAAAATTGGTTTCTGAAATATAAAACTTGATTCTAAACTAAAAATTCAAACAGGTATTTATAGTTGTCAAAAAGTGTGTTGCGAAGGATTACTCAGCGCAGTTAGTCGAAATCGCCGATCCACTCGATGATCTGCCCTTTGGTCTGGTTCATCGCCTTTCTGCATTGTCATTCAGCAACTTCAAGTTTTGTAACATTGGGCAATGAAGTACTGCATCACGGAATTATTTGGCGACTCACCGACTGCTCCTTTATCTCGCCGACTCAATTTTCTCCTTCAGAGCTTGGCACACTGGAACATTAGGCGAGACCATAGCCCTTTGGCAACTTGCTTAATGGCTAAGGCGATCCTTAGACTGTCTATTCTTCGCTCATTTCAGATGTCTTGTTCCTTTCTGCCTAATAGTGTCCATGCTTAGTCTCTAACTCCAAATACCTGAAACTCAAGGGTTTTCATCAGTTATTGAGACAAACTATGCATTTGAGGACACTAAATCTATCAAAATAAAGCCCTGAAAGAGTCCAAATCGTGGACTCATCACACATCCTGATGAACCCCTCTTTGTTGACCATCTTGGTTGGTCACAACTTGACTCAACATCTGGATAGTATCCTCGAACTCAACATTGTGACCTTTTCTTAAGGGGATTGCACTTCTGGTGCATTGGGGACCCCTTGATACCGAGGATCAATATTTCTCCTAGCAGGACGACCTCAAATAGCTCTTCATGGAGGCATGATCTGAAAAGATACGCACAAGAATGAATTAGAAATAAGCTTTTATAGAGTTGAACTCTATCGCACAAAAAAGAGTAAGAAGGAAGTGAAGTGTTTCCTAAATGTTGTAGCCTCGTAATTATAGATGTGACACATTTCACACCGATAACCATGGCTCTACAGACACGACTTGATAGACACCTAGGACTTTTCAATTCTATGCTCTGATACCAAGTTTGTCACACCCCGAGCCTACACTCTATGTATAACTAACACTCTAGAACCATCGCTTATCTTCAAGCGCACCCTTGGCCTGGCCTAACACTCAGTTCCGACTTACTCAAAATAATAGGAACTAAAATGTAAAGGTTAGATCAATTTTTATGAAAGTAAATAACTCATATTTTTTAATAATATCCAACTAGCCATAAGAAGGCAACTCAAGTATTAAAAATTAACAAGGAAAATGAAAAAGACTCTTCAAAATACTATTGTCTATGAAGAATCTAAATACTGCGAGGGAAGTCGGGACAAGACCCACGAACTCCTAACAAAACAAAACCATAAAGTGAAGCCCTCCGAAAAGCAAGGAGGCTCACAAAAGTTAGTTGGAATGCGATGGGATAAACGAAGCACCGGTTGATGATCCAAAATACTTGTATCTAAATCATGAATAGATGTAGGCCGAACGGCGTCAGTACATTGAATGTACGAGCAAGTAAGCGGAACTCTAAAACATAAATACAAGCTTGAAATAATAAAAAGAAAGACATTCTCATCTCTTTTCAACTCAACTCAACTCAAGTATACTCAACTCAATATAAAATTAATGATAATAAGATGCAATATATAAAGCTTTATAAAAAGTTGAAAAGAACTCAAAATGTATAAAAATACCATTATAAGCTCATTACTCTTAATTTGGAATATTCTCTCACCGACAACCATCACTATAGGCTACATGATGATACAACGACTCGCCCATACTCCCAGAACATTCCTATACCTTGTTGGAGTATATAAAATCCTCAACTAAATGGATCCCCTAAGCTCTGCTTAAAAGACATAAGGAATCATCTAAAGAGTATGATCATTTACCCATGTTGTCATACATGGTTTATGAGGATTTTAAGTTCTAAACTCATCCTCATATCAGTGCTCAATACTACTCCCAATAATATATAACTCATGCTCATATGTTTTAAAAACATAACTCTTCCTTTATTTGAGATAATTACTCAAAAGATTCTCTTCAAAGAGATAATGCTCAAAAACTCCTCATGAACTCGTTTAGAAATCAAGGTTTCCTTTCATTTTAAATGTAAAAGTTTACATACTTGGGAATAAGTAATTCCCTTATACTCATTTTGAAATAGCAAACTCAATTATGTTCATTCTCATACTCATTTTCTAAAGTCTTAAAACAAGTTATAAAATATTGTAAAAAGTTTCTCAAAAAAGTTTCTAGAAGTTTACTCTTAATCATTACTTTAATTTTAAAAGACGAATAAATAGTTTTGATTAGGACAGATAAGATCTCTCAACGATTAATAAAGGCTTACATAGTTGGTAATAAGAAGAAAGCGATGACACAATTCAAAGGAATGCATACGGGACGAAGAACGGAGACGGAAAGGCCTAACACCCCTGGACCATCAATGGCATGCCATGCTAGACCTCAATTGGCTGGTCCTGGTTTTGAGCGTATTGCAGGCACAAGGTTCTATCTCCCCCGGTGCTACAGTGGCACACCGACCCAGCACAAACCCAAATAGTTTTGACAAATTTTTCTTTTCAATTTTGGTGATAATTCATCTAGAATTGATTCATTTCTTCCAAACTTCCTTAGATTCATAAACCCAACAAAATTAATCGATCCACTCGAAATCCCTCAAGAACAACTCTCATTCGCAAGACCCTCACCTTAAGAACTTAAAAACTCCATTGTTAAAGAGTGAAGAACAAAACCTCAAGAACCTCGTCAATGATCTCAATAAACACAATCTCATGGACAAATTCACAAATGGAAACTCATGATTAGTATCAGGGTTGAAGAAACCCAACACTATGAAAGCTTACATACCTCGAAAGAACTAGGTTCTTGGCGAAAATCCTTAAAACTCGATGAACGCTGGAAACTTTCTTTTTTTTTCCTTTTGAACTTTGTCTTAACCTTCTAAACGCTTTTGGAATGTTTAGAATTGACTTAGTCTGATTAGAAGTTTAACTTGGGTAGGTAAAACGTCTTAGGCTAGTGGGGTAAGGAATAGACCAAAATACCCCTCCTTAAAGCGGATGAAAAATACCTAAATTAGAGAGGGTGCACTCAAATGGGCATAAATCCTTCATTCGAACTCGGACTCAGCGACGTTCGAAAGAGGACTCGAAGACCTTCGATTTGATACCTCATATGTCACCAAATTCATTTTTTATTGAAAGTTATGGTCATTTCAAGTTGACCCAAAACTCAAAATTTGAAGGGTAACTTGTATGAATATCAATTTAGCTCTTTCTAAGTCTGAGGTATTACAATGCGTTGGTCTTGAAGTTGAATTTTGATATTGCTCGAGCTCCATACCTGGGGTGTGAATCCTTGCGCAATCTCTTATTTATTATAGACAAAAATTAAACTTCTTCATAGTTTTTGACTTCTTTTTATACCTTTTCACAATTTTTTGATAATATTTCTTTGTACTTTTTCCATTTTCCTATTATTTGTATTTCATTTACTAACTAAAAATATATTAGTAAGCTTCTACAAAAACAATTTTTTCTTGGCTAGCAACTTTATGTTAAAGGAATTGAGCACCCACGATCATTGAATCCTATATCTTCCACTGCTGGTGGAGACCCATTTCAAGGGTCATTTGGTTGGTTGCTGGTTATGTTCCAATGAGGTTTTGGGTCTGATTTGTCGAGCTAAATAGGGATCTGTTTGGTGGTGGATTGGCGGAGTTGTTGGTTGGAAACAGAATGTGGAATGGGAATGGTTTAGGGGCTTCTGATGGTAGAAGCTAAAAAAATGGAAAATGGGGGTCTTTGGATTCCGGTGGAGCAACAACAACTTGACAAAAAAAATGAGGAATAGTAAAAGAGAAATTTTTGAACACTAAAAAAATCTAAAAATTACCCCTAAAATCTTATCCACCGCACTAACTTAATGACCAAGAAATTGTTTAAATAGAAAATTGATAACCGCCTTAGTACAATAGCATTATGTTAAAACCGTGGGCTAAAACCACTAGCTAATAAAATATCTTTTTATAAAACTCTTATCCGTACTTAACTGTATTTCTAGACTGTGCTACAAACTAAAATGAATATAAATATAAGTAACAAATAAAAATAAATTTTAACAAATGTAATGAATAAAATTAATGACATGTAAAATGTGAACCCAAGGTCTCCAATTTCTGCATCTCTTGTGTGTCAAGATCTATTGACCTTTGATACCTCATCCATGACAAACATCATTTTAGGGAACAGTTTCCTCATTACGGATCCACCAAATACAGCGTCCACCACTGGTTTGGTCACAAAATTCAACAACCTATAAAATGAGTGCTTGTTAGTGAGGCCATGATTTGGGAGCTTCTTTAACTTTTGGCTGAACCTCCACCATGTGTCATGCAGTGCTTCACCTGGCAGTTTGTTGTGAGAGCCTATCTCATCTTTCATTTACAACACTTTGACTTCTGGAAAAAATTTCTCCATGAAAGATTCCCTCAATTCTGCCCAAGTTTTGATCGAGTCATGTGGCAACTAAATAAGCCAATGTGTTGCCTCCCTAGATAGAGACAGTGGAAACAACCTCAGTCTCATTGTGTATCGATCGGTTCTCGTCGTTATAGAAAAACCAACGGGGGAAAATTTTAGGTCGGAAAACTTTTTCGTAGTAACTTGAAATTTCCCAACCTAGTCTAGATTTGGATGAAATCGGAATCAGTAAAGTCTAGGGAAATCTGATAACAATAGGGTGATCTAATTATAATTCTGATCACATGAGTAGATAGATAAGACGTTAAGGAACATGTACGACTTTACGAAATTGAATTCGGGTGAGTAGAACTCCTAAACCTGATCTTGGCGTGAATGGGTAGTTTCTAAATGGCATTGGTTAAATGTGTGTTGTGAAATGGGGGTATTGGAATTCATAAATTTGCTCATTATTTCCATGCAAGCCGCTAAGGCAGGATTTTCCCGCTAGGGCGGGGCCGTTGTGGTAGAACAGTCGCAACTCAAGTCAGAAATAAACCCCAAAAATATTTTATTCTGCACTTTTTGACTTTGAGAGCTAAGAAACGACCCCAGGTGTTTTCTTGAAAGTTTTCCACCATTCTTGAGGCTAAATGTAAGGTTTTCACTCCTTGAATCATTGTTTCAATCCGTAGAACTTTGTTTTGTGGGTAATTATCGATGGGGGAGGGTTTTAATCTAGAAATTACGATGGAAAAAGCGCTAATCTGGGTATGGGGAACAAGGGTTTGACCTAGGATTGATATTATTGTTATAATCCGGGTAATTAGGCGTTGTTTATTGACCCTCGCATTATTGTGATTGTTTTTACACCAAGAACAAGCGGAAAGAATCCGAAAAGGGAAGAATCAAGTTTCTTAGGGGATTGAAACTTGTTTTGAGGTAGGTGATGGTTGTGATTTCATGTTATGTGATATAAGTTTGTTCTTGCTTCATTATGATACTTGTATGTATGCAAATGTTGCATTATTGATCACACTAATCGTAAATGAGGATAGTTGAATGATTGAATGTCATGAATCATGACTTGATTGTATGATTTCTAGAATATACTTGTGATTGTGATTGTGGCATGTTAAATGGATCGGGTGTTGTGTTCCGACACACTAATTGGGATCGATTTCCATGTACTGTCATAAACATTGGAACAGCTGTCACGATCTAACACGCTAACTTGGAACGGGTACCACATACCGGTATACTAACAGTTTGGGTGTGGGTTGCATGAGAGGATCATTGACTTGACATAATTATAAATCTTGAGAAATGTGAAATTGTACGTTGTTCTTAAATGATGTTGATGTTTTATATATTCGATGTATGCATGTTATTATTATGTTGTAATGGCTTATGTATGTTGGACATAGTGGGATAACCACATGATCCTACCAGTACACTATGGTCGTGTACTGATACTATACTTGCTCTTTCTTTGTTGAGTACAAGGCATCGTCAGGCGGCTATTAAAAGACCTCGTTTAGAAGATCAGTGATCGTTTTCAAATTCAACGGTGAGCCAATTCTTCCGTGCTTCCATGAGTTCTCTTTCTGTTTATGTCCACATTTCGGACTTAGACTTTTTAGTTCGTTATTTGTATGCTAGTTCGGGATTGTACCCCTTCTTGTTTAGACTTATGGTTGAACTTTAGATGTTTTGGTACATTGACTTTCAGGTTCTAGGCGTTATTTTCCGCATTTTTGTTGTTAGACTTTTGTAGTTTATGGAAACTCTATTTCTTTTCCTTAGCATTTAAAACTTCTTTCATAACTTTAAATGCATTAGTTTGATTTAGTTGTGTAGTTTTATGGTTAATTGGATTGTATTAATGGTTCTCCCACCGGAGGGTTAGTGTGGGTGTCAATCACGTTGTCTGGGTCATGACAAAGTTGGTATCAGAGCCTAGGTTTGTTGATCTCGATGTACCAAAACAAGTCTAGTAGAGTCTTGCGGAACAGTACGAAGACGTCTCTACTTTTCTTTGAGAGGCTATAATACTTTCGGAAATCTCTTTGTTTTCTCTTCTCTCCTTTCGTGATATGACTTGATTCCAATTGGTATCTCCTTATATGAATTGGTATCTAACATTTTTCACTCTTCTGTCCGCAGATGGTTAAAACACTAGGTTCAACGGCGTTAGGCGTGTAGCTCTCGTCAATGCTCTAGCTGAGGAATCTGTAGCAAGAGGTCGCGGTCGATGCAGGAGTAGAGGAAGAGCTAGGGGTAGAGGCCAAGAAAGGGTGGCACATACTAGGGATGGAGCACCGATTGAAAATTTTCCCAGAAATGAGGCCCCTCTTGCGCATCATGAAGAGGTAGAGGAGAATATAGAGGTTGAGAATGAGGAGAATGTTGGACAAGAGGAAGAGGTACAGGCTGAGATTATAGGTATTCCTCCTTTAGACCTAGTGTTAGCTCAACAGATTATGTCGTTCTTGAAAGGATTGGTTGGTCCTAGAGTGCTTCCCTCTGTTCAAGCAACTCAAGCTCCCGCCAATCCCCCTATTTCTATCACTGTCCCCAAGGTGGGTGGAATTGGAGGTAATGATGTTTTCTTCCATCCTTTGTAGGGTCCCTTTATGACTGGTAATGAGCATGAGATATTGACTAAGTTCTTGAAGTTGAAACCGCTTGTGTTCCATGGTTCTGAAGTTGAAACCGCCTGTGTTCTATGGTTCTGAGAGTGAGGACCCCTCTGAGTTCATCCTAGATTGCTATGAGTGGCTTCATAAGTTGGGAATTGTCCATTAACATGGAGTTGAGTTTATGACCTTTCAGCTTCAAGGTGAGGCTAAGTAGTGGTTGAGAGCTTATGTGGAATGTAGATCTTCAGTTTTACCCCCACTTATGTGGACCCACTTTAATACTCTATTTTTAGAGAAGTATATGCCTCGGACTTTGAGAGATTGCAAGAAGGATGAGTTCATGGCTTTGGAGCAAGGTGGTATGTTTGTGGCTGCTTATGAGGTCAAGTTCCATGCCTTGTCTAGATATGCTACGTAATTGGTGACTATTGAGGAAGAGAGGATCCATTTATTTGTCAAGGGGCTAAATTCTGAGTTGCAGGTATTGTCCGTTCATATGACTTCTGCATGAAAAAGCTTCAATGAGGTGACAAATTTTGTGAAGAAAATAGAGGGAGTGAGGCGAGATGGTCAGACTAAGGCATTGGCTAAGAAAGCCAAAATTCAGGCAACATTCAGGGATATTACTCCAGAGGTTCTAGGAGGCCAACACTTGGAGCCCAGCCAATTAAATCCGCTATGCCCACTTCTATAGGTAATTACTCCGGAACTCCACCTCAGAATTTGATTCAGGATAGCAAGGGAGTCGCACCTGCGACGGGCAGCAGGCTATCCTTTGAGCGTATTTGCCATAACAGGGGAGAACCTGGGCATATGTGAAGAGATTATCCTTACCCATGCATGATGGATTCCGCGCAGCAGTAGACTACAGTAGTAGTACCCGCAGAAAATGGTAATAATTGTCGAAAGCCTCTACAAGATGGGCGAGGAGGAAATCAACGAGGTCGCGGGGGTAGGGGAAATGGTAACGCAGACAAAGGTACAGTACAGCCAGGCAGGGAAGTTGCCCGTCATGATGATACGACTTAGTGTTATGCCTTTTCGGGCAAGAACGAGGCAGAGGCGTCTGACGCAGTGATCAGAGGTACTATTTTTGTCTTTGACCGGATGGCTAATGTGTTATTTGATCGAGGTTCTACTTATTCTTATGTGTCCGTGTGATTTGCCTCAAAATTTGCTATGATTTGTGAGAGACTTGATGCTCCCATCTATGTTTCTACTCAGTTGGAAAGTCTCTCATAGTCACCCATGTCTACCGTGCTTGTCCTATTTTGTTTATGGGTTTTCAGACTTGGGCAGATTTGGTGATTTTGGATATGACTGACTTTGATATAATTTTAGGCATGACTTGTTGTCCCCCTATTATGGTGTGCTTAATTGTAATACTAAGTATGTGACTCTAGAAATTCCGAGAAGGGAAAAATTAGAGTGGGAAGGGGTGTACATGCCTAAGAAAGCTAAGATCATATCCTCCATTTGGGCTAGAAAATTAGTAGGGCAAGGTTGTTTGGCTTATTTGGCTTATTTGGCTCATATTCGGGATGTTGAGATTAAGTCTCCATCTATTGAGTCTATTCCTGTGGTGTCAGAATTTAGAGAAGTGTTTCCTATGGATTTTCCTCATATGCCTCCGGATAGAGATATAGATTTCTACATTGTATTCAAACCTCATACCCACCCCATTTCTATCCCTCTAGATCGCATGGCTCCGGCAGAATTAGGAGAGTTTAAGGCTCAAATTCAAGAACTTCTTGATAAAGGATTTATACGTCCTAGTGCTTCCCCGTGGGGTGCTCCTATATTTTTTTTTAAGAAAAATGATGGTAGTATGATGAAGTGCATTGATTACCGACAATTGAATAGGGTCACCATTCAAAACAAGTACCCATTGCCTCGAATAGATGATCTTTTTGACCAATTGCAAGGTGCATCAATTTTCTCTAAGATTGATCTAAGGTCTGGTTACCATAAGTTAAAGATTAGGTTTAAGAATGTGCCCAAGATGGCGTTTAGAACCAGTTATGGGCACTACGAGTTTCTAGTTATGTCGTTTGGGTTGACTAATATGCATGCAGCTTTTATGAGTTTGATGAATAGGGTGTTCAAGCCATTTCTTTATTCGTTTGTTATAATATTTATTGACGACATTTTGGTCTATTCAAAAAGTGAGGACGAGCATGCCAACCATCTTCGTATTGTTCTGTGTGTTCTTGGGAAACAAAGGTTGTATGCGAAATTTTCTAAGTGTGAATTCTGGTTGACTTTGGTTGCATTTTTGGGGCATGTAGTTTCAAAATAAGTGGTAATGGTAGAGCCCCAAAAGATTGAGGCGGTTAAGAATTGGGTTCAGCCTAGCTTTGTGACGGAAGTTGGCAGTTTTGTGGGGCTTGCTAGCTGTTATCATCGATTTGTGAAGAACTTTGCTTCTATTGCCATTCACCTGAGAAATTTGACAAAAAAAGAGGTACCATTTGAATGGACTGAAAAATGTGAGGATAGTTTTCAAAAGCTCAAGACTCTCTTGACCACAGCGCCTATCCTAGCACTTATGTTGGAAGGTAAAGATTTTGTTATGTATTGTGATGCTTCACATTTGGATTTGGGTTCTGTACTAATGTAGGATAAGAATGTTATAGCTTCTACATCGTGGCAGTTGAAAGTTCATGAGAGGAATTATCCAACACATGATATGGAGTTGGCAGCGGTAGTGTTTGCTCTTAAGATCTGGCGGCATTACCTCTATGGTGTCAAGTGTGAAGTGTTTACTGATCATCGTAGTTTGCAGCATGTGTTCACTCAAAAGGATCTGAATTTGAGACAGTTAAGATGGATAGAGTTACTCAAGGATTATAATGTGACCATCCAATATCATCTGGGTAAGGCTAATGTAGTGGCAGATGCACTAAGTCGAAAAGTGGTGAGTATGGGTAGTTTGGCTTGCTTGAGTGTAATCAAGCGACATTTGGCAAAGGAAATTCAGACCTTAGAGTCTAAGTTCATGCAGTTGGCATCTCAGAAAGAGGTGGGGTGTTAGCTAGCATTGAAGTAAGGGACACGCTCATTGAGGACATCAAAGGCCTGCAAATTTGCTTCAGAGAAGGCCAATTCTAGAATGGAAGTGGTAAAGGATAGCCATGGACGTCGTGGTTGGTCTTTCCAAGACTTTAGGGAAGTTTGATTCTATTTGGGTAATGGTCAACATATTGACTAAGTCAGCCCATTTTATTCCGGTAAGAATAGATTATAATGCTGAACAATTGGCTAAGGTGTATGTGAAGGAGATAGTGAGGTTGCATGGGGTGCCCCTCTCTATCATCTCAGACCGTGGTACGCAGTTTACCTCCAAGTTTAGGAGGAAGTTACATGATGAATTAGGCACACAACTCACTTTTAGTACCACTTTCCATCCACAGACGGACGGGCAGTCGGAGAGGACTATTCAAATGTTAGAGGACATGTTGAGGGCATATGTGATTGATTTTGGAGGGCATTGGGACAAGTTCCTAACATTGTGTGAGTTCTCCTATAATAATAGTTATCACTACAACATAGACATGGCACCGTTTGAGGCACTTTATGGGAGCTGATGTAGATCACCCATAGGATGGTTCGAGTCTTGAGATTGGAAACCTTTAGGGGCTGATTTAGTAAAGGATGGTCAAGATAAGTGAGGAGTATTCAAGCTAAGCTTTTAGCAGCCGAGAGGAGGAAAAGGAAGTATGCAGACCATAAGGTAAGAGACATTGCATTTCAAACTGGTGAGAATGTTCTTCTTAAGGTATCACCCATGAAAGGGGTGATCAGATTTGGCAAGAAGGACAAGCTAAGTTTTTGATTCATTGATCCCTTTGAGGTTCTTGAATGTGTAGGGCCAGTGGCTTATAGATTGGCTTTACCTCCTAACCTATCGGGAGTCCATCCGGTATTCCATCTATCCATGTCGAAGAGATATCATGGTGATGGGGATTACATCATTAAGTGGGACTAAATTGTTTTAGACAAAGACCTCCAATATGAGGAGGAACCGATTGTAATTCTTGATTGTGATTTCTGGAAGTTGAGGACCAAGTAGATTAAGTCCGTGAAAGTTCAATGGAAGCATATTCCAGTTGAGAAATATACTTGAGAAACCGAGAAGGACATCCGAAACAAGTATCCCAGTTGTTCGTCGTTTCAGGTACTACTCCATTCTCTTTTTAGCCTATTGTTCCTAAGTTTGTCACTCATGGACGAGTAATGGGTAAATTGGTATCTATTTTAATGACCAGTTCCCGTCGTTAAAGAAAATCCAATGGGGAAAATTTTTGGGCCAGAAAAATTTTTCGTAGTAACTTGGAATTTCCCAACCTACTCCAAATTTAGACGAAATCGGAGTCATTAAAGAATAGGAAAATCTAGTAACAATTGGGTGACCTAATTATGATTCTGATCATATGAGTAGATAGCTAAGACATTAAGGAACCCGTACGACTTTACGGAATTAAATTCGGGTAAGTAGAACTCCTGAAACTAATCTCGGCATGAACAGGTAGTTTTTGAGTGTCATTGGTTGAAGGTGTGTTGTAAAATGGGGGAATCGGAATTAAATTTGATCATTGTTTCTCTGCAAGTTGCTAACGCGAGATTTTCCCACTAGGTTGAGGCCGCTGTAGCGGGGTTGGGACCGCTGTGGAGGAACAGTAGCAACTTAAGTCGGAAATAAACCATAAAAATGTTTTATTCTGCACTTTTCGACTTTTACAGCTAAGGAACGGCCACAGGTGTTTTCTTGACAATTTTCCACCATTCTTGAGGTTAAAGGTAAGGTTTTCACTCCCGAAATCCATTTTTCAATCCGTAAAACTTAGTTTTGTGGGTAATTATCGATGGGGGAGAGTTTTGATTTGGAAATTATGGTGGAAAAAGCCCTAATCTGGTTATGGGATCAAGGGTTTTACCTAGGATTGATATTATTTTTATAATCCGAGTAATAACTTGTAGTTTATTGATCCTCGCGTTATTGTGGTTGTTTGTAAACCAAGAACAAGAGGAATGAATCTGGAAAGGGAAAAATCAAGTTTCTTAGGGGATTCAAGCTTCTTTCGAGGTAGGTGATGGTTGTGATTTCATGTTGTGTGATATATGTCTGTTCTTGTTTCGCTATGATACATGTATGTATGTGAATGTTGCATTATTGATCACACTAATCGTATATACGGATAGTTGAATGATTGAATGCCATGAATCATGACTTGATTGTATGATTATGAGAATATACTTGTGAGTGTGATTGTGATTGTCGCTTGTTGGATGGATCGGGTGTTGCGTTCCGACACACTAACTGGGATCGGTTGCCACGTACCGGCATAAACATTGGAACGGGTATCACGACCCGACATGCTAACTTGGAATGGGTACCACGTACCGGTACACTAACACTTTGGGAGTGGGTTTCATGAGAGGACCATTGACTTGACATAATTGTAAATCTTGAGAAATGTGAAATTGTACGTTGTTCTTAAATGATGTTGATATTGTAGATATTCGGTGTATGGATGTTATTATTATGTTGTAATGGCTTATGTATGTTGCACATAGTTGGATAGCCGCTTGATCCTTGAAGTACATTATGGTTGTGTACTGATACTGCACTTGCTCCTTCTTTGTTGAGTACAAGGCATCTTCAGGTGGCTATTGACAGACCTCATTTAGAAGATCAGTAATCGTTTTCGAATTCAAGGTTTAGCCAATTCTTCCAAGCTACCACGAGTTCTCTTTCTGCTTATGTCCACATTTTGGACATAGACTTTCTATTTAGTTATTCGTATGTTAGTTTTGGGTTATACCCCTTCTTGTTTAGACTTATGGTTGAACTTTAAGTGTTTTGGTACATTGACTTTCAGGTTCTAGGCGTTATTTTCTGCTTTTTTTTTTTGTTAGACTTTTGGTGTTTATGGGAACTCTATTTCTTTTCCTTAGCATTTAAAATTGCTTCTGTAAATTTAAATGCCTTAGTTTGATTTAGTTGTGTAGTTTTATGTTTAGTTGGGTTATAGGAATGGTTCTCCCATCGGAGGGTTAGTGTGGGTTCCAATAACGATGGTCTGGGTCTTGACACATTGTAGTTTGGCTGACCCCAAGAATCTCAACTGATTTGCAAGTAGTGACGAAGTTCATCAATTGTGAATTCACATTTGCACTAGTTGTGCCTCTAAACAACCCATTCAAATTCAACAGTTGAATCATGGTTCTAGCAATGGTATATTTGAATCTTGGTGGCAGTACTAGAGCTACTATAGCTCTACTAGCACCAACTCCATCTAATTCTGGATCATCATCTTTGAACATTAAACGTGCCGGTTGTTGGCCTCGACCTCTTTGAGCTAGTGGTTGTTATTGAGGAAGGGCTAACTCTTCCTCCTATTCATCTTCAACATTCACCAAGTTTGGGTCGTTAGCATTATTTTTTGTACCCTTTGTTGGGTCCTCAACATCATGTCTCAACCTCTATCTCTGCACTTTGAGTGCTTGTGCATTCAACATTCTTTTAACAGTCTGTTTCAACTCTGGATCGTAAGGAATCAAAGGGGCTCCCTTATTCTGGTGTTTGGCATGCACTTGTTAACTCACCTATAGATGACACATAAAAGAAACAAGAAGTAAAATCAAGAAATACAACTTTAACTTAAGTAATGGAAATTAGAGTATTTATAAATCAAAATTCTCTAACTGCAGCACCAAAATTTGATACGTCCAAACTTAAACCTCAATTAAAAAGTATAAATGGTCGAAGTCAATTATACAACTCAACCAGAGTTAAAGTCAACTCCAAAGGAAATTTAATGTAGAAATAAATTTACTAGTGCTTATATTCAGCTACAGTTAATATTTCCGAAAACTAAATTGTGAAAAGTATATATTGGGTTGTTTCTGTATCCAAGTAACCAATTTTAGTTAAAATTTAAAGTTGAAAGTAGCACACGATAGTTCTAAGATTTGATGTTTTATTAAAGTAAACTAGGATTGTGTTCCCCATGACCTTTAGACTACAACTTTAATTTTGCACCAATAATGATTTCTTGACAAATTTCATACGTTCATAGGAGGCTATGTACACCTTAATACTTTTCAACCATATTAGATGAATGTCACTTTTCTCCTCTCGGTCTTAGAGTGTTTTGGATTTGACTCTTGCATACATGTCAAGAAGACTATCCTCTCACTAGCTCTAGTATTTAAAATAAGTTGGTAGATTCATTTCAAGATGTTCCTAGTTATTACTTTTCTCCCGAACAAGTAATTAATACAGGCATGTTCTAAAGTGTGCACTCATTACAAAGCATTCAATATGAAAATAGAAACGATGTATGCTATCATCAATCGAAAGTTATTTTTGTTCGATTCTAATGTTGTGTTTTAGTCATGGTTTCAAAACCCTAGTTGTGGTGTTTAGTTGCTCATATTCACAATGAAATAAGAGTTAGACAATAATGAAAAAATAACAAACTAGACTTACAATAATTGAAAACCAAAAGCTTCTTGATTAAGAGCAAGAAAGCAAGATCAAAATTATCCAAACGAATGTATCAAAAAGGAAACTATCATTTACCTACAAAGAAGTTGTCTCAAAATATCGATAATAATATAAAAATAAACCATTAGCAATTAAATTATTCTTAGAAAAGAGTCCTACACGATGTAGGAGAACATACCATTCCACACTGTTCACGAGCAAGCTAAATAGTTCATGCAACTTTTCACGGCCCATCAATGCCCTCATGAACCAACACTTAAACATTTTATATCAACTTCAACTGCAACTTCTTCACTACACACTCTATGGCCGGTACAAAGCACCACGACCCGTCTAGGGTCTCGTGTCACCATACTTAAAATTTCATTCTTCCAGGACACTTCCCTGAGCATTTTCGTGACCCGTACAGATGACCACGACTTGTATAGCCCTCCGTCAAGTCTATCAAACTTCACTTTTAACTCTTTCCTTCTATTACTTGCTTCAAAGTATTTTACTTGCACATTAGGAAAAGAACCATCATAGACGCATAAAAATTCTTGAGTTCTTACACTAATCCTTTGTTTTGGGCATCAAATGCTCTATATATTAATGGCACATCATACCCCCACATTTAAATCAACCATCACAACCCCTAAAATCCTCATTTCCACAAAAAGGGCAGCCTCAGGTTACAATCAAGGCCAACAATCGAGTTAATCTAGTATTTTGATAACACTCACACAAAAATTCAATTTCAAATATTACAAAGGTATGACTTTTGATCGTAAAATAACCAAAATATTGTCAAAATTTGATTTGTTCAAATTTGACTTGGGGTTGAGGAGTTGAATTTATTTCATTAATATGAATCCCTAGGATTGATTGTTATATGTGAAGTGTTAATGTTAAGCAGCATGAATAAACTTAGGTTGGGTTGTTGTTCAAGTCAAATTTATGAATTGAGGGTGAAAGAGAAGCACTGGTCTGTGTTTCTATGATCCATGAGGGTCTTCTACAGACCGTAAATGTTTTTACGATCTATTAATGACCCTCGTAAATAGGCCTTAAGAGTTCATGTTTCCCATTTCACCTCAAGATTTGTACGACCTCTATCTACTGTTCTTAGGATCTTCTACAATTCCCAGATAGGATTCATCTAAGAACTTACCTATTTTAGGATATAATTTGTGGACTATAAGTGCCTATCTACGATCCATAGAAATTTCTATAGCTTGTAGAACAGTCTCATATTTTTCAATAACCATAAATCAATTGTAACACCTCAAGCTTTAAATGTAAAAGACAGTTAACAGGAAGGTCCATAAGCCTAAAATAGGCCAGGGACCCATCACAAGACCCTAAACGTTCAATTTACGGGATCATGGCCCATTTAGGTTGAAGTGGCCTAACCGTTTAGGGCTTCCTGGAATTGTGTCACCTAATGGAACCTTTTATGGCTCGTGCGAAATTGTACAGTCTATTTAGGGGTCCATTGGCTCCTAAACTACATCATTTTAAACCCTATTTAAAGACCTATATGATTGAATTAAATCCTAAAACAACCAAGTGTAAATCATTTACCTAAAAAATTCCCTCTAAGATCATCTCCCCAAAATCCTCTAAAGAGATAAGAAAGAAAAAGCTAGGGTTTGTCTTCAAGAACTCTAATTCACAATAGATTGTGGGCATTGAGTACTAAGGTATGTTAGTCTTCACCTATGAAGTCATTTCCTCCGTAGGATTCCTAAATTCTTCATGTTTTACAACTTAGTTTGTCAATCCAAAAGTTAGGGTTTTTATTCCATTATCATGGGTTCTTTTCAATTACTATTCAATTACTTGTTTCTTATCTTCCAATGTATGAATTGAAAGTATTTACATGTTTTTGAGTTAAATTCACATGAACCCATGCATGTTCCATGATTTTAGACTATGAACTTATGATGAAGCTTATGAACTATGAAAGATGAATTTATGAAGATATACATGTTTTTATGAAGTTGATGAAAATGATTTGAGGATGCTTTACGAGTAAAGTATTAAGATTGTTGTGAAAGGTTTTCTCACATACAACTAAGAACATGATTGTGAAAGGATTTCTCACATAAAGGATTCATAAGGTTTAAAGGTTTTCTCACCTAAGTTGAATAAATATTAAGGAGCTATTCTAAAAGAATTCGAGGTTGGATAGGTTTCCCAATCATGCCATTCCATGGATAATAATAAGACTATGATTTCCACGTGATTATACATAGAACCAAGTAGACTAGTAGTTATTACCCATGTCCCATAAACTATGTTAAACCATAGAATGATTATCTAAGACAAACATTAGCTAGTGGATCCACTTTAGCTCTACCCAAGGTTCTTATCTTAGGAAGTAAGGACATCCCTTTTTCAGTGTGAGAAAGACATTAGATTCCATGTTATAGGTTACATGGTCTATGCCAGTTATATGGTAAACTTCTCACAATAATTAACTAAGGTTATTTCTAAAGTATCTCACAAATGTTCTAAATATGTTTAGCTTGCATTGACCATGATTATGATTGACATTTTCTAACCTTATGATCTCATGCTTTAGCTTGGTCATTCAACGTCATGTAAAGACCCATTTGGCATGATTTCATAACTCTTTGTACATTGCTATCATACTTAGTATATTCCATATACTAATAAAACACTTGTCTCGACATTGTTTCACTAATACAGGTCCCGACGATCCTATCTCTCACACTTTTGGCTAGTTGATCTTTTGGCACTCAAGGATTGGTGAGTCCTTATGTTTCGAGGACCGAGACATTTTATTACTTTATTTATTTTAGTTTTCAGACTTTTTATGTTATGTATGGGTTAAATCCCAATCACTTCTATTGATATAGCATATGGCTTATTGAGACTTATGTTAGACTTCGGCTTTGACAAACTTTTTTATGATATAGGACTAAAAATTTGAACTCTTTATTTCTATTATGTTGTATGATGTATGCTATGTTGTTTGTGTAGGCCTCTTGGGGTTCTATACGTCATGTTATGGCTATGGTATACTTTGGTTTGTGACAAACTTGGTATTCAGAGCACGTGGTCTAGAAAGGTCCTAGGATATCTCATAAGCCACGTCGAGTAGAGTCTTGCTTATGAGGGTAAAGTGACCCAAATTTATGAATAAGCGGTTAAATGATATTTCGAAAACTTCACTTCTATCATCAGTCTAAAGTCATGTGATAGAATGTAACTATATATGTCTCACACCAAATACTTATTTGATGCTTTTAAAAATATGGCCCCTCGAAGAGAATATGTTAGAAGGAATGTGGGTGAGAATTTGGACAAAGAAACTGTCACGACCCAAGGGTACCTCCTAGAAGTAACAAGGCACATATAACCCCAAGAGGCACCATGTAAGCCACTTAGCATATCATAGCATAAAGTATTAAACCAATAAGAGTAAAAACACATTTAAGTGCAAAAATCTTTATCAAGGAAAGCAGAAGTCTAGACTTATCTCAATTAGCCATCTATTACAATACTTGAGTCAAAAGAGGGTCACAACCCAAAACAACATAATCCAAAAGTGATAATACAAGAATGAAACTACAATGAAAATATATGTCCTTGAATCATAAGGACTCACCACGAGCAAGGAGAAATGAACAAATCTAAGATCTAGCCATATACAACTACTCTCAAAAGCATGCTAAAGCATGTTCATCAACTCATCTCATGAAGTCAAATAGGCAACTCATACTAAATGCACAACAACATGAGGAACATAAATCATGAAAACTCATTTTCTTACTAAACATGAATTTCTCAAGAACATGCATAACATAAGGAAATCATGGAAAAACTCATATACCACACATGACTTCTAAAATACTAAAACTCAAGAGGAATTACTTACCTCAAGCTTGAATAGCAGTAGAAGGAAAGAGATGAGGGTATCGGGACTTCATATCGGCCTCCCAAGTAGCACCCTCCACTAAATGATTTCTCCATTAAACCTTCACTGAGGCAACTTCCTTGTTTCTCAACCTCTTGACTTACCGGTCAAGAATTTCAACCGGCACCTCTTCATAGGCAAGATTCTCTTTAATCTCTAAACCCTCTAAGGGAACTATGGTTGATGGATCCTCAATACATTTCTTCAACATTGAGACATGAAACACCGGATGCACCAACGCCAACTCATTTGGCAAGTCTAACTCATATGCAACCTCACCCACATACCTCAAAATCTCATAAGGACCCACTAACCAAGGACTAAGTTTCCCCTTCTTTCCAAACCTCATAACACCCTTCATGGGTGAGATTTTCAAATACACCCAATCATGGAAATCAAATTCTAAATCTCTCCTTCTAACATCAGCATATGACTTTTGCCAACTTTAGGTCATTCTCAACCTCTCCTTAATCACCCAAATCATCTCAATGGCCTCATAGACCACCTCCGAGCCTAGGAGAGCAACTTCCCCTACTTCAGACCATCTTATTGGAGACCTACATCTCCTACCATAGAGAGACTCAAAGAGGGCCATCTCAATACTTGAATGGCAACAATTATTATAGGCAATCTAAACTAACGACATATGGTCATCCCAATTACCATTAAAATCTATCACGCATGCCCTCAAAATGTCCTCTAAAGTCTGAACGGTGCACTCCACTTGACCATCCGTTTGAGGATAAAAAGTTGTGATAAGCTTCACCTTAGTACCTATCCCCTTTTGGAAGAACTTCCAAAACTATGAAGTAAATTGGTGGCCTTGATTCAAAATGATAAACAACGAAACTCTATGTAACCTTACTATATCTTTCAAATACAATTTAGCATACTCTTCCGCCGAGTAGGACACCTTGATGAGAATGAAATGAACGGAATTAGTCATTCGGTCCACTATTACCCATATCGAGTCATGTTGCCGCCTAGTACGTGGAAAGCTTACAATAAAATACATGCTCACATCTTCCCACTTCCAAGTAGGAATAGGAATATCTTATGACAAGCCACCCGGCCTTTGGTGCTCAACCATAACTTGTTTACAATTGGGACATTAGGCCACAAATTTATCAATGTCCTTTTTCATCCCATTCCACCAATAAACTTCCCGTAGGTCACGGTACATTTTGGTGCCTCCCGGATGAATAGAATATCGAGAACTATGAGCTTCCTCTTGAATTTTCTCCCTCTAACCATCAACATCCAGAACACATAACCAACCTTGGTACCTAAGCACCCCATCTCCCCCTTGCGAGAAATCCTCAACGGACTTCTTGAGTACCAACTCTTTTTACTCAACTTATATAGGATCAAGGATTTTCTTAGCCTTCATATCCACCACAAATGAAGATTCAGACCCATTATGAACCATGACACCACTCTTGGTGGAATCCACTAGTTGAACACCTTGCCGAGCCAACCTATGCACATCACGAACCAACTCTTTCTTTTCATCCTCTACATGATCCACACTACCCATGGACAATCTACTAAGTGCATCCGCTACCACAATAGCTTTTCCGATGTGATAATGGACTCTCATATCATAATTCTTTAATAACTCTAACCACCTTCGTTGTTGAAGATTCAAGTCCTTTTGACTAAACACATATGGAAGACTTTTGTGATCAGTGAAAACATCCATATGGACCCCATACAAATAATGCCTCCATATTTTTAAGGCAAATAAAACCGCCTCTAATTCAAGACCATGGGTAGGATAATTCTTCTCATGGACTTTAAGTTGCCTTGAAGCAAAGGCAATAACTTTACCATTTTGCATAAGCACACATCCCAACCCAACTCTACAGACATCACAATACACCACAAAACCAATCGTACACTCCGGTAAGTTCAACACCGGAGCGGAAGTAAGTCTATCTTTCAATTCTTGCAAACTTTTCTCACAAGCTTTCGACAACTCAAACTTAGCCTTCTTTTAAGTGAAAGCCGTCAATGGAGAAGCAATGGAGGAAAAGCCCCTCAACCAACCTCCTGTAGTAACCGGCCAAACCCAAAAAGCTTCTAATGTCGGAAGGAGTTAGAGGTCTAGGCCAACTCTTGACCGCATCCATCTTCTTGGGATCCATCTCAATACTCTTGCTTGACACAATATGACCAAGGAAAGCTATGGACCTTAACCAAAATTCACACTTGCTAAACTTTGCAAAAAAGTTGTTGGTCCTTAAGAACTTGCAACACAATCCTCAAATAGTCCACATGTTCATTCTCACTCCTCGAATAGATCAAGATATCATCGATAAACACAATCACAAATATGTCTAGGTATTGCCTAAACACTATATTCATCAAATCCATAAATGCCACTGGGGCATTTGTCAATCCAAACGACATAACCACGAATTCATAGTGACCATACCGGGTTCAAAATGCCATCTTAGGAATATCAACCCTCTCACTCTCAATTGGTGATAACCTGAATGAAGGTCAATTTTGAAGAAATAGCTAGGTCCTTGAAGTTGGTATAACAAATCATCAATTCTCGGAAGGGGATATTCATTTTTAATGGTCACTTTGTTCAATTGACGATAATCAATGCACATTATAAGAGACACATCCTTCTTTCTAACAAAGAACACCAGAGAACCCCATGGAGAGATACTCGGTTAAATAAAACCCTTATCTAGCAAATCCTTCAATTGCTCTTTCAGCTCTTTCAACTCAGCTAGAGTCATTCTATAAGGAGGAATGGAGATAGGTTGTGTATCGGGTAAGAGGTCAATACAAAAATCTGTTTCCCACTCAGGAAGAATACCGGGTAAATAATTGGGAAAAACATCCGGAAACTCATTCACTAGCAGAACCGACTCTTGAGAAGGGGTTTCGAATTCAACATCTCTCACCCTAACAAGATGCTTAATGCACCCTTAGGAGATAATTTTCCTAGATTTAAGGCAAGAAACAAATTGACCTCTAGGGATAGAATTTCCCCCCTTCCACTCTAAGATAAGCTCAATTGGAAATTGGAATCACTACAAGAAAAACAACCTCTAAGGAAGGGAAATATGGTCCTAAAAAGTTCAAATCTGGTCCCAAATAGTCTATTGAGATGGGTAAATGGTGGTCGCCACCCGTCCTAGAATGCTTCTTCGCTAAAGGCCAATTGGGACGAGTTCCTTTCGCTGGTTGTTGAATGATTTTATAGACGGGATTAATGCTAGTCGCCAAAATACTTTTGAAGACTGTATATCTCGTCCCGAATAAAGGATTTTCTTCTTTGGAAACTAATCATTTTTTGTCGTTAAATCCCTTTAGGAACTAGCAACAAACTTTCCCTAGATTACTCTTTAAGGACGAGCAACTATCTCGTCCTAGATTACTTTTTCTTGATGAGCAACCACGTCGTCTTAGATTGTTTTGGTGACTAGCAACACCTCGTCCTAGATGATCTTTTAGGGACAAGAGGTTGTCTAATCCTAGACGAATCTTTTAGAGACAAGAAACTATCTCGTCTTAGATGATATTTTAAAGACGAGCAAATTTTTTGGTCTCTAACTTACCATCAGTACTTCTGGAACTTCATTTCACAAAAATAATATAAATTTCATCAATAAATATAAGATTTGTACGGTAAATCTCCATACAAAGGGCTGATATAAATATAAAAAAAGGTAAACATCCCATGGTGTTAGTTTCAATATTTGTTTAACAAAAAAATGGTTAGCAAATTAACAATATCTCGAGCAAAATAATAATAGTCTTGTGCATTTTCTATACTTGCATCTTGACTTGTAGCTTCAATCTTCACAAAAGTACACCGAAATTCACCAAGGGGTATCCAAAAATATTAACAAGCTACAAGAACATATAAGAAAAATTGAGTAAGAAAACTTTGATAGTCTATTCCAAGTCTTATAAAATGTCTACATATTACATTCATTATAAATGCATTAAATCCCAGACAACTATAGGTTGCATGAAATCCCAGAAAGTTGTAGACTACATTAATTCACTATGTATAGTTCTGCAGAAAATAAAAAAACATGCACAAACAGTTGTACAAAACTAAAAAAATAGAGGAAAAAGATGCGTGGATGTTATTGTGTTTGTATAAAATGGAAACAACACAGATTAAGAAGGCGGTTATCTTTTAAACAATTCTACTGTCGGCGAAGACACCGCTGCAGCCGCCTAAACAGAGTTTCTGATTCACTACTTCAAAATTTCAGCAAATACAAGCTCAATCCTTATTCATTTGTAAAATAGCAAACAGTCACACTATTATTCTCACACAGACATCTCAAAACTGAGCAACTCGCACTTTCATGGATTACGAGTAAATAAGTCAAGCAATGGATGGAATTTGTGTGTTGTATGAGAAGAAACTCAAGGAATTGAACCCAGCCATCAAAGAAATCAGTTACGGCATCTCATATCATTACAATTTCATAGATGACCTTGCTAATATGAGTGCATTAGTGTATGATCACTCAATACAGGCTTACCTCCCATATGACCAGCAGTGGATAAAACAGAAAACATTGCAACACCTGAAAATTGGCATTGCAGAGATAATATATCTTAAAGGCTAGTTTTTTATACCATTTCACTTAATTTTCTGATAGCTTTTATGAAGAGAAGTCTTGTCAATTAGAAGATTGTTGTCAGGAGTAAAACTCTATGTATAATACGCTTCTTTTCCCTGAAATTCAAATCCTATTTGCAAAGCTACAACTGGGAAACTAATTGTTGTCGAAAGTGAACCTATATTGGTGTTGCAATTCAAATCATGGATGTATAACTATGCAGAGTTAGTTCTATAAATTGAGCACTTTAAACTTGCTAATAATTTTATCTCTCAGCTACTTGTAGTGGATATAGAAGTTCATCTTTCCCTGTTTTATCAGCCAAATCAGCATCTTTACTAGAATCTACTAAACAGAACTGTTCATCATTCTGCTTAAACATCACATTTTCCACTTCACAAGGAAAAGTTTTAGTATCTTGTTCATGACAGATCCCCAAAAAGTAATACAGTTTTCCATCATTAATCAAACAAACAAATAATAACCTTATATGTATCATGAATCATAACACAAATATGCCAAACAACCACCAGCTAAGAGAAGATAATCACAAGTGAAGAATTCCTTTAAATAGACATATCAATAATAATAGAAAAGCTGATGGAAACCATGTCAATTATCAATCTATCGTCTTCTAGTTCCAAAAAGGATATGCTATTTGTTCATTCCTCTCTTCATTAGTTTCATAAGAGTTCAGCCATACACTAACTGCTTAAACAACTATCCGCAAATAGAGTTTGGTAAATTGTTACTTACTTGATCAGCAAAAGAAGTCAGTGGTCATTCAGTTGATACGGGTGATGTCATATGCGGGTTATGCGATTGTTGAGCAGCAAAGAATTCTTGCATTTTTCTTATTTCTTTCATCTCATCTTCTAAGGTAGACAAGCGATCATTCAAGGATTTGTTTTTCTCATTCAAAGATTTATTTTCCTCTTGAGTTGAACATAGCTGAGACAGTAATTCAGTCTTTGAAAAAGTACCACCTCTCATGTCCTTTGCCTTTACTCCACCACCAAAGCCAAATACATGGCTACGAATTTGAGGTTCACAACACTTTTCTACAATCTCTATGCTAGGCAGAGATGGCTCAACTTTTAGTATTTCTTCTATTTGAGCCTACAAGATATATACAAGTACATTTCAACAGATCCCATAATAATTTGAAGTAATTTACATATTGAATTTACCAAACGCACATGTTTTTCAATTGCTTCTGGTTCAACAAGCATGTTACCTTTCTTACGAGTCTCGAAGAAAATAGTTTCCAAATTTGGTGGATTGCCATCTTTTCCGCCATTTACATCAAAGAGAAAACGTGTCAAATAGCACTTCTTAAATATTTTCTTTAGGACAGTAATTTTTCGATAATACCTACTGATAAATAATCTCTCTAAAGGCTTGCTACCAATATGATGATACATCTTTAACTTAGCTCGATTTTCTGCATTTCTATTGCTCCTTGCATGTATTGTTATGTAAAACTTTAATATCTAAGAAAATATACCAAGTTAAAAAAGAAGTTTCACATGTAAATATCACGTTGAGTTGCAAAATGGGTGCTTCGAAAATATAGACTATTAGATCCCTAGTCATACCTGAAAACTTTCGGAACAAAAATGTTCCTTAACTAACCACTCCCATTCCTTCTTTTCTACTCCCTTTGGAATATTCTTAAGACCCTGAACGATTGGCTTATTTTTCACATAAGTAGCATGCAAGTATCCTCTCCATTTGTTACGTAACTCATTCATCCATCCAAATATATGGTCACGATGATCATTCAAGTCAACACTCTCAAATTTATCCTACAATAATTAAAAAGTGAGTTTAAATCAAAAAGGAGAGTGAACATTGTCGGTCAAAAACACAAATGTATGTATTAATGGTTGTAATTCACTAGTGTAGTCTTCTTAGTATACATCCTTCGTTTATCTTTATTATCAGTTGATTAGATTTAGGTAATAATTAATAGACAACACAAAAAACCAGAATATAAAGACAATGATGATATAATTAAAAATTGGTACCGTAATAGCTGCCCACATGTGATCTAATTTATGTTGCTTAATGTCACTCCACGATGATACTCCTAGTGGACACATATTACAGTCACGAATAACTTTTCCCAAGTGCCTTGAAAACAGATTGTTATTTGTTCCAACCGTTCTATTATTGTAAAATGTTACTTTCAGCCTCTTTCCAGCTTCAAGTTATGCAACTTCTTTACACTTGTTACTCCCTCGAACTCTTTTTACCTTTCTAGGATTAGATGATCCTATAATTGTATAATTTAGTAGAATTGTTGCAATAAAATATAATTTTTTATAGATAGATAGTGCATGGATTCGTAAATTTTCATACTTGTTTTAGTTGTTTGGGAAGGCTGCATAACTTGATCAATAGAACTAGGGGATTTGGCTTGTGTGTTCTCTTTCTCAAGGACCAGGATATTTTTATCGATTGTTGGCAATTCCTTACTAGATTTCACAATATTTTCAGAAACTCCTAAAGATGAGCAGACAGATCTAGATGTTTCAACTTCTTCGGTACATTTCTTTACTTGATTAGTAAATGAACGAAAGGGAGTAGGAATTTGACTAGAAGACATGGTGGAGTTTTTATGTCCAGTTCCTCGTCCCTTACCAATAGCACCTACAGAAAACAAATCACTATTATTTGAATTCAATTTCACTGTGAATATTTGACAAAGTATTGTATTGAATGCAAATTAATTCTACAAAAAATAAGGCCTCAACTCGTGAGACTTGACATTACAAGGAATATGGATAAAATTATCAAAAAGAGCACAAGTCATGAAAAAACATACTTGTTTCAACATCATGAATGTATTTCTTAGATTGCTTGGTAGATGGATGAAATGAAGTATTAACTTGCATATACTCTTTCTCAAGAGACATATTGGATTTCTCATTTATTGCTCTCTTTTCATGACTAGAAAACATTGGGACATTGGTAAGTTGTTGTTGTCGTCCCTTTTCAATAGCACCTTTAGAAAAGTAACACTCATCGATAAATTGATAGAAGATATGTATATATATGCAATTAAGAACTCCACATACATTCAAAAGCTTACTTGTTTCAACTTATTGGATGTATTTCTTAACCAGATCACTAGATTGAAATAATGAACTCTTAGTTGAAAATTTTCCTTTTGATGTCAAAAATTTAAGCCCTCGTCCTCTTCCTCTTCCAATTGCCCCAAGCGCAACAAATGAGTATCTGATAGTACTCTTCATAATTGATCCATCCTCATTTTCAGTTTTCATATCGAACCTGCAAAGGATAGAATCAAAGTAATGAAGAATAGAAATTTTAACATTAAGTTATTATCAAGAATCAAAAGGAGAAATCAATCTCGTGATCGCCTCCTCCCAAACAAGAATCATGTGCGACAATGTAGTAATAAAAAAATCATGTCTATTAGTTCAGAAAAGATACTTAACCTCATCGATCTGTTGTTTTTCGTTTCTTTTGTAAAGGACTTTCCAAGTCAACTACAACATCTTCATCATCCATTTGTTTCCCCATCTCATAGGAATCACGAGGTTGAGTCTTCCTCACTACATGCCAACCTTTGTTGGAATTATTACTAGCATAAAACACTTGAGATGCTTGGTTCACTAAAACAAAAGGCTCATTTATTTTCAAAAATCTACTCAGATTCACACTCACGAAGTCATACTCATATCTTTTAATTCCTTTTATTTTGGCATACACATCAAACCAGTTACAATGGAACAAAATCACCCTTCTATTTGAGATAAATTGCAATTCAATCACATCTGTTAAAATTCCATAGTAATCAACATTCTCACTATCTTTATCATTCTCGCCAACTACAACAACACCACAATTTTGAGTCCTTAACATTTGATCATGATCTTCTATATAAAATATGTATCCATTGATAATGTAGCCATTAGAATGTGTTGAATATTTAGTAGGACCACGTGAAAGTGAGAGAAGATCTTCCATGAACTGACTATTATATGTTTTATGCAATTGTGCAACCTAGAAAAAAGATAACATTGAATAATTTAGAACGATTAGTTAAAAGTTAAGATATTGAATCTGTTGTTTATATATTTCTCACCCTATCTTTAAACCATTCAATAAATTCTCGGTCCCATTCGTTATCTAACAAGTTTTGAGCAGTATCATTATGATTTTGTGTAAACTCTCTACAACATTGAGGTTAACCATAAATTTCATGTAGAAACGATATCACCTTAAAGGAAATAAGAAATATAAGATGATATAAAAGAACTCTCCATACTCAAGATATGGTATGACTTCATCACAATTCTTCATAATGTATATATGTGCTTGTTCCAACTCATTAGCTTCAAGCTCACATGAAACATTAGTTCCCAAAAATTTTCCAGGTTGGCAAAATATAGATAAACCCTCATTTGATGTTTTTAAGCCCCCATCATAATTTCTTTCAGGCCGATTGAATTTTGTGTCAATTTTATGCAGATACCTTGAACATAAGGTCATGCATTCATTTGCAATGTAGCCCTCTGCAAAAGAACCTTCTGGACAGCCCTATTACCAATGAGAGATTTCAAAAAATATAACCATCGCTCAATAGGATGCATCCACCGATAATGAATAGGTCAAGCAATCTCAGCTTCACCTGCTAAATGAATTGGCAAGTGCACCATCACATCAAAAAAAGGAGGGAAGACCTTTTCTAACTTGCAAAGTATTATGGGAATTTGTGCTTCAATATGTTTCAAGTCATCAATCCTCAACTCTTTTGCTCCAAGAACACAAAAAAAAATTGATAACTCAATAAGAGGTTCACACACTTCTTTGGACAGCATACCACGAAGAGCAAGAGGGAGTATATGTTGCAAAAGAACATGACAATCATGACTTTTTAATCCAGATATCTTGTGATCTTTCAAGTTTACACATTGAGAAATATTAGATGAAAACCCATCAGGGACCTTTAAATTCTTCAAGAAAAGACATAACTTATGCTTATCTTCAGGCGACAATGTGTAGCACGCAGTTGTAACTTCAACTTTCTCCCCTCTTTGGATAGGGTGCAATTTTGGCCTAATATTCATCTCCTTCAAGTCTAACCGAGTGTTAATTGTGTCCTTTATATTTCCTTTGACATTCATAATTTTCCCCATAATATTATCGCATATATTTTTCTCAATATGCATGACATTCAAATTATGTCGCAACAAGAGAGATTTCCAATATAGAAGTTCAAAAAAGATACATTTCTTGTTCCAATTATCCTTTCTCTTTTCATGTGATATCTTCCTCTCTTTCTTAGGATCCTTTGTTAATGGTTCCCCTTCAAGATCTTGCTTCCAGAACATGTTTTCGGTGGGAGCCTTTTCTCTATTTTATCATCAAATGACTTTTTGTCATTCCTCCATCTGTGATCCTTGGGAAGGTAACGTCAATGACTCATAAAGCACTGTTTCTTACAATTAGTCAATCGAATTGAGGATGTGTCTTTATTACAAGATGGACATGTCAATTTTCCTTTTGTACTCCATCCTAATAAATTTCCATATGCTGGAAAGTCATTGATAGTCTACAACAAAGAAGCATGCAACTTAAAATTTTGTTTAGTTGATGCATCAAACGTCTCAATACCAACTTCCCACAACTCCTTTAGTTCCTCATCAGAGATTGAAGATATGTATCAATTGCATCTCCAGGACCATTTGGACCAGGAATAAGCATTGACAAGATAAAATTTTCTTATTTCATACACAACCAAGGTGGTAAGTTATAAGGAATAAGAACCACATGCCAAATGCTATGTGAACTTTTTGAATTGTGAAATGGCTGAAATCCATCACTAGCAAGTCCAAGTCGAACATTACGGGGTTCGGTTGCAAATGAAGGGTGAAGTTCATCGAATTACCTCCACGCCATTGAATCAGCTGGGTGCCTCATTATTCCATCATTAATTATTTCATCCTTATGCCATGTCATTAGAGAAGATGTCTTTATAGACATAAACAACCTTTGAAGCCTAGACTTTAATGGAAAATAACGCAAACTCTTTGAGGCTATTTTTTTATTCCTTGTTTCCCCGGTATGTTTATTCATTTTCCATCTTGACGCACCACAAATTTTGCAAGAATCAAGTAAGTTATCCTCCTTCCAATATAACATGCAGTCATTAGTACAAGCATCAATTTTGTTGTAAGAAAGCCCAAGATCGAATCTTCTTTGCCTCATATTATGAATTTGGCAAATCAGCCCCATTAGGCAATAACTCCTCTTTTAACATTTTTAATAACATGCTAAAAGACTCATTACTCCAACGGCCCATACTCTTGATGTGAAGAAATTTAATCAAAGATGAAAGCTTTGAAGCCTTTGAATTTTGGTATAGTGGTTGCTCCAAATCCTTCAATAAGTTGTAAAATCTTTTAGCTTCAACATTTGGCTCCTCCTCAACTACATCTTCATAACTAGTGTGGATGGATTCTTCATCAACATTAGGTATAAATCTTTCAACAATTCATGTACTTCATCTTTACTCTCATAACCTTCTACTTCATCATCAGTTTCATCTTCAGAATTTGACACGAGCTCACCTAAATGTTCTCTGTGATGATACCAAAGAGTATAATTTTGAATTATTCCATATACTTTCAAATGTGTATCAATCGTCTCATGAGCTCCTAATGTTGTATTTCAACATTTGTAACATGGACATCGTATTTCATCCTGTTTTGCTGATCTCTGAAAAGCATAATCCAAAAACTTTTTCACACCATCTAAATAGGCTTGGTCGACCCGATTATGTAGAGAAAGTTGCATCCAATGCTTACAAGGCGCCATAACCTTGGAGAATACATAAAAAGAGATTAAGAAAATATAAACGATAAGAAAAAGCGTAAGATGCGCACAACTTGTGATTCTGTAACTAGTACCTTATGGAATTAGTTGCAAGAAACTACACATTTGGATCAGTTTTAATAAATGCAACCACTTTCCAGCTTGCTCTATTAGCCTTAATAGGTAAACAATAGTTCACTTGTAATTTAGAATAGATTTCTTTAGTTGAATAACTCCCTCTATATTCTCTCTGAACATTGTCTTAATTCATAATCTCTGAGTGTCTATGTTCAATAATAGTTCACTGTTCAGTTTCTTTAGGACAAAAATAGTGATTCAGTTGCACAAAAATGGAAGAATATATGGTGCAACTATTAGAATGTATCTTGAAAATTCTCAAGTTTGCAAAGTTTTGAAGCCCAAATGAAACTATTGCTGTTTCAACCTACTATAAATAGCATATACAAGAGTTAATTTGCATCAATTCTATTATACTTCTTCCATCTTTCATTAGCTCAAGTTAATTTCATTGTGAAAATATGATCGATTCTTTAGGCACATACTATACACTATTATGTAAGAAGGAAAGAATCAACAAATCAAATTTAGAGAAGAAAAAAACAACTCGCATAATAGGAGAAATAACTGAGATACATGTGTACAGAAATAAGAGATAGATCCCCTTCATTTTTGGGATCATAACACACTATAAACCTGAATCTGTTTTACAAATAATGATCATCAGCTAGTGTGAGCGAACAAAAGTAACTTAAAAAGAAGAGTTATATATAACTCGAACAAATAAAACAACAAATCAGCTTTATAGAAGGAAACAAATCAACTGGAAGAAATGAAATAATACCTGAGATTCGAGTAAATAGAAGATAAAGATTGAGTTGAGATCGGAGCTAGGCAGACTTGTGCTTTCTTTGTCCTGAAAAATCATAGATGAAACACTAAAATCAAGTTGTTGCGTCTGCTTCTAGGCAGACCTGTGCTTTCTCTATTTCGATAAATAAAAGATTTTCAGTTGAGAGCTACTCTTAAATTTAGAGAAGAAAAAAACAACTCACAAAGAGGAGAAATAACTGAGATACAACTAGAAAGAAATAAGTGAACCTGTTAGAAAAAATGGATTAATAATGTTTTAACAAACTATTAGAATGTATCTTCTTGAAAGATATTAAGTATTCCAAGTTTAAGACCTAAACGAGACTATCACTTTTTCAACCTTCTATGTGCATCACCACATGAGGTCATTTGCATTAGTTCTATTTCGTTTTAGATCTTTTATTAGTTTTTAGAACCAAACAAAACTATCAATTTTTCACTTTTTCCAATAGTAACATACAGCAATCAGTTTTCTCATGTGCTATGTTAGGCTTAAAAGCTTAAAAACGATTCACTTGTAATTCATAATGGATTTCTCAACTTGAACACAACTCTCTCGATATTGATCATATTGTTTTAGCTCGTCTAGTTGTTACTGCCTCTTTTCAAGTTTAGTTCATTGGTCTTAACCTTTAAGAACATTTAGTTCTTTAAGGATAAACCCCCTTTATTTTTGGGAGCATAACACACTATAAAACTGAATCATTTTTTACAAATAATAATCAGCAGCTAGTGTGATTAGCAAACAAAAGTAACTTAAACAGGAATAGTTATAACTTGAACAAAACAAACAACAAATTAGTTTAATCGAAGGAAACAAATAAATTGGAAGAAATAGAGTAATACCTGAGATTCGACTGAATAGAAGATAGAGATTGAGTTGAGATCGGAGCTAGGCAGACTTGTGCTTTCTTTGTCCTGAAAAAACACAGATGAAACACTGAAACCAAGTTGTTGCGACTACTTCTAGGTAGACCTGTGCTTTCTCTATCTCGATAAATAAAATATTTTCAGTTGAGAGCTACTCTTAGATTTAGAGAAGAAAAAACAACTCGCAAAGAGGAGAAATAACTGAGATACAACTAGAAAGAAATAAGTGAACCTGTTAGAAAAATGGATTAATAATGTTTTAACAAACTGTTAGAATGCATCTTCTTGAAAGATATCAAGTTTTCCAAGTTTCAGACCCAAACGAAACTATCACTTTTTCAACCTTCTATGTGCATCACCACATAAGGTCATTTGCATCAGTTCTATTTCGTTTTACATCTTTTATTAGTTTTTAGAACTAAACAAAACTATCAATTTTTCACTTTTCCAATAGTAACATACAGCAATCAGTTTTCTCACTTGCTCTGTTAGGCTTAAAAGCTTAAAAATGATTCACTTGGAATTCATAATGGATTTCTCAACTTGAACAAAACCCTCTTGATATTGATCGTATTGTTTTAGCTCGTCTACTCTTTAGTTCCCCTTTTCAAGTTTAGTTTATTGTTCTTAACCTTTAGGAACACTTAGTTCTTTAAGGATGGATCACCTTCATTTTTGGGATCATAAAACATGCACTATAAAGCTGAAACTTTTTTACAAATAATGATCAACAGCTAGTGTGATGAGCGAACAAAACTAACTTAAACAAGAAGAGTTATAACTTGAACAAAACAAACAACAAATCGGCTTAATCGAAGGAAACAAATAAACCGGTAGTAGTGGAGTAATACCTGAGATTCTAGTGAATAGAAGATAGAGATTGAGTTGAGATCGGTGCTAGACAGACCTGTACTTTCTTTGCCTTGAAAAAACATAGATGACACACTGAAACCAAGTTGTTGTGACTGCTTCTAGGCCAACTCGTGGTTTCTCTACTTTGAGAAATCAATGATTTTCAGTTGAGAGCTACTCTTAGATTTAGAGAAGAAGAAAACAACTCGCAAAAAGGAGAAATAACTGAGATACAACTAGAAAGAAATAAAAGAACATGTTAGAAAAAATGGATTAATAATGTTTTAACAAACTGTTAGAATGTATCTTCTTGAAAGATATCAAGTTTTCCAAGTTTCAAACCCAAAACGAAACTATCACTTTTTCAACCTTCTATGTGCATCACCATAGAAGGCATTTGCATCAGTTCTATTTTTTTTTACATCTGTTATTAATTTTTAGAACCAAACAAAACTAACAATTTTTCACTTTTCCAATAGTAACATACAGCAATCAGTTTTCTCACTTGCTCTGTTAGGCTTAAAAGCTTAAAAATGATTAACTAGTAATTCATAATGGATTTCTCAACTTGAATATAACTCTCTCGATATTGATCATATTGTTTTAGCTCGTCTACTTGTTAGTTCCCCTTTTCAAGTTTAGTTTTTTGTTCTTAACCTTTAGGAACACTTAGTTCTTTAAGGATAGATCCCCTTCATTTTTGGGATCATAAAGCACTATAAAACTGAATCTTTTTTTACAAATAATGTTCTGCAGCTAGTGTGATCAGCGAACAAAACTAACTTAAACAAGAAGAGTTATAACTTGAACAAAACAAACAAATTAGCTTAATAGAAGGAAACAAATAAATAGAAAGAAGTGGAGTAATACCTCAGATTCAAGTGAATAGAAGATAGAGATTGAGATCGGTGCTAGACAGACCTGTACTTTCTTTGTTTAGAAAAATATAGATGAATGACTGAAACAAGATGTTGCGTCTGCTTCTAGGCAGACTAGTGCTTTCTCTATTTTGAGAATACAAAGATTTTCAGTAGAGAGCTGCTCTTAGATCGCTGTATTGTGAAGATCGTTCTTAGGAAAAATCGTTGCTAGGGTTGTTCTATTTCACGTTAAGTTTTGAGAAACAGAGGTGTTTTATTTTTTTATTTCCTTTTACAATTTTAATCAGTAATGGACATTTTGGCCCCTAGTTTTGGTGAAAATAGATTTTTTTTTAACATTTCAGTACTTTCCCGCCTTAATAAATTTCTCAAGACCACTAAATTTTATATTGGGACCCGTTTATACTTTCTCTAGAGGCCACATTTAGTACCTTCACAATAACACAAGAAATTAAAGACCGGATTAAAATCTTGTCCCAATACATACACCTTTAAAAACGAGATTATTAACTCGTCCCTAAATATTGGTCTTAAATAAAGCTTTTTCTTGTAGTGAATCTAACCACCCGAGTCCTACAATCGATACAGGCATAACATGCATGCAACCAATCCATACCCAAAATCACATCAAAGTCTAACATGTCTAACTCCACCAAATCCACCAAAGTAACTTTCTGGGACAAGGAAATGGGACAACTTCTATAAACTCTTTTAGCCACCAACGAGTCACCAACTGGGGTAGAGACCAAAAAAGGTTCTACTAACACTTCGGAGAGTATTTCAAACTTCATGGCCAAAAAAGGTTTCACAAAAGACAAAGTAGCACTGGGATTGTCAAGACCCAAAGGTACCCCCTAGACATAACATGGCACATGGAATCCCGAAAGGGACCCAAGTATGTCACTTAGCTTATCATCATCACACAAGTATAGAATAATAAAGAATAAAACACAATTTTAAGTCTTTAAGAAATATTTCATAAAAGTAAAGCGGAAATCTAGACATAGTGTCAACAAGCCATCTACTACAAAGAGAAACTCAAAAATACTAGGGTCACATCCCTTACAATAGAGAATATTAAAATGTCTAGTACGACTAAGGAAATGAAACAACAAAAAAGCTCTTGTCCTTGGATCCATGAGAACATACCACAAGCTTGAAGAGTAGTCGACCCAAGCTTGAACTAGAAGGGATCGCCTTAAACGCTGGAGCCTACACTTTGTAGAAAAATATAGAAGAAATATGGGTTAGTACAAAAATGCACTAAGTATGGCAATTATGCATAAAACCATTTAAGATTCTAAAAAGGGACAATTTAGTTGAAAGCTATGCATTTGATCAAGTTTATGAACTATCATAGAAACAAGTGCAAAAGCATAAGATACATACATATTCAACATATTGATCATCTCAACATAAAGGAAACAAACCATAACAACCATCAAAGCAACTTTCTGCAATGTGTTGACAAGGTCTCATACCCCTATCCATACTAAGGAAAACTCATTAAGTGATTATAGCTCATAACTCCAATTCTAGTTCATTCTATCATAGTGGGATTAGCTTTAATCGACATAGACCATGAGATCCAATTCAAGGAATCCGGTGTCTACCCCACACCGAAAAGAGGTTGTCCTACTTGCCTAAGGTAGAACAAAAACTCTTAGCTTACATGGATCCACTAGCTAAAGACCTATGTGGGCACATAGTTTATGGGATAAGGAGATTGCTTCTAGAAACCCAGACTCAACTATGGTGTAAGGTTTACATATCATGAGACAACTACTTTGGGAACCCGGACTCAACTAGTGTAAAAGGAACCCATGCAGGAAGCCGGACTCAACTAGTGTAGAAGCTTCCATCTCATAACGATATCCTCTCGGTGCTAAGTATTCATTCCAATTGAGTTTATACTAAGTTTTGACTTAGACTGATAATTAAGGAAGAATGTCTTGAAACTCAATCCAACAAACTCATCCTCAAGCTCCTAGATTCAATAGGTCAGACTAGTCTACAAACCTATGAATCGTTGCATGTGACAAACGTTTCACATTATATTCTATCCATACCTAAGTGTATACATGAGGATAATTATCCAACCAACACAGCAATTAGATTATAATGTAGTTACTTTACTCTCAAAGCAATCCAATTGTATACACACAAGTCTCATACATATAGTCAATATTCATGTTTTGCCCTCCAAGGCTATAGATCACATTCAACCAAACAATCTAGAATTACTACATTAGATATACATGGAGACATGATTAAATAAACTAAACTACTATAAGCACCACTTCATGATTACTACAATTCACAAGTCACAAACTAGGGTTAGGGGGAATATATGAATTCATGGGGGATTTTCTCATAAAAACGATTATAATCAACAATTCATTCATAATATACATTAACTAAACCAATGAAAACGTTTTGAGAAGAATCCATGGTTTAGAATAGAAACCCCAGGTTTTTGGAAACTGTATTACTTTGAAATAGAGAATTTAGGGACTCCATGGTTGAAAGGTTAACCATGAATGAAAGTCACCATACCTTAGGGATATTTTCCTCATGAAATTGGAGAGAAAAGGTTGCTTCTTGATCCTTAGACTTGACCTTGTTCTTCTTCTTCAATGGAGTTTCTAGAGAGAGAATATTTGGGAAAGTTTTGATCTGGTTTGGGAACTTATGATTATGACTTTAGATGGGTTATTTTAGGTGACAAAAATACATATGAAGTCCTTTAAAATAAGCTTAAAATGACATCACATAACTATTAATTAATTAGGGAATTACTAAAGAGCCCCTAGACTCAACTGCCAAATGGCAGTTTCAGGGGTGATCCACGATTAGGGACCCACGGACCGTGGGTGGGACCACGGCCCGTGCTAGTCATCCGTGGTTCGTGGCTGTGGGATGGTTTTTAGGGCTTTGACCTACGGAGGCAGGCCACGTGGTGTGGACCCATCCACGAGGCGTGGGTCCTTCCCGTGGCTACTCCCTTAGGCAGATTCCACAAGGACTCACCCACGCTGCCCCCCTACAGGGCATGGGTTGATCCACGTGGCGTGGAACCCACTCATGGTTCACTGCCTGGCAGATGGGTCCTTTCCTCAAGGACCCAAGGTTGGTCCTTGAGGTTTAGGACTTGACCTCCTTACACCAAACAATGAATTTTTAGGCATCTTTAAGGCTCTAATTCTAGCGTCAAGCTCTAACTTAGCCTAGTCATTTTAGGATAGCTACTAGTTTAGTCATGAATTTTCCGTAATGTTACATTATCTCCCCCTTGGGAAGATTCATCCTCGAATGATGATCTAGACACCAAATTAATTTAGAAACTCAAGACTAGCAGCCCATCATACATGAAACATCAAAATAATGCACAATTCAAAGGAAGAAACATCATCTCCATCTCAAAACATAAGCAATGCCATACAAGGGAGTAGGAACTACATCTAACAACCCAATATGCATGGATCTCAAAATTCTCATATTCATAAGAGGAACTAAATTTTCCCTGACTATACAATGCTCAACACAACATCATGGAGCCAATATGCCAATACTCTCAAAAGCACACTAAAGCATGTTCATCAATACATCTCATGAAGTCAAATACACAATTCATACTAAATCCACAACAACATGAGGAATATAAATCATGAAAACTCATTTTCTTACTAAACATGGATTCATCAAGAACGTGAATTATTTAAGGAAACCCTGGAAAACACATAATTCACATATGACTCCCAAATAACGAAATTCTAGAGGAACTACTTACCTCAAGCTTGAGTAGGAGTAGAAGGAAAAATCTGAGACTGTATGGATTTTATATCGGCCTCCCAAGTAGCACTCTCAACTAGATGATTCCTCCATAAAACCTTAACAGAAGCTACTTCCTTGTTCCTCAACCTTTTTACTTGCCGGTCAAGGATCTCTACCGGAACCTCTTCATAGGAAAGGCTCTCATCCACACCTTATCTTTCCAAGGGAATAATGGACATCAGATCTTAGATAAACTTTTTAAGCATAGAAACATGGAATACAAGGTGAACCGGGGCTAACTCATTTGGCAAGTCCAATTCATAGGCAACTTTCCCAATACGCTTTAAAATTTGATATGGGCCTACAAACCAGGGACTAAGTTTCCCTTTCTTGCCAAACCTTATCACACCCTTCATGGGTGAGATTTCCAAATAAATCCAATCCCCTATTTCAAATTCTAATTTCCTTCTCCTCACATCGGCATAAGACTTTTGCCTACTTTGACCCATTTTCAACCTCTCTCTAATGAGCCGAACTTTCTCAATAGCCTCATACACCAATTTGGGACCCATAAAAGCATTCTCACCAACCTCAAACCACCCAATTGGAGACCTACATCTCCTACCATATAAGGCCTCAAAAGAGGCAATACGAATACTCGAATGGTAACTATTATTGTAGGCGAATTCAACCAAGGGCAAGTGATCTTCCCAATTACCTTTAAAATCTATGACACACGCCCTCAACATGTCCTCCAAGGTTTGAATGGTACATTCCGCTTGACCATCCGTTTGAGGGTGGAAAGCGGTGCTAAGCTTCACCTTAGTGCCAAGCTCCTTTTGGAATGACTTCCAAAAGTTTGAAGCAAATTGAGGACCCCGATCCGAAATGATAGATAGAGGAACTCCATGCAACTTCACTATCTCTCTCATTTGTAACTTGGCATAGTCTTCCACCGAGTGAGATGCCTTGATGGGGATAAAGTGGGTTGATTTGGTCATCCTATCAATAATGACCCAAATAGAATCATGTTGCTTTCGAGTACGAGGCAAATCCACAGTAAAATCCATATTGATCTCTTCCCAATTCCAAGTAGGAATGGGTATATCTTGCAAAAAGCCTCCCGTCCTTTGGTGCTCAACCTTGACTTGTTGACAATTAGGACACTTTGCTACAAACTCCGCAATAGCCTTCTTCATACCATTCTAGCAATAGACTTCTCGTAAATCATGGTACATCTTGGTGGCTCCCGGATGAATAGAATATCTAGAACCGTGAGACTCTTCTAGAATTTCTCCCTTAGCCCATCCACATCTGAAATACACAATCTACCTTGGTACCTAAGTACCCCATCTCCCCCTTGGGAGAAAGCCTCAACGGATTTACCAAGTACCGATTCTTTCAACTCCATCAATCTAGGATCAACGGGTTGCTTAGACTTCACATCTACAACAAAAGATGATTCAGTGCCCTTATGAACTGTGAAACCACCCTTGGGAGAATCTATTAGTTGGACACCTAACCGAGCCAACCTATGCACTTCACAGACTAACTCTTTCTTTTCATCATCTATGTGAGTCACACTACCCATGGATAATCTACTAAAGGCATCCACCACTACATTAGCTTTGTCGGGGTGGTAAAGGACACTCATGTCATAATATTTTAAAAGCTCTATCCACCTTCTTTGTCAGAGATTCAAGTCTTTTTGGGTAAACACATATTGAAGACTTTTGTGATCGGTGAAAACATTTACCAGGAACCCATATAAGTAATGCCTCTATATTTTCAAAGCAAATAGTACGCCGCTAGTTCAACATCGTGGGTCGGATAATTCTTCTCATGAACCTTAAGTTGCCTTGAAGCATAGGAAATCACTTTACCATGTTGCATGAGAACACATCCTAACCCCATTCTGAGGCATCACAATATACAACAAAACCATCGGTACCCTCCGGTAAGGTCAACACCGGAGCAGAAGTAAGTCTATCTTTCAAATCTTGGAAGCTTTTCTCACAAATTTCTTACCACTCAAATTTAGCCTTCTTTTTAGTCAAAGCCATCAATGGAAAAGCAATGGAGGAAAAACCCTGAACAAACCTCCTATAGTACCTGGCCAAACCCAAGAAGCTTCAAATGCTGGAAGAGTTAGAGGTCTATGCCAACTCTTGACAGCATATGTCTTCTTGTCAATACCCTTGCTAGACACAACTTGGCCAAGGAAGGCTACGGACCTCAACCAAAACTCACACTTACTAAACTTTGCATACAAATGGAGATCTTTAAGGACTTGCAATACAATCCTCAAATGGTCCATGTGTTAACCCTCACTCCTTGAATAGATCAAAATATCACCAATAAACACTATTACAAACCTATCAAGATATTGTCAGAAAACCCTATTCATTAGATTAATGAATGTCTCCGGGGAATTTGTTAGACCAAAGGACATTACTAGGAACTCGTAGTGACTATATCTTGTTCGAAAGGCCATTTTAGAAATGTCAACCCCTCTCACCCTTAGTTGGTGATAGCCCGAACGTAGGTCAATCTTGGAAAAGTAGGTAGCCCCTTGGAGTTAGTCAAATAAGCCGTCAATTCTAGGAAGGGGATACTTGTTCTTTATGGTCACCTTATTTAGTTGACGATAATCAATACACATCCTAAGGGACCCATTCTTCTTCCTAAAGAACAATACTGGATCACCCCATGGAGAGATACTCGGTTGAATAAAACCTTTGTCTAGAAAATTCCTTAATTGCTCTTTCAATTCCTTCAATTCCGACGGATCCATTCTATATGGAGGGATAAATATAGGTTTTGTATCCAGCAAAAGATCAATGCCAAAGTCTATTTTCTGTTCGGGAGGAATGTCGGGCAAGTCATCAGGGAAGACTTCCAAAAATTCACTTACCACGGGGACCGACTCTAAGAAGGGGGTTTCAGACTCCACATCCATCACCTTTACAATATGATAAATGCACCATTTGGAGATCATTTTCGTAGCTTTGAGACAAGAAACAAATTGACCTCTAGGGATAGAATTCCCCCCTTTCCATTCTAAATAGGCTCATTCGGAAATTGAAATTTGACAACTTGAGTTCTACAATCTATGGAGGCATAACATGCATGCAACCAATCCATCCCCAAAATTACATCAAAATCAAAAAAATCTAACTCTACCAAATCCACCAAAGTGAATTTATGAGACAAAGAAATGGGACAACTCCTATAGACTCTTTTTTCCACTACTGAGTCACCAACCGGGGTAGAAATCAAAAAGGTTCCAAAACCACTTCAGGGAGCATTTCAAATTTCATGGCTACTAGAGGTTTGACAAATGATAAAGTGGCACCGGGATCTAACAATGCATATACATTAATCGAAAAGACTTGCAACATATCAGTTACCACATCCGGGGAGCTCTCTTGGTCACCTCGGGATTGAAGAGCATAAAAGTGGTTTTGCTTTTGTGCGTTGGAGTTTGAACCTCTTGGAGGAGCTTGCTTGTCTTCCCTCCCCTTAACCTTGAGCATAGGAAAATCTCTCATTTTTTGGCCACTCTTTCCACACCCATCCGAGCCAACCAAGCATTTGTCTTCATCTTTCCTACAACATTTCGCATAATTGGTCCTATCAACATATAAACCACCACTATTACCTCCTTGTGGTTTAGGGTTGGAAACTCTATCATTGTTGGCCTTTTGAGTACTAAAGGAGCCTTGGTTAGAGAATCTTTGCTTGAACCTTTGACAACTTTGCCCATCGAACTTAGCATTGGAAAAGTTTCCTTCACCGGTTCTAGCTCTTTTCACCTCCCTATTACCTTGGAGTTTCTCACTCTCCATTTGTTGAGCATATACCATAAGACTTGATAGATCCATGTCATGGAGGATCATTTTCATACGTCATTCTTTTCTTACCACTTTGGATATACCTGTCACATACCTACTCATCTCATCCTTAGGGTCCACCGCCATAGCCGAAGCATACTTGGACAATTCGGTAAACTTTAGAAAATATTCTTCAACACTCATACCTCTTTGATGAAGGTTGATAAATTCCTCCACCTTGGCTTCCCTCTTCTTACAGGGAGAGAACCTATCAAGGAATGCTTTCTTGAAGCCCTCCCAATTTATGGGACTCGCTTCTACCGGCCTATTCCTCTTCCATTGAGTGTACCATACTTGAGCCACTCCCTTCAATTGATAAGAGGCTAACTCCGCTTTCTCTATTGGAGTCACCCCCATAGCATCAATTATCTTGTAGATCTCATCCACAAACTCTTGGGGATCTTCTCCCACTTTGGAACCAAAGAACATAGGAGGGTTCATCCTTGTGAAATCTCTCAACCTAGAAGTTGTGGTGTTCACATTGGTGTTCATATGAGCAATTACTTCTCTATTAGTTTGGGTCCTCACAACTTGAGACAACAATTAAATAGTTGACCTAAACTCCGCATGGGTGACACTCTCCATTGCGGGGTCAACCGGAGCTTGCTCATCTTGAGGAGCTTGGTTTCCTTGGGGAACTCCTTGATTCACATTCTCCTCTTCCACCCTTCTTGCATTGGCCCTTCGTGTATTCATTTCCTGAAGACACAAGAGAAAGATTTAGAAGTAAGTCTTTATAGAGTTAAACTCTATGGCACGACTTAGGATTAATGAAATAAGTGTGATTTCCTAAACATCTTATAGCTCACTCATAAATAAGGCGCGCTTCACACTCATGAACAAGACTCTACTAGACGTGACTTATGAGACATCATCCTACAATCATTCTAAACCTTTTTCTCTAATATAAAATGTGTCACGATCCAAAGGTACCCCCTAGACATAAAATGGCACATGGATTCCCGAAAGGGACCCAAGTTTGCCACTTAGCTTATCATCATCACATAAGTGTATAATAATAAAGAATAAAACACAATTTTAAGTCTTTAAAAAACCTTTCATAAAAGTAGAGCGGAAACCTAGACATAGTCTCAACAAGCCACCTACGACAATCGGAGTCTCAAAATACTAGGGTCACAGGCCTTACAATAGAGAATATGAAAATGTCTAGTACAACTAATGAAATAAAACAACAATAAAGCTCTTGTCCTCGGATCGATAAGGACATACCACAAGCTTGAAGAGTAGTCAACCCAAGCTTGAACTAGAAGGGATCGCCTTAAACAACGGAACCTACACCTTGTAGAAAAACATAGAAGAAATATGGGTTAGAACAAAAATGCACGAAGTATGGAAACTATGCATAAAAACCATTTAAGAAGCTAAAAAGGGACAATTTAGTTGATAACTATGCATTTGATCAAGTTTATGAACTATCATAGAAATAAGTGCAAAAGCATAAGATACATACATATTCAACAGATTGATCATCTCAACATAAAGGAAACAAACCATAAGAACCATCAAAGCAACCTTCTGCAATGTGTGGATAAGCTCCCATACCCCTATCCATACTAAGGAAAACTCATTAAGTGATTATAGCTCATAAATACAATTCTAGCTCATTCTATCATAGTGGGATTAGCTTTAACTGACATAGACCATGAGAGCCAATTCATGGAATCCGGTGTCTACCCCACACCGAAAAGGGGCTGTCCTACTTGCCTAAGGTAGAACTAAAACTCTTAGCTTACGTGTATCCACTAGCTAAAGACCTATGTGGGAACATAGTTTATGGGATAAGGAGATTGTTTCTAGAAACCCAAACTTAACTATGGTATAAGGTTTACATCTCATGAGATAACTACTTTGGGAACCCGGACTCAACTAGTGTAAAAGGAACCCATGCGGGAAGCCGGACTCAACTAGTGTAAAACTTTTCATCTCATAATCATGTCCTCTCGGTGCTAAGCATTCATTCCCATTGAGTTTATATTAAGTCTTGACTTAGATTGATAATTAAGGAAGAATGTCTTGACACTCCAACAAACTCATCCTCAAGCTCCTAGATTCAATAGGTCAGACTAGTCTACAAACCTACGAATAATTGCATGTGACAAACCTTTCACATTATACTCTATCCTTACCTAAGTTTGTACATGAGGATAATCATACAATCAACACAACAATTAAATTATAATGTAGTTACAATACTCTCAAAGCAATCCAATTGTATACACACAAGTTTCATACATATAGTCAATACTCATGTTTTGCCCTCTAAGGCTATAGATCACATTCAACCAAACAATCTAGAATTAGTACATTAGATATAGATGGAGACATGATTAAATAAACTAAACTACTATAAGCACAACTTCATGAATACTACAATTCACCCAATTCACAAGTCACAAACTAGGGTTAGGGGGAATACATGGATTCGTGGGAGATTTTCTCATAAAAACGATTATAATCAACAATTCATTCATAATATACAATAACTAAGTCAGTGATAAGAAGAATACATGGTTTAGAATAGAAACCCTAGGTTTTTGGAAACTTTATTACTTTGAAATAGAGAATTTAGGGACTCCATGGTTGAAAGGTTAACCATGAATGAAAGTCATGTGGAAAATTCCAGGTTGGCGAGCAGAAAATCCATTCATCATGGTGCGAAACAGGTCGACGAGCCCGGCTAAATTTCGCCATTTGGCACAATTCAAGATAATTGCAGTGCCTGTAAAACTCGTTGAACTCAAAAAGCAGCTCGGCGCATCGCCAACCTATTCAACAATCTCGATGCAGACCATCGATTTCCCCTCTAGAAAATTGAAGATGTTGAAGAAAGGGTGGGATAAAAGATCGCTCGGTGCTTCGCCAAGTGGTTCGGCGAGTGCGACTAACGTCGCCGAATGGACAACAACTGAACGATTATATAAACTCCAAATGTCAAATTTTTGAATCTCTCACTTTCCATCATTTCAAACTCTCCAAAATCACACCAAAGGTATTATTTTCTAGATTTTTGCCTTAAATTAGTATTTTAGTCGGTGATTAGTGCTTGGGGTTGGATTTCTTTGCTGCCTAGCATTACAAAAGTTATTTGATCGGCATCAAAGGTTAGTCTCTAAAACCTTGAATTTATTTTTGAAAATTTTTCACTCATTTGCAATTATAGTATTAGGATGACATGTGATGGGCCTCTCTGATAGAAATAGCTTGCTATGATGCTATTTTCAGTTCGTAAATTTTGCCTAAAATGCTTAAATCGTTGAATGCCTTACTGTTTGCGCTTTGAATTAATTGATCTTGAAATGGGTGTTGCTTATTAGTTGTTATCCTAGTCACTATTATCTTGCAAATTTCCTATCGAAAGCATCTACCCAACGATTTATATCAGTATATATTGCGGTCACACCTCAAGAACTTCTCCCCATACTTGAAATTTCTCTTTATTTTTGTTGTTTTAGTTATACTTGTGACAAACCCCGATTGATATTTGACACTTTGGTGTCACCCACTTGAATTTACTTTGTTTTTATTCAATAATTTCTCAAACTACAGCTGACTAGAACAAAATTCTAGCCTAACTACTATTTTCACTACCACTCCCTTGGGATACGACCCCAACCCTTGGTTAGGTTACTATACTATCGATGATCGTAGACACTCGAACCGTAGGTTAGTGTCGTTGGTCATGATAAGCATGCAACCAACCAAACACCCAATTGGGACAATATATGAACATCTCGAACCAAATCCTTTCTACCATCTTCAATATGAGCAACACTACTCATTGTTAACAAAATAAGAGCATCCACCACCATATTCACCTTGCCAGGGTGGTAGAGGACACTCATGTCATAACCCTTTAACAACTCAAGCCACCTCATTTATCGAAGATTTAGATCCTTTTGCTTGAACACATATTACAAACTTTTATGGTCGGTAAAGACATCAACATGAACACCATATAAGTAATGCCTCCAAATCTTTAAGGCAAAAACAACAACCGCTAGTTCCAAAGCATAGGTAGGATAGTTCTTTTCATGAATCTTAAGTTGTCGTGAAGCATAAGTAATAACTTTTTCATTTTGCATAAGGACACAACCTAGCACAACTCTTAAAGCATCAAAATAAACCATAAACCCATCACATCCTTCAAGTAAAGTCAACACTAGAGCGAAGGTAAGTCTATCTTTAAATTCTTGAAATCTCTTCTCACACGCTTTAGACCATACGAACTTAATCTTCTTTTGGGTCAATATCGTCAATGGATATGCAATCGAAGAAAACCCTTTCACAAACCTACTATAGTAACTGGCCAAACCCAAGGAACTTTGAATTTTCGAAGGGGATGGAGATCTAGGCCAACTCTTAACCACATTTGTTTTCTCAGGATCTACCTCAATACCTTTTCCAGAAACAACATGACCATGAAAAGCCACGGATCTTAACCAAAACTCGTATTTACAAAACTTTGCAAAGAATTTTGAGTCCTGGAGAATTAGTCAAGCCAAACGAAATTACCAAAAATGCATAATGACCATACCAAGTTCAAAAAGTTATCTTCGGAACGTCATCTTCCTTCACCCTCAATTGGTAATGACCCAAACGGAGGTTGATTTTAGAAAAGTAACTTGCTCCTTGTAGTTGATCAAACAAATAATCTATCCCTGAAAGATGATATTTATTCTTAATGGTAACCTTATTCAATTGGCGCTAGTAATTACACATACAAAGTGAACCATCTTTCTTTCAAATAAAAGAAACTTGAGCACCCCATGGGGAGATACTCGGTCAGATAAAACCCTTATCCAACAAATCTTTCAAGTGCTCTTTTAACTCCATTAATTCTTTCGGCACCATACGATAAGGATAGATAGAGATCATTTGCGTATCTGGGTGGAGGTCAACACTGAAGTCTATTTTTCTTTTAGGAGGAACACCGGGTAAATCAGCAGGAAACACTTCCAGAAATTCATTAACAATGGGGACAGACTCAAGAATATGGGTTTCAAAATACGTATCCTTAACCTGAACAAGAGGATATATGTTACCCTTAGAAATCATTTTTGCAAGCTTTAAGACAAGAAACAAACTGACCCTTAGTCTTAGAATTTCACCCTTCCACATTAGGACGGGCCCATTGGGAAATTGAAACTTGACCACTTAGGTCCTACAATCAACAGAGGCATAAAAAGAATGGAGTCAATCCATACTAAGAATAATAACAAAATCTAACGTATCAAGCTCTACAAGATCAATATGAGTGACTCTATGGGGTAAGGAGATGGGAAAACTCCTATGGATTCTCTTTGCCATAATAGATTCACTAATAGATGTAGAGATGGAAAAAAGGTCTATCAACACATCCAGGAGAACAACAAACCTTATAGACACATATAACATTACAAAAGATAAGGTAGCATTGGGATCAAGCAAAGAATAAAAATCAAGCTAAAATACTTTCAACATACATGTAACCATATCAGGAGAACCATCTTGATACTAACGAGTTTGAAGTGCATAAAATCAATTTTGCTTCTTGCTCCTACTAAAACCTGATGAAGGGTAAGGTTGAGCCCGTTGACGATTATCGCCTTCATTCTTAGTAACTGAGGGAAAATATCTTATTTTATGATCCATCTTTCCACAACCAAAACATGAATTGGAAATGGCTAGGCATTTACCCTCATGTTTTCTTCCACATCTAGCACAAGTACACAATGAAGATCCACCACCATTTCCTTCTTGAGGCTTAGATTTAGACACCTTATCTTTTTTGAATTTAGGATTCAAAGCATTGGAGGAACCTTGACCAGAAAACCTTTGTCGAACTTAGAACGGCCATGATGTCGGAACTCAAATGTGAAAAGTCACCATCACCGGTCCTTGCCTTCTTTGGCTGCCTAGATCTTTCCTTAAGTTTCTCTTCTTCTATTTGTTAAGCATGAACCATTTGATGTGAAATGTCTAATATCATTGATGAATATTATGGTACGACATTTGTTAACCTCCATCTTGGATACCCTCGATACAAACTTACTCATCCTTGTCATCGGATCGGCAACTGATACGCTCAAATTACACCTCCCTAAAGAAGTATAAGCGATCATTGTCAAATAAAGAACCCAACTTGTAGGTTGGGGTCGATCCCATGAGGAATATGGTTCAGACTTAAACTTAACTTACTATTATATCCGTTTTGTCAAACTATTTCTGAGAAATGTAAACGGAGGGGTTGTATCTAAAATAACATATTGTTGATTAAGTAACAAGTAGACAAGATTCAAACTTTGAGTTATTAATATAAGAGAGAAAGTAGGGTATATGTGTTCTCCACAAGGTCTTAACGCAATAATCCTAATAATAGTAATCATTTCCTAGTGTTTAACATGCAAAGTTGGTAAGTTGGGTATCCCTAAGTGATTGGTCCTCCAAATAGGGAATTTCACCACGCACCTTGGTCCGGCTACAGGTTTATGCTTTACGAACCCTTACCTTTTACCTCACATTAGTCATCACATCAATGTATGGTTTAGTTTTCACCCTCACGCCAATTGACACTAGACTACTAGATAGCATCCATTAAATCTTTGTTGTATAATCCTTTTCTCATTCATTACCTTTTTGGTCCAGCAAGTAGGAATGAGGCGAGTTCTAACATTGTGCACCGTTAAAAATACTTCTAAGCGAAAGGATTAATAATACATGCATAAACACTATTCAAGAATTACTTAATTATTATTCATACTTTGTTAATTGCTCATGGTTCCCACAACTCTAGTTATGGATTTATCTACTCATGCTTGATAGTCCACAATTCATATTTAGGTTGAATTCATGAACTTACAGTTAGAATAGATGAAAACCCAAATCTTGAATTGAAATTCAAAGTGAAAATTGTATCAAACAAATTCCGAAAATCAAATTGCTAAGAGTTTGCAAATTAACTCCCAAAAAACCAAAAACTAGAAGTTTACAATAATGTCTAACCCCCAAAATGAGGATTACAACTCCTATTTATAGAAAACAAATCCTAAATAAAACTAGAAACAAAATAAGGAAATAAACTGCTGGAACGCGGCTTCTATCGACGGCACAACCTACAAACCGTGGGTCGACCTACGGTCCGAAGGTCCCCCTCCGTAGTTTAACACTTGGAAAAATTAATCAGGTACTAGAACTTTAACTTTCTGATCTTCATCGACGGATGTGCAGGACGGCCCTTAGGTCAACCTACGATCCGTCGTCTGCTTCGTGGTTCCATACATGATCAGACTTCCTTGATCTTCCACCTACAATGCTTCACTTACGGTCTGTGGACTGGTCTACGGTCCATCCTAGCACTCCATGGTTTTGAGTTCTGAAACTCAACTTTCAAACTAGGACCTACGACTACCCATCCACGGCCCGTCGTTGGACCTACGGTCCGTGGGTGGCTCCATTGGTGGCTACTTCTTCACTTTTCAGCTCGCATCTTCATCAACTGCATCCAAGCCTATTTCCTGCAAGAATTACACACAGAACAGTATTCCTAGTAACAAAATAGCCCAAGACACACACAAAATCTAAGTGAAACGCATTAGAAATACCGTAAACTCACGGTATATCAGCAACCATAGTAGGAGCATATCCAGACAATTGTGTGAACTTCAAGGCATACTCCTTCACACTCATGTTTATTTGACGAAGGTTGATGAATTGAAGTACCTCTGCCTCCCTAATCTCAAGGTGAAAGAACCTATCAAAGAAAGAAGCTTGAAAAATTTCTCAATCAAGAGGACCTGCATTAACCACCCTCTCTTCCTTCCATTTGGCTGAACCAAACTTGAGAAACACCCTTAAGTTGATAAGCGGCCATTTTCTCTTTTTCTACCGGTCTCACTCCCATGATAATCAGCAGCTTGTATACATCATCAATGAAATCTTGAGGATCTTCCTTTACCTTGGAACTATGAAACTCCGGGGAATTGATCCAAGTGAAGTCTCTCACTCTAGTTGTCGTTGTACCCAAATTTGGATTCACATGGACCACAGCCTCCCAATTGGCTTGAGCCATCACTTGTAAAGCAACCCTAAACTCCGCATTAGTCATTTGCTCGGCCAAAAGGTCAGCCAAAACTGGAGGAATTTAAGGAGATTCTCGTTCCACATTCTCATTCACATTCCTCCTAACATATGGAGGAGGCATATCCTGAAAAGCATCGAATAAGGATTAGGAGAGAGACATATAGAGTTAAACTCTATCGCACAACTTTAGAGTGATGAAAGAAGCAAAGTTTCCAAAATATCTTATAGTCTATCATTCATAAATGTGGCGCACTTCACACTCATGAACAAAACACTACTCGACGTGGCTTATGTGACATCCTAGGACCTTTCTAAACCTTGTGCTTTTATACTAAATTTATCACGACCCAAAGTAGACCCTAGGCGTAACATGGTGTATAGAACCCCGAGAGGCCCTATACAAACAACTTATCATACATCATACAAGATAATAGAAGTAAAGATTTCAAAAGATAGCATTTCTTTCAAAAGAGTTTGACAAAAGCGAAAGTCTAGACTAAGTCTCAAAGTCATCAATTACATCATATGAAAAATGATTGGGATGTAACTTATACATCACATACAACATTTGAAAGCAGAAATGACATGAAAGCAGTTAAAGAATCTTGGCCCTTCAATCATGGGGACTCACCAATCTTCAAAATCTCAAAGGGTCAACTAGCCACAAGTATGGGGAATAGGAGCGTCGGACCTTACATTAGTAAACAATGTAGGCACAAGTACGTGTTAGTACATGGAATGTACAAAGTATGATAGCAATGCATAAGAGTTATGAAATCATGCTAAAAGGACTTTATATAACATGCAATGACCAAGCTAAATCATAAAATAACATGTTCGAAAACATAAGTCATAATCATGGTCAATGCAAGCTAAACATCTTATAAAAATAACTTGTGAGATACTTTAGAAAGTAACCTTAGTTAATTATTATGGAAAGTTTACCGTTGTTCATTATTCTGGGAAGTTTACCTTTAACCGACATAGATCGTGTGAGCTATAACATAGAATCTAGTGTATGTCCCACACCAAAAAGAGATGTCCTTACTTCCCAAGGTAAGAACCATAAACTTGAGATAAAGAGGATCCACTAGCTAATGTCTATCTTAGACAAACCTATGGTGGCAAATAGTTATGGGACATGGGTAATCACCACTAGTCCACTCGGTGCCAAACATAAATCCCAGAGAATAGTCATTACTCATTTTTATCTTAATATCCATAGAAAGGCACAATTAAGTAGTCAATCCAAGCAAGATTTCATTTAGAATAGCTCCTTAATCTTGATTGATTCAACTTAGGTGAGAAAACCTTTCAGCCTTATGAATCCTTTATGTGAGAAAGCCCTTTCACAATCATGTTTTGAGTAGCAAGTGAGAAATCATTTCACAACAACAACAACATCGATGTTTTACCCTCAAAGTAATCTTAAATCAATTATATAAATTTCATAAAGAAACATGCATATGTTCATAAATTTATCTTTCATAGTTCATAAGCTTCATTATATAATCACAGTCTAGAAATTATGGATCATGCATGGGTTCATGTGAATTCAACTTAAAAAACGTGTAATTATTTTGATTCACGCATAAAAGGATAGAAAACAATTAATCAGATCAAAATTGAAAGAAACCCAAGAAGATTGAATAAAACAATAAAGTTGACTAGAGGATCTAACTTGTAAAATTGGAGAAATTAGAAACTCTATTGAGGAAAGGACTCCATAGGTGAATACTAGAATACCTTAGCAATCAATGCTCACAACCAATGGTGAATTTGGAGCTTTTCAAGCCAAGTCCTTGCTTTCTCTTTCCTTAGTTCTTAAGACAAATTTGGGGGTGATCTTGGAGGGGATTCAAGAATTTTAGAATAATGATTTATAATGGGTAGTTTTTAGGCTTAGAAGACTTATATAGGGCTAAAGATTAGGATCAAAATGACCTAGTTTAGGTATTAATCAATTAGGGAAAAGATTAAAAAGCCCTTCAAAATAATTGTTGACCTCATCTACAGTTTGGAGCTACGGTCCGTAAATCCTTATACGGACCGTACTGGTCAACTTTAGAAAATGATCAGAGACTCTTAATTGGCAAACTTTTTTATGGATCCCATGTATGGCTTGTAGGTCTTCTTACTGAATGTACATGCCAACCGTAGAAACAAACTTTAAGCTTGAAAATTTCACTATGTATGGGGTCTCCTACGAGACCTATATACAACTTGTACATGGAATGATGGGTCGTTCTGGTGAACCGTAAAAAGTATACCGGGACTTGTTTTGAAAAAAATATTTTCCTACTTCCTATGGCTGTCATCTACGGCCTGTCGAAGCTTCTACGGTCCATAGATGGGACCCGTAGTCACAGACACCAGCCTAAGAACTGCATTTTCCTTCTTTCCAAATCCGAGGTGTTACGCTAGTGTCAGTGTGGAACAACTTCATTGTACTCTAAACTAGTGTCACCTATATTTAAACTTGTGAAATGTCAGTGAAAAATAATTCATCATAGATTCCTAATACAATGAGATTCCATCTGAGCCTGCATTTGATAGACGTCAATTGCTCACTAGTATATTCAATGATTTTTTGTTTTAAGTCCTTCATTCTTAATTCTCTAAGAAATTTTTTCCCATAATAAGATAAGTGCATAAAATCTCATCTATTAGCATTTAAACTCATCTAACCCCGAAACTCGAACTATTGTTTGTCCTCCAGCAAAGCAATCACAAAGCATAGGATTGATGCTCAACCACATACGATATATGATATTGACAACTAAGTACCATAACTCAAAATTATCAAAAATAAAAGACTCATAACAAAAGACTTTATATACAAACACAACTCGCAATCGATTCCACCATTATTGTATTGCGAAGATCGTCTTTTTGAAACCATTATCATTTAAGATCAACTTTTCAATCAAAATTCAGGGAAAATATTGTATTCAAGTACAACTCAAAGCATCTCAATTCAATGCCATCAACCATTAATATTTGCGTAATAATTCACACAAACTTATCACATTCATTCAACTTAGTTGAAATAAAGACCTCACTATTTACTTGAAGGATGTAGTATCACTGACAACAAGAAAGAATTCCACTCAATATCATGAATATCATATCAATGGTGTAACAACTCGGAACCCAGACTTAGAAAATGTAGTAAAAAATCACCAGAATTAGTGAACCACAACAAGGTTCACGGATCGTGATAGGGTCCACGGTCCGTTAACCTGCCCATGGACTCCAGTACCTTCCATCCGGGGTGGACTAAGAGCCCTTCACGGGTCATGGACCACCTCACGGACCGTGTTGGCAATCGTGGTCGCCAGGCATACACCACATGGACCAGACGTCAGCCCACGGGACCCTTCATGGGTCGTGTCATGGTAGAGCCCGCGAGGTCCTCCCCAAAATCAGCTTAGGAAGAATCGACTAAGTGTCGACCCACGACCGGACCCATGGACCATAGGTCAGACCATGGCCCATGGTCCTAGCCCATCGATCAGACACCTCGTCAGCTCCTCTCTGAAGCCAATCCATGGTTGACAGGACAGACCGTGGGTCAGTCCACAGACCGTCAGTCCGCCCGTGGTCGGCTTCGGCAGACTTTTAAGTCAGGGATTGTTTGGTCTTTTCCTTATTCGTTGGACCCCTAAACTACGTAGTTTTGGTCAGTTTTAACATAGTAAACTAATTAGAACCTAACCTAATTAATTATTCACCAAAAATTCATCAAACTTAGAGCAAAATAAAGGAGAAAGTGGAGCAACCCTAGTTCAAGAACGCAACGAGTTTTCATCAGTTCCATTCCCAAAAATCAAAAGATTTATCCATGAAATTCGTCACCAGGTATGTGGGATTTCACTAGAGGGTTCCTTTCACCCATTAGGTCCCTAGATTTCAATCAGAATCTTTATTCCCTTAATATTATCTAGACCTAGGGTTTCTTGAATGTTAGATATTTTGTTGGATTTTAGCTGTTAGAATTATCCAAATCAAATTATCATATTGTTGCTTAGTTTCTTGTATGATATTCAGAACCCTAGCTATGTAGTTCTTTTAGTTCATGAATTACACATGTTAGGTCAATTATTTCAGATATACATGCTTCATTTTATGAATGTCACATTATCAGTTATAATTGTTGCATTCTCAGAGTTTGCATGCCAGTAATTGAGCTATCCAGTACTTTAGTATTTCAGTCATAATATTGCTTATATACATTCTAATTGGGAGTAGTCTTAGACCAAGTGGAATAGGGTTCAGCTTACCCGAATAGTCCAGAACTATGTGCCCTCGTAGGTTTATAAGTTCCCTCTGTGGGCATTACATTTTAGTGATCACACCAGTCATGCCTCTATACCTCTGACAGGTATATTGGGTCCTCTCGATGGGGCGTATACATCAGACTCCACATTTAGCTCATGTGGTTTTATGTCGATTATTAGTAGCTCCCACAGTCAGACTCTATTGCATTGACCATGTTATCAGTTACAGTTAGATTTCAGTATCAGCTTGTTATAAACTTGGTCATTGCATTCAGTTAGTTGATGTTCAGTATTCTCAGTATAGTATCATGCTTATCTCATATCATTGCTTAGTTATATGCTCTGCTCAATTATGTTTATTGTTCAGCTTTACTCTATCATGCATGCTCAGTACCTTTCAAGTACTGACACATACTCTGCGCTACATCTTCTCGTGATGTAGGTTCAGGTCCTCAGCATTCAGATCACACATAGATCGGTTCCTAATCTCCAGTTCAGTAGCATAAGTGGTGAGTCATCATTCTTCGAGGAAGATTGACATGTTATCTTTCCATTTTCAATCTTTTAGTTTCAGTTTTGCTAGAGTTAGCTGGGACATGTCTCAGCATCTCTAGTCAGTTAGAGGCTTATTTCAGACATAGTACTAGATTCAGCTTTAGTTTTGAGTTTGATCTTCCAGTTGTTATTAAACTCATAGTCATTTATATAATCAGATTAGTATTGGGTATTCCCCACTTACAGTTAATTATGCTTATGTTATGCCAACATGATTAGCTTGGGGTCACTCGTGATCCTAGGTCCTGTGTCCACGTCCTAGGGATAGCTCGAGGTGTGACAAATGGATTATAGATCATGAAAGTTCACTCACTCTTACAAGAAAATTCAAGCATACACATTGAATTATAGGATTGTTTGGTATGTAAAATCAACATTAATGTAGATTGGCAAAATCCAGGATCACCAAAGACTTACTAGGGAAAAGGGTAGGATATCCCTTAGTCAAAATAACTTAGAAACTTCCCTAGTGCTATCACATCTCACTTTGAGCATATCGCTCACATCAATGACTTGTTTTCACCTTAATTATCTCATTTATGACATCAATCATTTATTCAAACATTCATTTTGCTTTTTATATAAGGCATGTGCACAATACGAGCTAATATTAAATTTTTATTTTCCTTTTTTTGCTCTTTCATCCAAAGTTCACTAAAGGATATCCAACTTTTGTTTTTCGTTTGGATGTGTGTAAGATACTTATGACGATGGAGAAGAATTTGAAAAACTTGATTGTGACCATAAATTATGTTATTATTGCATCTAAAAGTGGCTGGAGACCAGTAGTAGTTGTTCTATCTGCAGAAGAAGTGCCTTGGCACCATGAGATATTAGTTTCTAGTTTCATTTTAACCATCAAGCTTTCTTGTATCTTGATAACTCTCAACTACACTTCATCCAATTTTAAGTGTAGGTGGTCGCTAATAATAAACCCGACTAAGAGTTGGGGTCGATCCCACAAGAAGTAATACGGTAAAGAATTCAATTAAGATGTAAAAATGTGTCCTAATCATTTGTAGAAGTAAAGGTTTCGCAACATTAAAATAAATCGTGAAGTTTCAACAATTAATATCAAATGGGGGGATTTGGGTAACCAATTTTAAGACAAATAACACGGAAAGTAAACATGTGGAGATTAAACCTTAGGAGTGTGATCAGTTAAATGCTAATTTCGTGTAATGGGTGATTACTAGTTGCTCAAAGTTGTTGAATCTCAATGGGTAGGCTAGGTTATGAGTACAATAGTTGTTTCTCAATCAACTATTGTGTTTCAAGTGAGTTCTTTCAAACCTCAACAAGCATAACACAACCTAACAACCCAATTTCTTAGTTAATTCACTCTTTCAAGTTGGATTTGTAAAGACGCAATCAAACCCACTTTCTCAAGCTAGAGTTTAGATCCGCAATCAATACAACTATCAATCAACAATTCTACTTTATTACTTTTTTCTCGAGCGAGCATAGAGAACTAAGCTAGAATTGCATTTGCAACTTCAATCCCTCAATTAAAACATAAACAATTAATTGAACCCATTTCAAAACAACATTAGAGTCAGCAACTAACAACACCCATTAGCTAATTAATGCATTCAACTACATAATCACACCCCCAAGGTAAGGGGTTCTAGTTAAGCATAGTGAAAAGCAAGAAATCGTTACCAACAAAGTCTTCCATCTGATTTGCTAATGATCTGCAATCTCCAAATGTTGAAATTGAGGCTACAATAATTATAATCTCCGAATCTAAATCCTAAGAACTCAAAATGTAAAAACAATGTTCTAAAATGTAAAAGTTCTCAAAAACCCAGAAGTAAACAGTGTGAGAACTCCTTTTCTTCTTTTAAAAATTGTATTTATACGTTCCCAAAATTTCAGCACGGAGCCAACTCGGCAAAGTAAGTCGGGCTCGCCGACCAGTTCGGCAATTCGCTGAGTTTCTCCTCTTCTAGCTCTTTTGGCTTGGCTTCTTTATCAAATTATTCAGGAACTTTTGGCGAGCTTGATCTCTATCGTCGATCCTTTCAGCGTGTCACCGAATTTCCTATTTGCTCGCCAATTTGATTTTGTCCATGGGCTATTTTGCTGGAACTTTAGGCAAGCTGAAGGACCACTCGGCGAGTCACCGAGTGGCTTTGGCGAGCTCCAGCTTTGCTTTCCTTCAACTTTTTCGCTCATTTTTTGCATCATAATGTCCGCGACTCACTCTTATACCTTCATTTTTGCACATCAAAATATTAACATTAGTTATCAGCATAAAATAGGCATTGAGGACACTAAATTCTTGAATAATAAGCCATAAATAAGTCAAAATCTCTGACTAATCATATCTCATTTTGAGATGATTAACTTTGGTGGAGTGTCTGTCATCCTCCTTTGTATATTTGATTGACAGAGTACAAGATGGTTAAATAGTATTTAACAACTGATTTTATGAAAAATATTGTTGTTTTCTATTTTATCAGTTTGTTATCTTTTGTTGCTATTCGAGTTTCTGGTACTAGCCATCAGATTGTATATGAGGTATTATGATGGTTAATTCTAGGTTGAAAATTGTTTTTTTTAATTCACTTTTTTGAGTAAGAAATGAATATTTAATCCTTTTTGTTTGGTGTTTTTCAGAATTTTTAGTACTTGTGATGTTATTAGCTTATAGGGTTTTCAATTACTTTAATTTTCTTGTTAACTTTCTTCCTGCATTAAAATTTTACACCAAGCCACCATCCTTCTTCATTCAATAATATTAGGATATTTCATTAGAATTTTCTGCCATATGAACAAATACAACACAACTCCTTCATTCTTTTATCTTAAATTTTCTTTTTATTATTAGTATTAATTAAGTTGCTCAAGGACTCTTATTAGAATGAAAGTTGTACTTCTAGTCGAATGAAAGTTTCCTATTATAAATCTCTAGTAAAATTAATTTTAAGGATGGTTTTGTTGGGATATATACTATTAATCATATGTTAAGATATAGTATTTATTATATAATAATTATTTATTTAGTTTTAATAGATCATATATTCGTTTATGGTGTTTGTTACGTTTACTTATATATATAGTATATGATTTAGTGTATAGAATTTTAGCTTATAGACAAAGGATTAAATCACCAGTTCTTTTAAGTATAAAGTTTTTTTGTTCACAATCAAGACGGAAATTGGACATGCCATCGGTAGGATTATAGCACAAGATTATATATAATTTATCTTGATTATGGGAATGGTATAGTTCCAACTTCTTGTGCTGGTGCATTTTTTATGTATTGAACAGGAACGAGTAGAGATAGTTGTTTTAGACTGACTGTCAAAAGCATATTCTCTAACCTGTGAATGTACTTATATTCTTAATCCTGATATAACTATTATGATATGTATTTGTTAATTATTGTTTTGATTTATTAAAAGGTAAGATTCTAAGATGGGTCAATATGTATGGTAGATTGGATGATAATAATATATAATGTGAAATAATAAGTTAGTTGATGAAATTCATGTCTTAGTGTAGAGATTGATGATGTGCCTTTTTTGATAAGCTTATAAGGTTTCATCGTGTCAAATTTTGCAAGTGAATTTACGAATCCGACACATGAAATAAGTTAAGCAGTGTTCTAAAGAAAATTAATCATTGAATAAAATTCATTAGTAATTTAATTTATTGATTAGTATCTGTAATCTTAACATGGAGAATCACATAAGTGTTTAATGGAAAATTTCAGAATATATATAGAGGAGTGCTATAACGAACTTCTAATGGAATGATTTGTTATTTATTATGGTAAGAATAATTCAAATTAATTATTTGAAATTATTTCCGTAATAGGAAGTCTCATTAATTAATTATGTGGTCCCTACATTCTCATATTTAACTAGAACTCAGATTTCTATTTTCTAGAAGAAAAAACAAAAGAACAAGCATTATTTTCTCGTTCAAGAAAAAGGGGCATGACTTTTTTTCTCCTTTTTAGAGTAGAGGAAATCTCTATAAGTGGGATTTCTTCTAACCTAGAAAATGATAAGTTATCTATATAATATTTGCGCACCCAAGTATTGAGAGAGTTCATATGTGAACTTGGGTTCACTATAGAAGATCATGGAACTGCTGCCTAACTTGTGAATTTTCTTGATGGTTTGTCTAACTTGTGAATTCGCTTGGAGATATATGTTCACGCCTGAAGAGATAATTCTTGAATTAAATTTCAGCAAGTTTATGTGTTCTAGCATGATTATATGTGTTCTAGCATAAATATTATTGATTATCTATTATTCATGTATAGAGTAAGATTCTAATATGCTTATGGTGTGCATATAGTTTTCCAATTAATAGGTTCGTTATCTAAGTAAAAAAATGATGATTTCTATTATTGGTGTGAAATCTCCTCCACATTATCTTTGTGCATCTTACTCTACTTTAGAGAGATAGCCATTCAAACTTGAGCATATTCAGATATTCTACTTTGTAAGTCATTCTCTATCCAAGACAAACTGAATTCTACATCTTACTTTATGTGTTTTCTTGAATTACATAAAAAGGCTATAAATATTAACTAGTATTCGTATTTGCGCGTTGCGTGGATATTTTAAAATACAATAATGTTAGATTAAATTTATAAGTTTTATTTTTTATATTTTTAATTTACTTCAGTTTATTTAAAATGTTATTGTTTCACTTTTATCGGAAGGTTGTCATAATCTAAAATATAATAGAAGAAAAAACGACATTCACTTGACTTAAAATTGTCGTAAGATCTTATATTATATGCAATAAAATTAATAAAACAATTCTTATAAAATCTTTAAAATTGATCTTATATGCAATTCACATAGAATTAGTTATATAAAACAATTGAAATGTAATATTACTTTAAAAGAAATAATAATGTGAGAGAGTAATAATTAAATAAATATATATTATTATTTTAACAGAAAACCTCTGTCAACTCTATCTATATTTGAATAAGTGGCAAATGTTCATCTCAATTTCAACCAAAATATATAACGATGTTTTGAAAATTATTTATGATTTGTCTTTTTATGGAATTTACCAAAATGGCGATAATAGTGATAACCTCCACACCGTTGCTTAAGGACTTTCTGTCTGTACGTTATATTATGAAGTGTGTTTAATGTGATCATGAACAGAATTTTATGACTAATTAATTTTATTATATTATTTACTTATCTTGTCTTGATTTAAAATTCAAAAATATATTGATTATTTTAATAGAAAACTCATATAATAACATCAACTTTTATCAATGTAAGGTTACAAAATTTAATATATTTGTATCTGAAATATTATTATTTCATCAGAATTTATTAAACATGCTATTTATCTTTTCTTTACAACTTGTTTTTTTAACAAAAATATTACCACTATAATAATATGTAATTGTAGAATGAATGTATCAAATGATAAATGAATAAGTAGTTGTGTCTATTATAGGAATTAAATAGTAAAAGGTGGTTACATGTTTGAGCAAAACCATATCAAGTCTGTTTTTTTTTTAATGTTGTCGTTTTTTTTTGCTAATTAAATATAAATTTTATTTTTAAAAGACTTTATTATGGATGGAGTATTTATTTCAGCTACATATTTATAATTAGTTGATACTTTTTTGGTTCCTTTTTTGATTTCATCTTTTTTTTTTTTTTAAATGTTCCTTTTCTTATCCTATCTGTTTTGAATTTTAAAAAAATCCTACTTGTCCTTTAAACATATTTTCATAATTAAAAGATTTTTTATATTTAAAAATGATAAAAATAAAATAAAACTGTGGCGTTAATATGTGGTGCTATCACCTTTTCTACAGACACTGTTGGTTGAAGTAGAATTGGAATTGGAAAATTCCACGTGGCAGCCAATAACGGCAGCAGCAACCCAACATGGCGGCTACAGTGTTTCACGCGTAGACGAATTCTAATTTGTTTGGTTTTGGATTCCTAATTTGCTTTGGACTCAATTATTTTATTTAGGATTTACTATATCTATAAATAGTCCATAGAAATAATTATTGGAGGTCAACCAATATAGAGTAATGAGGAGGTACTTTGCAAGAAAAAGTCGTCAATACTTTTTAGGGTTATTTTCTTCTTCTTGTTTTCTTAGACATTAGTAGCTAAAGCTCTTGTTCTGGGGTTGTAGCTACGGATTCAATATTGATTATTTAAGGTTTTCGAATTAATTTTTGGTTGTCATTATAAGTTACTTTGATATTCTTGTTTTAGTATTTTATGCTTGCGCACCATAAAATAAATCTAGTGTCTAATCTTAAAATCAAACGAGGAGGGATTAGATAGACCAGAGGATATAGAGAGCTCGGTCCACCCATTAGATTGAGGTGATTAGTTTTCAGGAGTAACGCCCAGACCAACACCTTGCTTGGTTACGAAATAGGATGAATTATAAATGATCGCCAGTTAGTATATTTATCCCCGCTCAACGATGTAGTTAGATGACTAACTGGGGTAGGCGGCGAGAGTCGAACCACCCGGACCATACTATCAACCCTATAAACCAGTAATTTGACAACTGAAAATTAGTTCTAAGCCTATAATATGATACATGAGATTCAATACATGCTGCAGCCTGGGGATTTTCCAACTATTGTAAGTAATTTTCTTATTTTGTTCTTGCATTCTTTTTGTTGGGCACTGTTAAATAAATAATTAGATCAGTATAATTTAGTAAAAATAGTTAATTGACAAGTCATTTGGGTTCGATAATCTGATTCTTTTAAGAGCCACTATATTACTTGCACTACCGCGTACACTTACATGTGCAAGCGCCAAAAACTTGTTTCTCCTAATTGCACACACCTATATTATTTTAAATTTTAATAGAATAAAGTTGATAAGTCAAATGTTTTTCATTTTTATGTTATGATTGATTTTAGCTTCGATAAATATCTTTTTTCATTTAGGAGGGGTAAAAAGATGTAATATCACAATTTAATATAATGACAAAATTATTTTATATGATTACTAAACAACAAAATTAGGGATTATTCTTATTCTAAATTTGCATATATATTAAAAATTACATGATTTGATGAATACTTATAAAAAGTGTTTCAATTTGATATTCATGTTCAATATTCACATTGAAATTGAATCAATTCTAATTTGCTTATGAATTTTTCACTTTTAGGTGAAATAATAAAGAAGAAAATAAATTACATGTTAAATCTCATACTTTTCATTGCCATTGTCACCACCTACATTTAAATTTCAAAAACAAAAAAAAAATATTGCTCGTTTTTATGATCCAAAAACACATAAAGAGAAATTAAAGAAGCAACTAACAAACTTAATATATTAGGAGATCTTGTAGATATTGTGACTTTCATTGAAATAAATGATCTTATGCGAAAGAATTCAATTGTATATGATGAAAGAAAATAAGAAACATGGAAGTAGTGGTTATTTGTATGTCTTCTTCTATCTACTATAGTAGAAGCGTGAGTAGAGTAAGTGGTATCAACATGGCTGCTTTTTGTCAATAAAATGTAAGTTAATGGCAATTTTGCCTTTTCACTTCATTGTGCACTAAAACGTGGCTTTCATCCTGCTCTTGAAAAGCCACGTAAGCTCCACCTTTTAATTTTCTACAGCTATGCACGGCTAGAAGTAAGAACACTTTAGTTGTTATCATCGAATCTTCTCAACTCTGGTTTTCTGTTTCTCGGTTGTGCTTTTGGTCGGATGGTTTGAGTTGGAGTTCTCTTTATGTGTTTACTTATGATTTTTTTGAGTTTAATTTCAGATTATTCAGTGTCAAGTTCGTTTGTTTGTTTGTGTGAATTATGGCTGAAAAGTTGTAGGTCCTTTTGTTATTTTTTGTGTTCTTGTTGAAAATCTACATTCCTTGTTATTCAGGAAAAACTAAGTTATGGGTTTCTTTTTTACTTATATTTGCAAATGGCCAAAGTCATCTGTAGCCACTCAAAGTTGTCCTCATTATTCATTTAGACACCTCAACTACACCTGGTACCTATTGAACACCTCTACCACCCCAGATTTGAACCATCTAAGCATTTTTTGCCTACATGGCAAATCGTTTGTGATTCACGCAAATCAGGCGCGTGAATTGTTTTTTCTCCCATTTTTTACCCTGCATTTAAGACATCCAACGTTAACTTGGATATTTTAACATTAAAATCTTCTTCTTCCCCCAAATACATTTTAGAACCCTAATCCCCAATTCTCTCTTCTTCCTCTAAATATCCAACATTTCTCTCTTCTAAAATCAGTTGTGTTTTATCAAATGTCACAAAGTTCAGTGAATATTGAGGAAGTCGATGTATGTAAGTGTGGTTATTATTGTCGACTGAAAACTTCGAGGACTCCATTGAACCCAGGTCGTCGATTTTTTGGATGCAAAGCATCAAAGGTTTGTAGTTATTTGAACAAAGACTACTGTTATTGTATTATTTGAAAAATCAACATTTTTGTATATTTATTACTGTTATGTGGTTTGTAGGAAAATGGTGGATGTGGCTATTTTAGATGGATTGATCTGTCACTTGAAAATGTTGATGAATCATCCTTAATGAATAGATTCATAGATGGTCATAATCCGATTGATCGACTAAAGAGAAAAGTGAAAGAGCTTGAAGAAGAAAGGGATTCTTTGAAATTTCAATTGAATGAAAATGAAGAGAAGATGATGGTATTGAACAAGAAGCTCACGGAAGTTAAACTCCAAAGGGATTGGGAAAATGTCAAATTTAACCAAGTTGTGATTGTTTTTCTTTGTCTGCTAACTATAAAATGGTTCTATAATATTGTGTAGTTCAAAATTGTAGTACTTAATTGTTTAGTTTTGCAGTAGTTAGGAAGCTATTTCACGTAATTAGTGTTGTACTTAATTAGTCTGTTAAGTTCATATTTTATATCAAATTGGAAGTTTGAATGTGAATTGATCAGTGTCTCTTTTGTAACTTCTAGTGTGAATTGATCAGTTTCTCTTTTATAACTTGCCTATAACTTGCCTCTGTTTGTTAACTTGCCCTGTGTTCTGAAATTAGTTCTGGGATCGACTTGCCCTGTGTAATTGTTGTTCAAAAACTGAGCTAATAACACAAATGCATGGCTGGAAAATACATAACACAAAGTCATGGTTGAAAAATACATAACACAAATGCATTGAGAGGTAATAAACAACCATTGTCTTGCATGGTTCAAAAATACATAGTCTTGCTAACACAAAGGCATGGTTCAAAAATACATCACATTAGTGTTCAAAATAAACTAAAGAGTAGCTTGTTGAAGACCCTTTTAACATGGGCCAAAATCATAACAACTTTCCAAATGAACTACTTTTAGTTTTTCCTGTTTGCTTTCATTTGTTGCAACTGTTAGGTGCTGACTGCATCTTTTTCCTTCCATTTTAGGCCACGAGGTTTAAAGCCAATGTCTATATTGGTTGGTGAAGCACTCTTCAATTTTGTTGGCCCATGTAGAATCTTCTCACTTGATGTACCAGGCTGTAATATAAGAAAGAAAGTGTAAGATAAGGTAAGATCATAATATAGCTATCAGAATATACACCAAAACAGAGTAAACATACATTAAATACTTGGGCTCCAGTTGTAGGATTAGAGTAAACACCAAAACCAGTTGCAGGCCTTCTGTTACCTCCAGTAGCAGCAGCAAATGAGGTAGAATTGTACGGTCTTTTGTGACCTGATAAAGGTGGCAGTTGACTAGAAGAACTATCACTTTTAGTAACAATTGGGGTCCCTCTTACATTAGCTTTTTTTCTTCCCAATCCTCTTCCAGTCCCAACTTGAACCCTATTTTGAGGACGTCTTGGCACAGATTCTGTGTCAGCACAAATAGAACTTGGTTGACTTGATTGTGTAGTTGCATATGTGGTTCTGAAAGTAGAATGCGATGGACCTCCCATTGTGGACTATATAGCATAAATAAGGATATATGAATAACTTGTAGATCAATCAGAAAATGTAAATGAATTATTAAATCTAATCTTACTGTTGTTTGAGTAGTTCTTGGCACAGCAGTGGTATCAACACAAACAGAACTTTGTTGACTTGATTGTGTTCTAACATATTGAACAAAAATAAGGAGATATGAATAACTTATACAATGAAAATTAATGCAAATGAATATGTAAATCAAATCTTACTCCTGTTTGAGAATAACTTTGTTGGCTTGAATTTCCTTGACTTGTAGGTTGAGAAGTGCTCCCCCTCGTATACTATGTCACCACAAAATAAAATATATGATTATAATATATATAAACTTTTAAGCAATTTACAAATGTGAATATGAAGTATTACTTACTCTTGCAAACACAGCTTTGTTATGACCAGTTTTCTTGCATATGGTACATGTCATCTTTACTCCTTTTCTTGAAAGTTTCCCCCATTTTTTTGGCTCATCCTTACTCTTTCTTCTCTTCTTGCCAGGTCTGCCTGGCATTTTTCTTGGTTTTGGAGGCTCTATTGATGGATTTGTAGTTTCAGGCCACATCCTCATATTGGGAATAGGTTGGATAAAATGGATGTAAGCCTTGGGAAATGTTTCCTTCTTATACCAGTGCTCTCCATGTTGATCAGGATCTTGATTCAAGTAATAATAAGCACAAATAGCATGAGGGCAAGGAATACCTCTCAACATCCACAACCTACAGTCACAATGTTTCTTCTCCAAGTCAACAACAAATGAATATTCCCCCTCACTAATCTCAAAACCATTCAACCCATTCCATTGAACATTACAATTATTTGAATACTCCTTGTTTCTTTCTAGTATTGCCCTTGCCATAGGTGCAATGTCTGATATCCATGTTTCAGCAAATTTGATCATGTATATATGTCTGTTCATCATTTTATGCCTAATATCCTCTAACATGGTAATAATTGATTTATGTCTAGCAGCTAAGATCCAAGAATTGAAAGTCTCACACATGTTATTTTCTACAACATCACACTTGGAGTGAGTTTGGAAAAAGGCCCTAGACCAATTTTTGGGATCATAATGTAGCAAGTCCTCTGTTATTTCCTTCTTACCTAGCTTGGACATTGCATGAACTTCTTCTCCAAACTTGACTTCAAAGGAGGCCTTTGAGCATCTCCAAAACTGTTTCCTTCTTTCTTCTCCTTTCCAGTTCACATGCCAGTTACTCCATATATGTCTAGCACACATCCTTTTCTCAGCATTTGGTAACAACTCTGACAAGACAGGAATAAGTCCCTAACAAAAAATATGTACAAAATAAGTAATTGAAGAAGTAAAGATCAAATTAAAACTAAAATATAAAAAATTGTATAATCAATACCTTTTGCATATCTGACATTACAGTCAAACCTTCACCAATTCCCAAGTTTAGATCAGCAATTAAATACCTTATGAACCAGCTCCAACTATGTTTTGTTTCTGTATCCACAACTGCCCAGGCAATGGGATACATTTGATTGTTCCCATTCTTTCCAACAGCAACTAATAGCTCACCTTTACAAGCTCCCTTAAGAAAACAACCATCAAATCCAATTATATTCCTACACCCCTCCAACCATCCTTGCTTAAATGCATGAAAGCACACATAAAAATACACAAAAAGGTTCTTTCCTGGTTCAGTTTCCTTATCAATTTTTACCCAACAAGAGCTTCCAGGATTGGTTTGTTTGATCATATCTGCATAGTCACATAATCTGGCAAATTCCACTTTCCAATCACCCATGTTTTCCTTCATAATCCTCTGTTTAGCCCTGTAACAAAGAGTCTTACCAACATAAAGACCCAATGTCTTTCTAACCAAATCTTGAATTTCCCAAATCCTTATGTATGGTTGAGATACAATTTTGTCCTTAAACTTTCTAGCAATTAACTTTGAATTACACAACTTGTTCCTGTTTAATGGAATACACTTGTGAACAGGATGATAGTTCTTCACAATGAAATCACCTAAGTCCCTGTGAATGGAAGCATATAACAACCACTTACAGTTAGCTTTTTTGCACTTCACCCTCACTCTATGTTTTTCATTAGGTCTTAACTTTATCTGTCCCCTGTACTCTACAGCATAATCTGCCACTGCTTTCCTGAACTGATTTGCACCCTCAAAGACCATTCCAAGCTCAAATATTGAAACTTCACAATCTTCATCATACCTAACTTTTTTGCTTCTCCTTCTAGTAGGTATATCTACTCCCCTAACAGCATCCACATCTAGTTGTTCATCACTCCAATAGTCTGAGCTATCAATATAATCCTCATCTCCACCTAATTTTCCTGCATATTTGTCAGTTTTATTTTTTCCAATATCCTCAAAGCCTCTATCTATACCACCAGCCTCTCCAACTGGTATTTCTTCAAATTCAGTAGCCTTTTTTCTCTGTTTTTTGTTTCTTCTTTCTTGTCTAAAAGCTCTCAACTCCTCATCAATATCTGAACCATCTTCTGAAGGTATATCTAGATCTGAATCACTACTCAAGAAATCAGATTCACCTTCTCCACCTAGGTTATCATCCACACCATCTCTACCTAGGTTATCATCCACACCCTCTTCACCAATGTTAACATCAACACCCTCACCACCAAGGTTAACAGCCTCACCTTCTCCACTTAGGTCAACATCCTCACCTTCTCCACCTAAGTTAACAGCCTCACCCTCTTCACCAAGGTCAACATCAACACCTTCACCACCGACATTAGTTAGAGAGCCTCTAGGTCCCTTAGTGTCAAGTAAGGGTTCATCTAATACATGACAGACAAATACTTCAAAAGTCTCCTCATGTTTTAAGTCTTTAATTAGGTATAGGAGATGTTGGTCAGTTGTAATTAGGGCCCATTTTTTATTCAATAAATCCTTCACATAAAAGCCTCCAACAGTTTCATACCCTAATTCTTTAGTATAATACAGTAGTTCCAAAATGGAAAAGTGGTCCTTAATAATATACCTGAGTGCAGACACACAGTTTCCAACATAAGTAGGGACAGATATCTCGGATAAGATTCCACCGTGGTAAATCTTTGTAAATATAAGGCTCTCCTCCATGGTTAATTGTTAGCCCTACAAAATATCAAACAAACCCTAGCTTAAGATAACGGAATATACTCATATAACCCATACAACAACTAAAAAACAAAGTTTTAAAGCATATTTTCTGTGTAATAGTAAAGAAGGGACAGAATATTCGCAAAAATGACAAACCCTATATTTTTACAAAACCCTAGCTTTTTGGAATTCATTTAACAAAGCATGTAAAAATCATTAACAATCCTAACTTACACAAGGAAATCTTCAAGATTGTAACACGAACAAGACGAATCCAACTTCAATCTGGAGGAAATCACGAAGATGGAGAGCTTCAATTTGGAAAAAATCGCGAAGAGAGAGAGAGAAGTGTTCTGTCAATTTTAACGATTTAGGAATCTTCCCCAATTAAGACATTTACAAATACACGTCGGATACACGTGGTAGTTGTTAAATGGTTATTCTATACACGTCAGATACACGTGGGGAGCTTAAATACCCGCGCCTTGGCCGTTTATGAAAAGTGATAAAAAAAAATGCTTAGATGGTTCAAATCTGGGGTGGTAGAGGTGTTCAATAGGTACCAGGTGTAGTTGAGGTGTCTAAATGAATAATGAGGACAACTTTGAGTGGCTACAGATGACTTTGGCCTTTGCAAATTGATTGTTTAGACTATTGTGTGATTTAGGGGAAAAGAAATTACGGTATTATTTTGTTGATTTGCACTTTTCCTTCCTTCTTTTTGTTGGTTTGGGGAAAGCAAGTATGTTGTTTTTGAAAATTCGTTATTGAGTCAACTCTTGCTCTCTACCTGTTTGTGAATATTCTCCAAAGACGCAACCTTCTTCGATTTCAATTTTCTAATGTAGCTTCTTTAACTTTTTTTATTATCTGGTAATTTGTTGTAATCTTCTTGATAATTATTTGCTATATCATAAGTTAATAATTATTTGATATAATTTTATTTCCTGGGCAATAGATCACAGTTCAGTTTTAAAATATTTGTAATGTCAAGGATTTCCTATCCTCATTTTGATCAACCTTATACTTTAAATTCTTCTTTTGTTCTTTTGTAGAATTAATGATACTATGAAATAATGGACATCTACTTGATCAGCACTAAATTTGAACTTATAGCTATAATAATAAGTTTTTTGCAAAGATATTCCAAAAGAAATTATAATGCTAATGCCTACAATTTTAAGTTTCCTTCCACCTCTGTAGTTACGACAACTTGCTACAACATGCTTCATTCTAATAATTTCACTATGTGTGTGACAACACAAAAATACTATAGACATTTTATATTTTAACCAAATGCTGGAAGACCGACCAAGTTTTCTTAGTTTGGTACAATGACAGACATTGGCTATATTTTATCTGAATCAAGAGGGAGTTCAGATATCCATTCATTGCAAATTCGTAGTTTCGATTGATCCTCAAAACTGAATGGAGAATCGATACACATATGTATGTTCGTTTATGAAACCAGTAACTTTGATGTATCGAGGGCTTCTTCCTGACTATTCTCGCCCTATAAATATTCCTAACTATTGTCACGGGCAACCTCCATCTAGTATGATTTAAAATACGATAAATCAAACTTAAAAATTAAAATTATCTCATTTTAATTAATGTTTTATTTTTCCATTAAAGAAGTTAAAATAAAATTTAAAAGATGTTTTTAGTTTTTGTCATTTGGATAGAATCCATTGTGTTCTAAATTATTAGAATTTTATCCATGACGTTATATTTTATTCAATATATTTTTGTAAATTTTAGATTAAATTTCTAGTATTGTTTTTTTTAAGAAATTAGGAAAAATAAAGAATAGTTTTTGTCATTTGGATAGAATCCATTGTGTTCTAAATTATTAGAATTTTATCCATGATTGAAGATAGGACAATAAAAAAGTTCAACAACATAAATACAATTATTTCTATTATTAAAATATATATTACGGTGGTAATTGTTATAAATAAATTGGAGTAATAACTCTCCAAAGGATAACTCCTTCTTTGATGTAGAAAAAATAAAAGAAATTTTTATTTGCTTCCAATAATAATAAATTTAATACACATTAATCATATATTTACATTTATTATGGTAAAAAGAAAAAGAAAAAAATACGACTCTTCTTATCCTTATTTACACCTCATTTATGTTGTTAAGAAGAAAATAAATTTATATATACGATATCTTTTAACACTTTTAACATAAATTTGTTATTGAGAAAATTAATGATGGAATTTATAGTTTTTCTTAAGAAAAAAGAGAGTTAAGGAAATTATATAATTATAATTCCTAATTTTACTATACATATAGATTTGATCATTTTTTTAATAATTTTTTCTATAATGCCTCTATTTATAGGACAACAATATGAAATATCAAATGATATCATGAACATGATTATTAATATAATTTAGGAGTTATGATCACCAAAAGTCATTAAAGTATGGAAAATAAGAATACTTAAATTTTTATATTAAAAATATGAATCAATGAAGGAGTAGTAATTGATACATTCATTTTTGTACAACAATAAGAAATAAACAAACAGAAAAAATATTGAAAAAAAAAAGATAAATAAGATTCTTGGTCAAAGGATGTGCTACACCACTTTTCTTTTATGTAGATAATTCTTATGATGGTAAAGAAAGTAGATTGAGAGAGAACGACTTTACTAAATTATTTTTATCCTAAACAAATACTTTTGTATTTCGATTTCTGACCAAACAGATTGTGATAGTGATCTTTGAAAATCTCAAGAACTTGAGAACTTCTAATAATAATAGTAAAAAATTCTAAAAATATGAAGACTACAAAGTTCCATATCAATAAACATCTTTTTTTATAAATTATACAGTATTTTAAAATTATGAATTAACTTTACATTCTCATGTTCTATCATAATAGTTATTAAAAGTTGATTTACATGACTACAAAATTATATATACATGTTCTATTGAGTAGCATACACACTACTAAATAACTGCTTAAAAATGACAGACAGAAAAGCGACGGACGGTGTCGCTCCAAAAAGCGACGCCTTTTGCCACACTGTCCGTCTCTTTTTAATAAAAATAATTGTATTTTAAATTATTTTACTAAAAGCGACAGACGGCATCTCTTAGTCCGTTGCTTTTTTTTCGCGGATTTTTGTGCTAAATATATATATAATTAATAATTATTTATTAAATATATATAGAGACACCGTCCATCGCTTTTTATTAAAAATAATTAAATATAAATTAAAAAATAACCACGTTGTCCATCCTTTTTTAATTTATTTTATCTTATTAATTAATTTTTAAAAAAGCAAGGGACGGCATCTCTTAGTCCGTCGCTTTTTGGTCAAAATATCTAGTCAACTATTTTAAAAAGCGACGGACAGTGTCTCTTAGTCCGTCGCTTTTTGGTCAAAATGTTGGTCAACTATATTTAAAAAAAGCGACGGACTTAGAGACGTTGTCTGTCGCTTTTTATTAAATATCTAAAAGACATATTGTCATATTCTTATTTTCCTCTCTCTCTTCACTCTTATTCTCTCCCTTCTCTCTCTCTCTCTCTCTCTCTCTCTCTCTCTCTTTCTCTCTCTCTCTCTCTCTCTCTCTCTCTATATATATATATATATATATATATATATATATATATATCGGTCTCGATCCCTAGCTCCCGTCGCCGCCGCCGTCGTCGTCGCTGCCCTTGTCCATCGCCGTCTTTGGCCCATATATATATATATATCGGTCTCGATCCCTAGCTCCCGTCGCCGCCGCCATCGTCGTCACTGCCCTTGTCCATCGCCGTCTTTGGCCCATCGTCATTACTGTAGTAGCCAATAGGTAGGGTTACATTTTAGTTTTTTTTTTTCAATTCTAGTGATTATAATTGATTGTTTGTTAGTATATTATTGGTTTTGTTTGTTGGGTTGTAAAAGGACTTCTTTTACTACCTTTAGTGCCATCTTCGATGTCCTTTTGTTGCTTGATGTTATTGAGAACATCTTTTACTATACTTATCAAAGGTGTTGCCCCAATGCCAATGCCTAAGAAATCAAAACAGAGAAATAACCTTGAAATTGCAACAGTTGGAGAAGATTGAGGATGAAGAGTTGTGAAAGTAATGGTGTTATTCAATTGTTACTTTGATTTGATTATTGTTAGTTAGGTATAGATAATTGAAGATTTTTATTTTAGGATTTTTTTAAAAATAATTGGGCATTGTTAGTTAGTGAAGAATTAGCATTTTTGTATTTTTAGGACTAGTTTAAACTTGAGAATATGTAATTTGAGGTTGAATTGGGATTTTTTTGGATTTGATTTTAGGACTAGTTAGTAAAGTGTTAATAATTTGAAGTTAGAAATTAGTAATGGAAGTGTTATGAGTAGATGATGAATGTTTGAATGTCATGAACTTAGAATTTGAACTTAGAACTTGAACTTGAACTTTGAATTTGAACTTGAACTTGAACTTGAACTTAGAACTTGAACCACTACAAGAAATATAATTTTCTGTGATGACCTTTTGTGGCGACATGTTTAGTTGCAACAATAAATAAGGTTTTTGTGGCGACAGGTAGAGGTTGCCACAATATGTGAGTTTTAGTGGCGACCTTAATAGTTGCCACTAAAAATGATATAAATAGTGGCTACATTTTTTAGGTCGCTACAATATGCTATGTTTTTTCCTAATGAATGATGGCCAAAGTTATTTTGTGGCGACTTATAATGAGTCGCTACTAAAGATACTTTTTTGTGGCGGTTATGTTGCCACTAAAGTTCGTCTTTTGCAACAAGCTTTTGGTCGCCATTAAAAGTTGATTTCTTGCGACAACCTTTTTAGTCGCCACTAATTATTTTGCTTTGATATTTATTCTAATTAAGTATATAAATAAAAATTCTTATTAACAGTTTTAAAGACGTTTTGGTATGTAACTTTGCTATTATTAGTAGTTATAAAAATGTATTTGTGATAAAATAAATATTAAGATTATTACATAAATCTAAGCACATGTTTTAAATTAGGATTCGTAAGTACATGAAGTAATTTCACATGTATAATAATATTTAGTCCACATACTACACAAATAACTAGTTTATTGACATATTTTCTTAAATTTTAAAATATAAAATGAATATTAATAATGATAATAAAGATACTCCTTATCGATATTTAATTTTTGTCCATCCATATTTAATTAATTAATAAAGTTTCTTCAACCTAAAATAAGGTGAGAATATATATATATATACTTTATTAATTCTAAAAAATAATTTATGTCAAAATTAAAAATTTCGCCAAACACGTATTTCATTTTGTCAAAATAAAGTCATTCAGAATTTAAGAACTATATTTATTCTATTTTTGTAAATAATTATTCTATTTCATTAAATTGGAAAGGTTGAATAATTAATTAATTATCTCGATTTTTATTTCAAATCAGTATTAATTTTCCCACATTTTCAACATATGGTTTAGATTTATAATGCAAAAGGATAGATATGTCTTTTAAGAAAAACAAGAATGGATCCGGCCCAAACCACTAAGCCCTTTTAACCCTAAATCCTTTCTACCTCTTCATTTTCACACTAGAAGCACAAACAAGCAACCCCAATTTTCCTCAACCAACGATGATGTCCCCTTCGAGTTTTGCTGAAATTCTATCCTTGATTTTGGCAAAGCTTGACGAAAACTCACCTAGTACAATTAAAGATGTGTCAAAATGACATTTCTTCATACGAAGTTTCGACAAGAGACCTCAAAATGGTACTTCTTCACTTCCATTTTTTTTCTTTTGAGCGCTTTATTTTGATTTTTTGAACAAATCTTCTGTTGGCAAGAGTTTTCCGAAATGTATTTATAATTTCAAATCTGTCCCAAATCAATTGTTCGACCTAAAATTTGTAGAGTCTTGATTTAATTTTTTCATGTACAATTTGTGATATGTCACCGCGAAGCTCGTCCAGCTCAGCATCTTAGTTAGCTGTTTCAGAAAGGTAATCTTATTGCACTTTTGCATTTTTGTTTATCTCTATGTGTTTTTTGTTTAAATTTCAATATTACAATAGATTAAGTTTAATGTTTTCATTGTTCCACTGATGCGTAGCTATAATTTCATTCTTGCCTTAGTAGTTTTAGTTCTGTGTATCATTTGTGTCGTGTAAATTATCTTAGTTTAGTTTAGTCTTTGGTTTAGTTATATAAGTAATGTTATCCCTGTTTTAGTGTTCTTATTTTCAGTTTTGTTCTGTTTTTATTTCATGTAGGTTAACTTAATTATAATCTTGTTGAGTGAGATAATCTTCTTTAAAGGAAAGCTGAGGTTTGCTATTAATGTGTTCTCTCTTTTTTTCCTTTGGTTAGCATTTGTTGTAGTTCTAAAGATATAGTCTTTCCGAATTTAAAATTTTATTGCTTGCCTTCTTTAATTTGAAATAGAGTTAAGTATGATAAAACTATCACTTTCTCATTCACATATTACAACTGTTATTGCTGCCAAAAAGTTTAAGAAGCTACTAGGTTTATTATGGTCCACCTATTGCTCAATCTCTCAAAAATTTAACGGAACAACTTAGTAAAATCTTGGATGACACGATTAGAAACTAAGTAACAACTCTAGTCTAGGACTTCCAATTTTGTTATTGTTTTGCAATTAGTTTCTATGTGATTTGTTACTGCTCCATTTTCTGTGCTGCAACTTTAACCTTGGTTAAATAAATCAATGGACTTAGATTTTGTGCAAAAATCTCACGGGATTGTTAAGTAGTTGAACTATTTTGTCCTAAAATAGAGGTAGTGCTTTTATTTGGGTCTACTTAAGGTGATGAACAAATTCTATTGCGTTGTAGTTCTTGTGATTTTGTTTTACAAGGTTTGGGAAATCCATGAAAAAAAATCTGAAACAATGTTTAAACAACATGCATCTTCATACGGCAGGTAGCTAATGTGTTCAGTGTAAAAGATAACATACACCAAGCTATTTGAGATTAATAATATGAATCCTCACTATCCATGGTTATGTCTATCTCAGTCTAATATTCAACACTTTATAATTTGGTATGAGAGGTTGTGAGTTATTGTCGTGCATTTAGTCGTTTTCAATTTTGATTTCGTGCTTTACTTGCTATCACCAAAGCTTGCACAAGAGTTGTTGGGTAGCTGGAAGAGAAGGCTATACACTCATATACATATACTCTTAAAATTTGGTAAGTTCAAAATCAAGATGAAGTGGGAACTATTTTATTTTTCTTATAAATTGATATATAGACTGTTTAACTTATTCGTGGAAACTCCATTGCCCTACCTACTAGTCAAACTGATTTTACTCCCTTTACTACATATTGTCTTGCTCTTGGACTGTCTTGACCATATTATAGGCATGACGAGAAAAGATGTTTGAAAAACTTCTTGTTGAAAGCTGTATTGGTATGTGATTAAGTTGAAAATACATTGGATGTGACCGAAAAATAAATTAATTTCTGCTTTTTTTAAAGCACCTTATTTGAATTTTTTGCTCAATAGAAGAGTTTGAATAGTTTGTTGGCAACACACTTGTTCTCCTGGACTAGTAATGGATGCTTCAAAAAAACTAAATTTAATTTAAATATTCAAATAGAAAATAGTGGAAACAACTCTATAAAACATAGAATTTGCACTATCAGCAATTCATCTAAATATGCAGTCTAATAGTTCTTGAATTTCTTTTTTTAGGTAATAGCTGATCTTGTTCAAAATATGCACAAAGGAAAATGATGCACCATTTTATGACCGTATAAAAGATTAACACTTGGCGAGGAGCTGAGAGTTTGTTAATTTCATTCGAAGGACATATTCAAGGTGGAATGTATTCTAGCCGTAGAACTTTTTGTTTTTGTTCTGTTATATGTGCTTTTCATGTGTATGCACAATAACTATATGTTGTGACTATGAATTATAAAGATTTATCATATCATTGATTGAGATATCTTTAGCTCTCTTTTATTTTAAATGGATTTTTTGTAATACATTTGTGCAATATTACTAAAAAAAATGATGCTGCCTATTTTTTTATATATAGAAAAAGAGTATTTGTGGCGACCAGGGGCGTCACTAATCTTGAGTTATTGTGGCGAGATTACTTGTTGCTGAAAGTACAATACTTATAGTGGCGACTAGAAGTTGCCGCTAAAACCCATTCTCCTAAGGATATTTGTTTACTTTTAGAGGCGATTTGGTCGCCACTAAATATGTATTTTTTGTGATGAGACCAGTAGTCGTCACTAATAACATTTAGTTATGGAAGTACTTGTCACGGCCTTCAGGTCGCCACTAAATGTTTTAAGTAGCGACTTTTTGGCCTTCAGTGGCGACTTTTGGCGCCACAAAATGCCGGATTTCGCCCCTAAGGCCTAGCTCAAGTGGCAAAAGGTGGAGGATTTGTGGCTTAGGTCGCAGGTTCAAGCCCCACACCATGCAAAGCGAAGCCCGGTATTTAAGTGGAGAAAGGTAGAGGGGCGGGCCCATTATCCACCGAGTTTAGAAGGCTGTGATTGGTCCAAAGGGCGGGTCACAAACAGATTTCTCGGTTATCAAAAAAAAAATGCCGGATTTCTTGTAGTGAACTTGACCTTAGAATTTGAACTTGAACTTGAAATTAGAACTTGAACTTGAACTTAGAACTTGAACTTGAACTTGAAATTAGAACTTGAACTTAGAAATTGAACTTGAACTTTGAATTTGAACTTAGAACTTGAACTTGACCTTAGAATTTGAACTTGAGCTTGAACTTAGAACTTGAACTTAGAATTAGAACTAGAACTAGAACTAGAACTTGAACTTGAACTTGGACTTGGACTTGGACTTGGACTTGGACTTGGACTTGGACTTGGACTTGGACTTGGACTTGGACTTGGACTTGGACTTGGACTTGGACTTGGACTTGGACTTGGACTTGCACTTGGACTTGGACTTGCACTTGGACTTGCACTTGCACTTGCACTTGCACTTGCACTTGCACTTGCACTTGCACTTGCACTTGCACTTGCACTTGCACTTGCACTTGCACTTGCACTTGCACTTGCACTTGCACTTGCACTTGCACTTGCACTTGGACTTGGACTTGGACTTGGACTTGGACTTGGACTTGGACTTGGACTTGGACTTGGACTTGGACTTGGACTTGGACTTGGACTTGGACTTGGACTTGGACTTGGACTTGGACTTGGACTTGGACTTGGACTTGGACTTGGACTTGGACTTGGACTTGGACTTGGACTTGGACTGGGACTGGGACTGGGACTTGGACTTGGGACTTGGACTTGGGACTTGGACTTGGAAATTGAACTTGGACTTGAAATTGAACTTGAACTTGAACTTGAACTTAGAACTTGAACTTGAACTTAGAACTTGAACTTAGAAATTGAACTTGAACTTAGAAATTGAACTTGAACTTAGAACTTGAACTTAGAAATAGAACTTGACCTTAGAATTTGAACTTGACCTTAGAATTTGAACTTGAACTTGAAATTAGAACTTTAACTTGAACTTAGAAGTTGAACTTGAACTTGAACTTAGAACTTGAACTTGAACTTGAACTTGATATTAGAAGTTGAACTTGAATTTAGAACTTGAACTTATAATTGGAACTTGAACTTAGAACTTGAACTTGAAATTAGAACTTGAACTTGAAATTAGAACATGAACTTAGAATTTGAAGTTGAACTTAGACTTGAACTTGAAATTAGAACTAATTAGCTTGAATATATAACTAATTAAGTTTAGAAATTAGATATGAACTTGAGTTGAAAACTTGAACTTATTAAAACTTGAATATATATATATAACTAATATTCTTGGATTTGAAGTTTATATTTAACTAATTTTAGAACTTTTCGTGCTAGGCAACTGAGGAAGCTCAACATCTAAAAAAGTTGATACAAGATTATATTCCTTCTTTCATCAAACTAGGAGATAAGGTTGGTGCTTCTAAATTTCTAAAGTTCAAGTACAATTGTTCTCAATAATGTGTTTGTGTCCATCTAGTATTGATACTTAGCTTTAATTCTAGTGATAATTGTTTTGTGTCCATCTATTATTTGTTAAGCATAAGTACCAACACTAGTTGATCCTATTGATGACAAAATTAATTTTCTTGCAAGATCGATTTGTGTCCATATAGTGTTGACACTTAGCTTTAAATTTAGAAATAATATATTTGTTAAGCATAAGTACCAACACTAGTTGATCCTATTGATGACAAAATTGATTTTCTTGCAAGATCGATTTGTGTCCATCTAGTGTTGACACTTAGCTTTAAATTTAGAAATAATATATTTGTTAAGCATAAGTACCAACATTAGTTGATCCTATTGATGACAAAATTGATTTTCTTGCAAGATCGATTTGTGTCCATCTAGTGTTGACACTTAGCTTTAAATTTAGAAATAATATATTTGTTAAGCATAAGTACCAACACTAGTTGATCCTATTGATGACAAAATTGATTTTCTTGCAAGATGGATTTGTGTCCATCTAGTGTTGACACTTAGCTTTAAATTTAGAAATAATATATTTGTTAAGCATAAGTACCAACACTAGTTGATCCTATTGATGACAAAATTGGTTTTCTTGCAAGATCGATTTGTGTCCAACTAGTGTTGACACTTAGCTTTAAATTTAGAAATAATATATTTGTTAAGCATATGTACCAACACTAGTTGATCCTATTGATGACAAAATTGATTTTATTGCAAGATCGATTTGTGTCCATCTAATGTTGACACTTAGCTTTAAATTTAGAAATAATATATTTGTTAAGCAAAAGTACCAACACTAGTTGATCCTATTGATTTAGTTAATTGGTGGATTTAGTTAAAGTTGTTATGTTGTTTAAATAAGTTAAAATAAATAATGTGATTTAGTTGTTTGAATTAAGTCAATACTAAACTAGTTAAAGTTATAAAGTTGTTAAGTTGTTTAAATAAGTTAAATTAAATAATGTGATTTTGTTGATGGATTTAGTTGTTGGAATTAAGTCAAAACTAAACTAGTTCAAGTTAAAAAGTTGTTAAGTTATTTAAATAAGTTAAAAAAAAATAATGTGGTTTAGTTGGTGGATTTAGTTGTTGTATTAAGTCGAAACTAAACTAGTTAAAGTTGTCAAGTTGTTTTAATAAGTTAAAATAAATAATGTGGTTAAGTCAATACTAAACTAGTTTTAGGACTACTACTAGTAAAATTATTATTAAATTTTATTTATAATATAATTGAATATCTATATTATTGTGGATGGATCATCGTTTGTGGATGTATAATATGCATTATGAAACTGGTGCTAGTTTGAAACCTGAGTTTATTGACGGTGTTAGAAATTTTATTGTACATACAATGACACTTGACATTTTCAAGAATAATGGATTGGTTAGGTGTCCTTGTAGTGCATGTAAGTGCTTAAAATTTTTTAAACCAGATAGAGTTATGGTTCATTTGTACCGTAATGGATTTAAGCCTAGATATTTTGTATGGATTGATCATGGAGAAAGTGATGGATTGGATGGTATGTTTTATAATTCGATGTCTGTGGATGTATATAATATGGTTGCACCACATGGCCAAATTAAGGTTGAACAGGTTAGGGTTGAACATGATAGGGTTTATGAAATGATCAATGATTCTTTCGGTGTTCAAGGTAGGATGGAACCGGAACAATATTTTGATGAAGCTCCTAATGAAGAAGCCAGACGCTTTTATGATCAATTAGAAGAGTCTAGTCGTCCACTATGTGAAGGGAGTCCGCATTCTGCCTTGTCAGTTGCGGTTAGATTGATGAATATTAAATCAGATTGGAATGTTCCTAATGCTGCTATGGATTCAATGGTTGATCTTTTGGGTGAACTAGTTAATCCGGAGTTTAACATATCAAAGAACTTTTATCAGGCAAAGCGTTTGGTGTCCAAGTTAGGATTGACGTATGATAGAATTCATTGTTGTGTTAATGGATGCATGTTGTTTTACAAGACTGATAGTGAATTAGAAAATTGTAAGTTTTGTGGACATGCTCATTATAAGAGGACTCCGGCTGAAAGATGGTCTCAGTTCAGGCGATGCATTATCTACCTCTTATTCCTAGGTTAAAGAGGTTGTATGCATCGATGAGGTCTGCCCCACATATGAGATGACATTATGAATATAGAAGGCCGCCGGGTGTCTTGTCTCATCCATCTGATGGTGAAGCATGGAAGCATTTTGATATGTATATCCTGATTTTGCTAGTGAACCAAGAAATGTTAGATTGGGGTTGTGTTCAGATGACTTCACACCATTCTCTAATAATGCTTCGCCTTATTTATGTTGGCCGGTATTTCTTATCCGTATAATCTTCCTCCTGAAATGTGCATGACCAGTCCCTACATCTTTCTAAGTTGTGTTATTCCAGGTCTCCGTAATCCAAAAAGTTTGATTGATGTGTATCTACAACCATGGATAGATGAGCTCAAACAATTGTGGTTTGAAGGCGTTTTGACTTATGATATATCAACTAAGCAGAATTTTGTTATGTGATCTTCTTTAATGTGGACTATTAATGATTTTCCTGCATACGGGATGTTGTCTGATTGGATGACAGCTGGAAAGCTAGCATGTCCGTATTGTATGGAAAATAGTAAGGCATTCACTTTAAAGAATGCCAGAAAAATTCATGATTTCATTGTCATCGCCAGTTCTTGCCAATGGACCATGAGTTTAGAAAGATGAAAAATGCATTTAGGAAAAATAAGGTTGAAAGTGACCCCCCACCTCCATTACTCACAGGGCATCAAATTTGGGAGAGAATTTCTCAATTACCTAAAGTTACAGAAGCTTCACCTTCTAGACTTCCGGGTTATGGTGTTGAACATAATTGAACCAAACAAAGCATATTTTGGGAGTTGTCGTATTGGAAGGGAAATCTGCTACGACATAATCTAGATGTGATGCACATTGAAAAAAATTACTTTGACAATTTGTTTAACACAGTGATGGATGTTAAGGGTAAGACAAAAGACAATCCAAAAGCTAGAATGAACATAAAGGAATATTGTAGGAGAAAAGAGTTATGGCTACAGGAATTACAGAATGGCAAAATAGTTAAGCCCAAAGCCAGCTTTTCATTCACATTGGATGAGAAACGTGAAATTATTGAGTGGGTAAAAAATTTGAGGATGTCGGAGGGCTATGCTTCGAATTTAGTAAAGCGAGCAGATATGAATGAAGGAAAATTGATAGGTATGAAAAGTCATGATTGTCATGTGTTCATGGAAACTTTAATTCCTATCGCTTTTAGCCATCTACCCGAAAGGATATGGAAACCAATCACAGAGATAAGTCTTTTTTTTAAAGATTTGTGTTCTGAAAAGTTGTTGGAGAGTAGTTTAGACAGGATGGAGGAAAATATTATTGTTACTACTACTAAGTTGGAGAAGATATTTTCATGTGGTTTCTTTGATGTGATGGAGCATCTTCCAATTCACCTTGTACAAGAGGCCCGCCTCGGAGGTCCTGTTCAAACAAGATGGATGTATCCATTTGAGAGGTATTCATTTCAAATATTCACTAAGCTATATATATTCGCCAAGTCTTTTATATATTAACATATATATATGCAGAAAAATTGGTAGTTCGAAGAAAACGATTAAGCAACGGGGAAAGATCGAAGAATCATTTGTTCAAGGTCATATTGGTAGAGAAACTGGTGATTTTTATTCTTATTACTTTGGTAATGATGTGTCATGTAGGAGAAACAAACCCAATCACAATGATGAAGGCGATATTGATCCTTTATTTCCACCGATATCAATTTTTAATCAAAATGGTCGAGGATCTAAAAAGCATGGAAAGTGAGGCTTCACTGATATGGAAATGCAATCAGCTGTAACACATATTTTGCTTAATTGTCCAGAGACTCAATCATATGTCAAGTAAGTGTTAAAAATATGTTATTAAATTACATACTAATAAGTGATCATTAACTAACGAAATACTTGAATGTAACATAATCGACTTGTTCGTAAACACATGGGGTAATGATGCCATCTATACAGAATTTTCCAAATGGCTAAGGAACTATGTAAGTGTGCAATCACTAATTATTTAATAATATATTCATGTTATACTAAATTATATTACTTGAAATAACAATCACGTAAGTTTACGATGAATACTCAAGTGTCCAACATTTGCAATTAGTGAAAAAGTAGCACTTAGACCTGCATCTCAAGTACTGACAATGAATAAGTATTGTGTCAATGGTTTTAAGTTTCAAACTGAAGAAGTTTCTAGGAACAAGAAAACAAATAATAGCGGTGTCTACATACAAGGTGATGTTGATCGTACTGGTCAAACTATTGAATATTATGGTGTCATTCAAGAGATTATTGAAGTGAGGTATTCAGGTTGGCCTAAGAAGAAGATTGTATTGTTTCGGTGTGAGTGGTTTGACCCATCACATAGAGGCACAAAGGTGGACCATCAACATAATATAATTGAAGTTAAGCACACCAGGAAATACAGAAGTTATGATCCTTTATTATTGCACAAAATGCTAAACAAGTGTATTACGCTTCATATCCATTGCGTAGAGACAAAGCTGATTGGTGGGTTGTTATAAAAAGTAAGCCTGTGGGAAAATTGAAATTGACAATGTCTTAGATGTGGCGTATCAAAATGATGTTGCAATTGTTCAACAACAAGTTGATGTTGAATTGGAAACCACACTACAACATCCTCAACACATATTAGAAGAAGTATCTGATGATGAGATACTGAATGTTGAGGAAGAAATATCTGAGAATGAGGAAAATGAATCATTTGATGACGAAGAATGGGACGATAATGAAAATGAAACAACTGAGGAGGAAGAATGGGAGAATGATGGAATTGAAACAAGCGAGGAGGAATAGTGTAGAATGAAAGCTAGCTAGTATATATGTAAGTGTATTTTGCTAATTTTATTTAATTTATGATTTTTATATATATTATACATGTAAATTTACATACAGATGTCATCAGGCGGTGACGGTGATAGACATCACGAGCATTTTGGAGTTAGCCAGACTAAACAGGCTAAGAAGAAGAAATCTAGGAGACCGATAGATCCTGAGGATATTGCAGGATTTATTTCTTCTGCGCCAGAATGCATCAGCCATGATACTCATTTATTTGTTGTTCCGTTTGGTACAACGGATCCTCGGCAATATTATCCTAATTACCGTCGACCAGTCGGTGCTTCAGCTACTTCACAGCCATTGCCTTCACGATGCTATGAGGGCCTACCTTTACAAGCTATTAGTCGAGCATGATCCTTATCGGCAGGTACTCCATCTCCCACAGGTACATCTCCTCAGTTATTTGCCATGAGGCTTGGAGATTCTAGTAGCGAGCAATCAGATGCTATAGCCGGTACACCTCCATTGACTCAGCGTTTTGTGCATCCTGATGTATCACCCTCGTCTACAGCTACACCTAGTGCTACACCACATGATACGATGTCTGCTCTAGCTCCTGGTCAGAAGGACAGACTTGATAGAGTCATGATTGAGCCGGATGGATCATCGTAAGTTTGTTTTGTTATCTATTTGTTAGTTTATTTTATTTATTTCTTATACTTTAATATATTATTCTTGAACTAACATATTTATTATGTGTTTTGCAGGTGGCATCCTACAAAGGATGCTGCTCGAGCTTTAAAAGATTGTGTTAGAAGACTCTATACACAGGCTTATCACTCTTGGAGCAAGATTCCAAATAGTATACGCCATGCGATGTTTAATAACTTTAAGGTATATATTTTTTAGTTAAGTTTAGTGTACTTTACTTTATTTTACTATCGATTTAATTAATGTTATTCATTTTTTTTCAGACTATGTGTACTTGGGAGTCGAGGTACAATTTGGTCATTGGGACCACATTTGAGAGGAAGGCATCCGCCAGACTGTCTAGCTGGCTAAAGAGTGTTTGGGATAGTGGTGAACGTCCCGGTTGGATGTTGCCTCATGTTTTTGATGAATTGGGTCAGTATTGGAACACAGACAAGTTTAAGGCGAATTGGGTCAGTATTGGAACACAGACAAGTTTAAGGCAATATCAGATCAAGCCAAAATAGCTAGAGGCAGTCTTAAAGGTGGCTCGTTGCACACCAGAGGTACAAAGACGGTTGGAACAATTGCACGAGAGATGGTAAGTTCTAATTCAAACTTTTAAATAAATAATTAGTTGATACATATATATCGTTATAAATTTCAATTTTTATTTATAGGAAAAAGAATTGGGACGCACTCCCATTGAACCAGAGGTTTTCAAGAAGACTCATGCTAGGAAGAAAGAAAATGAGTCGGATCTGAATGTGTGGGTGGAGGAAAGGGTCGAACGAACTTTTGTAAGTTATTTAATATGAATAATATATATCAATAGTGAATATATTTATGATATGCATATATATTGATGTCAATTTTTATATTTAATATGCAGAATGACTTTCATAAGTACGTCACTGAGAATCTAGATAGTTCGGTCCAATTGACACATGAACTGTCCACTCAGATTTGGAAAGAAAAAGTGGTAGGGGGGACACACAAGGGTAGATGATATGGTCTAGGCTCTCGCAATGATGTTAGATGCCTTCAGTCAGGCTTAGAAGGTATTGGATCATCACGTCAAGCCGAGGCACTTGACGGTGTTCAGATTGCTGCTATGTCGGATCAAATAACTAAACTTACAGCGGCACTAGCAGAGTCGAAGCAGAAAAGAGTAGCTGAACAAGAAAGCATGAGTGAGACCGTTCAGCAAATCAAAGAACAAGTGATGAACCTCGCTCGTCGACCTACTACTTCGGCTCCCGATGACACCGACGACGAGAGTAATGAGGATGATTATGTAGATCTCACTCCCTAGTTTAGATCTCTGGACATTTATGAACTTTTTGAAATTTTGAAACGAATTTTAAAAGACTTTATAAGTCTTTAATTTATGATTTAGATACTTTTGAATGTTATTTTAAGTTTGTTATTTTATATTTTGTTTAGATTGTTTATAATTGTGTGTGTTTGATTGGGCTGAATAGTGTAGAATTGAATTGAATTGCATTTGCAGGTGGGCAGCAGAAGTTGCGAGCTGCTACTGTCAAATATATTGTAGAAAAAGCGACGGACAGTGTGGTTTAGTCAGTCGCTTTTCTGGGGTTTTTTTTTAAATCCAGAAAAGCGACGGACAGAGTGGTTTAGTCCGTCGCTTTTATGGGATTTTCAAAAATAAAATTTCCACAAAAGCGACTGACTACGTCGCATTTTAGAAATAAAAAAAATGAAAATAAAAATAAAACGACGAAGTCCGTCGCTTTTGTTAAAAAAAATTTTAAAAAAAAAAGTAAAAAAGAGACGCAGTCCGTCGCTTTTTAAAAAGCGACGGAGGTGACTGCGTCATTTTTTCGTCGATTTTGACCAAAAAAGCGACACAGTCCGTCGCTTTTGGCCGTCGTTTTTTGACATTTTTTTAGTAGTGACATGTATGTGTTGATTTTCTTGTCCGCTTCTATTTTCAAAAATATCCGGACATGAAAACGAAATAAGTTAACCTTACAACAACAACAACAAAATATAAAAATGAAGTTAACTAATCAAATAAAAAATTTAAAGAATTTTTAATTATGAGTTAAAGATAAAAGAAGGATCTTGATATCAACATAACATAACCTAATGCTCAAAAAACTACAAAAAGAAGAAAAAAAATTCTTTATAAATTACAAAGAGAAGCAAAGAGTAAAAATCAAACAGTTTTTTCTAGAGAAATTGTGATTCATATTATCATGAATTCAAAATAATAATATTGAATTTATAATTGCAACAGAGAAAAAGCGATAACTATATTAGGTTTTACCTTGTAAAATCGAATTGCACAAAAATGTTTGACAATCTCCATTATAGATCTCTCTCCTGCAAAATTATATCAAAGAAGACAAAAAATTAAACAACAAAAGAGACAAAAAATTAACCAACAAAAGAGATAAAAGATGAATAAGGAAAATTGTAAAAAAAAAATCATCACATATGTTTCAAAATAGGTTTTTATAAGTGTGATTTAAGATGTCATAAATTTGTATATTAAATTATTTGAGAGTTATGAATATGAAAGGTTAGGAGTTATGATCATTATTAATATTTATTAAGAGTAAAATTTATGTAATTGAAGAGGTATGCAAATAAAATAATTGAAAGAAATAAGAGAAAAATGCCAAAAAAAAATCACAAAAAAGATAAATAAAAATAAAGCCATTAGAGAGCGCCACGTCACATTTTTTATATCTAGCTTTATTATAATATATAGAGTAAAATTTATGTAATTGAAGAGGTATGCAAATAAAATAATTGAAAGAAATAAGAGAAAAATGCCAAAAAAATCACAAAAAAAGATAAATAAGAATAAAGCCATTAGAGAGTGCCACGTTGCCGTTTTGATATCTAGCTTTATTATAATATATAGATTGGAGGAGATTTATTAACTTTTTAAAAACAATTATCTAGTTTCAAATTTTTTAAGCATCATCTTATAAATGTCAATTTGACTTCTTCTTTTTTTTACCATTACTTGACTTAAGGAGGAGCATGTATATATAATACATACTTGAAGTTGTTAGCATCATTCAGAATAATTCCTTGATAGTTTGAGCCTTGTATATTGAAAAAGACGGATTAACATTTTGCAATAAGAAATATTGCCGAAAATAACAATTCACAATCTAACATGGAGAGATATGATTCTTCGGCTAAGTTCCTCTTTTCTCACCAATTTATTCGCTTGTATACTTCAAAGATCTGCCTCATTTCATGTCACATGTGCGGTTGACACATTGGTGAAATAGAAATTGAAAAATAAATTAAAAAAATCAGCAAAGCATGAAAATAGTTAAAGTCTTCATCAAACTTTATTCTTCACAGGTACGTTCATAACTCACATCAATTTAAACTTAACAAAATCAATAACAAATTCCTTCCTATTAAAATTGATATTCTATTTAAAATATTTGTTCAATTTTTTTTTTACTTTTTTTTTTATAAAATTCACACATTATCAAGTTATTATACACATAAAAAGAATACAATACATGCATAGAGTTCTAAATTCATCAATTCATCCATCACAAAATAACCCATTTATGTTTAATTCTTTCAATGGTTTCTTATATAGTCTTAAACATAACATTCTTTGTTCTTGTGCTATATTTTAAAATTAGTGTACTTGGCCGCGCTTCGCGCGGTTATGAAAAGAATTAAAATAAAGTTTCATACTACTAAATCATAAAAGATAAGCTATGAAAATCAATTCAATATATCTATATTTTGTAACAATTGTTATTCCAAGTCATCTATAAGGTACATACTCTTTAATTGAAATTATTAGTTTTTACATCAGTATTTTTTTTAATTCAGACTTCTTCCTCCTCTTTCTTATAACTTATCACTACTTACTTTCTAGTATTCGTCTGTTCACCAACCTAAAGAATTATCATATCAAAATCACTAAAAAAATTAATTAAAATTAAAAAAACAAAATAAGGTAAGAAAGAAAATACATTTAAAAATACACAAAAAAAAAGAGAACAAAAAAAAAGAATTAGCTATGCAGAAAAAATTGAAAAAATGGCATACACAAATTTCTAATTCTTCTAGTTTTTGCTTAGCTTATATATAAAAATATTAAAGAGTATATTTCATATTTCAAATAAATACTACATTCAATATACAAATTCCTAAGAATGAAGAGTCACGGTAATTAAGAATGTAATTTTAATATTTTGACATTTGTACATTAAGACACACAATAATGAATATTAATCATAGAAAATGATAAGACAATCAAAAATAAAGTTATTGAGACATTTATTTTTATAAAAAGGTCAATAATAAGTAGGAAGAAAAAGAAAAAAAAATTACCAAAGTAAAGAGAAAAAATACCACACTATTCTAGTCCAACAATTATTATATAGATAGATAAATAGACTTTTAAAAATCACCAAATTCTTTTCCCAGAAAAATCAACACATTATTTTAGAAGAAGAAGAAGTTAACATTTACCCTATATAAAAAAGAATTATATCTGCAACACTCCAAACTTTATCAAACAATATTGTTCTTGGAGAATACATACCTTATATTTTGAAAAATAACTAATTCAAATTGTTAAAAATAAACAACAATAAGTGTATCTCTATATATTCTAAATCATTCAAACTTCAATTCTATCAAACTAATCTGATTATCTCTTGATGAAACTTCCACCGCCACTAAATTTCTTCTTCATTTTGCCGAACTTGTACAAAAATTTATGTAAAACATATCTATGATCTTCATGAACATGGTGGACATGCATATTTCCACATCACTTTTTCTATATTCTCTCTTTTAGTTATTAAATACATGATCGATGAAGAAAATGAAGAAAAAACAAACAAAAACGAAAAAAAAATATATTAATAAAAAAGAAGAAGGAAAACATGAAAATGAATATCAAACAACTCTATATATGATTGTTATTTATAGATTGTTTGAGTCATAAGAATTAGATAGAAGAAAATTGAGAAGGCATGTTATTTAAGTGGAGAATGCAAAAAGATTGAAGTTTTTTTTGTAATTCATGAATTATAATTGAATATAATAAATATGATAGATTTTAAAATTATTAAACAAGTAATTAATGCAAAAAATGAAAGAAGAAAATTCCAAAAAAAAAAAAGAAAAAGGATAAATAATTTTCTAGGCCATAGAGAGGTGTCACATCACCTTGTCTATATATAACTTTATTATATATTATATATATAGATATAGATAGGTATACATTAAATTATAAAGAAAAAGTTACTTAAAATATTAAAATATATTATCATTTTATAATTGAAAGAGGGTTAAAAAAAGAGAAAAAAGAAAAATAAATTTATTAAAAGTAGAAATTAGAGAGGTGTGAGTTATGAAATGAATAATTACTCTTTGTAAAATGGCATGTGAAGAGTCTTTGTTGTAAATGTGCCTCCATTAATAAATAATAAATTAAATAATTCACTTTTACAATAAAATAATTAATTTAAATAAGAAAAAATCTCAAAAAAGGGAGAAAAAAGATAAATATGAATGAAGGTCATAGAGATGTGCCACATCACCTTGTCTATGTTTCTCCTTTATATTATATATAGATAATATATAATCTTAAGGGTGTGTTTGGTATGAAGGAAAATGTTTTCCATGGAAAATGTTTTTTCTGGAAAACAAAAAGATTTTTGACTTATTTTCTCATGTTTGGTTGGTGAGTAGAAAATATTTTTCGAAAAAGATTTTTTAGTGTTTGGTTTTTGAATGAAAAATGTTTTTGAGAAATATCTTTTATTTTTACTAGAGTAGAAAATAAATTTTGAAATTGAAAATAATTTTTGAAAACAAACTTAATTTTTTTTTGGGTTCGTGGGGGGAGGGGGGGGGCCTGATAGGGGGATGGCGGGGGGGGGATCGAGGGTAGGGGTGAAAAAATAAAAATTTGAAGTTGAAAATATTTTTTAAAAACAAATTTAATTTTTTTTTTTGGGGGGCGTCGGTGAAAAAATGAAATTTTGAAGTTGAAAATATTTTTTAAAAACAAACTTAATAATTTTTTTTGGGGATGGGGGGTGGTAGGGAGTGGGTGGGTGGGGGGGTCGAAGGTAGGGGTGAAAAAAATAAAATTTTGAAGTTGAAAATATTTTTTGAAAACAAACTTAAATTATTTTTTTGGATGGGGGCTGGTAGGGGGTGGGTGGAGGGGGGAGGGTCGAGGGTAGGGTGAAAAAATGAAATTTTGAAGTTGAAAATATTTTTTTAAAATAAAATTAAAAAAATTTTTGGGGGCTGGTAGGGGGTGGGTTGGGGGCTGGTAGCGTGGGTGGGTGGATGGGGGGTCGGAAGAGAGTTTTAGAAAATATTTTCCTTAAGTTTTGAAGGGAAGTCATTTTCCTTAAATTTGAGAAAACGAGTTGATTTGGAAAACGTTTTTCAAAACATTTAACCCAACCACACATAAGAAAATTAAAAAATATTTTCCAGAAAATGGTTTCCTTCATATCAAACACACCCTAAAGAATAAACCTATAGTAAAAGCGTAGAATTCAGTGCCAATTAGGAAAAAACAATATATATGCCCTCTCACAAATTTTTTGGGTGATTATTACACAAGGGGAACCATGTCAGTAATGGTGGTTTTCCAGTCTTGGTCATATTGTATGCCTATTAAATTTAAATAATTTGAACGAAATATAAAAGTTACCAAAATAAATGCAATTATTTTTTTCATCATATCAAATATTTTTTTTCGATAATAAAAAATCATGATCACCTTCATTAAATGACCTAACTTTATTGATGGTGAAAATTCATCATTGAGCCTGAAAATTAAACAAAAAATGAGTTTATTTAGAAGAAAACTTAATAAGAAATCAGAAAAGAAAGTGGTAAAATAACAGGAGATATTAGTCAAACAATTTTAGTGAACTGTATTAATTGTGTACCTATCACTTCCTCACACCACCCTCTTGACCTCTCTTCTCATTTTTTATTATCAACTTGATTTCTCCTTCACCAGAAGGGTCCATTTTATCCCATTTCGGAAGGGAAAAAAATAAATCAAAAGTGACTATAAACATCAATGATTATGCTTGTATCCAGGGGCGGACCTAGGTGGGCTCTAGGGGTTCACCCAAATTCCTCGTCAAAAAATTACACTGTATATATAATGTCAAATTCTGATTGTATAAGTATATATATTAAAATGAATCCCTTGATAATAAAGTACAGGCTTTGCTCAGTGGATAAGGGGTTCAACAGACGCCTCTAGGTCACGGTTTTGAATCCCATGAACAATATTTTTTCCCTCCTTTAAATGTTTTGGAAAATGAAACATTTTGGGCTTAGACTTTCTTCTTCTTTTTCATTATTTTTTCCTTTTGTTTCATTCTTCTTTTTAGTTTGTTTTTCTTTAAATTTATTAGATACATTCTTTTATTTTTATTTTTATTTTTATTCTTTTTATATCTATTATTTATTTTGTTTCAACCTAAATCTTTTTTCATATACTAACTTAAATAACTCTTTTATAAAATGATGAATTATATTTAACCAGAAATTGATGAGATATAAATATAATTTATTTTTAAAAAAAAGGTAAATTAGATGTAATTGAATGAAGAAACTTAAATATCGTCAACATCCTTTCAAAAATTTATTTATAGAATTTATGAAATTTCTTTTATATTTTTAATTCAATTTTAGAGAGATGGAAACTAAACATATTTGATTTATTCGTTATTTGTCTTTTTTACAAATTATGACTAACCTAGTAAATTGAACTATATGACCTAAAAAATTGACGATGTTGTTTATTATCTTCTGAATATGCATTATAATATTAGTAACTATTTGTTTACACACTTTTAGAGAACCTTGACGATTTTCATAGTAATGTGTGATTGAATGAATGCTAATTGAAAATTTTAAAAAAATGAAAATTAAAGTTAGACATTACAAAATAAAAGTATAAAAAGCACAAGAAATTTTAAGAATGCTCAATGGAGCATGATAAAAGTAAAAAGAAATGATTAATACGGTATGATAAAGTAAATTAAATTTTAGCATGATAAGGTAAATATCTTTCTTTCCCGTCTTGCTCCCTTTTTCATCATTTAATTTTCACGTGTTTTAGGAGTTAACTTATGTAATACAGTCAATCCACTAAAATTCTTATGAATGTATCTTTGTCCTCAATATCTTTGATTAGTTTAGTCTTTACTTTTATGAACCAATGAAATATATATGGTTCTTGTACATAGAGCATGCCGAGAGACTACTACGCTCACCGCGCACTTGCATTACTACCTAAACTTATCCTTTATACTTTAAACCCCCGAACAAAAATCCTGGGTCCGCCACTGCTTGTATCACTTTTTACCTAATATAATTTAATTCATATCTGAATACATAATATATAAGAATCTGGGCAATATTTTATTATCGACAGAATCATATATATAAACACAAAATAGATTAAACAGAATTTAAAACATAAAGAAACTGAAGAAGTGTTACATACAAAAAAGATGATTCTTTTACCAAAGAAATATTATTTCTTTCGATGTAGAAGAGAGTATTGATAGAATTTTCTCGTTCAGCTTACAGAAAAGAAGTTGTTGATTTTTTAAAGCAAGCGGTAGAAAATAAGAAAGAAAAGGTAGAAGTTGTAACTGACTTATTTTTTAAAAGAAATTATTTTAAATGAATATATAATTAATATTTATTTATAGTTTAACAATTAATATTCTATTTATAAGCTTAAAAGGTTAATATAAGAATATATGTACTATTGGCAAAATATTCAGTGTCTAGTTCTTTTTCAGTGTATTGGACATTATATTACCTAAAACTAAATGGATTTAGATACATCAAAATTTATATTAAATGAACGTAAATAATTATTTATTTTTTTTGTTAAATTGTGATTTATAAGTTAAAATAATTTGAATTATGGAGTTTTAAAAAGGAAGAAGAGATCGTTCAATCGGTTACCTATATTTAAGGAATCCACTATACCTTTTTCGTAAATAAAAATTAAAAAGGTAGCTCCTCAAAATTCTCTTAAATAAAATAAAGTGATGCATTTTATTTTAAGAGTTAAAAAAACATTAATTTTTATTTTTTGAAAATGGTTGATTCACAACTGTTTTTTATTTTCTTTTTTTCATTTATACTTTTTCAATTTATTTATTTTTCTAAAATATTAAAAAGTTTATTTTTTGTGGTGCTGACACATGTCACTTTTTACTTCTACTATTATATATAGATAGATATATAGATAGATATGTAAAATGTAGTTGAGAGAATTGGGGAAGTGAGGAGTACCGTTCTTTTTATGCAACCGCTTCTGATTTTTTTAAATTTTTATATCTAAATTCAAATGCATGAATTTTAAAAAAAATAACATTTCTAAAATATGGTTAGATGTAAATACTATAATAAATTTTAAATTTACTTTTAAAAAAAACTAAAAATTGTAGGAGCACTTATCTCTAGGAATATTTTGAGAAAAAAATAGTTGCACAAAAATAGGCTTTGAAACTGATTTGTATGTGTGCTTTTAAAAATTATATATTTTTAAATAGTATAATTTTGTGCTGATTTTTGCATTTTTTTTTAAAAACGTTTATGAATTTGTTTTTTTTTAAAATATTGAATCGTCCCAGATTAAATGGTTTTTAAAAAATTAAAATAATAAATCAATTTTTACTAATTTATATATTGGATTTTAAAATTATATTAAATATGTTTTTAAAAATGTTGACAGTTGTCATTATTTGTGTAAGTTGATGACTTGTGTTTATTATTTTATTTCAAATTTTGAATTTATAATATTTAATTAGTTATATAATATTTAATTATTTATTATTTAAAATTCTGAAAATTTGTGGCGCTGACATTTGGTGTTTTTTCTTCTCCTATTTTTTATAAGTCTAAACAACATTAAATATAATTTCTTACATATGCTATGCATTCTCATTCATACAGTAAGTTGTTTGATAAAATGTATTAGAAGATAATGGACGAATGGATGTTCTATCGGTTGACTGATGTTGATACTCTTGCTGATGAATCCCGTCGCATTACAATTTGGATCATCAATTGGATTTTTAAAATGAAGTGAAATGAGTCTTTTTTTCATTTATTATCTGTTGTTGTTAGTGTTCTTTTCTTTGTTACTTATGTTGCAGTGGGTGTTTTCATTCATCTGTGTTCTTTTCTCTCTTTCAATTTTGGTGATTAACAAAACAGAGTCTTGTTATTCATTCAAATGAAATGGGTGTATTCATCCATCTGTGTTACTTGTCTCTTTCGATTTTGATTAATTGTTGTTCTGTTTGATTTGATTATCCTAATATTTGTTATCACTATTATGCTTTTTCTCTTCTATTTTCACTAATATGTTCTCTTTTTATACATGTTTTTAAATGCTTTACTAAAAAAAGAAAATAATTCAAACAAATTGAAATGGAGGGAGTCTTCTTTTTGTTCTTTCAAAAAGCTTATTTTAAAACGAATGAGATGTTTGATCAAAGATTTTGAGAGAAAAATAAGTGGTTCACAAAATAGTAGAAGTTTTTTGCTAAAACAAAATAAAAAAACTCCCCAAAAATAATTTTCTGGAAAGCACTTTAGAGAAATATATTTAGACACTCATTTTAAAAAGTTTGATCAAACACTAGCTGTTGTTTTAAAGTATATTTCTTAGATTGTATAATAAAATACCAATTATTTCTCATCAAAGTACTTTTTTGAAAAAGTTTATTTCTCATCAAAGTACTTTTTTGAAAAAGTACTTCAAAAAAATTATTTTATAAAATAAATTAATTTTAGAAACTTGATTTGACGAAGATGTCTATTCGAATTCGCACGAGCCTAGTTTCCAATATATTCATAGACCATAAGTTGTGAAATTTCACTACTCACTGTAATATATATATATACTAGCGGGGCATGGCCCGTGCTAGCACGGGCCCAAAAGACTCTCACAAGTAATCTTTAGTTAAAAAAATAATAATAATAGTGACAATAACAAAAATTGGTACAAGTTTACAGGTCTCAATGAATTATATAATGTAGCATAGTAGGTATTATTAAGAGTTGTTTCTTATTATGATAATTCTGGCTGGATTAAACAGAGAACAACTTTCCGTAGAATGTGTAAAAGACTTGGAGAGCTAAGTTAAAAAAATACCACATCCTTTTGCAAGAAAACTCAAATTTATATGCCATCGTCACACTTCATCTGGCTTCAAGCCGTGAGCATAACCCAAGTATTTCTTGTGCAGAGACTGATTCAAGTGAGATTTACCAAAAAAGAAGGTAAAGTCAATTTACAAACGACAACAAAATGTACAAATGAAAAAACACATTATTACCAAAATATGAGCACATGAGTGTCTTTTTTTAAAGATAAAAATTATATTAGAAAGTTATCTCATTCTAATTATATTCAAGTTGTTGATCTAGAAATAAAGAAAAAATAAGCAAAATTATCTGAGGATAATTTATTTCAGATTTGATCTGAGAAAGCAAAAAGTATTTCAGTAGATTCAAAGCCACACCAAAAGATAGTTATGCAGCATGCCAATACTTGATATATCTTGAAATAGAAAACTTCCCAACACATTCAGTTCAACATCCACATATCACAACAAATAATATGTTCATACACGAAGCTAAAACAAATATAAAGCTTTATACATGCTTTATAATTCATCTACAATTGAACCTGTCAAGCTTATATTTCATCTGACTATTTCTAAGAAAAGTAGTAAATGAATGTAGTATGTAAAGATTACCATTATAGACAACAACCAAATTAATCATAAAGTAGAAATACTAACAAATTGTTTGTGCTAGTAAGACTCCCAAATTGAAGAGAGGCTCTGCTCATTTTTGGGTAAAAAGAATTGTCTGTTTTTCAAAAAGTATAAAAAAAAAAATAGAAAAATTACTTGGAACAAATGCACTACATATTCTAGAACTACTCATGTATGGATCAGTAACATCTAATTTAGATTAAAATTAGAGGATGCTCACATATACATAGAAGTGCAACCACACTTGAGAGGCAGAACTTGTTTTAGTGTCGAGATATGTTGAAACCTGCTAACTCAAATGAAAAAGTACAAACAACTGATCCCAATAATATCACAGGCAAGTAACTGTTATGTCATTTGGTACAGAGTAACAAAGTAGTGGCTCTTGAACAAAGAAGAAATTAGCTAAATCATAAATCCACAATCTCAGTGTTGGGTATAGAGATCGTCGTAGATATGGAAGTTCAGCAAAATTTGAAAGGGCATGTGTTTTTAGAAGCAATACACATGATTATTGCCTAATAGGAGAATGATAAAGGAATTTAATCACAAATGAAATAGTCCACCATTTATAGTATAATCCACGTAATATCTAGTACAACTTCTCTTTGTAGTGTTCACACACCCCTTCCTCAATAGATAAACAATTCTTGTGCTTGTTTACATCGTCATTCTTGTAGTGACAACTCTACTTGAATGAAACACAGAATTTCTCAGGGAAATAGGTCTAAGAGAATTACAATTGACTTATTACAACATATCGTATCCATAGTTCGAAAGAAAGTTCAAGTTTGCAATATTTATACCATCCATAAGCAAACCTCACTCTTGATTTGGTTATTAGCCAAGCACAATGCAACTCATTCATATGCATAGAATGATTCAAGTAAAATCTACGAAAAAAGAAGATCAAGTCAATTTACGAATGCCAGTTCAGCATCCACGCATGACAAAACAATTTGTTCATACACAAAATATAAATAAATATATGCTTTCCATCGGATTTTTAATTTATCTACAATTACTTGAAAACTCTTTCCACTTATTCCTGGCATTGGGTAGAAACCGTGAGTATAGCTACTGAGATAATCATTTATCATCAACATTTGATCAAGGTCAATAATTTTCTATATTTCCATTCTTTATGTAACTTAAATTACTACGCCTTCCAACTTTTTTTCCCTTATGCTAGCGCAGAAGTTCTATAAAGTGTAAAGCATGTATCAATAACCATCTTGGTCAAATAACTATTAAGAATCTATGAAAAATGTGAAAATGTATTAAAATAAATGTGTTAAATTACCAACACCAACGACACAGTGCAATAACTTAATTATACATTTAGAACCTATTCAAAGCAGCACCGAAGATAATCACAATGAGTGCAACTTACTTGAAATGCTTTCCGAACCATTTAGACATGTCTTGGTTAGTCACATCAGCTAATTTTATACCCATTTCCACATAATTCTCTCTTAACCAATTTCCAAAAGTAAAAGTTGATGAGTGTCTGTGAAGTCACAAAGTGGACACCATGTAATACTCCTATTTTTCTACTCCCAGAGACGAAAAAAATTGATTCAAGTTGCACCTATTTTCAATACAAAAGAAGATTAGAAAGAAGAAAAGATTCAAAAGCACAAAAGCAGATAATGTGTTGAGAATTACATATTCCTAAGAAATTATGAAAAAGAATCCTACAAAACTTACTCCAAGCAAATGAGAGTTTCCTATCTCCATATTACCTGAAAGCAAAAAAAAAAAATCATGTTGGATTGGCAAGGAGTGTCGACGCAAGAGACATATTAAAATTGAAATTACTTAACTTTTAGTGCTTTTGCAATTAAACTATCGCTTTAAATGTATTTTCTGCAAAGTACTCATTAAATGAGTTTCTCTCAGCATCAATGCATTCATTGGGACAACTTCTACATATAACAATAAAGTGTTATCCACTCTATTTGCATAACTTTCTTTTTTGTCCACACTATACACATTATCTTCTATCGTACAAAGAAAAACTGCTTTGAAACCTTATAAAAGAAACATACTTGCCAAGAACTTCTTAAATAAAAAACTCAATGTAAGAATCTGCATAAATGCACCAGTCTACACGTGAAAAACATAAATCCATTCGGGCTCATTAGTTGAAACTTGAAAGACATAGTGGCAGTGCAGTCCAAGTCCTATTAAACTTTTGTGAAATCCATTATCGTTCATAAATCATGTATGACACAAATCATGTATCATACAACTCAAATATACTTCTTAGTTAATGACGACATGCTAGGAGAAGTTATTTAATTTGCTGCTTGGCTGCTTCAGAATAATGTTCTCTACACCAATTTTAAATCTTAAATTCTTCATTACTGTTAGTAGACTATTTTTTTCTCAAGTATAATGTAACAAATTTTAGAAAAGATAAAAAGTACACAACTAAAAAACAGAATTAACCTCAGTCGGGTTCAAGGTAATGCCCTCTGCATCAATTTGACAGTTTAATTCCTCATTACTGCGAGTATGCTATTTTTTCGTAATATAGTGCATGTAAAGAAACTAAATTGTAATGTCGTCCAACGTAAAATATAGGGAAAAAATAGACAATTGAATTGTATAATCAACCAAAAAAATGTCTTCTCTTACGCCAAAGATACCTTTTATGTTTGAGGAACACGCCATGTATGTGATATACAATGACAACACATTACAAGTGCTTGGGCCTTTGTGAAATCACTAATCGTTGCCTCGTTGGTAACCCATGTATCATATAGCTCGAATACATCTCTTAGCCAATGACGATATGATAGTAGAAGTTGCTTCACCGCTCTTGTGGTTCAACATAATGCTTCCTGCATGAATTTTAGCCCTTAAATTCTTCATTACTACATAGACAGAAAATGATAATTCTACGTTTAAACCACAATATCCTTAAGAGTAATTGAGGTTAACTTTTTTCTTATTCTTTATACCATCAAATATGGATTTGTCTTCTATTTGTTAACCATAAAAATATGTGATAATGCAGATATAGGCAGAAAACAAATAGGAGAATATCTAAGTAAAGCTTTAAACTCAAATACATTTCAGACATTTTTCAGTTTATCAACAACTTTATTTGTCACTCTTAAGAAGTTGAGAATAAAATAAAAGTCTTTCATTATCTCTAGTCACATTTTAACAGTCTTTTAGTTAAGAACAAACTTATATCCCTTCCTTGGCATCAACTAATGCATTGCCAAAGCATTTACTTCAACAATATTTTGGGTAAGACATAATTGAACCAAGTAATAATTTAAATTATGTGATAAATGCTATCCTAACCCTTGACAATCTAAACAGAAGGAACCTTCAGCTAGCAAACAAATGTTTCATGTGCCTCAATAGACTTGATTTAGTGAATCATTTTTTCTGCACTGTCCAATGGTTGGAATATGTTCAGTTCGATTGCTGGCATCAAGTGGATTCCCCCCCCCCCCCGAGTGTCAAAGAAAAGATGGGAAATTGGAGTCTTAGAGAAGTTGATAGCCCCATCAAGCAGACCTAACACATGATTCCATCATGTATCTTTTTGGTGTGTTTAGGAAGAAAGGAATTTCAGATGTTTTAATATTATCTTAACTCTTTAGCAGTCTGAAATCCTTTTGCCATCTTAACATCTTTCGTTGGGGAAATTATCCCCTATAAATGATATATTACCCCTCTTAGATTTCATTAGCTTTCTCACTATGGCTAAGAGACCATTCTTTACCTGTGGCTAACTCCCTGATTAAATAAGATTTTCTGTTCTTGGGAGTTAACCATGTTTTTGAGTACGCTATTTGTATCTTCTTGATGACTTTAAAATACAATATCTTACTTCATCCCAAAAAAAGAAGAAAAAAACATGCAAATTGCCTTTGGACCCATCATATAGCAAGCTGCAAAACTCTGACACGACTTTCTTTCAAAATGTCATAAAAAAAGACAACAGAGAATGGGAGGAATATAAGTCATTACAATTATTCTTAGAACCTAAAAGAGGCTTCCTTTTCAGTAGCAAAAAAAATTCCAAACAAAAAACAGGATACTCCCTATAATTGGAAAACAGGAATTAGCAGGACAAAGAAGAAAATAAGAAATATATACATAAGTCGACAGTTGGAAAACTGTTATTCAAATCATCATATCTACTCAACGTTTAGATTAGAGAATCAAGCTAAACGACTGAGGAATCATCAATTAGTTTAACATAATTTCTCTTTCTAGTTAAGCTAAGCTCTCATGTTAAGTCGGTTTGTGTTATGTATTTTTGTCGCTATGACTACAAATAAGATGAACCTATTTATAAGAGAGATTGAGAAGCAGATGAAACATAACAGTTAAATCAGTAGTTGCCAGTGAAATGCTGAGCACTAAAATAGTGTTGAAGCTTTACTAAATCTTTATAACAAAAATATTGTGGCAGTAAATGATATATGCAATTGATTTGGAAGCATCTTTTCATATTGTAGTTAACAAATGGAAACCTTATGGTTTTCTTTGTCTTCATAAGATGTAGTCTAATATATTAGAAGGTATAAGAATCGTGGTATGTTTGTCACACTAAAATCACCGACATTTGAAATTTCAAACTAATCCATCTTCAATTGAAAGACACATGAATATTACAGTATGCAAAAGACATTTTTATGTACACACTTCGTTGTTGAATTTCTCAGGACAATGCATCACATAGTTACTCTATATGTCACTTAGTATAGAGCTTATTGTAAAACCAAAAAAATTAAACTCAGCATTTTGTATTTCTCAAAATGACATAGATGAAAGAGAAAAAGAAAACACAATAATTTACATCATACCCAGTTGAATCTTGAGTTCTTTGCTCAGATGTGTGACAAAAAAAATAATCTGATTGTACCCTTTTAGAATCGGACTTACCACTGAAAAATTCTGCACTCTTGTGCATAAAAGATGATGAAGAAGAGAGGATTCAACATAGAATTTTGTCCATGCAACATACCTACAACGACATACCAACAAAGTAGCAAAAATTGGAAGCAATATTATCAAAACAATTGAATATAAAATCAACAAAATAGGACCCAAAACTCAAACAAAAAAAAGAAGGAAAACTTACATTCATTAAGGAGAAGATGAAAAATAAAGCTCATAAAAAGGAGAGTGATTGCAGAACTTTGAATAGACGTCGTTTGCAGGGAAAGAGAAGCATAAACACGTGTTAAACAAATAGGCCCACAAAAGATAAAAGTAATCAATTGTCAGTGAAGTAAGTACACATATATATATAGTACCACTCAGATAACTTTGGGTACAACTTCTTATTGTAGCGTTCGTCCCAACCTTTGTTGGCTTATATAATAGACAAGCAGGACATTTAATGAACCTGTGGAATCTTATGATTCAAACAAACAATATTGCACCTTTTGTTGTATTGAATATAAGGGGTGATTGAATTAGAAATTTTACGCCTAAGAATTAACTTTGTTTTGTCAAAAACAGATCCAATATTGAAAGAGTGAAGGAGAAAGATCCTTAACCAGCAGTAAAAAGAACGAACAAAAACAGCAGAGCAATTAAAACAAAAGACTTACAAACTTAGCAGAAGCAGATTTGAAGCAGTCAAAGAAACTAAGATGGGAAAGAGTTTAAAGTAGATTGGAAGTAAGAGCTGTGGTTGTTGTTATTGGACTTTTGAGCACAGGTGGACAGTCGGTAAAAACCACCATAGATGCACTCTATACCTTACGTTATAGTTACAAACTTGAAATTGTAGAAACAGAAAATATTTCTATGATGCAAGCTCATTTTTATCATAATGGAGACCTCAGCGACCTGTGAGGTTTCAAAGCAGGCTTCAAACATCAAGTTAATAAGCACCTGTGAGGTTTCAAAGCAGGCTTCAAACATCAAGTTAATAAGCAGCACTTACGATGAGGAGAAACCCGTGTGACTTGCTGATTGAATCTGAATCTACTATATAGTTATCTAAGATATTTATTTTTCCTACTTCCCTACAGAGAAACAAACATCTGCTGACATATTCATTAAATATGAAAGTTAGCTTCACCCTTTTTTTCTTTTTAAGTAACTATGTTAGTTAGCATTGTTATGAAGCTAAGAACCGTTTGCAAATGGATGTTTCTCAAGTCAGACGAAACTATACTACACTATTTGAATGAAATTCGAAGGCTGAAGATGAATTTCAGTAATAGTAAAGATCTGCTTTAGAAAGGAAAGCTGTGTACTTTTGTACAGAAGGAAAAATCTTAAACCTCGATCATATATATTTAGCTGGTAACATTATATTTTGTTTCCCTAATTATAAATGAAAAAGAAAGTAAAATCTAGAAAATATGCATGGAAATAGACAACTAAGACTTTCCAAATCTAGAAAAGAAGAATAAAAATTTAATTTCTACCACAACTATACTGTAGTAATCTGGAGTCGTGCACAAATAACACTAAAGTGACCAACACTGTAGAACTTACATGCATGTAATATTATCGGACTGACAATTGTACTATAGAACTTACCTTTAAATCTTATAGATATCTTCTTATTAAACAATTTCTCATAACCAACCTCTGTTTAAGTCATCCTATGCTAAAATTCATGTGTTACATCTTCAACTATTTGCATCAATATGCCTAGAATCCAAATTGTTTGTATCTTGGCCCAAAAATTCATGTCTAATACCACTTCAACTTCAGTCTTCTTAAGGGGCCTTGAAGTTTGTCTAATCCAAACAAATAATGTAGTTGAACATAAATTTAGGTCTTACTTTGTAAATACCCGAATATGACGGAATTCACGTAGAAAGTGAATGGGCATTGTTTTAGGTAAGTTGATAGAAATGTTCTAGAGGGTATATGTTTGCTAGAATATAGTGGCCCTTCCATCAATCAATCGATCATGAAACAGCTCACCAACAGTTTGTAAAAGCGGTTCAAATACAATGCCCTCATGTGGATCAAGTTAAACCTTGTTACAAGTTTAACTTGCAACTTGACGATGATAATAACACTGAAATTAGTAAACTTGACGATGATAATAACACTGAAATTAGTAAATCGCTACTCCTTTAGCGTTTCCAATTAACAAAAGAATTATCAATTGGCACAAAATGAGAGTGCACCTCATCTCACTGAAATTCAAACTCTAACACACAAACTGTACTACCCAGTGTAAATCTTAAGAAACTAAATAAAAAGATACTTGTAATGACATTTTCATGTAGTGTATATGCGAAGTTGTATTCCTTTCTTATCGTGCTTAAAGTGATTTGATTACAAGCAAATTTTGAATGACACAACAACAAAGAGAAAGATCTTGGAATTTTACAAATATCTTCCAATAAGAATATCTATAAAATGTATGCAGTGTTCTGCAAATTCATTTAATAAAAGTTCGTAAGAATTATAAACAATCCCATAGCTCAAGGCCACAAATCAAGCATGAAATATATCTAAAACACGGGATAGAAACCTTTCCATTAATTGTTAGCTTCTCATTATGGAGTGAAGCTTCACAAAGTGAAATAAATACTTAGTTGGTGTCTTGCAACTTTAGAAGACAAAGCATAGAGGAAACAATGTATAGTCTCAGTGTCATTTTTATAATTGTTATCTGTGAGCAATCATCCCAAGTATTACATCATGTGGAGAAAGGCATACCTCATTTGAAAAGTGAATTTCTTTGCATAATCAGTTAAACCATTATCTTTTCTACCAAACTCCAAATTACATCCAAATTCTCAATTATAAAATTCTTCAATCAGCCAACTCATATAGAAAAAATGATCACAAAAAAGAATATTTTTTAATTTTCTTTTTTCTTACACAAATTAGCCAAAACATACTGCCTCAGTGCAAGAGAGGAAGAGAAGTGAATTGATTAACCGCAATTCTTTATATAATTTTTTCAACAAGTAAAATTCCAGTCCTTACCTCTCAATATGAGCTATGCTAGATCAGTATAGCAGTTTCTTTACTGTCCTTTCCCTTCTCTTCCACTTGGAACTCCAAATAACCTTATATAGAAACCAATCAATGTGGAGTATATGAGTACAACTTGAAATAATTCATAGCTTATCATTATCTTCAAAATGATTGAAACAAACAGGACATTCACATGAAGTTGTGGGTTTTTATGATTCTAACAAACAGGACACTTATGAACCTGTGGAATCTTATGATTCAAACAAACAATATTACACCTTTTCTTGTATTGAATATAAGGGGTGATTGAATTAGAAATTTTACGCCTAGGAATTTAACTTTGTTTTGTCAAAAAGAGATTCGATATTGAAAGAGTGAAGGAGAAAGATCCTTAAGCAACAGTAAAAACGGAACAAAAACAGCAGAGCAATAAAAACAAAAGACCTGGAAACTTAGCAGAAGCAGATTTGAAGCAGTCAAAGAAAATAAGATGGGAAAGAGTTCAAAGTAGATTCGAAGTGAGAGTTGTGGTTTTTGTTATTGGACTTTTGAGCAGAGGTGGACAGTCGGTAAAAATGACCATAGATGCACTTTGTACATCAAAGTTATATACATATTTATTTACATTTTCAAACATGCATATAGGAAAATAACATACAGTTTATGATACTCAACCTAAGAATTCACAAAAAACCTAAGAATCGAAAGAATAATAGAAATAACTACCAATATAGGTTATTTTGAAGAGTTGGACACATTAAGGAAAAATTGGGGAAGAAGGGGAAGCAAAACTTACTGTAACTAAGGATTAGAGCAACTGTTGAGGAGAAATCGATGCAAACAATGAAAGAGCTAAACTGGATAGACATCAAACATACAGATCCCTAAAAGTGCCCTTGTTCATCCGGCAGAAATCCCCAAAATTTAATGATGCTGGGGAGATCTTGAATGCTTCTAGAGTTGTTAAAACTCTTATCTCAAATCAGCCAGAAGAAATTTAACAAAATGATGAAGAAAGATGGAGCAAAAGTAAGGAAGAGGAAAGTAAAATTGCAGAGAAAATGAAGATGAGAAATGTCAGTCAAAGCAGCAAAAAAGGAAAGTAAAATTGTAGAGATAGCTAATATGCTACACGTGGATCGAGGTACAACACGTGTTTATAGGAAAAGCCATAAAGACTCATTCAATTAACAATGAAATGGAGCCCACTTTTGTCAATGCTAGTACAATATTTGTTCAATAAAGTGGGGGTACAACTTAAATTACATTTGGAACAAGTTTTTGGAGCTGTGTTGGTCCTTCACAACAATAAAGTGGGGGTACAACTTAAATTACATTTGGAACAAGTTTTTGGTGTTGTGTTGGTCCTCACAACTCCCTCTTCTAAATAAGGGTAATATAATACTAGATATGGGACCCCGTGCCAGCACGGGGCCCAATATATGTTACTGTTTCTGTTTTAATTTATATGATACATATGAAATTTGAAGTTAATCAAATTTTTAGTATGTTTTTATATATTTTAAGTTGCTAATTATTTTTATTTAGAGTATGTTTTACGTAAATATATTATAAATCACAATAATTAACAAGTTAATATAAAAAAAACTTATAAAAAATTCATTGACTTTTGAAATTTCATTTGTATCACATAAATCAGGACAAAGCGAGTAATATATATGAAAATTACATAAAACGTACTATAACTCACAATAATTAGCAACTTAAAATATCTATATATCTATATTTCTCCCAATTTATGCGGTATAGATGAAATTTTGAAAGTTAACAAAAACTTTTTATATGTTTTCAAATATTTTAAGCTATTAATTATTATGATTTATAATACTTTTTACATAAAAAATTTATTTATATAAAGTATAAAAGAAAAAATGTAAAAAAAGGAAACATAAATGTCAGCAGGAGTCCAATCTATGTTAATTTCTATGTTTTAATTATTGTAATACCGATTGAATTTAGAGAGCCAACTAAATTTTTTTAAAGGATTTTTTTTATAAATTTTAAGCTGTTAATTATTATAATTTATAATATTTTTATTAATTTTAAACCAATATATGTTTTTCTCTGTCTCAATTACATGAGACATATGGAATTTGGAGAGTCAACTAAAATTTTAAAATATGTTAAGTTGTTAATTATTATACCTTATAATACTATTACGTGATTTTCAAATAAAATATGTAATTTTTTCATTTCAATTTATATGTCATTGATATAATTACATATATTAAGTAATGAAGAATTAATGTGTAAATTATGTGACACCTATGAATTTTGGAGTGTAAATAAAATTAGTTATATGGTTTAAAAAAATTAAAGCGGTTAATTATTACAATTTATAATACTTTTTATATAATTTATATATATATATATATATATATATATATATGTATATATATATATATATATACATATATATATATATATATATATATATATACATATATATATATCTTTATGATAATGATATTAGTATTATAATAAATTAAATTTTATTATTTTTAAATTTATGATCTCAATTGTCAGCCTATGCCACATTATAAAATGTTCCAAAGTAGATATCAGATTTACAAAAATGTCGATGCCAGCTAAAGTAATAAAATAACATCTAAGGGCATGAACCTATATATGTATATATAAAGCTGAATATAGACAATTTGATGTGGCATCTCTCTATGACCAGTATTTCTATTCATCTTTTTTCTCCTTTTTTTGACATTTTATCTTTGTTTTGTATTTTAAAAAAAAAAGTATTTATGTCATACCCGATTAATTATGCCCTTTATAACATCCATTACTCTACTATAGATTTAAGTAAATGAAAATGGAAGATGAAAAGATAAAAACTATTCATTTTTTATAACTGTTTATAATTATTTAGCCTATAAAATAAAATAAAAAAATAGTTGAGCATTTGTAACAAATAAGAACAAATTTCTTCACTTTGGCTCTTCTTCTTCTTCTGACGCTGATGATCAATATATGGTATCAACTTCTGTCGCTAAGATGTCCATCAAATTTCTAGGTCATGTGACTTTTTAACAAAAGAGAAAGAGAGAATATCTCATGATTCTTGTGAAGACACTCATGTAAAGAAAGAGATTATGTAACAAAAAATTCTTTTCAAAATAAAAGACTTTTTGAAAAAATGTTTATTCCTCCTACAAGGAGAGAAAATTCATTGTGGTTGAGAAATTTATAAGAAGGCTGATTAGTGTTTCAAAGGGTAAGAAAAAATACTTGGAGAAAAAATCATTCTATTTATGGAGTTCGTATCAAATTAGGAGGAGAACAAGCAAAAATTTATTTTGTCATTTGAAAAGAGAGAAAATTAGATATTATTTCTTTCAACGTCATTATTCTTCTAATTTCTTTCTTCTTTTATTTTGTCTTAATTTTTTGTATCTTTAATTATTTGTTTTTTTCTTATTTATATTTAATTAAAGTTTATATATATATTCTTAAAAAAGAATTTAAAAAGATGATCATATTTAGTTCCTTTCCTCATCAATGCTATTAATCTCATAATTAGTGTTATTTATATTATTTTCTTAATTACTTTTTTTTCTTTCATTTAATTATTTATTTGAAGAAATTAGTTATTATAACTTTATAAGAATTACACATGTATTTTTACATAATTCATTTATTATTTTTAAAATTTTTGGATCATTCTTCATCTTAAAGTTTCTATCTATATGTAATAATAAAGCTAAAATAGAAAATGTGGGGTGACACCTTCTTAACAATAGATACTTATTTATTCTTATCAATGTTTCTGACATTTTTTGTTATTTTTTCCTTAAATTAATTGTTGCCTCGATTTTTAGTTTTAGTTTTATTTTTTTAGCATTTTCTAATTTTAAAAGACTGAAAAATTTATATTGAAAATTTACAAAATATAAAAAATGATTTATTTAACCCCTATCATCATCAATATTATTATTAATTTGTTTTACTTCTTTTGTTAATCTTCATTTCATCATTAATGTAATTTATATCACTTTCTTATATATATATATATATATATTTGTGACATTTCTTAGAAGTTAGGATTACTATTTATTTAATTTTTAAAAATTTTGAATTCTTTTGTCATACTGAATACAACATGTTTTATTATAATTACATTTAATATATTAATCAATATGTTGTACGAATGAAAACAAAATTATCATTTCACAAAAACAAAGGTTAAAATATAATTTATTATGATTAAGGAAAGATAAAATTATTATTCCAATATCCATAACCATATATAATACATTAAAAATTAATTGAAAAGCTGTAAATGGAAAAAATATCAGCATTTAAAGAATCATTGTTTTTAAATTTTTGGATCATTTCTTCTTCTAAAAGTTTCTATCCATATGTAACAATAAAGTTAAAATAGAAAATGTAGTGACACCATTCTTAGTAATAAATGCTTATTTATTTTATCATTTTTTTCTGACAATTTTGGTTATATTTTTCTTTAAAATAATTGTTGCCTCGATATTTTTTTTAACATTTATTTTTAATTTTAAAAGATTGGAAATTTTATGTTAAAAGTTTTAATAATAGAAAAAATGATTTATTTAACTTTTATTATCATCAATACTACTAATTTATTTGACGTTTTTTCTTAATCTTCATCTCATCATTAATGTTATTTCTATAATTTTCTTAAATCACTTATTTTTTCTTTTTTAACTCTTTTATATATATAAAGTTGGATATGTAAATGATGATGTGACATTTCTTAGAAGCTAAGATTACTATTTATGTAATTTCTCCAATTTTTGAGTTCTTTTGTCATACTAAATACAATATGTTTTATTATAATTACATTCAATATAGTAAACAATATGTTCTAGGAATTAAAACAAAATTATCATTTCAGAAAAATAAATGTTAAATTATAATTTTATTATGATTAAGGAAAGATAAAGATATTATTTCAATATCCCATAACCACATTCAATACATTAGAAATTAATTGGATATAATTGTAAATGGAAAATGAATCACCATTTAAGGAAAATAAATGTTTGCAATACCATAATAATTAAGGAGAGAGTAAGATATTATTTTAATATCCTATTTTGGAATTTTAATCGACTACTCAATTAAAATGAAAATGCATTTAATAACATAAAAAAGTTATTAGTTTAATATTTTTTTCTCATTGTACTAATTCAATTCAATCAAACTTAATTTTAAACATAAAATAACAGCTTCATTTTAATTGTTATCAATATATTTCAAAAAATTATCGTGAAAAGGCTTTTCTTGCACCTTATTTTAATTTTCATATACTATTATTATTTTTTCTGTCATTTTTCAATGAATTTTTATTTCGATTTAAAATTTAATGTTTATTCTTAAAACTCTGATGGTACAAATTAAGGTGGAGTAGAATATAATAAATGATGATTCTTCTACTAAATAAGAAGATATAACGAAATTGAAAGGGTGAAATATTTTTTTTAAAAATGGATAGGAAATTCTATTAAGGTATCATTACGTCATTATTCAATATATTTTTAATATAATTTCATTTGCTGATGCATTTGTTTAGTACTTCCTCTGTCCCTAATTACTTGTTTACTTTTCCTTTTATAGTTGTCCCTAATTACTTGTCAATTTTGACAAATCAAGAAAGAAAATTTTTTGTAGCTATTATACCCTCAATTAAATGACTAATTACTTTGAAAATTGCAGAACTTTTCATCTACTTCATAATTAATAGGGGTAAAATGATAAACTCACTATGTCATTAATTGATTTCTTAATAAATGTGTCAATTTAAAAGTGGACAAGTAATTAGGGACAGAGGGAGTATTACATTGTTACATTATACGCGTCCAAGATGTTTGATCATAAACGTGAAAACTACTAACACAATTTTTCTGGGTTTTTTTAGAACCTAAATATTCTGTCCCATATCAGTCAGCAACTCAAAAGGTAGGTTATTACAACATAATCCTGATTAAAATTATTAAATTTGATAATCTATTTTTTCAAATGTTTTAGTCACTAACCGACCGTACAGTATCCTTTTTATCTTATATAATGATATTTGATTGATCATAAAAAAAAAAAAATTAAAAAAATTCCAAAGTACAAATATTTATCCTATGTTCGACAATCCACATGAAGGTTTTGAACATGCATGAAGATTAAAATAGTTAATGTTGGATATAAATTTAAATATGAATTATAATAATTTTTTTGTATAATGCACAATATTTTAAAACATTCTTTTTACAAAATTATGGTTGAAGAAGAATATTTTTTACTCCCCGAATGGTAATGTCACTACATAAATTAGAACAAATTAAATAATGTATTAAAATTTGTGATAAACTTAATTATATATGGCAATTGATATTAGTATAGCATAAGAACAAGTTATTAAGAATAAAATGAAGAATTTCCCAAAAAAAAGGACTAAAAATAAAGCATGAGATAAATGGAAAAAAAAATTAATGTATGTTGCTTTCCTTTTTAGTTTTATAAAAAAAGAATGATACCAATCTTCATATTATTAAAACAAATAATAATATTACGATTAAACAACATAGTAAATATAAAATTAATCAAAAATATTTAATTTAAATGATCGCGCAAAGTGCGGCCAAGTTCTCTAATTTAAAACAAAAAAGTAAAATTCAAATGGGTCTACTATAGAATTCCTAGAAATCAAACTTGAAAAATTATGTTAAAAATGGAAAATAAAAAGTGAAATAAATTTAATTGAGAGTTATCCTTCGTCTGTCCCATTTTATGTGACACTTTTTATTTTCGAGAATCAAATAGTTTAAGTTTGACCATAAATTTGCGTATGATATCTTCATTTTTTAATTTTTTTTTGGAGAAATTAGATAAATAGTAATCTTAGTTTCTAAGAAATATGACATCATCATTTACATATCCAACTTTTATATATATAAAAGAGTTAAAAAAGAAAACATAAGTGATTTAAGATAATTATATAAATAACATTAATGATGAGATGATGATTCAGAAAAAACGTCAAATAAATTAGTAGTATTGATGATGATAAAAGTTAAATAAATAATTTTTTCAATTATTTAAATTTTTAACATAAAGTTTCCAATCTTTTAAAATTAAAAATAAATGTTAAAAATAAAAATAAAAATCGAGGCAATAATTATTTTAAAGAAAAATATAACCAAAATTGTCAGAAAAGCACGTGTACAGAAAGCAGTACACATTCCAATGTGTAGAAAAAGTAGAAGTAGATGAAGTTACTTTAGTTCATCTTTTTGGTGGGCCTCAATGTACAATTTCTATAGCTTTTAGTCCAACTCTTTAGTGCAATGTTGATCCTCCCAAACTCCCATTTCAAAGTAGAGAAGAATTGCAACTAATAATATTTTAGGTTGAATTGCAACTTAGTCAGAAGGTTATATTTTTGAACAAACACTATAAGTTGCAATTCTTATCATGTTAATATAATAATAAAAAAATATTTTAAAAATATCAATTAAATTTCACATTGCTTGAATTTCAAGAATAAACATATATCATATAAATTGAGAGAGTATGTATGTATGTAGGAGTTTATGGATGATTTTCGATTTTTGATTACATGGAAATAGAAACAAAACTTATGTAATTATTTGTGAAGATTACGGATGGTCTTTCTATTATATTTTCTTGTTGGAGAATATTAGATACATTTAAGTGTTTACGAAATTACAAAATGATGAAACTATTGAGAAGAGAAAAAAAATTGATTTTATACTCTTTTCGTATTAGTTATTTTAGTTTTTTTTACACATTCTTTAAGAAATTATTAATAAAAATGATAATCTACTAATTTACTCTTTAAGATATTTAATTTTTTATAACTTTACAAATTTTGGTTACACTTTAAAACAAATAATTGCTAGGGTAATGAAAATTAAAGAAATGATAGTTTAATTTTGTTAATCGATAAATAATTTTAATAATTATTTTTAGTAATTTATATAACTAATATAGGATAGAAAAATAATAGCAAATGTTAGGAGTATGATGAATTAGGCTAAATTTTATACTTTTAAAAGGAAAATACTAAATTTGAAATAATGGTTAAAACAAAACAAAAAGTGGAAAAGTTAAAATAAAGGGAAAAAGTTAAAAAGTAAGAGAGAGAAGGAACTTTAACCCATTTTTTTGAAAAAGAGACCCAAGTAAGTAAGGCCAAACATATATAGTACAATTCATGATCCCTTTGGTACAATTTAATAGTGCAGTGTTGGTACACCTCAACTCTCACTTTTAATAAGCAGTAAAATAATATATATATATATATATATATATATATATATATATTATGTGAATTTTCTACATTTTTACATCTTTCCCACAAGTAAAATTGACTATGGGGTGATTTAACTAAATTATTTTAATTTATTATTATTTGATTTTAATTTAATATTATTATTATTATTATTATTTTTAGTATATTAATCTCTCTTCATATTTATTGAGGATAAGGATTAAAACTTATACTCCCTCCATTCCTTTTATGCTTGCATATTAAGCTTTTCAAAAGTCAAATTGCATGATCTTTGACCAATAATTTAAGATGTATTTTCTTATTATATTTATATGAGAAGAATTGCAACTTATAATATCTTTATATAAATTTTAAATCTGAAACTAATTCTTATTTAATTTAGCTCCAAAAATTAGTCAAATTGATTCTCATATAATAAACAGTGAATAGTAAAAAGGAACATCTTGACTTTTTTTAAAAAGTAACAACTACTTTGTTTGTTGGGAAAAGGGACAAATATATCCTCGAACTATCGTAAATGGTATGCAGATACCTTCCGTCATACTTTTGGGACATTGGTGCCCCAGTCGTCCAAAAACTAGAGCATATATGTTCTTCACTCTAAACACAAATAAATCTAACTATAAAGTCTGAGTCCAAAAGGAATGGACTAGACAATAGAGGACCCATGGCAGCCTGGAGAATTGGCTCACCTTTGAATTCGGTCTCGATGAGTGATCTCCTAACTGAGGTCTGTCAATAGCAGCCTGAAGATGCCATAAACTCAATAAAGAACGAGCAAGTGCAATATCAGTACACAACCACAGTGTACTGGTAGGATCACACGACTACTCCCATAAGCACAATATATACGACGAACAATTACAACACAGTAAGCACACATATACATAATACAATTCAGTTATCATTTTAGAGCAACATACAATCTCTTAACATCAATGATAGGTAAACAAGAACATAATAATCACAAGTGGTCCTCTCGTGGAACCCACTCCCAAACTGTTATGTGTCGGAACGTGACACCCGATCCAATCAACACAACCATAGTCACAATCACATCCATAAGGAACAATACTCATTATCATACAATCAAGTAATAGGTTCATGGCATGTATTGAGACACACATCATCATTTCATTAGATTGATTCACATTTTCTATTCACATACATGCACGCATACAATGAAACAATTATCCGGCATATATCACACAACAGAAAATCAAACCATCACCTACCTTGAAACCAAGCTTGAATCCTCCTAAGACACTTGAGTCTTCCCTTTCCGGATTCTTTTCGCTTGTTCTTGGTCTACAAACGAGTAATTTACGCAAGGATCAATAATTAAAGTCTAATTTACCCGGATTATAGCAAACCCAATAACCCAAGACCAAACTCATGATCCTAATGTTCAGCTAGGGCTTTTCTCCACCATTAACTTCAGGCCAAAACCCTCCCCCAATGATAATTACCCAAGATTCTAAGTTCTAGGAATCAAAATATAGATTAGGGGAGTAATATCCTTACCTTTAGCATTAGAAATTGTGGAAAACTGTCAAGAATCGCCCTGGGAACAAAGTTTTGCAGAAAATAACGATTTTGGGGTTTTTTCTAGCTTAAGTTCGCGACTGGCCTGCCACGACGGACCCCATCCCATCACAGCGGCCCCGCAATGACAGGAATAATCACGCTCCGGCGGCTTGCACATAGACAAAAGCTCGGAATTTGAGTTCCAAGCTCCCATTTACAACACACCTTCAATCCTTGATGTTCAAAGACTACCCTTTCACGCCAAGATCAATTTCAGGGGTTCTACTCGCCCGAATTCGATTCCGTAAAGTCGTGCAGACTCCTTATCGTCTTGGCTATCTACTCATGTGATCAAATTCATAATTAGATCCCCCATTCATTACCAGATTTCTCTAGACCTCACCTGACTCAAATTTCGTCCAAGTCTGGGCTAGGCAAGAAATTTCCAAGTTACTACCCAAAAATTTTCTGGTTCAAATTCCTTCCCATTGGCTTTTCCATAACGACGGAAATATGTTACATCCCTCCATCTCAATTTATGTGCACCATTTTCTTTTTGTCCATCTCAAAAAGAATATACATTTTCTTATTTAATAACATCATCGTCATTCTGTCATTATTGGGTTTCACTAAACACTTTACCAAAGTATGAATTATGAAGCAATTCGATAAACATAATAAAGTCTTCACTTAATACTTAAACTTCGTATCTAGTCAAATAATGTCACATAAATAAAGACGAATGAAGTAATAAAATTCCATTAATTTACTAAAATAAACAAATAAATATACATTATTTTATGAGAATTGGACAATAAACACGCACCCATCTACATTTTCTTGCCTACATATGGTAATGCAATTATATAACTGATTTTAACAAAATCTTGGCACGTGAAAAAGCCAATAACAACATCTCCCGCCTTTTTAACTAACTGAATTTTATTTACATATAAGTAACCGCTGAGTTTTGCTTCTTCTTCTTCTTCTTCAGAGATTCAAAATTTACAGAAGAAGAAGAAGAAAAGCTTAAGAACCAACTTTCATGAAAATGGCTCTACGGGTGTCTGTTATTGTTTCCAACATTACCCTTCTCTTCTTACTCTCCCTTTTGATTTACTACAGTATTCTTGGTAAGCATCGCATCTTCATTTCTCTGTTTTCTCTTCTTCTTTTTCGATTTTCTTGAGTTTCGTTAAGAATCTTTGATTTGAATGTTTTTACAGTGAGAAGGATGATGAGGCTAAGAAAAACCAGGGAGAACTTTGATAGCTATCTGAACGAAACCCATTTAGATCGTATATTTGTGAAATCATTACAAGAGAAAACAGAGTACAAAGCTCCACTGAGATATTCCAACAATGGAGGAACTGAAATGCTTGAATCTCTGAATCGAAGTCAATTTCATCTCGTCTTTTTGGCATCAGCTAATCCATATCAACGGGAAAACGGCACTACGTTTGAAAGACAGAGAGAATTCATCTTGGATGTTCGTCTGAATTACACACCAGTTCATCTCATCAATTGGATTCTTGTTGTCAACACTTTCATCTTCGTCGTGCTTCTTTCCTGCTTCTTATTCATTTATATATGGTATACATACATATATGCTTCTTCTTCTCTCTTCATTATTAGTTCCCCTGTTTCTGAATGATTCCCTTTTCTCTTCATTATTTGTTGATTGCAGCTAGAGAACAATTTTGATGCATTGTGAAATGGAGCTGCAAGTTGAAGAAATGATGAATACTCAAATTGGATTGAAGTTAGATACGTATTTCTGTACTGAGAAACACATTTGTCGAATTAATATCTCATTCTTTTTGTAATGAAACTGAAAACAGTCTTGTTTTTCATTCTAATGAAATGAGTGTCTTCACTCATCCATATTACTTCTCTCTTTGCTTACCTCTTGTTTTCTTTTTCGTTCAATTATCATATTATTTGTTGATTACCACTTCCGCTTCCTCACTAATGTACTTCATTTTCATACATGTTTAAAATGTTTTACTTGAAATGAGGTCTATGGAAATTGTCTTTCTAGCCTTCAACTTTGATCAAGTTTTTGAAAGCTTAATGATATTTACTTTTTACGTTTAAATTTGTTTGGCTTATATTTTACTTCATACTGAATTTATGAAAGTAAATAAAACTTTTAAATTTTATGGTATAATAAATAAATTAAAAATGAAAGTAAGTCAAACAAATTGAAATGGGTAAACATTTTTTTCTTTTTGAAAGTGCTTACTTTTGTGTTTGACCAAAATTTTGAGAGAAAAATAAGTGAATTTGGTAATAGCAGAAGTTGTTTTGTTAAAAAAAAAAGAAGAGAACCCCAAAAGTAATTTTCCTAAAAGCACTTTTGAAAAATATATTTATTAATTTTTTTTTTGCTCAAATACTAATGGTTGTTTGTAAAAAAAATAAATAGACAGAGATGTTTATCCACATTCACACGAGCCTAGTTTCCAATAGATAAATACCATAGGTTATGATCTTCACCGTATTAGTACATTTCACAATACAAAATGTAACCTTTTTACATTAAATTATTCTTATTTATATATTTGATGTCAATTTAATAAGCGTTATTTTTATCATATTAAACTCACTTTTGTTGAGTAAGGATAAAAGTGAAAATTAATACTATCTTTATCATTTAAAAGTAACAATTATTTCATTTGTTTTATATTTCTTGATTTTTATTAATTTGACCCAGTCTTTATAAAATAAAATAAAAATTAAAGGTGTATTTTATTAAATTGACTTTATTGATGATGTTTCAAAATTCTAAACACTATCAGTCTATTCGTCCCAAAATAAGTATCACCGCAGAAATTCAAGAAAATAATCATTTGTATATTTTTTCAATTACACCCTTATACTCCATTTTATTTAAAAAAAAAAAACAAAAAATAGAATTCAATTTTCAAGAGACATTTAATAAAAAGAGATATTCTCTATGTCCCTAATTACTTGTCCACTTTTCATTTTTTAGTTGTCCCTAATTACTTGTCCATTTTGACAAATCAAGAAATGACAATTTTTTTTTACCTATTATACCATCAATTAATTACTTTGAAAATGGTAGAACTTCTTGAAAATTTTAAGTTTTTAATTCATTCACTTCACAATTAATTGGGGTAAAATGGTAAATTCACAATGCCAATAATTGTTTTCTTAATAGATGTGTCAATTCAAAAGCGAACAAGTAATTAGGGACAGAGAGAGTAGTTTAGTAAACTATACATGTACTTTATGTGGTTATTCAATACTAATGTCTCATTTGGTTAGGATTGTTATTTTATCCTCAGTGTGGTATAAAAATAACACTACAATTCAGGATAATTAATTTTGGAATAAGTTATCCTGTGATATTATGCCAACCAAAAATGAGAAACATATTCTAATAAAATTCTGAAATTAACTATCTCTTATCCCTCATATCAAATGGACCTTCTATGTGCAATATTTGTGTAATATTATATAAGCATTGTTGTGGAAAAAAATAAGGATAAAATTACAAGATGATGAATCAAAGTACATCACTATATTTATGTAGCACAATTTAAATTTTGAAAGTCAACTAGTTTAATTTTGATTATGAATTTGGACATAAAATCTTCAAGTTTTTTTTAACATATATGAAATCTATGTAAAAAATGTTTAAAATCACAATAATTAATCATTTACTCCCCCCGTTTTAAAAAGAATGACCTCCTTTCCTTTCTAGTCTGTTTAAAAAAGAATGACTTTCTTTCTTTTTTTGGTAACATTTTAATTTCAGCTTTCCACGTGGCATGTTTAAGACTACAAGATTAAAAGACAATTTTGTACATTTGACATAACTTTAATTTATGACCACAAGATTCAAAAGTCTTATTTATTTTTTCTTAAACTCCGTGTCAAATCAAACTAGACCATTTTTTTGTGAAACGAAGGGAGTACTATATTTAAAAAACAAATAAAAAAATTAAATAAAAAATTTATTTGAATCTTAAAATATCACATAAATTAATACGGAGGAGTATACAACCATACATTACTAGAAGAGAGTAAGCTTTTGCATTCTCATTCACAAAATAACTGTATTTTAAAGAATTAGCGCCAATTTGAACAAATCAAAAACCAACTTTTAACTAACCATCAAGTTGAGTATATATATATATATATATATTAGATTTTAACTAAATCAGAAATTAACTAATTAGTTGCAGCTATTAGTCGACTAGTTAGTTACACTGTTAGTGCTAAAAGTCATGACATGCCAGCTGTATTAAGTTAGTTGTTAGATATTTTGTTAGAGAAGTTAGTTACAGTTTTCTGTTTATATGTATGACTTAACTAATGAATTGAACACAAGTTTTCATTCTCCACAAATCACTCTTCCCTGCAACTCTTTGTTTCTCTCAAGTGTTCCATAACAATGGAATTATTTTGAATTTTAGCATGGTATCAGAGCAAGAAGATCTGAGTTGATTCTATGGACATTGATTCTTCTCCAATACTCCGTTTTTTCGAATATCAGTTTACTTTGATCGATAACTCTCTGCAACAATGTCGGATATCGATCACAATCATGTGTTGCACCTCCAAGCTTCTGATACGCCTGGATCTGTGCTTGTTCTAGTTCAGTTAACAGGAACTGAAAACTATGGCCTATGGAGTAGATCTATGAAGATTGCTCTTCTCGGAAAGGGGAAATTAGGGTTCATCAATGGAAAATGTCTGAAGGAGTCTTATGCAGAGCTAACAGACCAGTGGAAAAAGTGTGATGCTATTGTTCATTCCTGGATCATGAATTCTGTCAGAAAGGATTTACTAAACAACATTGTGTATGGATCCAGTGCACATGCAGTTTGGGACGATTTGCAGGAGAGATTCAACAAGGTGAATCGAGTCAGAATCTTCCAGTTGCACAGGGAAATATCAACTTTATCCCAAGGTACAAGTTCTGTATCTGTCTATTTTTCAAAGTTGAAGGAATTATGGGATGAATATGACATGCTTGTACCAAGTCCTAGTTGTGGATGTCCCAAATCTAAGGACTATGTGCACCATTTGCAAGACCAAAAAGTACTACAATTTCTCAATGGCCTTAATGAATCGTATGATCAGACTAGAAGGCAGATTCTTCTAAAATCTGCTGCTCCTACAATTAATCAAGTGTATGCTATGATAATTGAGGATGAAGGTGAGAGATCCATGAGTGTACATAATGTCACTGATGGCAATGGAGGTCGTGAGCCATTGGCTATGCAAGTTGGCAGTGCACGTGGTCCTTCACACTACAAGCCACCACTAGTGTGTGATCATTGTCATATGAAGGGTCATACCAAGAGTCAGTGCTGGAAAACCATTGGCTATCCTGGAGATAAAGGGAAGAAGAAACAAGGTGGTTTTAGAGGCCAACCATTTGCTAATGCCAACAATGTTGTTGGATCTGGTGCCATGAATACAGGAACATGTCTTGGTTGCCAGATGCAGTTTCAGCAAGGAGGACAGATGTCCAAGGGACCTTGTGATGCAGCTGATAGCAAAGGACCATATTTCACTGAAGAACAATACAAGCTGCTTGTTAACCTACTTAACAAAGATGCAAAGGAGCAACATGCAAACATGACAGGTATAATTACTTGTCTAATGTCAGGAGTTCCTTGTAGAAAGTGAATTGTAGACTCTGGAGCAACACATCATATTTCATCAAGTTTAAGCTTAAGGTAGGCAGGTATATAATTCTAGTAGGAACAAGGTATACTTACCTACAGGAGACAAGGAAAATGTGACACATGTTGGTACATCAACTATATTGAAGGAAGGAACAGTTACTAATGTTCTTTATGTTCCAGAATTTAAGTTCAATCTTTTGGCAGTGTCAAAATTAACCAAGGAACTATCTTGCTCTATCAAATTTTTCCCTGATTTTTGTATATTTCAGGACCTTCACAGTGGCAGGGTGAAGGGGATTGGTAGAGAGGAAGATGGGCTATATGTGTTGAAGGTAAATAAAGTCATCTCAAAGGAAAAGAAAGCAATAAGTGCAACAACTACTTAAGGAAATGAAGAAGCATACAAGCTGTGGCACATGAGATTGGGTCATCCATCACAATCTATCATGAAGGCAATATCACCTGTAAAATACCATAATAGTAGTTCTATACATGATAAATGTTCCATTTGTCCTATTGCGAAGCAAACTAGATTGCAGTTTCCTACTAGTAGTTCAAGAAGTGTATCTCCTTTTGAACTTATACACATGGATCTTTGGGGTTCTTATAAAATTCCTACTCTTGATAAGAAGCATTATTTCCTGACTATTGTTGATGATTATACCAGATTCACTTGGGTATATTTGTTACAGTTAAAGTCTGATGTGATTATGATATACAATTCTTCAACATGGTCAAAAATCAGTTTGGAGTCATGGTTAAAACATTAAGGTCATATAATGGCACTGAGTTTTTCAACTCTCAGTGCACCAATCTCCTACAACAACTTGGTATTGTTCACCAAAGTAGTTGTGTCTATACCCCTCAACAAAATGGTGTTGTTGAGAGGAAACACATACACATTTTAGATACAGCCAGGGCACTCAGGTTTCAGGGTGGGTTTCCTTTGAAATATTGGGGTGTTTGTGTGAAGGCTGCAGTCTATTTGATCAATAGAATGCCATCTGATGCATTAAATGGACACATTCCCTTTGATCTTCTGTATAAAAGGAAGGCAAGTCTAGAACACATTAGAGTTCTAGGATGTTTGTGTTATGCCACTACAATACCAAAACCTGAAAAAATTGGTGAAAGAGCCACAACTTCAGTTTTGATGGGCTTTTCTGAAACTCAGAAGGGATATATACTCATGAACATAAAGACCAGTCAGTTCTTTGTGAGTCGAGATGTTTCTTTTAGGGAAGTTGAATTTCCTTTTCTAAAAGGCAATCTTGAAAGTACAGTAAGGACTGCTAATGATGTTGAAACATGGAATCTCATGGATACCACTCAGGTTGCACCTGCTCCTTTAGAACAATCAGATGTTCATGTTCTTGTTCCTGATGATTCTCCTGATGGCACTGCAGATGCATCCACCTGTGGAGTTCATGATAACACTCATGTTGTTGCAGATGCAGGTTGTGCTTCTCCTACTGATGATTCAAATATAGAAGGTACTGCTCCAGCTTACACAAGGAAATCCACTAGGAGAGCTCAAGAACCAGTTTGGTTGAAAGATTATGTGACCACAAAGAAAGCCAACCTTTAATCTCTTTCAAACTACTTGAGCTATGATGCAACATCTCCTAAATACAAACCCTATTTGGCTAATTTTTCTACATTGGTAGAACCAAAATGTTTCAATGAGGCAGTTCAAGATACAAGGTGGGTAGAAACTATGAAGCTAGAAGTTCAAGCTTTAGAGGATAACAAAACTTGGAAGGTGATGTCCTTGCCACATGGTAAGAATGTTATAGGATCTAAATGGGTGTACAAGATAAAGTACAAAGCAAATGGAGAGGTGGAAAGTTTCAAGGCTCGGCTGGTAGCAAAGGGATACCGCCAAAGAGAGGGGTTGGATTATCATGACACTTTTTCCACTGTGGCAAAAATGGTAACAGTAAGGTTTGTCATTGCTTTGGCAACTTTAAAGAACTGGAATCTTTTCCAAATGGATGTGTACAATGCTTTCTTGCAGGCATATGGACATGCCTGAGGGTTTCAGAAAGCAAGGGGAGTATAAAGTTTGTAAACTGCTGAAGTCACTCTATGGACTTAAGCAAGCCTCAAGACAGTGGAACATTAAACTCACACAAGCACTGTTGGATGCTGGTTTCACACAAAGTAGTCATGACTACTCTTTGTTCACAATGAGGGAATCAAATGACATTGTGATTATTCTTGTTTATGTTGATGACATGCTGATTACTGGTAGTAGTGGTTCTTTGATCAACAAAGCAAAAGGCACTTTGCATTAGAAGTTCAAAGTCAAGGACCTTGGTGAACTCAAATACTTTTTGGGAATAGAAATATTGAGATCACAACAAGGGATTGTATTGAATTAGAGAAAGTATGTGCTGGAATTAATTTTAGAATTGGGGCTAAGTGGAGCAAAACCTGTGGGGACACCTATGGAGATGAATGCTAAACTCACTACTGCAGAATATGATTTAGCCTTTGGAGTTTCAGATGATCCATTACTGGAGGACATAACTGCATACCAGAAGTTAGTGGGAAAGTTATTGTATGTGACCATAACAAGACTTGATATCAGTTTTACAGTGTAGACTCTAAGTCAGTTCATGTAGCAACCAAAGAAGTCACATTGGGATGCAACAATAAGACTTGTTAGATATCTGAAAACTGGACCAGGTCAAGGGGTTTTGTTGGCATCTAAAGGACCTCAAACATTGCCTTGTTGGTGTGATTTTAACTGGGCTGCATGTCCCTGTTCGCAACAAATTTCCTTAAGCGCTGAAAATCAACTGCAAGCAAAATAAATAAAAGAAAAATGTTATTTTTATTGATGAATCGTTGTGAGTACAATTCTGTTGTTCTCTTGATTCTCTCTCATAAGATTCTCCAAGATTCGAGGGCCTTTAATAGCGTATTTCTCGAAATATTGGATGATGTAGACCTCCTTGAGATGTTGTCGATCTCCGGGAACGTCGAAAAGCACTTCGTCGTTTCAAGTCGATCTCCGGGAAGAACTCTGTTGATGACTCCTTCGAAGAGCTATGCAGTTGATGGTGTCGCTTCCTCCAATTGCAGAATGCTTGCTGAAGAGCTTTCTTGATCCCCTTAGAATGTCATGTCCATCCCCTATTTATAGTTGTAGGGGTGGACAAGGTTGCTTGTGATTGGACAAAGGATGTCATTTTGACACTTGGTGGATTGTGATTGGTTCCTGCATTTGACTAGGACTACCACCTCATTTGGACACGTGGCATCACCTTGTTGGTCTTGGATGCCTAGTCACCGTGACACGTGGCATGAGTTTGGGCTTCAAGGTGAAATGGACCTTGGATTTGAATTTAATAAGATGGACTTATTTATTTGTAAAGCCCAAATTAATCATTCAGCCCAAATGAACATGGATTTAACTCAAATTTTGTATGAATTTGATCCAATACAATTTGTGTCTACAAATGCCCCTTACTTCGAGACTTGTCAATGTGTATGCTTGCCGAAGTTTGGCGACAAGACTTGAAGTATTCATGAATGTGTTTTATTTTTTTTATTTTTGAGACTTGTCAACGTGTAGGCTTGCCGAATTTGACGACGAAAGTTGGAGTCTTCATGAATGTGTTTTCCCTTTTTGAGACTTCAAGAGTATTTGTTTCTTGGCGTCGTATTCTAACTAGGCAACTACAAATGATTTGCTTGTAGTGATCTGGATTTTTTTTTAAACATTCTTGCTCGACAACCACGTGGACCCTCTATATTGATTTCAAATAGATGGGTCTAGTGAGTAGTAACATTATTTTTCGTCTGATCTTCCTTGCCAGGTGTGAGAAAAAAAACAAGAAGATTGATTGGATTTTGAATCAAATAAAAAAGAATATCAACTTTCCTTTATCCAAGTGAATGAAGATATTCTTCTTTCTTTAACTCTTTGGTTCATCCTTCCATATTGGTGTGACTTCAAAATGGACATGAAATATCTCAACCCAAATTAGATTTTTATTTTCCAAATCCACCTTATTATGCCTTGGGGAAGGATTAGAAATCTTTCACAAGAATCCCTATATAATCCTCTCCAATGCATAAAGAATTTTATCAAACAAAATTTTAGACGCTGCAAAAAACAAGTTATCCGAGTGTATTTAACTGTTCAGTTGCGACGTCGCTTGTTTTTTTATCAAATCGGGAGACATAGCCTCCATCATATCTCAAAAGAAACTTCAAGCAAAGTACTCTTGCTACTTTCTCAGGTAACTTAGACTCTTGTTTGGCAGTAACCCGTCTTGATGGTTCAGCTTTGCGCGCCGGTAGTGTAAAATCCATATCTAATTGTAGAAAAATTAAAATCGCAAGCCGTTTGGTTTTTCCGAAACTAGAAATATGGCACTACGACATATAAAATATTTGTAGCCAAATTCTTTTTCAATTGCTACAGTTTTGATCTTCAAGTTTGAACCCATTTCTGATTGACAGATTTGCGCGTCCGTAGTGTAAAATTAATTTCTAATTGTAGAAAAATCGAAATAGCAAGCCGTTTGATTTTTCCGAAACTAGAAACATGGAAATACGACATATAACATATTTGTAGCCAAATTTCTTGTCAATTGTTACAGTTTTAATTTTCAAGGTTGAACTCATTTCTGATGGTCAGATCTTTTTTTGTCTTTTGATTACTCCGATTGTATTTTCGCCAACATAACCTCCTTTTTTTTCCAGAGCCACGTTGTGCAATCTTGATTTCCAGCAGCTACAATGGATTTTAGTGACCGAGATGCGCCATACCCTTGCCTTGAAATCGTGGAGAACAAGCAACATTCGCGCGCCAAAGTTCTCACCATGAAAGTTCATCCTCCGGTGATCGGCGCCTTCCCAGTTCTTAGAAAGACGTTGGACACTTCTCATCATCTTCCGGAGTGGTCGTCAACAGAAACGAAGGATGTTACGGATGATTTCTCCGGCAACGTCACAACTGAAAAAGTTCTTCTCTTGAAGTCTTCCACTCATCAAAATGTTGTTGTTGCCGTCCCTCCTCGTCGTGATGAACATCTTAGCAGTTGGCGTGTTCCTTCTTCTGGGTTTGGTGAGGTTTGCTGTAAGACCCCGTACTTTTTCTCTAATCGTGCATAATATATGTGGCGTAGTATGACATGGTTATATGAGGTGTATATGACTTTGTATCAAACATTGGAGATTAAGATTGCAAGTAGGTGGCAATATCAAGGAACTAAACTAAAGTTTTAGGTCAAAGGGACCCCTCAAACAAAGTTCATGATAAAAGAAATGGCTCAGGTAGAACTTTGCCCGTTTGAAAGGTTTAGCTTGTCCCATACCTTATGGATAAGCCCATGAGTGTAAAACATGCTAAGAATAGTGTGTTATGAGGTATTATAATAGCACAAGGGTCGTATGTTAAGTTTGGAGGTCAAGAAAATTAGTGAAACTAAAGTCGGCAAAAGTTATCGAAGTTTCTCTAATAATATTTTCTTAACTTTGGGTCAAATGTCTTGGATGTTTTCTCCCCCATATACAAAGAGTTAGAAGGCCTATCACTCATTAAATCGAAGGCCTACGAGTCTAGTTTGCAACGCACAAAACCCCATATCCAACCGACATCAGAATAAAAAGTTATGAGGGTTTTACTATGGATTGCCGGGGCAGAATCCGGGTCGGGTAAAAAATGTGGTATGTCGGCTTACTCAACGTTTTAAGCCATGAAAACATTTCATTTTACTTCCAAAACCAGAAAGAAAGCCTAAGGTAAGGTTCCTATGGAGTACTTGCATGATGAAGGTCAGTTTTTGACGATTTCTACCATTAAAGATTGCCCCCGTGCCTAGAAATGTGATCTTTACACGTGTTAATCGTTTTCCCCTTCTATTAGCTGAGTTTGGAGCAAATTTTTGAAGATATAAATTTGTGGTTATTGGTGTTTCTTCATGTTTTACACTTGGTTAACTAAAGTAATCATCTCGGGACTCTTTTATGATTGTTTTTATGAAGTTCTACGGACATTTCGTCAAGTTGAGGCCATTTGGCAAATCTGCCGATTTAAGAACAATTATGAATTGTTTATAGGTGTGTACCAGCTGTGTATATATATTGTTTGCAAAGTTTAGGACGTAAGGAACAACTTTCGTGAAGAAGCTACGGCCATTCGAGCATTCATTGAAAAGGTATGTTAAGGCGAAGCTACGTCCCTCATTTTAGCACCAATCCTGGGAAATTCCTAAAACGCTGAATGTGATATTTTGCTATTCTCTTGCTAGAAAGACCTTCAATGAAAGGCATTGGGATCTCAATTGAATTATTTTCATGATTCTGTTATTTTGATATTTCACTCGTTCGGATAAATAGTGTGTTCGACATCTACACGTCATTTTATCAATTTCCTTGGTTATATGTCCGCACGTATGAATTCATATTCTTCCTTGGGTAATGTGAATTAAAATGTCACGCGAGACCCTTACTACTTGTGACCAGCCCTCTTTCTCCACTAAGGTTTATTAAAGAAAAACTTTAAAGTAGCTCATGACCTTCAAAACTCTCAAATATAATTTAAATGTAAACTATTAGAACACTTGGTTTTTGAAATATTTCTTTTATAAATTATCTAGGAACCAAGTTAGGAACTAAGTAAGTCACCTTAAACTTGTTATGAATATCAACAAGGTTAGGTTATCCTTCTAAAATTCGAGTTAACTTTTCAAGCTTATTTGGAAGAACATATCAAGTTCCATGAGATTGTTATATGTTATACGAAAGTTATTATGGGATTATGAGAACAAGACTACAAATGGGCCAAGATTGGCAACATGACAACAGTAACTCATAGGTGTTATAAATCCATGACATGACATGCTATGCATTTTACTCCTGAGCTATAATCGGGAGGTATGGGGCCTATTGCCTATATTTATACGTATGAGACATAGATGGCCACAAGTTGGCGAATATGATGCCGATTCGCTACCGGAAAGCACCACCATTGCTAGCATTTGGTTGGTTATGTCATGCATTTGCATATATATATATGTGTGTGTGTGTGTATTCACGACATACGATTATACGAGCATACCATGCATATTTAAGTAGTAGGGGGGCTAAAAGTCAATCATGGAGATTATTTGGGTTTCAGTTTCAGGTGGTATCTCTATTACCCTTTTACAGTAAATGTTTATGATTTTACTTTTTGCTTACATACCAGTACATTTTTATTCGTACTGGCGTCCCTTTGCCTTGGGACACTGCTTTTTGTTTTGTGTGAGCAGGTACAGGCAAAGACTCTAATTGACCCACCTGCTAGGATTCAGGTTCAGCTGTGAGTTGGTAAGCTCCATCTTTTCCTGGGGCTATCAAAGTTTTTTTACTTTTGTTGTACAGTTTGGGTATAGTCGGGGCCTTGTCCCGACAGTGCTTATGTCACTCATAGAGGCTATTGTGGACACAATATTCTGGGTTTTCTTTTTGTATGTTTCAACCTCCAGCCAATAGTCTTGGCATGTATATATAGGTGTGTGTGTGTAAGTAGGTATGTGTTCGGTTGTGGCCTCGTCGTCTAGATAGTACATCTTTATTTTTTTTCAGTTTGTCTACCATTGTTTGTATAGTTATTCTCTTTCAGGTCATGACCTCTGGGTCCAGACTTCATTTTTTAGAGGTTGTGCTGCCCAATCTTTTTGCCTCACAAGTTTTGTTTAGCTACTATGTTTCAGTGGGTAACTCTATGTATTAGGGTATCGGTGCCAGTTACGCCCCCTATTTCGGGGCGTGACATTCGCTATACATCTGTCTATTGGGAGTGGGTAGAGGATGTGCTTGCCCGCTGCAAGGAGACTTTGGATAACATCAAGACTTATGATGCTATCTTTGCTTCAATGTTCACATACGACCACAACAAAAACATTCTCCAGGCCTTTTGCGAGAATTGGCGTCCATACACCAATACGGTCTCTACCTTCGTCAGAGAGTTATCTATTTCTTTATGGGATTTAAGAACCATTGGAGGTCTTCCTGTTCATGGTTCCTTTTATGATGAAGTTATACCCTCGGCTAAGGAGTTGACACATGGAGATGATCAAGGGAAGTCTTTTATCCCAAGAAGCTGCTCCTTCTTGTTTTCGGCGTTCTACCGACTTACCAAAGGTGCAATCAATGAAGTCTCTTTTTGAGAATGGACAAAGTTTTGGTTTAGGGGGTCGAGAAAATATGCCGAGCCTTCGCCAAAGACGTCTAAGAATCGTACAAAACCATGGATGAATCATGATCCTTCTGGAAATATTGACATGAGATTTTTGCCTCGACCCGAAGAAGAGAATGCTCCTTTTGTCGAGCTAGGCGTAGAAGAATCATTCAGGGATGAGACTTATCTTGCGGCTTTTCTCGCATGTTGGCTTTGCAAGTTTGTTCTTCCTAACAAGAAAGCTGATTGTATTCGTGCTAGTGTCTTCAAAGTCACAAGCTTGATGGCTCATGGAGAAATATTTTCTTTGGCGGTTCCGGTCCTAGCAAACATCTATCGTGGCCTCAGGGATATATCCACTTCTTCAAACTTGGGTGCTTGCAATACATTACTTCCCTTCCATTATGTATATGGATGGATAGGTGAGTATTTTGAGACCTACTTCCGTGTTACCCGTCCTCAACGAGGTGTGAGAATGTGGCAAATTTTTGGAGAAAAGATGGCGAAACATTTTGATCTCGTTGACGCTCGCAAGTTATTTCAACAAGTGAATGTGCATGACCTCCACAATCTGGCCATGCTACAAGGAAAGGAGCTGCATATTGATGATAGTGGAAAATTGTCCACTTCCTGGAGTGATTTCCTTATAGGCCTTCGTTCAAGTTTTGTCACTTTGAGGCTGGATGATAAACTGATTGTGGAGCCTTATAGCCCTCACTAATTCAGTCGACAATTTGGATATTGTCAAGACGTTCCTGGTGCAATCGTAGAGCACCATTATGATGGTTCACTACTAGCTTTGGTTCAACTATGGGATTCATGTGTTTATCTTGGGAGCTCTTCGAAGATCATCATACCAATGCATCCATCCAATAAGGGTCTTTAATGACTCGTGAGTATTTAGATTGGTGGCCATCCCATCGAGAGATTCTACTGAGACGAAGTACCCACATAATTTTGAGAGGTCCGAAAAAAGATGATGTTTCGTTACCAACCAAAGGAGAACAACTTCAAGCAAAGCTTCCTCACTCTTTAAAGTCCAAGGTGACACCAAATATCCCTCCGCAATCTGTCAGAGTTGTTTCCAAGTCCAAAAGTTCGAAGGGCAAGGCTACACATGTGGATAACGGAGTTAAGGGTCCTTTACAGACTCCGAAGGCTGCCAACATCACTGATAAAGAGGTGATCGCCGTAACTCTCAAGAGGAAGAAACCTTCCAGCTCATCGGACAAAGGTGTTGTAAAGTCACTTGGCATTGCACCATCTTGTAGCAACACGTCAAAAACGTCTATTTCACTCCATGAGATTGACATTAGTGCTAGTGCAGCCTCTAGCTCCAATGAGAGCAATGTTAGCCAAGAGCTACATTGGAAGCGTTTGAAGAAAAAGCCTAAGGACCTGAACACTCAACAATGCGAGTTCGCTGAATTGGATTCCATTAGTATTGATACTGCGATCTTTGAAGGTGGTGCTGCTGGTTCTACAATGCCCTTGACATAATTGGCACATCAGGTAAAAGTCACCTCTTGAATATTTCTCTAAACTTGCCTTTTTTTTTTTTAATCATTAGATATTAATTCTATTTTTTCAATTATCCAGTTGGGTCTTGGGGATATCTCTAGCGATGTAGATGTATTTGAAGATTGTATCACAAGCTTGAACTCCCTTAACGTGGCGAAGAGTTCTCATCTCCCTCTTGTTGAAGTTAAGAGTCAATCTGCAAATGAGATTCAACTAACAAAGCCGATGGTCCCTTTTTCTGAAAAGGTTGAAATTTCTCAAAATATCTCAACTACTAATGTGGAGGTTGTTGAAACTTCTCAAATTGGATGTTCAGATGTTTCCAGGGATTTGGTCCGCCCTCTGCTGAGAATTGCCTCTAATTTTGAACCACAAAAGACTATTTCCAGCTTCAAATTATCTTACATTTCTGGAATGTGGCGTACCTTATGTGAGTGTATTACTCAATTCTCTGTTGAATCTCCAGAGAACCTCAAAGAGTTGGAGGTAGGTGTTGCCTTGATTCTTAAAGGGCTTCGAGAAGTTAACATCATCAACCTTTCTCCTTTAGAGGTTCTTCTTGAAGATTTTTTCAAGAAACATAGAGATTATGATGTTGCAAGGCTGTCCACTTATCAAAAGATAACAAGGGATTCTCATTAAGAGTTGCTTTCTGTTGCACAACAATGTCTTGATACCGCAAATGAGGAGAGAATCAATATGGACAAACAGTTGGAAGAACTTCAAAAGGTCCTTACAAGAGATGAAAAAGAGCTAAAAGTGTGGACTTCAAAGAAGAAGAAAACCATCTCACTTATTGAAGATCATCAAAAGAGGCTGTCTAAAAATCAAGAGACTTATCACTAATCGTGAAGATGAAATTCATGCCATCGAGAAAATAATTCCCTTGTCGAAAACAGAAATAAAAGAACTAGCTAAGCTAAAGGAGGAGGCTGAGACAAGTCGCCACCAAATCCTTAGTCATGAGCTTTTTCCTTAGTCTTCTTCCTGCATATGGACATTCTCTTTCATTTTCTTGTTCTATTGTGTTTTTTTTTCCCTTGATTGTTTTCTGAAACATTGCTATGATGTAGTGACAATACTTCTTGAATTAATAAAAGTGTTGTCTTTTTTCTTCTCAAATGCCTTCTTTTATTTCTCTATTTCAAATGCTTGTCGTGTGATTTGTAACTAGCTCTATATGCCGGACAACTTTCCCCAAGATTTCAGCTTTGAGCTCTTATGTTTGAAATTCACTAACTCGTAGTAGGAACCTTCAAATAGCGAGTGTGTCATTTCATTGTAAAGATAACCCACACCTATACAATATATGTGAAACTCATGACCGAAAGATTTCCAGGTTAGTACGGCTATTATTCCAAAGTTAGCTCGAATGCTACCTTGACCGACTTTTCAGCTTTGAGCACCTGCAGTAGGAAACCAATAACTCGATGTGGGAGCATCGAAATAACATGATTCTTCTTTCTTTGGAAGCATAACTCATAGAAATACAACATATGTAAAAATCATGGCTAAAAGATCTCCAGATTAGTACAGATGTATTTTTTAAAGTCAGCTTAAATTCTGCCTCGCTCAACTCTTCAGCTTTGAGCGACTTTGGGAGAAAATCAATAGCTCGGCGTAGGAGTCTCGAAATGATGCGATTCTTGTTCCGTTAGAAGCATAACTCATAGACGTACAACATATATAAAAATCACGGCCTAAATATTTCAAGATTAGTACAGATATATTTTCAAAGTTAGCTCGAATTCTGTCTCCCTGAACTCTTCGCTTTGAGCAATTTTGGGAGAAAATCAATAACTCAGCGTAGGAGCCTTGAAATGATGCGATTCTTATTTCGTTGGAAGCATAACTCATAGACGTACAACATATGTAAAAATCACAGCCAAAATATTTCCAGATTAGGACTAATATATTTTCAAAGTCAGCTCAAATTCTGCCTCGCTAAACTCTTCAGCTTTGAACAACTTTGGGACAAAGTCAACAACTCAGCGTAGGAGCCTCAGAATGATGCGATCCTTGTTCCGTGGGAAGCATAACTTATAGAAATACAACATTTATAAAAATCATGGTCAAAAGATCTCCAGATTTATACAAATATATTTTCGAAGTTAGCTTGAATTCTGAAACTATGTGATTCTCATTTCATTTTGAGGAAGTGCATCTTCGGTGTGAAATCCAAAATTCGTTGTAAGAGTGGTGAAACCATGAACTTCTTATTTCATTGTGAAGAGCGCATCAAGGAAAACACTATTTATAGAAGTTACAACAAAAATTCATTCCAAATTGATGAGAATAAATTTTTCAAGTTGACTATACGCCCAAAATGCCATTTCCTCAACCTTGTGTGCTCTTGACAACAACAAAAGATTGTCTCTTGAACTTGGAGTGTTCTCATCATGATCTTTGTGGCTATACCATTTCAACATAGAGCTTTGATCCGAAGGGTATCCCGATTTGATGTTATAGGTAAAGATGCCCCTAATTTTGAGTAACTTACTGAAGCATCAGTGAATTACACAAAATTATCTCCACCGTAAGCAAAAAACTCAAGTAGAATCGCATCATGATTCTTTGTGGCTATACCATTTCAACATAGAGCTTTGATCCGAAGGGTATCCCGATTTGATGTTATAGGTAAAGATGCCCCTAATTTTGAGTAACTTACACAAAATTATCTCCACAGTAAGCAAAAAAATTGAAGTAGAATCGTAAGTCGCTTGATCCAATGCCAATGAATTCCTCGGCCTGTCGCATATCAATGATTCAAATCAAAATTCTTTTGAATTGATCAGATTAATACTCGAAGTTGACTTCCAAATTTAGCATGTTTGATATGCAACTTTGAACGATCACAGTTGAAGATCCATGACTCGATGTAGGAGTCTCAGTATTACGAGCTTCTTCTTTTGTTGCGGAGAGGGATTCAAGAACTTCAATGTGTGTAACAGTGATGATCAAGATCTTTATGAATTCCCACTAATAGGCCTTTGAAATGCTCAGATCAACTCCAAAATATGATGACTATTATTATATTTTTTCAGCTTTGAGTGGCCGTGGTAGAAAATTCACAAGTTAGCGAAGAAATGTCTGAATCATGAGCCGATTTTCACGTTGGGAAATGGGCTCCAAAAATCTTCTCCTTTGCTCAGTTGTGACGCATTTGAACTCATGTGTTAGCTACATAAAATTTAAAGAGCTAGTGTGATGATCACGCAAGGCCACCAAACTTTTTGTTTTTACTCATTTGACTGAGCTTAAAGTGATTACTCCAAGCGCTACATACCTCGGTGAAGAGGATCAAGTCATATCGTAGTTCAAGATGATGAGTTTTTTTTAATTTTTTTGGGCCGTACACAATTTATACTCTTGCGGGCCAGGAGTATCATGCAGTTTATGCTCATACCTTAAGGAGCGTAGCCATCCTTAATGGGAAGTATTGCTTCAGAAACTTGGCGTTGATTGGACCAACTCTTACACCATCTTGGTCTATAATTTTATAAGCGCCACTTGAATATGCTTCCTTCACAACATACGGCCCATCCCATTTCGATGTAAATTTGTCACCGATGAGTTTGATGAGGATTATGGGTCTCCGGGCTGCTAAGACCAAGTCTCCCACTTGAAATGATCGAGGTCGCACCTTCTTGTTGAATGCTCTTGGAAGTCGAGCTTGATAACACTCCAACCTTTGTTGTGCTTCCAATCTCTTTTTATCCAATGCCTCCAACTCTGCTAGATGAAGTTGAGCGTTACTTTCAGTTGTAAGTCCCTCTTGGATTGCTATTCGCAATGATGGAATTTGCTTCTCCAATGGAAGGACTACTTCTACGCCATACACCAATGAAAACGGAGTCATTTGCGTAGCTGTTCTAAAGGTTGTACGATATGCCCACAAAGCTTCACCAATTCTCTCATGCCAATCCCTTTTATTCTTTGCAACTACTTTCTTCAACAGGTTACCAGGTGTCTTGTTAAAAGCTTCAACAAGACCATTGGCAGGTGCATTGTACATTGAAGACTTATGTTACTTAAAATTGAACTTCTCGCACAAACTACTCATGAGTTTATTGTTGAAGGGTGTTCCATTATCAGTAACTATACATCTTGGTATGCCATATCTAAAAATTATGTTTGATTTGATAAAATCAACAACATTTTCCTTATTTACCTCTTTTAATGGTACAACTTCAGCCCATCTAGAAAAATAGTCAGTGGCAGCCAAGATATACATTTGTCCTTTTGATGACTTTGGAAGAGGTCCAACAACATCAAGTCCCCATGCATCGAAGGTACATGAGGCTACAGTCGGATGCAGAGCCTCTGGAGATTGATGGATGTAATAAGCATGGAATTGACACGCTTGAAACCTTTTGGCATGCTCTAAGCAGTCCATCACCATTGTTGGCCAATAGTAGCCCATCCTCTTGATGCAAAAATGAAGCTTATGCCTTGATTGGTGTGCTCCACATGTGTCAGAATGTGCCTCCTCCATTGTTTGTTGAGCTTCTTCTTTGTCAAGACACCACAAGAATAGTCCCTCATAAGAATGACGAAACAGTATCCCATCGTGAAAGATGAATTGTGGTGCTCTTCTTTTAATGTCTGCTCTTACTCGTGGGTCATCAGGCAGTCTTCCATGTTCAAGATACTTACTCAGTGGTTTTCTCCAATCTTCTTCTTCAACCACTCGAACAGATATATGATGGCTTTCATCGATTTGAAGATCAAGACAACCAGGAATAACCCATCGATGACATACACGCACCTTTGTTGTCTCATTTTATCTGAGTGCCATTGTTGTAGCCAAGTTAGCCAAAGCATCTGCCATGCGATTTTCTTCCCTTGGGACGTGATTTAAGAACACTTGATCAAACCTTTCAAGTAAGAAAGTAGCATATTGGTGATATGACAAAAGATCTTCCTTCTTTACCTCGTAACTCCCCGAGAGTTAATTGATGATCAATTAAGAGTCACCATAGACATCCAATTGAGGAATCTTCATATCTGATGCCATTTCAAGGCCCACAATCAAAGCTTGGTACTCTGCGGCGTTATTGGAACATGTTTCACCTAGAACAAATGAAAATTGTAAAATTAGTCGTTCTGGAGATATCAACACGACCCCCGCCCCTGTACCATCTCGACGTGCAGATCCATCAAAGAACATTGTCCATGCTAGCATCTCTTCAGTAAAAAATGCATCTTCATCAGGGAACTCATCTGAAGTTTCCCATTTTCTCGGAAGAGGGTGATTAACAAGTGTTTGCCCTTCATAGCCTTTTGAGGTGTATAAATGATCTCATATTGGTTAAACAATATAGACCATCTTGCTAGACGTCCTGAGAGAACTGGTCAAGTCATTATGAACTTCACGGGATCAGCCCGAGAAATTTGCTTGATAGTGTACGCTTTAAAATAATGCCTCAATTTTCTTATCGCATAAAGCAATGCTAAGCACATCTTCTCAATGGGCGTATAATTCAACTCTGCTCCTATCAAGGTACGACTTAGATAGTACAATGCTTGTTCATTCTTAGCTTCATTCTCTTGAGCAAGAAGTGCCCCCAGTGATCGCTCTTGCGATGTAATGTACAATATCAATGCTTTCCAAGAGTTGGTGCCCCTAATACAGGCGAATTCATCAAGTATCTCTTGATGCTTTCAAAGGCATTTCGACATGATTGGTCCCAGTGGAAAGGAGCATCTTTCTTCATTAAATGGTTGAAAGGTTGACATCATCCAGCCAGGTTAGAAATGAATCTCCGAATGAATGCCAAATTTCCTTGTAGACTGCAGAGGTCTCTTAAGTTCTTTGGCTCAGGCATTTTTTGAATGGCATCAATCTTTGCGAGATCAATTTCAATTTCAATTCCACAGTGACGCACAATGAAGCCAAGAAACTTTCCTGAGGTAACCCCAAATGCACATTTGAGTGGATTCATCTTCAAGTCAAATTTCCTTAACCTTTCAAAAACAATTCGAAGGTCTTCAAGATGGTGTTCCCTTTGCTTCGTCATTAACACCAAGTCATCAACGTAACATTCCACCCTCTTATGAAGCATGTCATCAAATATGTTTTGCATTGCACGTTGATAGGTGGCCCCAATATTCTTTAGACCAAAGGGCATCACTTTGTAACAATAAATTCCTTTTGGAGTTTGGAAGGCAGTGTATTCTTCATCTTTTGGAGACATTCTGATTTGATTATATCTAAAAGATCCATCCATAAATGACATAGATTCATGCCCAGTTGTAGCATTAACCATGAGCTCAATGATTGGCAGAGGGAAGTCATCTTTTGGATATGCCTTATTCAAATCTCGAAAATCAATGCAGACACGTATTTGACTATTCTTCTTCTTAACATGTACAATAATTGAGATCCACAACAGGTACTTCACTTCTTGAATAATCCAGCTTCGATGAGCTTGTTGACCTCCGCTTCAATTTGTGTTACCAACTCAGGACGAAACACTCATTGTGACTGCTTTATAGGACGTGTTCCCTTGTCTATCCCCAAATAATGAATAGCTATCCTGGGACTAAGGCCCGACATTTCTTTGTACGATCAAGCAAAAATGTCTTTGAACTCAACCAATAACTTGAAGTATTTCCTCTCTTCTTCTGGTGTAAGAAGTGCACTAATAAAGATTGGACGCGGATCTTCTAGAGTGACTAGATTTAGTTCCTTGAGGTCGTTTATGGTTGATTGTACTCCATCCTCCAGTTGAGGGGGAGCCTCTTGGACATCATCATCTGTATCATCAATGTCTGGACCTTTTTCCACTGTTATGTGATAGGATGATTGTGTCAAGTTTGAATCTTCCATCTGACTTCCCACTGTGATGGTTTCATCTTCCTCCTTATTAGTTTCTCCATGAAACTAGTTGGTGACAACAATTGTACTTCTTTTCATCCTCAAAGAACCATCGGTGGTGATTGACAATACAACATTTCTCTTCATATATGATGGGAAAACACTATAAATCTCTTTGTCATCAGTTACATCACAAGAATCTTGATTTTCATGCTCCAACAACCTTCTTTTGGATAATGACTTTCTTTTGGTTCCCAAGCGATGAAATACAGAAGTATTTGAGGTGGTGGCATATTCGTCCACTTGTTTAGAGGATCCTCTTTCATCTTTGCAGCCCAATCTTTCAAATGCAGAGACACGGGGTGTCAATCTTCCAATGCGTTCAAACACCGAAGTCTGTTGTGGTGTTTTACCCTCCTTAGATTCCTTCGTCTTCTCTATAGAGGTGTAGTGGGATGAAGTTATTTCTTTCCCTTTCTTAGATGAAATCCGAAGAGGCTCCGGTAAGCTGAATCCTAACCCAAACTTAGGAGTGGCGACATAATATCCTTATTTTCTCAACCGCATTTGAGAGTTTGTAAGCCCATGTATCTTTTCACCGGTGACTTCCTCCGTGAGTTCTCCTAACTTTGCTGGATTTGAGAAGTTGTAACCTAATTTTTCAAATAATCTGAAGACCTTTTGATCAAAGTTCCCTTTTATCTTACCAACTTGGGTATTTCCTTTTGAAGGCTCCAAAGTGAAAGATGGGACTTGTGCAACTGGGACAGTCATTTTCTCCTTCAAATCTTAGAATGTTGTGTGACTCAATTCTTTCCTCGATGGGTGAACTTGTTGAGTACATTCCTCTAGCAGTGATTGTCCATTTTATCGACGTTCACGTGGAATATAGTGAAAAATTGGTTGTTCATCATCAATATTGGTCTGCATGTCTCCTTTAGATGGTGAAAGCTTCATGGAAACCTCTTCCGTTCTCTTCTTAGACATCTTGATAGCGGCCCATTGAACTTTACTATCTTTGAGATCAATCGAGTCGGCTTCTGCATGTTTCTCCATATTTGATCTTCCAGAATCTAAATAGAATTTTGCATCTGCAAAATATGACTTAGTCTTAGTGAAAGGATTGATGTCTGCATCAATTTTGACTACTTCACCATCTTTCATATACTTCATGCATTGATGCAAAGTAGATGGCACCACTCCATTTTTCATGAACCCAAGGACGTCCGAGCAACAAGTTGTATGATGTTTTGGCATCTATGACATGAATCAAAGTGTTTGATTTCACATCGCCAATGGACAATCCTACGCGAATCTTCCCTATGGATCGTTGTCCTCCTTGATTGAAACCTTGGATTGTTAGGTTACTTTTGGACAATTCATCAATAGAGATCCCAAGTTTTTTTAGAACAACTTTTGGCATGATATTGACTGCCGAACCACCATCGATTAGTATGCGATTGAGATGTTGTTCTCGAATAGACCCTACAACAAACAAGGGCCTATTATGTAGCTTAGACCCTAACAACAAGTCATCATCGATGAAGGCAATTGTAGCACAACATGGGGCAACTTTTTCATCAGTTTGATGTTCTTGTGTTATTGTTGGATTATGCTCACCTTTGCTTCCCTTTGTTTCGTCTGTGCTAGAAATAACATGTGTTGCACCAATTTGACTACCACAAAAGAATTTTTTAGGAAAGAATTCATCCAATGTAATGGGCCTTCGAACCTTCTGCGATGAAGAACCATTGATCTTTTGGCTAGTACAAGGCTTGACACTTTTTGATGGTTGTAGTTGATTCACATCACTCCTTGTTGCTCTTGCCTTAGGAAGTCGTATCCTAAAGACTGCTTAATGTCTTCGCTTCTTATGAGTAACCAAAGTCCAACCATCAGCTTCATTTTCTTTGTGGTTGTCTATCTCTAGTGAACTCTCAAGAGTTTTCCTTGGAAAATCAACTTCAATAGGCGTTAAACTTCCAAATTGCAAGAAAGTGGACCTTGAGCACTTGTTTTGATTTGGTGCTACACTAGCATGATTTGCCTTCGCTGTTTCATCCTGGTCAATGATGATTTTTCCTTCACTTACTAATATCATGGTTTTCTCCTTCAAGATAAAACATTTACTCGTCGGGTGGCCAAGGACACGATGGAACTTGCAGTAGCTAGGATCACCAACCTTATTGATTTCTTCAGGCCTCTTTGATTTAGGAAGATCAATAACTTTCTTAGCTAGCAATTCATCAAGAATCATAGGTACATCTGAATCTGGAAATGGGTAGACCTTTGCCTTTAACTCCTTTAAGGTTGGGAGCCGCCTCTCCTCCCTTGGATATTGACTTGGAGCTTCCTCCTCTTTTAGTTTACTCTTGGTGGTGACCTTTACAGAAGTTTCTTTCACCGCCATAGATTCCTTAGTCTGGATCTTTGAGGTCATACCTTTCTTGAACTCCTTCTTTTCCTTTGTTAGATCAACAAAATGAGATGCCTTCCCATGACTTGTGATGCTCAACTCCATGTCATGTGCTCGTGTAGCAAGTTCCTCAAAAGTTCGCGGTTTGATTCCTTGTAGTATGTATAGAAGTCCCCAATGCATACCCTGAATGCACATTTCCACAACAGATATTTCAGAAAGACGATCTTCGCAGTCCAAACTCAATGATCTCCACCGATTGATGTAATCCACCACAGGCTCATCCTTTCTTTGTTTAGTGGCGGTCAACTCTATCATGCTTACGGTTTGGCGAGTACTATAGAAACAATTGAGGAATTCCTTCTCGAGTTGCTCCCAACTATCAATGGACTCGTGTTCCATGTCGATTTACCAGTCGAATGCATTCCCTTTCAGCGAGCGAACAAACTATTTAACCAAAAGGTCACCATGTGTTCCAGCATTGCTACAAGTTTCAACAAAATGGGTGATATGATGCCTTGGGTTCCCCTTACCATCAAATTGTTGTAGCTTTGGTGGTTGATAGTTTGTTGGCATTGACAGACAATCAATCCGTCTGGTATATGGCTTGGAGTAATACAAGGAACTTTAGGGTGTTCCGCCATATTGAGCCCTGATAATGTTCGTTATCATGTCTTGCAACTGTTGGACATATAGTGCAACAACTGAAGCAGATTGTTTCTCCTTTTGAAATTTTGACTTTGCTTGAGATTCCTCAACGTCCTTGTTTCGTTGATCAAAATCAGATGGACAAGTGTGGACATGACTTGACTCTCCAAGTGTGAAGGCCTCCAACTTGTTCATAAGTTGAGCAATATGAAGATTTTTTTCATCAACAGATTTCTTGAAGGCCTCAATGGTTTGCTCCATCATCTCAAACTTTTCGTCCATGTCAGTTGAGTCAGCCATCAAAGCATTGACATTCATTGAAGTTGGAGAATCCATTGAATCTTCAGATTCACCAAAGTTGGAGCCAATTTGAGAAAATTCTCCAAAGAACACAGACGCTAGATTGCCCCTAGGTGTTGCACTTACGACCATCATATGAGAGTTGTTGTTTTTCATCGCCTCCAAAGAGGTGAAGTATTCAGATCCATCTAGCCCACAGTTCTTGAACTTACGCTGAGTAATCGGGCCAACATGACTGAGATCAATAGAATCCGACATCAGTAGAGTCCTTGTATGAAAAATCACCACTCTTTCTGAAGGCCATTGCAGTAGTTGCCTTTGTAGTTTATGATTTGCATGAGAAAGAGATGAAGAGCAGAATCGGTCCCACTGGGCGTGCCAAATTTGTTCGCAACAAATTTCCTTAAGCGCTGAAAATCAACTGCAAGCAAAATAAATAAAAGAAAATTTTTATTTTTATTGATGAATCGTTGTGAGTACAATTCTGTTGTTCTCTTGATTCTCTCTCATAAGATTCTTCAAGTTTCGAGGGCCTTCAGTAGCGTATTTCTCAAAATGTTGGATGATGTAGACCTCCTTGAGATGTTGTCGATCTCCGGGAACGTCGGAAAGCGCTTCGTCATTTCAAGTCGATCTCCGGGAAGAACTCCGTTGATGACTCCTTCGAAGAGCTATGTAGTTGATGGTGTAGCTTCCTCCAATTGCAGAATGCTTGTTGAAAAGCTTTCTTGATCCCCTTAGAATGTCATGTACATCCCTTATTTATAGTTGTAGGGGGTAGACAAGGTTGCTTGTGATTGGCCAAAGGATGTCATTTTGACACTTGGCGGATTGTGATTGGTTCTTGCATTTGACTAGGACTACCACCTCATTTGGATACGTGGCGTCACCTTGTTGGTCTTGGATGCCTAGTCACCGTGACACGTGGCATGAGTTTGGGCTTCAAGGTGAAATGGACCTTGGATTTGAATTTAATAAGATGGACTTATTTAGTTGTAAAACCCAAATTAATCATTCAACCCAAATGAACATGGATTTAACTCAAATTTTGTATGAATTTGATCCAATACAATTTATGTGTCTACAGTCCCAATACTAGGAGGTCGGTTACTGGTTTTGCAATAAAGTTTGGGAATTCTCTTATTTCCTGGAAGTGAAAGAAGCAGCAAACAGTTTCAAAAAGCTCCGCAGAGGCAGAATATAGGAGCATGGCAGCAAGTGTGGCAGAGACTGTGTGGTTACTTGGTCTTTTCAAGGATCTAGGAGTTAAGCTTGGACAACCAGTTAAGGTGTTTAGTGACAGTAAATCAGCTATTCAAATAGCTGCCAATCCAATCTTTCATGAAAGAAACAAACACATTGAAATTGATTGTCATTTCATAAGGGATAAAGCCAAGGAAGGACTGATTGATCCGGTCTATGTTCATACTAAAGACCAACAAGCTGACTTACTTACCAAAGCTCTCACCAAGGCTCAACATGATTATCTAATGACCAAGCTTGGAGTTTTCAATGTTCTTCAACCTCCAGCTTGAGGGGGAGTATTAGATTTTAGCTAAATCAGAAATTAGTTAATTAGTTGCAGCTATTAGTGGACTAGTTAGTTACACTGTTAGTGCTAAAATTCATGACAGTTTTCTGTATATATGTATGACTTAGCTAATGAATTGAACACAAGTTTTCATTCTCCACAAATCACTCTTCCCTGCAACTCTTTGTTTCTCTCAAGTGTTCCATAACAATGGAATTATTTTGGATTTTAGCAATATATATAACAAGAATTTAGTCCTCACATAACCATCACTTATCCCATTTTTACAGAAAGAAGAAAAAAAAAGTGAAGAAAATTGTGGATCGATTGATTTGAAGATGTTGACGAAATTGTTTTTGTGGAAGCAGTTAATGGATGAATGGATGTTCTACCGGTTGGCTGATGCTGATACTGTTGCTGATGAATCTCATCGCACAACGTATATGGGAAAAATTAGGATCATCAATTTGATTCTTAGTCTCTTCACTCTCATCATCCTCGTCCTTGTCGATATTATGTTTTTTCTCTATTATTTTCACTAATGTATTCTTTCACGCTTTTAAATGTTTTACTTGAATTGAGGGTTTATAAATGATCAATAATGTTAAAAATATTACTTCCTTTATTTTAATTAGTTTGGGTCTATTTTGATTTGACACAGAGTTTTCAAAAGTAAAAGAAACTTTTGAATTTTGATAGTAAAAAATTAAAGATATGTCAAATGTATCAAAAGTTTTTTTAATTTTGTGTCTTAAACATGTTATATAAAAAATTGAAACTAATGAAATGCTTAAAAGAGGAAGGACTTTTTCTCTTTTAAATGGATCAAAAAGGAACGTAGATCAAATAAATTGAAATAGAGGCAATATTATTTTTTTTCCTTCCAAAAGTACTTATTTTTACAAAGAATGGGGCGTTTGACCAAGATTTTGAGAGGAAAATAAGTGATTTAGGAAATAGCAAAAGTGTTTTGCTGGAAAAAAAAAGATTTTTTGCCAAAAATAATTTTTTTGAAAAGCATTTGCGTGAAATAAATTTAAAAGTTTTTTTTACAAAATGCTTATTCATATAAAAACGCCCATGGAGAAAAATTAAGTGGAGGAATCAAGTTGGGTTTATATTGGTCAATGGATCAGGTTTAATCGTGTGGGGCGGGCTAATATAATTTAAATAATTACATTTACTTAAAGAGAAAATAAAATCCGCGTAAGAGCCACATAGGTAATTTTATGTGGGGATATGGGGATTTAAGATATAAAACAACATATCAAATGAAAACATATTTAAAAGATATAATAACATACCCGATGAAATCCCACAAGTGAGATTATGGGAGGATAAAACATATGTAGACCTTATCACTATCTCGTGGAGGTAAAGAGACTAATTTCAAAAGACTCTCGACAACAAATCCAAATACAAAGAAAGAGATAGTGAAGAAAATACAGCAAGTAACACATAACTAAGTTGTGCAAAGTCTACCAGAAAGAAGCAAAACAACAATACAATAGTGTGATGATCGAAACACACGAAACAATAATCATACCACTAGTATAATGAAAGACCAACCACCCCGAGCAAGACAATAACTACACTACATTCTAACCTTCTATCCTAATACGTATCCTCGGTAACATGAAATTGAGTCATATTTTGTCTTATCACTTCTCCCATTACTTCTTCGGTCAACCGCTGCCTCTCCTCGTATCCTCTATAACCAACATCTCCCACCTCGTCATTGGTGCGTCAGCGTATCTCCTCTTCACATGTTCAAATCATCTCAATCTCGCTTCCCTCGTCTCACCTTGTTCTGCATGTCATCATTTTTTATTTTATAGCCTCAGCATCCTCATCTCTGCAATATGCATTCTCTGAATATTGTGCATTGATCGATAGAAGATGTTGACGAAATTGTTATTGTGGAAGGATAGAATGGATGAAATAATGTTCTACTGGTTGACTGAATGTGGTGATAATCATCCAATGGATGAATCCCCTCGCAGAAGATTTATGAGAGGAATTAGGATCATCAATTGGATCATTACTCTCTTCGCTTTAATCTTCGTTATCCTTCTTTTCTACTTGTTATTCACTTATGGTATACATCTATTCTCTCTTAATTTTTCTCCAAGAAAAGCTTTCTGTTGCTGTTTCTGAATGATTCCCCTGTTTCGTGAATAATTTATGATTAATGATTGTTCCCCTGTTTCTGGTGCAGCTAAGGAACACTTTTGATGTTTCTGAAAGTACTCAAAGAAGTTCAAGAAATGTTGAATACTTAAATTGGATTGAAGTTAGATTTGTATTTCTATACTGAATTCATATCTGATCCTTTGTAAATGGAATTTCAAGAAATGATGAATACTGAGAAACACATTAGTCGAATTCATATTTCATTCTTTGTAAATTGTAATGGAAATATTGATTGACACTGAAAACAGAGTGAGTCTTCCTGTTCATTCAAATGAAATGAAATGACTATTCATTCATCCATATTACTTGTCTCTTTGCTTCCATTTTGATTACCTCTTGTTCTTTTTACTTCCGATTATCATATTATTTGTTCTTGTTCGTATTCTTTTTTTTTTCCAGTTATTTTCACTAATATATTCTCTTTACCTACATACTTTTAAATGTTTTACTTGAATGGAGTATATTCAAACAATTTTTCTACCTTCAAGTTTTATTAAGTTCTTGGGAGGTTAAAAATATTTACTCTCTTTAATTCAATTTATTTGACCTATTTTGATTTTATACGGATTTTAGGGTAATAAAGAAAATTTTTAAATTTTGTAGTCTAAATTTAAAAATATGAAAAATGTATCAAATCAAAGAGTTGCTAAAACGGTAGAGGTCATTCTTTTTTATAAAAAAAAAATGAATTAAAAGAGAAAGTAGGCCAAGCAAATTAAATTGGAGGAAGTCCTTTTTTTTTCCCTTCCAAAAGTGCTTATTTTAAAAGAGCAACTTTTGTATATAACAAACATACAAATCACATTTGTATGCTATAGTTATAGTTTGTACAATTGTGCTCCATAACAAACTTTATGTTTGCTATGACTATTAATTTGTATATTTCGATATACATATACATAAAAAATCTGTATTTGGGTCTATTTGTATATTTCGGTATACAAATGGGTCCTGCATTTGTATATTTCGGTACACAAATGGGTCCTGCATTTGTATATTTCGGTCTATTTGTATATTTTGGTATACAAATGGGTCTTGCATTTGTATATTTCGGTATACAAATGGTTCCTACATTTGTTTATTTCGGTATACAAATGGGTCCTGTAATTGTATATTTCGGTATACAAATGGGATGACAAAAAACTTGGAATGTTTGCTGCGAATTACAAATAAAAGAAACTATGACTATAACATTATTTTGAATTAATAGTTTGTTATTTCATACAATTTTCCCATTTAAAAAAGAGCGGGGTGTTTGATCAAGTGAGAGAAAAATGAGTGATTTTAGGAAATTGCAGAAATTGTCTACCAAAACAAAATAAAGAGAATCCCCAAAATAAATTTCTGAATAAATACTTTTGAGAAATATATTTAAAAGCTTTAATTAAAAAGTTTGATCAAACATTAATTGTTGTTTTATATTATTTTTTTAGATAGTATAGTGACATACATATTGTTTCTCACCAACAGTTCTTTTTTAAATAGTACTTAAAAAATTATTTTATAAAATAAGTTTTTTTTATTTAATGAACGAGAATGCGGTTACACATATAGGTTGAAACCAAATAAAAGTTCAACAATGGAAAAATGCAAGCAAACCGTAGCATGTAACCATATATCCAAAATAGTTTAAGATAAGTATAAGTCAATAAAAGCGACCGTGCTAGAACCATGAGACTCGAGGGATGCCTAATACCTTCCCTTCGTTCAATAAAATTTCTTACCTGAATTTCTAGTACGTAGACCATAATAAAGAGTCATTTCCTTTTGATTAGGGATTAAAAAGAAAAGGTGACTTGGAACACCATAACTCAATTCTGCGACCCTAAAAAAAATAAAATAATCCTTAATCAATACCGTCACTTAAAATGGAAAAATCCTTCCGCCGTATAAAAAAGGAGTGTGACAATCTAGTTCCTTTATAACTAAGGAATAGACCTTACACTAAATAATAGCCTAGACTATAATCTCATATAACAACTAAAGACACTCTATCAGGTTCGTTGCTGCATATGAAAAAATATTTCCTTGAGAGAATGTTTTTTGATGTATGTATTTCTTCAATGCAAAAACTAGGTGATATCCCTTGTATAAATGGCTAATATAAGATGGACAAGTAACCTAGTGCAACACCATTTTTTGGGAGTATCAATCATCTGTAGTCGCGCACTAATCACTTTAGTTGTAGTAGTGCTTGCAGCTTTTACAACAATCACTTTCACATTGCCTGAACCTCTCAATCTCTTATGAGATCAGAACCCATACTAGGTTCCATAGTTTGTCAAATCATCAAAAAAAAACTTTAGAATAACTTCATAATAACATCCTTGATTCCCAACTCAAACCATGCTAACAAGTTCTAAGTGATATTTTTCATTGACACAAGATCTCATAACACAATTTGAAACTTTACAATAGAAAATGAGGTTATCATTAAAAATTGCATAATAAATTACATATATTGGCTGTCACGCCCCTTATTTTCCTTCAAAATTTAAATGTATGTTTTGAAAGAAAAAGAGTTTCTCCAATTAAAGTGACATTTTGAAAAGGGATTATTTTATTATTCAGAGTCACCACTTGGAATTGAGTTTTGGTGTTCCAAGTCACCTTATTATTTAAATCCCTAATCAAAAGGAAATTTGATTCTTTATTTTTATTGGTCTGCGAACTAAAAATTCGGGTAAGGAATTCTGTTGACCAAGGGGAAGGTGTTAGGTACCCCTCGAGTCCTGTGGTTCTAGCACGGTCGCTTTATTGACTATTTATATGACTTAAATTAATTTTTTGAATATTGTATTATTAGCTTAATAAAAATGCTATTTACCCTCATTTTTTGATTTATTTTAAACCTATTTAAGACTACTTTATTTTATTAATATCTATTTAAAATAGTCTTATTTTTTCGATGTGTGTCCATTAATTTGAAACTTGAAACACTAGTATTTTCTTTTTTTTTTCTTTTTTTTTTGCGTGTATTTGTTTTTTTAAAAATATTATTATGTGTAGAAATATGTATAGGTATCTAATAGTAAGGAATTAGAATTTATGTAGGAAAGAGAACTTTAGAGTTTGAGTAGTTTTAAGATTGTATTTTTTCAAAGATAGATTTTAAAATTTTATGAAATTTATGATTAGTTTTAGCAAGAAATTCTGAAGAGATAAGGACTATTTTTTAGGAAGATTTTCCTTTTATTTTTAATTTCTTTTTCTTTTCTCTTTTACTTTTTCCGTTTCTTTTCTTTCTTTTGCCCTTTTTTTTTTCGTTTTGTTTTATTAATTTTATATTTTACTTTTTTCATTACGTTTCTCTCTTCGTATCTTATTTTTTTAATTTTTTTTTCTTTTTAAGTTTTTGTTCTGTTTCTTTCTACTTTTCTTCTTGATTTTTTTTTAATTCTTTATTTATTTATTTTTTGACATTCTGTTTGTCTTCTTCTTACTTTTTTTTGTTATGTTTTTGTTTTCTCTCTTTTTAATCCTTTTTATTTCATTTTTTTTTACTCACGTTATTGCTCTTCTTTTTATTTATTTATTTTTAAATTTTTCTTCTTTTCTTTTTATACTTTCCCAAAAAAATAAAATTCATTAGTTTTCCTCTTTATTTTTGTTATTGTTATTATTATTATTATTATTATAATTAATAATAATAATATTCTTAATACTGAATTTCTAAATGAGATTTATTTCTCCTCTTAATTAACAATTCCACTTAAAGTAATAGTTTTCCTATGCTTATTATCAAGATAAACTATTTTTATCAAAATAAAAATAAAAGGACTAAAACATATTCCAGATAGCTTTTCTGAATCATTAATTAATTAAGTTTTTTATTTATATCAAAAGCTAACAAGTCTACAAATAATTTCAACAAAATTTCTTAAGTGAAAACTAGGCTCCAAGAAATATTATCTATTCAAAATTAAATATCATGAAACCAATTTTAATATCAATTGCATCTAAAAAAGATTAAGACAATAATAAAAAAAAATGTATGATACATCTTTTATTTTTATTTTTATAATATTCTTTTTTAACAAGAAACGTCTTCGACTACGCTTTTCTAAGCATTCGTAAATTCTCAAAATAATTCACAACATACATCACAAACTGATACTACATAATAATAACATGTGATTCGAAGAACTTCATATTATTGGAATCAAATTTTCGTACAAGTATTCTATTTAAATCATGCGAGAATTTAGAGTTACCTCGCTGAGAAAATTGATACCACAAAAACAACTGCTACGATCTACTGATTTCCAAAGTTAATGGCTAATATTAACTTTAAAGAGCCACGAATTCGTAACCTTGAGCAAAAAAAACCTCGAACACTGACTTAATTCTCAAAATAAAACTCACTTTTGTTATCTTTTCTCTTTGTGATTTTTTTCTCTCGTTTCTTTTTCTGTGTCCCTGTATTTCTGTGTGTCTGTGTTTTTATAATAGCTTTGGGTGTGAGTCTGGTGCTAATTAAAAGGAACGTGATGGAGTGGGAATAGGATTTAATTTAAAATTTAGTTGAGAATTTTAGGGTTGAGATAAAGGAAGAAAAATAAAATAAAATATTAACAAAACAACAAATAATAATAATAAATAAATAAATAACAAATAACACAACAAAAGAAGGAAACGTGTATTGTAAAAAAAAAATCAAAAAAGATCGTGCAAAGAGAAAAAAAACTTAATGGGGGGAGGATTTTTAGGAAAAAATAGTTATGGAAGTTTGAAGGTAATTAGGATAAAGGGTAAGGTAATTTGAAATTTTTAGCACTCTTTTTTTTTAATCGACTTTTTCATAATATATACGATTATTATTATTATTATTATTATTATTATTATTATTATTATTTTTAGACTAGTTAAAAGTTGAAAGATTAAAACAAATACATTAAATTCACAAGCTTTCTTTATTAAACTTTAACCATAAAGTGAGCTTATAATTTGTTGTAATTTTCAATTTATTTATTTTTCATTTATTTTAAATATAACCCTACTGAAATAATAATATTTAAGTATTAAAGTTGGGTGTAAAATCTTTATGTTTTGGTAAAAAATTAGGTGTTCACAGTATGCCCCTCTTTGCTTGGAAAAACATGAAGAGTTTTCATGCAAAGACATGAACAATGTGACTAATTTTTGACTGAGACGTTGATCCAAAAATGTGAAAATAAATAAAAAAGAAGAGGTTTGACCACACCCTAACTTTAGACAAACTACCTATCCTAAGTTAATGACAAGGAATCAGGTGTAGTTAATATATAGGAAGGGACGGGAGAATAATTTTAGGTAGTCGAGTGAGGTTTTGTCGAGGTTCTGATTCGTAGCTCCAGCTGTTACATTAAAAGGAAAAATACAATGGGAGAGAAAGGAAAGATACAAGATCATATCTACTCCACTAGTATTGAGTCTTCATTTTGAATATTCGGTTATCGCTTCACCCTCTTTGGGTAGGTACATCGATTCCGAACTTTGATCTTGATATTTGAATTTAAGATCTGAAACTTATGATTTGACTTGAGTCGTTGACGCTCTTCCGCATGATATTCTTGAATGCTTGTTTTCTTGAGAAGATGATTCATGATATGTTGAGCCGTTACATGGGTTGAAAGCAACTCTAAATGTCATTGACATCTGACATTCTTCGTTTCTCTAATCAAAACGAGGATTTTATTCTTCAACTTCAAATTAGTATACTATGTAGAATCTTGAACGCCATAAAACAAAACAAACAAACAAAACAAAATTTTCTGCCCCAGTATGCACTAGGAAAATTTTGTGACTTCTTGATGAAAGCTATAAAAGTTTGTACTGGGCATAATAATAATATACTTTTATAAAATAAAATAAAGGGATATTTGTGCCCAATATAACCGGAGGTTATTACGCCCTATGAAGTCATAAAAAATAAGATAGGGGTTATTGTGCCATATACGCAACCAGGGATTATTAAGCCCTGTAAAGACATGAAAAAATAAGATAGGGGTTATTATGCCCTATATGCCACCAGGGGTTATTGTGCCCTGTGAAGACATGAAAAATAAAATAGGGGTTATTGTGCCCCAAAATACAACCAGGGATTATTGTGCCCTGTGAAGACATGAAAAATAAAATAGGGGTTATTGTGCCCCAAATGCAACCAGGGGTTATTGTGCCCTATATGAAACCAGGGGTTCTTATACCCTGTGAAGACGTGAAAAAAATAAAATAGGGGTTATTGTGCCCTATATGCAACCAGGGATTATTGTACCCTGTGAAGACATGAAAAAAATAAAATAGGGGTTATTGTGCCCTATATGCAAGCAGGGATTATTGTGCCCTGTGAAGACATGAAAAATAGGGGTTATTGTGCCCTATATGCAACCAGGGATTATTGTACCCTATAAAGACATGAAAAAATAAAATAAGGGTTATTGTGCCCTATATGCAACAAGGGGTTATTGTACCCTATAAATACATGAAAAAATAAAATAGGGGTTAGTGTGCCCTATATGTAACCATGGGTTATTGTACCCTGTGAAGACATGAAAAAATAAAATAGGGGTTATAGATATATGTATTTTTTTACTTATATTATTATTATTATATTTAAGATCATTTATTTTATTTTATTTTTATTTTTGTACATTTTCCAAACATAAAATAAACAAACAAAAAATAAAAATAAAAATAAAAATAAAAATGCCCCAGATTTTATTAAGAAAAATAATCATTTTTATTGTTATTATTATTATTATTATTATTGTGGTGCATATTGTAGGAGAGACAGGGATTCAAGAACTTACCGTCGTGGCGTTTGACTCTCGCGAATTACTTGCACAATTTTTCTTTGTACCTAGTTTGAAACAAAAAATATTTTGTTAGCTTTTCTAAATGGTGGTTGGTTTGTGACTCTGAATATCTTGTGGAATTTGACTTTGAATCCGTCTTGGTTGAAAGAATCATCATATTGACGATTGCGCGAATAGCTTGAAGACGCTTTAGAGACAGTCCTTATTTTCCCTTGAAACACTTCTTATGAACATTTTGACCCATTTCCATTTTGTGCATGTTGTGGGGTTCATCCTTGCCAAAGCAACTTTCTTGCTTTACCGATTTTCACACGGTATCAATTTTTTGATATATATATTTTTCGATTGGTTCACAGCCCTAGTCAATGTTGTGCATGCCCCCAACATTCAACTGGAAATACCGTAGTCAATTCCGCTACTTTAATTTGATTTTCTCACTTGACGCGAGTTTATGCTGAATAAGACTCAAAGAATGCCGAACACAAGTACAAATGACACAAATGAAAGGGTTATGAAAGAAAAGTTATGTCTTTAGAAGGAGGAAATAAGTAAATGTTTAAAAGGAATGAAAAGAATCTTATCTAAAAGTACGTGACCACTTTAATGAATCATGACATGTATTTGGACTGAACGTTTGATCCTTCTAAGTTGTCCGAATCTCATGAAACAATGTTGTACCTTTCAGTCTATAGCCTGACTTCTATCTTGATTGTGTGCTCATGCCAAGACAGAATGTTATCATTTGATCAATGGTGGCCTTCATGGTTTTCCACCAATAAGACATTCATATCTCTTTCTCTCAACTTACTATCGTCTTATGGTGCCCGTGAGGGTTTTCACTCATAAGACTCTCTCATTTTTATTTTTTTTTGTTGTAACACACCGTAGGTCACAATGTCATGTCTCAGCCCTTGGAGAATTAAAGAACATGATTATTGTCTTATTCAGTGATTAGACAGAACCCCAATGAAGGGCTGCCTACGTATCCTCTTAGGAATCAGGTCGAACGTAGTTCAATGAAACTTTTTTTTATTCTTATTCTTTTTTTTTCTTTTTTTTGCACCAGACAAGTGGTGTTTGTAATAAAGGAGGATACATTTTTATCCTCTCATTTTGAGAATGCCAATCACGAGAGTGTCATAACAAAAAGTGTTAAATGTAGTATCTTTTGATCGAATCTGCGTTAACAATTGTGTCGATCGCCTTTTCCTCCATATCTACCAGTTGCAAAGCTACTTTTGATAGCACTTGGTTAATAACATGAGGGCTTTGCCAATTTGGGACAAACTTTCCTTTGGCCTTGTCTTGATGGGGAAGGATGCATTTCACAACAAGTTGACCGACTTCAAAATTTCTTGAGCGTACCTTCTTACTATAAGCTCGAGCCATCCTCTGCTGATATAATTGACCAAAGCAAATTGATGTCAACCATTTTTCGTCTATCAATGCTAATTGTTCTAACCTTGATTTAACCCATTTCGTGTCCTCAATTTCTTCTTCGACAATGATTCGAAGAGAAGGGATTTCAACTTCTATGGGTGTGACAGCCTCAGTTTCGTAAACCAATAAGTAAGGAGTTGCACCGACTGACGTACGAATAGTCGTGCGGTATCCCAAGAGTGAAAATGGTAGTTTTTCATGCCACTGTCTAGATCCTTGCACCATTCTCCTAAGAATCTTCTTGATGTTTTTATTTGACGCTTCAACAGCCCTATTTGCTTTGGGTTGATAAGCGGTTGAATGACGATGAACAATTTTAAATTGCTCATAAACTTCCTTCATCAGGTGGCTATTGAGATTCACTGCATTGTCTGTAATAATGATTTTTGGTATGCTGAAACGACATATGATGTTTGAATGAATAAAGTCCACCACTGCTTTTTTGGTGACTGATTTGAATGTGACAGCTTCCACCCATTTGGTAAAGTAGTCGATGGCAACTAAAATAAACCGATGCCCATTAGATGCTTTCGGCTCAATCGGCCCAATAACGTCCATTCCCCAAGCCACAAAAGGCCACATAGCAGACATAGGGTGCAACTCTAAAGGGGGTGAGTGAATCAAGTCGCTATGAATTTGGCACTAATGGCACCTGCGTACAAATCCAAAGCAATCTCGCTCCATGGTCAACCAATAGTACCCTGCCCGGATAATCTTTTTTGCTAGAACATAACCATTCATGTGAGGGCCACAAACCCCTGAATGCACCTCATTCATAATTGTTTCTGCTTTTTGAATATTCACACATCGCAATAGATTCAAATCTGGAGTCCTTTTATATAAGATATCGCCACTCAAGAAGAACCCATTGGCGAGTCGCCTAATAGTTCCTTTTTATCTCTATCAGCATGTATTGGATATTCTTTAGCTTTTAGAAACCGTTTAATGTCGTGATACCAGGGCTCACCGTCTGGTTCTACTTCAATTATATTGCAATAACCATGTTGATCCTTAACTTGGATTTCCAACGGGTCAATATAGGTATTACCCGGGTATGGAAGCATCGAGGCTAGGGTGGCCAAAGCATCAACTAACTCATTGTGAAACCTGGGAATGTACCTGAATTCAATGGACTTGAACCTTTTGATGAGGTTTTCTAAACATTGTTTGTACGGCATGAGTTTAATGCCTCGAGTCTCCCATTCGCCTCGAGCTTGTCGAATGAGCAAATCGGAATCCCCCAAAACCACCAACTCATGCACATCCAGATTTATTGCCATATTCAAACCCATGATGCAAGCTTTGTATTCTATTGTGTTGTTGGTAGAAAAGAATCGAAGTCATGCTGTGGTAGGATAATGACATTCGTTTGGTGAGATAAGAACTGCCCCAATTCCTACTCCATTTTTGTTGAAAGCCCCATCAAAATATAATTTTCACACGTGACCATCATCAGGAATTTCTTCCTCAATAGAGTTGATTTCTTCATCAGGGAAGTATGTCCTTATGGGCTTGTATTCGTCATCGACCGGATTCTCTATCAAATGATCGGCCAACGCTTGTGCTTTCATAGCGGTGCGAGTGACATAAATAATATCAAATTCCGTAAGCAAAATCTGCCATTTTGCCAACCTACCTGTTGGCATGGATTTTTGAAAAATATATTTCAAAGGATCCATTCGAGATATAAGATAGGTCGTGTAGGACAAAAGATAGTGTTTCAATTTTTGGATAACCCAAGTCAAAACGCAACAAGTCTTTTCTAACAAAGTGTACTTTGCCTCATAGCTTGTGAACTTTTTGCTCAAATAATAAATGGGTTGTTCCTTTTTTCCCGTAATGTCATGTTGTCCTAAAACGCAACCAAATGAATTATCCATCACTAAAAGATATAAGAATAACGGCCTACCAGGTTCTGGTGGGACCAATACCGGATGGTTAGCTAAATATTCCTTAATTTTGTCAAAAGCCTCCTGACACTCACTTGTCCATTTGATAGCAGCGTCCTTTTTCAACAACTTGAATATTGGCTCACATGTGGCGGTGTTGAGCAATGAACCTGCTGATATAGTTTAACCTTCCAAGAAAACTCGTGACTTCAGTTTTGGTTTTTGGAGGTGGCAATTCTCGAATAGACTTTATCTTAGAGGGGTCCAATTCAATGCCTATTCGACTAACTATAAAACGCAAAAGTTTGCCAGATGGCACTCCAAATGCACATTTAGCTGGATTAAGCTTGAGGTTGTACTTTCTCAATCTTTCGAAGAATTTTCTTAGATCACGCACATGGTCCGCTTGCGTTCTAGATTTAATGATGACATCATCGACATATACCTCAACTTCTTTATGCATCATGTTATGGAATATGGTAGTCATAGCTCTCATGTAGGTTGCTCACGCATTCTTCAGACCGAATGGCATGACTCTATAACAATATGTACCCCATGGGGTGGTGAAAGCAGTTTTTTCTGCATCTTCTTCATCTATGAGAATTTGGTGATATCCGGCGTAACGGTCCACAAAAGATTGAATCTCGTATTTGGCACAATTATCAACCAGGATGTGAATGTTGGGTAATGGATAATTGTCCTTTGGACTTGCTTTGGTTAAAATCTGTAATCAACACAAACTCTGATCTTTCCATCTTTCTTTGGCACTGGCACAACATTAGCCAACCATGTAGTGTATTGGACAACTCTGATAACATTTGCACTCAGTTGCTTCATGATTTCCTCTTTAATTTTATCGCTCATGTCTGTCTTAAACTTTCTCTGCTTTTGCTGGACAGGTGGAAAATCAAGATGTATTGGAAGTTTGTGAACTACTAAATCAGCACTTAAACCCGGCATATCGTCGTAGGACCAAGCAAAGACATCTTTGTATTCAAATAAAACTTGAATTATGTCGTCTCGAATGTTCTGATCAACATGAATACTTATATTTATTTCTCTCACTTCTTCAGGAGTTCCTAAATTAACTGCCTCAATTTCACTTAAATTAGGTTTAGGCTTATTTTCAAATTGATGCAATCCCTTTTTTATTTCTTCATAAGCTTCATCTTCATCATATTCCTCAGACTTAGGATTCATTGTTTCGAGATCAGACAATTTTTTAGGATCTAACTGTAAACTCCGCATGCATGTCATATTATTAAAGTCGACATTAACGTAACTGAAATGAAAAATAAGATGATATATATTAGAAAGAGTAAGAACAGAGAAGATGATAGAATATGACTGTGAAACTAGAACTTTATTGTATTAAATGGGAAATGATATCAGGGTTAACACCACAGTGAGACAACTAGAATGTTTGAATTACAACCCTGAGAATAATCCAAATAAATAAATTAAAAGCAGCAAAATAAACTACCAAGACTCCCTCCTTGTAGGGAGAGGAGTGGCTTCCCAGTTGTTGAGCTGGACATTCGGGCCGACGAATTGCACATCCATATGACTAGTGCCTTCACCTATCTGAGTCATGTTTACGTCATAAAACATTTCCTTGATACCTTGACATATTTCATCCACATCATTTTGGATAGGGAAGTCTGGACTCGGTTCACTTCGAGATTTAACGAAAGATTGAGCAATATGAGGGATTGGCTTCAACAAATTCCAAACATTTCTTTTATGATCTTTTGCCCATTTTCTATCAAATCTAGTTGGATTGAAACCCAAACCGAATGTCTCTTGATTACCCATCAGATTGATGGGATCTACAATTCCTTGCAAAGACAACCCTAGTCCCTTTCCAGGTTCATAGTCGTTCTGTACTATCTGGGACACCACCACGACTAAAGCAGATGATAGATGAGGTTGTGGTATAGGCTTCCCTACCGAAAACTGATTGACTGTTATAATATCAAAAGCCTGATAGTTGAGGGATTCACAACCTCTTTTGGCCTCAATGCATGGTATTAAAGGATCTCGGGTGATTGGGAGATCATCTTCACCATGGACAATGATTTCCAGTTTATCATGCTCAAACTTGACCACTTGGTGCAGAGTAGACGACACAGCTCTAGCCAGGTGGATCCATGGCCTACCCAAAAGTAGATTGTAAGAAGTATCCATGTCTATTACTTGGAAAGTGATTCTGAACTCCATTGGTCCAATTGTAACAATTAAGTATATTTCACCAAGAGGGTCCCGTTTTGCGCCATCAAATGCATGCACACAGACATTGTTAGTACGAATTCTATCCGTGTTGATTTTCAACCTTTGTAAAGTAGAAAGAGGTCATATGTCTACACCCGATCCTCCATCGACCATGACCCTCTTCACATAGTGTTCTTCACATTTCACGGTTAAATGTAACGCCTTATTATGCCCAGATCCTTCCAAAGGCAATTCATCATCAGTGAAAGTGATTCTATTTACCTCAAATATTTGGTTGGCCATCTTTTCCAAGTGACCCACCGTGATACTTTCTGAGATATGTGCCTCATTCAAGATTTTGGTAAAAAATTCACGATGCTCTTTAGAATGTAAGAGTAATGACAACAAGGATATCTGAGCTAGGTGTTTTCCTCAACTGATCAATAACAGAATAATCATGAGCTTTCATCTTTTTCAGGAACTCTTCAGTCTCTTCCTCAATGACAGGTTTTTTAATCGGCTACTGATTTTCTTTGCCTTGTTTGTCTCTTCTTAATTCTTCTGGAGCATAACACCTCCCAGAACGAGTTAATCCTCTTGTTTCATTTGTTTATTCAATAATCTCCTTTCCCTTGTGGATAACAACGACTTTGTTGTAGTTCCATGGAACGGTCTTTGTGTTTGTCATCGGAAGTTGTGTTGCAATTTGTATCACAATTGGCTCTTTCACACTTTCTTAATTTTGACCAAATGTTCGAATCTTACCAGGGATGTATAATTTTGGTCCATTCAACGGTACTTCTCTTCTTTTTACAGCTCCAGGGACATACAACACTAGATTTCTCGAGTCTCCAAAATTTGAACTTGCACCATTCACAATTATCGGTGCCTTTTGTATGGGTTCTAAAACCATACTCGACTCTTCTTTTGAATCCCTGCTTTCCATTTTTATTCTACATGTTTGATCACAATCTTCATAAATGTCTACCATCCCCATAACATGCTCCTTATTGTGAGCAGGGAGTAGGTTATTGGTGACATTTGGCGCCTCCTCATTGCGTATCTCAATTACCTTATCCTCAATCAACTTCTCAATGACTCTTTTTAGAGTCCAACAATTCTCTGTGCTATGACCTGGAGTGTTAGCGTGATACTCACATATAACAGTTGGATCAAAGCCTTTTGCATTCAGATTGACAAAATAGGGATTGACAGGTTCAACCAATCTCAATTGTACTAATTTCCGCAACAAACTCGTATATGACTCTCCAATTGGGCTAAAGTTTTCTTTTCGACCTTGTTCTCTTGTATAATCCATCCGGGGACGTGGATTATGGGGTGCCTGAAAATTTTGCTGTTGGGGGCGAGAACCTTGTGGGGCAGGTGCCCGCCATTGTTGGCGCTGAGGAGGTCGGACGTATGCTTGAGTGTTGAGAACTACATATTGGGATGGGTAATAATGTTGATGAGAATTAGATTGTTCTTGTTGGACTTGAACATAAGGGTGGTTTATGCCCATTTGAACACCTCTCGATCCAGACGTCATCATGGACCCTTTCTTCTTCTTTTTTTGATTTACAAAATTACCTGACCCACTTTGTATTGCTTGCGTGGTAGCTCTAATGGCTGTCTGGCTTACAATTTTACCCGATTTTATGTCGTTCTTTACTATTTCTCCGATCTTAATTGCTTTAGCGAAAGGCTTTCCCATTGCAACGAGAAGGTAATGAAAGTAGTCAGGTTTTTGTGCCTGGAGAAAAACATCAATCAATTCATAGTCTTTTATCGGCGGTTTGACTTTAGCCGTCTGCTCCCTCCATCTTATGGCATATTCCCTAAAGCTTTCAGATGAGTTTTTCTTCATATTAGCTAGGGAATTGCGATCCGGAACGATATCGATATTGTATTGGAATTGTTGGACTAAATCTTGCGCCATGTCATCCCAGACATGCCATCGAGAAATATCTTGATCGATAAACCATTTTGAGGCTACACCCGTTAGACTTTCTCCAAAGTAAGCCATAAGAAGTTCTTTTTTTCCTTCGGCTCCCCTTAGCTGATTACAAAATCTTTTCAAATGAGCCACTGGGTCGCCATGACCATTATACTTATCAAACTTTGGAGTTTTGAACCCTATAGGCAAGTGAACATCTGGAAACATGCATAAGTCCTTGAACGAGACACTTTTGTGTCCTCCCAGCCCTTGCATATTCCTTATGTTTTACTCCAAACTCCTCATTTTTCTTGCAATTTCTTCATGTTCCTCGTCCTTAATGATTTTTTCAACCTCGACGGGGGAACTGTATTGATGAGTGTGGTGGTAAGAATCAGAAATTTTGAAAGTCAATTTAGGGGCCTGACCTTGGCCGTATTGATCTTTGGGTATAGGATCATCAATGGATTTTTGTACTAGTGTTGGTTGAGGAATTGCATTAGTTTGCACAGTTGGCATGAAGAGTGGATTGTTCATCATGAGTGGATTCAACGGGTGTACCGAGGAAGTTCCAGCAGTATTAGATGTGTTAATGTAGGGTCCAAATCCAGGTGGATAAACCGGGTCATTTGTTGAGACTTGAATGGGGAATGGCATATTCACATTCAGGTATTCCCGAATTGAAGATAGGGGAGCCTTCCCATTCATCCAAGCTTTATACATTTCGGCCATCTGTTGTCTCAACATTTTGACCTCTTCTACAAATACTAACTCTTGTGCAACCATTTGATTTTGGACTTCATCATTTCCCGACTCTGTTCCGTCTTTGCGTGTCATTTTTTCTTTCCCTTTTGATCTTGTGTTATATTGATGAGATGTCAGCTCTCTTCACAAACCAACCACCTTTAAACTCTTTCTCTCTTATATATAAAAACAAACGTGTTAGGATTCAACACTTTGCAATATTAATCACACGTTGTATGTTATGCACCTAAATTATTCCTATTTCTACAATGAGTTTTGGAAGACTTTTATGTTTCATCCCGGCTTTAGACGACTTGCTTATGTCTTTTAGTCCCATACTTTACTCATCTAAATATTTTGAATGCATTTTGATCGAACCTGTTGAAGGTTGCCTACGTATCATGTTGAACATGAATCAGATCATTACGTAGTTCGTGAAGGAGAGTTATTTCAAAAAAAAAAACACGACATTTATTTAACTTAACATGAAGACATCATTCACATCAAAATATTCTTAAAATAAATGACCAAAACATCAAAGTACTTAAAGATTGAAACAAACTTCGATGAAATGAAAATAAAAGAAATAATAAATAAAAAATCCTTCTCCAATATTTCTTGAATATCAATTGCCCCCTAGGCTAGAGTAGACCTTGAACAAAGCTTTTGGCAAATGTGGGGCCAGTGCACGTGCATGTCGACCAAGGCTCTCATCACTCTGATGTAGATAACCACCATAAACATCAATCAAGCTATCTGTCAGTTGAAGCACTTGTCCTTTAGCCTTCTCCATATTCTCGTGACAACTCTGCAACCATTCTTGAGTAGTACCAACCGTGTGGGCCAAATCCTCTTCATGTGCCTGAAGGTCTTCAATTTGATTATGAAGTTCTTCACACTCCCCCACCCATTGGTTTCTCTCGATCGCGACTTCTGATTGATATGATGTGAAACGCTTTGCTATGTCTGTTTCTAGTCCCATTGAAGCTTTTAACTTATTTTGTAGTCTAGCATGTGTGTACATTAAGAGGGTCTTTTCTTTTTTATACTCATCCTCTTGTTGCTCCATAGCGCTTGTGACAACGCCCAAATCCTCATGTAAGGTTCGAATGGTGGATTGATGTTCCTTTTCATCCCTTTTCTGAATCAACCTAACTCTCTCCTTGAATATTGCATCACGTTGAGCCAACTCTTCTCTAGCATTCTTTATATCATTACTGAGGATATCCAGAGTAGACCTGTAATTTCTTTCCACCTCGAGCCGAGCTTGCTTGATTCTGACTTCAATTTCCTCTTCTCGATCTCTGACTTCTCGCGCTGATCCTTCGAGCATTACTTTAAGGGGGGCTTGACCAAAGAACCAATGGAGGTATGAGGGGTCTACTTCTCCTTTAACACAATCGTCTACCATAGCTTTCGAGCTTAAAGTTCGACTACCACCCCAAATCTTTTGAGCTTCTGATTCTCAATCTCGATCTTTAGACAACACCTCCCATATAAAACTCTGTGTATCCTCGGCCCTAAGTAAGATTTGTCTTTGTCCTAGTTGGCGTAGCACCTGAAGGGGTATGTATGGTTGGAATCCTCGAAGGCCTGTCAGAACAAAGAATGGACGATAGGAAGACATAACAATTACCTCACTCGCAAGGAACCAATGATTGTTCCATGTAATATCAGATGCAGTTAATTTAAGAAGATAATGTCTCCATGCTTTGACACCTTTTGGCAATTTGTCTACTAATTCCTTCATTCCGTCTAGGTGGCTCAAAATATAATTCGTCCATTCAGATTTGAAATCTGTCGCAAAACGATGGCGATACAAGTGCTCCAAAAGCCACATTTGCAATAGAATGTTGCAACCTTCAAAAAAGTCTCCCCCTTCCCTACATTTAGTCAAAGCACGATAAATGTCAGCCAACATCATTGGCAAGATAGTGGATTTCTTTTTCTTCATCATAACAACGACTATTCCCGACAGACGAATACTGATTTTTTTATCTCTCCTTGGAAAAACCATGGTTCCCAAAAAGGCCACCATGAATGCTTCTTGTCTATGCTTTTCCCAAGTAGGGAGGTGTTGCCCATCTTTAAGTTGCTTCCTGTAGTCTGAAAATCCTTCTTTCTTTCCATATCTTGAGCATAGAAATTCCAAAGAAACCAACCCATTATCGAAACACTCCTTATGAGGATGGATGATGTGCATTTGTTCTAAAAATTTGTTCCCACTGACGCTTCTTGGGGCTATGAGTGTTTTGCTTCGGAGATCCTTGCCTAACCCTGTGAAACCACCCAACTCCTCCAATGTAGGTGTCAACTCAAAATTGCTAAAGCGAAATACATTGCTTGTAGAATCCCAAAACGGGTTCAAAGCCTCGATCAAATCTCTGTCAAGACTAAATCTCATGATATCTGTAAGGAAATCAAGATGTTTGAATATCTCAGTTGGCCTAAACTTATGCATATCATTCCACCAAGCTATGAGTAGTGGTGGGGTTTTATTCGTGATCATGAACTTTGGGGGATCATTGACCATTTCGACTGCTTCATCCCTTGGTCTTTGATCGCATCTCATAGATCTCATGATTACCCTGTTATAAAAAGAAACTCGCGATTGAAAACCAAATTTAACTTATGATATTTTGATCATTCGAAATCATTTGTCGGAATAGTTAAAAGAAAAAATAAATAAATATGAAACATGACTCAGAATGCCTAAAGTGGTCATTCTTTCGAAAACGACTTTTGTTGACCTTCCTTAGGGGAAGCCTAGGTTGTTTTTAGAGAGAATGACCGGATAAAGAGATAATTTTGACAAGTGAATCATGAAGAAGAGAAAGAAAAAGAAATAAAAAGAACGTGAACATGTACTATTTGAAACAAATTTGAAGACATACATATATATATAATAATTATTGTTTTTTGTACATGCATTATTATTATTATTATTATTATTATTATTTATTTATTTTTTTGTAAAAACTTGATGTTTTGATAAAAGCGAGAATAGAATTGAGGGTTATATATATATATATGTATATATACTATTTTCACTTTGTTTATCTTGAAATATTTGCTGAAAGTGGGTAAAAATAGACATTTCTTCTTTTAGTCAATTATTTAAAGCCGGTCAACATTTGTTATAGTCTTCCATATGATGCAACAAGTAGCACAAGAATGTACATGATGGCCTGAAGAAAAGGTACATGTCCTAGACAGACCCGACCCCTATGCTAAGTCTTGCTAAGTTAAATACACATGATGCAGATAAAGCGGAACCTAATAAGGATATCATGTCTAAAGGTTTCATTTCTACTAAGGTTGAACTTGTGGAGAAAGGTATCTAGATTGGCTGTAAAACGAGTAGACAACTCGAGTTAAGGAGTAGCAACGTATCGGTAGCAGCGCTTTTCAACTTTGTGCATGGGTGCTCCCTATTCTAAACATGTGTGACTAAAAAGCCTTCACCATGGACCGAAGATCCACTGGCTATTTTGACAGAAGTGGGGTACGCAGTCGCAATTCCCATAATTGTATTATAGAAGACTTAGAGGGGTGCGCGAGAGAAGACAGCTATAATGCAATTCAAATAAAATTAAAATAATAATAAAAAGTAAATAGTTAGCACATTAAGCCAACAAATATAATATCCAAAACATAAATGAAGAAATAAATAAAGTCATACATAAGTCAATATTTACAAGCTCGAATTTTGGTTTTCCCTAGCGAAGTCGCCATCTGTCACACCCCTTATTTTCCTTCAAAATTTAAATGTATGTTTTGAAAGAAAAAGAGTTTCTCCAGTTAAAGTGACATTCTGAAAAGTGATTATTTTATTATTCAGAGTCGCCACTTGAAATTGAATTTTGGTGTTCCAAGTCACCTTATTATTTAAATCCCTAATCAAAAAGAAATTTGACTTTTTTTTTGTTAATGTGCGAACTAAAAATTCGGGTAAGAAATTCTGTTGACCAAGGGGAAGGTGTTAGGCACCCCTCGAGTCCCGTGGTTCTAGCACGATCTCTTTATTGACTATATATATGACTTGAATTAATTTTTTGAATATTGTATTATTAGCTTAATAAAAATGCTATTTACCCTCATTTTTTGATTTATTTTAAACCTATTTAAGACTACTTTATTTTATTAATATCTATTTAAAATAATCTTATATTTTCGATGTGTGTCCATTAATTTGAAGCTTGAAACACTAGTATTTTTTTATTTTTTTTTGCATGTATTTGTATTTTTTTTTTAAATAATATTATGTGTAGAAATATGTATAAGTATCTAATAGTAAGGAATTAGAATTTATGTAGAAAAGAGAACTTTAGAGTTTGAGTAATTTTAAGATTGTATTGTTTCAAAGTTAGATTTTAAAATAGGAGATAAAATTTTATGAAATTATGATTAGTTTTAGCAAGAAATTCTAAAGAGATTAGGACTATTTTTTAGGAAGATTTTCCTTTTATTTTTAATTTCTTTTTCTTTTCTTTTTTACTTTTTCCTTTTCTTTTCTTTCTTTTGCCAGTTTTTTTTCTTTACTTTTATTTTCGTTTTGTATTATTAATTTTATATTTTACTTTTTTCATTATGTTTCTCTCTTCGTATCTTTTTTTTTTTTCAATTTTTTTTTGTTTTTAAGTTTTTGTTCTGTTTCTTTCTACTTTTCTTCTTCTTTTTTTAATTATTTATTTATTTTGGCATTCTGTTTGTCTTCTTCTTACTTTTTTTTGTTATGTTTTTGTTTTCTCTCTTTTTAATCTTTTTTATTCATTTTTTTTACTCACGTTATTGTTCTTCTTTTTATTTATTTATTTTTAAATTTTTCTTCTTTTTTTTATACTTTCTCAAAAAAAAAAATTCATTAGTTTTCCTCTTTATTTTTGTTATTGTTGTTGTTGTTATTATTATTATTATTATTATTTATAATAATAATAATATTATTATTCTTAATACTGAATTTCTAAATGAGATTTATTTCTCCTCCTAATTAACAATTCCATTTAAAGTAGTAGTTTTCCTATGCTTATTATCAAGATAAACTATTTTTATCAAAATAAAAATAAAAGGACTAAAACATATTCCAGATAGCTTTTCTGAATCATTAATTAATTAAGTTTTTTATTTATATCAAAAGCTAACAAGTCTACAAATAATTTCAACAAAATTTCTTGAGTGAAAACTAGGCTCCAAGAAATATTATCTATTCAAAATTAAATATCATGAAACCAATTTTAATATCAATGCATCTAAAAAAGCATAAGATAATAATAATAAAAAATGGTATGTTCAGAAAAGCTGAGAAGTTGAAACCAAAAGCAACCCACTTTCAATCCATTCCACTAAAACCAGTCACCTATCTGCATGGAGAACCACAAGTAATATGGGAGCAGGATGAGGTGAATCAGATGATTGTTAATGAAAATCTTGAATATGCAGTAATTGGCAAGTTTTCCTATGGTTGGCCTGATATACAAAACTTGAGAAAACTCATCCCTAAACAATGCGATTTAAAAGGAGATTGTAATATAGGATTGTTGAGCAATCGACATGTTTTGATTAGGGCTACTCTATTAGAAGATTATGTTCACTTATTATCGAAGCCGGCTTTTTACATTACCCAAAACAATTGGTCCTATCCAATGAGAACGTTAAAGTGGGATCCCATGTTTAATCCGGAGGAAGAAACAACAACGGCACTAGCTTGGATTTCATTCCCTTCTCTCCCACCAATTTTTTTTTTGCAAGGAGGCAGTTTTTTCACTAGCAGCAGCAGTAGGGAAGCCCCTACAGGTAGATATGGCAACGAAGAATCAGACAAGGCCAAGTGGTGCAAGAGTAAAAGTGGAGGTCGATTTGCTAAGGAAGTTCCCTAAACGAATTAAAATTGGAATGCAGATGTAGAATAATGATGTTGCAGAGAAGTGGATCAAAATCAAATATGACTACATCCCAAAGTACTGTCAGACGTGTATGATTCAGGGGCACGATGAAGAACAATGCTATGTTGTACACCCAGAACTACATCCATACAAGGAGATATCAGGCAATGATGGGGGAAAACATATTGAAGAAAGGCCTAGTAAGGGGGAGGACAAAGGGAAGGAGTTAATGGGTAGAGGAGAAAATAATCTACACATGCGCAAAAGGGAAGATTTTGTGGAACCAAAACGTAAATTTTGGGGAGGAGGAAGAAATAAAGAACCACAAAAGGTATGGAATAAAGTGGGAATTATAATAGGAAATAAATTTAACCTGTTGGACACGGGTAACCAGGAGCAAAGTTTGAATCAAGAAGAGGAACAGACAAATGGCAAGGAAATCGAAATGGAGCAAAAACAATCAAAAAAGATTTCCCAAGGTTTACAAGGTCGTAGTCACAACAAGCAGATGCGTATGACAGGAATTTCCAGCAATAGTAAAGATATGACTGGGGAAGAAAAGGAAACAAGCAGTGAACATACAGTTAGTGAAGTCCGAAGCAGAATAGAGAAACAGGGTGATTTACAACATAAAAACCTACTAGCTGGAGTCAATGAAGAAGAATTGATGTCAAATTGTAAAGGGGTAGGAAGTAGACATACAACAATGAGAGAAAGTGACGCCATATCAAGAAATTTGGTCTCAACTGAATCAAGAGAGGAAAATGAGAATTGTTATGAAGAGGGAGAGATATTAAAGATTTAATAGACGATGAGAATGAAGGACTGCAGCATAAAAAAGATACAGAAGAAGACTGAGATATGGAGTACAACATTCAACAGATAAGTAAGGCAGGTGATATGTCCCCACGTCATAACAATAGTCTGAAATATGGGGCACGAAAAGGTAGAGCAGTAATTCCTTTACAAGTCAAAACAAGGAGCAGCAGGGACAGGGGATCTAACATTGATCAATGATACAAAATATAATATTTTGGAATATCAGGTCCATTAATACTCAAAAATCCTTTGAGAAGTTAATGGATTTGAATAATAGATATCATTACTCATTTATAGCTCTAATGGAACCGTTCCAAAATCCATCTGAGTTAGAACAATACAAAAGGAGGTTAGGTTTTGATAAGGCTGGAGTAAATCGGAATGGTAAAATCTGATGTTTTTGGAAAGATGATTGAGGAGGTAGCATAATTCTGGACACAATGCAACAGCTTACTATTCAATTTACAAAAAATGATAAGGAGTTTATGATTTTTCAGCGGTGTATGCTAGATGCAATGCTTTAGAAAGACTGGAGTTATGGGAGGAACTAGAAAGTATAGCGGAAAATGTACAATGTCCCTGGATCATTGGTGGAGACTTTAATGTAATTCTGAATGAGGAGGAAAAACTAGGAGGGCTAGATTTCACTCTAAATGAGGCTATTGATTTTGCTTCTTTCATTAGTAGTTGTGATTTATCAGAAGTACATTTTTCAGGAAGCAAATATACTTGGTGGAATGGGCGGATTGAAGAGGCCTGTATTTTTAAAAGACTGGATAGGATTTTAGTGAATCAAGAATTTTTGGAGGTGTTCCCTTCTACTGAGGTACATCATCTCATCTGACAGGGATCTGATCATGCTCCCCTTCATATGAGTTGCAACACTGAAGAGGTACTCATAACCAAGCCTTTTAGATTCTTAAACTTTTGGAGCAAGCACCAACAGTTTAAGAAAATCGTGGAGGATAGCTGGAGAATTGATTTTGTTGGTGATCCTTTTCTTGAATTTCATGTTAAAATGAAGAATGTTAAAGAAGGCATTAGCAACATGGAGTAAAGAGGTTTTTGGCAATGTTTTTCAACAAATTGCCACATTGGAGGATATCATCAAAGTAAGAGAGGCACAATTGGAAATACACCCATCAACAATTAATCGGACTGCACTAAGTAAGGTAGAAGCTGATTTGAAGAAGTATTTGAGGTTGGAGGAGGAATTTTGGCGACAAAAAGCGGGAATGAAGTGGTTCAAAGATGGAGACATGAATACTAAATTTTTTCATTCATACGTTAAAAGGAGAAGAAAGAAACTTCATATCTCTGAAATTATCACAGAACAGGGAGTGAAAATACAATCCATGAGCGAAATTGGGACTGCGGCAGTGGCGTATTTCACTGACCAATTTACTGAGGAGAATAGTGCGGAGGACTTCACAATGTTAGAGCATATTCCCAAGAGTATAACTGCAGCTGAGAATGAAGAAATGGTGAAGATTCCAGATCAGGAAGAGGTTAAAAAAGTGGTTTTTGACTTAAATGGGAGCAGCTCATGTGGACCAGATGGTTTCACGGGTCACTTTTTTCAATGCTGTTGGGAGATAATAGGGGAAGATGTCACTAAGGTGGTGAAAGCGTTTTTCTGTGGTCAAGAGTTGCCCAAGTTCATAACTCATACTAATTTGGTGTTACTGCCCAAAAAAGATTCTGTGAAAAGCTTTACAGATCTAAGGCCCATAAGTCTTAGTTCTTTCATCAATAAAGTTATCTCTACGATGGTGCACGAGAGGATGATTTTGGTTCTACCAAAGATTATTTCACAGAACCAATCAGGATTTGTTAAAGGAAGAAGCATTACAGAGAATATTTTATTGGCCCAAGAAATAATTAGAGACATTAATAGGAGGAACAAAAATGTCAATGTAGTGGTAAAGCTAGTTATGGCCAAGGCATATGACCGAGTCTCTTGGATTTTTTTAACAAAAGTCTTAAGAAAATTTGGTTTTGCAGAAATAATAATAGACATGGTGTGGAGGATTTTGTCCAACAACTGGTACTCGGTTTTAGTAAATGGTATTTCGCATGGTTTTTTTCAATCATTGAGAGGAGTAAAGCAGGGTGATCCTTTATCACCCACCTTATTCATTATTGCAGCAGAAGTACTATCCATAGGTCTAAATAGCTTTACATATGGATGAAACTGTGAAGGGTTACGGACTGCCAAAGTGGAGCCCGGAGATAAATCATTTATTTTATACGGATGACACAATTTTATTTGGGTCAGGAGATAGAGGGTCAATTATCAAGATGATGAGGATTCTTCGAGACTATGAGGTGGTGTCAGGGCAAAAGGTTAATAAATCAAAGATTTTCTTCTATCTTCATGACAATACTCCTTTGATAGTGGCTATAAGATTGCGCAGGCTGACAGGGATACGACAAGGAAATTTTCCTTTCATATATTTGGGGTGTCCAGTGTTCTATGGAAGGAGGAAGTCGAGTTACTATGAAGTAATGGTTAAAAAAATTGCCAAAAGAATTATAACATGGCATAACAGGTTTTTGACCTTTGGAGGGAAATGGATACTCATTAATAATGTACTCCAATCTATGCCAGTTTATATGTTATCAGCTTTGAACCCACCCAGGAAAGTGCTGGATCAAATACACTAAATTTTCGCAAAATTTTTTTGGGGAAATTTGGGAGGAATCAAAGGAAAACACTGGGTGGCATGGGGAGATTTATGCTATCCAAAGGTAGAGGGAGGACTTGGCTTTAGATCGTTGCATGATGTAAACAAAGCTCTATTTGCAAAGCTGTGGTGGAATTTTCGAGTTTCCACAAATTCAATATGGGCAAGGTACATGTGGAATAAATATTGTAAGAAATTACATCCTGTGATTACCACAAGTTTGGGAGCATCACAGCTGTGGAGGAAAATGATCACTGTTAGGGAGGAAGTGGAACATGATATTTGGTGGCAACTAGAATCTGGAAATTCAAGTTTCTGGTTTGATAACTGGACTAGGCAAGGAGCTCTATATTATACAGAAGGAGATCTGGCACAAGATGTGGAACTAGAAGTACAAGACTTCATCACTAACGGAATGTGGGATGAAACAAAGCTTAAAAATTGTATTTCGGAGGAGATGGCTGACCATATTATCTTTAACATCAGAGCAAGAATTATGGAGATAGGCAGCGACAAGGCATGGTGGTGTGGGAATACGACTGGTTTGTTTACTGTTAAATCAGCGTACCATAGGATGAGAAGCAGAAATGCGGAGGAGAATTGGAGAAGATATATATGGATTAGAGGAATGCCAATCAAGATTAGTTTCTTCCTTTGGAGGGTATGGAGGGGGGAAATTGCCACAGATGACAATCTTAAGAAGATGAAAATACCAATTGTGTCAAAGTGTTATTGCTGTGAAAAAAGGGAAATGGAAACTATGAAACACATTTTACTAACAGCTCCCATAGCTCAAAAGCTATGGAAACAGTTTGCTTCTTGTGTAGGTATTAATATAAATGGGTTAACCCTTCAACAACTCATCTTCAAATGGTGGGAGCACAAGGCCTCGACTAAGGTACAACAAATTCTGCAAGCTGTTCTAGCAGTTATTATGTGGGAATTGTGGAAGCAGAGAAATTCTTATAAACATGGAAAAGAAGTATCCTATACTAATTTGTATTATCAATGTCAATTGATAATATATCAGTTAGTAAGGACAAAATTTCCATGGATTAAAAGAATGTCATATCATTGGTCACAAGTGCTGGACAGGTTACAGAGTTACAAACCAACATTACATTATCAGATAGTCAGCTGGAGGAAACCAAGTGAAGGATGGGTGACATGCAATACAGATGGAGCTAGCAAAGGGAATCCAGGGGTGAGCTCATATGGCTACTGTATAAGAGACTTGAATGGAGATCTTATATATGTTGATGCACACAATCTAGGTGAGACCACTAACATGGAAGCGGAGGTCACAACAATGTGGAAGGCTTTACAATATTGTTTAGACAATGGTTTAAGTCAAGTGAGACTGGAAACAGACTCATTAGCTTTAAAAAACATGATTTACGGAAGTTGGAGAATACCATGGGAGATAGTTGAAAAAGTGGAAGACATTCAAGAAAAAATACAGCAATTAAATGTACAGGTTTGGCATATATTTAGAGAGGCGAATCAGTTAGCAGATTTCATAGCGAATATGGGAATCATTACAGAACAGAAGATGATTTTTCAGCACTTTCATCAACTACCAAGCTTAGGAAAAAAGATTCTTAATATTGATAAACATCAGGTCCCTTCATTTAGGATTAAAACAAAGAGAATTTACAACAACAACAATGGTCAGCATGCTTAGATACATCATTAAGGCCACAGGGTTCCACAACTATACTATATACAAGCAAAAAACGATATAGGGATCAGCAAAAGGCGAGAGTCAAGGAGCCGTATCTGAAATCAAAGCGAGCATCCAGCGGAGAAATCGAGATGAAGAAACACCGAAGCAATCTGGGGTACTCGTATTCGGCTTCAACTGGAAAACACAAAGGATTAGAAGCACAAAGAGGACAGGAAAAGATGATGAATTTGAAGAGTACTTACACGGTTTTACAGAGCTGAAATGCAAAGCTCACAAAGCTCGGCACAAATCTACTCCGGAGAGTTCACCTAAAAGCAAAGAAAGATCAGCTCAAAAGAGAAAATGTAGACAAAGGAAAGAGAGAAAGGCACAAACCTTTGATAGATGCAGACTACATCAGACATCACAGTCTGATTATGAATCATGTTGATTACTCAAAGAAGAAGAGTCAAGTACTCAGCGTTGAAGAGCTCCATTGAGAACATACTTAAATCGGCGGACAGAGAAAGGCAATACAAGTGACCAAATTAGGAAACAATAGTTTATGGGTCTTGTAGAATAATCTGATGGGTTGGTGGGCCGTTCAGGTGCTTTTTGTATGTTTTTGCATTATTGGATATTCATGGAATAAATAAAAGGACTTCAGTCCAAATTATAAAAAAAAAAGCATATACAATATGTTCATCAAAAATAACATTATTTATTTCATATGGTAGTTAGAACTACCCAATTATTCATTACACAAACACATAGATATATTTAATTCAACATTATTTATTACACATACTAGATAGAACTCAACTAGTCAATTATTCATCACACACACAATATATATTCTACTTTTCGAGAAGGTGAGCCTCTACATCCTTGATCATGTCAAGGATAAAACCCAAGTGAATGAGGGGTTCTGGTGTGTCTTCAGTTTTCTTTTCATATTCAACTGTCCAAGTAGTCCATTGATAGTCACAAGATGTTATAACATTAAAGTAATTATACAACTCTAATAAATCTCCTTCAATCAGTTTCCATGTGATTGATTTCTTGTGAGGATCGACGTCTTCAACTAAGTGCTTCATGTACATTTTCTGTCCAGCTATAATCATTAAAAACACAAAATATAATAGATGTTATTAATATTTCAACTGTTTAATTTCTCATGAAATATTTAAACATTTATAAAATATTATCTTTATATAAAAAAAAAAATTCCTCAATTTCATTTTCACGGAAAATTAAGTAGGGTAGGGCTCATATATATTGGATTGTCTATCTTTTCTGAGTGGAGTTTTCTTTCCAAATCACAAAAGAAGAGCTAACATTGTAGAGAATATCAGGATTAGTATTGAAAACTATAATTTTGATCATATTATATTTGTGTGACAAAAGTAATTTTAAAAGGAAAAGTTTTTCTGCAAACTATTTGGAAATTTTATTTTTGAATTTGATTGATGGAATGATAGATTACCACAAGAATATGCTATTAAAGATTAATATTAATAATTTTAATAAGTTATAAATATGTTAATTTGATGAACTTTTTATTACTAAAAAGTATTAAGTAATATTTTAAGTGTTAGTTGGTGCCAGTAAAATAAAAATTGTAAAAGTGAAAATAATTTTAGTTAAGAATACTTTTCCTACCAGCAAAAGATGTTATATTCCTTTCTTGAAGCAAAAGGATTACTAAAGAAATACTCCTAAATACAGAAGATTTATGCAAGTAAATCATATTGAGAGAGAGTACGAAAAATGTGTGTTACCTTCATTATATTTCCAACTAACAATTGAACCAGCCTTCATAGTTTCACCTTCATGAATCTCAAAATGGTTGATATTTCTAGGACTTATTTGGGTACATGATGAGTATTGGTATGAAAAATATCATAAAACGAGTGTCCGCCACACTTCACCTCCACGGAAGCAATTAACTTACCTTTCATGCCCATATTTTGTACTTCTCAAGAATATATAGGAATTAGTTGTAAAAAGAAGAGTGTGAGAAAATGTTCAAAACTTGTAATCTTTATATAGATTTTTAATTAAATGTTAATAGCTAGCTAGTAGAAAATATATTAACCACATATCTACAAGTTAATAACATTTTGCACCCTCAATATACTACATTTTAGCGATACACACGTTAATCTATTTTAAAAAATAATGTGCTACATAACATTTTACTTTTATGGAAAAAAACTTCAAAAATATTTTTTCACAAATAAAATAAATCCCTAGAAACTAAAAAAAAAAAAGACTTCAATCTGATTTTAATCATCATTTCATAGTTATGTTGAAAATGAAAAAAATGTGAATATATAATGGTCTTTTAATGATAATATCTATTATAGTTTACATATTATCATTATCATTAGTTTTAATCAGGTATTCACTTATACTTGATTATTTTTATTTTGGTAAAATGGAAAAACCTTCAAAAATATTTTTTCACAAATAAAATAAATCCCTAGAAACTAAAAAAGACTTCAATCTGATTTTAATCTTCATTTCATAGTTATGATGAAAATGAAAAAATGTGAATATATAATGGTCTTTTAATTATATTATCTATTATAGTTTGCGTATTATCAGTATCATTAGTTTTAATCAGTTATTCACTTATACTTGATTATTTTTATTTTGGTGTGTGTGTTCAACCTAATGATTATACGTTATAAATAATTATTTGGGATAAATAAAATGGAACCATTACTTCAAAATTCTAAATCTGCCTTTTTAAAAAAGATAGATTCACTACAACAAATTCGATTATCACGGACAAATAATTTCGTCATTTATAAATCATATTTCGTCACTAAAAATCTTGTGAAATGAAAAATAATTCATCAATCAGTCGTCACTAAATGTGTGTCGCTAAAAGTATACAAATACGATTTAGTGCTTCGTCGCTAAAATTATTATTTAACTACAAGAAGAAAAATCGTCCCCAAATGCTTAAATATTTGTGACAAATTTATTTGTCATAAAAGTATATATATTTTTTGTGTTAATAGTATGCTTTGTCACTAAAAAGTTTATTACTAACGACAAAATTATATCGTCGCTAATTATTTTACTTCAATCAGTGACGACATCAATTGTCTATAAAGTTATATGTATTTAGTAGTTGAACTAAATCTAATTTCGTCACTAATGACTATATTTTATATACAAAAAATTATTTTGTTCTATAATGTATTAATTAGGGATAAATTTATTATTATAAAAAGGTTAATATTCCTATTATCTCCCATCTCAAACTTTTTTAACCCCTCCCCAGGAGGGGCTCCCATATTATGCTTTCTTGGGGACTCGAACTCACAACCTTAAGGTTGGAAGTGATGAGTGCTTACCATCCGATCAACTCTCTCTTGTCTCTCATTTTTATTTTATTTTTAACTTCATTCACTTCTTTCAAATTTAACTTCTGTAGATATAATTATTATATGATTATTTATACACATACACAAATGCATGAAATTTATCATCCACAATTCATTCAAATGTAGATTATATTTTAATTAAACTGTATATTTTTTAAAATATCTTTAAATATATTCAGTATGATTCTGTCATTTTTTTATTTTATTTTTTATAAAATTTATAAATTATTCAGTACAAATATAAATTTATATAAAATTAAACTTTTGATTTTATTTAAAAAATTGAATAATCAGTTCAATTCGATCAGTAAATCAATTGTTTTGAAAAAAAACATTGATACCCATAATTATAGTACTTCATCATAATATATTTGAAATCCTAGTTGGTTCATTTCTTTCATTTTTGCTTTCATTTTTTAGTTTATTTCAATTTTCACACTGATGGAAAAAGTTAATAGAAATTCATGAAATATTTCGCACCTTTGCAAAGTCTAAGTTTAAAAGTCGATGTTATCTCTGTATAGTTGTTGTATGTACGTATGTGGAGTTACTATTAAATATGTACATATTTTTAGGCAGAAGCAAATAGATCGACTTAGTCTATGCAGTTTACCAATCACAAATCAATAGACACACACAAAAATTAGCACCAAGTCTTGAGAAATTATTTTTCTATCGTCTTTATCGATGAAAGTGTATCAAACAAAAAACAAAAGTGTTAAACCAACAAATATTAGTAATATTGTGGTAGAACCGTACCCCACTCACAATACTTATAACCTGCATTGTATTTTTCAAATGATGCATTTTACAATTGCATAATTTAAGAAAATTGATGAACTGAACTTTTTCATTTTTACAAAATTGATCGAATTTGTTGGTTTTAATATTTTCCCTAGTCAATTAACGAATGGACTCTGTCTATTTCTTATGAAGCACTTGTATTATTCTTTTTGTAAGTTGTCACTTGTAGTTATGAACAATTATAGCCAAAAAAAATGTATTTAGCTATGAATTTTTTTTGTAGCAAATAGTTGAATTATTCACTACAAAATTTAAGTCGTCGCTATTGAACACCTTACATATTTTGTGACAACTTTTTTGTTGTCACTAAATCATAGATTGATTAGAGACAATAAAAATTTTGTCACCAATTATTTATATTATTAGTGACGAAAATAAATGTCATAATTATATCTAAATTTTTATAGCTAAAACTTATAATATTTAACTACGAACTCTAATTTGTCGATATTGTAACAACATATTTTTTTAGATGAAATTTTTTTGTGTCCAAAAATTAATAAATTATTAGATACATTATTAGTGACGAAATAATGAGTCATTGATAACTTTGAATTCCTGACTAACACTACTTAACAAATGGCGCTAATTAATTTTTTAGTGGGAAACTTTAGTGGAAAAACTTTGCTACGAATTTTTATGTTTCGTCACTAAAAGTATGTGTCTCATATATTTAAGCACGAAAAGTAATTTTTGTCACTAAAAGCAAACAATTAGTGATGAATTTGATGTCGTAGCTAATAATTTCGTAGCTATATATCATATATGTTGTAGTGATTATGTATTTCATATGTGATCTTTCAAATGATTTTACAACAAAAGAAATTAAAGATGTTAGATGAGAATTTTTTTTAAGAAAAAGAAAAAAAATGAAGAATGATGTTATGATAAATTAACGCACTATGGGATATGACATCAAGGACAAGTCAGTGGAGCTCTGTAAAGCTACCACACATGTTATGGTAGGTAGGCACGACAATAGAGGCGCAGATCTCTCAACCAATGGTGTACTACAAGGTTGTTCTTTTACATCTTATGTTGGACACTTTGAGAAGAAACAACCTAGTTTTGCAATCAAGCATATCAAAAGCAAAAGCCTTTTTTCTTAAGAAAGTACTACACTCATATGAACAGCAAGAGACCTGATCAAGTTATCTGCAGAAAGTCTCACCTTGTCATTTGAGTTTAGTATAGTGTGCTCAAAGATTGTAAATATATATTCCTATACTATAAAGGACCATAGATCATTTCAGTTGTAATCGTTTTAAAGTAGAGTTCATGGCTAGAGTTAGCCATGGACGTGTGTTTGATTGAAGTATGTGTTAACTAGAGGTATATGGTTGATATAGTGAAAAATAAGGTTATTATTTAGAGTATCGTAATAGAGGTGTTACAAGGTGTAGGATTAAGAGTTCAACCCTTTTCGATTACCGGAATATATTTACAAGTCATTTGAAGTTAGTGGAGTTATTGAGAAATTATGTGTGACAGGTCATGATTTTCTCCTCTCTTGAGCAAGTAGGTTTCACGTAAATATCCTTATTCTTTACTTTAAGCTTTACTATTCTTATTACTGTTAGTATAGTCAAGGGACCTAACATCTTGATTCGTGGTGGATTCATGCAAGTCAATAGAAAAGGAGGAGGAGGTGGTAGGTAGGGTGCAAACTGCTAAAGTAGTAACAAATTAGGGATGGAAATAACTATTAATCCTATATGTATTATGTATATCACAATTCACATGTTTTTTTATTTTTGGTTTCCCTGGTGTCCGGTATTTTTTTGGAGCCTGACTAAATCTGAATTTGCTTTGGGAAGTCTCACATTAGGGGGTAAAGCGCTCTCTAACAAATGTGACTCCGTACCATGGGGGACTCAAACCTGATCTGGCTAAGGACGAAATAGTACTTACCATACAATTCACATGTTACTAGTGTGATCGAAGATTAGGTTTTATTCCAATTAAAATTTGTCTGCACAATGAAATTTTTTGCAATGTTCTTGCTAATGAAAAGATGATGAAGATACATTCACAAATAATAGTTTTACCATCATCAAAATACGAGGACAATTGCATTATTATTAATCTTGTAATAACTTTATCAAACACTTAAATAATATAACAAATAAAACAACATCCATCCTATTATGAAAAATATTACACTTATGATGGATGTCAATAATCTCTCAGAAGTTATTTCCACTGCTTTTCATTACAATGGTTGTAACTCAAACCATCATAACCTTCATGATCATCTTAATGGTTAATGTCACCATTTATGACATTATTTAGTATTCCTCAATATAACTTATAAAATTGACGTACATAAAAATCATGCTATACACAGTTGAATAAACTTTGAAATACTTGAAAGATTTTGTCAATTATCTTTGTATTATTGCTTCTCACTCTCTGAATATTATTGTCAACTGCATAATTCTTTTGCACATTTTATTTGTAGTACAAACTGACATACAAGATTTAGTTTACATTGGTGCCATATTGTAAAGGTCCAACCCACTAGTGATATTGTCTGCTCTTGGATTAGGTTCACACGGCATTAAAATGCGTCACTAGTAGGTAAGACCTACTTACTTACATACCCAAAATATATCATGTGTTTTTTCTATGTGGGACTTCTTGTTTTAAGTTGGGGCGTTACATACACCCCGCCTCTATGGACTCAGCATCCTCGTTGAGGTTTGTCCCACCGTATGGAATTAGCCTAGACTCATCATTGAGGTTTGCCGCGCCTTATCAGGATTTGTATAAGCTCATTCGAACTCTGGCCCACATCGACAAGGCAAACACATGAATGACTGTGATATCATTCGTAACAGCCCAGTCTGCTAGTAATATTATCCGCTATTGGCCTAGGCTCGCACGACTTTAAAACACGTCACTAGTTGGTAAGGCATGCTTACTTATATTTCACCGCTTTGTACGTTGGTTGACTGTAATGACCCGAAAGGTCATTTTTGGAAATTTTGAATATTCATTTAACTATAGTGAACTAATTGATGGTTAATTATTAAATATCTAATTTTAGTTAATGCTAAATGGGTTAAGTTTATAATTTGATTAATACCATATAGCACTTGACCCATATAGGAAAATAAATTATTAGGGTTGAGAATTTTTGGTTCATAATTTAAGAAAAGAAAAGGAGTCAGACTTACCTGCGTAAAGCTGCTGCCGACGGGAGAATACTTCATGTCCAGGTAATATGTAACCTGCCAAATATATGCAATAGTGCGTATGAATGGAGTATATTATTGTTATTATTATAATGGTGAACAACATAGTCTTTTATAGTGCATTAATGACTGCAAAGTATGATTTGAATTGGAAAATCAAGGTCATTTATTGAGGGCAAATGAGAAAATAGTGTTTGACTGATTATTGGCTACATATAGTTGAAATTGAGTTCTGTCTCGTGTGCCATCACTGATTTCGTAACCAGTGGTTCTCATATTTATTAATTCTTATTTTATTATCACATAATTATTCAAGTTATGATATATTGGGATACTTATTAAATATTAAGTGTATTGCATTATATGAAAGCTATTAAAGTTGTAGTGTTTGGAGAAATTATGACTTAATCCTAGGCTCGAAATTCGGAAAACATGAGAGTTGACATGTTAATTGGCACCAAGATTAGGAACTTGATTATAAATTGAGTGAGTTTTTGGGTCTAGGCTAGACCTATAGTAATTTGAGTGTGGTTAGTTTCGAAATCTTATTGTGATTATTAATGTGAATAGATTGCTTTGAGTTGGAAGTTCAACAAAAGGGAAGACTCAAGTCTTGGAGTGATTGTTCGACTATTTGAGGCAAGTGTATTTCTAAACCCTTGTTAAGTGTATGGAATTCGTGTATTTCCTTGTAATATGTGTTTGGGGGTAATGAGACTTGGTGATGGGTTGACTTGTCCACATCGATTAATTCTAATGATGAAAAAGGGGTAATAAAAGGCAATGTGATTAATTGTTTGTAACATGTGTTGAGAATGGAGAATAATTTGAAAGGCTTGTCGAATCATTGTTGATGTTGTATCATGATTGTGTTGTTGTGAATTGTGCAATGTCATGAAAAAGGTCATCTCCTCATCTATTTTGTGTGAACATGCCATTTGCATTATTCTGAGACATGGTTGTGATAAGAGGATGTACCATTTTGAGGAACGTATTGTGCGCCGCGATGGATACTATATTTCAAGGGACGTATCGCGCGCCGTGATGGATACTATATTTTGAGGGACGTATCGCGCGCCGCGATGGATACATGGACAGATATGTCCCCCATGGGTCCCGGACTGAGAGACAACAGATGTGTATCATTAGGTCAGACATGCATCACTATACTTGACATTGCATTTTATTGCATTACACTTCTTTATTATTGGTGAACTTGATCTTGTGTGTTGCTGATCTTGTGAGTGCCTTTCTGTGGAACTTGTGACTGATGAATATTGAGCTTGCTGTTGAAGATATGCAATTGTTATAGTGTTGTTGTTGAGGATATGAAATTGTTAGATTGTTGTGTTGAGCTATGTGCTTTGTAAACTGTGAACTGTTATGTTGGGCTGGTTTTAAGCAGGTTGTAGTTGTGGAGGTGGTAATTGATGAATACTGAACTTGTTGAGAATATATGATTGTTAGAATGTTGTTGTTGAGATATATGCTTTGTAAATTGTGAACTGTTAGGTTGGGCTGGTTTTATACAGATTGTAATTGTGAAGGTTCGGTTGGGGTGTAAGGAGTACTCGTATTCTATCCCCTTAGCTCGAGTTTAGAGGTTTACTTGCTGAGTACCGCGTGGTTTGGTACTCACCCCTTGCTACTACATTTTTTTGTAGGTTACTAGCCCGGACCTTTGTGATATTTTCTCTTCTCCTTGTCTGAGGCTTCTTGTGGAGGTTTGTGAGGTAGTTGTTTGTCATTTCAACGGACCTTCTTTCTCCTTAATTATGATCTTGTTCTATTCTAGAAACAATGTCATTTGAGACATGTGTTTTTCTTTTGAATCAGTTGTAATACTTTAGAGGCTTGTACACGTGACAACCAGATTTTGGGGGTATTTTTGAGTTGATAATAAAAATTCCGCATTTTATTGTAAAGGCTGAGTTTTAGGCTGACTTGTCTTGGTGGGATAAGACGAGTGCCATCACATCCATTTTTGGATCGTGACATTGACCTTCCGACACTGATAGGCTCATATTACTGGATCGACATATGATAAGATATGGTTCTATACTCTTGTAACATCGTGTAAGTTGAAATAACTATGAAGAAGCTGGAAATTGGAAATAGTCATTTTTGGAAAGAATTCAAAATCTGGAAATTTGGTCAAGTATGGGAAAAAAATGAGTTTTTGGTCAACTTTGAGTAGTCATAACTCCTAGCTCAGAATGAATTAGGTGAATTTCCAGTTATGTTTGGAAAACTCTTGGAATGATCTTTCCAACGCCGCTAAGTTTGCTCGATTCTGAGTTCGTCTGAGTGAGTTATGCCCTCTAGAAGTTGGGCTGTTGGCAGGGCAGTTTAGACCGAAATTTTAAGGATATTTTGGTCTTTTCCCTAACCATTTCTTTTGGTTATATTAAGGTTGTAGACTGATTTTTAAATCAGTTTTTCCTTTTTAAAGTGAGAGTTAGGGCTTTTGAGAAAAGAGAGAAAGAAGAGGAGAAAGAGAAGAAGAAGCAAGGATTCGTCAAGATCGTCGTGGTTTTCGTCGGGGGTGATCCCTATTAAGGTATGTGAGACCATAGTGTTGGGTTGATTCATTCCCCCACAGGCCAAACTCGTTTTAATTCTGAGAAAAGATTGGTTGTGTTTGTTGAAGTTGTGGTTGTTGAATTCTTGTGGTTATGTTGTTGAAGTTTCTAGTTGATTTGGTACATGTTTCTAGATGGAATTTCGAGTTGAATCTATTGTATATTGAGGGTTTTAATGATTATGAGTGTTTGGGGAAAGAACCTTTGTTGTTGAGAGGGTTTAGAGTTGGAGAAACTAAGAAGAAAAGTCAGATTTTCTAGGGAAAAGGCTGGGGTGTCGCGCCAGCCAGCGCGCCCCAAAAGGGGCTCTGAAGTTCCCCCCTTGGAGCGGCGCGCCATGCAGTGCGCCCAGCAGGCCTTCTAGATTTTGAGGGCTGGCGCCCCGCGCCTCTCAGAGCACCAAGGACGCCAGTTCTCCTCATTTCTTCCCCACTTTTTCGTACATGTTCCTTGGTAATGAACCTATGTTTTCTAGTTGTTTTCAACACCCCAAGGTACATCTAAACGTCACGAACTCATTCATAAACATGAGATCATTACCCTTGAATCTGTAATCCAATTCGAGGAAAGTTAGGATCAAAGTCAAGTGAAGTTAGAGTCGAGCTTAGAAGTTAAGAAGTAAGTCAAAGCAAGTCTTTAAAGTTTTTCAAGAGTCTTTATTGAACGTTTTAACTTCGTTTTAAGGCTCAAGTTTCAAGTTAAGTAAACAGTATAGAGTTGAGTTCATTTTCTCAAAAGTTATAAGGGAACTAAGTATTCCCAAAGAAGTTTATAAATGCTTTTACATTTGAGTAAGAAAGGAACTTTGTTTTCCAAGAGAGCCTTTGGGCTAAGCTTTGAGCAATTATCTCAAACTAAAGAAAGGTGTGTTTAAAACACTTATGAGCCAAAGTATTTTTGGGAGTAGTATTGAGCACCGAATTGGGGATGCGAGTTCATATTAACTCAACCCTCCATAAGAACCATGTAGCCAACATGGGACTTGACGGGTCATTCTTTTTAGATGATCACGTAAGTTAAGCTAGTGGATCCACTAAGTAAAGCAAGGTCCTATATCACAGCAAGGTATAGGATGGTCCTTGGGCAACGTGAGGTAAAACGTTGTATCATCACTAAGGCTCATAGTGGTGGTTGTCGGTTAAAGAATCTCCCACTAAAGTTATATTACTTTTATATAAGTAAAGTTCAGTTTGTTATTGCTTTATCCTTAACGAACTAAGTTGTTTATATTGTTTTACAAGCTTTATATATTGCATGTGTCTTATTACTTTACTTTTGAGTTCAGTCATTCATGAGTCGAACAGAGCTAAGGTAAGTGTTCTCTTGTACTCCTTTCAAGCTTAAGTTGTGGTTTAGCTTTCCATCTCGCATACTCGTACATTCAATGTGCATCAGTTGGCCTGCATCTTATGATGATGCAGATACAGGTACCCAAGATCAACATCCAGCACGCCGTTGATCCAGCTGAGCACTCCAGAGTCAGTGGTGAGCCTTCTGGCCTTCCGGAAGACTCGATTATTTTGTGTTCCTAGTTTTGCTTTATTAGGATGTTGCAGGGTTTGTCCCAACATCCACCTCAGTGTTATAGAGGCTTCATAGACAGTCAGTCAATTAGTTTTGAGTCTTTCATCTATGTATATACATAAATATTCTATTTTGAGACTAGAGTTGCCTTTTGGCCAAGATTTTTATCAGTTGGATTGTTTTATGACCTTTCATTGCATGGAGTTATTCTGTTGAGTTAAGTTTTCCGTTGAATTAAGTAAACCAGGCCAAGGGTTCGCTTGGGGCCAGCAATGGTCTTCGAGTGCCAGCCACGCCTAGGGTGTAGGCTCGGGGCGTGACAACTTTGACAAGGTATAGGGAACCCATCTAAATGGGATTGTAAATTGAGTATCATGAGCTCAAATGACGCATGTCGGTTATAAGAAACTCTATACTTATTAATTTTATGATATATTTTAAGACGGTAGGGTTCATTCTAAATATGTTATTTTATATGTATGGATATGCAAGTTATTGAAAAGACTCAACCATATGTATATATGTATTATTATGCAAGTTATTGAAAAGACTCAACCATATGTATATATGTATTATTATGCAATTTATTGAAAAGACTCAACTATATGTATATGTACTTTTGAAAGAGATTTTTATGATACTTATTCATGGACTCCTAATAGCTTCCTTGTTAGCTCTTCTCTATTAATATGATTTCACTGTTTTGTTCATGATTCTTTAAACGATTATGCTAGTGTCTCCTCGTACTTAACAGTACACTCACGACTCATACATTTCTCTGTGTTGCATCCTTTTGTGATGTAAATTCTATCATTCACACTCAAATTCGTGAGGTTGCAACACTCCCAATTAGCTTTTGATGAACTCTCCTCTTCTGGGGACTCCATTGTTCTAGACTATCAAACATTTTTCCTTGTGTTGTCTTTGTTTTAAGGTAGCTGGCGGCCATGTTCGCCAGATTTATATTTTCATTCTAAAGTAGTAGAGGCTTTACTCAAACAATAGAAATATAGTTTCATGAATTTTCTAAACTCTATTATTCACTAATGTATTTCAGCTTCCGCTTACTTTCTTTATGTTATGCTTTGATATGTATGCTAAGGGTTAGCTTGGGATCACTCATGGTTCTAGGTACCATGTCCTAACTGGGTATAGACTCAAGTTGTCACAAACTTGGTATTTGTAATGGCTCAATCCGTTAGTGATATTGTCTTCTTTGGGCCTAGGCCCTCACAACTTTAAAACGTGTCACCGGTTTGTAAGCATGGTTACTTATATACCCAACATATTTCTTGTGTTTTACTAATGTGAGACTTTTTGTATTAAGCTGAGGTGTTACACATATGCACTATATCTTTTTGCAACACTCTCTAATTAGAAATATTTTTAGAAAGTTTTACAAAAATAAAGTGACATTCTAAAAAAATTACAAAAATATAATTACTATAAGGTGTTATATGCACTATATCTTGTGGTAATCTAATTAATAGATTCTTTACACAGTTTTAGTAAATTAGTTGGACTTTTTCAAGAATTACATATAAATATAATAAATACCAAAAGGAGAAATGGGTTTCTAGCTTTTTACCATTTTGTTTGTCTTATATTATTTAAAGGGAAAAAGGACAAATATACCCCGAACTATCGTAAATAGTATGTAGATACCCTCCGTCATACTTCAGGGACATTGGTGCCTTTGCCGTCCAAAAACTAGAGCATATATGTCATTTACTCTAACGGAAGACTAAGTAGGGACACGTTGCACAATCTTATCTGTCGATTCAATATTTAATAAATGTCAGATCAGTGGATAAGATTTGACACGTGTATGTCCGTTAGTATAAAGGGTATATTTGCTCTAGGTTTTGGACGGTAGGGGCATCAATGTCCCTAAAGTATGACTGAGGGTATCTGCATACCATTTACGATAGTTTGAAGGTATATTTGTCCTTTTTCCCTTTTTTTATGAGAGATCTTTATTTTTATTTAGGCTTAGCTTTCAAGTAAATATTCGAATGCTCGAGGGGCTATCAAGACTTCCCAATTACCTTTTACTACAAATCAAAATTTTATATTATTAATCCATTGTATAATGAATGGACCTTGGAGAGCCCGATAGGAAATCGAAATAGTTGTGGAAGGGGGTGGAAGATACATTATTATATACGAGGAACTCACAAAAATATCTCAGTGCTCAATCATCCAATCAATTCAAATGAGGGTCAACAAAAAAAGAATTGGACCTATTATTCCTACATGTTCCATTAGTAATATTCCTTTGAGATGTTACTGCAGATTTTGCTTGGATTTAATCTTTCCCGATTATAAATCATATAGAAATTTCTTATAAAATAAGCGAATTTATTGGATTGGTTTATTAATAGTCTTTGTTCTTTTTGACTCTGCGCCATTGATTCTACTATTATTAGTGAGGGATCATCATTTTTACACATTAAGAGATCTAAGACATTTTGTTCAATTTAAATTATAAAAGAGCAATAAATTTCATCTTCTCCAAAAGAAAAAAGAAAAAAAAGAAAAAAAAGAGGGGGACCCTAATAGGAGCCTTTTGTATCTTCACATTGAAAAAAAGGAATTGTTTTTTTCAAAAAATAATAAATGTCACATAAATATGGTTTTCAATACACTGCCAAACTCCTTAAGAAAGTAAGAGTCTTAATTATTTGTTTTTCAATAAACTGCCAAATTCTTAAGAAAGTAAGAATTTAATTATTTGACCTTTTTGTTCAGCAAATTTAGAGTTTCATATCTATTTATTTATTTATTAATTTTATTTTCCTAATACCTATTGGCACATCCCTATTGCATGAGTTATAAAATTGTAAACGGAGGATGTCATTCTCAACCATATATATATATATTTAAATTTTTTAATTAAGAAGTTAATTAGTTTTAAAAGACAAAGATCTAAATTAAAATTTTAATACAAACGTATTCAATAATAATAATAATCTTCGTTTAGAAGTCTTTAATAGACTAATTTAAATTTTGAATTGAGAAGGTTATTAGTTTTAAAAGATAAAGATCCAAAAAAAATAGGGCGTGTCATTACTTTTTTGTGTGAAGTTATTATATTTTTAATTGGATAATAATAATAATAATAATAATAATAATATTAATAATAATGTAATGACCCGTTAGGTCGTTTTGGATACTAGAGCTTCTTATTCCATAAAAGAATCTTACGGTAGATTCTAAATGAGAATCTTGAACTATTGATTTAACTACGATTATTTAGTTGGGGGTACTTATTAAATAATTAATTTGTTGTTGATTGTAAATAGGTCAAGTCTGAAATTTATTTAATACACAATATTACTTGGCCCATATGTAGAAACAAAAATAATAAAATGTAGCAATTTTGGTTCATAATTAATTTAGAGAAAATAAATTAGGGAGAAGACATACTTGTAGACGACGAAGAGTGGCATCTGCATCTCTGGTAAGAATTTCAACTCTTGAAATTGGGTTATTGTTAGAAGGAAAATATTCCTTAAATATTATTACAATTGAATCAATAAGCATATATCCTAATATTATTATAATATGTTGGTTAGATAAGGAATTGGAAGGGTATAACGTTATGGTTGGAAGTTTTGCGGAAGACAAGATCTGAAAGGTCATCATTACACTACTAAAAAACTGCTAAAAAACGACGGAAGAAAAAGCGACGGATAGTGTCGCTCCAAAAAAGCGACGGACTAAGAGATGCCGTCCGTCGCTTTTTAATTAAAATAATTATTTTTAAAATTATTTTACAAAAAGCGACGGACTGCATCTCTTAATCCGTTGCTTTTTATTAAAAATAATTATTTATCAATTAAACAATAACCACGCTATCCGTCATTTTAATTTATTTTATTTTATTTTATTTTATTAATTAGTTTTTAAAAAAAGTGACGGACGGCATCTCTTAGTCCGTCGCTTTTTGGTCAAAATATCTAGTCAAACATTTTTAAAGAGCGACGAACAGCGTCTCTTAGTCCGTCGCTTTTTAGTTTTAAAAAAATTTAATTTTTTTTAAAAGAGACAAACGGCATCGCTTAGTCCGTCGCTTTTTTTCGCGTATTTTTCTAATTAAATATTTTATATAGATAGTGACGCAGTCCGTCGCTTTTTATTAAAAATAATTATTTATTAATTTAAAAAATGTCACGCCATCCGTCGCTTTTTATTAATTTTAATTGTTTAATTATTTTTTAAATTAGCGACGGACAACATCTTTATGTCCGTCGCTTCTTGGTCAAAATATCTGGTCAAATATTTTAAGAAAGCGACGGACAATGTCTCTTAGTCTGTTGCTTTTTGGTCAAAATGTTGGTCAAACATTTTTTTTTAAAAGCGACGGACATAGAGACGTTGTCCGTCGCTTTTTTAAAAATATCTGCATTAGCATACGCGATTTTCCCCATTTCTCCATATAAAAAACAAAATTGAGAAATATTTTGATTTAATTTTATTTAAATCGTCTTCCGGAGAATGGTTTTGTGTAAAATAAAAAATAAAAAAATTATAATACCGACTTCCAGATGTCGGTAAATTAAATAGTATGTAATAAATTAATATTTTCAATTAACTTTAAATAAATCGTCCTCCGAATGACGGTTATATATAAGTTAAAAAATAATTTAATATAAAATACCGACCTCCCGATGTCAATATTATTTAATTAACATGATTACTTTTTATTTATCTTAAAATTTAATGTGATACCGACCTCATGAGGTCGGTATTTTTTATTATATCTAATTACTTTTAATAAAAGAGACATCCGGAGGTCGATATATTTAAAATATTCCTATTAATCATAATTTTGCTAATGTGCATAATATTAATATTTCATTTTACACCTACGATTAATTGTTCAAAAAGTGTAACAATTTTGTATACTTTTACAAATAAAATGTTAGAATTCGTGAAATAAATAAATAAAATATCTATAATCCATATGAGTATGAAACTACGTTGATATGAATTAGGAGATAATTATACTTATATTTATAGAGTAATGTACAAATCCTATCAATCCGTCGTCTAATCATAAACTTAATATCTCATGTCATGATGTAGTAGAGGTGAAGAGCTAACATATAATCCATTCCAGTATGAAATGCGAGATAGTATTATTATATACGTTTGATCTTGAATGGATGTCAAGTGTAGTGATCACCTCCTAATTATGATGACATGTAAAGGATACTTCATCGGAGTATGAAATACGTTTATTAATTATATATATATTCCTCGAGTAGTTTAACAAATCAAGTCTTATATACTAGTGGTTCAGATATGAAATACATTATCAATTAAAGAAATACCGATGATCAATTCAAGGAGATTTATATATTAAATTTGATATTGATAAACTTTTGTTGATCAATAAAATTAAATTTATATAATTAGAAGGTATATAATTTAAATTTATTAAATTAACTTGATCGATAAATTAAACTTTTGTTGATGTGTAGTTAAATTATATATATATATATATATATATATATATATATATATATATATATATATATATATATATATGGCCAAACACATATACAACCCCTCTAACTTGTCCAGATTTTTCATTTTGGCACTTTATCTTAGCCTTGTTCTATTTTAACCCTTGGACTCCATTTTTTATGTTCCATTTTAACACGAAATACTATTTTTATGATTTATTTATTTTTATATATATTCTTCAATTGCAACTTCTTATTTTAAATCGACATGTGTCATTTAATTTTAGTTAAAAAATTAAAAATTAACAAAAAATAATAATTTATTTTTAAGAGTGTTATGTATTTTTGTGTGAAAAATAACCGACGAAATTGTGTTGGTTTTCTTTCTTTAAAATCACTGACAACCTAACAAAGTAAGTCGAGTTTTAACATTTTTAGTAGTGTTATTAGCAATGAACAAGAGTCTTTTTTTAGTAGTGTTATTAACTAAGTCAGTCGAGTCTTTTTGAAGATGGGTTTTTTTATTCGTATTGATTTATATTAAAAATTAAAAGTTAGTATTTGCGTTAAATTTAGATAGCCTAGATGATAAGAAAAAAATAAATAAGTAGTGTTATTTAATTTGATTGAATGTTTAAGAAAGAAAATCAAAGAACTTTCGTCAATTTATTTTCATGCAAAAATACAGAGAAATATCAAAAAATAATATTATTGTTTGAAAATTTTTATGTTCGTTCGCGAATGTTTAATTTTTTTAATTAACAGGAACACGTCTATTTTTTTAAAATAAGAAATTGCAATTGAAGAACATAAGTAAAAACAAATCATAAAAATTAGGGTTGTCTAAAAAATTATATATTTTAGTATGCATGATTTATAAAAATATTATTATTTTTAAATTATTATATTTATTGATAGTTAAACTCAAAATAATTACTTTACTTATATTTTAAAATATTAGATGTTTTTAATAATGTGTGAAAATATTTTAATATGTAGTATTTTATTAATCGGATAGCATTTCCTTATTCTTCCTCTAAATTATTTAAATTATAGTCCATTCTATTCCAATTTATTTCAATTCTAGCCCTCTTTCTATGCAATTCTCTTTCGATTTTAGCCTCTAATTTCAATTTAGTCGCAATTTTAGCCCTTTTGCTCATTGCAATTATTTCAGATTTCAATCAAACTCATCCCTTTTAATCTTGACCACCCATCTCACTCCAAGTTAATCTCAGCCTTACATCTATTTTAAATCAACGGTCAAGATCTATTTTCCTATTTTAATCTACCAAAAGGAACCAACCCTAAACTAATTCATTCTTCATCACTTTCTCCTTACCGCCGCCCAGCCTCCTCCTCTCTCTCATTCTCCGTCCATTTCCGGCGAGAAGCAGCAGCTGTGACCAGCAACCCCAGCGTTGTCCTCTCTTCTCCTCCCCTTCCCGTCGCCTCTTTCTCTCCTCTCCTCCATTGACAACAGCCAGTAGCTCTAACCGGCAAGCAACAACAACTAGCAGCTAGGCGAGCTAGCGCAGGCTGCAGCTCCGGCAGGCGACCTCCGATCAGCAAGCATCCACCAGAGATTCCACGGCGAAGCAGCAGTGCCAGCGTGACCAGTAACTTCGGCCAGCGAGCCACTGCGAAGCTCCAACGCCGGCGAGCAACAACAACACCAACAAACGCCAGCAGCTCCAGTGCCACCAGTCACCTGTTTCTCCGGCGAAAACAGCAATCACTTTGCATAATTTAGATTGCTTAAGACGGATCTTAACTGATCCATCCCAGGTACAAATTCCTTTACTTTAATTTTAAGCATGTCACTAGGAATATTGTAAAATGTGAGATAGTTGCACCTTTTCGTTTTAGATTTCGAATTCTTACTATATGTGTGGGCTGCCTATTCTTGGAAATTATGTGTGTGTGACCCTTAGTTTATAATCAATTATCTAGCATGCTATGGTGTTTGTTAATGTTGAAATATTCGCCTATGTTGGTGTTCATCTTGAGGTTTGGAATAATTTGTGAATTCTTGATTGTCTGTATCAATGATTGTTTATCAAGTTCAGTCTTGATTGAGAACCAGCTTGTTATTTTTCAATCTGCTCCTAACATTCTTTTTACCTTATTGAGCCCAATGTAAAATATGTCCTAATTAATTCTTTAAATTGATCCTTCGGCTATATATATTTCGTATCAATTTCTGATTTATTTGATTGTATTAGATTATTATAAAATGTGAGCATAAATCTGAAAGTAATTCCCACTTCCTTAAATAATTATGTCTATTGGTTTAACTTTATCAATTATGTCTATTGGAATTTTAGGACTAGTTTGAATTTGTGATTTTAAGACTAGTTTGAATTTTGAATTTAGGACTAGTTTGAATTATTATTGAAGTTGAACTTAGAATTTGAACATGAACTTGAACTTAGAATTTGAAGTTAAACTTGAACTTGAACTTAGAATTTGAAGTTAAATTTAGAACTTGAACTTGAAATTAGAACTTGAACTTGAATTTAGAAGTTGAACTTGAACTTAGAACTTGAACTTGAACTTAGAACTTGAACTTAGAACTTGAACTTGAAATTAGAACTTGAACTTAGAACTTGAACTTGAACTTGAACATAGAATTAGAACTTGAACTTAGAATAAGAACTTGAACTTGAAATTAGAAATTGAACTTGTACTTAGAACTTGAAATTAGAACTTGAACTTAGAATTAGAACTTGAACTTGAAATTAGAAATTGAACTTGAGCTTAGAACTTGAACTTGAACTTGAACTTAGAACTTGAACTTGAACTTAGAACTTGAACTTGAACTTAGAATTAGAACTTGAACTTGAAATGAGAACTTGAACTTGAAATTTAACTAATTTTAGAACTTTTCGTGCTAGGCAACTGAGGAAGCTCAACATCTAAAAAAGTTGATACAAGACTATATTGCTTCTTTCATCAAAGTAGGAGATAAGGTTGGTGCTTCTAAATTTCTAAAGTTCAAGTATAATTGTTTTCAATAATGTGTTTGTGTCCATCTAGTATTGATATTTAGCTTTAATTTTATGATAATATTTTTGTGTCCATCGATTGTTTGTTAAGCATAAGTACCAACACTAGTTGATCCTATTGATGACAAAATTGATTTTCTTGCAAGATCGATTTGTGTCCATCTAGTGTTGACACTTAGCTTTAAATTTAGAAATAATATATTTGTTAAGCATGAGTACCAACACTAGTTGATCTTATTGATGAAAAAATTGATTTTTCTTGCAAGATCGATTTGTGTCCATCTAGTGTTGACACTTAGCTTTAAATTTAGAAATAATATATTTGTTAAGCATGAGTACCAACACTAGTTGATCCTATTGATGACAAAATTGATTTTCTTGCAAGATCGATTTGTATCCATTTAGTGTTGACACTTAGCTTTAAATTTAAATAAGTTAAATTTAAAAATGTAGTTTTGTTGATGGATTTAGTTGTTGGAATTAAGTCAAAACTAATCTAGTTAAAGTTGTTAAGTTGTTTAAATAAGTTAAATTAAATAATATGGTTTTGTTGATGGATTTAGTTGTTGGAATTAAGTCAAAACTAAACTAGTTCAAGTTATAAAGTTGTTTAAATAAGTTAAATTAAATAATGTGGTTTTGTTGATGGATTTAGTTGTTGGAATTAAGTCAAAACTAAACTAGTTCAAGTTGTTATGTTGTTTAAATAAGTTAAATTAAATAATGTGGTTTTGTTGATGGATTTAGTTGTTGGAATTAAGTCAAAACTAAACTAGTTCAAGTTATTATGTTGTTTAAATAAGTTAAATTAAATAATGTGGTTTTGTTGATGGATTTAGTTGTTGGAATTAAGTCAAAACTAAACTAGTTCAAGTTGTTATGTTGTTTAAATAAGTTAAATTAAATAATGTGGTTTTGTTGATGGATTTAGTTGTTGGAATTAAGTCAAAACTAAACTAGTTCAAGTTAAAAAGCTGTTAAGTTGTTTAAATAAGTTAAATTAAATAATGTGGTTTTGTCAATACTAAACTAGTTTTAGGACTACTACTAGTAAAATTATTATTAAATTTTATTTATAATATAATTGAATATCAATATTTTTGTAGATGGATCATCGTTTGTGGATGTATAATATGCATTATGAAACTGGTGCTGGTTTGAAACCTGAGTTTATTGACGGTGTTAGAAATTTTATTGAACATACAATGACACTTGACATTTTCAAGATTAATGGATTGGTTAGGTGTGCTTGTAGTGCATGTAAGTGCTTCAAATTTTTTAAACCAGATAGAGTTATGGTTCATTTGTACCGTAATGGATTTAAGCCTAGATATTTTGGATGGATTGATCATGGAGAAAGTGATGGATTGGATGGTATCTTTTATAACTCGATGCATGTTGATGTATATAATATGGTTGCACCACATGGCCAAATTAGGGTTGAACAAGTTAGAGTTGAACATGATAGGGTTGAACATGATAGGGTTCATGAAATGATCAATGATGCTTTCGGGGTTCAAGGTGGGATGGAACCGGAACAATATTTTGATGAAGCTCCTAATGAAGAAGCAAGACGTTTTTATGATCAATTAGAAGAGTCTAGTCGTCCAATATGTTATTCATGAACTAACATATTTATTATGTGTTTTGCAGGTGGCATCCTGCAAAGGATGATGCCCGAGCTTTAAAAGAGTGTGTTAGAAGACTCTATACACAAGCTTATCACTCTTGGAGCGAGATTCCAAACAGTATACGCTAGGCGATGTTTAATAACTTTAAGGTATATATTTTTTGGTTAAGTTTAGTATACTATACTTTTTTTTACTATCGATTTAATTAATGTTATTCAATTTTTTTTTCAGACTATGTGTACTTAGGAGTCGAGGTACAATTTGGTCATTGGGACCACATTTGAAAGGAAGGCATCCGTCAGACTGTCTAGCTGACTAAAGAGCGTTCGGGATAGTGGTGAACATCCCGGTTGGATGTTGCCTCATGTTTTTGATGAATTGGGTCAGTATTAGAACACAAACAAGTTTAAGGCAATATCAGATCAAGCCAAAATGGCTAGAGGTAGTCTTAAAGGTGGGTCGTTGCACACCAGAGGTGCAAAGACGGTTGGAACAATTGCACGAGAGATGGTAAGTTCTAATTCAAACTTTTAAATAAATAATTAGTTGATACATATATATCGTTATAAATTTCAATTTTTATTTATAGGAAAAAGAATTGGGATGCACTCCCATTGAACCAGAGGTTTTCAAAAAGACTCATGTCAGGAAGAAAGAAAATGAGTCAGATCCGGATGTGTGGGTGGAGGAAAGGGTCGAACGAACTTTTGTAAGTTATTTAATATGAATAATATATATCAATAGTGAATATATTTATGATATGTATATATATTGATGTCAATACTTATATTTAATATGCAGAATGACTTTCATAAGTACGTCGCTGAGAATCTAGATAGTTCGGTTCAATTGACACCTGAACTGTCCACTCAGATTTGGAAAGAAAAAGTGGTAGGGGGGACACACAAGGGTAGATTCTATGGTCTAGGCTCTCGCAACGATGTTAAACTCCTTCAGTCAGGCTTAGAAGGTATTAGATCATCACGTCAAGCTGAGGCACTTGACGGTGTTCAAATTGCTGCTATGTCGGACCAAATAGCTAAACTTACAGCGGCACTAGCAGAGTCAGAGCGGAAAAGAGTAGCTGAACAACAAAGCATGAGTGAGACCGTTTAGGAAATCAAAGAACAAGTGATGAACCTCGCTCGTCGACCTACTACTTCGGCTCCCGATGACACCGACGACGAGAGTGATGAGGATGATTATGTAGATCTCACTCCCTAGTTTAGATCTCTGGACATTTATGAACTTTTTGAAATTTTAAAACAAATTTTAAAAGACTTTATAAGTCTTTAATTTATGATTTAGATACTTTTGAATGTTATTTTAAGTTTGTTGATTTATGTTTTGTTTAGATTGTTTATAATTGTGTGTGTTTGATTGGACTGAATAGTGTAGAATTGAATTGAATTGAATTGCATTTGCAGGTGGGCAGCAGAAGCTGCGAGCTGCTACTGTCAAAAATATTGCAGAAAAAGCAACGAACAGCGTGGTTTAGTCCGTCGCTTTTTTGGGTTTTAATTTTTTTTAAAACCCAGAAAAGCGACGGACAGCGTGGTTTTGTGCGTCGCTTTTTTGGGTTTTTAAAAATAAAATTTCCAGAAAAGTGACGGACAGTGTCCTTTTATCCGTCACTTTTCTGGGATTTTCAAAAAATAAATTTCCAGAAAAGCGACGGACTGCGTCGCCCTTTAGAAATTAAAAAAAATTAAAATTAAAATAAAGCGACGCAGTCTGTCGCTTTTTTTAAAACAATTCAAAAAAAAAAGTAAAAAAGCGACTCAGTCTGTCACTAAAAGAGACGCAGTCCGTCGCTTTTTTAAAAACGACGTTGTCTGTCGCTCTTTAGCGACACAGTCCGTCGCTTTTTTAAAAGCGTCGAGCTAAAAAGCGACGGAAGTGATTGCGTTGCTTTTCCATCGATTTTGACCAAAAAAGCGACGCAGTCCGTCGCTTTTGGCTATCGTTTTTTGAAAATTTTTTAGTAGTGTTAATTAATGATAGAGGTTATAATTGAATAATGTGTGGCTCTTGAATTAATGATTGCGAGCCATAGGCCAAATAACTGAGTACGCGGATTGTACGATCATGTAAGGGGAATTCTAAAGCATAAACATAGGCTTGAATTTGATAAAAAAGAAAAGCATACTTACCTCTTCTCAACTCACTCAACTAAACTTAACTCAAGAACAAGATACTCAACTCAAAGATTAGATACTCAATTCAAAGATATGATATTCAACTCAAAGGTACTCAACTCAAGATACTTAAGGATAAAGCAACAATAAAAGATGCAATATATGGAAAACTTTTAAAACAATAGATAATAACTCAATTGTATTGAAGAATACAATAATAACTCAATTTGTATATAAAAATACAATATAACTCTGTGGGTGTTTCTCTAACCGACAACCATCACTATGAGCTATGTGATAATTCATCGTCTCACTCACACTCCCAGAACTATCCTATACCTTTTCGGGGTATAGAACCTCTCAACTAAGTGGATCCCCTAATCTATGCTAAAAAACATTAAGGAATCATCTAAAAAGTATGACCCTTTCTACTCACGTTGGCTACATGGTTTATGGAGGCTGTGAGTTGTATGAACTCTACCCCGTATCAGGGTTCAATACTACTCCCAAAATATACTAGTTCATATGTTTAAAAACATAACTCTTTCTGTGTTTTGAGATTATTAATCAAAAATCTTTCTCTTAAAAGAGATGTTACTCAAACTGCTCAAAACTCTTTTGGAAATCTCAGTTTCCTCTCATCTTAAATGTAAAAACATTTACTCTTGGGAATACTTAGTTCCCATTTATCATTTTAAAGAAAATGTACTCAGCTCTACTCTTCCTTAACTCAGTGCTCAAGTCTTTAAAACAATTTGTAAAAAGACTTCTTAAAATAGGGTTCATGCTGAATTATGGACGTAAACGACTCAATTCAAGATTTTCAATAACCATGCATAGAACTCAATACTTGGAACTCAACAACTCCAGAATTCAAAGAGTCAATGATACTACTCATCTCAAGAATGCTCAACTCGGAGGGTTCATGCAGAATTATGGTATGAACTACTTAACTCAAGGACTCAATGATAACTCTCATCTCAAGACTGCTAGACTCATAGGGTTCATGCGGAATTATGGACATGAACTACTCAACTCAAGGACCTTCATGGTAACATGTAGTAGCCCCATGATTAGGAATATAATACCAAAATGATTAGAAACTCAATACTCAAGACTTAGAACTTGAAGATACTACCCCTCTTAAAGATACTCAATTGGTGGAGTTCATGTGGAATTTAAGAGCATGAACGACTCGACTCAAGGGTCTAACTAACAATATGAAACTCATGTGTATGACTCTTCTCATTCTCATACTTACATCCTCAAAGCTCAGTTTAAAACTCAAGTGTTGGCTTTGAAAAACTTCTCAAGATTTATAATTCAAAATATGGTTCATACTGAATTATAGACATGAACAAATCAACTCAAGGATCTCAATAAAAATATTGAAACTCAATAATTAGGAATATAATTTTTAAAAGAACCATGAACTAAAGAACTCAAATCAACTTATCACAAGAATACTCAAATCTAGGGGTAGAATCCTAGATTTCTCTTTTACTGATTTGAAAAAAGACGTAGGGCGTGAGGACGAATTAGTCCAACACTATGATAGCCTTACATACCTTGAAGAACAAGGTTCTGGAAGAATCTTGAAGAAGAACTTGATTAGAAGCCTTGAAACCCTAGCTTGAAGGTAAACGATCAAGAAAACCTTTCTTGGGATTCTTGAATTAGGTTCTTGAAATTTCTATGGCCAAGAATTATTATTTTCATTAGTGATTCATAATTGTATGGAGTAATTTGAGTTGAATAGAATGTAATTCTTGGAGAAAGACTTACCTTGAAGAAGAATCTTGAAAAAGATTGAAAGAATCTTGAATGTAGTCTTCTACTTTGATTTTTCCTAAGGGTTTTGCCCTAGGGTTTGAGAGAGAAGAGAATGATGGATTAAATGATGAAATTCTGATTGTTTTGAGCCTTTTATTAGTCAAAAAATTCTTTTAGGATTTTCTTGGAGGTAAAAAGACAAAAATGAGGCTTTTTAATATTTTCCCGTTGGCTAATTCGTAACAACACTATATCAGGTTACTAAAATAGTCATAAATTTTTACTCATAAATTGGATTGACACGAAATTAGTGGCGTTGAAAAGTAGATTCAAATACCTTTAATTTGATACGTTATGGGCCACGTAAATCTTTATATTCTAAAAGATATGATCGTTTGAAGTTGATCCAAATAGAATCTTATATCAAAACTTAATCGAACTCATTAAGAAATTAAATTTCTCAATATTTATGGATAGATTCACAAAAGAAACTCAATATTGACGTGTGGGTGAACAAACCCAACACTATGGAAGCTTACATACCTCAAAGAACTAGGTTCTTGGCGAAATCTTGAATTTCTTGAAGGAACGCTTGAAACTTTGAACTTTTTCTCCTCTTGAATGTTATCTCTAGACCCTAAATTCTTTGGGGATGAATGAAACTGATTCTAATCAGTCTAGACTCCTAAAACCTTACTAAAATTGTTTAAATCTGATTGGGTAAGGAAAAGACCAAAATACCCCTCATATTTTTGGGTAACTTTCCTTATTTGGACAGCCTGACTTCAAACAGGCACATCTCCCTCATACAAGCTCAAAAATTAGCAAACTCAACGGCGTTGGAAAGAAGATTTCAAGACCTTTCATTTGATATCTTATGGGTCTCCTAACTAATCATGTGCTAAAAGTTTTGGTCATTTGAAGTTGATCCAAAACTTAAAAGAACTAAGGAATGACTTGACTGAATTCTCTTTAATTCTCTTTGGAACTCAATGTACTATATCTAGAGACCTTAACACTTAAGAAAAAATTAAAATTCTTTGGTAAAAACTTACTCACTACGAAGAATGGTTCAAGTCTTAGCTCAAAAAAAATTTCGGAGTATTACAGATTTGTTCTTACAAATCTAGTCTTGATTTGCAAAAACAAAGTCCAAAAAAAAAATTTGATTTTTTTTGTTTTGATTTGTTGTTTTGACACTAGATCCTTGTTCCCTAGTGTTTTTTGAGTCTAGCTTTTAAATTTCGTTCAATTTGGAGTTGTAGAAGTGAAGTTGCCATTGAAGAGTTTCAAGCTTTTCAAAATTTGAAAGTGGGTCTTTTGATTGAGGAGAAATTGGAGGTTAATAATCATTGGGATTTGTTCTCTATGTTGAAGGGAAGAAAATCCTAAATTTTGAGTCAATTCCGAGTTGATTTGAGTGCATTGGGATTTTGTGTTTGTTCTTGGTGTTCTTGATAATCTTCAAGTTGTTCTTGATGAAGAAGAAGAAAGAAAGTACATTTGATCCAATATTGTCAAGTTAAATTTTGTCAAAGTGTTTGTTGGTCCACTTGTGGAAATTTGAAAAAAAAAAAAAAATTCGAAATTAAAAAATAAGATTGAATTAAAAAAGAATATCATTTCCACGTGGACATCCACATCAACAGTCAACAAAGTCAACTGCTAACGCAACAGCCACGTTAGTGCCATCTCAGTTGACTGCCACACAGAGAGGTACAACTTCAGAGAGCAGGTTTTTTTTGTTTCAGCCTTAAAATTTGGCCAAGTATGGGAGTTTTTGGCCTTAAAATATTTTCTAAGTGTCCAAATTCACTTCTTCTTCTTCTAAACTCGTTTTTCTTCTATTTCTCAACTATTTAACAATTAATTAACATCTTTAATTACTTCTTAACTAGTTTTTAATCATCAAATCATATCTTTGATCCTTCAAATTAAGTAACAATAAGTAATTCTTCTACTTTTGTTACTTAGTTTGTTTTGAGTTCGAATCTTTAAGTAAATGCAACTATATAGTAAATTTAGATAATTAATTGAATAGAGCTAGATCCTTATGCTCCAACTTCATACAAGAACCTAATAGAATGGAATGCAACATTCTAATCAGCATAATATGGAAAGTATACTAACACTATCAATAAATAGAGAAAACATCAAAGTGGAAGCACCCAACATGGCATCCTATTTTGCGTGGATATGTATGAGTGTTGATATCATTGTACTTTCCTTCTTCAGCAAGCCTTTTTTTGCGGTCTCCAACTCTTGCTTATCAATGAATTGTACATTTATTTATCATCTTATGGTTCATGCTCAAAAATTAGAAGCGGACAAACTTAAGGAAAGATCTAGGGAGGTGAAAAAGGCAAGTACTGGTGATGGTGACTTTTCACATTCAAGGTTCGATGGACATGGTCGTTCGAAGTTCTGACAATGGTTTTCCAGTTATGGCTCCTCCAATGCTTCTCCTAATTTCAACAAAGATACGGTGTCTAACCCTAGGCCTCAAGGAGGAAATAGTCACGGATCTTCATTGCCTACTTGTAGTAAGTGTGAAAGAAGCATGAGGGTAGATGTCTAGTCGGTTCTAATGCATGCTTTGGTTGTGGTAAGACGGATTTTAGTTACTAAGAATAAAGGAGATAATCGCCGACGGGCTCAACCTAATCTTTCATTCGGTTCTAGAGGGAGTCAGAAGCAAAACAGATTATATGCACTTCAGACTCATCGTGAGAAATAAGATTCTCCAGATGTGGTTACCGGTATGTTGAAAGCCTTTCATCTTGATGTTTATGCTTTTCTTGATCCCGGTGCTACCTTGTCTTTTGTAACGCCATATGTGGTTAGGAGGTTTAATATTCTTTCGGATGCGTTGATTAATCCCTTTTTTGTCTCTACTCTTATTGGTGAATCAATTGTGGCTAAGAGATTCTATGGAAATGATCTTGTCGCCTTACCCCATAGAGTCACTCATGTTGATCTTGTAGAGCTTGACATGTAAGATTTTGATGTCATTCTTGGTAAAGAGTTGGCTAGACATCTATCCCCTTTGGATATTAGAAATTTCTTGGGTCTAGCCGGTTACTATAGAAGGTTTGTGGAAGGTTTTTCGTCAATTGCCTCTCCATTGACGACATTAAACCAAAAGAAAGCCAAATTCTTATGGTCGAAAGTTTGTGAAAAGAGTTTTCAGGAATTGAAAGATAGACTTACTTCCACTCCTGTGTTGACATTACTGGAAGGAACCGATGGGTCTGTTGTTTATTGTGATGCTTCAAGAATTGGGTTAGGATGTGTCCTTATGCAAAATGGGAAAGTCATTGCCTATGCCTCAAGGCAACTTAAGGTGCATGAAAAGAAATATCCTACCTATGATTTAGAACTAGTGGCGGTTGTGTTTGCTTTGAAAATTTTGAGGTATTACTTATGTGGTGTTCATGTCGATGTCTTTAACGACCACAAAATCTTGCAATATGTTTTTAAACAAATGGATCTAAATCTTCTCCAAAGAAGTTAGCTTGAGTTACTAAACCTTGATAAGGAAAATGTGGTAGTAGATGCTTTTAGTTGGTTGACAATGGGTAGTGTTTCTCATATAGAGGATAGTAAATGGAAGTTGGTTCGAGATGTTCATAGATTGGCCCGGATGGGTGTTAGATTGGTAGACTCCACCAAAGGTGGTGTTATGGTTCAAAATTGTTCACAATAGTCCTTTGTGGTGGATATGAAAGACAACAAGGTCTTGATCCTACTATGGTGGAATTGAAGGAAGCGGTGCTTAAGAAGTCCGTTGAGGCATTCTCCCAAGGGGGAGATGGGTTGCTTCGCTTTTAAGGTCGTTTGTGTGTTCCCAATGTAAATGACTTGAGAGAACATGACTTATCAGAAGCCCATAGTTCTCGATATTTTATTCACCCGGGATACACCAAGTGTACCGTAACTTGTGGGAGGTCTATTGGTGGAATGGGATGAAGAAGGATATTGCAGAATTTGTGGCTAAGTGCCCTGATTGCCAACAAGTGAAAGTTGAGTATTTGAAACCGAGAGGTTTGTCCCAAGATATTTGTATACCTACTTGGAAGTGGGAAGATTTGAATATGGACTGCGTTGTGGGGTTACCTCGAACCCGGAGACAACATGATTCGATTTGGGTTATTGTGGATTGAATGACGAAATTGGCTCATTTCATTCCCGTCAAAGTTTCATATTCGGCGGAAGACTGTGATAGGCTATACTTGAGAGAAATGTTTAGGTTTCATGGAGTGCCCTTATCCATTATCTCTGATCGTGGAAAATAATTCACTTCTCAGTTTTGGAAATCTTTCCAAAAAGGGCTTAGTACTCGGGTTAAGCTTAGTACGACCTTTCATCCGCAACCCAATGGACAAGCGGAGCGTACCATCCAAACTTTGGAAGATATGATGAGAGCGTGTGTGATCAACTTCAAGGGTAATTGGGATGATCACTTGCCATTGATTGAATTTACATATAATAATAGCTATCACTCAAGTATTGGTATGGCTCAATTTGAGGTTGTATATGGTAGGATGTGTAGATCTCATATAGGATGGTTTAAAGTGGGTGAAGTTGCTTTGATAGGTCCCAAGTTGGTACATGAGCCTATGGAAAAAGTTTGGCTTATAAGAGAAGGATTGAAACGGCTCAAAATCGACAAAAGTCCTATGCCGATGTTAGAAGAAGGGATCTTGAGATTGATATGAATGATTGGGTCTACTTGAAAATCTCACCCATGAAGGGTGTGATGAGATTTGGAAAGAAAGGGAAGCTTAGTCCCCGTTATGTGGGCCTATATAAGATTTTGAGACGTATTGGTAAAGTTGTTTATGAACTTGAATTTCCTAATGACTTGGCAACGGTGCATCTAGTTTTCCATGTCTCCTTGTTGAAGAAATAGGTTGGTGATCTGACATCTATAATGCCATTAGATAGTCTTGGAATAAATGATAGCCTTTCTTAAGAAGAAGTACCAGTTGAGATTTCAGATCGGCAAGTTCGAAAGATGAGAAATAAACAAATTTTTCTTTGGTGAAAGTGCTTTGAAGTAATCAAGTATTTGACGATGCTACTTGGGAGGCCAAGTCTGATATGATATCTATCCTCATCTATTTTCCTCGGTCCCTACTCTAACTTGAGGTATTCAGTTCCTCATGGGTTATTCTTTTGGTGTCATGTGTCTTAGATATTCCCATGATTTCCTCATTATGCATGTTTATGAAAAGTTTAAATTTTGAGAAAATGAGTTAACTTGATTTATTTTTTCATGTTTATGTGCATTTGAATATGACTTGCGTATATACCTTATAAAATGATGTTTTTTTGAACATGATTTAGCTTGGAGTTTATATTTCCTCCTTTGATATATGCATTTATATGATTGCTTCATGATTGGGTTGTTAGGTATAAGTTCCTACCCTCCATATGATGTCTTGAATCGTATTCAAGGACGAATGTTCCCAAGAGGGAGATATTGTATGTCACGCCCCGACGCTACCCCCTTGACGTAACACGGGACCAAGGATCACGAGTGACCCCAAGCTAACCCTGTGTCTAGCATATATCAAGCATACTGAGAATAACTGAATAAGACATGTACTATGCAGAAGCTAAAACAGCAGATAACTGAAAGTGGGAAAACCCCAACTAGTCTGAATATATAAAATATAATGAAAGTCTAGTGATGACTAAAATAACACTTAACAACTCAAGTTGCATCTACTACTATGTCTAAAAAGCCTGTACTGAGTTGAGGTTCTAGGACATGCCCCCAGCTAACTCTAACAAAACTGAAACTAAAAATAATGACTAAAATGAAAACATTTCTATTGTCCTCAGAATATGAGGACTCACCACTGAAGCTACTGAATGCGTACTGAGAATTGATCTAAACGTGATCCGGATGTTAAGTACTTGAACCTACATAATGAAAGGATGTAGCGTACAATATGCGTCAATACTTGGAATGTATTGAGCATGCAGGATATAGATATACTAAGCTGAAAAATATATATAAGTTGAACAATATATAACTGAGCAATGATATAATCAGAGCAGAGATATAGATACTGAAATGTAACTAAAAAGCTAAGCTGAATGCAATGACCAAGTACTAATCAGGAAGATGACATGTTGAACTGTATACTGATATAAATGATGAAAACCTAGTCAATGCACTAAGACTCTGACTGTGGGAGCTACTGTTAACCGACATAAACCATGTAAGCTAAATGTGTAGTCCGATGTATACACCCTATCAAGAGGACGACCCAATAGACCTCTCTAACAGTATAAAGGCATGATTGTGGCGTGATCATTAAATTTGATGCCCAACATAGGGGACTTATAATCCTACTGGGGCAAGTAGTTCTGGGACTATGAGGGTACGCTGAACCTAGTCCAACTCAGTGCTAAGTCTACTTCCTAATGAATATGTATATGACTTAAATGTAACTGAAATACTAAATAGCTCAAAATACTGACATGACAACTAAGAATGCAACGTTTATATACTGATAATGTGGCATTCAAAATATGAAATATGAATATTTGTTTAACTGACCTAGCAAGTGTAATTGATGAACTAAGAGAATCTACACCGACTAGGGTTCTAAGTTTAATACAAGGAATAAAAACACATTCCCAAAAAAAACATAATATCTATACTATGGATTATATAGAAGCTGAAATCACAATAAATTCCCAAGAATTTAAAAACCCTAGGTCTAAACAAGCTATGTATAATCAAGGAACTAACTGTATTTTAGGGACCTAGTGGATGAAAGCAACCCACTAGTGAAATATCACATACCTGGTGACGAAATCTACAGAGAAATTCTTTGGATTTCGGGGTTCAAACTTGAAGAACATTGTTGCTTGTTCTTGAAAGAAACTGGTGCCTCTTTCTCTTCTTTTTGTTCTAATTTGGATGATTTTTGGAGAATGAGGATTCTGGGTATGTCTGACTAGGTTATAAGACTTATTCTGAGTAAAACGACGTAGTTTAGGCATCAAACGACGTAGTTTAAGTGCCTCAACGCATAGAGAAAAGACCAAAATGACCATGACTTAAAAGCTGATGAAGGTAATCCACAGAGGGACCGATGGACCGTTGTTTGGACTACCAACCATCAACTACGGTCGTGGTTCATGGTCTGCCTGATAGGGCTTCACTAAAACAAGCATAACTTTTTATTCTGAGCTTGGATTTTAGAAAACTTGGTGGCGCTGGAAAGAGGATTCAATTATCTTTGATTTGATAGGTCATGGGACACGTAATTCATTTTGTGAAAAAAGATATCACCATTTGAAGTTGATCCAACAACGATTTTCCTCCAATATGCTACTGACCCTCACGACGATCAGACCTACGAATCGTAGGTCCAACCTCAGACCGTACTGGTCGACCATGGGTGGGATCAAAGACCATCAAATTGTAGACCTTAGCGACAGAACCCCACCTATGGTCTGTGGTTCTACCTGCGGTCCGTCGGTGGTTCTATTGGTACTGGCACCAGTTTTTTGAAAACTAGGATTTTCTCCCTTTTAAGATCTGAGGTGTTACAGTATCTCCCCCTTGGGAATATTCATCCTCGAATGAAGTCCAAACAAGCTGAGTATGGAGGGAAAGAGCTTCAATCCCTACCACCAAGTACTAGAAACTGATATCTAACTGAACTGAGTTCCATGCACATGCAAATATGCTGAAATGCAATAATAACTGAGGGAACAAGATATTGAGACTGAAATACATAAGAGTAAACTGAGAGGCTGGAAAGGAACTATTACCTCAAGCTGAGACAGAATCGGAAGGGAAGAGGTGAGGATACTTGGCCATCATGGTTGCTTCTGCTTCCCAAGTAGCTCACTCTATGGACTGACTCCTCCACAAAACCCTTACTAAAGTGACTTCCTTATTTCTCAACCTACGAACTTGACGGTCAAGAATTTCAAATGGCACTTCTTCATAAGTAAGACTATCCTTCACATCCACAATCTCTAATGGTATTATTGATGTCGGGTCACCCATACACTTATTCAACAAGGAAATGTGAATGACTGTATGAACCGCTGCTAGTTCTGCTGGCAACTGTAACTCATAATCCACATTACCAACCCTTTTCAGGATTCTATAAGGACCTACATATCTAGGACTGAGCTTCCCTTTCTTATCAAATCTCATCACCCCCTTCATAGATCACACCTTCAAGAAAACCCAATCATCAATTTCGAACTCTAAGTCCATTTTCCTCACATCAGCATATGACTTCTGACGACTCTTGGCTGTCTTTAGTCTATCTCTGATGAGTTGAACTTTCTTCATCGCCTCATGAATGGAATCTATCCCAATCAAGGTTGCTTCACCAACAAACCAACCAATTGGGGACCTTCATCTACACCCACATAGGCCTCATACGGGGCTATTTGAATATTGTAATAGAAGCTATTATTATAGGTGAACTCTATGAGAAGTAGGTGATCTTTGCAACTACCCTTGAAATTGATAATGCAAGCTCTCAACATGTCCTCTAAGGTTTGAATGGTTCGCTCTGCCTGACTATTTGCTTATGGATGAAATGTCGTATTGAGATTTACCTGAGTACCAAGACCTTTCTGGAATGATTTCCAAAAATGGGAGGTAAACTGAGGACCTCTATTTGAGATGATAGGCAAGGGAACCCCATGTAACCTGACTATAGTATTGATGTAGAGTTTATCGTAATTGTCCGTTGAATTTGTAGTCTTGGCAGCCAAGAAGTGAACGGACTTAGTGACTCTGTCCACTATCACCCAAATTGAGTCATGTTTTCTGCGAGTACGAGGTAAACCTGTAATGAAGTCCATGTTTATAACTTTCCACTTACATGTAGGAATGTTAATCTCTTGAGTCATACATCTTGGTTTCTAATGTTCTACCTTAACCTATTGACAATTAGGATACTTAGCCACAAAGTCTATTATGTCCCCCTTCATGTCGTTCCACCAAAATACTTCCCGTAGATCACGGTACATCTTAGTGATACCTGGATGAATAGAATATCTAGATTAAGGGCTTCTGTAAGTATTTGTTGCCTCAAATCACCCATTTTTGGAACACATAAGTGACCCTCGTAACGAAGTACACCATCTCCCCTTGGGAGAAAACCTCAACTTTTTGCTGATAAACTGTACCTTTCAACAAATCTTCTGTAATAACCGGTCAAACCCAAGAAACTTTTGATATCTGTTGGAGAAGTGGATCTGGGCCAATGTTGTACTGCCTCAATTTTCTGAGAATCCACTCGGATCCCTTTGCTAGATACCACATGACCAAGGAAAGCGACCGACTGTAACCATAGTTCACATTTACTGAACTTAGCGAATAACTAGCGATCTTTGAGAGTTTGCATAACAACTCTCAAATGAGTCACATGCTAATCCTCACTCCGAGAATAAATGAGGATATCATCAATAAAGATGATAACGAACAAGTCCAAATATTGTTTGAACACATGTTCATTAAGTCCATGAAAGCTGCAGAAGCAGTTGTTAGTCAAAAGGACATAACTACAAATTCATAGTGAACATACCGAGTCCTGAAGGCCGTCTTCGGGATGTCACTATCTCTGACTCTGAGATTATGATAGTCGAATCTAAGGTTTATCTTAGAAAAACAACTAGCACCCTGAAGTTGGTCGAACAAGTCATCAATCATGGGGATGGGATATTTTTTCTTGATTGTAACTTTGTTCAACTGACGATAGTCAATGCACATTTTGAGAGAACCGTCTTTATTTTGCACAAACAACACTAGAGAACCTCATAGAGAGATATTAGGTCTGATGAAGCCCTTATCTAGAAGGTCTTTCAATTGTTCGTTCAATTCTTTTAGCTCGACTGGAGCCATTCTGTAAGGAGGAATTGAAATGGGTTGGGTATCTGGAAGGAGATCTATTCCAAGGAGGAAATCCTGGAAGTTCTTCTGGGAACGCTCCTAGAAACTCATTTACTACTGGGACTGATTCAAGAGTTGGGGTTTCGGAGTTTGAACCCTTAACCCGAATAAGATGATAAATACACCCTTTGGAGATTATCTTCATATCCTTAAGGTAAAAAATAAATCGACCTACAAGAACTGAGCTACTACCCTTCCACTTTAAGACTGGCTCGTTCGAAAACTGAAACCAAATGATTCTAGTTCTACAATCGACTGAGACATAACATGAATGTAACTAATCCATGCCTAGAATGATACCAAATTTTAGCATTTCTAACTCTACAAGGTCTACTGAAGTGACTTTTTGAAAGACTATGACAGGGCAATTTATGTATACCCTTCTAGCTATAACTAGGTCACTAACTAGAATAGAGACTGAGAGGAGTTCTGAGAGAGTTTCTGGATTGACACCAAAGTTTACTGCTATATGACATACCGTGAGTTTACGATATTTTTGTTGCATTTCACTTAAAGTTTGTGTGTGTCTAGGGTTAAATTGTATTAGAAATAATGTTGTGTCTATCATGTTTGCAGGAAATAGGCTTGGATGCAGTTGATGAAGTTGCAAGCTGAAAAGATGAAGAAGTGACCACCATTGGAGCCTCCCACAAACCATAGGTCCAATGACGAGCCGTGGGTGGACAGTCATAAGTCTTGGTTTGAGAGTTGAGTTTTAGAACTCAAACCACGAACTGACAGGACTGACCGTAGCCCAACCCACGGACTGTAGGTGATGCATCATAGGTGGAACATCAGGGAAGTATGACAAGTGTGGAACCACGGAGCAAGACGACGGATAGTAGGTCGACCCACGGTCCGTCCTGCACATCCGTCGATGGTGATCTGAAAGTAGGAGGTTCCAGTACCTAATGAAATTGTCTAAGTGTTGAGCCACAGAAGGGACCTACGGACCGTAGTCGACCCACAGTCCGTAGGTCGAAGCGTCGTTTGAAACCACGTCCTAGCAGTTTATTTCCTTATTTTGTTTCCTATTTTATTTAGGATTTTTTTTTCTATAAATAGGAGTTATAAACCTCATTTTTAGGGGTTAGACATTATTGTAAACTCTTAGTTTGTGGTGTTATGGGAATTAACTTGCAAAGTTTAGCAATTTGATTTCTGAAATTCATTTAATACAATTTTCACTTTGAATTTCAATTGAAGATTTCGTGTTTCATCAATTCTACTTGTAAGTTCATGAATTCTTCTTATCTAATTATGAATTGTGAATTCTCAAGCATGAGTAGCTAAATTCACAACTAGGGTTGTGGGAACCATGAGCAATTAACAAAGTATGAATAATAATTAAGTAATTTTTGAATAGTGTTTATGCATGTATTGTTAATTCATTCGCTTAGAAGTCTTTTTAACGGTGCGTAAAGTTAGAACTCGCCTCGTTTTACTTGCCGGACCAAGGAGGTAGTTAATGAGAAAAGAATTAACAACAGAGATTTAGTGGATTCTATCTAATAGTCTAATGTCAATTGGAGCGAGGGTGAAAACTAATTCATACATTGATGTGATGTTTAATCTGGAGTAAAGGTAAGGGTTAGTAAAGCATACACCGGTAGTCGGACCAAGGTGCGATGTGAAATTCCCTACTTGGAGGACCAATCACTTAGGGATACCTAACTTACCAACTTTGCATGTAAAACACTAGGATTACTATTATTAGGATTATTGCGTTAAGAGCTTGTGAGGAACACACATACCCTAGTTTCTCCCTCATATTGATAATTCAAAGTTTGAATCTTGCTTACTTGTTACTCAATCAACAATTTGTTACTTGCTTACAACCCCCCCCCCCCATTTCGGTTACTTGTCTCGGAAATAGTTTGACTAAACGGACCTAATAGTAAGTTAAGTTTAAGTCTAAACCATATTCCTCGTGGAATCAACCCCAATCTACAAGTTAGGTTCTTTATTTGACAACGATCGCTTATACTTCTTTAGGGAGGTATAATTTGAGCGTATCACTATATATGGAGTTACAAAACACAGAGTATCCCCTGGATCTAACAATGCATTAACATCTAAATGAAAGACTCTCAACGTACCATTGACCACATTGAGAGAATATTCTTGGTCCTGGCGAACCAGAAGAGCATACAATCAGTTTTGGCGCTGACCGCCACCTATAGTGGACGAAGCACCCTGTTGAGTTGGGCGACCTACTGGTGTTGTTGGAGCTGTAAAGTGAGCCTTGTTGTTGTTACCTCCTTGCACCTGTCTGGCAGAACGGAAATCTTTCAACCTATGGCCATGACCACAGCCAAAACACCCCTCTTTGCCAGCAAGACACTCACCCAGCTGGTTCTTACCACACTTTGAACAAGTTGGGACAGTCATGTTACCTGAAGTACTCCCAGAGACTTAGAGCATGATGCCCTAGCCTTCTAATCCAGTCGAAACCTGGGGGATGGAGCACTAGCTGATGAAGGTGCAGGGGTTGTACATTTCTGAAACACCCCAGAAATCTAATTACCTAAGCTAGAGCCTAACATGTACTCTAGTAGCCTAATGGAGTTAAAACGTAAGGTTAGAATTCTAAAATAATTTTCCTTACATAGTACTAGGGTTCTAGTGCCTAGGACCCCCCAAGGGTCCTTGAGGAGGACCCAATGGAAGGTCCAAAAGTTGTCAAAAACAACTTGTGACCACGATTGGGCACCCACCAGTCGTGAGTGGACCCACGCTCCGTGGTTGGGAGGTGTGGGTCGAGACTAAGTATCCCTAAGTTGGCCCCCCATTTACCCCTCTCTGACCCAAACCACGGCCAGCCAGGACGGTCCGTGGACCCATCCACGCTCCGTGGATGGTGGTCCGTGGATCACCCCTGTGTTGCTGCCTAGGTTAGGCCTAAGTGGGGGTAGTTTGGTAAATTACTAATTAATAAATTAAGGGTGGGGACGGTTATTATTAGTTCTTTTAGATATATTTAAGTACTATTAACACTTCACAACTCACAAACTCAAAACTCAACCAACTTCCCTCCCAAAATATTTTCTCTCTAGACTCCATTGAAGAACAAAGAAGAAGGTCAAGATTATGGTTCAAGCTCCGATATTTTCACTCCAATTTCGTGAGGAAAACATCAATTAAGGTATGGGAGCCTTGATTCATGGAATACTTTTCTTCATGAATCCCTTCAACTCTTAATCTCGAAATTGGTAGATAGTTCAAAAATTAGGATTTTCATTTTAGCCATGGGTTCTTCCTAAAAATGATTTCATTATGTTATTTTCCTTATATTATGGATGATTTGATGTTTAATGGTGGTTTTTATTGTAAAATTCCCCATGAACCTATGAACTACCCCATGACCCCAATTTCATGAATTCGGATGGTTGTATTGATGCATGATGATTACTATGAATTGTGTCTATGTTAATCTAGTTATTTAATCTTGTTTTATTCATGCTTAAAGTAGTATATCTAAGTGTGATTGTGAGACTTGGTTCATGACCCTTGAAGGGGGTAAATTGTGAGGGTTTGTGCATATTGATGAAAGTTGTGTGTGAACTTATTATTCACTTGAAAGGTAAAGATCATATGACTATTGGGTATATTGAGGTATTTTTGAAAGGTCATTCTCCCCTTACCCTTACACATGTTCATGTATGACTTGTCTAGGATAATTATAATGTTGTTGTGTTGATTGAAAAGTTAGTTCTCATGAAAACACTATGAACAATAATGTGAAAGGCTTACTCACATGTTAATGTTGATTCTAAGGTTGAAAGTCCATCCTTACCTAAATGAATCTATGAGCTATTTCATGAGTTGTATTGAATGAAGGGTAGAGCACTCCTTCACACATGTAAACACAATTCAAGAACTAATTACGTATAATTTGGGAAATAATGCTTAGTATCAAGTGGATGTGGAAAGTGAGGTAAAGGCCCTTCCGTCAATGCAATAGGTCGGGTCATCTAAAGTAAATTCATGAGATGGAAGCTCCTCCGCCAATGCAAGAGGTTGGGTTTCTAAAAGTAATCTCCTTATCCCATAACTATGTGCCCACATAGGAATTTAGCTAGTGGATCCACCTAAAAGCTAATACATGTAGTTCTACCTTAAGAAAGTAGGACACCTTTTTTCGGTGTGGGGTTACACGACACTGGATTCTATGTAGCTAGCATGGTCTATGTCAGTTATGGCTACTCTTCCCTATATGATAAGATAATGAATGAGACATGAACTACACTATGACTTCTTGGTGAGTTTTACTTAGTAGGAGTGGGGGTATGCGACTTCACTTTTACATTGCACAAGTAGACTTAGTAGGATGTTGTGGGATGGTTCATTTATGTTATGATGAGATATGAATGTATGTAAGTATGTTCAATGGATAGTTGTTATAAATGACTTTCCTTTTGTTCAAATAATGTATATGCCTATTTCCTTATTTATGACTATTGATTCTGATGAGGTCTAAAGATGATATGTGTGACTAAGGTAGCTCCAAAGGAGTACTTAGTATGGTTGGTATTATTGGATGCCAACCATACATTGCACAAGTATTCCTTAGGGGTTACTAAGGTATTGATGTTACCATGATATGAGTATAAATGTGATTATGGCTTGTCTTTTACATTGAAAATGCATGTTGGTTTCCAAACTTGACAAATGCATACTTTTCAACAAAAATGTCCTTTTTATAATATGTCAAGGATTTTATGCATGCTTCCATACTTAGTACTTTATGTGCTAACCCATTTCTTCTATATCTACTATAAGTGTATGTTCCGTCCGTTGAGACGTATTCATTCCTCCAAGTGAAGCTTGGATTGACTATTCCCTAGGCTTGGTGAGTCCTCAAGTTCGAGGACAAGATGTTATTGTTCTAGTATATATTGTACTTCTTATATTGAGACTTTATTGATGTAAAGGGCTAAGTCTCAAACTTTGTATTCCTATGTTTTAGATGGTGAATGACACAAGGTCTAGACTCTTATGATTTTCTTTTTGAAAATGAAGTTTGACTTCGATTGTAAAAGTTTTAAATTTTCCGCATCATTCTTATAGCCTTATGTGTATGATTATGCTAAGGGCTTGTATGCGACCCCTTCGGGGTCAAGTGCGCCGTGTTACATCTAGGGGGTACCCTTGGTTCATGACAAACTCGGTATCAGAACATAAGGTTTTGGGATGATAATTAGGTTGATGTCTCATGAACCACGTCTAGTAGAGTCTTGTTCATGAGTGTGAAGCGTTCCACAGTTAGGAATGAGAGGCTATAAGATGTTTAGAAATTTTCACTTCCTTCATTACTCTTTAGCCATGTTTTGGAGTCCTAACTCTATGAAGTCCTTTTTTTCCTAACTCGTCTCTTATGTTTATAGGCAATGAATACAAGAAGGGTGGAAGAGGAGAATGTGAATGAGGGAGTTCCTCCCCAAGCTCTTCAAGACCCTCAAATTCCTAATGATGAAGGGGCAATGACTAATGTGGAGATAATGGCGGCTCTCCAAACTTTGACTCAATTCTTGTCAGTTCAAACTCAAGTCGTCACCACTCAAGCCCAAGTTATAACGGCCCAATCCAACCAAGAAGTTGGGCCCCAGGTAAACCCTAATGTGAGCACCATGTCCTCAAGGATGAGAGACTTTACTAGGATGAACCCCCCTATGTTCTTTGGTTCCAAAGTGAATGAAGACCCACAAGAGTTTGTGAAAGAGGTCTACAAGATAGTGGATGCTATAGGGGTGACTTCTATTGAGAAAGCCAAACTAGCTGGGTATCAGTTAAAGGATGTGGCCCAAGTATGGTACACTCAATTTAAGGAGAATAGGGCTATAAGAGCAGGATTAGTTGGGAAGTATTCAATAAAGCTTTCCTCGATAAGTTCTTTCCCCGTGAGAAGAGGGAAGCCAAAGTTGAGGAGTTCATCAACCTTCGTCAAGGAGGTATGAGTGTCTAAGAATACTCCTTGAAATTCACTAAGTTGTCCAAATATGCCCCATCTTTGGTTCTAATCCAAGGGATGAGATGAGTCGATTCGTGACCAGTGTGTCCAATGCCATTGAAGAAAAATGTCATGCGGCAATGCTCCATGACAACATGGATATCTCACGGTTGATGGTATATGCTCAACAAGTTAAGGAGACAAGGCTTAGGAAGAAAAATAGAGAGGTAAAGAGGGAAAGGACCAATGATGGAAATTTGTCTAAGGGTAAGTTTGAAGGTCAAAGTGGACCAAGGTTCAAGAAGAGGTTTTCCAACCAAACCTCCTCCAATGCTCCAAAGACCAACAAAGATAGGGTGTCTAACCCTAAGCCTCAAGGAGGCAATAGGGATGGATCTTCCATGGAGAGACCTACATGTTCCAAGTGTGGTAAGAAGCATAAGGGAAAATGTCTTGCCTGTATGGGTGTGTGCTATGGATGTGGAAAAAGTGGACATCAATTGAAAGATTTCCCAACCCGTACGGCCAAAGGAAGAGAGGGTAATCAAGCTCCTCCAAGTGGTTCTAATCCCAATGCTCCCAAGAAGAATCGCTTCTATGCTCTCCAATCCCAAAGTGATCAAGAGGGTTCCCGAACGTTGTTACCGGTATGTTACAAGTATTTTCCATTGATGTTTATTTATTATTAGACCTCAGTGCCACTTTGTCTTTTGTTAGTCCTTTTGTGGCTATGAAATTTGATGTGTTCCCCGATGTCTTAGAAGAACCATTTTTGGTTTCTACCCCGGTGGGTGACACCATTGTAGCTAAAATAGTTTATAGGAGTTGTACCATTTCATTGTCTCATAAAGTCACATTGGTTGATTTAGTAGAATTAGATATGTTGGACTTTGATGTCATATTAGGGATGGATTGGTTGCATGCTTGTTTTGCGTCCATTGATTGTAGAACCCGGGTGGTGAAGATTCAATTTCCTAATGAGCATACTTTAGAATGGAAAGGGGGAAACTCTACCCCTATAGGTCGTTTCATTTCATGTCTAAAATCTAGTAAAATAATCTCAAAGGGGTGCATGTATCACATTGTTAGGGTTATGGACGTTGAGTCTGAGACTCCTTCTTTGGAGTCGATCCCCGTAGTGAGAGAGTATTTGGAAGTCTTTCCTGATGACTTGCCCATTATTCCTCCTGAATGGGAAATATACTTCGGCATTAATCTTTTGCCAAATACACAACCCATATCCATTCCCCCTTACGGGATGGCTCCGGCCGAATTGAAGAAATTAAAGGCACAACTCAAGGATTTACTAGATAAGGGTTTTATTCAACCAAGCATATCTTCATGGGGTGCACTGTAATTGTTTGTGAAAAAGAAAGAACGGTCCCTTAGGATGTGTATTGATTACCGCCAATTAAACAAGGTCACTATAAAGAATAAGTATCCACTCCCTAGGATTGACGATTTGTTTGATCAACTCCAAGGGGCTACCTTTTTCTCCAAAATAGATCTTCGTTCAGGTTACCATCAATTAAGGGCAAGAGGGTGTGACATTCCCAAGACGGCCTTTAGGACCCGATATGGTCACTACGAATTTGTGGTTATGTCTTTTGGGTTAATAAATGCCCCGGCGGCATTCATGGACCTAATGAATAGGGTGTTTAGACAATATCTTGATTCGTTCGTGATTGTCTTTATTGATGATATTTTGATATATTCAAGGAGTGAGGGTGAACATAAGGATCACTTGAGGACAGTATTGCAACTCTTTAAAGACCACAAACTATATGCTAAGTTTAGTAAATGTGAGTTGTGGCTAAGGTCGATTGCTTTTCTTGGTCATATAGTGTCGGGAATGGGTATAGAGGTTGATCCTAAGAAGACGGATGTGGTCAAGAGGTTTCCTAAACCCCTAAGTCCCACCGATATTAGAAGTTTTTTGGTTTTGGTCGGGTATTATAGGAGATTTGTTGAGGGCTTCTCATCCATCGCTTCTCCATTAACTGCTTTAACCCAAAAAAATTCCAAATTTGAGTGGTCGGAGGCTTGTGAGAAGAGCTTCCAAGAATTGAAGGATAGACTCACCTCCGCTCCGGTGTTGACCTTACCGGAGGGTACCGACGGATTCATAGTATATTGTGATGCTTCGAGAGTAGGGTTGGGGGGTGTGTTCTCATGCAACACAATAAGGTGATTGCCTATGCTTCAAGACAACTCAAGATTCATGAAAAGAATTACCCGACCCATGACCTCGAACTAGTGGCGGTGGTATTTGCCTTGAAAATATGGAGACACTATCTTTATGGGGTGCATGTAGATGTGTTTACCGATCACAAGAGTCTTCAATATGTGTTTAGCCAAAAAGACTTGAATCTCCAACAAAGAAGATGGTTAGAGCTTTTGAAAGATTATGACATGAGTGTCTTATACCACCCCGGAAAAGATAATGTGGTTGCGAATGCCCTAAATAGATTGTCCATGGGTAGTGTGGCTCATGTAGAAGATGAGAAGAAGGAATTGGTTCGTGATATGCATAGATTGGCCCGGTTAGGTGTCCAACTAGTGGATTCCACCAAGGGTGGATTCATGGTTCATCATAGTTCCGAATCGTCCTTTGTGGTTGATGTGAAGTCTAAGTAACATCTTGATCATATATTGATGGAGTTGAAAGAATCGGTTCTCAACAAGTCCATTGAGGTTTTCTCAAAGGGGGAGATGGGGTGCTTAGGTACCAAGGTAGGTTGTGTGTGCCAGATGTTGATGGCCTAAGAGAGAGAATTTTGGAAGAGTCACAGTTCACGATATTCTATTCATCCGGGAGCCACCAAGATGTACCGTGATCTATGGGAAGTCTATTGGTGGAATGGCATGAAAAAGAATATAGCGGGCTTTGTGACCAAATGTCCAAATTGTCAACAAGTCAAGGCCGGACACCTAAAACCGGAAGGTTTGTTCCAAGATATAAATATTCCCACTTGGAAGTGGGAGGAGGTGAATATGGACTTTATTGTGGGTTTGCCTCGTACACGAAGGCAACACAACTCTATTTGGGTGATTGTTGATAGGATGACGAAATCAGCCCATTTCATTCCCGTCAAGGTTAATTTTTCGGCGAAAGACTATGTCAAGTTGTATATCAAGGAGGTAGTGAAGTTGCATGGGGTTCCTTTGTCTATCATATCGGATTGAGGTACTCAATTTACTTCATATTTTTGGAACGCGTTCCAACAAGGGCTTGGTACCAATGTTAAACTTAGTACCGTTTTCCACCCTCAAACAGATGGTCAAGCGGAACGGACCATTCAAACCTTAGAAGACATGTTGATGGCGTGTGTGATTGATTTCAAGGGTAGTTGGGATGATCATCTTCCATTGATCGAATTTGCCTACAATAATAGTTACCACTCAAGCATTGCCATGGCTCCGTTTGAAGCACTATATGGTAGGAGGTTTAGATCTCCGGTGGGTTGGTTTGAAGTAGGTGAGTTTGCTCTAATTGGTCCCGAACTAGTTTATGATGCCATTGAGAAAGTCCGACTAATAAGAGAAAGGTTGAAAACGGCCCAAAGTCGGCAAAAATCTTATGCCGATGTTAGAAGGAGGGATCTTGAATTTGAGGCTGGTGATTGGGTCTACTTGAAAATCTCACCTATGAAAGGTGTGATGAGGTTTGGCAAGAAGGGGAAGCTTAGTCCTCGGTATGTAGGCCCATACCAAATCTTGAAACGTGTTGGGAAAGTTGCATATGAAGTGGACTTGCCAAAGGAGTTGGCTCCGGTTCACCCGGTGTTTCATGTTTCCATGCTCAAGAAGTGCATTGGTGATCCGGTATCAATCCTTCCCTTAGAGGGTTTAGGAGTTGATGAGAACCTTTCTTATGAAGAAGTCCCAGTTGAGATCTTGGACCGGCAAGTGAAGAGGTTGAGAAATAAGGAAGTAGCCTCCGTTAAGGTTCTATGGAGGAATCACTTAGTTGAGGGTGCTACATGGAGGCCGAGGCCAATATGAAGTCCAGTTATCCTCATCTTTTTCCTTCTACTCCTATTCAAACTTAAGGTAAGTAATTCCTCTTAAGTTTTAAGTGTTTTGGGAGTCATGTGTATGGTATGATTTTTCCATGATTTCTTTATATTGTGTATATTCTTGTGAGAATTCATGTTAAAGCATAAATTGAGTTTTCATGATTTATATGTTCCTCATGTTGATTTGCATTTTAGTATCATGATTGCATTTTTGACTTCATGAGGAGAATTGATGATCATGCTTAGGTATGTATTGATGAAATGACTTATTAGCTCCATATTGTTGTGTTGAGCTTACTTGAGTAGGAGAAGGTAGTTCCTCCCATGTTTATGTGAATTGGTGAGTTTCATGTTGCATTGACCATGGCTTGAGATGGAGTTGAAGTTTCCTCCTTTGAAATTGTGCATGATGTGATTAGTGCATTTTTAGTTTTTGCGCATTTTGATGTTTCATGCATGATGGGTTGTTAGTCTAGAGTTTCTAACTAAGTTGGGTATTTAGATCATCATTCGGGGATGAATGTTCCCAAGGGGGAGATAATGTAACACCCCGAAAATCTAATGACTTAAGCTAGAGCCTAACATGTAGTCTAGTAGCCTAATGGAGTTAAAACGTAAGGTTAGAATCCTAAAATAACTTTCCTAACGTAGTACTAGGGTTCTAGTGCCTAAACGTCAAGGCATGACCCCCTAGGACCCCCCCAAGGGTCCTTGAGGAGGACCCAAGGGAAGGTCCAAAAGCTGTCAAAAACAGCTTGTGACCACAATTGGGCACCCACGAGTCGTGGGTGGACCCACGCTCCGTAGTTGGGAGGCGTGGGTCGAGACTTAGTAGGCATTTGGCCATGCGATACCATATCACGGTATGGAATCGTGAGATAAAATCAACGTTTGGACATGCGATTTTATGTTAATTCCATCTCATGATTCCATATCATGAGATGTGATTCCATATTCTCCAAAAACCATGATATGGAATTATATGGTAATTTCATATCATGATTTGAGATATTTTAATACAAAAATTGATCCACAAGTTTATATTTTGTTAAAACAACCACACATTTATATCTACTAAATAACCATTTATTTCATATGTAAATAAAATTTATAATCACATCATTACTTTTTAAAATTCATTATTCTCACCAACATATAGTCAATTTAACTCACACCAACTGATTGTTAAAATGATGATATATTTATGGTCTATGAGCATGAAAATATTGGTGCGGATGATATTGACCAACAAATGGCTCAAAGTAACAATGTTGGTTCGTCTTCTCGGTCACATGATCGAGAAATGTAAGTTCAACGTGAGGAAATTGTCAGTACTATATGGGAGGATTATATTTAAGACTAGTGCACTACAATTTATGTTCAATTTTTTTTATTAAATTAAAGTTAGATGAAACAATTACTTAAGTGGAGAACAAATAGCTTTGTAATACTTTATTTTGCGATTTTATAATTTTTTATTTATTTGATAAGATTGAATAAACAATTGAGGCTATTTTAATAGTTTTACAACTTATGGATTTTTATGTTTATGAGAAAATATACAACACAAAATTTCATATCGCATGTCCAAACAAAACTTTAATTTCATCTTATGATTTCATATCATGATACCATATCGCATGCCAAACGGGCCCTTAGTCTCCCAAAGTTGGTCCCCCATTTACCCCTCTCTGACCCAAACCACGGCCAGCCAGGACGGTCCGTGGACCCATCCACGCTCCGTGGATAGTGGTCTGTGGATCACCCATGTGTTGCTGCCTAGGTTCGGCATAAGTGGGGGTAGTTTGGTAAATTACTAATTAATTGATTAAGGGTGGGGACGGTTATTATTAGTTATTTTGGATATATTTAAGTGCTTTTAACTATTAATCAACTTTTTAATACTTTACAACTCACAAACTCAAAACTCAACAAACTTCCCACTCAAAATATTCTCTCTCTAGACTCCATTGAAGAACAAAGAAGAAGGTCAAGATTAGGGTTCAAGATCCAAGCTTTTCACTCCAATTTCATGAGTAAAATATCAATTAAGGTATGGGATTCTTGATTCATGGAACACTTTTCTTCATGAAGCCCTTCAACTCTTAATCTCGAAATTGGTAAATTGTTCAAAAACTAGGGTTTTCATTCTAGCCATGGGTTCTTCCTAAAAATGATTTTATTATGTTATTTGCATTATATTATGGATGATTTGATGTTTAATGGTGGTTTTTATTGTAAAATTCCCCATGAACCTATGAACTACCCCATGACCCCAATTTCATGAATTGGGATGGTTGTATTGATGCAAGATGATTACTATGAATTTTGTTTATGTTAATCTAGTTATTGAATCTTGTTTTATTCATGCTTAAAGTAGTATTTCTAAGTGTGATTGTGAGACTTGGTTCATGACCCTTGAAGGGGGGTAAATTGTGAGGGTTTGTGCATATTGATGAAAGTTGTGTGTGAACTTATTATTCACTTGAAAGGTAAAGATCATATGACTATTGGGTATATTGAGGTATTTTTGCAAGGTCATTCCCCCCTTACCCTTACACATGTTCATGTATGACTTGTCTAGGATTATTATAATATTGTTGTGTTGATTGAAAGGCTAGTTCTCATGAAAACACAATGAACAATAATGTGAAAGGCTTACTCATATGTTAATGTTGATTCTAAGGTTGAAAGTCCATCCTTACCTAAATGAGTCTATGAGCTATTTCATGAGTTGTATTGAATGAAGGGTAGAGCACTCCTTCACACATGTAAATACAATTCAAGAACTAATTACGTATAATTTGGGAAATAATGCTTAGTATCGAGTGGATATGGAAAGTGAGGTAAAGGCCCTTCCGTCAATGCAATAGGTCGGGTCATCTAAAGTAAATTCATGAGATGGAAGCTCCTCCGCCAATGCAAGAGGCCGGGTTTCTAGAAGCAATCTCCTTATCCCATAACTATGTGCCCACATAGGACTTTAGCTAGTGGATCCACCTAAAAGCTAATACATTTAGTTCTACCTTAGGCAAGTAGGACACCTTCTTTCGGTGTGGGGTTACACGACATCGGATTCCATGTAGCTCGCATGGTCTATGTCGGTTATGGCTACTCTTCCCTATATGATAAGATAATGAATGAGAGATGAACTATACAATGACTTCTTGGTGAGTTTTACTTAGTAGGAGTGGGAGTATGGGACTTCACTTTTACATTACACAAGTAGACTTAGTAGGATGTTGTGGGATGGTTCCTTTATGTTATGATGAGATATGAACGTATGCAAGTATGTTTAATGGATAGTTGTTATGAATGACTTTCCTTATGTTCAAATAATGTATATGCCTATTTCCTTATTTATGACTATTGATTATGATGAGGTCTAAAGATGATATGTGTGACTAAGGTAGCTCCAAAGGAGTACTTAGTATGGTTGGTATTATTGGATGCCAACCATACATTGCAAGTGTTCCTTAGGGGTTACTAAGGTATTGATGTTACCATGATATGAGTATAAATGTGATTATGGCTTGTCTTTTACATTGAAAATGCATGTTGGTTTCCAAACTTGACAAATGCATACTTTTCAACAAAAATGTCCTTTTTATCATATTTCAAGGATTTTATGGATGCTTCCATACTTAATACTTTATGTGCTAACCCATTTCTTCTACATCTACTATAAGTGTAGGTTCCGGCCGTTGAGACGTATTCATTCCTTCAAGTGAAGCTTGGGTTGACTATTCCCTAGGCTTGGTGAGTCCTCAAGTTCGAGGACAAGATGATATTGTTCTAGATTCTATTGTACTTATTATATTGAGACTTTATTGATGTAAAGGGCTAAGTCCCAAACTTTTTATTCCTATGTTTTCGATGGTGAATGAGACAAGGTCTAGACTCTTATGATTTTCTTTTTGAAAATGAAGTTTGACTTCGATTGTAAAAGTTTTAAATTTTCTACTTCATTCTTATGGCTTTATGTGTATGATTATGCTAAGGGCTTGTATGCAACCCCTTCGAGGTCAAGTACGTCGTGTTACGTCTACGGGGTACCCCTGGATCGTAACAATTTCTGTTGAAACTGTGAGCGATTTCCATCGCCCGACTTATGCTAAGCGTATTCATAGTTACCTGTTCTAGCCTTTTTGTTGTCCTTAGCCATTTCTCTAAGCTTATCTCCCTCAAAATGCTGAGCGTGAGTCATTAGCCTGGAGTTGTCTATATCCCCTAAAAGCATAGCATTCCTGCACTCGGTCTTCACCAGATTATTATTTTCCTTTTCAGAATCTAAATTAGTAAATACTCAAAGTCGATTGTATAAAAAAATATTTCAATGTTATTTCAAAGATTTTTTTTCTTGTTCCAATGTATGAAGAATTTTATGTTCCGTGGTAACAATGATTTTTAGAGAATGCTTTTTAGAACTTTTCAGTAAATTGGACAAATCCCAAAAATCAAATGCAGTAATCTTCACTTGGAAAAATAGACACACCATTTCAGCAATTTTGCATCATATTTTGATATTTATAGAAGAAGATCCAAAGACAGATGAGAAAGGTAGGAAAGAGAGAGGAAGAAAGATGATAAACCTCAACGTGTTTTAATAAAAGAAAAAAATCATTAATCATTAAATGTGTAAATATATTAATTAAAATAAAAAGAAAGATAAGTATTTTTAAAAATGAGTTGATTGTGTAATTTTCTTGTCCACCGTCAGTGGATACTAATTAACTTATATCCAGTGACGGTGGACAAGAAAATTACACAATCAATTCATTTTTAGAAATACATATCAAAAATTTTAAAAATAAATCACATAATACTTATATTATTAAAAAAAAATATTATATGGTAACTTGGACTCTAAATTAATTATATGAGTTTGTTAAGAATTCTTACTTGACTTGTCAAAAGTGAGAAGGATTCTTTCATGCTTTCTTTGAAATATATGCTACCAAAATAGCAATAGAATCATTACAAAATAAAACAAAATAAAACAAAATTAAAAAAATGAAAAATAACCCACGCACAATTCTATAATAAATAAAATTCTAATCCCTTAATTTACTCCATTTTGTTATTTACTTTCCATAAATATCTCAATTGTTATTTAATGTTTCTCTTTCATAACCTCAATATCATTCATTTTTCCATAGTTAATTCTGAAAAATATTTAATAATTGATTGTTGTTTTTAATTATTTTGAATAAATATTTTTTTTTCTTCAGAATAGTTATGTTATAAATGATTGCATAGTGATTCAATTGTTAAGAATTTTTTTAAATGGTGTTATTTTTTCAATTATTAATTTTATTTTTATTAATTCCAACCATGTTGGTTTTGTTATGGTTTAAAACGAATAATTTCGAACAAAAAAGATGTAAAACAATTAACACAATGTTAATGTATTAGAAAATATTTATTTTAAAAATATCAATATATTATATGATTTCACATTGGGGGTGAAATATGGTATAACTTAGTATATTATATGATCTCTAATTGGTAGTGTTTATTTCAATAAAAATTGTTATATTAAAAATCTTGTTGATATGATATATGGTATAAGTTAGTATATTATATAGTGACTATATGGTAGCATATATTTCAAGGAAAGTTGGAGTATATTAGATGATATAATGTTGGTGTGATATATGGTATAAGTTACTATTTTATATGATGTCTATATGGTAGTATTTATTTCATGAAGGTTGGTATTTTATATGATACCATGTTGGTATGAAATATGGTATAAGTTAGTATATTATATGCTTACATCATCGAACCTTATACTTATTGTACACTGCAAGAAATTTGTACGTTTATATTGAGGTATATTGTTGGATTAAAATATGATATACTATTCTTACTAAATTGATGTCTGAATACCAACTTTTATACAATAACTAGGTAAATTATATGCGCTTCACGCGGTGGTGAACTACGTCAATAATCTATTTCTGAACATTTGATAATATTAGTGTTTTCGAGTGGGTAAAGCCCCACGATAGCCCTATGATAAATTGTCAAGAATATTTTATTCAAAAATGAAATGAAATATTTTTTTAATCTTAAAATCAAAAAGATTTTAGACTAATTGCTTATGCATTTTGTTATTAATTCTTCATTTTACTCTAGTTCTTCATCACCAAATTCTTTAGAAAAGATATGTAACTATTTCATTGTCTATATTTGTATTTTTAAAAAGTGGTACAAACATTTTATTCATCAATTGCGAGAGTTTTTCTCCTATTCAAGGCCTCTACATACAGAATCTAAATGTTATACATCTTATGTAATTAGTTGTGTACTTGATAAGTTAATTAAATATAAAAACACATCTCTTGGAGTTCAATGAAATAACGTATGTCACTCAAATAATTTGGATTAAATGATGTCTTGGCAAGTCCCTTATTCAAAACCATTCGCAATCGGTGGCACTACTTTGATAGCCAAAAGGCATATTTTGTTGTTTATGTTTCAATCAATATGGTTAATACTTTAATTTTTTGCTATTTTTAATCTAATATTTATAAGGAGATAAATATTTCTTTAAGATTTGATTAATATGGATTGATCCTACTTTGAGGGGTAATTCATTGATTCCAATTCGAAATTTGAACCCCAAACTTTTGATTAAGGTTGGGTACAATACTTACCATCCCACTACATTCCTTTTTTTTATGTCACTAATCGATCGAATACCTCGAGAAGATAAAAGGTTGAATAACTAAAACTCCAAGGTAGTATGAAACCACCACAACTTCTGAACACTCAAAAGTCCCTTCTTGGACATCCCATGAATCTTTTGGCCACTGAAAACTCTATAAAGATCAAAGTCATTCATTTCAAAAGTTTAAGAATTCTAATCTACATGACACCAATAGTCTAATAATTACATCAAACTCTTGATTAACATATCTTTACTTCAACATAATGATCAAAATCATAAACATAAACAACAAAGTTTAAAATATGTATTCAAAATCAGCAATTAATAACAAAAGCATAAATTAATAACTGTAAAAATCATACTACGATCTATAACAATCGAATGAAACATAAAGGAAAAATGGAGCCCATTGAATTCACATTGTCCCCATAAGAAAATTATTCCCCTCTAGTACCCGAGTTTTAAAGAAATAGATCCTCTCAGGATAGAACGATTCTATTCACCAGTGTATTGATACAAAAATAACGGTGTCAGCGAGCCACTCAACAAGAGCAAAGTACATGAATATTTAATTGTGTACAAGAAGAAGAAGTTCAGAATTTTCGTTGTTTTAAAATGAGAGGAAATCCCTCTATTTATAGACAACAAAGGGTGGTGTGAACAAATGTTTATTGTGCCTTATCGGAAAAGTCACAACTCTTTGGAAAAGTCACAACCTTTCATAAAAAGTCGCAACTTTTCATAAAAGTTGCAACTCTTCATAAAAGCCGCAACTCTTCGTAAAAGTCGCAACTCTTCATAAAAATCACAACTCTTCATAAAAGGGAAGGCTAATTTTGGAAATAAATAAATTAAAAAGGAATCCTGGTTTGTGGTGGTGCCAAGTAGGCGGGCCTAGTGTTCTCTTTTATATATATATACTAGTAAAATTATCTGCGCTTTGCGCTGAAATTTAATATCATGGAAGAAATTGTTCTAAGATAAACTTCTATATAAAATTACCATCATACGAATACTCCTTCGAATCAACTCTTTCTCCTTACCTTTCTTTTTTGACAAATTAGGAGTAACATAAATAGACTTTTCACTACCGATAACAAGATTAGGGAGACGAAGTAAATGCATTCAACTCGAAATTTAATCTCGAACTCACATCAAAATTGTTAATATTGCAATTCGACTGTCAATATCCAGATTCTTTCTTTAAATTGAATCCATGGAATTTTTCCTATTTATGACCGTATAAATCAAAGAAAGCACACAATTTTATCTCAAAATATAGATAATTTTGAAGAAAAATAAATAAATATAAAGAGGAACCAAATTCTTAATGAGAAAAGATAGAGATTTTATCCAAAAACTAACGATAGTATGTGAGAGAATAAAAAATTAACTGGTGTGATTTCATGTAAGAAATAAGAGAGAGAAAAAAGAAAGAGAAATTAAAAGGTGTTTTAAAAAAAGATACCTATCGACTATCACAACATGATTGTGCTTGGAAATTCAAAAGGTAAAATAGTAGATTATCAATTCCATAAAATAAGTATACTACCCCCAAAAAGTAGTAAATAAAACAGTATTCCACGTAAAAAAAAAAAGGTGCATTAATTATATTGTTATTAATAAATTGTCATATTTGTAATTAAAATGTTAATGTTATAAATAAAAAAATTAAAATAATATATGTAAATTATGGTCTTAAATAGTATAAATAAACAGTAACGAAGTAATGAGAGAAAACATATGAATAATATTCAAAATTAGGTGCCAACAATTATGAATCAATATCAAATCAGCCACCAAACACATAGTAACACTATTATATTTATTTAAACCTAACATCAACAACAATAATTATAATAATATTTGTTAGCACAAAATTTGATAAAATAAGTAGAATTAATATTATTATTATTATTGCCCCACGAATAAAATAAATGTTCTAATGAGTAAAATGACAAAAGGAAAGGAGTGTCAAAATTGAGTATCATAATCCATACCATATGGTCGTTGTCGGTGATAAGGCGGAAACTTGTGGCCCGGAATGACTTGTATCATGAATACAAAATAAAGGGACAAAATACATATATGTAAGTCAGATATATCCCATACGAGATCCTACATATTACCGAGAAATATGAGTACCAGGTGCACATAACGATATTTCAAGGTGGAACATATCAATTGGACATGTACTTAAAGGATTGAGTGGACTTTCCAGTAGCTAATATATTGCCTTAGTTACCCATAAATAGTAGTTATATTCAGTTGAAAGACAGAAATTCTAGACAACAGAAAAACAATATACTAATATTCTTGTGGTTCAAATTTTCTGTTCGTTTCTTATTCTTTACTAAGCCTTTGTTATCAAGTTTCATTGCATGTCCACCCTTGTTCTTCCATTTATGCATTTCTCGTCCCAAAGATGGAATAGATTTTCTAAAAAACATTGGGAACACTAAGAAATAATCTTCAGTCGAAAACCGATAGGACAATGAACAACGAACAGCAACTCAAGTGCTATTCTTACTACTCGCAAAATTCCGATACTTACTATTGATCTGTATTACATTTTGTACACCCATTGCAACATCAGACACACAGGACAACAAAATGGTGCACACGGCTGCGCCAAGTTTCAAAACCAGATATTATACTAAAATATCATTACATTGCCAATGTGCATCCAGCAATGTGTAAACTATGTCATGGTCTTTGACGATAAACCATAGAGAGTGAAGAAGGGTAAGGCCTTCCCCAGAATTGTGAGCTGAACAGATATTTAAAATCTCGAGACAATGATGTTTATTTCTCCGGATATAGCAACACAAGAAGCATAGTACCATTGCATTAGGCCTGAAATTGCACCAGAAGTTACAGGTAAGAGATTTTTTATTTTTATTTTTAGAAAAGCTGAGTACTGTAATGATGCAGTTACTGCATATACCTTGCTGGCGATGTTGTTTGAAAGCCAATCCAGTCCCTCATATAGCCCTTCTCCAGAAGTAGCACATGTACTCTGGATATACCTGTGAGGGAGGGAGGGGGGGAGGGGGGGGGGGGGTCTTTAGATGCCAGCTTATCTAAGAGGCTAATTGACAGAAAAACGAACTTGATGTTGGTGCCCATATAAATTACCAGTGTCGTTATCTGAGAGAATGAAGGCCAAGCTTGTCGGTGATTTCAGCCGCATTCATTGCATTTGGAAGATCTTGTTTGTTCGCAAAAACAAGCAACACAGCTTCTCTTAATTCATCCTGCAGAAAACGTATTCAGATATCAAGAACTGCTGTACCCCAAGGAGGTTAGACGGATATCCAGTTTAACATTTATCAAAGATATTTCTAACCAACTATAATAACATCACAATTACCTCATTTAACATCCTGTGAAGCTCATCCCTTGCCTCAACTACACGGTCTCTGTCATTGCTATCAACCACAAAGATGAGGCCCTGTGTGTTCTGGAAATAGTGCCTCCATAGAGGTCTAATCTGCAAGTGCAGCACAAAAGATAACAGTAGAAATATACCTATAACTGTGCCTTTAACTTTAAAACACATGAAACCCCTAACAGATTGTAGAAAAGACAATTGAAAAGAACCAAGATAGGTACACTTATGGACAAGGTGCTATAGCCAATTCAAATACAAAAGAAATAACGCAAGTCCACTTATATCCATCAAGGGTCGTTTGGTTGCTGGTTAAGACTATTCATATACTAAAACTATCATAGCAATATCATGCATGGTAGCTTTTAGTTGCTTTGTATAAAATCCAGCATACCAAGAACTGTGTTTGGTTATCATTTTACAATTCCACATAAATAAGACATGTATAAGTTGTGGGTCAAAATCTGAATTGTGTAAAGCAGGGTAGAAGATTGAATAACTAACACAGGGATATTCTATTAAACATGAATAACTAGTACATTCATTATTACTAATACCTGCATAAGTCATAACTCTATTCAACAATCTAACGTTCCGTAAGTGCTCAACACACTGCCTCATACTCATCACTTTTGTAAATAATCAACAAACCACAGGTTAAGCATAGGAAATTGTGCGACTGAAACTACAATTCTAAGCCAAAACCTGGGTCCACGGTAAAAAAATTCTTTTTTATCGTTGGACACCAGTTTCCATCTTAGCTTTATGTAACTGAAGTTCAGTATGATCAAGCTTTCATGACTGATGCCTCACTCAGACGGGGACTCTTATGAGATAACCTGTTGCCTGCTCTACGGGACACCAATTTATGCCTTAGCTATATGTAACTTACACCAGTTCAGGAACTATCTCCTCAGGCTAAGAGCAAGTTCTTGCAATTTGCTGCCTCCCTGAGATCTCAAGGATGAAGAGATAACCAATGTTTACCATGCATCTCACTCTTGACCTTCCATTCAGGATTAAGGGTGTAAACATGCCAGTTCCACATGTTTGGATCATACACAAGCTTGAGCATAGCTCATTAGCATGTGTTATGATCATCTTGAACAGAAATTCAACTTGGCTCGAACATGTATAGTTAAGCTTGACTTGTTGTGGATCAAACTAGAAAGACAAATATAAAGAGAAAAATCATTTGTGAGCTCGTTTTTGCTTCAATTTTTACTTTTCCTAGTTTGAAACAAAGGCTATAGACCATTTTGAAAAGCTTGAACACAACAAATTAGATCTCTAAACAGGGTCCAAATGAGCAAGCATATAATCAGCTCTATAATCTTTTTCATATTCCGCATCTCATTTTGATAATCTTTTTCACATCCCTTATGTCGTTTGGATAATCTTTTCATATGTTGTATCTCATTTGGCTGATATGAGAAGAGGGTTGGCCCCAAGGGATTTGGTCTAGTGGTGAGAGCACAACATGTGATGTTGGGGTTAGGGCGCATGTCACGGGTTCAAACCATACCATAAACGAAAGCTTAGTATTTAAGAGGAGAAGGGCAAAGTTACAGCCAATTATTCAACCGAGTTCCGAACTGTGCACCACTGGCCCTTGAGATATTTTTGGTTATCTGAAATAAATATGAGCAGAAGGGAGGTAAAGAGTGAGGATGAGGAGGAGGAGGAGGAGGAGGAGGAGGAGGGGTGTTGGAAGCAATGCCTAAGAGTCGGTAAGTAGCAGTTTTCCACGAAAAGACATGACAACAACGACATGAGGAGAACCGTGGAGAAATGAGCAACGAGCATGTTCTGTGTGGTTGTGTGATCTGTGTATAAAAAATGTGGAAAAAGAATGAAGCAAAAAAGTGTTCCTTACCAAAAAAAAAAAGAAATGCTGATAGAGAATACATGAGTTAAGCCAAAGCTGAGCAAGGATTTCTAACTATCAAATAATACTGGCTCAAGTTAAGTAAATGAGGTGATGCTGCATTAAAAGCAGCCAAAGCCTAGCATTTTCAGCAAAGACTCGACTCGTTAACACGTCTAATTGAGTGGGAGAGTAAAATCCTTTCCTTCTAACGAATTACCATATCATTATTACCCTTCTCTTCTGACTTCTCACTTCAGGTCATACATTTTCCAACATAAATACATGGTCATAAATGCCTACATGCTCCAAATTCTAGAATGTTTCATACAGAGGCTACACTATAAGCTAGCATGTCTCACACATGAAAACCCACAGAAAAGAGGATTTATCCAGTGCAGCAGGTGTTTTTTTATGTTGAAAGTCATCCGAAACTTGCAGTCACCTTTATTTGCACTGCCCCATCACCGCTCAGCTTGTGGAGTTACAGTGGGTAATGCTACAGCAAACTAATAAGTCATTGAAGTATTGGAGCGGAAAAGGGTTGGCCAAGAGAAAGAGGATTTGTGCAACATTAAACCAGCTACTGTTCAGTGCCTTGGTGGATTGTTTGGATTGAGAGAAAGAGAAGATGCTTTCAAGACATGGAAAACATACAGAAGTTGAAGTCAAATTATATTGTTTTTGGTGTAAGATTGAACAAGTAGATGATGTTAAATCTATTTTAGAGGGGTTTAAATCACCACAGGTTTAGAAGGATAATGTGTAAGACTCCCTACTTTGCTGCACATGTACTGCTTCAACAGCATACTCCCTTTCAGTTGTTTATTTACAAATTACCTAGCATGACCTCAAAACAAATGCTACCCTCGAAGCTTATATGAAACCTTCTCCTAGCCTCACAAAACTCGCCTTCAAAGGTTATGAATCTATAGGTCTCATAGAACAATTCCTTATTTTCTAGGTTTTTGAGTCTCCCACAGCAAACACATATTCATAGTATGGTAGAACAATTGTGTAACACATGATGTGTGGAGTAGGATGGGTTCGAACCATGCTGCAAACAGAAGTCTGGTATATTTAAGTGGAGAAAGTTAGAGGGATTGGCCCATTACCTACCAAGTCTCGGACGGTGTGCCACTATAGCACTCAGATTTCTTGGTTATCAAAAGAAACCAAAAAAATAAATTTAAAAAATCCAATGACAGTAGTTTATGAAAGGTCAAAAACATGTTTGCCACAAGATAATTTGCTATTCTTTAGAAGATAGAAGATATGAAACTAGCTAACTCAGTTCAGTATAGCATTGATCATGTTAGGTGTTGATAAAAGTATAGTCGACACCTGATCGTCCATAAGCTCATTAATTCCACATTAATAGAGGTATTCTCAGTAATTAATATCAGTGAGCCAAACTATGCTCAATTAGTTATGGAAGCTTATAAAAGTCAGAAAAGTATGTACTTCTTCATCAGATGAAAAAGTCTTACAAGAAAATTATGCAACCAACACAAATTTTCAGTGAAGGGAGAGAGTGACATAAAGGTTTCGCGTGCTAAAAAGCTTCTTCAGAGTTGATAAACTATTACCAGAAATTTGAGTCATGAAGAACTGACGTACTGCAAGACCCCAGGTAATATAAGACAAAACCAGTTAATCAGGGCATAAGAACTACTTGTACCTTATCCTGACCACCAACATCCCACACAGTAAAGCTGATGTTTTTGTATTCAACAGTCTCCACATTGAAACCTATCATTGAAATAGAAAATGGTTCAAATTACATGGCATGATCAAGAAATCTCTCCTAAGAACACCCATGATAAGCATTAGATTAAGATACAAAATTTAAGGCCATAATAGCAATCTGCGAAAATTGTTTGATTCCCCAACAAATCATCCCCATTCTCAGAGAATACAATATCTCCCATATTAGCACATGTAAATGCAAATAATGTCTAATAATTTTTCTAGAGTAAGCCAATCTTTGGAAGTACACCTATCAAATAACAGTAATCAATGGATAGACAAAACACATTCCTTTTAGCCATACAGATCAATATAAGCTTACTTTCAAGTAGCATACCCCATGATGAGTTAAATCTCTAAACATGCAAAATGGCGAATCAAAATAGGTAAAAGAAAAAGTAAAAGAAAACTAAAACAGATTCCACAGAATGAAGCTTACCAATGGTTGGGATAGTGGTAACAATTTCTCCCAACTTGAGCTTGTACAGAATTGTGGTTTTACCAGCAGCATCGAGACCAACCATAAGAATTCGCATTTCTTTCTTTGCAAAGAGGTGACTAAAGAGTTTAGTGAAAGACAGCCCCATCTCCGTTAATCTGAAAAATAACATAAATACTTAATATGAGGGATGAAATCTAAGAAAGCAACTACTTTCCAAACAAAATAATTAGCATATGAATTATTTCCAGGCCAGAACCCTTTCCCCTGTCCTCGTCATTTCTGTATCAATACTTAACAAATCTCCAGTGTTGACGATACCCACCAACACCCATCAATTTCTTCTTAATATTGTTAATATGGGGAAGAAGCAGACAAATTTTACCACTTTTTCTTTTTGCTAACAAGAAAAACCCGCAACCGCTATCCTTTGGGTGCACACACAAGGTAAAACCCATACTCCTGTGCAATAGCTCGCAAGAGCTCGACCCAAAAGGCAAACCTCTTGCTTTCAAACTTGAGACCTCCAACTTGGAAGTCCCAAGACCAAACCACTAGTCATCCCATGTTGGAAGTCCCAAGACTAAACCACTAGCCATCCCAAACTGTTAAATTTTTACCACTATAAACACACCATTTATGGTCACAACTTCAGAGGATATCAAAAACAATATTATTATTACCCTCTGACACACTTTTCCATAATGATCCTGAACAAATGATGAGTTATGAAACATATAATGCTACATGTAAATGTAATAGTAGAGAGGAAGGAGCATCATTTAGTGGCTAAAATTCCTTCAAGGAAACAAAACAATCACAGATAGAGCAGATATTACAATTTGAAAACGTTGTGATTTCGGAAAAAAAAAACAGAAACTGAACATTGATCCGGTAAGGTCCAAACCACCTTCAATTAGGAGAGTTTCAGTTGGGTAAAGAGATAGATCTGAGATGAGATATTCAAACAAAAAAAGGAAAAGCTATGTGGTTACCGAAGATCGGCCGATGAGAGAGGATGAAATCAGTAGATCTCTATTGTCCAACAGCACCCACCACTCTCAAAATCTCTTTTGCTCGGTCACAGAAAAGGAGAGGAAGATAATTGTTGTGCTCATCCTGCTATTTATAATCAGAGAGCGTATCCATGATTTCGATAAGATGGGTGCACGATTATGAAAAAATGTTTCTTAAATATAAATTTGATCAGTTTGACTTTTAGGTTCTTAATATGACCCATTAAATTTTAAAAATTATAGATCCAAAATATATAATACTACTAATTTTAAATTTTAATATACACATTTGATTTAATTATATAAAAAAATTATAGTGCTAATTTTTTTTAAGAATTTTCAATGTAACACACTTGAAAAATTTGAAAGATTTAAGAAAAAAACAAAAGAAAAATTAGTCGAAATGTCAAAAGTGTAAGCGATAACCACTTAAAAAAGTGTTACTCAAAAACAGAAGATATCTATAAGATTTAAATTTCTATCATCACTCAGAGAGGTGCACCCTATCATCATCATATTATTATATGATACTTTGAACGTAAATTTACATATTTATATTTAAATATTTTTTTAACATATAACATTATTATATATGATCTAAAGAGGGGAGTATGGGTTCACGTGAACCCATGGCACCCCCTCTAGATACGCCCCTGTATTTATTTCCTTGAAGTTAAATTTTTTTTATTCACTGTGTGTCAGATATTCATATTAAAGTCCGATTAAATTCAAATTTACGTCGAAAAATACCATATCAAGAAGCTCGAACACCAGATTTCTTAATTAAAAATAAAGAAGTATTTGTCACTTCACCACAATCCTATTAGTCCGTCAAGTGCTTCTGATTCCTTTATAACTTCGCGGTAATGCGCAGCACTTAAAACGAATTTATCCCCATTTTTTAGGGTAAAAAACATGTTGTTGATAATAAAATAAAGGTAATATACTAAATTAAGAAGAAGAAAAATTAAAATGTTATTACCTCTATTCATATTAGATGGATCTTATTAAAAATATTTGTTTCATATTCTTCCCTTCATTCACTTTTACTTATTACTTATACCTAAAATAGATTTTCATTTTTACTTGTCAGTATTGACATATCAAGAAAAGAAAATAATTCTTTTTCATGTTTTATCATCAGTATTAATTACTTATTTTTCAAATCATTTTTCAGAACATCATTTAATAGGGGATAGTTTGATAAAATACATCTATCAATAATTATTTTCTTAATGTGTGTGCCAAATCAAAATGTGACTAGTTAAAGTGAACGGATGGAATACTTGATTACTTATAAAATTAGGATAGAATTACTTATTTTATTCTCATTTTTCCCCTATAATTAATATGACTTTGGAAGTTTGAGCGAATTTTAGATTCAAAGTTTCTTCTTTCAAGAGGCTAATTAATATGAATAAAGAGCAAAATAGTAAAGTTGATTAATCTATTAATAAATGTGTAATATAGAAAGTGTCCATCTAATATGGAACGGAGGGAATAAGTAAATTATTTTTCTTTTCACTTACTTTTACCTTATTTTTTGTTACAAGAAGAGGGATATAGTTATTTTCTAAATGTGTGTATATACTTGGATATCAGGTAAATGAAATGAATATGTATTTGTCATGTATATTGTATATATTTGAGCAGGGCCGTCTTAACCCCTAGGCCACTAAAACCATCGCTTGGGGCCCCATATTTTTTGGATCCCCCATTTTTAAAAAACAATTACTTATATATATTATTATTTTTTTAAAAAAAAGTATATGTACTATGAGTGCTATGATTTCTACTAAAGAAATTGCATATGACATGAATATAAATATAGTTTTCGTAAGAAACAATTTGATGAAAATATGAATAACGAAATCACTAAGTCCCTCGAAGAATCTTTAGAGTTGATTACGTTATATATATAGAGTAGATCCAACTATTTTTTCACTTTAAAATAGATTTGAACCAATTGAAGCATATAAAAATATTTTTGATTTCTTATTTAGTGGTAAAATATTGAGATTACTAGATGATGAAAAAAATTTTAAAATATTGTCTTAACCTTTAACTTTCTTTAACACATACTAGTTATTCCAAATTGATGGTTTAGATTTATTTTTTGAAGTAAAAGTGTTAAAGATAAATAATACAAGTAGAAGATAATGATGTAATGAAAATATTCAATCAAATAAAAGATTTGATTCTTTTCCAAATACACATATTGTGTTAACAGTTCTTATAACCATTGCCTCAACCAAATTTTTCTTTGTTCGAAATTAAACTTGATTAAATCTTCTTTAAGATCAATAATGTCTCAAGATAGATTGAATTAATTAGCTATATTATCATTTGAAAAGGAATTATTAAAATAAATTGATTATAAAACAATGCTTAATGACTTTGCATCTGAAATAGCTAGAAAAGTATACTTTAAATAAAAGTACATATAATGAAAAAAAAAAATTAGGGCCCCTTTCTTAAATTTCGCTTTAGACCTCCAAATGTTGTCGAGTCGGCCCTATACTTGAGCACCAAGTATATTATATGGATAGCTAGTTTACAACACATAATATATTGTGTGTATATTTATCTTACAACACTATGTATATTGTGTGTATATGTATGTTACAACACAAAATATATTATTTGTACATTTGTGTTACAACACAACATATATTTATGTGGACATTCATTTTACAATACTCCCTATTGGATGTCCACGTAAAAACAATAGTGAAAGAAATAATATAGTCATATGCTAGGTTTGTTGACTCATTAAAAAAAAATCCCAAGGAAATTTAGTGGGATAAAATCCAGTTAAGAAAAAAGAGTGTAGCGTGTATTTACTCCCCCGATGAAGACATCACTTAACAACTCGAAGACAACCCATTCTAATACTTAGCATATTTTTGACATATCTATGCAGTTTCTTGAAGATATCTACAGGTTTTTTGAAACTGGCTTATTCTTTATTCTTCTTTAATCATTATCGAAAGGGAGGATGACACTTAGTAGAGCTGTCAATATGGGCTGACCCACTTTATTCGGGCTAACTCATATAGGCTTTGAGTTTTAACAAGTTAGGCCGGGCTAACCCATTTTTTGTGTGGCCAAAAAATGGTAGGTCCAGCCCACAAGTACGTGGGCTACGGACTTTGTCAGACCAGCCCTTTTTTCTTAAAAGTATATTTTTTATAATTTTTTAAATTAAATTATAATTCAAAAATATCATCATAAATATCGACAATATAATATTGCATGGTGTTAGTGTTACTACTTGTTAATCAAATACACAAATACAATTATTTTTATAATATTTATTAAGTTTGATTTCAAGTAAAAACATAAATAGCTAAATAGAAATATTATCATAATTATTTTTCAATGATCATAATAAAACACAAAAACTATGACAATATTCTATAGGTTATGGCCTATGTAGTGATTCCCTACAAATTTTAGGAAATTTTTTATTTTATGTAGTACATATTTTATAAACATAATTTGTATTTAAATTGTAATATTTCAAACTTTAAACAGATTTTGAGTTTAGACTCTTGTTATTTTTTATAGGAAAACTTACATAAATATACTATATTAAGAAAATATTTACCATTTATAGCAATAACATTTTCTTTTCACTTGATCACTTTTAATATATTTATAATATAATTTTAATACATATTATAGAGAACAATTTATATAACACATATAATACAAGTTTTATTGGTGAATAATACATTTATCATACATTTTAATACACTTATAATACAATGTGTCAATTTCTTACGCATAATATATTTTAAAACAATTATAATACATATATATTGCATACATAATTCACTTTTAATACATATTGTAGATTTATCATAGTATTGCTACATATTGCTATAAATGGTAATAAATAAAAGGTATTGCTAAAATTCGTAATTATTTATTAAAAGATACATACTAAAGTAATTTTTCCTTTTTATTAATACTTTATTTTTATTTGGCCCACAGGCCGAGCCTATACATATTTCTAAGGCCTCGCAAATCGACAAGCTTATTCAGGCCGAAATAAAAAATCATTTTCTTAAATGAGCTTCAAAAATCGTATTTCAACCCTATCAAATCACGGGTTAAGTTAGGCCGGCCCAACGGGCTTAGCCCATATTAACGGCTCTAACACTTAGGAATAGGTATTGGTGTAATTTACCACAATAGAATAAATTATAGTTAAAAATAAAATAATAATTATAAATAATCATTTAGGCTGAGGTGCGGATATTTCGCCCTCTTTAAAGAGATTCAAGTTCAGTACGACATAATCTACACCGATCCAGCAGTATCACTCTGGACTTATCCTCTCCAGGATACATAGCTCAATAACGCCATACAACTCAAGCAACCCCGTATTAGTTGAAGAGCCCAAAGCTCCACTAAAAGAATACCTTCCTTCAACATATAAATATTCTCTTTTATATAGTGAATATAGTTGAAAACTTAGAATATTTTTTTTGTCTCAACTCTCTCTTTCACTACTATACACTACAATATTATTTCACATTTTTCATATTTCTTTTTTTACCCCACTTCACAAAGGAAGAAACACCACTATTTACAGATGAGAAATTCTTTCTTGTATTGAATAGGAATAATCTATATATAAATATAAAGCTGGATATAGAAAAGGTGATGTGACACCTTTCTATGGCTAGCATTTGGATTTATCTTCTTTTTTTACATTATTTTATTTTTAATTGCATTTGTATTTCATTTCTGCTACTAATTAAATGACTACTAATAAAAACTTCATAAAACTCAATTAAACATAAGATTGCAGTAAATGCCCAATTGAATATGATTGAAGGCCACATTGTGTCATTCATTCATTAACCTTGAAGGATTTATGAAAATAAATAGATAACAATAAAGATGAGAACATGGGGAAAAAATGTAACGTAAAAGAGAAATTAGAAAAGGGCTTTAGAAATGGGTTAAATAGTATTAATGATTATTATCAAAAAGAATTTATCATTCTACAATTAATGCATATAATACTCATTTATTTATAATTACACTCAAATCCGTTAGTATTTTTTATATGTTATGTTATTAATTTTTATTATCACTATAAATACTAATGAAAATCATTTACACTTCATAACATTCTTCCTTTTTCATTCAATAGTTTTCTTCTCAAATCTTCATTGCAGTTACTAATTCACTCCTTCATTTGAGACTCTTTTTCCAGAAAAAAAAAAGTTCTTTCTTATTTTACTAGCCATTGTCCAATAAGAAGCAAAAAAAGACATTTCCCCTAACCCCCTTAAATCAAGATTCCTCAAGTATTAGTGGAAAACAGAGAAATTCATGACTAACCCTTTTAAGAACTAAGATTGAACTTACTAAAATCGAAATCAAAACAGTAAAAACAAACTTGGGAACTTATCAAAATCAAGTCTTTGAGATGGGAATTAGTGAATCTTGATGAGGAAATAGCAAGGCGCACTTACCTGGTAACTCAAATCTTCACAGAAAGAGAGAACTAAAACAGAGAATCAAAAGGGAGACTGGGAGAGTGATGATCAATTTGAGAAAAAAGAGAGAAGTTGGTGCTTTGATTTTGATAATTAGGGTAAGTAGAGAGAGTAAGGTGTGAAGTTGAAGTCAAGGCAGCTGATGATGGTGACACTGCTTGAAGTTGAGTCAAATATTTCTTACAACTTCCCTGTCTATTTTTAGTTGTTATAATATATTTTTTTAAAGTCAAATTATAAAATATTTTTATCATATTAATATGTAAGAAATTACAATTTAATTATAGTATTTTAGTATAATGTTTTGAATATCTACATTTTTTATTTAAAATATTGAATAAACGTAATTTATTTTAACTTTAAAAATTAATCAAATTCACTTTCGAAAAGTATACCATGACAAATAAAAGTGGAAGAAGATAGTATGTGCCAACTCCTCTAATCTCTGTTTTTTTTTAATTAATATTAATATTTTGGTCGGAAAAGAACCAAAAAAGTTGCTTAATTAATAAAGCAGATCTCAATTAATCTATTTACCTAATTCTCAGAGGATTACTCTTGAACTACTCACTCAGTTGACTTTTGGTTGTGCATAGTAGAAAGTACACACCCCTTAAAAATAAGGAAAAGAAAAAGAAAATATTTTTCTTTTAATATGTTAGAGCGGACAAGTAAAAGGAATTTTTTTTAATGTATTGAATGAGTAAAAATGAATCTATTATGTTGTGAGTCATAAAAAAATGAAGATTATAGTATGATTTTTTAAAAAGAAATCATACTATTTTCCGACAAGGTTTAGAGGTAAAGAGGGATTACTTCAAACAAATATTTTTAGTGCATGTGAGCTTAGTTAGAGTAATAAAAGAAGTGATTCTTTTTTTTAAAAAAAATTTATTTTTGCTTTTGCCATCATTATTAATATATAATTCTTGTGCAAAATTTTTGTTATTAGGAAATAAAAAGAATGGCGTATGGCCTTACTTGTGAGAAGTATATGTACAATTCAAGCTCGAAAAATAGTCATTCTTACCTCTATATCAAATTTATTTCTTTAATTATTTGTTGCAAGTTTGTGCATAGTTATAATGTAGATTTAAATGTAATAATTTTTTTTATGGGGTGAATGTTCTATTATAAATTCTAGAAATAATTGTATTAATTTCTTATTGGATTTTGATAATTCTTACAAGCTTGAAGAATACGTTATTATTAGCTATGTATCAAATTTGTTACTCTTTTTAAAATCAAATTGTTGCAAGTTTGTATATAGTTATAGTGTAATTGATATAAGACTTGAAGAATACTTTAACATTAGCTATATATCAAATTTTGTTACTTTTTAAAAAAAAATAATTTGTTGCAAATTAATACGTAGTTATAATGTGAATTGAAATACAATAATTTTATTTTATAGGTTAAATTTCCTATTATAATTTTAGGAATAATTATATTAATTTCATAATTTTGGATGATTTTGTACATGTTTCCGAAACAAATGACATCCTTAGAAAAGATGATTATCTCTTTCAACTCAAAATAATTTATATATAATTAAAATTAGGCAAGAGAAGAGTGATGTGAAACTTTTCTTTGCCCGACAATTTTATTAATTTTTTTATTTTTTATTTTTAATTATTTTATTTTAAAGATTCATCGTCATCTCTATAGTTTTTTTGTATTATACTGTAACTTTGCTATCTGAGAGAGATTTATAACAAACTTGAAAAGCGTGTTGTTAAGAATTTTAAAAAAGTTTAACATATGAAATCTTGCTGGATAAATCACTATCATTCATAAATCACAAGTATTTTAACATCTTTGACTCATCTATTTACCTAATAGTTTTTTTCTTTCTCCTACCAAATAGAATTTTAATATTGTAGCAAGCCACACTTTATATGAAAGATGACATGTTAAAAATTAACAATATATAAAACATTTAAAGAATTTTCAAAACAATCAACATTATAATTTATAATAATCAATTTATTAATAATGAATTAATTAAAATGAGTAATCGCACCACGCGAAGTGCGGTCTAGTGTGGATAATAATGTAGGCAAATGAATGAAGAAATTATGTCTTGGAGGTTACATGAGTTACGAGACATAATGATGTAGAATAATGAAAAAATAAATTGTAAATGACTATGAGAATTACAAGCAACAAATGGTCATATTAAGTTAAGAGAAAAAACTGGCACTTACTGTCTTATCTTAAAAGAAAAAGCATCAACACTTAATTATGCATTTAAACAAAGGGCTGTCTCTTTAAGGAGATTTAAGTCCACTGCGATATAATCTACGTACACCGATTTAGTAGTATCACTCTTGACTTGTCCCCTCCAGGATACAAGAATCAAACAATGCCGTACAACTCAAATAACCCCAAATTAATTAAAGAGTGTAAAGCTCCATAAAAAGAACACCTTCCTTCAACATGTAAATACACTCTTTTGTATAGTGACTATAATTGAAGATTTAGAATATTTTCTTTGTCTCAATTCTCTGTTTCACTATAATATTTTTTTCACATTTAACATAATTCATCTCCTACCCAACACAAAGAAAGATGCATCATTATTTATAGGTGAAGAACTCTTCCATATAATCAATGGGTAGAATGAGGGGTAGTAATGTGGGTAGATAAATGTAATAGATGCTACATAAGTTATAAGAAACTAATGGTTCTATTAGTTATAAGAAACTAATGACCATGAGACTTACAAGAACGAGTGGTCATACAAATTACAATAACTAATAGTTATCTTTTACCACAATTTAATAATAAAATGCATATACACCCACATTCTCACACTCATTTTAATATTAAAATAAAGTAGTTCATCAGTGGTTTCAGATTTGAACTATGACTTCTTAATTAAGGAAAATAAAGTATCATTACTTACACACAATAATCAAGGTGTTGACATAACCTTTCATAAAGAACACACAACGGCCTTGTGTTATCTCAATTTTCGTGAGTGCGTTTGAAAACAAGCTCATTCTCATACAAAGCGATCTACTTTCACACTCACATAGGTGAAATCTTTTAAGGGTACTCCTATTATAATTTGATATCCCACTCACAAAAGATATATACTTTCATTAAGAGTTCATTGACTCAACCTCTACAAATCATTATAGAATAAATGCTCTCACATCATAGGGATTGAATAAAATAAATATATAGTGTTTCACAACGAGTCATCATATGATTCGTTCTTCCGACTGAACCTAGTTATAGGATCTTTAGTCCTCAAGTTGAGTTTCCTCATATATGACTCAGTAATATATGAGCTTCAATTTCATCTCTCTCGATGTGCTTCAGACTGTTCTTTAGCTAAGATCTTAATTTATGAATCTGCAAGATTATCATAAGTTTTAACACAATTAATATTGATTGTATACCAGTGATCTACATGATCTCACAATATTGTGTTTTCTCCTCATGAATCTGAATTTATCGTTATAACAACGATTTTGTACTTTATCAATAATATTGGTGCCATCACAATTAATCAAAATTAGAAAAATTAATTTCTCAAAATAAAGTGTTTAATATATTAAAATCAATTCACGTTTTTACTAGTTGAAGTTTAATTTTTTGACTTCAACCTCCATAGTAGTGTTAGCAAGTAATATAGTATTTGCTAATTTTCCCGCTTCCAATAGATAGCATCAAAATTTCTCATCTTGTTTGCTTGTACCTACTAAGTACTATTTCGACAAATACAATATCAAGTCAAGTTGTCAGTCACAAATCTAATATTTTCATTAGGATAACAATTCCTTTTTATTTGTCACACCATTTTTGCATAATTGAATAAAAAAGAATTGCAAGACTCATACAACCAATAAAATTGTATTTTATAATTTTTTCAATATTATGTGACTTGACAAAGAAAATTTCATCATATGTTTTATGGTATTTTTTCATTCCAAGGAAATTTATCTCACCATACATTTTATATCAAAATGGTTACTCAACATTTTTTTCATTGTTTCTTTGATAATACTCATTTTAGAGACAAAACCACCAAATCATGTCCAAACATAAACATATGATTTATTCCAAAATAAATATATGCATTTATACTACAACAAAAAAGGTCCTTAGAGGCAATAAAAAGTGCCTTCAGTGGCAATTGGTATTGCCATCAAAGCATTTACGGACTATTAAACTTTGGTTGTTGATGTTCGCATCGCTAAAGCTTTTAGCGGTTATTCAATGAAATGTTGGTAAATATACTCTTTATTGCTACTAAAAAACATATGCTTTAACAGTAATTATGTAACGACAATTATGATGGTTGCTAAATTCAATTCGAATATGACTAATTATATCTTTTTAGTGTCCATTTTTGTAGCCGATAAATTTACTTAAATTGCCACTAAAAATCATTCTTTAGTGACAAATGAATTGTGTCAATTATAATAGCTATAATCAATGTCTTAATTTTTCCCTTTTACGTCCAGTTTACGGTTGCAAATTTAATTGGATTGCCGCGAAAGATAAGAATTAACGGCATTTGTTTAGATGTCAATAATATTGACTGCTAAATTCTTTCTAAAAGTGATCTAGTTTACTAATAAATTTAGTTAAATATTAATAAAAGGGAGCATTTTCGTGAAAACAAAGTTTGATAAATGATAAAAGATATATCACAATTAATTCATCATTATATCTCTTTAGATATAAGGAAAAAAAAGTACTAATCCAAAAGACTAAGTAACAACTTAAAAAAACGTTTATTGGGTAAACTGAATAACTAATTTCATTATATAATCAATCCTATAAAAAAATACAAATAATAATCTTCGAATAATTTCTGCAACTCCTCATTATATTGAAATCATCCAAATGCTAAATTTTCGAACACTAGGATGTATGACCTGAAACTATAAAATCTGTTTAGACTCCTAAAACCTTACTAAAAACGTTTAAATCCGATTGGGTAGGGAAAGAAAAAAATACCTCTCATATTTTCGGGTAACTTTCCTTATTTGGACAGCCCGACTTCACACGTGCTTATCTCCCTCATACGAGCTCGAAAATTAGTAAACTCGGCGGCGTTGGAAAGAGGACTCAGAGATCTTTCATTTGATATCTTAGGGGGCCACTTAACTCATCTTGTACTGAAAGTTATGGTCATTTGAAGTTGACCAAAAACTTAGAAGAACTTAGGAATGACTTGAATGAATTTTCTTTAGTTCTTTTTGGATATTACAAGATACTTGGTGACAATGTATTTACCTTTATTGGTGAATAAAAAATCTTTTGAAATAATTGTGAGATTTCTTGAATAAAGTGGATGAAATTCAAAGAGATGATTTTCTTAGAAAGGGAAAGGAGAGAACAATGGTGAAAAATGCGAGAGAGAAAGGAGGGATTTGGGGTAAAAATCTAGAAAGAGGTGAAAGTGAGTAATGAAGGTTTTTTTTTTCTTTTATCACAAGGCAGTGGGCTAAGAATGAGTCCAATAGGGATTGATTTGAGGAATAAAATAAAAGAAAATTAATTATATTGTGATACATTATATTTGCTAAAATATTGATATATTGACATTCTTAATAATTATTTTAAAGTGTAGATATTTTTAATAATTATGTTAGGAATTTTGATTAGTTTGCTAATCTTTCCAATATATATTATTTTGAATGTAAAATCTAAGATAATGTATGATTTTGGGCCTCTTTCTCGTGTGTGTGTATGCAGTTGCAGAGATCAGAAAAAGAAGAAAGGGTTCATTTTGTTTGTGGATCGGGCGGATGAAAAAGGATACTAATTTAGGGTGTGTTTGGTATGAAGGAAAATATTTTTTGGAAAATGTTTTTCAATTTTCTCATGTTTGGTTGGGTTAAATGTTTTGGAAAATGTTTTCCAAATCAACTCATTTTCCTCAAATTTAAGGAAAATGACTTCCCTTCAAAACTTAGGGAAAACATTTTTCAATACTCTCTTTCAACTTCAAATTACAATTATTTTTTGTTGAAAAAATCAATTTATTTTGTCCCTACCCTCAAACCAGTCCCCCAACCACATCCCCCCCTCCCCCCCCCCCCCCAAAAAAAAAAGAAAAATTGTAAAGCTTGTTTTTAAATTTAATTTTTTAGCCCACCCTCATCCTCACCCCTATTCCCACCCCCTCCTAAAAAAATATTAAAAATTATTTTTAAAAGATATTTCTAATTTCAATTTTTTTTTTTTTACCCCCACCTACTACCCTCGCTGCCCCCATCTGCTCCCCTATCAGCCCCCAACCCCCTTCAAAAAGAAAAATATTTAAGTTTGTTTTTAAAAAATATTTTCAACTTCAAATTTTTATTTTTTCATCCCGATCCTTGATCATCCATCCTCCCTCCCCGGCCAGTCCCCCCCCCCCCCCCACCCCCCAAAAAAAATTAAGTTTGTTTTTAAAAAATATTTTCAATTTCAAAATTTATTTTCTACTCTAGTAAAAATAAAAGATATTTTTCATTCATAAATCAAACACTAAAAATCTTTTCCGAAAAATATTTTCTACTCACCAATCAAACATGAGAAAATAAGTCAAAAATCAACTTGTTTTCCAGGAAAACATTTTTTAGGAAAACATTTTCCTTCGTACCAAACACACCCTTAATGAAAAAAATTATTATGAGGCATGTCATGTCATACTTGTATGAGACATTGTTTGATTGACAAATGGACATGGATGAGACCCATTTGCCAAGCTAATAAAGGGCAATCTTTAAGTCCCTTTATCATTTTTTTTGGTTTTATGCCCCTTGTTCAATATATTGTGTTTTATTTTGTTTTAAATATTTTTTTCTTCTTTAAGATTATGGTAATCAAATCTTTTAAGAATTTTATTTGCTAATTTTGTCCGGATCCCACCTTTCTTCCGAAAAAAGGGAAGGAGAAGGATGATCTAATTAGTTTATGCTTTTCTTTTTTTATGGACTGAATTTCAATTTAAATTTTACTATCATTATATAAGTTTTTAGTTTATTATTTTAATATTATTTTTTCTATTCTATGTTATTTATTATATTACAATAAATAGTTTTTTGAAATTTATTTTTTAGTTTATAAAATCAAGATATAAGTAGTTTTTTTAATCCTAACAATTAATTTTTTTAAAATTATAAATAAATTTTGTAAAATATCAAAAATTCTTTTAAGGAATAAATTATTAAAATTATTATTTATATTTATAATTTCTTAAGAAACGTGTAAGAAAAGTAGATAAACAAAATATTTATTAAATTTCACCTAGCTTGAGTTTTAAGAATAAAAATATCGTATAAATTGACGAAAATTATATGTATTTATGTTGGTGTTTATGGATGTTTTTCATTTTTGAATTTCATGACAATAGTATTAAAACTTATGTAATTGTTTGTCAAGATCATTGATGTTCTTTCCGTTATATTTACTTATTGAAGAGTATTTGTGGATTGAAGTACTTTTTTGAAATTGTAGAGAGAAAAATAAAAGAACTTATTAAATTTATACCTTCTTTATTTTTCATATTAATAATCTACTTTTTCTTTTACAAATTTCTTAAGAAATAGAATATAGTTTTACTAATTTATACCTTAATTTTTTTGGTAACTTTATAAATTTATTTATACTTTCAAAAATAATTAATTGTTATAATAAAATAGAAAATTTGTAATTAATTATATCTTTTTAAATTAACAACTAATTTTATATAACTATTTTTAATAATATAAATAATTAATATCGAGATGGAAAAAAAATATCATAATGTTAGAAATAGAAGGAGTCAAGCAAGATTTTTTGGATTTCATATTTTTCATGAATAAAGTGATTTAAGTATGGAAGTACTCCCTCTGTCCCTAATTACTTGTTCACTTTTCCTTTTATAGTTATCCCTAATTACTTGTCCATTTCAACAAATCAAGAAAGAACAATTTTCTTTTACCTATTATACCCTCAGTTAGTTACTTTGAAAAATGTAGAACTTTTTGAAAATCGTAAGTTTTTAATTCATCTACTTCATAATCAATAGGGGTAAAATGGTAAATTTACTATGTCAATAATTATTTTTTAGGCTTAAGTCATCGCCAGCCACTTAAAGTTGTTCACATAATTCACTTAAACACCTGAATTCAGGCTTGTACCTATTGAACACCTCTACTCCTTCGAATTTGAACCATTTTAACATTTTTTGAACAATCAGCTAAAAGTATAAAATGAGTGATATACACTCGCGGTGACGTGGCAATTTGGCAAATTAAATAATGACATGTGTTATTTGGATCCAAATTTAAAAAAAAAAAAGGTATTATAATTTAAAAGAAAAAGAAAATTATTATTATTAAAAAATGTGTAAGCCCGACCCACTCACTACCCAAGCCCTTCCACTGCAAACCATTCCAGCTACGTCAACATTGTTCAAAAACTCCGGCGGCCCTGAAATCTCCAATAATTTCAATCATTATATTAATGCTTCTATATGCACTTCACATAAAAACATGAAAAAGGATATAGTTTTGTAATTGTCTATCCATTTAGATTAGTATTTTGCTTATACAATTGAAAAAAACAGAATAGTAAATTAGAGAAATTTACTTTGAAAAAGACGTCAAGAGCAGACAGGAGCTCCGACGATGAAGAAGTGTTAAGAGTTAAAAATGATTTGTAAAGATTTTGTGGAACTTCATTGTTTTTGTGAAACGACCCCAAAAATGCCTGAAAATGTGCTTCGGAAACACCTATAATTGTAATTTCCATATATCTCAAAATCCGTGCATGATTTTGGAAATTCGACTTCATATTCTTATTCAGGGGGTAAAATTGAGTGGGAAATGGGTCTAACCCAAATTTTAGAACAACCGTATCAAATTTCGAAAATAGCAAAATATGCAATTTTCAGGGTCAACTTTAAAGGGGCATATCTCTTAGCACACAAGGAACTGGAAGGGCCGCTACCTATTAAATTAAATCCCTTCGAGTTAGCTTTCCAATGCAATTGGTTTCACCTCATTCCGAGTTAGGATGAAGGAGTTATGATCATTTTCGTAAAATCTGTCGGAGCAGAATTTCAATTTCCAGTAGCTAAAGTTACTGTAGCGGCTGGACGTTTTTCTTTTATAAAAAAGAGGATTGTCCCATACTTAGTTATATTTCTTTCTAGCTTCAAAACACTCAAAAACACTCTCTAATCCCTCTCCAAAATTCCACCAAGACCTTCAACCAAATTCAAACATCTTAAGTTCTAATTCCGGATTCAAGACTCAATCTCAAGCATCAATTCTCCATTCCAATCCTCATCAAGGATTCTCCAAAGTTGAGGTATGTGGGTTGATTGTGGAAACCTTCCTTTCCACAAGTCCAACCATTTATCCTCTATTTTACTTCAAGTTTATGGATCCTTATGATCATTTATAAACTCTTGAATTATGGAATTACTACTACACATTCTATTATGGTCTATTTTTGCATATTATCATGAAATGAAATTATTATGTGATGTTTATGGTTTTCATGCTTCCATGATCAAATTATGAAGGTTGATATATATATGTATGTTGTTGGTGGGCTGATTTATATGTATTTCGGAATTGGTTGGACTTAGTACTCTTGAAAGACATAATTTCATCTACATGAACAATAGCCCACCATGTGTTTGATAAAATGTCATTGATAGAATTCTTAGGAAATGGAATGTCCAATGTACATCCTATGAGTCGGATGATTATATAATTATTGAAATGATGATGAAAGTGATACATGTATATGATTTTCTCTATATAAGTGTTGTGAGTCGACCAAGCCTAGCTCGGGGGGTTGTAGGCCCGGGTAACCGTATCAAGGGGTTGGTACCTTGGTTGCCTAGTACGGGGGGTAGTAGGCCCGTATAACCACATCGAGGGGTTTGTACCTTGGTCCCTAGCTCGGGGGGTGGTAGGCCCGGGTAACCACATTGAGGGGTTTGTACCTCTTTCGCCTCTCCAAGGGGGTGGTAGGCCTTGGAAATACTATATTGATGGTCACTCACCACACATGTACTACGTCCCACTAAATATGATTTTTATGTAAGCGTCATTATATATATCATTTCATTTATGTGCTATCTATCGGGTATGATTATGCATTTTTCCTATGATGTCCATCTATTGTGGCATTGCATTGCATCCCATATACTTAGTACATTCAAACGTACTAACGCATACTCTATGCCTACATGATGTCACCATGTAGGGACCGAAGCACCGCTTGACCATCCTCCTCCGCGTGGCTAATACGATTTCCTATCAAGGTTATTGGTGAGTCCTCCATTCCGGGGACGTTGCTCATGATCTTTTGCTATGTATAAGACTTTTCTTTTTTAGTTATGTTTTGACTATGAGGGTGAGCCCGGTAGTTTGTCTTGGCCCCCGCTAAGTACTCATGTTTAGAGGTGGTGTTGGACAAGTTGTGTATTATGCTTGAGCTTGACTCATCTATGGTATTTATGTATCACTTTTTTTTTTTCTTGCTCTCTTAGTCCCGATTTCCCCCTTTGATTATGCTTATCGCTTATGGTCATTTTAATTGCTTCCGCGACCAAGGATGTGTAATGATATGCTATGAGGCTTGTTTGGGTTCCTTCGGGTTCCCCATTCGCCGGTCACGTCTAGGCCCTAGGCTTGGGTCGTGACAAACTTGGTATCAGAGCACTAGGTTGATAGATCCTCGGAGTCCAACCCACCGCGTTGATTAAAGTCCGATTCATGGTTGTGTTGTGCACCACAACTATGAGTAGGAGGCTATGAGACGTTTTAGGAAATGTTTCCCTTCTCCACTTTCTAAGTCGTGCTGTAGAGTTGAATTAAGGTCTTCCCTAACGGTTGTTCTTTGCTTTGCTAGATCATGCCTAATACAAGAGGAAGACAGCCCGCGCACCCGAGGAATAACCGACCAATGGGGATCTTCGGGATGCCCTTACTTTATTTGCCCAAGCTATGGCTAATCAAGCCAACCACGGGGCCCAAGCTCCTCAAGCTCCTACCCCGGCATCTCGGGTGAGAGACTTTGTGCGGATGAATCCCCCAGAATTCTATGGGTCTAACTTAGATGAAGACCCTCAAGAGTTCATTGATGAAGTCCACAAGATATTAGCTATCATGGGCATGAGGTCAGAAGATAAGGCGGAGTTGGCGGCCTACCAACTAAAAGGGGTGGTCCAAATATGGTACAACCAATGGAAGGAAGAGAAGGGGGCAAACTATGTGGTGCCTTGGGAAGAATTCAAAACGGCTTTCCTTAATCGATTCCTTTCTCTTGAGCTTAGGGAAGCCAAATTGGTGGAGTTCATGAATTTAAAACAAGGGTCTATGAGTGTGAGGGAGTATGCCCTCAAGTTTAACCAACTTTCAAGATATGCTCCACACTTGGTTGCCGACTCACGATCTAGAATGAACAAATTCGTGATGGGTGTGTCCGACCTAGTGAGTGAAGAATGCCGATCCGCAATGTTGATTAGTGACATGGACTTGTCCCGCTTGATGGTTTATGCCGAACAAATGGAGGAAGAGAAGTTGAGGAAGAGGAGGGGTCATGAGGCCAAGAGGGTCCGTTTTGAGGGCAAGTTCCAAAGTCGAAGGGGAGGCCGGTTTCATCAAGGCCAAGGGTCTTCTCATGCGCCCTATAAGGGGTTTGCCAATGACGTTCCAAGGGCCCAAGGTGTTGGTGGTATGGGTCCTATTGATGTATGTCCGAAGTGTGGTAAGGGCCATGGTGGCCCGTGCTTGAAAAATACCGGTGCTTGCTATAGTTGTGGGGAAATGGGGCACAAGACAATGGATTGTCCTCGAAATCGCAACAAGGGTAAGGAGGTCCGTCCACAAGGTGTCAATGCGGTTCCTTTGGGGAGAGGGGGCCGACAAGATGGTGCCCCAAGGCACAATCGATTTTATGCTTTGCATGGGAGGCAAGGGGTCGATGAAGTCCCCGATGTCGTTACCGGTATGTTGAAAATCTTCAACTTTGATGTATATGCATTAATTGATCCGGGTGCCTCTCTTTCTTTTGTCACCCCCTTTGTTGCCAAAAAGTTTCATGTTGAGCCCGAATTGTTGCGTGAGTCATATAAGGTGTCTACTCCTATTGGTGCATATGTTGTTGCTAGGAAGGTCTATAGAAATTGTCCTATTTGCATCTTGCATAAAATATTGCCTTGTGATCTTGTTGAGTTGGACATGGTCGATTTTGATGTTGTTCTTGGGATGGATTGGTTGCATGCATACTATGCTTCCATTGATTGTAGAACCCGTAGGGTCAAGTTCCAATTTCCAAGTGAACCCATTCTTGAGTGGGAAAGCCAAAATGTGGTAGTCAAGGGTAGGTTCATCTCTTGCATTAAAGCCCGTAAGTTGATCTCTAAGGGGTGTCTCTATCATCTTGTGAGGGTTAGGGATGTGGAGTCCAAAACCCTTCCTATAGAGTCGGTTCCGGTTGTAAATGAATTCCTTGATGTCTTTCCTAATGACCTTCCCGGTGTTCCTCCCGAAAGGGAAATAGATTTTGGCATAGACCTCCTCCCCGATACTCAACCCATTTCTATTCCCCCTTACCGTATGGCCCCGGCGGAGTTAAAGGAGTTGAAGGAACAATTGAAGGACTTGTTGGAGAAGGGTTTTATTAGGCCTAGCCAATCACCATGGGGTGCTCCGGTGTTGTTTGTGAAGAAGAAAGATGGGTCCCTTAGGATGTGTATTGATTACCGGCAACTCAATAGGGTCACCGTCAAGAATAAATATCCTCTTCCTAAGATTGATGACTTGTTCGACCAATTGCAAGGGGCTAGCCACTTCTCTAAGATTGATCTTCGGTCCGGGTATCATCAAGTGAAGGTGAGGGAGTGTGACATTCCCAAGACAGCCTTCCGGACTAGGTATGGGCATTATGAATTTGTGGTCATGTCCTTTGGGTTGACCAATGCACCGGCTATCTTCATGGACCTAATGAATAGGGTCTTTAAACCCTACCTTGATTCCTTTGTTGTAGTCTTCATTGATGATATTTTAATCTATTCGCATAGCGAGGAAGAACATATGGGTCACTTGAGGGTTGTGTTGCAAAGATTGAGAGAGGAGAAGTTGTATGCCAAGTATGAAAAATGTGAATTTTGGTTGAAGGAGGTTGCCTTCCTAGGTCATGTGGTTTCGGGGGATGGTATTAAGGTAGACCCTAAGAAGACCGATGTGATTAGAAATTGGCCTAGACCATTGACCCCGTCGGATATTAGGAGCTTCTTGGGCTTAGCGGGTTACTACCGGAGATTTGTGAATGGGTTTTCTTCTATTGCTTCTCCCATGACTAAGTTGACACAAAAGAAGGCTAAGTTTGAGTGGACCGACGAGTGCGAAAGAAATTTTCAAACCTTGAAAGATAAACTTGTGTCCGCTCCTATATTGTCACTACCGGATGGGCTTGAGGGATTTGTTGTGTATTGTGATGCTTCTAGAGTTGGCTTGGGTTGTGTCCTAATGCAAAATGGTAAGGTGATAGCCTATGCTTCTAGACAACTCAAAGTGCATGAAAAGAACTATCCTACACATGATCTTGAATTAGCCGCGGTGGTGTTTGCTTTAAAGATTTGGCGTCATTACTTGTATGGGGTACATGTTGATGTGTTCATCGATCATAAGAGCCTCCAATATGTCTTCACTCAAAAAGATCTCAACTTGAGACAAAGAAGGTGGCTAGAATTTCTTAAAGATTATGATATGAGTGTGCATTATCATCCCGGTAAAGCTAATGTGGTGGCGGATGCTTTGAGTAGGGTGTCTATGGGTAGCCTAGCTCATGTTGATATTGGTGATAGGGAAATGGCTAGGGAGGTGCATCGGTTGGCTAGGTTGGGGGTTAGGTTGGAAGAGGTTGGTAATGGTGGTGTGGTCGTTGTTGATGGTGCTAGGTCTTCCTTGGTTGATGAGGTGAAAGCAAAACAAGATCTTGACTCTTCTTTGTTAGAATTGAAGGCCTTGGTGAAAGAGGGCAAGGTGGAAGTTTTCTCCCAAGGGGGAGATGGTGCCCTTAGGTACCAAGATAGGTTGTGTGTGCCTTGTGTTGATGGTTTGAGGGAGAAATTTTTTGAGGAGGCTCATAATTCTTCCTACTCCATTCACCCCGGTTCCACCAAAATGTATAGAGATTTGAGGGATGTGTATTGGTGGGGAGGCATGAAGAAGGACATTGCCAAATTCGTCTCCGGTTGTCATAGTTGTCAACAAGTCAAGGCCGAACATCAAAGGCCGGGTGGTCTAACCCAAGACATAGAGATTCCTACTTGGAAGTGGGAAGAAATTAATATGGATTTTGTAGTTGGTTTACCCAAGACTAGAAAAAGTTTTGATTCTATTTGGGTGGTGGTTGATAGGATGACAAAATCGGCTCATTTTCTACCGGTAAAGACAACATATGGGGCGGAAGATTATGCAAGGTTATATATTCATGACTTGGTAAGGTTGCATGGGATTCCTCTATCCATCATATCGGACCGTGGTACTCAATTTACTTCACACTTTTGGAAGTCCTTTCAAAGGGGTCTAGGTACGAGAGTTAAGCTTACTACGGCCTTTCACCCGCAAACGGATGGACAAGCCGAAAGGACTATCCAAACACTTGAGGATATGCTTAGGGATTGTGTATTGGAGCTTAAGGGTAGTTGGGAGGATCATCTTCCATTGATTGAGTTTTCCTATAACAATAGCTATCATTCTAGCATCGGTATGGCTCCTTTTGAGGCTCTCTATGAGAGGCGTTGTAGATCACCGGTTGGGTGGTTTGAGGTTGGTGAGGTGGCCTTGTTAGGACCAGATCTAGTTATGGAGGCTCTTGAGAAGGTTAGGATGATTAGAGAAAGGTTGAAGACGGCACAAAGTCGCCAAAAGTCCTATGCCGATGTGAGGAGAAGGGCTCTTGAATTCCGAGTTGGTGATTGGGTCTATTTGAAGGTGTCACCCATGAAAGGTGTGGTTCGTTTTGGTAAGAATGGCAAGTTGAGCCCAAGATACGTGGGTCCTTATAAGGTGATGAGGAGAATTGGCAAGGTAGCTTATGAGTTGGAATTGCCTAGCGAAATGAATTTGGTTCATCCGGTATTTCATGTGTCTATGTTGAGGAAGTGTGTGGGTGATCCGAATGCCATTGTGTCTCTTGATGTTGTAGGTGTTGTTGAAGATAATTTGACCTATGAAGAGGTTCCGGTTCAGATTTTAGATAGGCAAGTGAAGAGGTTGAGAAACAAAGAGGTGGCTTCCGTTAAAGTCCTTTGGAGAAATCAATAAGTTGAAAGTGCTACTTGGGAGGGCGAAGCGGACATGCAAAGGCGATATCCTTATCTTTTTCACTCCACTCAAGCTTAAGGTATTAATTTAAGCCCTTTATAAAAATCTCAGGTCTTAAGTTCAGCCCCATGTCATTGCATACATTCATGTTTAAATTGACAAGTTCATTGTGGTTTTACAACTATGTTGAGGTTTTTGAAATAAGATGTAAGTGCATTGTTGCATCCTTATGTGGGCTGATATTGCCACGTTTGTGTCCCTCATGTACGTTTCTTTAACATTCGGGGACGAATGTTCCCAAGGGGGAGATATTGAAACGACCCCAAAAATGCCTGAAAATGTGCTTCGGAAACACCTATAATTGTAATTTCCATATATCTCAAAATCCGTGCATGATTTCGGAAATTCGACTTCATATTCTTATTCAGGGGGTAAAATTGAGTGGGAAATGGGTCTAACCCGAATTTTAGAACAACTGTATCAAATTTCGAAAATCGCAAAATATGCAATTTTCAGGGTCAACTTTAAAGGGGCATATCTCTTAGCACACAAGGAACTGGAAGGGCCGCTACCTATTAAATTAAATCCCTTCGAGTTAGCTTTCCAATGCAATTGGTTTCACCTCATTCCGAGTTAGGATGAAGGAGTTATGATCATTTTCGTAAAATCTGTCGGAGCAGAATTTCAATTTCCAGTAGCTAAAGTTACTGTAGCGGCTGGACGTTTTTCTTTTATAAAAAAGAGGATTGTCCCATACTTAGTTATATTTCTTTCTAGCTTCAAAACACTCAAAAACACTCTCTAATCCCTCTCCAAAATTCCACCAAGACCTTCAACCAAATTCAAACATCTTAAGTTCTAATTCCGGATTCAAGACTCAATCTCAAGCATCAATTCTCCATTCCAATCCTCATCAAGGATTCTCCAAAGTTGAGGTATGTGGGTTGATTGTGGAAACCTTCCTTTCCACAAGTCCAACCATTTATCCTCTATTTTACTTCAAGTTTATGGATCCTTATGATCATTTATAAACTCTTGAATTATGGAATTACTACTACACATTCTATTATGGTCTATTTTTGCATATTATCATGAAATGAAATTATTATGTGATGTTTATGGTTTTCATGCTTCCATGATCAAATTATGAAGGTTGATATATATATGTATGTTGTTGGTGGGCTGATTTATATGTATTTCGGAATTGGTTGGACTTAGTACTCTTGAAAGACATAATTTCATCTACATGAACAATAGCCCACCATGTGTTTGATAAAATGTCATTGATAGAATTCTTAGGAAATGGAATGTCCAATGTACATCCTATGAGTCGGATGATTATATAATTATTGAAATGATGATGAAAGTGATACATGTATATGATTTTCTCTATATAAGTGTTGTGAGTCGACCAAGCCTAGCTCGGGGGGTTGTAGGCCCGGGTAACCGTATCAAGGGGTTGGTACCTTGGTTGCCTAGTACGGGGGGTAGTAGGCCCGTATAACCACATCGAGGGGTTTGTACCTTGGTCCCTAGCTCGGGGGGTGGTAGGCCCGGGTAACCACATTGAGGGGTTTGTACCTCTTTCGCCTCTCCAAGGGGGTGGTAGGCCTTGGAAATACTATATTGATGGTCACTCACCACACATGTACTACGTCCCACTAAATATGATTTTTATGTAAGCGTCATTATATATATCATTTCATTTATGTGCTATCTATCGGGTATGATTATGCATTTTTCCTATGATGTCCATCTATTGTGGCATTGCATTGCATCCCATATACTTAGTACATTCAAACGTACTAACGCATACTCTATGCCTACATGATGTCACCATGTAGGGACCGAAGCACCGCTTGACCATCCTCCTCCGCGTGGCTAATACGATTTCCTATCAAGGTTATTGGTGAGTCCTCCATTCCGGGGACGTTGCTCATGATCTTTTGCTATGTATAAGACTTTTCTTTTTTAGTTATGTTTTGATTATGAAGGTGAGCCCGGTAGTTTGTCTTGGCCCCCGCTAAGTACTCATGTTTAGAGGTGGTGTTGGACAAGTTGTGTATTATGCTTGAGCTTGACTCATCTATGGTATTTATGTATCACTTTTTTTTTTCTTGCTCCCTTAGTCCTGATTTCCCCCTTTGATTATGCTTATCGCTTATGGTCATTTTAATTGCTTCCGCGACCAAGGATGTGTAATGATATGCTATGAGGCTTGTTTGGGTTCCTTCGGGTTCCCTATTCGCCGGTCACGTCTAGGCCCTAGGCTTGGGTCGTGACATTTTGTCATCGTCGACTGAGGTCCTTGTTTTTCTTCCCTCGCCAGAGTATCCTTGTGAGTGACAAACTCATTGTTATCAGTGGCCAGGATCGGAATAAGCCCTTTGAGTTACTTTTGGTTCGTCATAATTGTCACAAAGTAAGAGTTAAATTGCAAATTTATAATTTTGTTTGGCTTCCATAAATCAACAATATGACAAAGATTCAGTGAAAAAAGGAAAAGAAACAAATTTTAAATCGATCTAGATTTGAAGAAAACAATAACGAACAAGCAGAGGCGGAGATGACGACTGCTGCTTGATGGTTTGGTTGAGGAGTAGTGGCAGCAACCACAAAGAAGAAGAAAGATAAAAAAAAAATTAAAAAAAAGTCTAATTAAATATTTTCACATTTCACGCGCTCAGTATACGTGAATCACACTCAAAATGCCATGTAGGCAAAAAATGCTCAAATGGTTAGAATTTAGACAGGTAGAGGTGTTCAATAGGTACAAGCCTGAATTCAGGTGTCTAAGTGAATTATGCGGACAACTTTAAGTGACCGTTGATGACTTAAGCTTATTTTTTTAATAGATGTATCAATTCAAAAGTAGACAAGTAATTAAGTACAGAGAAGGAGTATAACATTTGGAACAATTGTTAGAAAAGAAACCAAAGGAAAAAAAAGTTTAAAAAAAGTAAGAAAGAGAATAAAAACCATTAAAATGAAGAGAGAAAGAGGAGTTTGACCATTTTTCTGAAATGGATCCACTTGGCAAAATATAAATGGGCCTTTATACAACTTTTGTCTGTCATAGTGCTTCATGCATGATACAATTTTTCCTAATTTAATAGCCAAACACATATGCAGACCTTTAAACTTGTTCCTAAATTTCATTTTGGCACTCCAACTCAATCTTGTTTCATTTTAATCCTTAACTCCAATTTTTATGTTTCATTTTGGCACTTCTAAGTGATGTGGCAGAGTGTGTGCATCACACTTTCTCTAAGAAAGTAAAAGACAAAAAAATAATATTTTTAAAAAAAATAATAAAAGATTAACCCTTTAACTCTATTTTTTTATGTACCATAAACACAAAAAAATTAAAAAATTTGATGTTCATCCATTATTTAAAAAAAAAAGATATGACGTTGATTTTAAAAATGAAAAAGTGGAAATGAAGAACATAAATAAAAATGAAGAAACTTTTTATCATCAATTTTTTTTAGAGTTTCTGTACATTATTGTGTGAAAAATAATCGACAAAAGTGTGTCGATTTTCTTTTTAAAATAATTAATTAAATTAACTAACACTACATATTTTTTTTCATATCTAATCTATTTGGACTAACTCAAATACCAGCTTTCTAAATTTTCATTCAACTAAATATGAGTAAAAAAAAATCATGTTCACTGCTAATTAATAACACTATAAAAAATGTTGAAACTCGATAGATTTCGTTGGGTTGTCATTGATTTTCTTAAGAAAGCAAATCGACGCACTTTCGTCGATTATTTTTCACACAAAATACAGAAAACTCTCAAAAAGAAATTGTTACTTAAAAAAAAAAATCACTGATCATCCGTCAATTTGAATTTTTTACAATAACTAACGGATGAACGACGATTTTAAAATGCAAAATTGCAGTTGAAGAGCATATATAGAAATAATTTTTTTTATAAAATTAGTATCTTGTGTTTAAATGATGCATAAAAAAATAGAGTTGAAGGGTTAATCTTTTATTATTTTTAAAAAAAATACTTTTTTTGTATTTCACTTTCTTAGAGAAAGTGATGCACACACCCTGCCACATCACTTAGAAGTGCCAAAATAAAACATAAAAATTAGAGTTAAAAAATTGAAATGGAACAAAATTATGTTGAAGTGTCAAAATAAAATTTAAGAACAAGTTTAAGGATCATATGTGTTTGTCCTAATTTAATTGACAAAAAGAGGTGGGTTACGTAGGTAACTTTTTGGCGATACAAGGATTTAACCGCTAGAAGCTGGCGCCTTAATGTCGGTCTCCCTTCCTTTTTTCAAAACAATTATTTAGCCATCTTTGGAACTTTCTCAACTCTTCTTCTCCTCTCTACTTTCTTCTTCCTCCATAAGTATTTGCAGCTATGGAAACTGAAACTGCCACTGCACCTCAGCTGGCAGCTCTTGCTGACACAGATATCAATTGGGACAGGTTAACTCTTTCTTCATTTACTGATCTATTTAACAGCCATACACGTTTATTTAGGAAAATGAGTGCTGATATCCTTGCTCCATTATCTCCAAATTAAATACCTCGAAACTCATTTAAGCAACACTTTTAGTTTTCAATTACTATCCTTATTTTGACAAGTAACTTAAGTCTTTAAGTTCCAGAAACCTCACTTTCCTTGCAGGTTGGATAAAGCTAGATTTCATATAATAGGAGCTATTCTTTTCACTCTTCAGTCAGCGTTAATACATCCAACAGCAGTAGTGAAGACACCAATGCAAGTCGCTGGAGCCGGACTTTCTCAAATGACTGGATTCTCTGTATTTAGACATATAATTAGGAGTGACGGCATCCCAGGCATCTTTAGAGGCTTCGGCACATCTGCTGTGGGATCGTTGCCAGGTAGAGTCCTGGCTTTGACTTCACTTGAAGTATCAAAAGATATGATGCTGAAATATACACAAGGTCTTAATATGTCTGAACCAACTCGTGCGGCTCTAGCAAATGGCTTTGCTGGCAAGGTCTCCAACTTACTCTCATGTGTCTACTTTGTGCCTCTCGATGTGGTGAGTGAAACTGATTTCAACTAATTTACAATTTAACTTTGATGGGTTCAATCTTAAATGTTCTTATATTTTAGCACATTGTACTTTTGAAATTGTGGATTCAACATTTGTTAGTATTTTAGTAAACATGTGTATATCTATGCTTCGTATAAAAATGAACCCATCAAGTGTGTGGTGCATCCACCTCTGAGGGTATACGCTACTTTTAAGCGTAGTGAACTGTTTCTCTCAACATACATTAGCCGAGATGCTTTTTGTGAGTCCAATATTGCAGAAAGCATATTTAATATTTATATTTTTAAGCTCCATATGTTGGGTATTAAGCTAATGCCTATTTATAAATTCATAAATCCAGAGAATAAGGACATCTTTCTTCTTGCTCTTTGCTTTAACTCTGCCCCACTGGTAGTCCATAAGTTCTTTTAAATTCTTATCTTATGCCTGTGATGTGATGTTTTTTAGCAAATGAAGTTCCTTAGTTGAATTGTTATGCAATGCTGCCTTTATTTCCTATATGTTGTGAAAATGTTTTATGCTAAGAATGATTCTCTTCTATTTCAGATTTGCCAGAGACTTATGGTACAGGGAATTCCAGGGACTAAGCCTTGTGCTGGTCCATTTGATGCTACACGAAAAGTACTAAAAGCTGAAGGAATTCGTGGTATTTATAGAGGATTTGGATTAACTGCTGTGACTCAGTCTCCTGCACAGGCACTTTGGTGGGGTGCTTATGGTGCTGCTCAGCACATCAGTTGGAGGTAAAAATTCTTCTTCTTACACGACCAAAATGATAGTTGCAGTCAGTTACTGAATTCCTTTTTTTGTGAAATTGTTACCTCAGGAATCTCGGTTATAGTGACAACACGGACAAGAAACCGTCTCACATGCAGATAGTTGCGGTCCAGGCTACAGCTGGATTGGCAGCTGGTGCCTGTTCATCAGTAATTACAACTCCCATAGATACTGTTAAAACACGACTTCAGGTAAAAACTTTATTTTTTTCTCAGTTGGATTGGTGAAGAAATAACTCAAATTTGGCAAGGCTATTCTCATGATTAGATTTGGTGGTGTGTCTTAAGGTTATCGATGATTATGATGTTGGGAGACCTTCTGTACTAAAGACCACAAAAATGCTTCTCAGAGAAGATGGATGGAAAGGGTTCTATAGAGGCTTTGGACCTAGGTTCCTCAATATGTCTTTCTATGGAACAACAATGATCGTCACCTATGAGATCATCAGTAAGTTAACTTGCAGTTTCCCGGAGTTGGGATCTTTTTCTTCTACATTTTCATTAATCTCCTCTTGTTGTTTTCATTTCTTTTTCTTTTGTTAACTTTCTACATAAGGTGATTTGAGTACAATTAACTAGCTACTAATGTTTCCCTCTTGTTCCAGAGAGATTATCTATTAGGCAAGTTTGATCATTCGGACTCCAAATTAACCCCAAAGGGCATTGATATTTTTGGGAACTGTTGAACTACTAACAGGGAGCTAGGCTTCATATCATGCAGCTAACTTGATTATTTTTTCTCTTGTTATTCCTTTATGACATTTATACACACTTATGTCCATTTAATCTATTAGTGACTAATCATTGTCAGATTTCAGTAGTTTCTAATGTACAATATTTTCACCTTGCACTCCTCAAGATAGATTAGAGGCTTGAGAGCTTGTAATAACTCTTTATGGTTTTAAAATTCTTAGCAATAAGACTTATGGTGCTTGAAATTCTTAGCAAAGGAACTAGATAGGAAAAGTATTTAAACTTTGAAGAACTCTACTTCCCTTGGTACGTTGTTGTCCTTTTATATGGAGTTGCAGGTCTATGTCTTTCACTCGCTGCTTTAAAGGACAGCTTTGAGATGAGAAGCAGCGAGTATTTCTTTCTATCCAAACACAATACACCATGGGCAGCAGATAGCCAGTGTAAGATCTCATTCTTAGCGTTGCAGCTATGTGTTCTAGCAGTGGGCCATATGATCTCCTCTTCCCAGCTGTCAATTTGTCTATGAATTTGCATCCAGCACAATAGAGACTTCCACATTAGGAGCAGTCAAAGAATAGGTGTGAGAACAATTCATCGGTACCCCGTGTGGTGCACATCAAAAAAGGCCTAGGTACCTTGGTACCCCATTTCTCGAGTCGTTCAATTGTTGTTAACCTTCCATGGAGAGCGCGCTACCCACATAATGAATTGATGTCATACCTGTCCAGAAGCTAATTTCTTTCACTAGACTTTAGGATAGATCAGGAGAAGAGCTTTGTAAGCTTTTCTAATCATGAACTTACCTGCAAGGGTCCACATAAGTAATTCTGTCTTAATCTCGTCATCTCCTAACCAGGTTCGTGCCTCAAAAATTTTCTTGACAGTCCTGATGAAGATAACATAGACGAGTTCAACTTTGTCTTGGTTTCTACTCGTATCCTAGTTTGTTTAAACTTTGTTGTTTCTGTACCCTAATCAACTAGGACTCTTGGTTAGTCGCTGTATATATATATATATATATCCTCGTGTAAGTTGAATATTATTATTGAAGAAGAGTTTCTTACATGGTATCAGAGCCCTAAGAGGTTAAAACAACCCAAAAGAAAAACAGAGAACTGACTCCAATGGCAAAGGACGATAATATCTCCACAGCCTCTGGATCGCTAGGAACAGATCTGATTGCAACTACACAAACCTCATTCACTAATATACCTTTACCGTCCCCAAATTTTGCACACTAATTACCAGTTAAACTCACCTCCTCAAATTTTTTGTTCTGAAAGACACAATTGCTTCCGATGGTTCGAGGGTGCGGCCTTGGTCATCATATCAATGGTAGCGCGGCGATTCCAGATCAGGTTCTGACTGGTGATCTGCCTAATCCTGCGTATCATGTTTGGCTAAAACAAGATCAACTTGTGTTAGGTTGGATCGTTGCTTCAGTCTCAGAAGGTATTTTACCTCAATTGGTTGGTGCAGAGACGGCTCACAAAGCATGGAGCAAACTCGTGGCAGCCTATGCATCTGGTTCAAAGCCACAGATTTGTGAGTTGAAAATACAATTACACACATTACAGAGAGATAATGCAAGTATCGAAACCTATGTGCAACATGCAAAGGGTATTGCGGACAAGTTGGTTGCATTGCAACATCTTGTTACTGATGATGACTTGGTAGAATTCATTGTCGCTGATTTGGGACCAACCTATCGTCCCTTTACAAGATCGCTTGAATCGCGTCAAGAGGATATTTCTTTTTGATGCTTTATATGAATTGTTGTTGAGTGAAGAACGACAATTAAAAAGAGATGAGGCTCTTAATGTCATAGCACCAACAACACAGTTTACTCACACCTCAGTTGCTACGAATCGTGGACGTGGTAGAGGTAGAGGTAATAGAGGTCGTGGTCGCTGGTCGAATCATGGTTATTCCTAGATGGCGAATTCTTTAGTCACCGATGTATCAACCATTGTTTGTCACAATTGTGAAGGAAAAGGTCACATCGCACGAGTATGCTCGTCGCCTAGAACACTCAATGGAACTCGATCTTTTGGCAGACCCATCTCCAACCTAGCAAACATTCAACCCTCACCTATCTGATTTTAATAATCTTGGAATTCACTCTGACTATCAAGGTCCAGAGGAGGTAACTTTAGGTAATGGTTCTAAACTACCAATTTTTCATATAGGTAAAAGTTCCATGGTATCAGAACGCTCTCAATTGATCTATTTCGTATATAGAAACCATGTATCCATTGCCCCCATAACGTCTCCTTTTAGCAACCACTGCCAATAGAAGTTTAAGGATGGCGGCCTTGTTCCATATGTGATAGTCGATTAGATTTCACCACCTGTTGTCCTTGGCATACATACCTTCTCCCGAATGATGAGAGGCTTTTCTAGACGTTTCACAGCTTCCCGTCCAAACAAATGTGCGAAAAATACTAGTAAACAATTCAGTGATTTTCTTTGGTAGCAAAAAAACTTGGGACCAATATGTCTTCATTTCAAATAGGATGCTCTTGATCAGCTGGACCCTCCTTAGCAGTTATTCTAACAATGAGAGGTGATCTGAGGCATATTTATATGCCCGAAAGCCAAATTAAACACATATGTGAGCTAAGTTTGAGAGCAAAATTTCATGACAATTATAATTTTCGAGTCATGTTCATGCATCATTAAGTAACCCATGTGATTAGTGAAGGCAGGTTAGACCGGACGAGAAAGAGAAACAAAATTGGATAGATCTGAAATGGAAATAAAATAGGCAAACAATAGACGAGGCGAAAAGAGGGAGTCAAGTAGGAATTGAAGAAAAGAAAATCCCAGCTCTGTATCCTCTCCACGTCGCGGAGAGGGGAATTATTTCTCGACACTTGAAGCTGCCTAAACAAAAGACTACGTATTCTCTTCGGTTCGCTGAGAGGAAGTTGTTGTCAAAATAGGTAGGTTTGTTTCGCCTCTGCGTCGCGGACCCGCAAGCCGTATTTTTGCCCAACTATTTGGGTCTTGTTATTATAATTAGGAAAAATTACTTAAATACACAACACTTCTTTACATATTCTCAATATTTCCCTACTCTTTTACTAAAATACAAAAATCCCTTATTTTCCCCCAATTCAACTTAACCGGATACTTTATTAGTTTAAGTATCCGCCCGTTATTAATTAAAGTATCCGCACTGCTATATTATGCATCCGCCCTTTAATTAAGTATCCGTGCTACTAACAACTTAATAATTTAAGTATCCGCCCATTATTAATTAAAGTATCCGCGCTGCTATATTATGCATCCGCCCGTTAATTAAGTATCTGTGCTGCTAACAACTTAATAATTTAAGTATCCGCCCGTTATTAATTAAAGTATCTGCGCTGCTATATTAAGTATCCACACTGCTATATTGTGTATCCGAAAAACACTAAAAAAAGGGATTTTTGGTAATTAATGAAAGAGTAGGGAAAGGAAGTAATTTCTTTCTTATACTATGTCATTTGCCTAATTTTTACTTATAATTAACTAGGTAACTTGGTCGCGCTACACGCGGTCTTAAAATATTATATCAAAAGTATAAATTAATCTTTTCATATTATTTGAATATGAAAGAGTTTTTAGTCTAAATTAAATTAAATAGATTAAAATTTGAATTTGAATTCATCTTATTATTCACATTGAACTGATTTCTAACAAATAAAATACACTATTACATGGAGAAAGAAAAAGTACTTTTTTCATTTTTCGTTAAATATAAATTGATTAATGTCATCTAACCAGCTTAACGATAAACAAAGCTCATTAAAAAGATTATTTGAGAAAAAAAGAAGAACATAGTCCATCCATAAGAAAGTGAAAATAAATATAGTTATATGTCGGAAATTATGACGTATGAAAATTTAAAAAGTAGAGTTTAGAAAACAAAATAAAAAAACAAACTGATCATTTTATGTAATTTACACGCAGTACATATGTACTAATTAGCTTACTATATATAATATGTAATTTTGTGAAACATTGTAGATTGAAGATAGAGAATTGATTTTTAAATTATATACTTTTAAAAAAAATTCTTCACTTATACTTCAAAAAATACTTAATAACATAAAGTTTATAATGTGAATATAATAATAAAAAATAAGACTAAATCAATCGGTAATTAATCGGTAATTATATGATAATTGAAATAGATTGTATAAGATGTATAAAAATAATTTGATAAAATATAGAAATTGTAATGTCTAAAACATAAAAATGAGCATTCGTAAATTATATTTTAAATTTAAATTGCTAAGTATAGTTGGATTGTCTAGCTAATTATATTTTTATAGACATGAAGGTGACATTTGGATAATTAAAATGTTATAGTAATTTTGATAACTTTACATATAATAAAGAACTTCTTTAAACTTTTTTCACTTTCTTACATTACATACTCCCTTCATTTCAAAACAAAGTTTTGTTTTTATTTTTTATTTTGCTTCGAATCGTGTTTTACATAATTATGTATAGACTTTAATGATATTTTTTTCTTTTAATCTTACTCTTATTTAATCGAAAGAAATTTATATAACAAAAAAACTGGGTCAAAGAACTATATTTTTTTCAAGATATATATTAAAGTTAATTTAGTAAAAGTATCTTACTTTATATCCCCACCCCAAACAAAAAAAGAAACTTGACATACTACGAGAAGGTGAATATCATAGAACAGAAGAGTACACAATAAAATGAAATTGAATTACACTTTCTATGTTTAAAAAATAAAAACTTTTCATGAAATGAAAATCCAGCAACTTGAAGTAAAAATATGTAGTGTAGTTTTAGTAGTAGTTACTCTTCTTCAATGTCTGTTATTTAGCTTGAAATAAGAAACGTATAGGTGCCTCTTTGGCTCTTCAACTTATGTCTTGGTAGTTATCTGAGAAAGACTTTAAGAAAAATTAAGGAAAACACTATTTCAATTATGAAATAAAAAAGATAGATAATCTCAAGTAGGGATTTCATGAAATAAAAAATTATGAACTTAAATAGAATTGAGGAATCTTTAAAGAAAAAATATAAATAATTCTCTGTGCAATAGTATTTTTAAATCTTTGTTAGTAGTTAGTATTATTACACACAAAGTCACAATAACTAATTTGCATCTAAACAAAAATACATACTTGCAATAAAAAATTATAAAAATTCAAACTAAAGAAGTTATATGGAGAAAATAAAAACACACTCATTTTCCTTGGAACCTTATCATAGAAAATAGATAAAAATGAAAATACAAAATCAATGCCCACTTTTTTGATCTCATGTCTGACACCCTCTTTGAAAAACTAATCAGCATTCAAGAGTCTTTTTCATCTTGTCAAGTTAAAGCATGAATTTGATAATATAATAATACTACAAAGAACAATGAAATATAAAGAATAATCTTAATTAGTTGAAATTTCATGAAACAAAAAATTTGTGAATTTATTTTGTCATTAAAAATAGAGATATCATAAAGTATCTTAAATTTTATAATTTAATAGCTAAGATTATGAATATGATAACTTAAAAGTCATGGAATTAATGATATTATCAAAAATTAAAGTTTAATAGATTTATGTTATGAAGGTAAAACTTAAAAATTAAAATAAAATGAAAAAAAAACACAAATAAAGTAGATATAAGAAATACATTTATATTATATAAAGATATAATTTTTTTTGTTTTTAATAAACAAAAAGAAAAGTAAAAAAAAAAAAAGAAGAAGCAAAGAACAGAAAAATCTATAAAATAAATAAAAATCATAAAATTTAACTATCGTGAATAGTTTGCTGGAATTCTTTTTAAATTAAATGAAATAGTTTGTTATAATTGATGAGAATTTGAGAAATATTATAGGAAAAAGAATAATAGCTTTAATGACAAAATAAATTAAATATGGCTATTGATGAAAATATAATAAATATGATTATTTTTAATCGTCTTTTATTTTTTAGGTAATTTTTTTGGCATTTTAAAATTAGAAAAAAGGCCAAACAAAATAAATTGATTGAAACCCTTCGAGAGGGTCACATCACCGTTTTTATATTCATCTTATTATTATATATAAATTTGTAATAAATTATATATTTTATTTTTACAGTAAAATAATTAGTTTAAATAAAAGAAAAAATATATATACAAATAAATGTTATAGAGAAATGTCACACATTATACAAGAAAAGACAAAGAAATCATACCTTTACCATGAATTATGGATTCACATCATGGAAAATATTTTGGATACATATTTAGAAAATATATTTTTCATGTAATTAAATACACATATTTATGCAATTTAAATATGAAACATCTCCATCTTACCTTTTTCTATAGTATCATCTGTTTTTTTTAAACGTCCAAATTTAAAATCATAAATCTTTACCTATAAAGCCTGAAAAATAACAAAATTTATGTTAGCATAATTTTATAAAATCTTTTCAAATAAAAATGTAAACAAATGAAGGATGAAAAATAATTATTAAAAAAGCCATGTAAAAGGAGTTACAGAAGAAAATATATATGTTTAAATAAGTAAGGAAAGTGACTAAAAGAAGGGAGAGGAGGAAAGTAAAACAAAAATAAAGAAAATGAAGCTTTCATTGGTAGTTTTTATGGACTTGAAATAGCAAATAATGTCTAATTAAAAGGTAAGAAATTAATTAGAATTTGACTTTTAGTATGGCCAGGTCTTAGCAGACGTTTTAAAACGGCAGTACCATTTATCTTGTGTATTTATTTATTTTTTAATTATTTTTAATAAAAATGAAGAAAAAATGCTAAGAAAATAAAAAAATCTAAGAAAATAGATAAATCCATTTCCTGAGCAATGAGGCAGACCACATCAACAGACTTATGTTCCTCCTTTATATATACATGATTCTTTTTCTGGTTTTTTGGGAGAACGATAACTTGGACGATATATATTTACTCCAATTTTAGGGTTCACTCCAGCTCTTTTCATCTATTTGATTTCTTTTATGATTATTGAACATTCGTAGATTGAGATTCAAATTTTGAGTAGCTAATTTCCCTTATTATAGGGCTATGTCTACTAATGATTGTGTAGTATTGATCGACTAAAATACCAAGGTAAATAACCTGAAAATTGCCGAAATCTCAACTAAAGATCATGCAAGCCTACAGACTAACCCTAAAGTCTTCCTAGCGATCAAACTACTCAAATATATACATAATCATTCTAGGCCAAGTCTAAAAGAGGGAAATTGTAACCTACCTCAAGGACGAAACCGCATTCGAACCTCTACTTGGGTGCTTTTCTCTTTTGAAGAGCCTCACGATTCAATACAGGAGTAACGATACCTATATTGATGATATAAATTCGGACCTGAAATTGGGTAAAAAATTGACCCTTGGATGACAATATTGAATTGAGAAACTAATTCCATCATTATGTTCCCGTCGAGATGAGGGTCGCATGACCGGAAGTTGGGCAAAAAAGGGATTCAATTCGGACCTCAAATGTTACAATTACTATACTTGAAGAATTCAAATTCAAGGGAATTTAAGGTCCAAAACGAAATGAATTACGAAAATAAATCTAGAATTGAGAATAGAAAATGAGAAGGAAGGAAATTATCTTTGGATGACTTGAAAAGGGAAAGATTTCCTCAAAGACAATATGTTTCGAGCTCAATTACAATGGGGTTCTTTTTTGAAGAAAGAAAGGGGAAGAGGGAATATAACTTCAGCGATGACCGCAAAAGTGGTCAAGTGGCCGCCTAAGTGGTCATTGCAAACGTGGTAAGCTGGCCGCTACAACGGCCCAACTCCAAGGGGCTCCTACCGTCAAAGAGATGCCCTGGCCACTTAAGTGGCTACCGCAAAAGAGGTCAGCTGGCCGTTAAAGTGGTCGGCGCTCCCTGAGGCCCTTCCTCTAAAGAGGCATCCAGACAGCTTAAGCAGCTACCGCTAAAGTAGTAAAGGGCCGCTAAAGCGTCGCACCAGCAACTGCTATTGGAGCAAAATGCCCCAAGCTTCGAATGGACCCTTGAGATTCATCTGGGGTCCATTGAATGCAAATTGAGAATGCTACCCTATCTGAAACGACATTTCTGACTCAACAAAATCGACGAAACAACCAACAGAGGTCATCTCAGTAGAATGTTGACTCAGGTCAACATTTACAAGGCAAACACAACAACAAAACACCAAACGTCACAAAGTCATCCAGATTGCCTCAGGATCCGAACCAAAGGTCATTCAAGACTAAACTCGGCATTCTAGAGCTAATCGAGCCGATATAATTCTCATATGAGCACGTTTATAAAGAATGTTGACATAATTCAAAACTTTGGCCAAATTTCAAAACAAAAATGCCTAACAGCTAAAACTCGCACTGAAAGCCTCAGGACCCAAATCAATCGTGCTACTAGCCCAAAAGGCCCCTTCTGGAGATAATGGAACCAACGGAAATCTCATCTGACACCTGACTCTCATGTTTCCTAAAGTCAATTCCTTCACTTAACAACTTCCAAAAAGACAAAAACTCACACCAAACTCTCTCAACCATCTCAGGAAGTGTGCCACCCATCCCAACACTACAAAAATACCACAAAGAAGCCATAGAGAGGGGAAAAATAGTAAATACAGACATAGACATGCAAATGACCACGAGGGTCATTACATTTACCTTTGTGCGCCAAACTCAGGCCAGTCGTAACCAAAAGACGATAAAAATGGTGGATAATCTTATCACCACATTCCAGGTGCTCAGTCCAAGTAACCTAAAATATTTTATCAATTTTATATATAAATTTTATACAACGCCTAGATAGAAAAAATATTGTTTTACCTAATATTTTTGATGAATAAAGTGATACTATTTTTCATGAAAAAAAATATTTAAATTCTTAAAATAGCGGTGGTTCATGAAATGAGGAAAAAGTCATTGTGAAAAAAAAATGATTTTTGCATCTTTGAGAAATTCTCTAAAAAGGTGTTACAAGTGCATATATTTATTATGGAATAAATCACATGTTATTTGGCTATAATGAGATGATTTTTGGATCTAACATGAGAGTTATAAATAAATGGGAAAAGGGTCTCCAAAATATTCCAACTTTGACCGAAATTGCTGTTACGATACCAAACTTTATGGAGGACCTTTTACCCCTGCACTATTTAATAGTGTATTTTAAATGTATATATGTGCCCATGTGGACACATTACTATTTAAAATGATGCAATATTTATGATGTCCACGCAGACACATATATACCTTTAAATACACTATTAAATAGTATAGGGGGGTAAAAGGTCCTTTTCAAAGTTTGGTACCGTAACAACAATTTCGCCCAAAGTTGGAGTATTTTTCAGACCCTTTTCCCTAAATAAATTATAAAAAGCTTGTTGAGTACTCATTTAACATGAAATGTTTTAGGTGAGATAAGCTTCATTTGGAATGAAAAAATACCATAAAACATGTCATGAAATTTTCCTTGTCAAGTCACATAATGTCGTAATTACAAAATACAATCTTATTGGTTGTGGGAGTCTTGCAATTGCTTTTGATTCAATTGTGAAAATTGTGTGACAAATTAAGAAGGAGTTTGCTAGCTTAATAAAAAAATATGAGATATGTGATTAATTGCACTTTATATGATGTTGTGTACAACGTATAGCATCTACAAGCAAATCAGGTAAGTTTAATTATGATATACTTAAAAGTTTTGTTGGTGCAGATGATAAACTCGGTGTTGTTTGATGGAAGTAACAAAAGCAAATCATGTTGGTTTCTAACTCTACTTTGGAGGTTGAAGTAAAAAAAAATAAAGCTTTAATAAGTGAAAAAGTGAATTGATTTTATTATATCAAACACTTTATTTTGAAAAATTATTTTTTCTGATTTTGATTAATTGTGATAGCACCAATCTATATATAATAATAAAGCTGATTATGAAAATGGTGATGTGACACTCTCTATGAACTTCAATCCTATTTATCTTTTTTGTGATTTTTTGACCTTTTTTATAGTTATAAAATAGGGATAATGGTTTGAAAAATACTCCAACTTTGGCTGATAATGCTGTTACGATACCAAACTTTATGGAAGACCTTTTACCTCCCTGCACTATTTAATAGTGTATTTTAAAGGTATATATACGTCTACGTGGACATCATAAATAATAATGTGTCCACGTAGACATATATATCTTTAAAATACACTATTAAATAGTACAAAGGGTAAAAGGTACTATTAAATAGTACAGGAGGTACAAGGTCCTTTTTGAAGTTTGATATCGTAACAACAATTTCGGCCAAAGTTAAAGTATTTTTCAAACCCTTATCGCTATAAAATATAATAAAAATTCCCCTAAAAATTTAAAGAATATTAAAGATAATCATATTTAATTATATCTTTATCAATAGCCATATTTAATTTATTTTGCCTATAATGCTATTATTCTCTTTTCCTAACTATTTCTTAATTTCTCATCAAGTATTACAAATCTTTCCATTTGATTTTAAAAAAAATTACGACAAACTATTCACGATAGTTAATTTTATGGGTTTTTTTTAATGGTCTTTCCTTTCTTTGTTCTTATTTCACTTTCTCTTTTATTTATTCAATTCAATAAATCTATATATATCTTTATATAATATAAATGTATTTCTTTTATCTTATTTATTTGTTTTTTTCTTATTTATTTAATTTTTGAGTTTCACTTTCATAACTTAAATCTATTAAATTTTTATTCTTAATAATATTATTAATTCCAGGACTTTTAAGTTTTCATATTCATAACCTCCAACTATTAAATTATAAAATTTAAGATACTTTATGATATCTCTCTATTTTTATCTATATAAATTCACAAGTTTTTTGTTTCATGAAATCCCAACTTATGATCATTCTTTATATCGTTATATTTCACTGTTCTTTGTAGTATTATTATATTGTCAAATTCATGCTTTAACTTGACAAGATGAAGAAGACTCTTGAATATTGATTAGTTTGTCAGAAAGGGTGTCAGACAACAGCTCAAAAAAGTGGGCACTGATTCTGTATTCTTATTTTTATCTATTTTCTTATGATGAGGTCCTAAGGAAGACGTGTGTGTTTATGTTTTCTCCATGTAACTTCTTTCGTTTGAATTTTTATAATTTTTTATTGTTGTAAGTCTGTATTTTTGTTTAGATGCAAATTAGTTATTTTAACTTTGTGTGTAATAAAACTAACTATTAACAAAGGTTCAAAAATATTATTGCACATAGAACTATTTATATTTTCTTTAAAGATTCCTCCATTTTTGTCTATATAAATTCATAATTTTTTATTTCATCAAACTCTTGCTCAAGATTATTCTTTTTAGTTCATATTTGAAGTAGTGTTTTCCTTAATTCTTAAAGTCTTTCTCACGTAACTGTTGAGACATAAGTTGAAGAGCCAAAACGTTTCTTATTTCAAGCTAAATAACAAATATTGAAAAAGAATATTAAGTCCTACTAAAACTACACTATAAAACTTGGCCTTTCTGTCTCTCTTTTGATCATACACACAGCAAGAACTTGGACTTCCAGATTGAGGAGAAAGAGAGACAGAAAGGTCATGTGAATTTTCCAGCGAGAGTGTAAATCCGATAAGGAAGATAGTAATTAGATTATTTTTCTTTCTTTTATTTGTTTTGCTTTCTTCAAAGCTCAAACGAATGAAAATATTCACGTTGATATTTTTTTACTTCAATTTCCGGGATTTCAATTACATGAAAAGTTTTTACTTTTTAGATATAAAAAATGCAATTCAATTTCATTTTGTTAAGTGAAAAAAGTACAGAAAATTAGGCTAAAAAAAGTATAACAAAGACTTTTCACATTCTTTTTTTCTTTGTTAGCTTCACTTCTAATCATAAAATGGTAATATATTTTAATATTTTAATTATTTTTTTTTTATTTAATTTATTTACAAGGAGTAATTACCCATGACCTACACCTCTTTAATTTTTATTAATTTTTATTTTTAATAATATTCAAGACTCTCATAATTTTGATGTCCATAACCTCCAAACATTAATTTGTAAGTTTATGATGTCTTATGATATTTCTCCATTTTGCCTATATAAATTTATATTTAGTTTCATGGAGATTCACATTCAAGATTATCCTTTCCCTTCTTCATCATATCTTTAGACATTACAATTTCCATATTTTATCAAAATATTTTTATACATCTTACAATCCATTTCAACTATCATACTATTACCGGTTGAATGTCGTTCTTTTTCTTATTAATTTTACATTATAAACGTTACGTTATTCATTATATTTTTAAGTATGCGTGAAGAAAAAAAAATTAAAAAGTCTATAATTTAAAAATCAGTTCTCTATCTTCAATCTACGATTAACCACAAAATTACATATCATATATATATGTAAGCTAATTAATACATATGTATAGAGTGTAAATTACATGAAATAATCAGTTTTGTTTTTTTTTTTTTTTCTAAATTTTATTTTTTAAATCTATAATAATTCCGACATATAAATGAGCTTTATTTATCTTTAGGCTGATTATATGACATTGATCAATTTATATTTAACGAAAAAAAGTGCTTTTACTTCCTTCATGTAATAGTATATTTTATTTGTTAGAAATTGGTTCGATGTGAATAATAAGATGGACTAAAATTTAAATTTTGATCTATTTAATTAAATTTAAACTAAAGCCTCTTTTATATTCAAATATTATGAAAAAATTAATTTATACATTTGATGTAAGATTATGACCGCGCATAGCGTGGTCAAGTTACCTAGTATTATTGATAAAGTACAAAATCACTATTATAATGATATATTCAGACTCATAAAAAAAACCACAATATTGTGAGATCATATTGATCATTAGTATACTATCAATACAGTTGTGTTAAAACTTGTGATAATCTTACAGATTCATAAACCAAAGTCTTAGCAAGATGAAGAGTCTGAAGCACATCAAGAGGGATGAAATTGAAGCTAAAAATAAATAAATTCTAAGTTTTATATGATGAAACCCAACCCGGGACTAGAGATCCTATAACCAGATTCATTGAGAAGAACGAATCATATGATGACTTGTTGTGAAATGCACTGTATATTAATTTTTATTCAATCCCTATGATGTATGTGCATTTATCCTATAATGAATTGTGGAGGTTGAGTCTTTGAACTCTTAATGAAAGTATGTATCACGTATGAGTGGGATGTCAAGTTATATAGGAGCATTCTCGACAGATTTCACCATGTGAGTGAAAGTAGATCGCTAATGTGAGGCCAAAAATATATTTTCTTATCATTATTTGTCTCACATTTATTATTTATATTTGTCCTTTTTGAGCATTAATTTTATGGATTGTGTTAAATTGTGTATTTTATTTATAGGAATAAATTGGTGTAAAATTGAAAAAGTTTAGAACTAAAACAAATTAAATATGAAATGTTGAAGAAGGAAATCATACAGATAGTTTTATGGATTAAATTTAATATAATTATATATATGGAAAAGATCGGCAGAATTCAAATTGAATTGCAGTTAGCTGCTGCCACGTGTCATTCACATCAGACGTCCTCAAATTTTGAGGCGGTTCGCGTACGGAAGTTGAATTCCGTTTGATTTTGGAATCACAATTGATTTTGGATTCAGTTATTTTATTTAGGATTTTCTATATCTATAAATAGTCCATAGAAATAATTAGAGAGGGGCATCAATCTAGAGGAAGAGATCAATCATGGGGCATCAAGTATAAAGTTATCAATATTTTTTAGGGTTCTTTTCTTCTTCTTTCTTTTCTTAGAAATTAGTGGCTAAACGCCTTTGTTCTGGGCTGTAGCTACGAATTGATTGTTGATTATTAAAGGCTTTTTGAATTAATTCTTGATTGTCATTATAAGTTACTTCTATATTCTTGTTTGAGTATTTTATGCTTGCGCACCATAAGATAAATCTATTGTCTAATCTTAAAATCGGGTGATGAGAGGTTAGATAAATTAGAGAATATAGAGAGCTCGGTCGACCCATTTGATTGAGGTGATTAGTGTTCAGGAGTGACTCTCGGACGAACAACTTGCTTGGTTATGAAATATGATGAAATATAAATGCTCGCCAGTTAATCTATTTATCCCCGCTCAACGATGTAGTTAGATAGCTAACTGGAGTCGGCGACGAGAGGTGTATTGCCCGGCTCATATAATTAACCCTATAAATCAGTAACTTGACAACTAAAATTAGTTCTAAGCCAAGAATATGATACATGAGATTCATTGTATGCTGCAGCACTAGAATTTTCCAACTATTGTAAGTAATTTTATTATTTTGTTCTTGCATTCTTTTCTTTTGTCACTCTTAAATAAATAATTAGATCAGTATAATTTAGTAAAAATAGTTAATTGACAAGTCCTTTGGGTTCGATAATCTAGTTCTTTTAAGAGCCACTATATTACTTGTGCGACCGCGTACACTTGCGTGTGCAATTGGGAACAACAAGTTTTTGGCGCCGCTGCCGGGGACTTAGACATTAACTATTCTTCTAGGTTATAGTTTTTTTTTCTTTTTATTTATTTATTTATTTTTTTAGTTTTTTTTCTCAACAATTATTATTTCTTTCTTTCTTTGAATAATTTGGTACTCTTATTGATATGGATGATTGGGATAAATCGTGGTTGGGTGATGAATGTCCTTTATTATGTTATATATGTGGTCGTCAATATATTCATTGAAATGGTTGTCCTAAATCTTATTCCCTTCCTCCGAACCCCTATTATGATTTCTCTGTTATTTGTGATGTTGATAGGGGCGATGAAGCGGAGGCAAACAAGAGGCACACAATGTGAATTCACTTGTGGAATGTATGGACATGTTGGACAAGGTTAATTCAAAAATCACTGAACAATTATTTGAATGCACAGAAGGGCACAAAGAAATCATGAAATTACTGGATAAACTTGACGCTATTCAATTGGAAATTGCAATCCTAGCTAAATTAGAAGAGAGTGAAGCCCAACAAGGAGAAAGTTATGGAGAAACAAAGATAGTGAGCCAATCTTGGCTACAAGAACAAACTCAATTTCTAAAGTTTCAAGAGTTTATCCGTGATGGTCTAATATACATGACAACCCAACTGATTGAAGGAAGAGTTGAGCTCACACAAGAAATAGATCAATTTGGCTCAGATATTCATGACTTAGAGGTTGACTTGAACAAAAAGATTGAGGCGTCTGAAGCCCAATTACCGTCTTGGATAATGACCAACTAGTGAAGCAAAAAGAGGAATTCCAACCATTCAACTACACCTTATTCCTTAATATCGATGTTGAGAAAGAGTACAAAAATGAGAATATTGTAAATAATGCTGCTTTGGAGTTGAGGCAACTTGAATCTCATTCAAAACACTTTTCTATAAAATCTGAACTAATGGATGAGTGTATTGATGAGGAACAAGGCCCCTACATCTTAAAGTTTTTTAGTCCACGTAGACAAAACGACATTCCTCACCTAAGGGCCAATAACTGCAAGATGTGACATATATTACTTGGTTCTTTTATCTTTATACCACCACCCCTTGAGAGGAGCAGAAAAATAGATGTAAAGTTAGGGGTACAATTCATAAGTTCAAAGTGGAAACAAAAGTGGTGAACTTACTTGTGTCGTGCCGCGACGTTAAATTAGATGCTTACTGGGAGGGAACCCAATTTATAGTGTAACTTTTTTTATTTTATTTTATTTTTTACTATTATTTTTTTTGTGTTGTTTTTACAAGTTTTGGAGAAGCCTGAGTATCTGAAATTTGGAGCTAAGGAGCACGTTTGAGCTTAAGTGTGGGGTGACGATCCTTGATGAAAATTAAGAGAACATGCTACTAGCTAGGCCTAAAGGCCTCAGGGAGTTTTCCTAACCCTTGTTTTAAATTTTATTTGATTCTTTGGGAACAAAACATCTTTTAAGTGTGGGGTGAAAGAATAAATTCATAGTTTTTATTGTTTTATTGAGTGTTTTATTTTTTAGGATGGGTTCCTTGACTTTTGTTTTCGGTTATTTTCCTGAGGATAGTCCATTTGAACAGAGTGTCTTTTATTTTTTTTAGGAATAAGTTTTCTAATTAATTATTTTTTTTTGAGAGAAAAGAAAAGACCCTTTTGAGTGGTGTGATACTTGCTATTTAGGTCTAATTTTTGAGTAGTACTTTCTTGTGAATGCTTGATAAAAAAAATGCAGACTCTCTGACACCTAAGCTCATGGTTGTGACTTTGTATATAGCTTATTTTATTTTGTAGTTTGTTATGATCCTGTCTCTCTTAGAAGTGGAATTGATCCATCTTGATTGATACTTGTGCCACGTGGGGTGAGAATTTGTTTATTTCATGTTTTGCATCCTAGTCTAGAACTTGCCCTGTATGTTATTAAAGCGAAATAAAGTGTTATTTTGTTTAGAAGATGATAATAGACTTTCTTTGATTTGTCTAGTAAATTTTAGCCTTTTTAGATATTTTATCACTAGTTAGCCCTTTTGAGCCTGTAGCCTTTTGTTGGTAGCCATATTTTATCCTTGACTATTTTGTTGAATCCCTAATTTTTGCACCTTGCTTCCTTGAGCATTATAGCATAGACTTATTTTAATTATCAATTCTGAGAAAAACGGATAGTTGAGTGAAAAGGTAATCAATGATAGCTACAAAGTGCTTAAAAAACCCTCTTTGAAAGAATGTGACATGAAAAAAAAAAGAACAAAAGAAGTTACCTTGATGATGGCCCTGGTCCTTTCAAGGACATCGTGCACCTTAACGCATGTAACATACGTAAGTTGAGGGTGGCTATTATGAAGGAAAGCTAAAAAAAAAAAGAAAAAAAAAGATTGAAACATTCTTGAGATGATGAGAATTACTTGTGAAATAATTGTTGAAGAGAGGGTTGAAAATAAAGAGAAGAAAATAATGGGTGATGAAGTCTTAAAGTGCAAAGTGCTTAAGGAAGTGTAAGTCACTATTATATAGTTTTCCCACCTATCCCCTAGCTTACATTACAACCCGTTAAAGTCCTATTTGATTCGATTCAAACATGCTTAATTAGTGGAGATGTACATAATGGGCAAACCTATGGTTCTTTGTGCATATATGTGAATTTTCTTTGTGAATGTGAGAGTTGTTCTTGATGTGAAGTCCTTAATTTATATTCAATCTTTTGAATTGAGTGTGTGAACTATTTCTTTTTGTGAGGACACTTGTTTCATGATACATAGATGATTTTATTAGCTTTCTTTGATGAGAGTAGATGAGCAAGCTTAAATTTGATGAGTTTAAAGTCCTTCCTTGAGGTTAAGAGGTTAGAAATTTGTTGTTTATTTGGATGTCTAGCATAATGATTGAGAAGTATACTTGATGTTTTGAAATTGTTATATGACCTAATTGTTTGTATTAATCCAAGTGATGACATTCCTCGTATGATTTTTGAGATGAGCTTTAATGTTTGCTCGTCCAAAAGTTTAAGTGTGGGGTGTTGATGTGATGCCAAAAATATATTTTTTTATCATTATTTGTCTCACATTTATTATTTATATTTGCCCTTTTTGAGCATTAATTTTTTGGATTGCGCTAAATAGTATATTTTATTTGTAGGAGTAAATTGGTGTAAAATTGAAAAAGTTTAGAACTAAAACGAATTAAATATGAAATGTTGAAGAAGAAAATTAACCAGAAAACTTAATGAATTAAATTTAATATAATAATATATAAAGAAAAGATCGGCAGAATTCAAATTGAATTGCAGTTAGCTGCTGCCACGTGTCATTCATTTAATATAATAATATATAAAGAAAAGATCGGCAGAATTCAAATTGAATTACAGTTAGCTGCTGCCACGTGTCATTCACATCAGACGCCCTCAAATTTTGAGGCGGTTCGTGTACGGAAGTCGAATTCCGTTTGATTTTGGAATCACAATTGATTTTGAACTCAATTATTTTATTTAAGATTTTCTACTTCTATAAATAGTTCATAAAAATAATTAGAGGGGGCATCAATCTAGAGGAGGAGATCAATCATAGGCATCAAGTATAAAGTTATCAATATTTTTAGGATTCTTTTCTTCTTCTTTCTTTTCTTAGAGATTAGTGGCTAAACTCCCTTGTTCTGGGACTGTAGCTATGAATTGATTGTTGATTATTAAATGCCTTTTGAATTAATTCTTGGTTGTCATTATAAGTTACTTCTATATTTTTGTTTGAATATTTTATACTTGCGCACCATAAGATAAATCTATTGTCTAATCTTAAAATCGGGAGATGAGATGTTAGATAGACCAGAGAATATAGAGAGCTTGGTCGATCCATTTGATTGAGGTGATTAGTATTCAAGAGTGACGCCTGGACGAACAACTTGCTTAGTTATGAAATAGGATGAAATATAAATGCTCGCCAGTTAGTCTATTTATCCCCGCTCAACGATGTAGTTAGATAGCTACTGGAGTAGGCGACGAGAGGTGTATTGCCCGACTCATATAATTAACCCTATAAATCAGTAACTTGACAACTAAAATTAGTTCTAAGCCAAGAATATGATACATGAGATTTATTGCATGCTGCAGCCCTAGAATTTTCCAATCATTGTAAGTAATTTTGTTATTTTGTTCTTGCATTCTTTTCTTTTGTCACTCTTAAATAAATAATTAGATCAGTATAATTTAGTAAAAATAGTTAATTGACAAGTCTTTTGTGTTCGATAATCTGGTTCTTTTAAGAACCACTATATTACTTGCGCGATCGCGTACACTTGCATGTGCAATTGAGAGCAACAACCGCTTTCTATGAGAAGGAGCTTGTTCTCATAAACACTCATGAAAATCGGGATAACACAGGGCTGTAATGTGCTGGCTAAAAAAGCTTATGTCATCACCTTGATTATTGTGTGTAAACAGTGATATTTTATTTTCCTAAAGCAGTCATAGTTCAAGTCTGAGACCAAACCACTACTAACTCTGAAGTAAAGATTATTATTTTATTAAGTGAAAATTCAATGCAGAGTACACCTTCATTATGCATAATAGTCTACCTTCAATTAAATTGTGAAGAATTCTCTTATCATAATATTACAATGAGTGAGTGACTGTTTGTACATTTGAGCATTTTTATATTATTAAATTGTCTCATACTCTAATTAGCCTTAATAGCCATTCTCCCTCGGTGAAAAAATGAAGTAAAAACGTTGGGGAGTAATTGCAAGTGCCCATCTTTTGGCAGAATGGAGTAATGGTCTTCTATAACCATAACTTCCCTATTGGAACCTCATTATTCTCTAATTCATTATTTCATTCTTTATTCTATAATTATACCTTATAACTCATGTAACTTATAGGCCGTTCGCTTTTCCTATTAACTATCTCAGTATCTTCCTATTCATTGCAAGAAAGACTTCCTCCCTTATAACTAGTGATGTTGAGTACAAGGAAGAGATATAAAAAAAATAGTTGTACAAGAAAATATAAAGTGAAAAAGATGAGTAGTATTGTATTGTTATATTAGTGTAGTGAAAGAGAGAGTCGAGACATAGAAAAAAATTCTCAGTCTTCAACTATATTCACTATACAAGAGAGGATAATTATATGTTGAGGAAGGTGTTATTTTGTGGAGCTTTGGACTCTTAAACGGAGTTGCTTGAGTTGTACGACGTTGTTGGAATGTTGTATCCTGGAGGGGACAAGTCAAAAGTGATATTGCTGGATCGGTGTAGATTATGTCGCAGTGAGCTTGAATCTCCTTAAAGAGAGTGCGATATCCATTCCTCAGCCTAAAGAGTTGTTTATTCATTTTTGTCATTTTATTTTCAACTATAACATTTTTTATTTGTGATATATATTACACCAACACATTGTTTGCTGACAATTTTTTGCAAAAGAAAAGCAACAGATTGGTCTATCAAACTTGGAAGCGAACATACCAAAATTGGACAATAAAGGCTTCACTGAAGGTAAGAAGGTCAATCATAAGAAAGATTTCCTTTTTTCAGAAAGGATATTGCATACAATTACTAAATAGTTAAATTCATAGCAGGTAGAAGAAAGCTTGTCTTTCTATTTTGGATAAAATAAAGTATAGCCCAGTTAAGGTTATAGACAAGAGAATTAGTATATCTTCTCATGAAGACCAATGCATAAAAAGCATAAACCAAGTAAGGCGTGAGATTATAACCATCTTATATGGAGGTGGTAGAAAGATACATCACATGTGTAGCCTATACATCACAGATAAAAACACAGAGACTTTAACTTATACAAAGATCATAGATTTATAAATTCAAGATATAAAATACACTCGTTGAACTCATTTCTAAATGAAATCAAGCCAATCAATCAAACACAAAAAATGTAACTCTGAAAGTAGATGATACTGTAATATTATGAACTGTAGAATCATCTTCACCGATAAAATATCAATAGAGAGTTCATATTATTAAAATAACACTTTCACAGTATTCTATTGACTCCATCTTAGAATCCTTCAATGAAAATCGATTCCTTGGAGTAACCATTCAACATATCTTTGCACAATACAACATAAAGATGCCTCCTACAATTTCCAATTTTACATTGATGGGAACCTTCTTGAATTTTGTCAAGAGACAAATCCACAACAACCCAAATACCCGTAGGATGTTGGTGGTAAAAGTGGAGAAATTTAATTTCAGGAACAGGGACCATAACAAAGTAATTTGAAATTTTGTTTGAATCTACAAATTAATAGTTTCAATACCTTAGTAAAAGAAATGAAAACTAAACAAGATGTGACTCCAACAAAATAATGAGTAAGAAGAAAACCTAATAGAAGAGTACCACTCATACTTCTACCTATGTCACTGGAAATCACATAAAAAGTAGAGGTTTTCCCAACAATGCATGAGGATATATCAACCCATCCCCTCTGCATATACAAAAACATGTTACATAGGAAAAATAAACAATAATTGGACAACACATACTTCTTTTATTGACTTCAAAGTTTAATTTAATTGATTCAAAGATCAACTAATTGTATCACCACAAAAAAAAAATGGAAATATGTAAAGCATACTAAAAGTAAGAGTAGAACCAAACATAAAAACAAAAATGCAGTAACAATTATGCTAGCCAAACAAAGTGATAAGTGGTAAAGGAATCAAAGTTTCTAACAAATTTTATGGAAGGGAGGAAAGCATTGAATTATTGATGAAAAAGCTACCTTGTCCATCAATGTCTTCACCTATATCAGACTGTTGTTCATCACTGTACTTGACACCTTTGTGGCTCATATTGTAAAATGTGTAAGTTTCAAGCAAGTGAATTGAGTAAATGATCTAGCATATTACTCAAAATTCAATTTTTCTCCACTTCAACCCTAGATTCTGACCCAAGGACGTCTATTGATCTTAGCCAAATTAAGCAGCTATGGCAGAAAAAATAAGTTTCATTAACATTAACTTCTCACATAAAAAACCAAGCTTGTGGTGAGCTACAATCAATAACTACCCTGTATCTCACCATAAGATTGATTTTTTTTGTGAAGTTATGGCATATGAGAAGTCAATATTAATGAATCTTATTTTTTTTTCCATGAATGAGATGCTTAATTTTTCTAAGGTCAATTAACCTCTTTGGATCAGAAGCTTAGGTGGAGGTGGAGATACATGGAATCTTGAGGAACATGCTAGATCATTTACAAAATTTACCCGGCATGAAATCTGCACATTTTACAATAGAAGCAACAAGGGAATCTGGTACAGTGATGAACAATAGTCTGACATTGGTAGATACATTGATAGACAATATAGGTTCTTTATCATTAACTCTATGCTTTCCTCCCTTTCATAAAATTTGTTATGAGTTTTAGGTTAAGAATTCTATTAATAATCATGATTATAAGAAAGAACTTGAGTTGGAAAGATTGAAACACTTGGAGAAGGACTTACTTTTAAGAAGAATCTTGAAAAAGATTTAGAAGAACATGCTTGAATACGAATCTTGACAAATATTTGAAAGAATCTTGCTTGGAAGTCTTATGTTTTGATCTTCCTTAGAATTTTGTATTAGGTTTTGAGAGAGGAGAAGAGGGAATTAAAAAGATGGAAATAGGATTGTTTAGGGATTTATAGGAGTTAAGAAATCTGTTTTTAAGGTTTTCCTAGTGGAATAAGGAGAAGAAAATCACCTTATTTAGAATTTTCCTGCGGCTAAAACGGAACTGCACTACATTATTTAGTATAATGATCATAACTCTCTACTCCGAACGTGGAATGACGCAAACTTGGTGGTGTTGGAAAGATAATTCAAAGACCTTTAATTTGATAGGTTATAGGTCACATAACTCTTTATATTCTAAGAGATGGTCATTTGAAGTTTACCAAAGTAAAATCTTATATGAAAACTTAACCAATAAGGAAACTTTCAACTCAACTTTGTGTTAGAGGATTATTATTACCTTAGTTAATCTCCAAATATCCTCCCACACAAAATAATTAAATATAACACCTATGCACAATTAAGAATCATCCGGTACGAACCTATACACTTATGAAGAATGGTTCGGATCTTAGCTTGAATATTTGGGGTGTTACAATATCTCGATCATTGATCCAACCTTGGTTTCCACTTTGTCGTTGATAATTGGTGTGAGAATCCCTCACTTGGTTTCCCAAATATTGAACTTTTTCATTGTATAATGCCGCAAAATTGACATCATCTGGGCACTGTATTATTAAGTCCACCTCTCATGACATGTTTAAACAACAAATTGAGTTGGGTTACTATTTTGTCCATGTATTCACCTCGTTCATGGTCCTTCTCAATTTGTTCTTTGCTCATGACTAGTTGTAGAGTAGGCACATGATCTTCTCTAGTATGCCATGCTCGGTTCACTTTGGTCATGTCATCTAGCAACAAAGCAGCCACATCATAGGGTTGTCTCATTAATCCTCCTTGGACTAATTGATCAACCACACCTTTATTGACTCAAGGCTACAAATGGCTCCCATAGAACAATATTCACATGTATATCATTCAAATCACCGATATTTTCATTTTGACCATAGTGACTATCGTTGTCACTACCATGAGCACTAATTGTATAACACCTGCAAATCAGTCAACAACAATACGAAACAATAATCTACTACAACTAAACAAATTTACAAACTGATTTCTCAAATAGAATTCTCAACCACCACTACCCGATAGCGGCGCCATTTAGATAATGCTCAAATGTCCTCCTTAAAACCAATTAAAAGAGACAACGATCATAGTCAATAAATAACCCAATGGAGAGTTGCGGTCGAATCCCACAGGAAATGGTATATTGTAGAGAATTATTATCAAGAAATTTGTATTGTTAAATCATTTATTTGTTATAGTAAAAACAAGTGGGCGGATGATTCCACCAATTTAATAAAAAGCTTTGGGTATCAATTGTCATAATTAAACTAAAATTACGGGAACTACAACTAATAAAAAGCAATCTAGGGGTGTGAGGATTGGAAATCATGTCACATAGGGGTAGTTCTGCTGCTCTATAGTGATGAACATTCACGAATAGGCTAAGTCATCTTCAATGACGTTAATCTTCTTTTGATATCATAGCATCATTGCATAAAATCTCCTTTCGATCTCATCTATAAGTTAATCTAAACACCCAATACCTTACTTTATTCTCTCTTTAAATGCAGAAATAGGCAAATAGATCAGACCCATTACCTCTATTTTCAAGCAAGTTACATTCATCAAACCTAAATTGCTAGTATTTGACTAATTACCCACTCCAATCAATCTCTTTCGACCATCGACCGGAGATCGGAAGTAGGAATTAAGTTTTCAACCTTAACCCATAAATTAACCTCATGCTAATTAGCCCATATTCATGTATGAACAACATAAAAAAAGAGCACAACACAATACCCACTACATTAAATGAACACCTAACCCCGTAATTGCACCACTAGATCTTGGGGTTTTAACCACCCATCACAAAAGTAAAGAAATTATACCTTCCATGAAAGCAATCATGGATAACATGAAATTAAGCAATTACTAGCAAACCCACTTTGGAATCAACTTCAATTAGACAAATTCAAGAGCAAAGTTGAAAAACCCCAAAAACTAGAAAGTGATCTTCACAAGGTAAAAGTGTTCCTCCCAAAACACTCAAAGGAAGAATTCTTTTCCTAATTTTCAAACTCCCTTTTTATCTCTACTTTGAGTTATTTATATTTTCCCAAAATTCAGCCCAAAAACTCAATGCGCGTCTCACTCAGCAATATTAGTCAGGCTCGCTGAACTCCTTCGGTGAATCGCCAATCTAGCTTCACCTCGCCTTTTCTTGATTTAGGCTTGAAATGTTTGAACCTCAGTCTGTGAGCTCACTTAAGTCTGCCTTTCACGTTCAGCCTATCCCTGAGTACCATCTTTGTTCATCTTTCGAGCCTTCAATTTTTCTCCTTGCACTATCTATTTCGGCGATGATCAACAAGGTCACCTTTCTTATTCAGTGATTAGCCTTTTCATTTGGAGTTTGCGCACCTATATCGATAGGCACAAGTGTTTTGCACTGTCACTTTAAGCAAGGTCATGCTCACTAGGCGGACCGTCTTTCTTGTTTGGCGATCATCAATGTATAGTTTGCACTTTTTTCTGCATTTTTGGCTTTTCTTTCAAACATTCATCCTTGCCTTGTAAATTAGCATTCATAGATTCAAATCATCAAGATATCATTATAATAGGACAAAATTAGGAATCAGGGACACTAATTATTGAGCTAAATAGACCTCAAATCAGTGCAAATCTACCACTCATCAATGAGTTCCTAAGGCCTCAAGTAACATTTTCAAGTATTAAATTTCGGATTCAAACCTTATTTTCAAAATTGGGTATTGTGTTGATTGACCCATTTTTCAATGAATTGAAGTGGGTATTGTTGTTTCCAGAAATTTATTATGAATACTTGCTTGTATATAGATTGTGTGGCTTTGGAAGTGATTCGGAAGGGGAAGACTCAACTCTTGGAGTGATTATTTATTGATTTAAGGCAAGTGATCACATAAACCTTGCATTCTAGTAGAATTTCATGTACTTCGTATTGTTTGTCTATTGGGAGTAATATGGATGAGGTGATGAGTTAAATTGTCCACTTGATAAATCTAAATGAATAAAAATGGGATGAAATGAAAAAAGCTATGTGATGAACATTATGATGTGAATTGCCTCGTTGTAAAATTTATTGATTGGTTGATGAAATACTTGAAAGAATGAATGTGGACTTGAATTGGGCGAACTGTTGCCTCTTGTATGTGGTGTGATATTGCTTGTGTGCATTGATCATTGAACATTGTCATGAGACATTTGATGATTATGATGCCAAGGTCTTTGCCGGCTAATGTTATAAGGCCAAGGTCATTTTCAGTAAGTGTTTATGATGCCGAGGTCTTTGTCGGCGAGTATTATTATGTCGAGATCATTTTCGACAAATGGTTGTGAAGTAGAGGTCATTTCCGGTGAGAGATTGATCATCTTGATTTGATGCATTTCTATGCTTATGTGTGACATACATTTTAATTGTGATTGGTGCACTATTACGTATGATTGAATTGTTGATATTAGGATTGATTTACTTGATTCATTGGATTGTTGATTTGTGACTATTGAACTATGAATATTGAGCCTTGTGAGCAGTGTATTGTGGAACTGTTAGGTTTGATTTCTGTGCAAGTCGTAGTTTATAGAGGTTTAATCGGAGTGTAAGGGGTATTTGATTTCTAGCTAGATGCCTTGTTTATTAGTTTTGCCGTGTTGTTGGTACTCACCCTTTGCTTCTACACTTATGTAGGTTCCAAGCCCGTTATTGTATGATTGTCTTCTTCTCCTACTTTCTAACGCTTGTCGATGGATTACTCAGAGGTAGTTGCTTGTCATCCCGGCGGACCCTCTTTTTCTTTCCTTTCCTTTATGCTTTTGTTCTATTTGAGAAACAAAGGATGGGACTTCTAATTATTTCAATTCCGCACTTTATCTATTTAGTGACTTGTACACTTGACAACCAAATTTTGGAGGTTTCATAGAATGAATAAGTTTTCCACTTCATCTTGTTCTTGCTTTATTGTTTTCCGCATTTCTTTCGTTTTTCGTTAGGTTAAGGTTGACTTTTCTTGGTGGGAATCAACAAGTGCCATCACGTCCATTTTTGGGTCGTGACAGACTCGATGAAGACGACTCTTGATTATATATTGGTGATGAAAGAAGGTGTCGACAAGAACTAGAAAAATATGTATTGATTTGTATATTATATTTTGACTATATTGTTATGATATTTAAAGTCAAATTGTCATGACCCAATTCCTTGAATCGTGATGACACGTACTATATCTCACCAGTAGGTTAGCCAACCCGAAACCCAGAACAACTAGTAGTGGGTAAAAGGGGGCAGAAACCAAGTGGCAGAAACAATAACAACAAAAGGGAATAAGGCAAACCAAAAAAATACATACATAAGAATTGAATCCCTCCCAGAACTTGGAAGTCACAAGTACAGAGCCATACTAAGAGTACAAGTCCCAAAAGTGGACCAACATACAAAAATATACGCAACTACAAAGGACCTGCCTCAAGTACAAAAGAAGAGCCACAAAATATATGTACAGAAGGTGACGACGATGATTAGGACGCTGTGCTCACCCTTGCCTCCAGATGTTGGCTGCTACTGGCTCGAATGGTGGCGCTAATGACTGGTGCTCGGTCTTGCATCACGAAAATAGATACAGAGTGTAGTATGAGTTCAGTGAAAAGGTACCCAGTAGGCATCATAGGCCGACTGAGTAAGAAAGCTAAAAGCAATAGGAAATGCTAGAATAAAACACAAACAGAGGTCACGAACAAGAAAAGTAAAGGTATGCACACGAGTGTAAGGCAAACAAACCTAAGGTGACTACTCCAACTGGCTCCCCATAAGCCCAGGAGATACACTCATGCGCAAATTGAAGTAAAAACTTGAACGGACCCCCATATGCCTGACAGGTACACAGAGAAGCTAAATTAAGACTAGATGAGATTTGTAAACCCGAAACATTACATAAATGTCAGTATTCCTGAGCTATGAAAGAAAGGAAACACAGAGCCTGGACCTTGAACCGCGGGTGAGTCTACCTATAGTAGATACGCCGATAGAGCCGAACTCTGCAAGGGATATCATAGAGCTCAGACCTTGAACTGCGGATGTCGACTGCCTGTAGATAAAGTGATATAACCTAAGGGGGAGGGGACTCTGTATGTCGACTACATTATAGGAGGGTGAATTAGCAGCAATAGGAAGAACAGAGCCCGGACCTCAAACCATGGGTGAAACCTCTTGTTAAGTTACCACGACAGCGTAAAGCTTCCAAATAAGCCATCCAAGGATTCTCGCATCTAAATGTCATAGGTAACTCTTTGTAACCATCTTCTATATCCTCTAACCATCTCACGGTGACAAGAGAATCGAACTGAAGCCATATGTATCACCGAACATGCCCTGAGAGAGGCCGAAAATGCAGAAAGTTACGATCATACGGGAATTATGGATGTTAAGGCCCCACAATTGAGTCACTGCCTAGCTAAAACTCATATCTATCAGATTCAAGTCTGCTATATCAGTCTACTAGGACCTACACCGCTCAAAGTCACACCGGGGTGAAAATAATATAATCTATATCTGAACAATTGTGAGTCTATGAAATCACTAGTCTAAGTCTAAACTAAGGCCAAACATTCTCCAATATAACTTATAAGTCAAAACCAGGCCAATCAAGGAAGCAAGGATGATCAAATATAACAATTCAAGTACCCACTAAACCCGGAGACAGCCTAAATATGAATTTTATCGAACATAGCATGCTAATCTAATTCCCCGCCCCAATATTCATGAAAATCCATAGACACTCACACATTCAGACTCAATCTAAAAGAAAAAGGAGGCCGTAGCCTACCTGTAGACCGAACACGCACGCTCCAAACTACTCAGCCGAAACTTTTCCCTTCTGAACGGCCTCGGATAGGTGCAATGCTGTCAAAAAAAGAATCACAACGTCGTTACGTTTGTTTAGACACTAAATTCGCAAGAAACGGAGGCGAACCAATTTCGGGGTCAAAAATGGGGAAAGTGGGACCCGTACCGGAAATTCCAGAATTAACCCCAAAAATAGGTTCTAAACAATTCCCCGAACTTGTGTTCCAATGGGGCTCGGAACAGTCCCAACATGAACATGCAACGAAAAACCCAAAATTACGCTAAAAATGAACAACAATGACAACTGCTATTTACAAGAAATTACCAGAAACGAGGGCCCAGCTGCTGAAACCAACCATACCACAACGATCTTCATGAAAACCTCCACAATCTAGGCTCTTGAACTACCAAATTCAGACCTAAATTGGCCAAGAAATTATCTTCCAAAATTTTCCAAAAATTGAGCTAAAAAATGAGCTATGGCAGCAGCTAAAACATAATACTTACCTCCAACGATGCTTCAAATACAAATTCCAACCATGCCACATGTTCTCCTCCAAAAACCACTCAAGATAGCCCTAAGAATCACCGAAATCCGACCTAAAATGGTTGAGATATCAAGTCTCAAAAATTCCCAAAATCAAGCTCACAAAAAGGGTTATGGCAGCAGGTATTTCACAAAATTTACCTCAAACGGAGACCCCAAATCAGTTTCCGAACTCACCAACGCGTTCCTTATGAAAATCCTCACAAGATGGACCTTCGAATCACTAAAATCGGACTTGAAATGAGAGAGTTATGAAGGTTTGAAGTTGAGAAATGAGGCTGAAATGGCCTGCACCAGCTATATATGAGTCCGAAATCAAAAGGGCAACAAAGTTTTTCGAAAATTCCCAAAAGGGCAACTCAATTAATTATGAATCTAAAAGGGCAATATTTTTTAACGCCGTATAAATTAGGTTTTCTAAAACGAGGCTCAAATTCCGATGAGCCTTGTAAGGCTCAGCTGCCAATGAGCCTTGCAGGTTGTTATTTAAAAAAAAACATTCCCGTTTTATTTTCTTGTTTGTTAAAAGTCTAATAATAATAATACATAGTTGTTGATATGATGTATAAAAATAGTTTAGACCTTATTGCTAGCCATTACTTTGTGACTTTGCAAATGAACTAAATCCAATAGTTTAGACTTTATTTACTACTTAGTTGATATTTTTTTTTCTTCAACTTTTGTTTATGTGAAATTATAATTTGGTTTATTTACTTGCAAAATGATAAAATTCAGCCTTCTTTAGTCATACTTTATTTTGGTGGAAATGCGCTATTGATGAATATGTTGAAAACATGAGAAAAATTATACTTCATATCAAGGTAAAAAATAATAATATACTCTTTAAATAATTTATAGTAAACATGAACCATGCATATATGTTGGAGTTCGAAAACTTCAATTACATATAAGGGACATGATAGAAAATATAAAAGACAACACTTCTAGAGATTATCGCCTGTCTTGATGCAGTTGTTGTTGTTGTTTATGTCTACCGGTTCCACAGGTGGTGGGTACGTGTGGTCTTGCTGTTCTTCGAGGGTTGTTGATGTCCTGCCAAATTATATTTATTACTGAATTCTATTAATATTTTATAAATGTCAAAATTAAAAATTTGTCGATTATAACAACATACATATTGTTGTGAAGGTCCAACTTCATCATCATTTTGATTTTGTGTCATGTCATCCTAGAATAAGATGTAAATCATTAACATATAATTTAATATAAATAAAATATTCTATAAATTATTTAAAAAGTATATTGTTTACCGTCGAAAAACTCAATCTCCCAGCATGAAATGGTGAGTTTTGAAATTGACGTTGTCATACAAAACCATAATTTCCTTCGTTGAAATCTTCAAAACCCAAATTTACAACATTAGGAGTTTGAAAGCCACTACCTTCTTCTTGTGTGTAGTTGGGCACACTCGTAGATACTCCAGCACAGTAAAAAATAGGGTAATATGGGGTGTCGGGAGTAGCCAATGATAAATTTATGTTGGCTTTATATTGATTTTCCGAAAATCTCGTATTATGTTCTTCTATATGAACACCTCCCGAATTTGATGTTGTTGGTGATTGATTTTCATTTGATGGAGTATAATGTTGTTGAAAGTTTAACCTTGTGTTCAAATGAGCAACATTCATAGCATCTCTAGAATAAGATGTCATTTGTCTTGCATTGTCTCTCACTTGAAATGACTGAGTATTATCATTTTCTATTGCTTGATTCATTCTATACAATCTTTCATGTCCCATTGCCTAATTTTTATATATATATATATATATATATATATATATATATATATATATATATATATATATATATATATATATATAAATGTCAAACGAAGAAGTCAATGATATTTATGTATTTTAAAAAAAAATACATACCAATGCCTCATATCTTCCTGCGATTGGTTGATATCCATGTTGGACAACATGTTCTGCATTTGCAATGAACTTGTGTGAATGTCGTAGATATCAATTGAAATAATCAATTGGGTTTGCTTGATGATTTATTTGTACAACATGTTGATAACGTTCATTCCATGTATTTTCAGTATGAACAAACATCTGACGAGTATGCCTAATATTTTGTGGCGCTTATCGATTTTATAATGCTCATCAGAATAATGCACATTTTCTGGTATATGTTGCACAAAACCAAATTTCTTACTACACGATCAACCATGTGCCACTCACGATATATTTCGAAAATAAGTGGCACCTTTACCATCCACACATTCTGCCCTCGTCGACACCATTCAGGCAGTGCATTAAGAACTTCTTGAGAATAAGGCTCCCAAATAAACTATAGAAAAAAAAGGTAACATATATATCATACATTTTTTTTACCGTTTCGAATCTTGTAAAAAACTAATTTTTTTTAGTTATACCTGATAAGGTTGTAGATTGTCTAAAACATCTCTACAAAAGATCATATTTTTTCAAGCATCATTATCATGAACCCTTCGTCGAGACTACTTATATGCAAGTGATTTTTGTCCCTCTAGTTGATTATTGTTGAAAGGCAATAGCATAGGTTGAAATGGTATAATACGCTCCCACGCCCATACCTATAAAATAATAAATAATTTTTATTATTAGTATTAGAAATAGTTAATTATAATAATTACAAATATAAAGGTGACCAACATGTAATAATGATATAACACCATTTACAATGGAAACGTCGCATATAGAGGCGCGATATAATGAATGGTACAAGTATGAAAGTGTGGCAGTTCCCCAAGTTTGTGTTGTCAGTGCTTGTAACTGACCCATTTCAATGAAAAAATCCGAATTAAATTTATTTCCTGACTTATCAGGAAATAATATTCCTCCAAGCAACCAAAATAAGTATAATCTAAATTTTTGTTGTACCTCTAGTTCAGTGGAATTATCGCTTATTACATTTGAAGTTTCTATATAATTAACTAATGACGATGAAAAAATTCTAAACCATTGAAAGCAATCTTCCGTAGGAAACCAACCGGTTAAATTAAAAATTAAAGTGTGTCTAGCAAATAAATCCATGGATTAAGCGTTTGGTAGTAGAAAGATGTACCATCAATAGCCATACCAAACATAACTTCCATATCCTGCATAGTTATTGTTGTTTTACCAGTTCTCATATGAAAGGTATGAGTCTCTGGACGCCACCTTTCAACCAAAGCAGTAATAATATTTGCATCGCATGGAAAGTTTCCTACTTCTAGAATAGATCTAAAACCTGTGTAATCAAAATAATTTAGTATACATGTATGAAGCGGATTATTTTTTAAGTGTTGCCATAAATCATAATCATGTCTCCGCACTATTAAACGTGTTTCCGTCGCAGATATTTCACCATTCCAAATTTTTTGAGACCGATGTTTATCTTGTAACGTTAAAACATCATACTTAATTGGTCCTTGATATGTAAAATTTTCTTGATTCATCTATATATCAAAATGAATTTTTTTTTACATCATTATCAGTACTATAACTTAAGATGAAATAATTAATAAAACATATAAATGATAAAAAAAAAAAGTTACCATTAAATTACCTTGTATTGTCTTGATTCTTCAAAATTTTGCAAAATTTTATAACTTGCACAACTTTGATAGCTTTCTTTAAATAGGAGTAGTAAGTGGAGTTGTCAAATGCATGATTTTTATAATATTTTTATAATGCATGGTTTTTATAGTGCATGGTTGTCGAACCATTTTTTTTCCGTTGAAACATATACCGCGTGAAACTTGCACAATGTTGATTTAATTCAACACTGTAAAAATAAATCATGCAAAACTGAAGTGTTAATTTGATTCAACACTGAAGTTTCACATGAAAGTGAAAATGTGTAAGAACTTACAAGGCTCAAGGGGCAAGTAGCCTTGTGAGTTTTTTATTTTTTATTTTTATTTTTTTTCATAACGTTTAGTTTTTTATTTTTATATGTATAGTTTTTAATTAATTTTTTTTAAAGTTTGTTTGTTTGTTATTTTAATATAGTATTTTTTAACTATTATTTTTATCACTTTATCTAATAGTTTTTGACTACAAATTGAAGTATTTTATTTTTTATTTTCGTTGAAACATATACCGCGTGAAACTTGTACAGTGTTGATTTAATTCAGCTGTATTTGAGATACTCACATTTGCATCATATTAACAACTATGTATTATTATTATTATTAGACTTTTAACAAACAAGAAAATAAAACGAGAATGTTTTTTTTTTAAATAACAGCCTGCAAGGTTCATTGGTGGCTGGGTCTTGTAAAGCTCATTGGCGGCTGAGCCTTACAAGGCTCATCGGAATTTGAGCCTTGTAAGGCTCATTGGAATTTGAACCTCATTTTAGAAAACCTGATTTACACGGTGTTAAAAAGTATTACCCTTTTGGTTTCATAATTAATTGAGTTGGCGTTTGGAATTTTCAAAAAAAATTGTTGCCCTTTTGTTTTCGGACTAAGCTATATATATCAGCTGAAAAGCTGAATTTTTTTGCCAACTTTAAAATCTCGATGGGGTGCTCGAGATTCGTTCGGAACCTGATAAAAATAAAATAGATATGCTACCCTAATAAATTCGACATTTCGGACTCAACGACTTTGTCAAAATTTCCATCAGAGGTCATATCGATAAAAAGTGAGTCCCACTCATAAAGGCCATTTTTAACCAAAATCCACCAAGGGGCTCAGAATGAGTTTGAAGGCCTCGGGGTTCAAACGAAATGTCGTTCCAAACAAAACTCGACATTCCGGGGTTAACCACGCTGTTAGAATTTTCTTTCGGATACGTTTTCCAAGAATGTTGACCAAAGTCTCGAGACTTGAGTCAACCATGCTTCTAGCCTAATTTAGCCATTCCGGAGTTGATGGAACTGTCAAAATTTCATTATGAGGCTGTTTTCTTGATGGTCTGACTAAAAGTCACTTTTCAAGCTTCAAGGCCCTTAAAACACGAAAAGCTGCACAAAATCCAAACGAACGACCAGGTGACCGAAATGTCAGTGCCACCAAGTCATAAATTACTTGAGGTTGCTGTAGGAAAGATCTAATCGATGAAAAGAAGGCGGGTACACAGAAATGACCTAGAGGGTCATTACAACATCCACTACTAAAAGAACTTTCGTCCGCAAAAGTAAGGTTAAGGATATACCTGAGGGCTCAAATAAGCTGGGTAACTGCTCCCACATCTCCTGCTCGGTCTCCCAGGTAGCCTCCTCGACTGGACGGTGTCGCCACTGGACCTTAACTACCGGAATGGACCGGGAATGGAGCTGACAAACATCTCTGGCTAGTATGGCTACCGGCTCCTCAACAAAGGTCAAGCTGTCATCCAACTCAACTGAATCATACTGTAGCACATAAGACTGACATCTCGGACGTGACACGGCGTACAAGACTCCAAAAAGTCTCATACAAGCCTCATAACATTCATAATATAAGACATAAGAAAAATGGTACGAAATCGTAAATTTTAATTCATACAATCGTAAACTTTATTTAAAACAGTGGAAGTCTAACTTTGACTCACATGACCATCTAATACAACTTTGAATCAATAATAGGGTCACAACCCTTCAACACAGTCCGAAACGTAAAGTGACAATAAAGGAAACTACTAAAGACTCATATGTCCTCGAATCTTGAGGACTCACCACTAACTTAGAGAATAGTCAATCCATGCTTTACTCCAAAGAAATCACCTTAAGATCCGGAACCTACACTTTGTAAAAATGTAGAAGAAATATGGGTTAACACAAATATTTACTAAGTATGATAGCCATGCAAAAACCATGTTTAAAAATGACATTTTGATTGAAAACCATGCATTTGACAAGTTTGAGAATCATCATGTACTTTTAGTAAAAACACATAAGACATAAGCATCTTCATCATGTAAGTCATTAGAGCATCATAGAACCATCATGAAGGTAACCCTAAGCTATACTTGTGCAATGTATGAATTGCATCCCATAATACCATTCATACTAAGTACCACTTTGAGGCCACCATAACATACTTACCATTCTTCATTCTCATCTTTAGTCAATAATCATACACAAGAAACATTCACATTTAATAAGTCATGGCAAGGAAAGCAACTCATAATAACAATCCAAGTTAAGCATTCATCTTTACATTAAGCCTTTAAATCAACATTCTCATTAGCATCATTCTGAGCACATTTATTCATTAGACATTAGAGAAACACACCATAGCCCTCTCAAAGCATACTTGTGCAATGCATGAATGACATCACATAATACCACCCACACTTCATAGAACCTCTTGAGTAACCATAGCACGTAACTCACATGATGGGAAAAATCCCTAACCGACATAGACCATGTGAGCTTAACATGGAATCTGGTGTTATGTCCCACACCGAAAAGAGTGGTCTACTTGCCTAAGGTAGAACCGGTAACATTTTAGCTTAGGTGGATCCACTAGCTATAACCTATGAGGGCACATAGTTATGGAATAAGGAAGATGTTCATTGAAACCCAACCTAACATGGGGAGAGCTTCTATCTTACCATATCCACTAGGTGCTAAGCTTACATTCCCATAGAGTAGTTCATTCTCATTAACATTATTACACATGAGAGAGGGCCATTGGCCTACCGAACCAAGGTACATTGATTCACATATGAAAGGGTTCCATTAGCCTACCGATTCAAGGTACATTATTAGGATAGCTCATTGAATCCTCATGAAAGGGTTCCATAAGCCTACCGATTCAAGGTACATTATTAGGATAGCTCATTGAATCCTCATGAAAGGGTTCCATAAGCCTACCGATTCAAGGTACATTATTAGGATAGCTCATTGAATCCTCATGAAAGGGTTCCATAAGCCTACCGATTCAAGGTTCATCATTGTAATTTATGGAAGGGTGCCATTAGCCTATCGATCCAAGACATATCATTAGAATAGTTCATAGACTAATCATGCAAGGGCTACCACCATTTGGTCTACCGATTCAAGACAAAGCCTAGAATACTTCATTAATCATTTATGGAAGAGATACCACCATTAGGTCTATCGATTCAAAGTTCACTAAGTCAAGATACATTAGTGACACAAGAAGAGGATGCCCTAAGCCTACCAATTCAAGGTACATCAATCAGGATCACTTTCAATTACATAAGAAGATGATGCCCTAAGCCTACCAATTCAAGGTATAACATTACATTGAAGAAACCCTTCACAACATATCATCATCATGCACAAGTGTATAATTGAGAATAACCTATTTATAATATCACAATTGCATTGTAGTCATGATCACATTACTTTCATTGAAATCACAAAGCATATACATAAGCATCATGATTATACAACATTCTTCATAATTTTCTCTTCAAGGCCATGAATCACAATTCACCAACACACCTAGAGTTACTACAATATAGGCATGAATAATGACATAATTCCATTAACTAAAGCATTATAAGAATAATTGCTTAACATTCATCATCTACCATTCACCCACATCAAAGTCAGAAATTAGGGTTATGGGGAAATCATGGATTCATGGGGGATTTCATATTAAAACACCATAAAATAGGAATTCAATCTCAATATATGATAATTAAACCATTGAAAATATTTGAGAAAGAATCCATGACCTAGAATGAAAACCCTTAGTTTTGGTGAATTCCAACTTTGAATTTGATGATTTGAGGATTTCATGGATGGAAAGTTAACCATGAATCAAAACTACCATACCTTAATTGAAGATTCCTCACTAAATTGAGTGGAAAAGATGGGTCCTTGAGCCGTAGACCTCCTTCTTCTTCTTCTTCTCCTTGTTGTTGTTCTTCTTCTTCTCCTTCTTCTTCTTCTTCTCCTCCTCCTCCTCCTCCTTCTTCTTCTTCTTCCTCCTCCTTCTTCTTCTTCTTCTTCTTCCTCCTCCTCCTTCTTCTTCTTCTTCTTCTTCTTCTTCTCCAAAGGAGGTTTTAGAGAGAAAAATATTTTGGAGAGGATGAACTATTTTGGGTTTATGGGAATAAAGAAGTAAATGGGTGTTTAATTACTTAAAATCATTTATATGTGTGAAATAAGACAATAAATCATCCCGATACAATAACTAATTAAAAATGAATTTGCAAAATCGACCCTCCTTCGGTATCACATTCCCAGGGACCACAAGAGGATCTCACGAGTCGTGGTCAAGACCACGAGCCGTGGTCCTGCCTGTGGTCCTTGGGGAGTGGCTAAGGCTTGAGGTCTTGGCCTCTAAAATTCGAAGGCATGACCACTAGACATCCCACGTTTTGTGGTCATAACCACTGGTCGTGGTCCCTAGGCAGTAGCTAGGCTTCAAAGCCTTTCCTCCCACAAGCCTAATGGATAATCACGAGCCCCTTCACAAACCGTGGTAAAGACCACTGGTCGTGAAGGTGGTCGTGGTCTTTAGGTAGTGCTTGGCCAAGGTTGGGGCAGCCTTGGCCTTTGGATTAGGCTTTGCCCCTTTGCCTTGGTCCTTGCCCTTGCAACCCTCAATCAAAACTTAGATGGTATTCGAACTATGGGGTCTAACACGTACCTTGACGTTAGCTCTCACGTTTAGGCTCTATTTTAACTTACTAATTTTCTGAGAAATTACATTATCTCCCCCTTGGGAACATTCGTCCTCGAATGAGACTTTAGACCTCTTACGGAATTATAGACACAAGACTAGCAGCCCATCATGCCTGAAACATCATAACAATGCACAAAACAAGGAGGAAACATCAACTCCATATCAATATACTCAATGCAACACAAGGAAGTATGAACTACATCTAACAACCCATCATGCATGAAAACTTCAACATTTCTCATTTCATTGGAGGAATTACCTTCTCCAACTCAAATAATGCTCATCATAACATCATGAAGCCAATTATGCAATTATTCTCAAAAGTACATTTAAGCATGTTCAACAAATTGACTCATGAAGCATATAGGCAACTCATACTCAATGCACATCAACATGAGGAATAAAAATAATAAAAATTCATTCTCTCATTAAACATGAACTCATCAAGAACACACATAACATAAGGAGATCATGGAAACACATAATTCACACATGACTCCAAAACATGAAACAAGCTACAAGGAACTCTTAGTCTCAAGCTTGAATAGGAATAGAAGAAAGTGTTAAGAATATTAGAACTCTCAACAACCTTACCTTCTTAGCATACCATCTCCCCCTTGGGAGTAAACCCATACTAAGGTTAACATCAAAATAACACAAAATAGCATAGGGACCTCAATAAGACATTTGCATCTATAAGGAATAATCAACATACCGGTGCCTTCATCAGGAAGGGCTCCCTTGTCCTCCCTAGACTGGAGTGCATAGAAACGACCATACTTTGGAGGGATAGGAACCGTACCATCAAGAGAAGGTTGCTTAGAATCTCTTCCTTTTGCCGAGAGTGTAGGGCAATCTTTCATTTTATGATCATTCTTTCCACAACCATAACACCCATTTGTACCGGCTAGGCATTTCCCATAATGCTTCTTTCCACAATTGGTGCAAGTAGGTTTAGGAAATGGAGACTCACTACCTTTATCTTGGTTAACCCTAGGAGTGCTTGAAGAATCTTGGTTAGAAGCTCTCTTTTTGAACCTTGGTTCACCTTGCTCATTGGATCTAGCTCTCTTCATCTCCCTATTCTTTTTCTTAAGTTTGGACTCCTCAATTTGTTAAGCATACACCATAAGCCTAGAGATATTCATGAAATCATGGAGTATTGCCGTACGACATTCTTCCTCAACTAAGTTAGACACACCCGTCACAAATCTACTCATCTCATCCCTCGGGTTGACACCAAAGATGGAGCATACTTAGACAATAGGGTAAATATCAAAGAATAATCTTGCAAACTCATGCTACCTTGCCTAAGGTTGATAAATTCTTTCGCCTTAACCCCCCTCTTCTCACGGGGAAAGAACCTATCAAGGAATGCTTTTTGAACACTTCCCAACCTATGGGACCTGCTCCTATAGTCCTATTACTCTTCCATTGAGTGAACCAAACTTGGGCAGTATCCTTCAACTGATAAATGACTAGTTCTGCTTTTTCTATAGAAGTCACCCCCATATAATTAACTACCTTATACACCTCATCCATAAACTCTTGGGATCCTCTCCCACCTTGGAACCAAGAAACACCGGAGGGTTCATCATCACAAAGTCTCTCAACCTAGAAGCCATACTGCTCACATTAGGGTTCATATGAGTCTCAACACCCCCAGTGGCTTGGGCCATCATAGCTTGGGCTTGAGTAGTTACGTCTTGAACCATCATTAGAAGAGCCGACCTAACTTCTTCATCCGAGATAGCTGGAGGGTTAATTGAGACTTGATTGCCTTGAGGAGCTTGATTCTCTTGAGGAGCTTGATTACCTTGAGGAACTCCTTCATTAACATTGCTCTTCTCCATCCTCCTTTCTCTAGCTCTTCGTGTATTCATTTCCTGAAGACACAAAAGACAGATTAAGAGATGGACTTGTAGAGTTAAACTCTATTGCACAACTTAAGAATAATGAAAGAAATGTAGTTTCCTAACATCTTATAGCCTCTCATTCATAAATGTTGCATGCTTCACACTATGAACAAGACTCTACTAGACGTGGCTTGTGAGACATAAATCCTAAAACCATCCCAACATTTGTGCTCTAATACCATGTTTGTCACGACACGAGCCTACACCCCGAACGTGACACGCCGTACAAGACTCTGAAAATCCTCTTAGCATTCATAACATAAGATATAAAAAAATGGTACGAAATTTTAAAACTTTTAATCCATACAATCGAAAACTTTATTTAAAACAGTGGAAGTCTAACTTTGTCTCACATGACCATCTAATACAAATTTGAATCAATAATAGGGTAATAGCCCTTCAACATAGTCCGAAACGTAAAGTGAAAATAAAGGAAACTACTAAAGACACATATGTCCTCGAATCTTGAGGACTCACCATTAGCTTAGAGAATAGCCAATCCAAGCTTCACTCCAAAGAAATCACCGTAAGATCCGTAACCTACACTTTGTAACAATGTAGAAGAAATATGGGTTTGCACAAAGAAGTACTAAGTATGATAGCCATGCAAAAACCATGATTAAAAATGACATTTTGATTGAAAACCATGCATTTGACAAGTTTGAGAATCATCATGTACTTTTAGTAAAAACACATAAGACATAAGCATCTTCATCATATAAGTCATTAGAGCATCATAGAACCATCATAAAGGTAACCCTAAGCTATATTTGTGCAATGTATGAATTGCATCCCATAATACCATTCATACTAAGTACAAATTTGAGGCCATCATAACATACTTACCATTCTTCATTCTCATCTTTAGTCAATAATCATACACAAGAAACATTCACATTTAATAAGTCATGGCAAGGAAAGCAACTCATAATAATAATCCAAGTTAAGCATTCATCTTTACATTAAGCCTTTAAATCAACATTCTCATTAGCATCATTCTGAGCACATTTATTTCATTAGACATTAAGACATTAGAGAAACACACCATAGCCCTTTCAAAGCGTACTCGTGCAATGCATGAATGGCATCACATAATACTACCCACACTTCATAGAACCTCTTGAGTAACCATAGCACGTAACTCACATAATGGGAAAAATCCCTAACCGACATAGACCATGTGAGCTTAACATGAAATCTGGTGTCATGTCCCACACCGAAAATAGTTGGTCTACTTGCCTAAGGTAGAACCGGTAACATTTTAACTTAGGTGGATCCACTAGCTATAACCTATGAGGGCATATAGTTATGGGATAAAGAAGATGTTCATTGAAACCCGGCCTAATATGGGGAAAGCTTCCATCTTACCATATCTATTCGGTGCTAAGCTTACATTCCCATAGAGTAGTTCATTCTCATTAACATTATTACACATGAGACAGTGCCATTGGCCTACCAACCCAAGGTACATTGATTCACACATGAAAGGGTGCCATAAGCCTACTTATTCAAGGTACATTATTAGGATAACTTATTGAATCCTCATGAAAGAGTGCCGTAAGCCTACCGATTCAAAGTTCATCATTGTCATTTATGGAAGGGTAACATTAGCCTACCGATCCAAGACACATCACTAGAATAGTTCATAGACTCATCATGCAAGGATTACCATCAGTAGGTCTCCCAATTCAAGACAAAGCCTAGAATACTTCATTAATCATTTATGAAAGGGATACAACCATTAGGTCTACCGAATCAAAGTTAATTCAATCAAGATACATTAGTTACACAAGAAAAGGATGCCCTAAGCCTACCAATTCAAGGTACATCAATCAAGATCACTTTCAATTACACAAGAAGAGGATGCCATAAGCCTACCAATTCAAAGTATAATATTACATTAAAGAAACCTTCACAACATATCATCATCATGCACAAGTGTATAATTGAGAATAACCTTTCCATAATATCACAATTGCATTGTAGTCATGATCACATTACTTTCATTGAAATAACAAAGCATATACATAAGCATCCTGATTATACAACAATCTTCATAATTTACCCTTCAAGGCCATGAATCACAATTCACCAATACATCTAGAATTACTACAATTTAGGCATGAGTAATGACATAATTCCATTAACTAAATCATTACAAGAACAATTTCATAATATTCGTCATACTACCATTCATCCACATCTAAGTCATAAATTAGGGTTATGGGGAAATCATGGATTCATGGGGGATCTCATCTTAAAACCACCATAAAACAGGAATTCAATCTCAATATATGATAATTAAACCATTGAAAATGTTTTGAGAAAGAATCCATGACCTAGACTGAAAACCCTTAGTTTTGGAGAAATTCCAACTTTGAATTCGAAGATTTGAGGACTTCATGGATGGAAAGTTAACCATGAATCAAAACTACCATACCTTAATTGAAGATTCCTCACTAAATTGAGTGGAAAAGATGAGTCCTTGAACCCTAGACCTTGACTTCTTCTTCTTCTTCAATGGAGGTTTTAGAGATAGAAATATTTTGGAGAGGATGAACTATTTTGGGTTTTTGGGAATAATGAAGTAAATGGGGTTTTTAATTACTTAAAATCATTTATATATGTGAAACAAGACAATATAAATCGACCCCATCCCATTCCCAGGCACCACGAGAGGACCTCACGAGCCGTGGTCAAGAACACGAGCGTGGTCCTGCCCGTGGTCCTTGGGAAGTTTCTAAGGCTTGGGGTCTTGGCCTCTAAAATTTGAAGGCATGACCACAAGACGTCCCACGATCCGTGGTCAAGACCACTGGTCGTGGTGAAGTTCGTGGTCCCTAGGCAGTAGCTAGGCTTCAAAGCCTTGCCTCCCACAAGCCTAAGGGGTCTTCATGAGCCCCTTCACGAACCGTGGTCAAAACCACTGGTCGTGAAGGTGATCGTGGTCTTTGGGCAGTGCTTGGCCAAGGTTGGGGAAGCCTTGGCCTTTAGCGTAGGCTTTGCCCCCTTGCCCTTGCAACCCTCAATCAAACCTCAGATGGTTTTCTAACTACGGGGTCTAACACGTACCTTGACGTTAGCTCTCACGTTTAGGCTCTAGTTTAACCAACTAATTTTCCGAGGCATTACATTATCTCCCTCGTGGCAACATTCATCCTCGAATGACACTTTAGACCCCTTACGGAATTATAGACTCCAGACTAGCAGCCCATCTTGCATGAAACATCATAACAATGCACAAAACAAGGAGGAAACATGAACTCCATATCAATATTCTCAATGCAACACAAGGAAGTAGGAACTACATCTAACAACCCATAATGCATGAAAACTTCAAAATTTCTCATTTCTCAGAGGAATTACCTTCTCCAACTCAAATCATGCTCATCATAACATCATGAAGCGAATTATGCAATTATTCTTAGAAGTACATTTAAGCATGTTCAACAATTCGACTCATGAAACATATAGGAAACTCATACTCAATGCACATCAACATGAGGAATAAAAATCATAAAAACTCATTTTCTCATTAAACATGAATTCATCAAGAACACGCATAACATAAGGAGATCATGGAAACAAATAATTCACACATGACTCAAAAACATGAAAAAGGCTACAAGGAACTCTTGGTCTCAAGCTTGAATAGGAATAGAAGAAAGTGCTAAGGATATCAGAACTCTCAACAACCTTGACTTCTAAGCATACCATCTCCCCCTTGGGAGTAAACCCATACTAAGGTTAACATCAAAATAACACAAAATAGCATAGGGACCTCAATAAGACATTTGCATCTATAAAGAATTATCAACATACTGGTGCCTTCATCCGGAAGGGATCCATTGTCCTCTCTAGAACAGAGTTCATAGAAATGACCATAATTTGAAGGGATAGGAACTGTACTATCAAGAGAAGCTTGCTTAGCATCTCTTCCATTTGCCGAGAGTGTAGGGAAATCTTTCACTTTATGATCATTCTTTCCACAACCATAATGCCCATTTGTACCGGCTAGGCACTTCCCATAATGCTTCTTTCCACAATTGGTTCAAGTAGGTTTAGGAAATGGAGACCTACTATCTTTATCTTGGTTAACCCTAGGAGTGCTTGAAGAATCTTGGTTAGAAGCTCTCTTTTTGAACCTTGGTTGACCTTGCTCATCAAATCTAGCTCTCTTCACCTCCCTATTCTTCTTCTTAAGTTTGGACTCCTCAATTTGTTGAGCATACACCTTAAGCCTAGAGATATTCATGTCATCATGGAACATTGCCGTATGACATTCTTCCTCAACTAAATCGGACACACCCGTCACAAATCTACTCATCTTATCCCTCGGGTTCGACACCAAAGAATGAGCATACTTAGACAATAGGGTAAATATCAAAGAATACTCTTGCACACTCATGATACCTTGCCTAAGGTTGATAAATTCTTCAATCTTAACCTCCCTCTTTTCATGGGGAAATAACCTATCTATGAATGCTTTCTTGAACACTTCCCAATCTATGGGACCCGATCCTACCAGCCTATTACTCTTCCATTGAGTGAACCAAACTTGGGAAACATCCTTCAATTGATAAACGACTGGTTCTACTTTTTCTATATAAGTCACCCCCATAGCATTATCTACCTTATAAACCTCATCCACAAACTCTTGGGATCCTCTCCCACCTTGGAACCAAGAAACACCTGAGGGTTCATCCTCACAAAGTCCCTCAACTTAGAAGCCATAGTGCTCACATTAGGGTTCACATGAGTCTCAACACTCCTAGTGGCTTGGGCCGTCATAGCTTGGGCTTGAGCCATCATTAGAAGAGTTGACATAACTTCTTCATCCGACGTAGCCGGAGGGTTAAGTGGGACTTGATTGCCTTGAAGAGCTTGATTTCCTAGACAAAATCCTTCATTGAAATTGTTCTTCTCCATCCTCCTTGCGTTAGCCCTTCGTGTATTCATTTCCCGATGACACAAAAAATGGATTAAAAGATGGACTTGTAGAGTTAAACTCTATGGCAAGACTTAAGAATAATGAAAGAAGTGTATTTTCCTAACATCTTTTAGCCTCTCATTTATAAATGTGGTGCGCTTCACACTATGAATAAGACTCTACTAGACGTGGCTTGTAAGACATCAATCCTAAAACCATCCCAACATCTTGTGCTCTGATACCATGTTTGTCACGACCTGAGCCAATACCCCAGACGTGACATAGTGTACAAGACTCCGAAAAGCCTCATACAACTCTCATAGCATTCATAACATAATACATAAGAAAAATGGTACGGAATTTTAAAACTTTTAATCCATACAATCGAAAACTTTATTTAAAATAGCAGAAGTCTAACTTTGTCTCACACGACCATTTAATACGACTTTGAATCAATAAAAGGGTCACAACCCTTCAACATAGTCCGAAACGTAAAGTGGCAATAAAGGAAACTATTAAAGACTCATATGTCCTCGAATCTTGAGGACTCACCACTAGCTTAGAGAATAGTCAATCCAAGCTTCACTCCAAAGAAATCACCTTAAGATCCGGAACCTACACTTTGTAAAAATGTAGAAGAAAGATGGGTTAGCACAAATATGTACTAAGCATGATAGCCATGCAAAAACCATGCTTAAAAATGAAATTTTGATTGAAAACCATGCATTTGAATAGTTTGAGAATCATCATGTACTTTTAGTAAAAACACAAAAGACATAAGCATCTTCATCATATAAGTCATTAGAGCATCATAGAACCATCATGAAGGTGAATAGTTTGAGAATCATCATGTACTTTTCGTAAAAAACACATAAGACATAAGCATCTTCATCATATAAGTCATTAGAGCATCATAAAACCATCATGAAGGTAACTCTAAGCTATACTTGTGCAATGTATGAATGACATCCAATAATACCATTCATACTAAGTACCACTTTGAGGCCACCATAACATACTTACCAATCTTCATTCTCATCTTTAGTCAATAATCATACGCAAGAAACATTCACATTTAATAAGTCATGGCAAGGAAAGCAACTCATAATAACAATCCAAGTTAAGCATTCATCTTTACATTATGCCTTTAAATAATCGTTCTCATTAGCATCATTCTGAGCACATTCATTTTATTAGACATTAAGACATTAGAGAAACACACCATAGACCTCTCAAAGCGTACTCGTGCAATACATGAATGACATCCCATACTACCAACCACACTTCATAGAACCTCTTGAGTAACCATAGCACGTAACTCACATGATGGGAAAAATCCCTAACCGACATAGACCATGTGAGTTTAACATGGAATCCGGTGTCATGTCCCATACCGAAAAGAGTTGGTCTACTTGCCTAAGGTAGAACCAGTAACATTTTAGCTTAGGTGGATCCACTAGCTATAACCTATGAGGGCACATAGTTATGGGATAAGGAGGTTGTTCATTGAAACCCGACCTACATTGGGAGAGCTTCCATCTTACTATATCCGCTCGGTGTTAAGCTTACTTTCCCATAGATTAGTTCATTCTCATTAACATTATTACACATGAGAAAGTGCCATTGGCCTACCTACCCAATGTACATTGATTCACACATGACAGGGTGCATAAGCCTACCGATTCAAGGTACATTATTATGATAGCTCATTGAATCCTCATGAAAGGGTTCCATAAGCCTACCAATTCAAGGTTCATCATTGTCATTTATGGAAGGGTACCATTAGCCTACCGATCCAAGACACATCATTAGAATAGTTCATAGACTAATCATACAAGGGCTACCACCATTAGGTCTACCGATTCAAGACAAAGTCTAGAATACTTCATTAATCATTTATGAAAGGGCTACCACCATTAGGTTTTCTGATTCAAAGTTCATTAAGTCAAGATACATTAGTTACACAAGAAGAGGATGCCCTAAGCCTATCAATTCAAGGTACATCAATCAAGATTACTTTCATTACATAAGAAGATGATTCCCTAAGCCTACCAATTCAAGGCATCACATTACATTGAAGAAACTCTTCACAACATATTATCATCATACAAAAGTGTATAATTTAGAATAACCTTTCCATAATATCACAATTTCATTGTAGTCATGATCACATTACTTTCATTGAAATCACAAAGCATATAAATAAACATCATGATTATACAACACTCTTCATAATTTACCCTTCAAGGCCATGAATCACAATTCACCAAGACACCTATAATTAATACAATTTAGGCATGAATAATGAAATAATTCCATTAACTAAAGCATTACAAGAATAATTGCATAACATTCATCATAATTCACCCACATCAAAGTCATAAATTAGAGTTATGGGGAAATCATGGATTCATGGGGGATTTCATCTTAAAACCACCATAAAACAGAAATTAAATCTCAATATATGATAATTAAATCATTGAAAACATTTTGAGAAAGAATCCATGACCTAGAATGAAAACCCTTAGTTTTGGAGAAATTCCAACTTTGAATTTGAAGATTTGAGGACTTCATGGATGGAAAGTTAACCATGAATCAAAACTACCATACCTTAATTGTAGATTCCTCACTAAATTTAGTGGAAAATATGAGTCCTTGATCCCTAGACCTTGACTTCTTCTTCTTTTTCTTCATCTTCTTCTTCTTATTCAATTGAGGTTTTAAAGAGAGAAATATTTTGGAGAGGATGAACTATTTTGGGAATAATGAAGTAAATGGGGTGTTTAATGACTTAAAATAATTTATATATGTGAAATAAGACAATATAAATCGACCCCATACAAAAACTAATTAAAAAGGAATTTACAAAAACGACCCTTTTTAGGCAGCCCACTCCTAGGCACCACGAGAGAACCTCACGAGCCGTGGTCAAGACCATGAGCCATGGTCTTGCCCGTGGTACTTGGGGAGTGGCTAAGGCTTGGGGTATTGGCCTCTAAAATTTGAACGCATGACCACGAGACCTCCCACGATCCGTGGTCAAGACCACTGGTAGTCACTACTAAAAAATTGCTAAAAAGCGACGGAAGAAAAAGCGACGGACAGCGTCGCTCCAAAAAAGCGACGGACTAAGAGATGCCGTCCGTCGCTTTTTAATTAAAATAATAATTTTTAAAATTATTTTACAAAAAGCGACGGACTGCATCTCTTAGTCCGTCGCTTTTTATTAAAAATAATTATTTACAAATTAAATAATAACCACGCTGTCCGTCGTTTAAATTTATTTTATTTTATTAATTAATTTTTTAAAAAAGCGACGGTCGGCATCTCTTAGTCCGTCGCTTTTTGGTCAAAATATCTAGTCAAACATTTTTAAAAAGCGACGGACAGCGTCTCTTAGTCCGTCGCTTTTTAATTAATTTTTTTTTTAAATTTTTTTGTTAAAAGCGACGGACGGCATCGCTTAGTCCGTCGCTTTTTTTGGGTATTTTTTGTTAATTAATTATTTTCTATAGATAGTGACGCAGTCCGTCGGTTTTTATTAAAAATAATTATTTATTATTTTAAAAAAAGTGACGCCGTCCGTCGCTTTTTATTAATTTTAATTGTTTAATTATTTTTTAAATTAGCGACGGACAACATCTTTATGTCCGTCGCTTCTTGGTCAAAATATCTGGTCAAATATTTTAAGAAAACGACAGACAATGTCTCTTAGTCTGTCGCTTTTTGGTCAAAATGTTGGCCAAACATTTTTTTTAAAAAAGCGACGGACATAGAGACGTTGTCCGTCGCTTTTTTAAAAATATATGCACTAGCAGACGCGATTTTCTCCATTTCTCCATATAAAAAAAACAAAATTGAGAAATATTTTGATTTAATTTTATTTAAATCATCTTCCGGATAATGGTTTTGTGTAAAATAAAAATAAAATAAAATTATAATACCGACTTTCAGATGTCAGTAAAATTAAATAGTATGTAATAAATTAATATTTTCAATTAACTTTAAATAAATCGTTCTCCGAATGAAGGTTTTATATAAGTTAAAAAATAATTTAGTATAAAATACCGACCTCCCGATGTCAATATTATTTAATTAACATGATTACTTTTTATTTATCTTAAAATTTAATGTGATACCGACCTCATGAGGTCGGTATTTTTTATTATATCTAATTACTTTTAATAAAAGTGACATCCGGAGGTCGGTATGTTTAAAATATTTCTATTAATCATAATTTTGCTATTGTGCATAATATTAAATTTTCATTTTACACCTACGATTAATTGTTCAAAAAGTGTAACAATTTTGTATAGTTTTACAAATAAAATGTTAGAATTCGTGAAATAAATAAAAAAAATATCTATAATCCATATTTAGAGTATGAAACTACGTTGATATGAATTAGGAGATAATTATACTTATATTTATAGAGTAATGTACAAATCCTATCAGTCCGTCGTCTAATCATAAACTTAATATCTCATGTCATGATGTAGTAGAGGTGAAGAGCTAACATATAATTCATTCTAGTATGAAATGCGAGATAGTATTATTATATACGTTCGATCTTGAATGGATTTCAAGTGTAGTGATCACCTCCTAATTATGATGACATGTAAAGGATACTTCATCGGAGTATGAAATACGTTGATTAATTATATATATATATATATATATATATATATATATATATATTCCTCGAGTAGTTTAACAAATCAAGTCTTATATACTAGTGGTTCAGATATGAAATACATTATCAATTAAAGAAATATCGATGATCAATTAAAGGAGATTTATATATTAAATTTGATATTGATAAACTTTTGTTGATCAATAAAATTAAATTTATATAATTAGAAGGTATATAATTTAAATTTATAAAATTAACTTGATCGATATATATATATATATATATATATATATATATATATATATATATATATATAATTTAACTACACATCAACAAAAGTTTAATTTAATAAATTTAATTTATCGATCAAGTTAATTTTATAAATTTAAATTATATACCTTCTAATTATATATATGGCCAAACACATATACAACCCCTCTAACTTGTCCACATTTTTCATTTTGGTACTTTATCTTAGCCTTGTTCCATTTTAACCCTTGAACTCCATTTTTTATGTTCCATTTTAACACGAAATACTATTTTTATGATTTATTTATTTTTATATAAATTCTTCAATTGCAACTTCTTATTTTAAATCGACATGTGTCATTTAATTTTAGTTAAAAAATTAAAAATTAACAAAAAATAATTCTTTTTAAAAAATAATAATTTCTTTTTAAGAGTGTTATGTATTTTTGTGTGAAAAATAACCGACGAAATTGTGTTGATTTTCTTTCTTTAAAATCACTGACAACCTTATAACAAAGTCAGTCGAGTTGTAACATTGTTTAGTAGTGTTATTAGCAATGAACAAGAGTCTTTTTTTAGTAGTGTTATTAACTAAGTCAATCGAGTCTTTTTGAAGATGGGTTTTATTATTCGTATTGATTTATATTAAAAATTAAAAGTGAGTATTTGCATTAAATTTAGATAGCCTAGATGATAAGAAAAAATAAATAAGTAGTGTTATTTAATTTGATTGAATGTTTAAGAAAGAAAATCAAAGAACTTTCATCAATTTATTTTCATGCAAAAATACAGAGAAATATCAAAAAATAATATTATTATTTGAAAATTTTTATGTTCGTTCGCAAATGTTTAATTTTTTTAATTAACAGGCACACGTCTATATGCGTTTGGTATATATATAAATGTATGTATGCATGTATGTATGTATGTATATGTAATTTTAATTAATAAAATCAACCTCAAAAGGTGAGTTTATATTAAAATAAATTAATAAATACCGACCTAAAGAGGTCGGTATATTTAAATAATTATTTTATTTAGATAATATCGACTTCACGATGTCGGTATGTTGACACCCAATTTTGACAGACCTATAACCCTTTCGGAAGTGCTATTTGGTTAAATACGTGTTTTTTTTAAAATATTCCGAGTTTAAATTTTTAATCGATTTTGTCTAAAAATTATATATTTTAGTTTGCATGCTTTATAAAATTATCGTAAATATTTTTAAAATTATAAGTAAAAGTCGGAATAATTATTTTATTCAAATGTTTTAAAATTTAAGTGATTTTTATTATATAAAATGTTATAATATTTGTAGTATTTTAATTGGATAGCATTTCTTTAATTTTTCTCGAAATCATTTAATTTTTAGCCCATTCTAATCTAATTCCTTTCAATTTTAGCTTTTCCCTTATTCAATTCATTGCAATTTTAGCCACCTCAATCCAATTTCGTTTTTCAATTATAGCCTCTTATATCAATTTTAGTTGCAATTTTAGCCATCCATTCATTGAAATTATAACCCTTTTGTCCAAATTTTGAAACATTAGTTTAAATCTTAACCGTCCATCCTTTAAGTGAATCCTAGATCAAATCCTAGCCATTCATCTTAACTAATCCAATGGCTCAAATTAAATCTACTAACCTTCCTATTTTTGATCTAAAAGAAGACCAAACCCTCTAATCCCTCTAATCTCTTCTCTCAAGCAACCCTAGCTCCTCCTAGCTCCCGTCACCCTCCCACCGCCGCCCTCCTCCCGCCGGCCTCCCCCCGCCGCCCGCCTCCCGCCGCCCTCCTCTTCTCATCTCTTCTCTCCTTCCCTCCCGTCTCTTCTCACTGGCGAGACAAATCAGCCTATCGATCTCTCGTCTCTCCAATCAACATCAACAGCCGGCGAGGAGAGGAACATGTCCGGCCAACTGACCCCGACGTGGATCCCCTGCCCTTCTCCTTTAATTGAAGGTTAGAGTTTCATAATATCATTTTAAATTTCTTTCAATGTGAGTATTGAATTTGTTAGTTAGTGTATTGAGTGTGTTTGGTATGAATCAAAGTATTTCTACAATAAACTACTTAATTCAAATGTAGCCATAAAACGACTTGCTTAATTTATGGAAATTTTATTTTGTAGTTCAAATATGCATTTAATTAGTGTGTCTTTCACTTCACTAATTAATATGGCCCTATCTACGTTATTGGCTTCCACATTTTCTACTCATTCAAATTTTGAATGTATATTTATTAAGGAAAGTATACACAGTGAGGTGACTACTATATAATTATTATTAGGGGTTTTTGATGGTTTGTTTGAATTAGGGATTATTTGATTGTTAGTTTGTGTTTGTTGATTGTGAAATGAAAATTTTAATGTTGGGGTTTGTTTGAATTAGGTTGTCTTAGGATTTGTTTGAAATTTGGTATTTCTTGAGTTAATTAGTTCGATTTTGAAATTGTAAGATTAGATTGAATTAGGGTATTTAAGGAGTTGTTTGAATTTAGGATTTTAGCACTAGTTAGATTTTGGGATTTTAGGACTAGTTTGAATTTGTGATTTCAAGACTAGTTTGAATTTTGAATTTAGGACTAGTTTGAATTATTATTGAAGTTGAACTTAGAATTTGAACATGGACTTGAACTTGAACTTAGAATTTGAAGTTAAACTTAGAACTTGAACTTGAACTTAGAATTTGAACTTGAAATTAGAACTTGATGTTGAAATTTGAACTTGAACTTGAACTTAGAATTAGAACTTGAACTTGAACTTAGAATTAGAACTTGAACTTGAACTTGAACTTAGAAATTGAACTTGAAATTAGAACTTGAAATTTGAATATTGAATTTGCTAATTAGTGTATTAAATTAGAACTTGAACTTGAACTTGAACTTAGAATTTGAAGTTAAACTTAGAACTTGAACTTGAACTAGAACTTGAACTTAAACTTAGTTATTGAAATTGAACTTAGAATTTGAACATGAACTTGAAATTAGAACTTGAACTTAGAATTAGAACTTGAACTTAGAACTTGAACTTAGAACTTGAACTTGAAATTTGAATATTGAATTTGCTAATTAGTGTATTAAATTAGAACTTGAACTTGAACTTAGAATTTGAAGTTAAACTTAGAACTTGAACTTGAACTAGAACTTGAACTTAAACTTAGTTATTGAAATTGAACTTAGAATTTGAACATGAACTTGAAATTAGAACTTGAACTTAGAATTAGAACTTGAACTTGAAATTATAAATTGAACTTGAACTTAGAACTTGAACTTGAAATTAGAATTTGAACTTGAACTTAGAACTTGAACTTAGATTTTGACTTGAACTTGAACTTAGAATTTGAAGTTAAACTTAGAAATTGATGTTGAAATTTGAACTTGAACTTGAACTTAAACTTAGAATTGAACTTGAACTTGAACTTAGAATTAGAACTTGAACTTGAACTTAGAAATTGAACTTGAACTTAGAACTTGAAATTTGAATATTGAATTTGTTAATTAGTGTATTGAATTAGAACTTGAACTTGAACTTAGAATTTGAAGTTAAACTTAGAACTTGAACTTGAACTAGAACTTGAACTTAACTTAAACTTAGTTATTGAAGTTGAACTTAGAATTTGAACATGAATTTGAAATTAGAACTTGAACTTAGAATTAGAACTTGAACTTGAAAGTATAAATTGAACTTGAACTTAGAACTTGAAATTAGAACTTGAACTTAGATTTTGACTTGAGCTTAGAACTTGAACTTGAAATTGAACTTGAACTTAGAACTTGAACTTGAAATTGAACTTGAACTAAGAACTTGAAATTAGAACTTGAACTTAGATTTTGACTTTAACTTAGAAATTGAACTTGAACTTAGAACTTGAAATTAGAAATTGAATTTAGATTTTGACTTGAACTTAGAACTTGAACTTAAAATTGAACTTCAACTTAGAACTTGAAATTAGAACTTGAATTTAGATTTTGACTTGAACTTAGAACTTGAACTTAAAATTGAACTTGAACTTAGAACTTGAACTTAGATTTTGACTTGAACTTAGAAATTGAACTTGAACTTAGAACTTGAACTTGAACTAGAACTTGAACTTAAACTTAAACTTAGTTATTGAAGTTGAACTTAGAATTTGAACATGAACTTGCATTAGAACTTGAACTTAGAATTAGAACTTGAACTTGAACTTAGAACTTGAAATTTGAGTATTGAATTTGTTAATTTGTGTATTGAATTAGAACTTGAACTTGAACTTAAAATTTGAAACTTAGAACTTGAACATGAACTAGAACTTGAACTTAAACTTAGTTATTGAAGTTGAACTTAGAATTTGAACATGAACTTGAAATTAGAACTTGAACTTAGAATTAAAACTTGAACTTGAAATTATAAATTGAACTTGAACTTAGAACTTGAAATTAGAACTTGAACTTAGAATTAGAACTTGAACTTGAAATTAGAACTTGAACTTAGAATTAGAACTTGAACTTGAAATTAGAATTTGAACTTGAAATTAGAACTTGAACTTAGAATTAGCACTTGAACTTAGAATTAGCACTTGAACTTGAAATTTAACTAATTTTAGAACTTTTCGTGCTAGGCAACTGAGGAAGCTCAACATCTAACAAAGTTGATACAAGACTATATTGCTTCTTTCATCAAAGTAGAAAATAAGGTTGGTGCTTCTAAATGTCTAAAGTTCAAGTACAATTGTTTTCAATAATGTGTTTGTGTCCATCTAGTATTGATATTTAGCTTTAATTTTATGATAATATTTTTGTGTCCATCTAGTGTTGACACTTAGCTTTAAATTTAGAAATAATATATTTGATAAGCATGAGTACCAACACTAGTTGATCCTATTGATGGCAAAATTGATTTTCTTGCAAGATCGATTTGTGTCCATCTAATGTTGACACTTAGCTTTAAATTTAAAAATAATATATTTGTTAAGCATGAGTACCAACACTAGTTGATCCTATTGATGACAAAATTGATTTTCTTGCAAGATCGATTTGTGTCCATCTAGTGTTGACACTTAGCTTTAAATTTAAAAATAATATATTTGTTAAGCATGAGTACCAACACTAGTTGATCCTATTGATGACAAAATTGATTTTCTTGCAAGATCGATTTGTGTCCATCTAGTGTTGACACTTAGCTTTAAATTTGGAAATAATATATTTGTTAAGCATGAGTACCAACACTAGTTGATCCTATTGATGACAAAATTGATTTTCTTGCAAGATCGATTTGTGTCCATCTAGTGTTGACACTTAGCTTTAAATTTAGAAATAATATATTTGTTAAGCATGAGTACCAACACTAGTTGATCCTATTAATGACAAAATTGATTTTCTTGCAAGATCGATTTGTGTCCATCTAGTGTTGACACTTAGCTTTAAATTTAGAAATAATATATTTGTTAAGCATGAGTACCAACACTAGTTGATCCTATTGATGACAAAATTGATTTTCTTGCAAGATCGATTTGTGTCCATCTAGTGTTGACACTTAGATTTAAATTTAGAAATAAGTTTAATTAAAAATTGTGGTTTTGTTGATGGATTTAGTGTTGTATTAAGTCAAAACTAAACTAGTTAAAGAGTTAAAGTTGTTTAAATAAGTTAAATTAAATAATGTGGTTTAGTTGGTGGGTTTAGTGTTGTATTAAGTCAAAACTAAACTAGTTAAAGAGTTAAAGTTGTTTAAATAAGTTAAATTAATTAATGTGGTTTAGTTGGTGGATTTAGTGTTGTATTAAGTCAAAACTAAACTAGTTAAAGAGTTAAAGTTGTTTAAATAAGTTAAATTAATTAATGTGGTTTAGTTGGTGGATTTAGTGTTGTATTAAGTCAAAACTAAACTAGTTAAAGAGTTAAAGTTGTTTAAATAAGTTAAATTAATTAATGTGGTTTGGTTGGTGGATTTAGTGTTGTATTAAGTCAAAACTAAACTAGTTAAAGAGTTAAAGTTGTTTAAATAAGTTAAATTAAATAATGTGGTTTAGTTGGTGGATTTAGTGTTGTATTAAGTCAAAACTAAACTAGTTAAAGAGTTAAAGTTGTTTAAATAAGTTAAATTATTTAATGTGGTTTAGTTGGTGGATTTAGTGTTGTATTAAGTCAAAACTAAACTAGTTAAAGAGTTAAAGTTGTTTAAATAAGTTAAATTAATTAATGTGGTTTAGTTGGTGGATTTAGTGTTGTATTAAGTCAAAACTGAACTAGTTAAAGAGTTAAAGTTGTTTAAATAAGTTAAATTATTTAATGTGGTTTAGTTGGTGGATTTAGTGTTGTATTAAGTCAAAACTAAACTAGTTAAAGAGTTAAAGTTGTTTAAATAAGTTAAATTAATTAATGTGGTTTAGTTGGTGGATTTAGTGTTGTATTAAGTCAAAACTAAACTAGTTAAAGAGTTAAAGTTGTTTAAATAAGTTAAATTAAATAATGTGGTTTAGTTGGTGGATTTAGTGTTGTATTAAGTCAAAACTAAACTAGTTAAAGAGTTAAAGTTGTTTAAATAAGTTAAATTAATTAATGTGGTTTAGTTGGTGGATTTAGTGTTGTATTAAGTCAAAACTAAACTAGTTAAAGTTGTTAAGTTGTTTAAATAAGTTAAATTAATTAATGTGGTTTAGTCAATACTAAACTAGTTTTAGGACTACTACTAGTAAAATTATTATTAAATTTTATTTATAATATAATTGAATATCTATATTTTTGTAGATGGATCATCGTTTGTGGATGTATAATATGCATTATGAAACTGGTGCTGGTTTGAAACCTGAGTTTATTGACGGTGTTAGAAATTTTATTGAACATACAATGACACTTGAAGTTATTTAATATGAAAAATATATATCAATAGTGAATATATTTATGATATGTATATATATTGATGTCAATATTTATATTTAATATGCAGAATGACTTTCATAAGTACGTCGCTGAGAATCTAGATAGTTCGGTTCAATTGACACCTAAACTGTCCACTTAGATTTGGAAAGAAAAAGTGGTAGGGGGGACACACAAGGGTAGATGCTATGGTCTAGGCTCTCGCAACGATGTTAGACGCCTTCAGTCAGGCTTAGAAGGTATTGGATCGTCACGTCAAGCTGAGGCACTTGACGGTGTTCAGATTGCTGCTATGTCGGATCAAATAACTAAACTTACAGCGGCACTAGCAGAGTCGGAGCGGAAAAGAGTAGCTGAACAACAAAGCATGAGTGAGACCGTTTAGCAAATCAAAGAACAAGTGATGAACCTCGCTCGTCGACCTACTACTTCGGCTCCTGATGACACCGACGACGAGAGTGATGAGGATGATTATGTAGATCTCACTCCCTAGTTTAGATCTCTAGACATTTATGAACTTTTTGAATTTTTAAACGAATTTTAAAAGACTTTATAAGTCTTTAATTTATGATTTAAATACTTTTGAATGTTATTTTAAGTTTGTTATTTTATGTTTTGTTTAGACTGTTTATAATTGTGTGTGTTTGATTGAGCTGAATAGTGTAGAATTGAATTGAATTGAATTTGCAGGTGGGCAGCAGAAGCTGAGAATTGCTACTGTCAAAAATATTGCAGAAAAAGCGACGGACAGCGTGGTTTAGTCCGTCGCTTTTTTGAGTTTTAAGTTTTTTAAAAACCCAGAAAATCGACGGACAGCGTGGATTTTTCCGTCGCTTTTTTGGGTTTTTAAAAATAAAATTTCCTGAAAAGCGACGGACAGTGTCCTTTTATCCGTCGCTTTTCTGGGATTTTCAAAAAATAAATTTTCATAAAAGCGACGGACTGCGTCGCCCTTTAGAAATTTAAAAAAAATGAAAATTAAAATAAAGCGACGGACTCCGCCGCATTTTTTAAAAAATTCAAAAAAAAAAATAGTCGAAAATCGACGCAGTCCGTCGCTAAAAGAGACGCAGTCCGTCTCTAAAAGCGACGCAATCCGTCTCTAAAAGCGACGCAGTCCATCGCTTCTTTAGCGACGCAGTCCGTCGCTTTTTGAAAAACGACGCAGTCCGTCGCTTTTTAAAAAGCGACGACCTAAAAAGCGACGGAAGTGACTGCGTCGCTTTTCCGTCAATTTTGACCAAAAATGCGACGCAGTCCGTCGCTTTTGGCCGTCGTTTTTTGACAATTTTTTAGTAGTGAGTGGTAAAGGTCGTGGTCCCTAGGCAGTAGCTAGGTTTCAAAGCCTTGCCTCCCACAAACCTAAGGGGCCTTCACTAGCTCCTTCACGAACCGTGGTCAAGACCATTGGTCGTAAAGGTGGTCGTGGTCTTTAGGCAGTGCTTGGCCAAGGTTTGGGGCAGCCTTCGCCTTTGGCTTAGGCTTTGCCCCTTTGCCTTGGCTCTTGCCCTTGCAACCCTCAATCAAACCTTAGATGGTCTTCTAAATACGGGGTCTAATACGTACCTTGATGTTAGCTCTCACGTTTAGGCTCTAGTTTAACCTATGAATTTTCCGAGGCGTTACATAGACTCATTTGGAATATACCGGCGTAGCATCGATACTTGAAAAACCGGGTGTATAGGTGAAAATGCAGGAGGTAGGACTAACTCATAGGCAACATCACCAACCCTCCTCAAGATCTCAAAAGGCCCAATATATCTGGGGCTAAGCTTGCCCCGCCTGCCAAACCTAATCATGCCCTTTAAGTGCGACACCCACAAGAACACCCGGTCACCAACACCAAAACACAAAGGATGACTCCTGCAGTAAGCATAACTCTAGTGCCTGCTCTGAGTTGTCCTCAGCCTATACTGGATCACCCGAACTTTCGCCAAAGCCTCCTGGAGTAAATCTGTACTGTACGGCCTAGGCTCTGAGGACTCAAACCAACCAACTGGAGTGCGGTAACGCCTACCATATAGGGATTTAAACGGGTCCATCTGAATGCCCGAGTGGTAGCTGTTGCTGTACGCAAACTCCGCCAAGGGAAAAAACTGATCCCACTGATCCCCAAACTCCAACACATAAGCCCGCAACATGTCCTCCAGGACCTGAATAGTGCCCTCCGACTGGCCATCGGTCTGTGGGTGGAAAGTAGTGCTGAGATCAACCCTGGTCCCCAACTCTCTCTGAAATGCTCTCCAGTAACTAGATGTAAATGGAGACCCTCGATCTGATATGATGGACACCGGCACACCATGAAGACAGACTATCTTCTGAATATAAACACGGGCAACCGCTTTGCATTGAATGTAGATCGAACTGGGAGGAAGTGAGCGGACTTGGTCAATCGATTAACAATGACCCAAATACTATCAATGCCCCTGGGAGTCCAAGGAAATCCCATCACGAAGTCCATAGTGATACGCTCTCATTTCCACTCGGGAATGTGTAATCTCTAAAATTCCCCACCAGGCCTCTAATGCTTGGCCTTCACATGCTGGCAACTAAGGCAATGAGACACATACTCAACAATATCTCTCCTCATGCCGTCCCACCAGTAATGCTGCCTCAAGTCTCGATACATTTTTGTTGTGCCCAAATGAATAGGGTATTTGGAATCATGGGCCTCGTGAAGAATCAACTGAATCAAGCTTGCAACTCTAGGAACACACAAACGACCGTCAAACCGGAGAACCCCATCTGAGCCTATAGTAGCCTGGCCACCATCACCCTATAACACCCAGTCTCTAAAGGCTGCCAATGACTCATCCTCGTACTGTCTGGCACGGATCCGATCAAATAGTGAAGATTGAGCCCCGATAAAGGCCAATACTCACCTAGAGTCTAAAATATCTAATTTGATCATCTTGTTAGCTAGAGATTGAATGTCTAAAGCCAGGGGCCGCTCCATGGTAGGCAAGTAAGCCAAGATACCCATACTTCCTGCCTTCCGGCTCAAGGCATCCACTACTACATTCGCCTTGCCCGGATGGTAGAGAATAGAGAGGTCATAGTCTACTAGAAGCTCAATCCAGTGCCGCTGCCTTGAATTAAGATCCCTCTGACTCATAATGTACTGTAGATTGCGGTGGTCGGTGTAAAAATCACAGTGAACCCCATATAGGTAGTGCCTCCAAAGCTTGAGTGCGAATACTACCGTCACCAACTCTTGATCATGAGTGGGGTAGTTGCGCTCGTGTACTCTCAACTGTCGGGAGGCATAAGCAATAACCTAGCCTCGCTGCATCAAAACACACCCTAGACCAACACCATAAGCATAAAAATATGCAGTAAAGCCCTTGCCCTCAACTGGAAGAATCATGATAGGAGCAGTAGTAAGCAACTCGTTGAGCCTCCGGAAGCTCAACTCACACTCCTCAGACCACACAAATGGAACACCCTGGCGAGTCAATCGAGTCAAAGGTGCAACAATAGTTGAGAAACCCTCAACAAAATGCCTGTAGTATCCAGCAAGTCCAACGAAGCTCCTAACCTCAATCACAGAATTGGGCCTAGCCCAACCATAAATGGCCTCAATCTTCGTCGGATCCACCATAATACCATCCTTGGACACTACGTGCCCCAGAAATGTCACAGACTCCAACAAAAACTGACACTTTGAGAACTTGGCATAAAACCGCTGATCTCTAAAAATCTGGAGCACAATTCTCAGATGCTGCACATGCTCTTCTCTGCTCCGCGAGTATACAAGAATATCATCGATGAAAACTATAAATGAGGAGTCTAGATAGGGACTGAATACACGGGTCATCAAATCCATGAAGGCAGCAGGGGCATTAGTCAGCCCAAAGGACATCACTAGGAACTCATAATGGCCATAACAAGTCCTAAATGCGGTCTTAGGGATATCTACTGCCTTAATCCCCAACTGATGGTACCCGAACCTCAAGTCGATCTTAGAAAATACAACAGTGCCCTTGAGCTGATCAAACAAGTCATCAATGTGAGGCAGGGCGTAACGGTTCTTCATCGTCACCTTGTTTAGTTGCCTACAATCGATGCACATCCTTATAGACCTGTCTTTATTCTTAACAAATAGAACGAGGGCACCCCAAGGAGATACACTGGGCCGAATAAATCCCTGATCCAGGAGACCCTAAAGCTGAATACTGAGCTCTTTAAGCTCTGCGGCGGCTATCCGATAGAGTGGGATAGAAATGGGCTTAGTGCCCAACTCCAAGTCTATAGCAAAGTCGATATCTCTCTTCGGGGGTAGGCCAAGCAAGTCAGTAGGGAATACGTCTGGAAACTCACAAATTATCAGAACTAAGCTAATGGAGGGGGCCTCGCTAGATATATCACGTATATAAGTGAAATATGCTAAGTACCCACAGCTACTAACCTCCGGGGTCAAACATAAGAGATAATCCCAACAAGTGTGCGACTTAAAGACCCATGCCATACCACCAAGGGTATGCCATGCATGTCTAAGGTAACAGTCTTGGCATAACAGTCCAAAACTGCATGATGTAGGGCTAACCAATCCATGCCCAGGATGGTGTCGAAATCAATCATATCAAGCAGAATGAGGTCCGCCCGGGTATCCTACCCATGTAGAGTCACCACACAAGATCTAAACACCTGATCCACCTCTAAAGAATCTCCTACCGGAGTCGAGACATGCAACGGTGCTGCTAGAGGCTCATGACTCACACCCAATTGGGATGCAAAATATATAGATACATAGGAATAAGTGGAACCCGGATCAAATAAAATTGAAGTTGACTGCTGGCATAAAGAAATCATACATGTGATAACATCATCCGATGCCTCGGCCTCGTCCCTTGCCGGTGCATCATAGAAATGACCCTGATGGCCTCCCCCTCTGGCATCACCTCTCCAACAAACTTAAGGCGTGCAACCATTCATGGCAGGAAGTCAAAAACTCGTGGGCATCCTCTCCAACTGCCTCTGAGAACCTCGGTGGTGCCAATCTGAGGAAATATTTGAGCATCTTATACTCCTGGAATGGTATAACACCTCCTACAACATCTGGCTGGGCAGCAGGAGGCACTGGGTTGGGTGCCCTCCTGGAACGGGAGCTATAGGCTGCTTCTGATGTACTGGGGGAACTAGACCTGGCTGCTCCTCCTGTACTGGTGGAATTGGAGCTGGTTGCTCCTGTTGTATTGGTGGAACTGAAGCTGGTGCCAGGACCTGTTGTACACCCCCAAAAGCTAAAAGTAGCTGCCTGAAGAGCAGGAGTCATGACCAGTGCGGCTAGCGGCTAGGCTAAACCTGGATCCTCTGACTAAGGGGGAATAGGGGCATCCTGAGGTTCTTCTACCGGGTCTGGAGCTATATCTCTGTCCGAGGCTGGTGCTGGACCCCTACGCCTACCCCTACTCCGTGGTCGGCCTCTAGGCCTAGACGGGGCTCTATCTGTCGCATTAGGTGGATCGTTACCACCGGGGGCACCACATCTATGAGCCATCCCTGCGAAAGAGTGAAACAAGTGAGATTCCATGAAACCAATGAAACACGCACTGCACGAGATGATACAAAATAAAGAATGTTCCTAATGACATCATGTAGCCTCCCAAAGATAAGTCACGGATGTCTCCGCTGGACTCTACTAGATGCTAGCTCTGTACAAGTGAGACCAACGAATAACCTGACTCTAATACCAACTTTTCACGACCTGATTCGTCGAGTCGTGATGGCACCTACTATATCTCACCAGTAGATAAGCCAACCCGAAACCCAAAGCAACTAGTAGTGGTAAAAGGGTAGAAACCAAGTGGCAGAAATAATAACAACAAAAAGGAATAAGGCAAGCCAAAAGAATACATACATAAGAACTAAATCTCTCCCAGAACCTAGAAGTCACAAGTACAGAGTCATACTAAGAATACAAGTCCCAAAATTGAACCAAAATACAAAAATATACGCAACTACAAAAGGACATGTCTCAAGTACAAAAGATGAGCCACAAAATATATGTACAGAAGGAGACGACGATGATCAGGACGCTGTGCTCACCCTCGCCTCCGGATGCTTGCTGCTACTGGCTCGAATGGCGACGCTAATGACTGGTGCTCGGTCCTGCATCACAAAAATAGATGCAGATTATAGTATGATTACCAGTGAAAAAGTACCCAGTGGGCATCATAGGCCGACTGAGTAAGAAAGGTAAAATCAATGGGAAATGCTAGAATAAAACACAGACAGAGGTCACGAACAAGAAAAGTAAAGGTATGCACACGAGTGTAAGGCAAACAAACCTAAGGTGACTACTCCAACTGGCTCCCCATAAGCCTAGGAGGTACACTCATGCGTAGATTGAAGTAAAAACCCGAACGGACCCTATATGCCCGACAGGTACACATAGAAGCTAAACTAAGACTAGAGGAGATTTGTAAACCTGAAGTATTACAGAAATTTCAGTATTCCCGAGCTATGAAAGAAAGGAACACAGAGCTTGGACCTTGAACCGCGGGTGAGTCTGCCTATAGTAGATACGTCGATAGAGCCGAAATCTGTAAGAGATAGCATAGAGCCTGAACTTCGAACCGCGGATGTCGACTATCGTAGACAAAGTGATATAACCCAGGGGGGTACTCTGTATGTCGACTACATTATAGGAGGGTAAATAAGCAGCAGGAGGAAGACAGAGCCCGAACCTCGAACTACGGGTGAAACCTCTTGTTAAGTTACCACAACAGCGTAGAGCTTCCAAATAAGCCATCCAAGGATTCCCGCATCTAAAAGCCATGGGCAACTCTTCGTAACCATCTTCTATATCTTCTAACCATCTCACGGTGACAAGAGAACCAAACTGAAGCCGTATGTATCACCGAACGAGCCCGTAGGGCGGCCGAAAATGTAGAAAGTTAGGATCATATGGGAATTATGGATGTTAAGGCCCCACAACTGAGTCACTGCCTAGCTAAGGCTCATCTCTATCAGAACCCTTCCGATCGGCCTCATATCATTGCCACGCTGTGAAAAACAGAATCATAACGTCGTTACTGTCGTTTGGACACTAAATCGCATGAAACAGAGGCGGACCAATTTCGGGGTCAAAAATGGGGAAAGAAGGACCCACACTGAAAATTTTGGAATTAACCCTAAAAATAGATTCTAAACGGATCCCCGAACTTGTGCTTCAAATTGAAACACAATTCGGGGCTCGGAACAATCCCAACACGAACATGCAACGAAAATCCCAAAATTACGCTAAAAATGAACAACAATGGCAGCTGCTATTTAAAAAAAAATATCAGAAACGAGGGCCCAACTGCTGAAACCAACCACACCACGATGATCCTCACGAAAAACTCCACAATCTAGGCTCTTGAATCATCGAATTCGGACCTAAAATGGCCAAGAAATAATCTTCCAAAATTTCCCAAAATTTGAGCTCGAAAATAAGCTATGACAGCAGCTAAAACATAATTCTTACCTCCAACGAAGCTTCAAATACAAATTTCACACGCCAACACGTTCTCCTCGAAAAACCACTGAAGATAGCCCCAAGAGTCACCAAAATCAAAACTAAAATGGCTGAGATATCAAGTCTCAAAAATTCCAAAATCAAGCTCACAAAAAGAGTCATGGCAGCAGGTATTTCACGAAATTTACCTCAAAGGGAGACCCCAAATCAGTTTTCGAGCTCACCAACGCGTTTTTTGCAAAAAGCCCCACAAGATTAACCTACGAATCACTAAAATCGGACTTAAAATGAGAGAGTTATGAAGGTTTGAAGTTGAGAAATGAGGCTGAAATGGCCTGCACCAACTATATATATCAGCTTTATGCATACTTTGAAATCTCCGACGGGGTGCTCGGGATTCGTTCGGAACCCGATAAAAATAAAACAGATATTTTACCCTACTAAATTCGACATTTTGGACTCAACGGTGCAGTTAAAATTTATATCAGAGGTCATCTCGATAAAAAGTGGGTCCCACTCCCAAAGGCTATTTTTAACCAAAATCCACCAAGGGGCTCGAATGAGTTTGGAAGCCTCGGGAGTCAAACGAAAGGTCATTCTAGACCAAACTCAACATTCCAGGGATAACCGCACTGTTAGAATTTTCATTTGGACACATTTTCCAAGAATGTTGACCAAAGTCAACTACTGGCCAATTTTCAAGGCTTAAACGCTAAAAATGGTTCAAACTCACACCGAAAGCCTCGGGACTCGAGTCATCCACGCTTCTAGCCTAATTTTTTCAATACAGAGTTGATGAAACTGTCAGAATTCCGTTCTGAGGTTGTTTTCTTGATGAACTGACTAAAAAGTCACTTTTCAAGCTTCAAGGCCTCTAAAACACAGAAAGCTGCACAAAATCTAAACGAACGACCAGACAACCGAACTGTCAGTGCCAGCAAGTCATAAATGACTTTGGATCGCTGTAGAAAAGCACTAATCGACGAAAATAAGGCGGGTACACAGAAATGACCTGGAGGGTCATTACACTTATGAAGGATGTTTATGTTGTATTTTTCCTTTTTTATATTTTTTATGTTCTCTCTATTAGACTTTTTTGGTTTCATTTTCTATTAAGTTTTTTTATTTTCGTAAGTCTATATTTATTATTGATCTCAAATTAGACATTTTTGACTTTATTAGAAGTTTTCTAGTTACTACACAAAGATCAAAATTTGTAGTTGGTTACTTAAAAAGAATTAATTTTAAACATTAAGTTATGCCCCTCATTTGTTGTTTCTTGTCATATTTTTAAAGATTAATTTGTAATTATTATAGTTTATTACTCATTATATGCATGCATTCATAGAATTCTAATAGTTCTAACGGATTTATAAAAAATAGCATGGGACACACGTGCAATGCACGTGTCCAGAAACTAGTATATATATATATATATATATATATATATATATTGACTTGCTTCCACCTGTTCTTCTCTTCCTGTTGTTAAATTGTTGCTTTCAATTTGTTTCTACCCTTATATCTATTACTTGTCGTTCTGAATTACGGGTTGGCTTATCTACTATTAGGTTAAAGTAGGTGTCATCATGACTCGAGGAATTTGATAGTGATAATTAATAAATGAGAGCTAAAAAATGTGAAGAAATTCATAAGTGAAAAATATATGAATATAAGGAGCAAACAATATTTTTATTTAACTATATTTCTAATTGACAAAGGACTCAAAGATTTTAACTTTTGTTTTAATGAATTTTGAGCTTACAGTTTAGAATTTAAAACTAAAATTGAACAGAGAAAAAAATTATTAAAATTCCATGGAGGTTCAAACCCATGATGTACTGAACAAGAAGTCAAGCATTAACCAGCGGTTTGGTGCAAAGAGTATCCTTTTAATTATTTTATCTTTTAGTTTCTATTTTTTTTTATATGTATATTAAGTAAAAAAATCAGCGAAGCAGTGTCATGTAACACCCTTTGGATCAACGAAGGTCCGTCCTAGATAAAAAGAGACAAAGCGCTCAATTCAAAGTGACAAATAAATTGTTATAAAAACTCATCCAAAAGATCGTTTGGCCATTTATTTTATGAATTTGTCGTGGACAAGTTAATCCATGGGATGTTTTTTTATCTTCTTTTAAGTCGTGTGAATTTTTACGACTTCTTTAGTTATTACTTTTTGTTGTTTACATGATTAGGATGCATTTTTGTTCTATAGATGGGGTTGGGATCGAAAGTCGTCTCCTAGGTCTGGACTAGTTCGGGAAGCATGACAATTGGTACATGGGTATAACACAATGAATTAGACACATTTAGATGTCTTATTGATGGTTTTATGAAATTTCAAGCTTCAAGTGGTGTCATGCCATCCACGACCCTTGTTGGTAGTCTAATTGGCAAGTAAATCGATGTGTTTACCACCTCTTCCCAAAGAGACTTTGGCAACTTTTTTCTTTACGGAGCTCAGTTGCTTCATGTTCCTTTCATGTAAAAGTTTTAGCATAACTATTCTTGGTGCACTGACAGAAGCAACATCTGCACTTATATCTGACTCAATACCTACCATTGATTCTTCACGATTGTCAATTCCTTTAATGAATGACATAGATGAGCCTTTTCTCAAAGTTCGATGACATATTTGAGCCTTTTCTCTTCTAAAAAATGATTTAATTAATGACGTGGACAAATCATAATCTACTAGGTATAAAAAAAGATTTTGCAAAATCAAAACTTTTTCCTGTTAACAAATAATGGCAAAGATGAGCCTTTTCTCAAACGAAAATGGCATAAATGAGTCAAACTTTTAACAAAGGACACAAATGAACCTTTTGTAAAAGTTCAATGACATATTTGAGTAACAATGATTTTAAACTATTTATCACTAGTAAAATTACCTGCGCTTCGCACGGGAATCTAATGTCACAGAATTTATAAAATAATACTTAAAACTTATGAGACATTAAATCTAAAACACTATATTATCTTACATACAAGATTACGTAGTAATAAACATTAATAGTGTAATGGAAAATGAAAATTCTTATATCTTATCATTTATCCTTAATAACATAAACATAAATTAATGATTGTAAAAATACATACCAAGATCTGTAACATAAGCAATGGTGTCAGTGAGCCACTCAACAGGAGTAAAATACACAAATATTTAATTGTGAAGAAGAAGAAGAAGTGGCTTCAAAGTTATTCTTTCTAAGCGCGGATTCAGTTGATTAACTATGCCACCTTCCTTCTACTAAGAAGAAGAAGAAGAAGAAGAAGAAGAAGAAGAAGAAGAAGAGGAGGAGGAGGAGGAAGAAGGTTCATAGTTTTCGTTATTTTAAAATGACAGGAAATCCCTCTATTTAGAGACAACAAAGGGTAGTGTGAACAAATGTTTATTCTCCCTTATCAGAAAGGTTATAACTATTTGGAAAAGTTACAACCCTTCGGAAATGTCACAACATTTCATAAAAGTTACAACTCTTCATTAAAGCTACAACTTTTCATGAAAGGGGAAGGCCAATTTTGGAAATAGATAAATTAACAGGAAATTTTTGTTTTTGGTAGCGCCATGTAGGTGGACCTAAGGTTCTCTTTTATATATATATATATGATTTATGCAAATAATTAGAATCCTACCAATTTTCCATTTCTTTTCATTGATATTAGAACTCTTTAATTAATTCATTTATATATATAATTTTTTATAATAAATAATGAATAATAAGAAAAATATTATAAACCATGATAAACGTAAATAAACTTTGTGCTCCTTTTTAACCACCTTCATATTTAGTGCTATTATAATCAAGTCTAGAGGAATGAGGACTAATCATTGATGCTTTGATGCAGTTAGTTCAATATTGTAAATGCATTTTTCAAAATTCCTTATCATGATTAAGTACATAATAAATAAAGTTAGAGAATGAAAAATGAAGAAAAAAGTGGCATCAGGTTCAAAAGGCATCTTCTTTATGAAGTCGTACGCTTCCTGTAGTAGCCCAGCTCTCCCTAAGAGATAAACCACACAAGACACAACCATAGTGTTCCATCTTAGCTACAAGTCAAATTTATGTGACATTGGTTCAAATCAACTAGTATGGCATGCTAACAAGCTGATAGAACTGCCACGAATTCAAAAGTAATACTAGTAACACAATTTTGTATCATTTTAAATATCCATTTCTTTCTTTCCCTCTCCAGACTCCACTTATGAGATTAGACTGCATATGTTTGTTGTTGTTGTTTCATTCAAATTGTGTTGGATCTTGTTAAAAAGTATGACACCAAAAACTAGCAAATTTCTATACATCTCTGAAAACTTGGAAGATTAATCCATAACCTGCTTATAGTTGAACTGTGCTAGCATTTGTAATGAGCAGAAAAATAAATAAAGGGTTGGACAGTTGAATTTTATGTTGCCAATATGAGTTTAAAACAGAATTACTGATTTCAACAAACTTTGCAGAAATACGAAATTACCAAAGTTTAATGAACCAGTAAGAACAGAAGAACATAAATTAATTCACAAAAACTAAGATTTGTAAAACATACCAGAATCTGTAAAAGACAGAACAAAAAATAGATCAAGACCATTGAATGCACAGTGTCCCTTTAAGGAAATTATTCCCCTCTAGTATCCGAGGTTTGATTTGGAATATGTCCTCCCAAGATAGAATGATCTCAATCACCAGTGTATTGATACCCAAAACGCTAGTGTCAGCGAGCCACTCAATGGCAGTAAACTACACGAAAAATATTTGTGCAGAAGAAGAAGAAGAAACCAGAATTTTTCGTAAGTAAAAAATTCTGAAGAATAATTGGTATTTATAGCCAATATGAACTGATTTCGAAAGGTTGCAATCTTTCAGAATCCACACGACCATTAATGAAAGTTTAAATAAAATGGGAAAGTTTAAATAAAACGGGTCACACGCGGATCCGAGTCGGGTCGGAACATTTCGGTTAATTAACTAATTAATTGAAACGTTTTGGCCATTTAATTTAATTTAATTAAATAAATAAATAATTAAAACAAACTTTGTCTAAAATATAATCTCTCGGTCGATCATTTTCCAAAGCCAAAGCGAAAGCCGAAGCCGAGCGAGCGACGATGACGACGGCGCGAGGGGGTCCCTCTTTCCAACCCTTTTAAAAATTAATAGAAGTGTTTCTCTATTTAAACTCATCTATTTTTTCTTTGCACCACCATTGAGGGAGAATTGCCTTTTTTACTAAAGTATAAGAAGAATTTTCAAGTTCCCAACTTTTCAAGTTCTTTCTTTTCATCTTCCCTCCATTTCCCATTAACTCTTGCTATATACCCAACAATCCCCCACATGAATGGGGAAGGGTTATAACATAAGGAATGCACGGACGAGTGTGTACTTTACAAGCAAGGATCAATTGCATCTAGATAAATAGGTTTCCCCTTGGACTTTTTGTAGTGAACATATGTTGGATATACTCAGTCAATCAGTAGATGTGATATCTTTGAATTGTCGAGCTTTGGTATATACCTAGACAACCATATGTCACACAATTAACCCTTTACCGTTTATGGTTCTTACGGTTGTGTTCATTTTATCCATGAACACCTCCTGGTTTCATGAGTTTATAGAGAATAGGCTTTTGACATAAAATTCTCTTTGAAGCGGCATACACTTCACACTCACATAGGTGATTCCTAACTGTGTCATCTCGTAGATACACTATTTGGTCAAATATGCCAAACTTAGCAAATCATTAAAAACTCTAAGCTTTATTAACTTATTAACAAGCCTTAAAGTCTTAGCCTTGTTCCTGAACATTGTCTTCATCATGAAAAGGGATTGAGTTGATTGACAATGTCGAACCGTCAGTCACAACTTTGTTTTTTCTCCTTGAATCTAGTGCTTGGGATCTCCAGTCTGCTAGATAGAGTTACCGCCATGCTGACTTGTCCTAAGCCGTAAACCCATTCCCTTAGATGATCTTTCAACTGCCTCTCTCACTAGGCCTTTCGTTAGTGGATCTGAGAGATATCGCTCGACTTCATATAAGCAATTGTGATAATTCCACTAGAGAGCAGTTGTCTTACGGTGTTATATCTCCATCGTATATGACGAGACTTCACGTTGTACATGACACTTCCTGCCCTACATATTGCTGCTTGACTATCACAATGTATGCAAATAGGTCCCACAAGTTTGGGCCATAATGAAATATCCTCTAATAAATCCGGAGCCATTCAGCTTCTTCACCACCCTTATCTAAAGAAATAAATTCAGATTCCATTGTGGAGCGAGCGATACATGTCTGTTTGGACGATTTCCAAGAGACTGCTCCTCCATTAAGTGTAAACACATAACCACTTGTGGATTTTACTTCATTTGACCCGGTGATCCAATTTGCATCATTATATCCTTCAATCACAACATGATATTTATTATAATGCAAAACATACTGTTGTGTATGTTTTAGATACCCCAACACACATTTCATTTCCATCCAGTGAGTTTGATTCGGATTACTAGTGAACCGACTCAGTTTGCTAATAGCACATGCTATATCTGGTCGCGTACAATTCATAATATACATCAAACTTCCCAACACTCTGACATATTCCAATTGAGAGTCACTTTCACTTACATTCTTTTGAAATGTAAATCTTAAATCAATTGAAGTTTTGACAACATTGAAATTCAAGTACTTGAACTTATCCAATACTTTTTCAACATAATAAGATTGAGATAATGCTAGTCCCTGATGAGTTTTGAGAAACCTGATCCCTAAGATCAAATCAACAACTCCTAAGTCCTTCATATCGAATTTGCTGAACAACATGCGCTTAATAGCATTTATATCATTAATATCTTTACTCATTATTAACATGTCATCAACATACATACAAACAATGACTTCGTGATTCGGAACGTTTTTAATGTAAACACACTTATCACATTCGTTAATCTTGAATCCATTTGCCAACATTGTTTGGTCAAATTTAGAATACCATTGTTTGGGTGCTTGCTTGATCCCATAAAACGACTCTACAAGTCTGAACACTTTCTCTTCTTTACTAGGAACCACAAACCCTTCAAGTTGTTCCATATAAATTTTTTTCTCCAACTCTCCATTTAAGAATGCTGTCTTTACATCCATTTGGTGTATTTTAAGATCATGCACTGCCGCTAGTGCTATTAACATCCTAATTGATGTTATCCTAGTTATTGGAGAGTATGTATCAAAGTAGTCCAGACCTTCCTTTTGTCTGTATCCTTTGACTACAAGTCTAGCCTTATATTTGTCAATAGTCCCATCGGCTTTCATTTTCCTTTTAAAGATCCACTTTGATCCTAAAGGTTTATTTCCAGGAGAAAGATCAGCCAATTCCCAAGTATGATTACTTAAAATTGATTCGATCTCACTATTGACTGCTTCTTTCCAATAGATTGACTTAGATGAAGACATAGCTGCTTTAAATGTTGGAGGCTTATTTTCAAGCAAGAATGCCATAAAATCTGGTCCGAAAGAAGTGGATTTCCATTGGCGATTACTACGCCTAGGATCCTCATTAGATAGTGTATTTTCCATTGATTCTTCCCATGGTCATTTAGGTCTTTCACTTGTCGACTCACATTCAGTTTTATATGGATAAATGTGTTCAAAGAACTTAACGTTATTTGACTCCATTACCGTATTCACATGAATTTCAGGATTATCAGATTTGTGAACCAAAAACCGACAGGCCTTACTGTTCACAACATATCCAATAAATACACAATCCACTGTTTTGGGTCCAATTTTCACCCTCTTTGGTAAATGAACCTCTACTTTGGCTAGACACCCCCACACTTTAAAATATTTCAACTTGGGTTTCCTTCCTTTCCATAACTCATATGGAATCGATTGCGTTTTGCTACCGGGTACCCTATTGAGTATCTTGTTAGCCGTAAGGATGGCTTCCCCCCATAGATTTCTTGTTGAACCAGAACTGATTATCAAGGCATTCATCATTTCCTTTAATGCTCTGTTCTTCCATTCAACCAAACCATTTGACTGTGGTGTATAGGGTGCAGTATTTTGATGGATAATACCATATTCCAAACATATCTCAGCAAAAGGAGATTCGTATTCTCCACCCCTATCACTCCGAATCATTTTTATCTTTAGATTCAATTGATTTTCCACTTCATTTTTGTATTGCTTAAATGCATCAATTGCTTCATCCTTACTATTAAAGCAAATATACATAACAAAATCGAGTGCAATCGTCAATAAAAGTTATAAAATACTTTTTTCCACCACGAGATAGTATCGACTTCATATCGCATATATCTATGTAAATTAAGTCTAAAGGTTTTGAATTCCCGTTAACAGACTTGTAAGGATGTTTAACAAACTTACTTTCCACACAAATTTCACATTTCGATTTATCGCATTTGAAATCAGGCAATACTTGTAAAGTAATCAATTTTCACAAGGCTTTGTAATTTACATGTCCCAAACAAGCATGCCATAAATCATTTGACTCCAATAAGTAAACATAAGCAGAATTCTTATTAATACTGTCAACAACCATTACATTCAGTTTGAAGAGTCCCTCAGTGAGGTATCACTTTCCTAAGAACATCTCATTCTTACTTATTATAGCTTTGTCACTAACTAGGACACACTTTAACCCGTTCTTAACGAGCAGTGCAGCAGAAACTAAATTCTTCCTAATAGTAGGAACGTGCAGAATGTTGTTCAGAGTCAATACCTTGCCGGATGTCATCTTCAACATAAATTTCCCAGTTCCTGCAATCCTTGTTGTTGTTGTGTTCCCCATGAACAAATCTTCATGAACTCAGCAGGAGTGTATGTTGCAAAGGCATCTTTCCCAGAGTAAATATGTCGAGTGGCACTTGAGTCGAGAAACCACTCCTTGGCATTTCCTACTAAGTTGCACTCCGAGATCATTGCACAGAGGTCATCTGCATCTTCCATCTCTTCCATGATGTTTGCTTGGCTTTTGCCTTTGTCCTTTCTTGGAGCACGACAGTCAAAAGACTTGTGACCAGCCTTATCACAATTGCAACAATTGCCCTTGAATTTCTTCTTGGCCTGTTCTGACTTCTGTCCGTTGGACTTCTTTCTCTTCTTTCCTTTAGTAGGAGCTTCTTCAACAATATTAACTCCAATTATTGTCAAACTCTTACGAGACTTCTTTTCGACGATCTTGTTATCTTCCTCAATTCAGGTTGGTGCAACAATAGCCACCATAACATTATCATTTTCCATTTCAGAATCTTTAATAAACATAAATTGATATAAATGACTCAGTAAGCAATAACTTAAATTGCAAAATTAATAGGAGTATAAAACCACGAAGGTTTTTGTCTCCACCAAAAACACAGATTAAAATAAAATAAATAATTTCTTTAAGATTGTTGTCAATCTGTGTTTAAAACAGAATTACTGATTTCAACAAACTTTGCAGAAACACGAAGTTACCAAAGTTTAATGAACCAGTAAAAATAGAAGAACATAAATTAATTCACAAAAACTAAAATCTATAAAACATACTAGAATATGTAAAAGACAGAATGGAAGAGAGATCAAGCCAACTGAATGCACAGTGTCCCCTTAAGGAAATTATTCCCCTCTAGTATCCGAGGTTTGATTTGGAATATGTCCTCCCAGGATAGAATGATCTCAATCACCAGTGTGTTGATACCCAAAACTCTGGTGTCAGCGAGCCACTAAATGACAGTAAAGTACACGAAAAATATTTGTGCATAAGAAGAAGAAGAAACCAGAAATTTTCGTAAGTAAAAAATTCTGAAGAATAACTGGTATTTATAGCCAGGAGGAACTGATTCCGAAAGGTTGCAACCTTTCAAAATCCACACAACCATTAATGAAAGTTTGCAACCTTTCAAACGGTCATGACTGTTCCTGAAAGTTGTAACCTTTCAGAACAGTCATTTCCAACGGCGGGAAATTTAAATAAAACGGGAAAGTTTAAATAAAATGGGTCATGCGTGAATCCTAGTTGGGTCGGAACGTTTCGGTTAATTAACTAATTAATTTAAACGTTTTGGCCATTTAATTAATTAACTAAATAATTAAAATAAACTTTGTCTAAAAAATAATCTCTCGATCGATCCAAAGACGAAGCCGAAGCAGAGCGAGCGACGATAGAGCTATGGATGAAAAGAAATATAAGAAGAAACGTACTAGTAGAAAACTAAGAAAAATAAGAAGAAAATTAAACAAATTATATCCGGAATATAAACAACTCAATATCACAAAAATTGATAACGACAAATTAGATCAATTAATAGATAATATATCTAAAATAGAATACAAATATATTCAATATTTAAAAATACAATGAATAACAAGAATAACTAATATAGACAAAAACTTACTGAAATAATTATAGCGAAAAAACAAGAATTAGCACATAGGCAAAGTAGACTTAACAGTAATATAGTCGCAGGAACTTGTAAAAAATTTATAGTAGCACAAATGAAAACTATTTTATATCTACAGATACAGATAGAAAGTTTAGAATATAAACTTCAACACAATCTATAAATGAATAAGGAAGAATATACCATAGACGAAAAAATATATGAAAACTATGACGGATTAAGAATAAAGATAATATTTTCTAATCTAGGAAGAAGATACAAAAAAATAGGTGACAATATAAGTTTAATGTTAGAAAAAGAAACGGTAAAACTAGAAGACGATTTAACTGCTATGATAAGAATAACAAAAGAAAATGAAGAAATATATAGAAAAACGGAAATTGAAAAAATAAAACAACAAGCAAAAAAGGAAGTACAACAATTAGAAGAAGTAAAAAATACTAAAATAATAGAACTAGAAAAAGAGCTAGCAATGTTAAAAGAGATGTATGAAATGAAACAAAAAGAAAAAGAACAAAAAACAAAATTAGCAAATGAGATAAATAAAATTAAAGAAAAATTGCAATTAGAAGATGAATTAGAAGAAAAAGAAGAAAATAACCAAATTAATCTACCTGAAATAAGAATTGATGAAATAAATGACAATGATCTAAATGAACAACATTCGGAAACAAGCGAAACATATACGGAACTTTTAGCAAACATAGATAATACAAAGAATTTAGAAGTAAATACAAGAGATATAGACATGGATGAAAAACCTAGTAAATCAAGAATAAAAAACCCAAAAAATTTAAAATATTATAATACAAACTATGGACAATATGATAAAGAAAAAACTATATGGGATAAAAGATTAAATAAAAAATGGACACCTAAACCAATAACTGAACAACATGATTTTTTAGATTTAGACTGTGTAGCAGATATAAATAAAACAATCCAATTATGGATGTGATATATATCAAAACAATTAATAGATAATAAAATAGGAATGACAGAAACACCAGGATATATAGAAAGAACACTTATAGAAACAGTAAAATTATGGATACAAAATTTATCAGATGAAAGTTTAAAAACTCTAAGAAGTAATAAAAAATCTAATGGTGAATTAGCTACTACAACTATGGAAATATTACATAAATACGAAATAACTATAAGAAATGAATTTAGTTGTATGACAACAGAAGTAGAAGAACAAAATAGAGAAAAAATCATAAATCGGAATCTAATGACAAAATTAGCAATATGCAATATGTGTTATATAGATGAATATACATGTGCATTTAGAGAATATTATTATAAAGGAACATATAGCACAGAAGAAAATAAGGAAATAAGAAAATTATATTTTACAAAATTACCAGAACCTTTTAATTCAAAAGTAATAAAAAGTTGGAATGAAACAGGATTAACAAATACCTTAGGAGCTAGAATAAAATACTTACAACGATGGTTTATAGAACTATGTGAAAAACATAAAGAAGAAATAAAAATGGAAAAAATACTAGTAAAAAACTTAGCATGTTGCAAAAATAAAACGACACCCCAATTTGATTGTACGGACAAATACTATAAAAAGAGATATAACAAAAAATATAGATTAAAATATAAATATAAAAAACCAAGAAGAAGGTACTATGTAAAAAACTACAAAACCAAAAGACCATATAGACCAAAAAAAACTAACGGAATGTACCTGTTATAACTGTGGAAAATTAGGACACATAGCTAGAGATTGTAAATTACCTAAAAATCCAAAGAAAAAACAAATATTAGAAATAATAATAGGCGATGAAAAATATACGTAGATAGAGTACATAGATTATGAATTAGAAAGTGAAGATAGCATATATGAATTATCACAAAACGAAACAGACGAAATGGAAAATAATTCAGTAATAGAATCAGATAATGAACACTATATAAATGACTGAAACAGATATACAAATAATAACTAAAGAAAAATATCAAGATGAAGAATCGGCAGAACAAAAAATAATATTTGATAATAATATATTTGAACAAATAAAAGGAAAAGAATTAGACCTAAGCGTAGAAAAAATATTCGAAATACCAACAATGAGAAATTGGTTTAAACGACAAAAAGAAGAATATTATATAGTAAGTCAAAGAGAACATATCATAGATTGCAAATACACCAAAGGAAAGGCTAAAATACCAATAATAAACAAACGAATAATAAATAAAGAAATATAAGATATTAAGGCTAAAAATCCAATTAAATATGTACATTTAGAAGGAACAGAAATACTAATAAAAGCATGTTTTAGAGAAGGAATAGATACACCCATAGAAATATACTTAGCGGATGATAGAATTATACAACCCATAGAAAAAAGTATAATTAGTGCAGTAAAAGGTAACCTCATATACCAAAAAATTAAATTTATAATAAGTGCTAACTACTTAGTAGCAATAAATGACAGAAACATAGATAAATCACTAGTATTATATTGGAGAATGTCAGGGATAGAACTAACCCTAGGAAGTAAAATATTTACAGCTAGATGTAAAAACTTATATGTTTTAACAACAAAACATAAAATAACAGCAAAAAAAATAAAAATAGAAGATCCTTTTGAAAGGATAGTTACAGTCATAGATAATAATGATTATAGTTATAATGAGATTGATATAGAAGAAGATTTAGAAATAGTAAAAGAAAGACTAAGTACATCACAAAGAATAAACTATGAAATACCCCAAATATCATCAAAAATGAGTACCTCAAGAAGAATAGATAAAACTCCACAAAAATCAATAGAAGAAGAAATAGAACCATATCATTAGTACATAACGGGAGTAATGGAACAACGAAAATATCTAATATTAATAAATACAGGACAAGAAGAAAACTATATTACAAGAGAACTAGTAACAAAAGATGAAATAATTACTACTGAACAATCATGCCCTGAACTACCAAAGGCATTGATATATACCGAAGAAACTATGGAAAAGGAAATAATCATTGGAGGAGTACCAATAATAATAAAATTTAAAGTATATCAAGGAGATAAAAATATCACTTTAGGAATAAAATGGTTAGAACAAGTAAAACCATATAATTTAGAAGACAAACAGTTAACAATAAATTATAATAATAAGAAGATAATAATAAAAAGAACTTTCTTATGATAAAAACATGAAAATATATATACTTCCAAAGATAATAATAGAAGGATATTACAGCAGATATTATACATCAATGATAGACACAAGAGCAGAAGCTAATATATATAAATACAATTGCTTACCAGAAGATAAATGAGAATAATTAAAAACACCGATAGTAGTAACATGATTTAATAATGAAGGAAACATGATTACATATAAGACAAAAAATATAAAAATACAAATATGGGATAAGATATTAACTATAGAAGAAACATATAATTTTGAATTGACCACAAAAGATATGTTATTAGGAATGTCATTTTTAGAAATATTATACCCACATATAATAACAAAAACACACTGGTGGTTCACAACACCATGTAAACAAAAAATAGGAGCAAAAAAAGTAAATAACAAAAAACGAAAAACAACAGAATGGATAAAAGGAAGTGAAAAAATTACACAAAAATTAGAAAATATAAAAGAAGAAGATCCTAAAATAGAATTAATTATATTCTCTATAGATAAAGTAAAAATAATCCAAGATAAATTAGAATTGTTATATAGTGAAGATCCTTTACAAGGATGGGAAAAACATAAAACAAAAGTAAAAATTGAGCTAATTGATAATAATAGCATAATAACTCAAAAACCATTAAAATATAATTTTAATGATTTAACAGAATTTAAGATACATATAAGCGAATTACTAGAAAAAGGGTAATACAAGAAAGCAATAGCAAGCACACAAGTCCAGCATTTATAGTAAATAAACATAGTGAACAAAAAAGAGGAAAAAGTAAAATGGTTATTGATTATAGAAATTTAAATGCAAAAACTAAAACATATAATTACCCAATACCTAATAAAATATTAAAGATAAAACAAATACAAGGATATAATTACTTTAGTAAATTTGACTGCAAATCAGGATTTTACCACTTAAAGTTAGAAGAAGAATCTAAAAAACTTACAGCATTTACAGTACCACAAGGATTTTATGAATGGAATGTATTACCATTTGGATATAAAAATGTTCCAGGTAGATATCAACACTTTATGGATAACTACTTTAAACAACTAGAAAATTGTGTAGTATATATTGATGATAAATTACTATATTCTAAAACCCAAGATGAACACATAAGATTATTAGAAAAATTCATACATATTATAGAATATTAAGGCATAAGTCTAAGCAAAAAGAAAACAGACATAATGAAAAAGCAAATAGAATTTTTAGGAATACAAATAGATAAAAATGGAATAAAAATGCAAACACATATAGTACAAAAAATAATTAACTCAAATGAACAATTAGATACAAAAAAGAAATTACAATCATTTCTAGGACTAGTAAATCAAGTAAGAGAATACATACCAAAATTAGCAGGGAATTTAAAACTATTACGACAAAAGTTAAAGAAAGATATAGAATACCAGTTTGATAAAAAAAATCAAATACAAATACAAAAAATAAAACCATTATGTAAGAACCTACCTAAACTATATTTTCCGGATGAAAACAAAAAAAATACTTATATAGTAGAATCAGACACTAGTGAAAAAAGTTATGGAGGAGTCTTAAAATACAGGTATGATGAAGAAAAAATAGAACATCATTGCAGATATTATTCAAGAACATTTACTAATACGGAGATAAAATGGGAAATAAATAGGAAATAATTATATTCAGTATATAAATGTTTATTATCATTTGAACCATATATTGTATATAACAAATTTATTATAAAAACGGATAACACACAAGTAAAATGGTGGCTAACAAGAAAAATACAAGATTCGATAACTACAAAAGAAAGAAGAAGATTGATATTAAATATATTAAATTTTACATTTACTATTGAAGTAATAAAAACTGACAAGAATGTTATTGCAGATTACTTATCAAGACAAAGCTACTCAGACTGAGAAAGAAAATACAATTGAAGATATACTTAAAGCCATTATTACACTTTGTATAAAAGTGGACAGTATGGACAATGAGATACAAAAGCTAAAGACTAATGAAGATAATCTGAAGTCTAAAGCTAATACAGGTCAGCAGCATGACTATAAAAATGCGGAGCTAAAAGGTGACGTTAGGAAACACCTTAAAATCCATAATATTTGTTTAAATACAGCTGCAGGTACAAGTAAACAAGTTAGTGAAAAACAACATAAGAATACAAACTTAAACCAGCTATTTGAAAAACCATTTACTCCAAAAATGCCAAAAAAACACATTGACTATGGAACCACAAACCTCTACCTATGCAGATAGCCTACAAAATGAGAAAAAATTATATAACCATGTCACGAGAACATATATTGAAAATATATACAAAATCCAAACCTATTTAAACCGTAATCCTAGATCCACTACAACCAAAGAACCAAGTCAAGACTACCTAACCCAAAAATTACAAGGTTATAACAAGCTAATCGCACAGCCAAAAACTAACGTCAATTTAGTAAGGACATGCTAAAATTATGGACTATTAAATATCGTATACACATACGACGGAGAAGAAATAAGTGGAATACCAGAACTACACAAGGCATTCATTACATATAAAAAAGTTACCAAGGAAAATTTATTTTATGTAAAGTTTTATACAGCACCAGCGGAGATATTATACGAAGAGATAAAACCCCCAATTCAAGTTATTAAAATAGGACTAACCAAAGATATGATTATACTTGAAGATATTGGACAACAGGAAGAAATACGAAAAATAGAGATACCAAGTTTTTATGCCAATAAAAGAATAATTGGTATATCAACTATTATACAAGAGTTAGCAAACAATTATTTAAACGGAAATGCTATATGGAGTTACTACTCTAGAGACCAGTTAATGATATATTCTAATTCAAGAGAACTAAGGAAAGAAGATATGGATGAAGTCCAGCGATGGATTTTATCATTATTAAAACCAGAAGAAAGACCTACGACAAGAGCACTCAAGACAGGATTTATTTCGTCAGAACTATTAACTAGATATTGTAAGCTAATTGGACATAAATATCCTGACCATATATGTTCAAAATGTAATGGAGAAGATAATGTGATTCCTGATGTCCAGCTGGAATGATCAAATAAGATAGAGACGAAAGAAGATGAGAAGAAGAAGACAAGAAGAAGAAGACAAAAATAAAAAGACACATGTGCAAAGAAAGTCGTAGAGATAAGGCAAAGAATACATATGGCCAAAAGCAAATAATATAAAAAAGTACCATGTAAATATTATTAGTCTTATTGTAAGAAAGAGTAGTGTAAATTAGTCAACAAGTAGGGTAGTATACATGTGCTTATTAAAAGTGGTAAGTATGGTGTGCATTAATAAGGATGACAAGTGTATGAATGGTAGGTAGAGTGTATTATTAATAGGACAAGTGTATGAATGGTAGGTAGGAGTAAGTGTGCATTATTGTAAAGTAAGTGTGCAGTATAGTACGTGCATTATTGTACACTACTGTTTCCTTTCTATATAAAGGAAGGTATATGTAACATGATAAACAAACTTTGAATAAACGAAGAACTTTCATAAAAAAAAAAAACTCTCAAATATTTAAAATACTTAATAGATAATGGAACAACCCTCAGATATCATGGATAAGCAAGAGGCAAAGGTATATTGTTCAAAAAATATGCAGAACTAATTTCATATATTCCTGAATATCATATATATGATTGAATAAATTTATGTTAGTTATTATGTATTAGAATTATTTGAATCATGATTTCTAGTTTATTAGCACACTAGAAACAGTGAGAAAACTTCTATACTATACCATCCTAATGTTGAAATCGGTAGGCGAGGAAAGCCGTTTAGGGTAATAAACAAAGTTGAGGCGCTGATAAGAAGGAAGTATCCGCTAAAGTACTATGCTAGTAGTGACAGGAGAACATGATAAACATATAATCTAGTTCATAATAATCTAATATGAATTTAATCAATTATGAATATGATAGGAAGGAATAATTGAAAATAAAAATCTGCATGATAAAGAACATGACTACATACATGCATGATGAAATGATAAAGAACTATGAAACTTTAATCTTGTATATACTTAAAGGTATAGAACTAATTGAATTAAGGAGAATAATATGGGAAAAAAATATTTAATGATAACGAATCAGAAGATATATTAAACCAACAATGGTATGAAATAAACCTACATGATTTAGACCTCGAAAGAATAGAATGATATAATTTAGAAATAAATTCAGACTAAAATGAACTACGAATATTTACAATATTGGACAGAATCTATGGAAGATATAAAACTATTATAATAATTAATGGAAGAAAATTTATATATGTACCTAAGAACCCAAGATATGTTATATCTAGAATATATCATAAATAATATTAAAGAGATATCAAGATTAAAACACTTAGCAAAAGAATATTATAGTAAAATCTTTAAAATGAATTCCTCACCTACCAAAAATGGTACACCTACCAAAAAAGTCATGAATTCCACACCTACTACACTACCAAAAATATCATAAAAATATCATGAATCCCTCACCTACCAATAAGATGAATTCCGCACCGAAAAATGGTATCCTCTTTCCAACCCTTTTAACAATTAATATAAGTGTTTCTCTATTTAAACTCTTCTATTTTTCTTTCCACCACTGATGAGGGAGAAATGCCTTTTTTACTAAAGCATAAGAGGACTTTTCAAGTTCTCTTTTTTCATCTACCCTCCATTTCCTATTAACTCTTGCTATATACCCAACATTTTATAAACAGAGAAGTTTGATAATTCGTTAGAAAAATTGGCTCGTGGCCACTGTTTTTTTCCTGAGCTTTTGTTTAGCAAATATATCTGTAAACAGAGATACAGAATGGAGTGCTGATGATGTAAACGTCGGGGTAAATCCATCTGCTGAAGGTGCGGATAATTTTGTACTGCAAACTTAAATTTGTCCGCTTTAGATGGATTGATTGAAGAATCAACACATCTACTAATCTTTTTAAATTTGTTAGGACTTTTTATTTGTTTTTTGCCTAATTGAATTTTAAATGATCATATTCTTTCACATTGAAATAACTTTATGTAACTAAACAAGGATAATATAATGACTTCATAAATTTATGAACAAACTTTGCGGTAGAGCTCAAGCGATTTGGCTGAACTACAAGCTAACAGTCTCTATGTTAAAATAATAGAATGACTTCATTATTAAGGAATGTTACCCTAATTAATTATTACTCAACTAATAATAGGCTGAACTTGCTTACAGTCTCGATGTAATAAAAACTGCAAAAATAATGAAAACAAATATGGTTTTTGAGTCTTAAAAGAAGAAAACTCATCTCTTTATTCACAGAATAAAAATATTGCACAATATTTTGAAAGATAAATATCAAGTTGACTACCTTGAGATTACACACTAGTTTATTTTCCTCTGCTTTTGCATTCTCGTAATAATTTTGTGTTCCAATTCTTCAAACAACCTCGAAAACCATGATGGATATCGTGTTGCAAACATAATGTATATTACAGACAATACGATGACTAATCCACAACCATAGCCCATAAGAACTGCCTACCAATTGACAATTGATGAATCTCCTTCTTCTTGATCAAGACCAAAATGAGTTGCCGCTTGTGGTACCCCATCATCACCACCACATTCTTTTGAGAGTGGAAATCCACATAGTCTATCATTCTCTTTGTATGACCTGTTCTCAAACGTATCAAATTGTTTTCCTTTGGGGATGCATCCAACAAGATGATTGTGAGAGAGATTTAAGACTGCAAGAAATGTGAGGGATGCGAGTTGTTGTGGAATTTCTCTGCTGATTTTATTAAATGAGAGATCCAATGACTCAACTACAGATAATTGGTGCAGTGATGTTGGTATATGACCTTTCAATTTATTATGAGACAAATTCAATGTACAAAGCCCAATGAGATCTCCAATAGTACGTGGAATATAGCCTTCAAATCTATTGTTAGAGAGATCGATAACTATGTTTGCTTCAAAAACTTTAACAAATTGAAGATCCAATCCCTTTGTTGTAATAGTCAAAGAATCATATTGAACTCCCAAATACGAGGTTGTCATGTTCTCATTAATTATCTTCATGGCTTGAAAACTATCAAAAAGACTTGCTGGTCCCACTAAATCTGTTGGATGAGAGATCCATAATTCGAAGTTGAGAAAAAATGGTTTCGGTCCTTGAAACTTCTATGGGACCATGCAACTTATTTGATCTCAAACTTAAAATCCGCAAATCAGGTAGTGCTCCCAACCATTTTGGGAATGTGTCATTCAACTCATTATTACCTAAATCAAGCTGTCCCAAATATTTGCAATTGATCAAAGATGGTGGGACCTTCCCCTCTAGCTTATTCCCGTCCATGTTAATGATTTGGAGTTGGTTTCCAATACTAAAAGTTGTATTAACTGTCCCACTAAGACTATTGTTGCTCACATCAAAAAGCCGAAGGAAACTCATCTCACCCAAACATTGCGGGATCGGTCCCTCCAATTTATTGCCTCCCAAATCTAGCAGTGACAACATTTTAACTTCGCAGATGATTGAAGCAATCTGTCCGCTGAGATTATTTTGAGAAAGGATAAGAGAATCTAGGCGCGGTTGGCTTAGGAGTGACTTTGGAATAGGACCTTGCATCTGATTTTTTTTGTACAGAAATGTAACATAATGTCTTGGACGTGAACTCCTGATTTTGCCACTGAAAGTGTTATTGCTCAAGTCTAACCATCCTAATGATGGAAGACCGAATATCCAGGATGGTATACTCCCATTCAAGTGGTTCGAGGACAAGTATAGTACATGTAGGTTTTTCAGACCACTTACAACCGAGAGAAATCATTACGAGACAAATCAAGCCTTTTAAGAGTGGAGAGTTGAAAAAGGCTACTGTTGGGATGAAACTTGCCTTGAAGCTGGCTGCAACTAAGGTCAAGCTCAATCACTTTTCCCGTCGTCTCGTCACTATAAAATCCAGCCCATGAGCAACAATCAGTGCTTGTATTCCATGTTACCATCTTTGGATATGACTCAATATTTTGGTATGTTGTTTTGTAGAAAAAATAAGAAACATAAGGAGTTATGGTAAGCATGTGCTTAAACTGTAGAAGGAAGAGAGCTTGATCTATGGGGCACAAATGAAATAAGGACGAAGAGAAACCAAATAGTTGACTGAGAAAGGCATAAATAAAAAACAATGATAGTTGTCCATTACCCATTTTTGCACTGAAATCAATAAATATTTGCTATGTTCCTATGTGCAACAACTTTGATGAGGTATATATAGCACAAAGTAAAGCAAAGAAAATTTTGCTTCTGGTGCTTTGGAGTAAACATTTCCAGGAAGGTCACCTAGTCAATTTTAGAGTTGTCATTTACATAGGGAACAAATAGTTATTTAATCAACTTCAATTCTTAGAAAAGAAAGAAAAGTTTACAGGAGTACAAATTGGTGTAGATATCTTGACAAAAACATTTCATGCAACAAAATCAAGAAGAGTTTGATTTGTTAGGATTAGAGTATTATTGTTTGATAACAACATTTGAAGTCGAAAATACTTTAAAATTTTTAATTGATTACTTAGTGTATGGATCTTGACTTACAAGTCAACAATGATGGACATATAAAATTAAAGATTAAATGACTCTTTTTGACTCTTTAATATAATAGAAATATTGGGCAAATCTTATTTGTTTATTTGATTACTTGATGGACATATAAAATTAAAGATTAAACACTATGAGTTGGGTCCCCATCTGTTTATTTAAGTTACTGTCACCATTCATCGTTCACTTCTTTCCTTCGTTGTATTAAAGTCGTAGTAACTTAAAATAAAATTAGATTTCCTATAACAATTGTACATAAAATTATCATGTTCAAGATGTCGTACCTATATTGAAGCTCTACTAAATACTAATTCACACCAACAAATTTCACATTGAGAGATAAAATGTTCACTATCAAATTAAAGTAGAACAATTGTCTACTTTGATTCTGATGCAAATGAATAATTTTGATGTATTAATTCTGAGCAATCACTTTCTGGCACAAGAAAATAGGGAAAAAAATGATTTTTTTTTGTACCTTTCCTAACATAAATATTGTTAAGAACTCTCCGACATGAAAACGAAAAAGTTACTTGGAGGTTCCAAGGAGTAGAAAATATTCTAAGAATCTTTCGAACCTGTACCAAGAATCTAGACAACCCACTCGATTTTTGGAGACACAAGCCTTTTCCACCCACACCCTGTATTTTTGTTTAAGAATATCTCTCTCTCTATATATATAGAGAGAGAGTTGGATATAAGATAGATGATGTGGCACCTCTCAAAAGCTATGATTCTTATTTATTTATTTTTCTCATTTTTTGAGTTTTTTCTTATTTTTTAAAATTCATGCAATATTTGAAAAAAACTCAAAAACATCTCATTTAATAAAAGATGAAACTGCCATGTTAAGAGAATTAAATTGGACAATTATGCTGCCGTGTTAACAGAGAATTAAATGGACAATTATGCTTGATTATTATTATTGACTTTGCTCATTCCTATTCCTAACTAATATTACTCTCTTCTCATGTCTTTCTGTGTAATTTCAAGTATGATATTGTTTCCATATAAATTTGAGCATAGCTGGGCAAGTATTTTTAATACACTTTTTATAATTATTCATTTTCAAGGAAGAATTGAGTTATAATTTTCTTCTAATTTGGTAATGAACGTTTTATCAAGAACTTAAATTCATCAATCTTCACTCAATTCGTTTGCTTCGTCTAAGTCCTTTTAAAGTGTACCCTTACTTCCTATTGATTCTAACTACATCTAAACAACGAGAAATCATTCATAACGTGAATGATAACCCTTGAATTCATAATTCAAATTGAAGGTAGAGTTAAGAGTTAAGTCTTGAGAGTTCTTCGGGGTCATTTTGAGAAGTCTTTTACAATCTTTTAAAACTAGTTTTTAGACTTGAGTACTTGGGGTTGAGGATGAGGAGAGTTCATTTTTTAAAAAATGATATATGGGAACTAAGTATTCCTAAGAGGAAATATTTTTACATTTAAGAAGAGAGGAAACACTGATTTCCAAAATAGTTCATGAGGAGTTTTGAGCACTTTCTCTTTTAAGAGAAACATTTTGAGTAAAAATCTCAAAGTTGAGGATGAGGAAAATGTTTTTTTCTTAAAAAACATATGAGATAAGTTATATTTTTGGAGTAGTATTGAGCATCGATATGGGGGAGAGTTCAAACAACTCACAACCCCCATAAACCATGTAGCCGACGTGGGTAGAACGGGTCATACTTTTTAGATGATTTCGTATTGCTTTTTAAGCATAACTTAGTGGATCAACTTAGTTGAGGATTTCTATACCCCGGCAAGGTATATGACAGTTCTGGCAGCGTGGGTGAGACGATGTATCATCACATAACTCATAGTGATGGTTGTCAGTTAGAGAATCTCCCAAACAAAGTTTATTTTGTATTTTTATATACAAACTGAGTTATATTGTATTTTCCAATACATTGAGTTTTTTATTACTATTTTAAAAGCTTTTCTTTATATCGTTGATACCATAGCGGTTTGAGTTAGCTTTGGTGAGCCTCATTGCTTCCAGAGGATCCCTCATTTATGTTTTATCGTTTCAATTTTGTTATTAGGATATTGTGGGTCTTGTCCCTACGTCCATCTCAGTTAGTAGAGGCTTCATAGATAGATAGACAATGGTAGTTCATGAGTCTTGTTCATTTCAATTGTTATGTTCTAGACTTGAGTTGTCCTTGAGGACAGTTTGAATATTTTATTTCTAAAATATTCTGAGTTTATCTTTTGAGACAGTTGAGTAAAGTTTACTTTTGAGTTCATATGTTGTTGAGTAAGTCTTCTGCTAAGAATTGAACAAGGCCAAGGGTTCACTTGGGGCCAACAATGCTCGAGTGCCAGTCGTGTTCAGGGTGTAGGCTCGGGGGGTGACAGAAATAACCTCAATCTCATTGTGGTTTGACTAACTCAAGGAATATCAGTTGACTTGCAAGTTGCTACAAAATTCATCAAGTGCAGAGTTGCATTGTAACACCCCAAAAATTTTTTGAACTAAGACTTGAACCGTTATTTGTAGTGAGTGAGATTTTTGCAAGAAATTTCAAATTTCTCAAGTGTTAAGGTCAGTAGATGGAGCACCTTGAGTTCCAAAAAGAATCGAATTGGAAATAGCAAAATCTGAAATTTTGCAAGTTAAGCTAAGTATGAGTTTTGGGTCAACTTCAAACAACCATAACTCCTATATCATGATGATTTAATTAGGTGTGCTACTAGATACCTTAGGAAAGGTCTTCGAATTATCTTTCCAGTGCCACAGAGTTTGCTCAATTCTGAGCTCTGAGTAAAAAGTTATGATGGATTTACTAACGTTGCGCAAACCTGGCAGTAGCTCCACGATAGCTCCGTCCTAAACCCCTTAGGAGGTCATCTAAATTGCCCTAAACGTGTAGAAAATCAGTTTTCTTAAATCTAAACCCTCTCATTCGCTCCAAAGATTCTACACTTAAGGGATTCAAGAAACGCTAAGGCTAAGGTTCATCTTTCAAGATTTTCCTTCAAGTCCTTCAAAAAGATGGTTCTTTCAGGTATGTAAGCTTTCATAGTGTTGGGTTTGTTCACCCACATGTCAATCATGTTAATTTCAGCTTTAAATTCATTCTATAAGTTGAAGCTTTGATGTTCTTGTTATGTATTTATGAATTTGCTTTCGTTCTTGAATTGGGCTGAGATTGAGGAGTTCTTGAGGTTAATGTGTCGATTTATAGAGGGGTTAGAGTTAGATCTAGTGTACATGTGTTGGGTATCTAAATCTAAAAGAGATAGAGAAAAAGAACTGAGTTTAGGTGAATTGGGGTTAGAAAATGAAGAAGGAAAAAGTCAGGAAAATCTGGCACTTGGCTCCGTTGCAGACCTGCCTCCCCATTTCATAAAGTTGTCTTCGCGTCGCGAAGAGGTCACGGACCTCTCTGCCTGAAAAGTTATTTCGCGACCACTTATTTTTATGTATCTCCGCATCGCAGACTAGCTTCCAAGCAGTGAATTTTGATGTTTTCTCATGTTTAGCTATCTAAAATCAATCCTAAACATCATGAGATCTTTCCTATCACAAATCACAACCTTGAATCCATAATTCAAGTTCAAGATAGAGTTAAGAGTTAAGTTTTTGAGAATTCTTTCGAACATTCTAAGAAAGTCCTTTAAGTCCTTTTGAGGAGTCTTCTACAATTTCTAATAACTTGTTTCAAGACTCGAGCAAGTGAGTACGAGTGAGGAGAATGTATTCATGAGTCTACTTTACCATTACAAGATCCTTCATTCCATGAATCATAACTCTTGAATTCATAATTCACATTCAAGAGAGAGTTAAGAGTAGAGTTCAAGAAAGTCTTTGAGTTCAATTGTGAATCCTTTGAGATCCACAATAGATTTGAGTTAAGTTTTGAGAAGTAAGTAGGAGAATGAGAAGAGTCGTATACCTAAGTTCCTTATTGATATTTTAACCCTTGAGTCAAGTCGTTCATGCCCATAACTTCCGCATGAACTCCATCAGTTTAGAATCTTTGAAAGAAGTGGTATCTTCAAGTTCTAAGCCTTTAAGTGTTAAATTCCTAATCCCTTTTGAGAAGTATCTCTGAGTCCTTGAGTTGAATATTTCATGCTCATAGTTCTACATGAACATTATAAGTCGAACATTCTTGAGATGAGAAGTATCTTTGAGTCATTGAGTTGAGTAGTTCATGCTCATAATTCCACATGAACTCTGAGTTGAGCATTCTTGAAATGAGTAGTATCATTGAAGTTCTTGAGTTTCAAGTATTTGAGTTCTATCTATGGTTAATGAAAACCTTGCATTCAGTCGTTCATGTCCATAATTCAGCATGAACCATATTTTAAGAAGTCTTTTACAAACATTTTAACTTTGTTTTAAGACTTAAATTTTGAGTTCAGTAAAGAGTAAAGTTGAAGTTCTTTTCTTCAAAAAGTATATGGGGACTAAGTATTCCCAAAGCCATTTAAAATATTTTCACATTTAAATAAGAACGGAAACTGAGATTACCAAAGAGCCTTCGGGCTAGTTTTCAGAAAAGAGTAATCACTTTCTAAATGAAGCAAGAGGGGAAACTTTGATTTCCAAGATAGCCTTTGAGCTAAGTTTTTGAGCACTAATCTCAAATCAAAGAAAGAAGTATGTTTTTAAAACATAGAGAGCTAGTATATTTTAGGAGTAGTATTGAGCACCGATATGGGGGAGGGTTTAGAAAACCCCCAGCCACCATAAACCATGTAGCCATCATGGGTAGAAAAGGGTCATACTTTTTAGATGAATCATTTTCGCATAGACTAGTCGATCCACTTAGTAGTTTAGGTCCTATACTTGTGGCAAGGTATAGGATGCGCTGGCAGCGTGAGGAAGATCGTTGTATCATCACAATAGCTCTTATGTGATGGTTGTCGGTTAGAGAAACTCCCACAACAGTATTTTGTGTTTTTATATACATCAGATTATTTGTAATTGTACATGCATCTCATAGTTATATGTATCTTTTCATACACACAAAGTTGGCATCATGTTTTTAAACAACTTTTCTTTATATTGCACTTGTTTTAAATTGCTGTATATTGAAATGAGTTCAGTTATGTTAAGTTGAGTTGAGCCAGGTAAGTTCTTCAGTTTCTTTCAAATTCTTTTCAAGCTTATGTTATGCTTTAGAATTCCCCTTACATGCTCGTACATTCCACGTACTGAGCCATTTGGCCTGCATTTTATCATGATGAAGACACATGTATTCAACATCATCAACTGGAGTTTCGTTGATACATCCGAGAGTTCGAGTTAGCTATGGTGAGCCTCCTTGCTTCCAGATGATTTCATTTACCTTTCAGTTATATCAGTTGTTAGGATGTCGTGGGTCTTGTCCTGACTTCCATCTTTATCGGTTAGAGGCTTCATAGATAGTCAGTATAGTTGAGAAGCTTGTATTATTCATTTATTTTATTAAATGTTTTAAAGACTTAAGTTGCCTATTTTATGGCGAGTTGAATAATTTATTTTATTCGAAGTTTTCTTTTGAGTTAAAGCTTTTTATTTAAGTTTCATGAATATTTATTCTGCTTTTAAGCTTTGTATGCTTGAGTTAGTCTTCCGCTTGTAGTCAGCCAAGATGAGGGTTCGCTTGGGGACCAACAATGGTTCTTGAGTGCCGGCCACGTCCAGGGCGTAGACTCGGGTCTTGACAAACTTGGTATCAGAGCACAAAGTTCAAGTGTCCTAGGGTGTCTATGAAGCCGTGTCAGTAAGATCTTGGTTATGATTATGAGGGCCCCACTTCTATAAATGAGGGACTACATACATTTAAGAAAGTTTCCCTTCTTTCATACTCTTAATCATGCAATAGAGCTATGTCATAGAGACTTATTCTAACTCGTGCTTTTCTCAGAATCATCCGACTACCCATCATACTGGAGGTGGTTGAAAAATAGAGTCAGTTCTTTGTCGATGACTTGTTCTTAGCAAGAGTTTTGAGGAAGCCATGAGACTCCAGAGAGGCTTAAGAGAAGTCCAAGAGTAAGTTAAGTGTTCAGTTTCAGAGGAATGCACCCATATTAATTTGAATCGTGCGTTTGAGCTAAAAGTGAGTTGTACTCTTTTCCTTAAGCCTTGTTTCAACTGAGATCCTTATGAGGAAGTATGTTTAGAGCTTGGGTAGTATTTTCACCTTGAAGGGTAACATGAGTTATGAGATCATGAGCAGTAGTAGAGAAAGATCCCAGAGTTAGAGGAAAGTATGCAGAGGTTTAGTAATCTAAGAAAGGGAGATAGTGTTTTGAAGAGCTATGTTACTATAGTCATGTACCTAGTAAGTTAGTAATGAGGAGTTTTCCCTTATGGGTAGACTAAGAAGTGATGAGTTGTGAAGATTCCATCATAGGAGGTAGAGTGTGTTGTAGCTAGAAAGGATTTTGTGATGAAGTGGCATTGTGTAGGTAATGACCAGGTGTAAGTGTTGAATAGAAGAGCATGAGTATTCATGAGGTTACAGATCTAAACTAGGCTTATGATTTTAAGGGAGAGCCCATAATATTCTAAGTGTAATAGAACTAATTAGGCATTGATGTATAGTGAATGAGTGCATAGTACTCAAGTTGTGGTTGGAAATGTGATAGGAAATTGTAAGTATGAATACTAAAAGGTGGGGATTGACTATTTGTCATAAGGTCCTAGTGGACGAGTGTTTCTGAATTTGTATCTAGTAGTTGTAAGTTAGTATAGTAAGCGAGCGATCATATTGATATTCGGGTTTAGTCATAAACATTAAGCTTGAATTTGAGATGAGTGTCATGATCAAAGGAATGACAACATGAGGGTGATGATGTTAGTCTTAAGATTTGATCTATAAGACTTGAAGAAATCGAGGTGATTAGCTGCAATAGATATGAGTGGTACAAGTGAGAGACCCTAGCGTTTAGATAAGGGCAGTGAAATGTGGCTAAGTCACAAGAGTAACAAGAGTGTTAAGAGGTGTGCCGAGATGGTATGTTACCAGATGAGGTTCCAATTAAGTGATAATTTCCATGTGTGCCTAGATAGAATAATTGAGTTGTCAATGTGGAATAGGTCCACATCTTTCAAGTGTTAGCTTTAGACCTAAGGGGGAGATGATAAGAGGAGAAATCAAGTCAAGTGTTGATATTTTCTTGAGGAGATGATTAGTAGGAGTCCATGGAGTTGTTAGAGTACTAAGCTTGAATGTGGTGTTGTTAAATATTGGTGGTTCTTGATATGAGTCCAATATGGTGGTAGAGAGTAATAGTTTGGGATGAGATTTCCTATAGAGAGGTATATAATCCGAACTTAAGGATTTGAGTTAAGCTTGAATATAGTAAGAGCATACCATTATAATCAGACCTTAGTAAGAGTAACCCCATTCTATACCTAGTCCAGTCGCCATTCGAGGACGAATGATCTCAAGGAGGAGATATTATTACACCCCAGAAAATTTTTGAACTAAGACTCGAACCGTTATTTGTAGTGAGTGAGATTTTTGCAAGGAATTTAAAATTTCTTAAGTGTTAAGGTCACTAGATGTAGCACCTTGAGTTCCCAAAAGAATCGAATTTGAAATAGCAAAATCTGAAACTTTGCAAGTTAAGCTAAGTATGAGTTTTGGGTCAACTTCAAACGATCATAACTCCTATATCCGGATGATTTAGGTGTGCTACAAGATACCTTAGGAAAGGTCTTCGAATTATCTTTCTAGCGCCACCGAGTTTTCTCAATTTCGAGCTCTGAATAAAAAGTTATGATGGATTTACTAACGTCGCGCAAACCTGGCAGCAGCTCTGCGATAACTCTGTGACGCGGAGCCAACACGGACCTCACTGCCTGGTGAAAGATCTTTCCGACTCACAGCTCGTTTTAATTTTTTCTTTAGGGGTATTTTAGTCCTAAAAACCCCTAGGAGGTCATCTAAATTGCCCTAAACGTGTAGAAAATTAGTTTTCTTAAATCTAAACCCTCTCATTCACTCCAAAGATTCTACGCTCAAGGGATTCAAGAAACGCTAAGGCTAGGGTTCATCTTTCAAGATTTTCCTTCAAGTCCTTCAAAAAGATGGTTCTTTCAGGTATGTAAGCTTCCATATTGTTGGGTTTGTTCACCCACACGCCAATCATATTAATTTCAGCTTTAAATTCGTTCTAAAAATTGAAGCTTTGATGTTCTTGTTATGTATTCGTGAATTTGCTTTCGTTCTTGAATTGGGCAGAGATTAAGAAGTTCTTGAGGTTAATACGTCGATTTATAGAGGGGTTAGAGTTAGATTCTAGTGTACATGTGCTGGGTATCTAAATCTAAAGAGAGATTGAGAAAAAGATCCGAGTTTAGGTGAATTGGGGTTAGAAAATGAAGAAGGAAAAAGTCGGGCAAATCTAGCACTTGGCTCCGCGTAGCGGACCTGCCTCCCCATTTCATAAAGTTGTCTTCGCGTCGCGGAGAGGTCACAAACCATTCTGCCTTAGAAGTTATTTCGTGACCACTTATTTTAATGCGTCTCCGCGTCGCGGACTAGCTTCCTAGCAGTGAATTTTGATGTTTTCTCATGTTTAGCTATCTAAAATCAATCCTAAACATCATGAGATCTTTCCTATCACAAATCACAACCTTGAATCCATAATTCAAGTTCAAGGTAGAATTAAGAGTTAAGTTTTTGAGAATTCTTTCAAAAATTTAAAGAAAGTCCTTTAAGTACTTTTGAGGAGTCTTCTACAATTTCTAATAACTTGTTTCAAGACTCGAGCAAGTGAGTGCGAGTGAGGAGAATGTATTCATGAGTGTACTTTAACATTACAAGATCCTTCATACCATGAAGCATAACTCTTGAATTCATATTTCACATTCAAGAGAGAGTTAAGAGTAGAGTTCAAGAAAGTCTTTGAGTTCAATTGTGAATCCTTTGAGATCCACAATAGATTTGAGTTAAGTTTTGAGAAGTAAGTATGAGAATGAAAAGAGTCGTATACCTGAGTTCCTTATTGATATTTTGACCCTTGAGTCAAGTCGTTCATGCCCATAACTTCCGCATGAACTCCATCAGTTTAGTATCTTTGAAAGAAGTGGTATCTTCAAGTTCTAAGCCTTTAAGTGTTCAATTCCTAATCCCTTTTGAGAAGTATCTTTGAGTCCTTGAATTGAATATTTCATGCTCATAGTTCCGCATCAACATTATAAGTCGAACAGTCTTGAGATGAGAAGTATATTTGAGTCATTGAGTTGAGTAGTTCATGCTCATAATTCCGCATGAACTCTGAGTTGAGCATTCTTGAAATTAGTAGTATCATTGAAGTTCTTGAGTTCCAAGTATTTGAGTTCTATCTATGGTTATTGAAAACCTTGCATTCAGTCGTTCATGTCCATAATTCGGCATGAACCATATTTTAAGAAGTCTTTTACAAACGTTTTAACTTTGTTTTAAGACTTAAGTTTTGAGTTCAGTAAAAGGTAAAGTTGAAGTTCTTTTCTTCAAAAACTATATGGGGACTAAGTATTCCCAAAGAGATTTAAAATGTTTTCACATTTTAAATAAGAACGGAAACTGAGATTTCCTAATAGCCTTCAGGCTAGTTTTCAGAAAAGAGTAATCGCTTTCTAAATGAAACAAGAGGGGAAACTTTGATTTCCAAGGTAGTCTTTTAGCTAAGTGTTTGAGCACTAATCTCAAATCAGAGAAAGAAGTATGTTTTTAAAACATAAAGAGCCAGTATATTTTGGGAATAGTATTGAGCACCGATATGGGGGAGGGTTCAGAAAATCTCAAGCCGCCATAAACCATGTAGCCATCATGGGTAGAAAAGGGTCATACTTTTTAGATGAATCCTTTTCGCATAGACTAGTGGATCCACTTAGTAGTTCAGGTCCTATACCTGTGGCAAGGTATAGGATGCGTTGGCAGCGTGAGGAAGATCGTTGTATCATCACAATAGCTCTTATGTGATGGTTGTCAGTTAGAGAAACTCCCACAGCTGTATTTTGTATTTTTATATACATCAGATTATTTGTATTTTTACATACATCTTAGCGTTATATGTACCTTTGGATACACACAGAGTTGGCATCATGTTTTTAAATAAATTTTCTTTATATTGCACTTGTTTTAAATTGCTTTATATTGAAATGAGTTCAGTTATGTTATGTTGAGTTGAGCCATGTAAGTTCTTCAGTTCTTTCATAACTGAGTTCGCATAACTGTTGGCACTTGTTATGTTGAGTTTGCATAACTGTTGGCACTTGTTATGTTGAGTTTGCATAACTGTTGGCACCCCAAGCATGGCCCTCAGTATCCTGTCTCAGTCTCTGCCTCTGCATCATAAGTTATTGAGCGTTAACCATTCTTCTAATAGACTTATGAAGCTCGAGATCGTAAGGAATTAAAGGTAGTCCCTTACTTCTGGTTACACTACTTTAGTTAGCTGTAGAAGACATAGACAAAAAACAAGAAGTAAAATTAGGAAATACCCTACAGACTGAAATAATTACAAGTAGAATATTTCTAAACTGAATTCCCCAACTAAGGCGCCAAAATTCGATACGTCCAAACTTACACCTAAATTAACAAGTATATAATGGTTGATATCAATTACAGAACTCAACAAGAGTTGTGGTCGATCCCACCGGGAATTACAGAAGAAACAAATCTACGAGTTCATATGTTCAGACTTCAGTTGCAGTTGATATTCCAAGAAAACAAATTGCGTAAAGTAAATATTGGGTTTGTTTTAACGTCCAAGTACCCAATTGTAATTAGATTTAAATAGTAACAGTAACATACAACAATTCCAAGGTTTGGTTATCGATTTAGATTAGACTAGGATTGTGTTCCCATGACCTTAGGATTACAACTTAGATTTCACTCGAATAACAGTCTCTTGATACAATGCAAGAATTCTCTAGCAAGATAAATACACCTAAACGCTCATCATCCCTATTAGGTAAATCTCACTCTTCCCCTCTCGTTCCCAGAGTGTTTTAGTTAATCCTTGCTTATTTGTTTAAACACTATTCTCTCTCGGCTCAAGTCTTTAAAATGAGTTATTCAATTAAAGCTCATTCGCTTCTAACTTTTCCTAATCATAGCCTTCTCTCACGAGCAAGTAATTAATAAATGCAGGTTTTAACGTGTGGACTTGTTAGAAAGCAATCAATGGGAAATTAGATATGAAGCATATAAAACATCTATTGACAATCATTCATGGTTGATTTTCAAGTTACTCCTTCAAGAAAACAATTGTTAAACATTGAAGAAAGCTCTAAAGAAATTGACTTAAAATAATGAAAATCAACTAATCTTGATTAAGAACTTGAATCCCAAGATCAAACGATGATTAATTATTCAAAAGATAAACCCAAAAGAGAAAGTTATCATCTTTGCAATGAAAAACTTGTCTCACAATATTGATTGTAATGAAAATAAAACCCTATGTAATTAATTATAGTCTTAAAAATGAATCCTAATCAAAGTAGGAAAGTAATTCAGTCTACAACATTCACAAGCAGGCAAAACGGCACGTGAAGATTTTCACGGTTCGTAAAAGCCTCCCATGATCCAACACTTGGTCAATTTCTTCAGCCTCTACCTCAGCTTCCCATGAGTCACTGTACGGTCCGTAAAGGTCATCATGATCTGTCTAGGGTCTCATATAGTTACTATTGGAATTCTTTTCGTCAAGGGCCATCTTCACGGGCAGTTTCATGAGCCATTCACATCTTCATGTCTCATGTAGCCTTTCATCAACAACTGCTACACTTCTATTTCAAATCTTTACTTTCAACACTTTCTTACAAACACTTTTCCTGCACATTAAACCAAAAGAAAATCATATCGACAAAAACATGCTTGGTTCCTTACGATAATCCTCTGTTTTGGGTGTCGAATGTGTAATAAGTTCATGACACATCACACTCTAAGAGAGAAATACATGCAAGCTTCATCCCATAGGTTTACCCATATTTTTCAATCGTCACTCAACCTAGTTTATGCAAGATCACCAAGGTATTTTTAGGCTTTTAATGGGGTTGAGGGTAAATGTATGGCCAATTTAGCTTAGTGACTTCATCTTTTCCAAGCATTGTTGTACTCATCTTCACCTCTTCTCAAGTTCTTTTCATTCTCATGACTTGGAGACTCACTTCAGCTTTTTATTCAATTTGTTGGACACCCCTCTTATTTCATGAAACTTTCTTTTTCATTTCAATCTGTAAGCTTTTTTTCTGTTTTTTTCTTTGATAATGAGGGGTTCCTTTTTTCTGCCTCACATTTCAACGTGGAGTCTAACTGATGCTTGCGTAATCAAGGACACAACTTCCAATGCAAGTGTCTACGATCGTGCAATAGTATAATAACCCAACCAAGGGTTGGGATGGTCCCAAGAGAGTGGTTTTGAGAATTTATAGAAAAATAAAATTACGTTCTAACTAGTCGTAGCTAAAGACATTAACGAGTAAAAACATTTTAAGTTAAAAGGGGGGGGGGGGACACAAGAGTGTCAATTAACAATGGGGGGATTTTTGTCACAAGTAAGTAAAAACAACAAAATAAACAAGGGTTTCTAAATAATGAGAGGGAATCCTTGGGATGTGACGGGAATACGGGTTAAGCTAAATTATTTGGTACATGCTTGCAATAGCAAATTTATAGAGTAATAGTGACTAGGCTAAGCTTTATGTGGGAATAAGTTCTCTCTCGAGCAACTTACCCTGTTTCAAATGGGTTCCTCTCGGACACCCACTTGCCGCATGAAGACCAGCCTACGCCTTACCCCACTCACTCTCTCGAGCTGAGTGTTAGGATATGAGACTAGGGCTTACTCTCTCGAGCTAAACCTTATGTCGACCCACTTCTTAGGCCATCAATCTAGTAGTCTTGGTTTCGCGACTTCTCTCTCGAGCAAGCCAAAAACTCTTAAACAAAACTTGTATTTGCAACTACAAATTTCTTAAATCCATCCATAACTACTAGATGAAATCACCATTAAACTACATCTAAACTATCAGCAAACAAGACCTAACAACAATCTTAACCCATATTCGCTAAATCACACCCCAAGAATAGGGGTTTTTAGCCACACATCAAGAGATAGAAATTTATACCTAAATGAGCTTACATTCAAATGGGTATGAAGATTTAAGTCTTGTTACAGGCCAAGAATGAAGAAATCAAGAGACCCAAGTTCAACTCCTTGGAGATGAAACCCTCTTCTTCTTCATGTTTCCAAAACCCTCTCAAACTTAGAGCAAAAATATCAAAATCTACTATTCTCTAGTGAAAATTATAATAAAAGTTCCATACTAAAACTAAAACTCTAACTAGTATTTATAGTTATCACAGATGTGCTGCAACGGATCGTTCGACGTCATTAGTCAGAATCACCGATCAACTCGGCGATTCGCCCTTTGGTGTAGTTCATCGCCATCTTGTACCAATCTTCAACATCGTCGTGCTCTGGTCAATTGGGTGGAATGGTACTGCTTCGCGGAACTACTCGTCAATGCACCGACTGCTCCCTTTTTTCGCCGACTTGATCATTTTCTTCAGGGCTCAGCACACTGGAACAAAAGGTGAAGTAAGACCCTTCGGTGACTCGCTAAGTGAACTCGGCGATCCTCAGGCCTTCATTTCTTCGTTCTTTTCATCCCTTTTTGTTCCTTTTTTGCGACGTAGTGTTCATGCTCTATTTAACTTCAAATACTTGAAACTTAAGGGTTTTCATCAGATATTGAGATAAAATAAGAATTTGAGGACACAATTTCTTTTAAAATATAGCCCTGAATGAGTCCAATTTGTGGACTCATCAATACCCCAACTTAAACTTTTGCTTGTCCTCAAGCAAACTCAAGTTCAGTCGTTCAACAAGGGTGTCTCGAACAGTGCTACACAAGACTCAATGATAAATGCACACAACAAGACTCAATTTACTTATGCAAAGATCAAATGTGCACTCAAAGATTCAAGTTGTGACTCACCAATATTAACGAATCTCATGCTCACAATACTTGCTTCAAATGGAAGTTCAAGATCAACTATAGTGTTCAAATGCCCTCACACAAAGAATGATTCCATATTCACACAATGGTTTCACAGTTTAAAGCTTTGGAATCAGATGCAACGCTCACACTCACAAAGAAGAACATAATGCATGCTTTCACCCATAGGTTTGCCCGTATTTTCCAATCAACATTTGTTTTAGCTCACTCAAGATCAAAAAGGTCTTTTCAAGGCTTGTAATGGGGCTGAGTGCAAAGGTATGGTCACTTAGGCTTAGTGACTTTTATCCTTATGAGGTGTGGTGCTCACAACACTTCCTTTCCTTTCTCCTTCATTATTTTTATCAGTGCTTATAAGTCATCCTATTATTTACCTTCCATGAATTGTATGGGAACCCCCTTTCATTTTTCAACTTTATTCCCCAACTTTTCTTTTTCATTCTTTTTCTTTTTTATATGGATGGGTTCCATTTTCCTCAAAACAATGGGTAGGAGGGACTTTCTTGCACTTCTTGACTTTCCCTTTTGTTTTCACCACACCCCAACTTAGGCTTTTAGCCTAAATTGACTATTCAAACTAACCACAACTTCATGAGGATTATGGGTGATGGATTAAGAAAGGTTTAGTTTTCATCAAGTTTTCTTCCAAGGAAAGGTAAGGCTCAAGAGGTGTTCAAGAGAGAATCACACACTCACAAGGTAGGTCACAAAATAGGTATATGTCAAATTGGTTCACACTCTTCGAAGTTGACTAAGATCCTATCAAGAGATAACATAACATAGTTGACCGGACCAACGGGGTAAATTCAAGGATCTATCATGCATAGTTCACAGGTAAGCTCATCACACTAGGCCTTGACACTATAAGTTAAACAAGACTCCACACTTTCGCTAGTGTGCAATGATCATCACAAGAGAATCAATTGATATAAGGCAGTCATAACGAGATGCAAAGAGTTCACATATTGTCTATGCAACTTCATTTGGCCTCATCGTAGCCGCGCATTCATGTTCGTTTGATTGTAAGCATTATTCAAGTCATCGGTATTGATCAAAACTGAGACTCAAATTTGTAAAAGAACAGCCACGTTAAACACACAAGAGATGGCATAAACTATTGGACAGGTTAAAATCATTTTGCAATTTAAAATAAAAGGAGCCACAAGCTCAAACATCCACAAAAAGTAATATTTAACACAATGATAGCTCAAAGCCCAAATACATAAGAAAAAACACAAGTCACAAATAGCGCACAAAAGGTGGGCCTCACCCCACCACAATTAAAAAGCAATTTGTCCTCAAATGCGATTAACATAATATACAAAATTTAGAATGAAGAAAGACAGAGAGGGAGGTAAAGAGGGGATCTTGTCTACGCAGTTGCTTCATCTTTCTGGGCATCAGTGCCCGGAGTGTTGTCATTCTGACTCTGGTTTACATTGTGTGTATTTGCCTCAGTTGCTGCATCGATATTAGCTTTAGCCATATTGTCCAAATCGTGAGTTTCTCCAAAGGCATGTATCGCGTTAAAGAACCCTCGGACCCACAAACTGACATTAGGGTCAATGGGAATCCTCCTACTGGAACTGGCTTTCTTGTTCTCGCTCCTTATTTTGGGGTGATCTGTTGTCCCTGCATCTCTTCTGGAGTTTTGTGCCCGTACATGTCGGGGTGGCATATTTATTCCTGCAACTTTTGGTCCGGCCATGTCTATAAAGCCTGGAGATAAAGTTAGAAATGCAGGTAGACTTACCAGTTCATTCGGCGAACAAAGGGATGCCCACTTAAAGTTACAATGCAAAAGGGGTCTCAGGGGGCAAATAAAGAGTGATAAACAGTACTTTCGGCGATTCACCGAGTGCATTCAGCGAAGGCATGCATCTCGCTGAAAGTTACAGACTCAAACCACAAACTTGACATGAAATTAAACGCGAGATGAAGAAAATAGGTGAACCGCCGAGTGATTCGCTAAGTTTGACTCAGCTCGCCAAATGGCCTAATGTGCCCATTTTCAATCCACCTTCCCGAATTCAATCCCGAAAGCCCCGAAAACAAAATCAAAGCATGTACTAACGGAATTCAAACAAGACCCGCACTACCCAATACCCTAGGATACTCAGGTTTCTCCAAGATTTTGCCAAATTTGGCCATTTGATGATATTTGCTCCTAAGTGTGGTGTCCCCCGCTCTTTCATTGTGCAGTTCTCGTTGTTTAGTACAAATAATGGCTACTCAGATTCCACCCAATCGATCTAAACAACACACAAGCTTACCCCAATATAATTTCACTCATTTAAAAACACACAAGCTATGCGCAGTTGACTATCAAATCAATACGGTAAGATTTTCCAATTTAAATAGGCATTTAAGCATTCTATTCCTATCAGAGAGGCCCAGCACACATCGATAAGATATGATCATTGCAAAAGAGTACAAACTATTTAAAAATAAACTTTAGGTACGGAGAACTAATGTTTTATGTCGATTAAAATGTGATTGAAAAGCTAGGTTGCAAAGGAATCTACTTCCGAGCACAAATCAGTTAACCAAAATACTATTATAATGCTAAAATAGAGAAAATACTACCTTGGTGTGAGTTTGTGAAGATTAAGAGCGAGAGAAAGTGAAGGATTTCAAATTCTAGGACTTTTGGCCATTATAAACCGTCCAGTTCGTGCACATTTGGCGACATTAGTAGCATTCGTTGATATACCGTGAGTTTATGGTATTTCTAATAAATTTCACTTAAGAGTTGTGTGTGTCTAGGGCCATTTTGTATTGGTTTTTATGTATTTTTCTCATGTTTGCAGGAAATATTTTCAGACGTGGAAATTGAGAGACGCAGCTAAAGGATATGCAGAAAAGGGCATCTACAGAGGTGATCCACGGACCGTAGATCCATTCACGCTCCGTTAATGGGTGTCGTGGATGGACAGGCAAGGCTTGAAGGAAAATCAGGGAATTCTTGACCAAGTGTGGAACCACGGTTGCAATCGACGGACCATAGATTGATCTACGAACCGTACTGCTGATCCGTCAAATGATTTAGAGAGGGGTTCCAGTACATGATTTTGAAGATTCTAAGTATGGATCTACGGAGGAGGATCTACGGACCGTAGATCAATCCACGGTCCGTATTGGTGCTCCGTCGTTTGGTTTAGAGATTTGAAGATTCTGAAGTTAGAAATTTGCCCAAGTCTTGAGTCACGGAAGGGACATATGGACCGTAGATCAATCCATGGTCCATAGGTCAGCATCGTCGATCGATATCGCATCCTGAAACATTATTCCCTTATTTCGTTTTCTTTTTAGTTAGGACTTATTTATATATATATGGTATGTAAACCTCGCTTTTGGGGGTTAGACTACATTACTTTTATTCTAGATTTTGGCTTTGGAAATTAATGTGCAACTTTGGCAATTCTTAATTTCCTAAGCACGTTTTGGTGATTTTTACTTTGAAATTTAAGTTGAAATTTTGGGATTATTCTACTCTACAACGTAAGTTCATGATTTATTCTTCAAACATTATGAACTGTTTTCTTGCTAACATGGGTAACTAAATCCACAACTAGGCTTGTGGGAACCATGAGTGATTAACGAAGTATGAATAGTAACTAAGGAATTCCTGAATAGTGTTTTGCATGCATTGATAATTCTTTCGTCTAGAAGTCTTTTTAACGGTGCGCAACATTAGAACTCGCCTTGTTGCTACGTGCCACACCAAGGAGGTAGTTAATAAGAAAATAATTATCAACATAGATTTAGTGTGATACTATCTAATAGATTAATGTCGATTGGTGTGAGGGTGAAAACTAAGCCATACATCGATGTGACATATAATATGAGGTAATGGTAAGGGTTAGTAAATTATACACACGTAGCCGGATCAAGGTGCGAGGTGAAATTCTCTAGATGTTGGACAAAGGATTTAGAGATACATAACTTATCGCTTTGCATGTAATACACTAGGAAGGGATTGATATTACTAGGATTACAGAGTTATGAGCTTATGGGGAACACATACGCCCTAGTTTCCTTCTCAATTTGATAACAACAAAAGTTTGAATCTTGCTTACTAACCACTTTCATAATTTCCAAAATTTGTTACACAACCCCCCCCCCCTTTTTACTTATTTGTCTCGGAAATACATTGGCTAAACGAATATAATTGTTATTGAACTTAAGTCTAAACCATATTCCTCGTAGGATCGACCCCTACCTACAAGTTGGGTTCTTTACGTGATAACGATCGCTTATGCTTCTGAAAAGAGGTGTAATTTGATCGTACCAAATTTTGGCGCCGCTGTCGGGGAATAAGACTTTTAGATTAAGTTTAATTGCATTATTGAACTTTAGTCAAATATTTCCTAATTTTACTTTTTCTTTTGTTTTTGTCTCTCTCAGGGTCTTACTCTAGTGTATGCCAAGTACATAGAGCCAAGGCGAACCACTTACTCCCTACGATCCCGAACTGAATAGAACTTTGCGGAGAATGAATAATCAAGGAGTTCCGGTTAACCCTATTGGGAGAGAGTTAGGTGAAGGTGTTGGATTGCAACCTCCGAGGGTAATTGATGCGAATAATTAGGCTCCAGTTGAGAATAGATTGGGAGATCCACTAAGGGCACATGAACTACAAGGACCACGTCTACATGAAAATTTCAAGACCAACCTTAATATTGCCGATTCTGATGGACCTATTGTCCTACCGCCTTTACCTCAGGGGCATACATTGGTGGTGACCAGTAGCTTGATGTAGATGCTTACAACGAGGGGTTTGTTTGCGAGATTGCCATCAGATGATCCACATGCTCACATAGCCAAACTTAATCATGTCTGCAAAAGTTGTATAGGTCGATCGGATTGGAGAATGAATGTCATTGGGTTGCGTGTGTTCACCCTATTATTGACCGGAGATGCTGTTGTATGGTTCAATGAACTCCCTTACAACTCAATCTATACATGGGAGCAGTTGACGGATGTGTTTTAGCAAGATTCTTTCCAGTGTCCAAGAAGTTGAAGAAAAAGGATAAACTCAACAACTTTGTAGCATTACCTGGAGACTCTATGAGTAGTTCTTGGGATAGGTTCACTACCTTCATGAGGGGTGTCCCGAATCACTGTATTGATAATGAGTCGCTAAAGGAGTACTTCTATCAAAGATAGGATGATAATGGTAAGGCAGTGCTCAATACTATTGCGGGAGGTTCGTACAGTGAATTCACTTTTGCACAAATTACAGAGAAAATGGAGAAGACGTCTCAAAATAATAAAGCTTAGAGCACTAGAAAGTCAAACACTGAGAGGAGCACATTTATCGTTCAAGCTACAAATAACCATCCCGCAGATGAGATTCGTGAGGAGATGGCACAGATGAGAACTGAACTAGGGTTGGTGTTAAAGCATGTGACTGGAGGAGCGGAGAAGGTAAATGTTGTGAACTATTTGACTAAGACTCCACTACCGGCAAAGGAGTATTATTTTGAAGAGGATGCTTATGCGGTTTATGAGCAGACGGGGGGTTTCCGACCAAACGCCCAAGGTTCCACTATGGATAATTGGCGCCAAGGTCAAGGAAACCAAGGTAAAAAATATGGCAACAACAACCAAGAGGGTCAATATATCTGGGATGGGAACTTCAATCGCAACAACAACTACAATCGGAACAACTACGGCAACAGAAATGATCGGGTTGGACCTTATGTTCCCCCTCAAAATCGAGAATCTGGTCCTAAGGAAGCTGGAAGTAATATGTCACGTATTGAGGATATGATGCAGAAGATGATGAGGAGGTTTGATGCAACTGATGAGAATGTGAAGGAGATGAGAAATGACTTGTCTGGTATTGGTCAAAAAGTTGATGCCCATGCAGTATCAATCAAGCATCTTGAGCAGCAGATGACTCGGTTGTCAACTATAGTAAATCCACATCAACCTGGCACTCTTCCTAGCAACACCATCCAAAATCCAAAGAATGATGGGCATTGTATGGCAGTCACTACTCGAGGGGGATAAGCAAACCATTGATCCACCTATGCCGTCTGGGGTGGAAATTGAGAATAGTAAAAATGATGATGCGGTCGAGGTAAGTGGAGAGTCTGAGAATGCGACAGAGAAAGAAGTGGAGGTAACTCAGAAAGTTGTCTTTATACCTAGACCTCCACCTCCCTTCCCACAGAGGTTAGTGAAGAAGACTGAAGAAGGCAAATACCGCAGGTTTATTAGTGTTGAAGCAGCTTTTAATCAATGTTCCTTTGATAGAGGCTTTGGAGCAAATCCCTAGGTATGCCAAATTTATGAAGGACATGGTGACAAAGAAGAGGGCAGTGAGCTTCGAAGATGATGATAGATTGAAGAAAAAAGAGGATCCTGGTGCCTTCACTATTCCATGTACTATTGGGTTGTTGCATTTTGCTAAGGCATTGTGTGATCTTAGTGCTAGCATAAATCTAATGCCATTGTCTATTTACAAGGAATTGGGTCTGGGAGATCCAAAACCGACTGCGATGCGGTTGCTCATGGCCGATAGAACTGTGAAGAGGCCCATTGGTGTGCTCCATGATGTACTAGTGAAAGTGGAGTCGTTCATCTTTTTGGTGGATTTTGTGATTCTTGATTGTGAGGTCGATTTTGAGGTTCCCATCATTCTTGGGAGACCATTGCTTGCCACTGGTCCTGCCTTAGTTGATATGGAAAAGAGGTAGATAAAGTTCAAACTGAACAATGAAGAGGTAACTTTCAATATTTGTAGGTCTATGAAGCAGAGTAGTGAGCTCCAATCAGTATATGCGATAACATATAGAGTTGAGAGTGGGTCTGAGGTGCAGATTAAAGAAAGACTGGGTGTTGAGGCACTAGCAGGGGTTATGATAAACTTTGACAGTAATGGTATTGAAGAGTATGATGAGTTAGTCGCCGCACTTGATAGGTGCGAATATCATTCGAAACAAAAAAGCTGGAGTTAGACATAAAAAATTGTGAGTCCCCACCCGCAAGACCATCTGTTGATGAGGCACCGAAATTGGAGCTTAAGGCTCTACCATCACATTTGAGGTACGTATTCTTGGGAAAATATGAGACTTTACCGGTCATCATTGCGGCAGATTTGAATGGCGACAAGTAGAATGTTTGGTTTCTGTGTTAAAGAGGTTCAAGCGAGCTATTGGGTGGACTATTGCGGACATTATTGGGATTCCTCCTGGTATCTGTTCTCATAAAATCCAACTCATGCCAGATCACAAGCCTACTATTGAGCACCAGAGAAGATTAAATCCGCATATGCAAGAGGTAGTTGAAAAGGAGATCATCAAGTGGCTGGATGTTGTAGTTATCTATCCCGTTGCAGATAGTAGTTGGGTGTGTCATGTTCAATGTGTGCCCAAGAAATGTGTGATTACAGTGGTTCCTAATGAGAGAAACGAGCTTGTTCCAATGCGGCCCGTGACTGGATGGAGAGTCTGCATAGAATACCGGAAGCTAAATGCTTGGACATAAAATGACCATTTCCCTATGCCATTCATGGATCAGATGTTGGATAGACTTGCAGGTAAGGGTTGGTATTGTTTTCTTGATGGTTATTCGGGCTATAATCAGATTTCTATAGCCCCGGAGGACCAAGAGAAGACCACCTTCACTTGCCCTTATGGGACTTTTGCCTTCAAACGGATGCCATTTGGGTTGTGCAATGCTCCAGCGACCTTCCAACGTTGTATGATGTCGATATTCTCTGACATGGTGGAGGACACAATAGAGGTATTTATGGATGATTTTTCTGTGGTAGGTGACTCTTTTGATCGATGTTTGGATCATTTGGCTGAGGTGCTTAAAATGTGTGAAGACTGCAATTTAGTGCTAAATTGGGAAAAGTGCCACTTTATGGTGAAAGAAGGGATAGTTCTGGGTCATCGGATTTCTGAGAAGGGTATTGAGTTTGATAGAGCAAAAGTAGAGGTAATAGAAAAGCTTCCACCACCTATCTCTGTAAAAGGTGTTAGAAGTTTTCTTGGGCATGCAGGTTTCTATAGGAGGTTCATCAAGGACTTCTCTAAAATTGCACATCTATTGTGCAAATTGCTCGAAAAGGAGTATAAGTTTGATTTTGATGATACTTGTCTGAGAGCATTTGGAGAGTTGAAGGACAAGTTAGTTACTGCACCTATCATTATTTCACCGGATTGGGGACAACCGTTTGAGGTAATGTGTGATGCGAGTGGAGTGGCGCTTGGTGTAGTATTAGGGCAGAGTAGAGAGAATATTATTCATCCTATTTACTATGCTAGCAAATCTCTAAATGTCTCCCAGAAGAATTATACTGTGACTGAACAAGAACTTCTTGCGGTGGTTTTCGCATTCGAGAAATTTCGATCCTACTTGCTTGGTACTAAGGTCATAGTGCATACTGACCATTCTACATTGAGGTATTTGATGGCGAAGAAGGATGCAAAACCGAGGTTGATTAGATGGGTATTGTTGTTGCAAGAGTTTGATTTTATGGTAAAATATAGAAAGGAGATCGAAAATCAAGTTGCCGAACACTTGTCCAGATTAGAGAAAGAGGCTATGCTAAAGCTTGGTGATAGGGCTGAAATTAATGATGATTTTCCAGATGAACAGGTATTGGCTGCTTCTCATGAGCTGATTCCTTGGTTCGCAGACTTTACTAATTATTTGGCAAGCGATTTGTTGCCCCCGGATTTGTCTTTTCACCAAAGGAAAGAGTTTATGCATGATGTGAAGAAATTCTTTCGGGATGAACCTTAGTTGTATCGTAGTTGTGCTGATGGGATTATTCGTCGCTGTGTACCCGAGGTTGAGATGTTGAGTGTACTTGAGGCGTGTCATTCATCGCCTGTTGGTGGGCATCATAATGGTATTCAGACTGCGCATAAGATTTTGCAGTATGGGTACTACTGGCCTACCATCCACCAAGATGCTCATGACTTTACCAAGTCTTGTGACCGTTGCCAAAGAGAATGAGAGATTTCAAAGAGGCAAGAGTTTTCTATGAATCCTATATTGGTGATAGAGTTGTTTGATGTATGGGACATTGATTTTATGGGTCCATTTGTTAGTTCACATGGGATGAAGTATATTCTTGTTACGGTTGATTATGTATCGAAGTGGGTGGAAGCAGTTGCGCTCCCCAACAATGAAGGTAAGAGTGTCACTGCATTCTTGAAAAAGAACATCTTCTCGAGATTTGGTACACCGAGGGCGATTATCAGTGATGGAGGTTCCCACTTTTGTAATAAGTTGTTCAAGGTGCTACTTGAGAAATATGGTGTCCATCACAATGTAGCCACCCCTTACCATCCACAGACTAGTGGGCAAGTTGAAGTGTCCAACAGAGAGATCAAACAGATCTTGGCAAAGACTATGAATGCTAATAGAACGGATTGGTCAAGGAAGCTTGATAATGCTCTATGGGTCTATCACACTACATACAAGACTCCCATAGGTATGTCCCCCTACCAACTTGTATATGGGAAGTCTTGCCATTTACCTGTAGAGATAGAGCATAAGGCTATGTGGGCGATAAAGAAACTAAATTTGGATTGGAGCGCCACATCTAATCAAAGAATGAATGACTTGAATTTGCTTGATGAGTTTCTCCTAAAAGCTTATGAAAGTTCAGCCTTGTACAAAGAGAAGATGAAGAGGTATCATGATCAAAGAATTGAAAAGCAAGAATTTGTGGTGGGTGATCTTGTGCTTCTATTCAACTCTAGGTTGCGCTTTTTTTCGGGCAAACTCAAGTCCAAATGGACCGGGCCATTTTTGCTCACAAAAGTGCTCCCCTATGGAGCGGTTGAGCTTGAGAACAATGAAGGAACAAGGTTCATGGTAAACGGGCAAAGGATCAAGATCTATCTGGGAAACGCAAAAAATGTGCAAGAAGCTGTTGAGGCCTACTATCTTGATGATGTCGGAGTAATCAAGAGGCATGCGTCGTGCCGCGACATTAAATCAAGCGTTGCTTGGGAGAAAACCCAAGATGTAAAAATCTATCCAACAATAGGTTCTTGTTTTTCTTTTAGTAGTTTTCTTTGTTTAGTTGTTTCTCTGTAGTCATTTAGCTAATTGTTTTATTTTTGTTTTAGTATTGGCTAGATATAACATAGGGTCCGTGTCTAAAAAAGTGTCCAGAAAATGTAAAAAAGAAAGGGCTAATGGTTGCTACATGTGCAGGGGCGAAAAGCAGAATCTGCAGAAAAAAGTGTAGTGCAGAGGTCTACGGACCCTATCGACGGTCTGTGGTTCATCCCACAGACCGTGAATGGTGTCCGTAGATCCCAGGTAAGTCTCTGCAATTTTCTAAGTCAAAGAGTGATCTACGGTCCAAATCTACGAAACGTAGATCGACCCAAGGACCGTAGACGGGGTCTCGTGGGTCAAAACCCTAGTTCTGCCTGACCTGACCTGGACCCCTCTTATTTAAAATCCCCCATTTTCAAATTATTCCCACTTTCCTCCATTTACTCCCAAACCCTTTCTAAACTTCCCAATCCCTTAAATCACTCCATAATCACTCCATAACTCCCCCATTTATCATCCCTTTCTTTTTCCCCACAATCCTAAATTTCCTTTTCTCTCCAAACTCCAATCATCCCCAAAACTTCCCAAGAGGTCCGGTGTACAGGTTTGGAGCGTAAACACAAAGTTGTGGTATCGAAAGTGTCGAGTCATCACACAATCACCCCACTCTCACTGCTTGTAAGGTAATAGACTTTCCCGTCACTTTGAATTTCGATTCATCTATTGATTATAGAAAGTCCGGAATTAGGTCTTGACCTTGGGTAAATTAATGTATGAAATTGTATGCTAAATTAGAAGTGAATGCACCCTTGGTACAATAGATTGTGATTGTGTTGCCTTGTTGTATGTAAAAAAGTCAATGAAATATAAGTCTAAATGTAAGTTTCGACTTAGAGTTCCTTATCTTGCAGAAAATACTTGTAACAATTGAGTAATTAAAACCCCTAGAATGACGAACTAGCATAATTTATGTTGAAATACATGATTATACTAGGATATTGTTGAATATGGAAAAATTGTGGGCTTCCAAACGAAGCATGTCTGAGACCTGGCATAGATTCCATCCACGAGACCCCGTCTATGGGTCGTAGGTAAATCTACGGACCATAGATCAGGTCCGTGGTTGTTGGCACTGAGAATTTCACCAAGTATGGAACCACGGAAGTGGACTACGACCCGTAGATCAATCTACGGACCATTCTGCACATCAGTGGTTCCTATCAGAGACCAACTTTTTGGGACCTCTGATTTATGGACGGGATCCACGGACCGTAGGTCACCCTACGGATCGTAGATGCCCACCGTAGGTGGACACTGAAGCCACTGTCTGAAATTTTTTCTGTTTTTCAGTTTTGTTCGTTCTTAGTTCTAAAATCTTTTTGAGTGTGTCATGAGTTTATTTTGGTACTAATTAGACATCCACAGGTACCATGGAGCCTAAGAAGAAAGTGACCTACTCAAAAAGGGGTAAATAAAAATCTATGGTGCCTACTTTTAGGTTGACTGATGAAGACACGAATGCTGAAAAGGATCCAGCATATGTTCCACCAGCCACGAGGACATGTCCTACTGCACCTCGATCTACCCGGAATATATCCCGGCAGGTGGTTACCGACGTAGTAACTGTCTCCCAGTCTGATAAGGATAACACACTGATTGGGTCAAAGGCTGGTTCGGCTTCCGATTCTGAGGCTGGTTCTACTTCCGGCTCAGAGTCTGCCTCTGCTTCCGGCTCTGAGCCCGCCCATGCTTTCGGCTCCAGTTCTGGATCTGCTACAGGTTCAGGTTCACATGACAAAGTTGCCTCGTCTGATGAGGCTATTAGTTTGGGAGAAGTCTGGTGCCACGAAGCTACGACCCTGATCCACTGGTTAGGGACCCAAACAGATGGTGTGTTGAGGGCCAATGGAAATCTTATCGGGATGCCAATATGAAAAATGACAAAGAGAATATGGCCTAGCTTATTACAGAGGAGCGCAAAGTCCTCACTGGGAGCCTAGACACCGTACCAGAAATCCATCGGCTCTTTCAACGCCACAAGTGTGAGAGGATGGCTCAAGAACCAGGTACCTATAACAAGGAGATTTTGAGGGAGTTCTATGCTTCCTATGCGGCCACTCTTCGAGGTTCTATCCATAAGAATGCCAGACCCACTGCCCAGGCACCCCTCACAGCTACACTAGTGCACGGATTTTCTGTAGATATCTCTGAGACCACTATCTGCGGTTCCTCTATGGTCCTGGCCCTGATCAATCTTGGGCACTCAACACAGCTGAATTTGACTACAGATGGGACATTGTATGGGGCGGAGAGGTCCAGTGGAGCATCGAGAAAAGAGAGACTTTATTACACTGGCTGGTTAGTCAAATTGCTACTGACGGAGAGAGAGCCGAGTGGGTCACCACTCCGGGCGTGAGCATCAAGAAGGCCACTCTCACATTTGTGGCTAAATTTTTCTGGCTGTTGGTTTGCAATCAAATCTCTCCCACAAAGGCTGACTATGCTCTAACTTAGGACCGCGCGGTTATAGTAGCAGCATTGGGTGCGAGATTCGAGATCGATTTTGCCTCCATGCTCATTACGGAGATAAATAAGAGGGCTTTCAAAGCCTCCACCACTTAGCCTTTTCCTTGTCTCATTTTCCAGTTATGTAGGGACTCTGGAGTGCCGATCTGGCATTGTGACAAGTTGATCTGGCCTACGTGGACACTGGATATAGGCCTCATTCGGTATGAGGCAAATGTGGTGGCACCACGTTGAGAGCCGCAGGTTGATGTGCCCTCCATGGGAGCTGACTTAGTACATGTTGTAGAGCATATGCAGGGTGATGATCCTGCCCCTCCAGCCCACACTGATGATGTCCCAGCCTCCTCCTCTTAGGCCGCCAGTCGGGCTCCTAGCTCATCCAGATCCACCCCGCCTTTAGGATCTGCTGTTGTACCATTGGCTAGGGTTCAGAAATTGGAGGCTTAGATGGCCACGCTGCTCCACCATGTCTGGCCGTGGATGCAAAAATCGATAGCAGAGTCCGAGGCCAGAATGGAGTGAAGGATGGAGAGCATGATGGACCAGAAGGTCCAGGCCATTAACAAGCGCCTCGATGCCTTTGAATTGAGAGTCCTCGAGCGACCGGCCCAGACCACAGATCTATCCTCTTTCCGATCCGAGTTAGCCAGTCTCCAGGCCGACGTTAATGCCATTCTTGCTACACCTGTAGTTAAGCCACAGGCCATTAACAAGTGCGGTTTGAATGATTGATAGCATTTCTGAGGGTGCTGTGATTGCTGACGTGGGCACTACTGAGGGTGTTGTGATTGCTGACGTGGGAACTACTGAGGGTGGCTCCAATAATTCTGTAGCGGGCTACAGGAAACCGGACCCACCTATTTATTGATGGTTCATTGGCGCTATGCGCCACAGGTTTGCTTCACCCAAATCCGTTACTTTTTTCTGCTTTTTGTGTGCATTGGGGACAATTGCACTTATTTTTCGTTGGGGGTGGGGTAAATGGATTGTGAGTGATAGGGTGAAGTCTGAGTAACCCAACTCATAATCCTCTCTTGGGGTTTTCTTGCCTGTGTTCTTTTTCCCCAAGAGACTGCTTAATTTCTGTTGAATCGGCATGTGTTAGGATTGTATGTGTAGAAGCATGAGAAAGAATGAAGCATGATGGTAAAAGTTTTTTGTGAAAAAATGATACCTGTCCAAAAAACTTGTGATATATGCTAAAATATGTAGGCCAGAATAAGTTGAACGTGTTGACTCTGAGTATGACATGATAATGAATCAACTTGATGGCATGACTTAAGCTAAAACTTGAACTGGGTAATCTGATAATCTAATAATGAAACTATGTGCCAAGAGTGTTTGAGAATAGTTGATTGTTCAAACAGTTTGTGACAATCCAGAACTTGCCCGGTTAATCCTGCTAAGACAATCTACTCTAGAGGCTAGGAAGTGATCATAGGCCCTTGTTCTGATAAGTCCACAAATTACCTAAAAGAAGAATCCAACCAAATGAAATAAATGCTCCCTTTGATCCAAATGCTTTGAGCCTAAATTAGACCATTTCTTTCTAAACCTCTAACTCACCTTCCCATAATCTACTATGTTGGCCCCGGTCCCTCCTTGGACATGTGCACCTCGACTTAGGCCAAAAGCCTAAGTTGAGGGTGACTAATGTAAAAAGTAACCTCATTCTTGGCCCTGATCTGACAATGGGTATTGTGTACCTCAACCAATGGAAAATCCATAAGTTGAGGGTGGCTATGAAAGAGGAAACCGAAAGAAAAATGGGTATGAAAAGAGTTTGATGTTGAAAAAGAGGAAAAAAAAAAGAGGAAAGGATGTGACTTGTTGAAAGCTAAAGAAAAGAATAAAACGCAGGAAAAAATGAAAGTGAAAAATAAAGAGCTACAAAGTCTAAAGTCACATCCATGGTTGAAGAGAATCAAGGGAAAGAAGATAAAATGGTAGGATGTCAAAAATAGGGCAAAAAGAGGTAGAAAGTCTAATGTAATGTCAAGGAGGGCAGAAAGTCACTGAAAAGTACCCAAATGTACCACACCTGACCCTGAGCCTACGTTACAAGCCAAAAAAGTCCTATAGTGATCCTAGAACCTAGTTTGGAGAGTCTAAGCAGTGAAAATAAGGGCAAGCCTATGGTATTGAGCACTGATTGTACTTGAAGTTACTTTTGAGTGTGAGTGTTGAATGAATCCTTGTACTCAAAATCAAATTCATTGTGTGAAAAAAGGGATTTCGTTTCAAGTAAGGGCACTAGGTACATTGTCAGAAAGTTGGTACCTTGGAGATAGTAAAACAGTGTATATTATGTGTTGGTTGGTTGGTCGTTGTCATGTTTGGATCCGCACAAGTTAGCTTATTGAGTCTGAGAGAAAAGATTTGCACTCGAGAAGAGAGTCAATGTAGAGAGCCATGTGATTCCTTGTGTTTGAAATGCGTGCTTCTATACAAAGTGTCGTTTAGAGTTTTAGTGCGTCGCTTGAGGACAAACAGTGAATTTAAGTTGAGGGTGTTGATATACCGTGAGTTTACGGTATTTCTAATACATTTCACTTAAGAGTTGTGTGTGTCTAGGGTCATTTTGTATTGATTTTTATGTATTTCTCTCACATTTGCACGAAATTTGTTCAGACGTGGAAACTGAGAGAGGCAGCTGAAAGATGTGTAGAAAAGGGCATCTACGGAGGTGATCCACTGACCGTATGTCTATTCACGCTCCGTAGACGGGTGTCGTAGATTGGCAGGCAAGGCTTGAAGGAAAATCAAGGAATTCTTGACCAAGTGTGGAACCACGATTGTAATCGACGGACCGTAGATTGATCTACGGACCGTACTGCTAATCCGTCAAATGATTTAGAGAGGAGTTCCAGTATCTGATTTTGAAGATTCTAAATATGGAGCTACGGAGGAGGATCCACGGTCCATACTGGTGCTCCGTCGTTTGGCTCAGAGATTTGAAAATTTTGAAGTTAGAAATTTGCCCAAGTCTTAAGTCACGGAAGGGACGTACAGACCATAGATAAATCCATGGTCCGTAGGTCATTATCGTCGATCGAAACCGCGTCCTGAAACATTATTTCCTTATTTCATCTCCTTTTTAGTTAGGATTTATTTTTCTATATATAGGGCATGTAAACCACATTTTTGGGGGTTAGATTTCATTACTTTTATTCTAGTTTTTGGCTTTGTAGATTAACTTGCAACTTTAGCAATTCATAATTTCCTAAGCACGTTTTAGTGATTTTTACTTTGAAATTCAAGTTGAAATTATGGGATTATTCGACTCTACTACGTAAGTTCATGATTTATTCTTCAAACATTATGAATTGTTTTCTTGCTAACATGGGTAACTAAATCCATAACTAGGGTTGTGGGAACCATGAGCGATTAACGAAGTATGAATAGTAACTAAGTAATTCCCGAATAGTGTTTTGCATGCATTGATAATTCTTTCGTCTAGAAGTTTTTTTAACGATGAGCAACTTAAGAACTCACCTTGTTGCTACTTGCCACACCAAGGAGGTAGTTAATAAGAAAATAATTATCAACATAGATTTAGTGTGATACTATCTAATAGAATTAATGTCGATTGGTGCGAGGGTGAAAACTAAGTCATACATCGATGTGACGTCTAATATGAGGTAATGGTAAGGGTTAGTAAATTAAACACACGTAGCCGGACCAATGTGCAGGGTGAAATTCTCTAGATGCCGGACCCAAGGATTTAGAGATATATAACTTATCGCTTTGCATGGAATACACTAGGAAGGGATTGCTATTACTAGAATTACGGAGTTATGAGCTTATGGGGAATACATACGCCCTATTTTCCTTCTCAATTTGATAACAACAAAAGTTTGAATCTTGCTCACTAATTCTTTTCATAATTTCCAAAAAAAATTACACAAATCCCCCCCCCCATTTTTTTACTTATTCGTCTCGATAATACATTGGCAAAACAAATATAAACGTTATTGAACTTAAGTCTAAACCATATTCCTCGTGGTATCGACCCCAACCTACAAGTTGGGTTCTTTACATGATAACGATCGCTTATGCTTCTGAAAAGAGGAGTATTTTGAGCGTATCACTAGCTGATCCAATCGGTGACACACCGAGTGGTCATTTGGCTCGCCGAGTTTTACAGAACCTTCAGTCAAAGTGAGTGTTCAAACGGCGGCCTCCATCGTGATCGCCAACCTGTTCAGCAATTCACTGAATGGAACTGTTAACTCGCCAAACACAATTTCCAGCCTCTCCCCACTTTAACCTGTACATTTAACACACCGTTATTTCTTAGACAACAATAAAGCATTTAAAAAGGTTTTGGGTTGCCTCCCAATCAGCGCCTTAGTTAACGTCGTGGCACGACGCATGTTAGCTGTCAAATTCCATTTTTGGGGTTAGCCATAGTATCATAGGCAACCCCCTGTTTTGTTGCGAGTGTAGATCGGGCGACGCATGACCCATAAGGCTCTCGAGCAGCTAGACAGCTCTGGATTGAGACCAAATCAATCGCTTCTTCCCTTCAATGTCTTCCTTCATTTCTTCCAGCTTCCTATCTTGCTTAGTTACCTTGTGGAGAATGATTGAGAGCATGCCCTTAAGGCGTTTAATCTCATTGTCCTTGGGATTTCTTCACTCATTAGGAGGGATGTATTTATCCTTCCTTTTGTACTGGACTTCGATCTTCACCATCTTTTTGGCCAACTCATCAATCTGAGTCATTAGGGCAATCAACATGAAATCTTTTCCTATCTCTTGGTGCGTTTCAGCCATTTGATTAAGCAGTTGGGCTGCTTTCACATATCACTGTTTTGCAAGGCCTCCCAGAATGAGTTGGTCGACCACCCTCTTGTTTCCGGGACCAAGACTTCTGTAGAAGCAATCCAGGAGTGCCATGTCAGGAATGTTATGAGTTGGGCATTCAGTGATCAGGTCATTAAACCATGCCCATGACTTGTGGATCCATTCACCCTCCAATTGCTTAAAGGTGAGGATACGATCCCAGAACATCATTACCTCTAATCGAGGAAATTTCGTTAGTTCCCGAGTACTGTTCGCTTCCTCTGCTTGGATACAGACAAACCAACCAAACAAAACTAAAAATTAAGTTAGTAAACTACGACGAAGAAGAACAAAAATTCTACTAGTCTAAAAATTCTCAAATAACACCACTCCCCGCAACAGCGCCATTTTGATGTTTGTGTAATCAAGGACACAACTTACAATGAAAGTGTCTACGATCGTGCAATAGTATAATAACCCAACCAAGGGTTGGGATCGTCCCAAGAGAGTGGTTTTGAGAATTTATAGAAAAATAAAATTTTGTTCTAACTAGTCGTAGCTAAAGACATTAACGAGTAAAAACATTTTAAATTAAAAAGAGAGACACAAGAGTGTCAATTAACAATGGAGGGATTTTTGTCACAAGTAAGTAAAAACAACAAAATAAACAAGGGTTTCTAAATAATGAGATGGAATCCTTGGGATGTGACGGGAATACAGGTTAAGCTAAATTATTGGGTACATGCTTGCGATAGCAAATTTATAGAGTAATAGTGACTAGGCTAAGCTTTATGTGGGAATAAGTTCTCTCTCGAGCAAGTTGCCTCGTTTCAAATGGGTTCCTCTTGGACACCCACTTGTCGCGTGAAGACCAGCCTATGCCTTACCCCACTCACTCTCTCGAGCTGAGTGTTAATTAGGATATGGGACTAGGGTTCACTCTCTCGAGCTGAACCTCATGTCGACCCACTCCTTAGGCCATCAATCTAGTAGTCTTGGTTTCGCGACTTCTCTCACGAACAAGACGAAAACACATAAATAAACTTGTATTTGCAACTACAAATTTGTTAAATTCATCCACAACTACTAGACGAAATTACCATTAAACTACATCTAAACTATCAGCAAACAAGACCCAACAACAATCTTAACCCATATTCGCTAAATCACACCCCAAGAATGGAGTTTTTAGCCACACATCAAGAGATAGAAATTTATACCTAAATGAGCTTGCATTCAAATGGGTATGAAGATTTAATTCATGTTACAGGCCAAGAATGAAGAAATCAAGAGACCCAAGTCCAACTCCTTGGAGATGAAACCCTCTTCTTCTTCAAGTTTCCAAAACCCTCTCAAACTTAGAGCAAAAATATCAAAATATACTATTCTCTACGTGAAAATTTTAATAAAAGTTCCACACTAACACTAAAACTCTAACTAGTATTTATAGTTATCACAGATTTGTGCTATAACGGTTCATTCGACGTCATTAGTCGAAATCGCCGATCAACTCGGCGATTCGCCCTTTGGTGTAGTTCATCGCCGTCCTGTACCAAACTTCAGCATCGTCGTGCTCTAGGCCATTGGGAGGTATGGTACTGATTCGCGGAACTACTCGGCGATGCACCGACTGCTCCCTTTTTTCGCCAACTTGATCCTTTTCTTCAAGGCTCAGCACACTTGAACAAAGGCAAAGTAAGACCCTTCGGTGACTCGCCAAGTGGACTCGGTGATCCTCAGGCCTTCATTTCTTCGTTCTTTTCATCCCTTTTCGTTCCTTTTTTGCGACGTAGTGTCCATGCTCTCTTTAACTTCAAATACCTAAAACTTAAGGGTTTTCATTAGATATTGAGATAAAATAAGCATTTGAGGACACAATTTCTATTAAAATATAGCCTTGAATGAGTCCAATTTGTGGACTCATCACTAACTTTTCTTTTTCATTATCCACTTGGCTTTTTTCCTCCTTCCTTTCCACACCCCAACTTAGGCTTTTTGGCTTATGTTGGCTATTCAAACAAATCAATGTTTAGAAAATATATATTACTAAAAGTGGGAAGCTCCTAACCTCAGAGTTGGATTACCATTTTTCCCTTAAAATAAAATACAATTTAATTAAATATCTAATTAATTAAATAAATAGTAATCATTATTTTAAAAACTTTTTTTATTCAAAAATAACATTAATTCTCTACATCATCAATTAATCATTATGTCCAGAATGTGGAGAAGATAGAAAGTTGGAAAAAGCAATTTAATGTAGACCAAATTCATTGGATTATATAAATTAAATAATCATAATTCTTTGGCAATTAAAACGTTACCAAGAATTACTAAATAAATATTTGCATTTTGAATAGGCACTACTATTCAAAATTAAAAATTGAATATGAAGGGTCAATTCCCATTATTGCATAGGAATCAGTTTCGAAATTAAAGTTGAATTTATAAGGTCATTATCTAATAATATTTAAGAACCAATGATGTTTGCGTAATCAAGACACAACTTCCAATGAAAGTGTCTACGATCGTACAATAGTAAAGTAACACAACCAAGGGTTGGGATCGAGTCCCAAGGGAGTGGTTTTGAGAATTAATAGAAAAGTAAAATTAAGTTCTAATTAGTCATAGCTAAAAACATTATCGAATAAGAACATGTTAAATCTAAGGGGTGACACAAGAGTGTCAATTAACAATGGGGGTTTGTCACAAGTAAACAAAAATTAGCGAAAATATAAGGAGTACTAATCAAGGAGAGGGGATTCTTGAGATGTGATAGGAATACGGGATAAAATAAACTATTGGGTACATGCTTTTGATAATAAATCCGTTGAATATTTGTGACTAGGCTAGACTATAGTGGGGGTATATTCTCTCTCGAGCAACTTACCCTGAATCAACTTGGTTTCTCTCGAACACCGAGTTGCCGCATGAAGAATAGCCTCCACCTTAGCCCACTCACTCTCTCAAGCTGAGTGTGTGGGAGAAGGACTAGGGTTCACTCTCTCGAGCTGAAACTCATGTCTACCCAATCCCACCGGCCATCAATTTAGTAGTCTTAGTTTTACGACCTCTGTCTCTCGCAAGCCGAAAACACAAAGGTGAAATCGTATTTGCAACTACAATTTCATTAAGTTCCACCACAACTACTAAACGAAATCACATCTAAACAACAAATAAATCATCAACAAGCAAGACCCAACAGATAATCTAACCCATATTCACAAAATTACACCCCAAGAATTGGGGTTTTAGCTAGACATGTAAAAGAGATAGAAATTTATACCAATATGAGTTTGCATTCAAATGGGTATGATGATTTAAGTCTCAAAACAAGCAAAGAGTGAAAAATCCACAAGACCCAAGTCAAAAATCTTGGAGTTGAAACCCTTTTAATCTTCAAGTTCTTCAAAACCCTCTCCAAACTTAGAACTCAAAATTCTATGTTAAAAATTCATATTAAAAATCTGATATTAAGCTACAACTCTCAACGAGTATTTATAGTTTTCAAAAATCTGTGTTGTAGCGGATCATTCGGCGTCGTTAGTCGAGATCGCCGATCAACTCAGCGATCCGCCCTTTGGTAGGTTTCATTGTTGTCTTGCTTTATCCTTTAGCGTTGTCGTGTTTTGAATCATTGGGCTACATAGTACTGCTTCGTGGAACTGCTCAGCGACACGCCGACTGCTCCTTTTCACCGCCGATTTGATCCTTTCTTTAGCACACTGGACCAAGAGGTTTCAATAAGGTCAATAACAAATGGTTTAGGCTCAAATGGTGACAAGATGGTTGCACACCCTCACAAGGTAGTCACAAAGGTATGAGTGATTGTCTTCCCTCTCAAAATTCGTGCCCTAGATAATTTCTTGCATTCACCAAGGATATACCATTAGACTAACACGATAGATTCTAGGACTCGACAAATATGCTTTCAAGTAGGAGCTAACCACAATGGCAATTCAAACACGATTATTTATTTTAGCTATAAGCAATTAAGAACCTGTCACGCGGTGTACATTTCAAGGCTCCTATCAATACACATCTAGTCAACGCATTAGTCAAAAATATCATTCAAAAGTATTTCTTCTCGCAATCACCAACATGAAACACATTTCTCAACATGAGCACTATCCAAGACATCAATATAGTAAAAAAACATTATACTCTAATATTAATGATGCCAAGCAATCTCATAATTCCAAAAATTTATGGGGGTAGGGGGGAATATATAGAGAGATTAAAAAGGAATTAAATCAATCAAATACACAAGGGCTAAGAACTACAAGTGCCACTCACCCTGCTAAAAAGATAAAAGTAGTGCCCTAAATGCTAAAAGTTAAAACATGAAGAGGTAGGCTGAGTGTCTCCCTATTAGAAGTGATTAGATTAAGATTCCAACTAGGTTTGCTATTTTGCAGCCTGCCTACCTGATCGGCGAATCGTCCAATGGGTTCAATCTGCAAATAATGCTTGTAGCAACCATAAAATTACTCACCTCGATTGACGAAACTAATGATCATTCCTAATAGTGATTGGCGAGTCGCCGAATTGTGCCATAGATCGCCCAAAATGACAGTGCACTCTGTTAGAAATTCAACTCTAAAAGGCACGCTAATTCGGGCTCACATACAATGAACGATAGATCACCCATTATATCAGCACACAACTAAAGTTGACAGAACATTTAACCCTTTGCACCATCCCAAGGACCAACTCAGAAGTGGTTGACCCACATGGAAAAGTGAATCATCGAATGGTACATCATCACGCCTAATAATCCTCTATTCTAGCACAAGTGACAAACATTATTGAAATTAACTAACACTTGGGTTGTTTCCTAAGAAGCTTGATTAAACGTCGCGACACGACGTGGACATGCTCTCAAGCATCATTCAATTACACCACTTCAATAACTTTCACATCGCACCCTTCCCAAAAATAAACTTTCAACATTTTGACATTTACATTGATCTCAATTGCTACATTACAACCTAGTCAGTCACCTTGTATAGGCCTGCCCACTTTGACTTGAATTTTCTTAAGAAGAGTCTCAGCCTTGAGTTGAATAGTAACACTTCATCACCTACCCAAAACTCCTGGTGTAGGATCAGTCCATCTTTTCACCTTTTTTGTAGGGGGCTGAACTCTTATAAACTTTTAAGAGAAACTCCTCCATTCAAATAGTTGGGTAACATGACTCTTTTTACCCTTTTTTAATACCATAAAGCTTTGTGCTCCAATTTTATGGATAGGTTACAGGCTTTACCAAACACAATTTTGTAAGAAGACATGTTTATTGGAGACTTGAAGGCTGTTTGATAAGCCAAAAGTGCATCATCAATCTTGCTAGACCAATCAGTGCGGTTGATGTTCACTGTTTTTGCCAATATGTTCTTGATTTATATTTTGGACACCTCAACTTGTGCACTTGTTTGCCGGTGATATAGTGCCACAACCTTGTGTTTCACCCCATACTTAGACAAAAGGGCTTAAAACTTACGATTATTGAATGGGAAACCGCATCACTTATAATTACCGTTGGTATACAAAACCTTGTGAAAATGTACCTCTTTAAGAACCTAGTGACACTTCGTGCTTCATGTTGGGTAAATCCACCGCTTTAACCCATTTTGGAAAAAAATCAACCGCTATGAAAATTTATTTTTCCGAAGGAGCTCACATATGGACCGATGGAGTCAATCCCCTAAATATCAAAATGTTCCACCTCAAGAGTTTGTGAAAGAGGCAACTCATATCTTCTTGAAATACTCCCTTTCATTTGACACTGCACATATCTCTTACAAAAACTATGTGCATCTTGATTAAACATTTGCCAATAATAACCGCATTGCAACACTTTTGAGGCGTTGCGGATCCCTCCATGGTGCCCACCTATGGGTGATGCATGGTACGCTTCCAGTATATCATTTATTTCCACCTTTAAAATAAAGCACCTAATGATATGATCGGTGCATTCCCTGAAAAGATAAGGTTCATCCCAAATATACCACTTGACCTTAAACAAAAACTTCTTCTTCTCATGGCTCTTTAATTATTAGGCACCAGTCCACACACAACAAAAATTTTCATAATCATCATACCATGGCATTGAAGTGTGGGAGACCTACTTTAACAATTCATCAAGGAATCATTTTCAATATCAAGTTCTACTGCAATGGTTGCGGCCAACTCTGACCTCGATAAGTGATCAACCACTTGATTCTCACGCTGCTTCCTATCTTTAATCTCAAAGTAAAATTCTTGAAGGAGAAGAACCCACTTAATAAATTGTGGTTTAGCTTCCCTATTTTCCATTAAGTCTTTGAGCGCTGCATGATTAGTGTGCACTACAACTTTTATACCCAACAAGTATGCTATAAGCTTCTCAAATCCATACACAAGAGCAAGCAATTCTTGCTCTGTCACTTTGTAATTTTTTAGAGCACAATTTAATGTAATGCTAGTGTAGTTAATGGGGTGAAATAATTTATTGTTACGTTGTCCACGAACAGCACCAAGAACCACTCCACTTGCATCAAACATCATTTCAAATGGACGACTCCAATCAGGTGGAATTATGACGGGGGCTGAAATAAGTTATTATTTCAAGCTCACAAATGCCTTCTTACAACTTGCATCAAAATCAAACACATTCTCCTTTTCAAACAACCTGCACAAGGGAACAATCACCTTCGATAAATCTTTTATGAGTCACCAATAGAATCCAGCATGGCCAAGGAAACTCCGTCCACCCTCCACTGATATAGCGGGAGGTATAATGTCAATAACATTGATTTTAGCTTGATCAACCTCAATCCCCTTCCCAGAAATTCTTATGTCAAAGGAATATCCCCTCTTTCACCATGAAGTGACACTTTTCAAAAGTTAGGACTAGATTTAATTCAACACATCGTTTCAAGACCTTCCCCAAATGGTCTAAGAATTCTTCAAATGAGTTCCCAACTATAGAGAAATCATCCACAAAAACATCCATGGATTCCTCTACCATATAAGAAAAAATAGCTAGCATACACCTTTGGAAAGTGTGCGGTGCATTGCACAACCCAAAGAGCATCCGCTTTAAGGAAAATGTCCCATCAGGAAACTGCTCTTTTCTTGGTCTTCCTATGATATACAGATCTGATTGTAACCCAAATAGCCTTATAAGAAGCAATACCACCCTTTTACCGTGAGAGGATCAAGCATTTGATCAAAGAAGGGAATCATAAAAGTATCTTTCTCTATCCATAGAATCAGCTTCGTGTAGTCCATACACACTCTTCATTCCTTCACCAGTGTAGTGTCCACAAGCTCAGTCTTCTCATTTGGGACTACCATAAAACCTCCATTTTAGGGCCACATTGAATAGGGCTTACCCATTGACTATCCACAATCAGGGAGATTACACCCGTATCTAACCACTTTATGATCTCCTTCTTCAAAACTTCTTGCATTGGAGGATTCTCTATGAATTTTATGAGTGAAAACTCCTGGAGAGATTCCCACGGTGTTTGCAATAGACCACCATAAGGCTTTGATGTGTCTTTTTCAATCTTTGTGGTAGTGGATGAGTTATTTTGATTGGAGTTTTCACTGTAGGAGCCCTAACATCACCACCACCATTGCTTGCCTTTCGGTCATCATCAACCTCCTTAATTACCGGTTCATCTTCTTTCTTGGGTGGCTCATATTTGGCAGCCACCTGTTCACTATTTCGTTTGTAAATAAGTGGTTTATTTTCCAACACCTTGCCACTTCGAGTTGTCCCCGCCGACACTTGGGTATCAATATCTGGATTGACAATCATATGATGAGCTACCACTTCCTTCGAACTTGAACTCACCATGGCGGAAAGTTGGTGCATTCTCTCCTAAAGTGTCCAATTTTTTTATGAATGAGAGGTTACTGTACTTGCCTGTAATGAGAAGACACTTCTCATTCTTGCAACATCACATCAGATCCTGCCATCTTATTAAGAATTTTGGCTAGCAACTATTTGGTTTGGGTGCTTTACGTATTTCCTTATTTTTTCTTAGCTTTTGTAATTTCATGTACTTGCACATGATTTGAAAACATATCGATTTGCACATCCTCTCTAGCCATGTTCTCTTCATGTTTCTTGGTCATACCCATTTGAAGAGGAAATACTTTGTGTCACGACCCAAGGTAGCCCCTAGGCGTAACATGGCGTGTAAGACCCTGAAAGGCCCCATACAAGTCACTTAGCATTCATCATACAAAATAATAGAACATAAGAGATTTAAAAGACAGCTTCAACATGTCAAAATTTTATAGAGAAAAGCGGAAGTCTAAACATCGTCTCAAAGCCATCTAGTACTTAAGAATATATCGGGGCATAGCCGGTACATCAAGTTCCAAAACTGAAAGTAAAGACAAAATGGAAATCAACTCGGTCCTCAGGTGTTGAGGGCTCACCAATCTTCAATCTTCTATATGAGATCACTAGCCATGAAAGTGCGAATATATGAGGTCGGTCCCTACATTTTGGAGAATGTAAGCAAGAGTATGCGTTAGTACAAAATATATACCAAGTATGATAAGATTTAAAAACATGCTTAATAGAGATATCTTCATGAGATGCAATGACCAAGCTAAAATGTGAGACAAGAGAATTAAAATATTGAATAATAAGACATGGTCAATGCAAATATACATTATTTTAAGACACGTGTGAGATACTTCTTGAAGTAACCTTAGTTCATCATTACTTGCTTGTGGGAAGAAGCCTTAATCGACATATAAGACCATGTTAGATATTAACATGGAATCCGATGTCTCACACTGAAAAGAGTTGTCTCACTTGCTAAGGTAAGGACCATGAACTTCTAGCTTATGTGGATCCACTAGTTAATGTATATCTAGACAAGCCTATATTGGCACAAAATTTATGGGACATGGATAATGATACGCTCAAATTACACCTCCCTAAAGAAGCATAAGCGATCGTTATCAAGTAAAGAACCCAACTTGTAGGTTGGGTCGATCCCACGAGGAAAATGGTTTAAACTTTACTTTAACCAACACCTATATTCATTTAGTCAAAGTGCTTCCGGAAACAAGTAATAAAAATGGGGGATTTGTGAAACAAATTGTAAGAATTCAGTAGGTATTCAGTAAACAAAAGTCAATTTTTGTTGTTATCAAGATGAGAAAATTAACTAGGGTATACGTGTTCACCACAAGCTCATAACTCAGTAATCCTAGTAATAGCAATCTTGTTCTAGTGTATTACATGCAAAGTGATAAGTTAGGTATCTCTAAATCCTTGGTCCGGCATCTAGAGAATTTCACCCCGCACCTTGGTTCGGCTACGTGTGTATAATTTACTAACCCTTACCTCTACCTCATATTAGTCATCATGATCGATGTTTGGCTTAGTTATTACTTCGCACCAATCGACACTAGCCAATTAGATAGTATCACACTAAATCTATGTTGATAATTCTTTTCTTGTTGATTGCCTCCTTGGTCCAGCAAATAGCAACAAGGCGAGTTCTAACGCGTGCACTTATTAAAAAGACTTTTGAACGAAAGAATTATAAATGCATGCAAAACACTATTCAAGAATTGCTTAATTACTATTCATACTTCGTTAATCACTCATAGATCCCACAACCCTAGTTGTGGAGTTTAGTTACCCATAATCATATGAACACAATTCATTATTTTAGATGAAAGAATTATGGACTTACGTAGTTGAGAAAAATAAACCCAGAATTTCCACTTGAATTACAACACCAAATTCTTCAAAACAAACTTAAGAAATCAATAATGGCTAGGTTTGCAAGAAGAATCTCCCAAGTCACAAAATAGAACTAAAGTAATAATGTCTAACCTCCAAAAACGAGGTTTGCATGCCCTATTTATAGAAAACAAGTCCTAAATTAAAACGGAAACAAAATAAGGAAAGTTTGTTACAGGCACGCGTCTTCATTCCACGAGACTGACTCACGGACCATTAATGGATCTACGGTCCCTGAGTCCCTTCCGTCAACCAGGACTTAGAAAATATATCAACTTCCAAAAATCAGCTTCTCTGAAGCAAACGACGTAACTGCAGTATGGACCGTAGATCGATCTACGATCCGTCAATCCCCTTTTCTAGCTCCACACTTAGAATCTTCAAAAATCAGGTACTGGAACCCTCGCAGTCTCAATCTACGGATCAACAGTACGGTCCGTAGATCAATCTACGGACCGTCAATGGTCACCGTGGTTCAACACTTGGTCAGATTTCCCTGATTTGTCTTCCATGCCTTGGCTTCTGATCTACAACCACCATCTACGGAGCGTCAATGGACCTACGGTCCGTAGATCACCTCCGTAGATTCCCTTTTTTGCATTTCTTTCACCTGTCTCTTTAATTTCGCGTCTGAACATCTTTCCTACAAAATATGATAAAAACACATAAAAACCAATACAAAAAGGCCCTAGACACACACAACTTGTAAGTGAAATGTATTAGAAATACCGTAAACTCACGGTATATCAACACCCTCAACTTAAATTTGTTGTTTGTCCTCAAGCGACGCAGTAGGACTCTAAACGACACTTGTATAGAAGCAAGCATTTCAAGCACAAGCAATCATATGGCTCTCTATCCCACTCACTTTCCGGGTGCAAAATCTGTTCTCTTAGACTCGACAAGCTAATTCATGTGGATCAAACCATGACAACGATCGACCAACCAACACATAACATACACTGTTTTACTATCACCAAAGTACCAACTTTCCGAAAATGCAACTAGTGCCCTCACTTCAAACGAAATCCATTTTCTTTCACACAATGACTATGACTTTGAGCACAAGTATTCATTCAACACTCACACTCAGAAACAACTTTAAGTACAGTTAGTGCTCAGTACCATAGGCTTGCCCTTATTTTCACTGCTTAGACTCCCCAATTTAGACTCTAGGATCACTATAGGGCTTTCTTGGCTTGTAATGTAGGCTCAGGATCAGGTGTGGTACATTTGGGTACTTCTTAGTGACTTTTTGCCCTCCTTGACATTACGCTAGGCTTTCTGCCTTATTTATGTCATCCTACCGTTTTACCTTCTTTCCCTTGATTTTCTTCAACCATGGATGTGACTTTAGGCTTTTCAGATTTTTTTACTTTTCACTTTTACCTCTTTCTTGCGTTTTATGCTTCTTCTTTTTTTCAACTTTCAACAAGTCACATCCATTCCTTTCTTTTCTTTCCTTTAACATCAAACTCTTTTCATACCCATTTTTTCTTCGGTTTCCTCTTTCATAGCCACCCTCAACTTATGGATTTCCATTGGTTTAGGTGCACAATACCCGATATTGGGTCAGGGCCAAGATTGAAGTTACCTTTTACATTAGCCACCCTCAACTTAGGCTTTTGACCTAATATGAGGTGCACATGTCCAAGGAGGAATCGAGGCCAACATAGTAGATTTATGGGAAGGTGGGTTCGGGGTTTAGAAAGAAATGCTCTAATTTTAGGCTCAAAGCATTTGGATCAAAGGGAGCATTTATTTCATTTGGTTGGATCTTTCATTTAGGCAATTTGTGGACTTATCAAAACAAGGGCCTATGATCACCTCCTAGCTTCTAAAGTGAATTGTCTTAGTAGGACTAACCGGGCAAGTTCTAGTTTTGCACAATAACTGTTTGAACAATCACTATTCTCACACACACTTGGCACATAGTTTCATTATCAAATTATCAGATTACCCAGTTCACGTTTCAGCTTAAGTCATGCCATCAAGTTGATTCATTATCATGTCATACTCAGAGCCGATACATTCAACTTGTCTTAGCCTACCAATTCTAGCACACATCACAAAATTTGGACGGGTTATATTTTTCATAAGCCATCATGCTTCATTCTTTTTCATGCTTCTATACATACAATCCTAACACATGTCAGTTCAACAGAAATTAAACAGTCTCTTGGGGAAAAAGAACACAGGCAAGAAAACCCCAAGAGAGGATTTATGAGAGGGGTTACTCAGACTTCACCCCATCACTCACAATCCATTTACCCCACCCCCAACAAAAATAGATGTGATTGTCCCCAATGCATACAAGAACAGTAAAAGATAGTGAATTGGGTGAAGCAAACCTGTGGCGCATAGCGCCAAAGAATCATGAACGAGCGGGTGGGTCCGGTTTCCCGGAGCCCACTGGAGCAATAGTAGGGTCACCCTCAGTAGTGCCCACATCATCCATCATAGAACCATCAGTGGTGCTCACAACGTCCCTCACAACAGGCGGGACCTCTACAATTGGGGCAGAACTCGATGCCTCTGCAACACTCTCACACACCCTCTGTTGGCGCAACTGTTCATCTAAAATTGAGGCCTTCCTAGCCTCCTTCTCCTGCCTACGCTGTCTCTTTTGAGCTTTTTCCTTCTTAGTGCGATTAGAATGGTGCCTCTTACCTTTGGCATGTGTAGGCTCAAGCCCCTCCTCAGCGGTCCCACTGAATAAAGCATCCAGCACTGTATCATCAGCCAGTGCAGTATGTACGGCCTGAGACTCAACTGTAGGGGCGGCAAGAGTGGCAACAACGTCAGTCCGGAGACTAGCTAACTCAGCCTGCAAAGAGTATAGATCTATGGCCGGGGCTGATCGCTCGAGGACTCACAATTCAAAGGCATCAAGACGCTTATTTACTACCTGGACATTCCGGTCCATCATGCCCTCCATCCTTCGCTCCATTCTGGCCTCGGACTCAGCTATCAACTTTTGCATCCAAGGCTGGATGTGATGCAGCAGTGTGGCCATCTGAGCCTCCAATTTCTGTACTCTAGCCAACGGGACAATAGTAGCTCCTAACTGTGGTGTGGACCGGGATGAACTAGGAGCCATACTAGCAGCCTGGGAAGAGGAGGCCGGGATAGTATCAGAGTGATCTGGTATAATGAGATCACCGCCCTGTGCCTGCCCCACTGTGTCTGCAAGATTTGCGCCCAGGGGAGGTACCTCAATCTAGGGCTCTCTGCGAGGTGCCGCCACATTTTCCTCATCTCGAATAAGGCCTATATCCAAAGTCCCTGTAGGGTGGATCAACCTATCACAATGCCAGATCGGCACGCCAGAGTCCCTGCACAATTGGAAAATCAAACATGGAAAGGGGTAAGTAGTGGAGGTCTTGAATGCCCTCTCGTGAATCTCTGCCAGCAGGATGCAGGCAAAGTTAATCTCCACTCCTGCTACCAGTGCTGCAACCATGATCGCTCTGTCCCATGTGAGTTGGTTGTCAGCTTTTGTCGGCGACACCCTGTTACGCACCAACAACCAGAAGAGCTTGGCCACAAAATTCAATGTGGCCTTTCGGATACCTAACCGAGGTGCGGCTACCCACTCTGCACGCTCTCTATCTGCAGCAATGTACTTAGCCAACCATAGTATTACAGCCTCTCGCTGTTCAGCATTCCTCTGGAAAGCACCGCTCCGCGATGTCCCATCTGTACTCAAACTCCGCTGTGTTTAGTGCCCAAGAGTGACCTGTGGTCGGACCATAGAGAAAGCGGTTGATGGTGGCATATGATATGTCCACCAGACAACCCCGGACCACAGTAGAAGTGAGAGGATCTTCGTCCATGGGCTTTGACCTCTTGGAGATCGAGCCACAGAGAGTGGCAGCATATGAGGCGTAGAACTCTCGCACAATCTCCTCACTATAAGTCCCAGGGTCTCGAGCCGTCCAATCACACTTGTGAAGGTTAAATACCCAATGGATGTCAGGGACAGTGTGCAAGCTCCCCGTGAGGACTCTGTTCTCCTCTGTAATAAGTCGGGCCATCTTCCCTTTGTTATTTCTCATCTTCGCATCCCGATAAATCTTCCATTGGCCCTCAACACACCATCTGTTTGGCTCTTCGGCCACTGGAGTAGGATCCTCATTCCTTGGTATTGGTACAGCCTCCGAGCTAGTGGTCTCATCAGACGAGGCAGCTTGGGCATCCTGGCTGGACCCTGTGGCTGACTTGGCATTGGACCCTAAAGCATGGGTAGACTCGGACCCTGAAGCATGGTTGGACTCAGAGCCCGAAGCATGGGCAGACTCGGAGCCAGACGCAGACCCAGTAGCTGAACTGGAAGCAGCCCCAGTTGATGACCCGATAAGTTGTGCTTCTCATCAGACTGGGAGACAGTGACTACATCGGTGATCACCTTCTGGGAGGTGCCTCTGGTGGCTCGGGGTGCCGTGGGGGAAGTCCTTGTGTTGGGAGGAACGTATGCTGGATCTTTCTTCGTGTTCGTGTCCTCATCAATTAACCTGAAGCTAGGAGCAACAGATTTTGACTTGCCCTGTTTTGCATAGGTGACTAACTTCTTGGGTGCCATCGTACCTGTGGAAGCAATATTAGTGCCAAAACTAACCATAAACAAAAAAAACTTTTAGAACTATAAACGAACAGTAACAAAGTCCCAAGAAAATTTCAAACAAAGGCTACAGTGGTCATCCACGGAGGAGACCTACGGTCCGTAGACTGATCTACGGTACATGGAACCCTTCCGTGGATCAGAGGGCCAAAAATATAAGTCACAGATGGAAACCACGGATGTACAGAACGGTCTGTAGATTGATCTACGAACCGTAGTCCACATTCGTGGTTTCACACTTGGTGAGATTTTCAAGTGCATCAACCCACGAACCCAATCTACGGTCCGTAAATTGATCTACGGTCCGTAGACGGGGTATCGTGGATGCGATCTGTGCCAGGTTTCAGCCAATCTTTATTTGCAAATCCACATCTTAGACCATTTTCAACAATATCCTAGTCTAACCATGCATTTCAACATTGAATCATGCTAGTTTGTCATTCTCAGGATTCCGATTAATCATTTGAACAAGTATTTAAGACAAACTTTGGAACCTTAAGTCAAAACTTACATGTAGAGTTATAATCACATACAACAAGGAAACAATCACTATCTATCATTCCAAGGGTATTGTAACTTCCAATTTTATCATGCAATTTCATCTAACAATTACCAAAGGTCAAGACCCAACTCCCGACTTTCTATATTCAATCTATGAACCGAAATTCAAAGTGAGGGGAAAGTCTATTACCTTACAAGCAACGAGGAGTGGGGTGATTGTGTGACCAAAGTAAGCTTAGTAAGACCAAGGAATCACCTCTTCGTTACTAACCCAACACCGGACCCTTTTGTGGAATATGGAATGAGTTGTATTCGTAAATGGAAAGGAATTGTGGGAATTATGGGGGAATAGAAGGGATGATTTTATGGGGGAGTTATGGAGTAATGTAGGGAGGTTATGGGATGGTGAAACGGTTGGAGAGTGAATGGAGGGAAGTGGAAGTGATTTTAAATTAGGGGAGTTTTAAATGAGGGGGTCTGGGTCGGGTCAGACAGAACTAGGGTTTGGACTCACGAGACCCCGTCTATAGTCCGTGAGTCGATCTACGGTCCATAGACTAGGACCGTAGATCACTCTTACACTTAGAAAAATTGAGAGGCTTACCTGGGGTCTATGGACACCATCCATGGTCCTTGGATTGAACGATGGACCGTTGATGGGGTCTGTAGACCTTTGCACTAGACCATTTTCTGCAGATTTTTCATGGTGTACCTGCACATGTAGTAACCAATAGGCTATTCTTTTTACATTTTCTGGACACTTTTTAGACACAGACTCTATGCTAATTCTAGCCAACACTAAAAAAAACTAAAGCACCTATCTAAATTGATACAGAGACACAATTAAACAAAGAAAACTACTAAACGGAAAACAGAAACCTATCGTTGGCTAGATTGTACATCTTGGGTTGCCTCCCAAACAGCGCTTGATTTAACGTCGCGGCACGATGAAAGTTTCTTGATTACTCAGACTTCATCAAGATTGTAGGCCTCAATCACTTCTTGCACACTTTCAGCATTTCCCAGATAGATCTTGATCCTTTTCCCATTTACCTTGAACCTTGTTCCTTCACTACTCTCAAGCTCAACCGCTCCATGGGGGAGCACTTTTGTGAGCAAAAATGGCCCAGCCCATTTGGACTTGAGTTTGCCTTGAAAGAAGCGCAACCTAGAGTTGAATAGAAGCATAAGATCACCAACCACAAATTCACGCTTTTCAATTCTTTGATCATGATACCGCTTCATCTTCTCTTTGTACAAGGCTGAACTTTCGTAAGCTTTTTGGCGAAACTCATCAAACATATTCAAGTCATTCATTCTTTGATTTGAAGCGATGCCCCAATCCAAATTTAGCTTCTTCATTGCCCACATCGCCTTATGCTCTAACTTTACCAGTAAATGACAAGACTTCCCATATACAAGTTGTTAAGGAGACATACCTATAGGGGTCTTGTATGCAGTGCGATAGGCCCATAGAGCATCATCAAGCTTCCTTGACCAATCCGTTCTATTAGCATTCACAGTCTTTGACAAAATCTGTTTGATTACTCTGTTGGACACTTCAACTTGCCCACTAGTTTGTGGATGGTAAGGAGTGGCTACATTGTGGCGGACACCATATTTCTCAAGTAGTGCCTTGAACAACTTATTACAAAAGTGAGAACCTTCATCGCTAATAATAGCCCTCCGTGTACCAAATCTGGAGAAGATATTCTTTTTCAAAAATGCGGTGACACTTTTGCCTTCATTGTTGGGGAGCGCAACTGCTTCCACCCACTTCGATACATAATCAACCGCAACAAGAATATACTTTATCCCATATGAACTCACAAATGGACCCATAAAATCAATGTCCCATACATCAAACAATTCTATCACTAATATAGGATTCATAGGCAGCTCTTGCCTCTTTGAAATCCCACCTTCTCTTTGGCAACGATCACAGGAGTTGGCGAAATCATGAGCATCTTGGTGGATGGTAGGCCAGTAGTACCCACACTGCAAAATATTATGTTCAGTCTGAATACCACTATGATGCCCACCAACAGGCGATGAATGGCATGCTTCAAGTACACTCAACATCTCAACCTCGGGCACATAGCGACGGATAATCCCATCAGCACAACTACGATACAAGTAAGGCTCATCCCAAAAGAATTTCTTCACATCATGCATAAATTTTTTTCTTTGGTAAAATGACAAATTCGGGGGCACAATATCGCTTGCCAAATAATTAGCAAAGTCTGCAAACCAAGGAATTAAATCATGAGAAGCAGCCAATACATGTTCATCTGGAAAAGCATCATTAATTTCAGCCCTATCTCCAAGCTTTAGCATAGTCTCTTTCTATAATCTGGATAAGTGATCGGCAACTTGATTTTCGGTCCCCTTTCTATCTTTTACCACAAAATCAAACTCTTGCAGCAATAATACCCATCTAATCAATCTTGGTTTTACATCCTTTTTCACCATCAAATACCTCAATGCAGAATGGTCAGTATGCACTATGACTTTAGTACCAAGCAAGTAAGATCAAAATTTCTCGAATGCAAAAACCACCGCAAGAAGTTCTTGTTCGGCATAGTATAATTCTTCTGGGCCACATTTAGAGCTTTGCTAGCATAGTAAATAGGATGAAGAATTTTCTCTTTCCTCTGTCCTAGTACCACACCAAGCTCCACTCCACTTGCATCACACATTACCTCAAACGGTTGTTCCCAATCAGGTGAAATAATGATAGGTGCAGTAACCAATTTCTCCTGCAATTCTCCAAATGCTCTCAGACAAGCATCATCAAAATCAAACTTATACTCCTTTTCGAGCAGTTTGCACAATAGGTGTGCAATTTTTGAAAAGTCTTTGATGAATCTCCTATAAAAACCTGCATGCCCAAGAAAACTTCTAACACCTTTTACAGAAATGGGTGGCGGAAGCTTTTCTATTACCTCAACTTTAGCTCTATCAACCTCAAAACCTTTCTCTGAAATTCGATGACCCAACACTATACCTTCTTTAACCATAAAATGACATTTCTCCCAATTCAGCACCAAGTTGTAGTCTTCACACCTTTTAAGCACCTCGGCTAAATGATCCAGACAACGATCAAAAGAATCACCCACAACTGAAAAATCATCCATGAACACTTCAATAGTGTCTTCCACCATATCAGAAAATATAGACATCATACAGCGCTGGAAGGTTGCTGGAGCATTGCACAACCCAAATGGCATCCTTTTGAACGCAAAAGTCCCATAAGGGCAAGTGAAGGTGGTCTTCTCTTGGTCTTCTGGAGCTATAGAAATTTGATTGTAGCCTGAATACCCATCAAGAAAACAATACCAACCCTTTCCTGCAAGTCTATCCAACATCTGGTTCATGAACGGCATAGGAAAGTGGTCCTTTTCTGTCCACGCATTCAAATTCTGGTAATCCATACAAACTCTCCATCCAGTAACAGGCCTCATTGGAATGAGCTCATTTCTTTCATTTGGAACTACAGTAATACCACCCTTTTTAGGCACGCACTGCACAGGACACAACCAACTACTATCTGCAATGGGGTAAATAACTCCCGCATTCAGCCACTTGATGATCTCTGTTTTAACTACCTCTTGCATAGGTGGATTTAATCTTCACTGGTGCTTGATACTGGCTTATGATCTGGCATGAGTTGGATTTTGTGAGAGCAAATACCGGGAGGAATCCCGATAATATCCGCAATAGTCCACCCAATAGCTCGATTGAACCTCTTTAACACAGTCACCAAGCACTCTACTTGTCTCGCATTCAAATCTGTCGCAATGATGACCAAAGTATTCTCTCTGCCCAAGTATACATACCTCAAATGTGGTGGTAGAGCCTTAAGCTCCAAGTTCGGTGCCTCCACAATAAATGGTATTACGGGTGGGGACTCGCGATTCTTCATGTCTAACTCATACTTCTTTGGTTTGGACCGATATTCACACCTACCGAGTGCAGCTACCAGCTCATCATACTTTTCAATACCATCACTATCGAAATTCATCATAACTATTGTTAATGCCTCAACACCTAGTCGCTCTTCAATTTGCACTTTTGTCTCACTCTCCACTCTGTAAGTTATAGGAGATACTGTTTGTAGCTCACCATTTTACTTCATGGACCTACAAATATTGAAAGTTGATTCTTCATTGTTCAATCTGAACTTCATATATCCCTTTTCCATATCAACCAACGCACGCCCTGTGGCAAGAAATGGTCTCCCAAGGATGATGGGAACCTCAAAATCAACATCACAATCAAGAATCACAAAATCTGCCGAAAAAATGAAAGACTCCACTTTCACTAGCACATCATGGAGTACACCAATGGGCTTCTTCACAGTTCGATCGGCCATTAGTAACCTCATTGCAGTGGGCTTTGGGTCCCCTAGGCCCAACTTCTTGTAAATAGATAATGGCATGAGGTTGATGCTAGCACCAAGATCACACAATGCCTTAGCGAAGTGTAACAACCCTATAGTACATGGGATCGTGAAAGCACCAGGGTCTTCCCTCTTCTGCACAAGAGATCTTGTAGCAATAACGCTACAATGCTGCAATCTATCATTATCTTCAAAACTCACAGACCTTTTCTTTGTCACCATATCTTTTATGAACTTCGCATACCCAGGCATTTGCTCCAAAGCTTCTATCAAAGGAACATTGATAGAAAGTTGCTTCAACATAGTAATAAACCTGCGATATTTACCATCTTCAGTCTTCTTCACTAACCTCTGTGGAAAAGGTGGTGGAGGTCTAGGTATGGGGACCACTTTCTGAGATATCTCCGCTTCTTGCTCTGTCGCAGTCTCAGATTCTTCTCTAACCTCTACCACATCATCTTCTTTTCTAATCGCAGCATCCACAACAGACGACATAGGTGGATCTATGGTTTGCTTACCCCTTCGAGTAGTAATTGTCATACAATGACCATCATTCTTTGGATTTTGGATGGTGTTGCTAGGAAGAGTACCATGTTGACGTGGGTTCACTGTAGTAGACAACTAAGTCATCTGCTGCTCGAGATGCTTTATTGACACTACATGGGCGTCAACCTTTTGACCAATGCCAGATAAGTCGTTTCTCATCTCCTTCACATTCTCATCAGTTACATTAAACCTTCTCATCATCTTATGCATCATATCTTCAATACGCGCCAGATTGCTGCCAGCTTCCCTAGCACCAGATTCTCGATTTTGAAGGGGAACATAAGGTCCAACCCGATTGTTTCTGTTGCCATAGTTGTTTCGGTTGTAGCTGTTGTCACGATTGAAGTTTCCATCCCGGACATATTGACCCTCTCGGTTGTAATTTCCATAGTTCCGACCTTGGTTTCCTTGACCTTGGCGCCAGTTTTCTGTCTTGGATCCTTGAGTGTTAGGTCGAAAACCCCCCATATAATCATTCACTGCATAAGCATCCTCTTCATAGTAACACTCTTCAACTGGTGGTGGCATTCTAGTCAAGTAATTCACAACATTTACCTTCTCTACACCTCCGCTCACATGCTTCAATACCAACCCCAACTCGGTCCTCATCTGAGCCATCTCCTCACAAATCTCCTCTGCAGACTAATTGTTTGTAGCATGAACAGCAAATGTGTTTCATCCAGTATCCGACCTCCTAGTGCTCCATGCTTTATTGTTGCGAGAGATCTTCTTCAATTTCTCTGCAATCTGCGCATATGTTCACTCACCATATGATCCTCCAGCAATAGTGTCAAGCACTGCTTTATTGTTGTCATCCTGACCTCAATAGAAATATTCCTTCAGTGACTCATCATCAATACGGTGATCCGGAACACCTCTTAGGAACGAAGTGAATCTGTCCCATGAGCTACTCACACACTCTCCAGGTAATGCCACAAAATTATTGACCCTATCTTTGTGATTGAGCTTCTTGGACACTGGATAATACCTTGCTAAGAACACATCTCTCAGTTGGCTCCATGTATAGATTGAGTTATAAGGAAGCTCAGTGAACCATATAGCAGCATCGTCTGTCAGTGATAGAGGGAACACTCGCAATCCAATGGCATCCATATCCAAGTCTGGTTGACCTACACAGCTCTTGCAGACCACCCTTATCTTGGCTATATGAGCATGTGGGTCCTCCGATGGCAACCCTGGGAACAAGCCCCTCGCTGTAAGCATCTGCATTAAGCTACTGGTTACCACAAATTTGTGCCCCGGAGGCAAAAGAGGTAAGACTAGAGGTCCATCAGAGTCAGCAATATTGACATTGCCCCTGTAGTTGTCATGCAGTTGTGAGCCTGGTGGACCATACACCCTCACTGCATCTCCCAATTGATTTTCAGCTAGACCCCGGTTTTCCCCACCAGCTACTCTTGGCTGTTGTAAATCAACTGCATCACCAAGATTTACTCCGATAGGATTAACTGGAATTCCTTGATTGTTCATTCTTCTCAAAGTTTTGTTCAACTCTGGATCTTACGGAGTAAGTGGTTCGCCCTGGCTCCGTGTACTTTGCATACACTAGAGTCAGAACCTGAGAGAGACGAAAACAAAAAGAAAAAGTAAAATTAGGAAATATTTGACTAACATACAATAATGTAGTTAAAATAAATCTAAAAGTTAAATTTCCCCAGCAGCGGCGCCAAAATTTGATACGCTTAAATTACACCTCCCTAACGAAGCATAAACGATCGTTATCAAGTAAAGAACCCAACTTGTAGGTTGGGGTCGATCCCACGAGGAAAATGGTTTAAACTTTACTTTAACAAACACTTATATTCGTTTAGTCAAAGTACTTCCGAAAACAAGTATTAAAAAGGGGGGATTTATGAAACAAATTGTAAGAATTCAGTAAGTAATCAGTAAACAAAAGTCAATTACTGTTGTTATCAAGATGAGAAAATTAACTAGGGTATACGTGTTCACCACAAGCTCATAACTCAGTAATCCTAGTAATAGCAATATTGTCCTAGTGTATTACATTTAAAGTGATAAGTTAGGTATCTCTAAATCCTTGGTCAGACATCTGGTGAATTTCACCCCGCACCTTGGTCAGGCTACGTGTGTATAATTTACGTTTACCTTTACCTCATATTAGTCATCATAATCGATGTTTGGCTTAGTTATTACTTCGCACCAATCGACACTAGCCTATTAGATAGTATCACACTAAATCTATGTTGATAATTTTTTTCTTGTTGATTACCTTCTTGGTCCTGAAAGTAGAAACAAGGCGAGTTCTAACGCGTGCACTCGTTAAAAAGACTTTTGAACGAAAGAATTATCAATGCCTGCAAAACACTATTCAAGAATTGCTTATTTACTATTCATACTTCGTTAATCGCTCATGGATCCCACAACCCTAGTTGTGGTGTTTAGTTACCCATAATCATATGAACACAATTCATTGTTTTAAATGAGAGAATTATGGACTTACGTAGTAATTTCCACGTGAATTGCAACACCAAATTCTTCAAAACGAACTTAAGAAATTAGTAATTGCTAGGTTTGCAAGAAAAATCTCCCAAGTCACAAAATAGAACTAAAGTAATAATGTCTAACCTCCAAAAATGAGGTTTACATGCCCTATTTATAGAAAACAAGTCCTAAATTAAAAGGGAAACAAAATAAGGAAAGTTTGTTACTGGCACGCGTCTTCATTCCATGAGACTAACTCATGGACCGTCAATGGATCTACGGTCCGTGAGTCCCTTCCGTCAACCAGGACTTAGAAAATATATCAACTTCCAAAAATCAGCTTGTTTGAAGCAAACGACGGAACTGCAGGACGGACCGTCAATCCCCTTCCGTAGCTCCACACTTAGAATCTTCAAAAATCAGGTACTGGAACCCTCGCAGTCTCAATCTACGGATCAACAGTACGGTCCTTAGATCAATCTACGGACCGTCATTGGTCACCGTGGTTCCACACTTGGTCAGATTTCCCTGATTTGTCTTCCATGCCTTGGCTTCTGATCTACGACCACCATCTACGGAGCGTCAACGAACCAACGGTCCATAGATCACCTCTGTAGATTCCCTTTTCTGCATTTCTTTCACCTGTCTCTTTAATTTTGCGCCTGAACATCTTTCTTGCAAAATATGATAAAAACACATAAAAACCAATACAAAAAGGCCCTAGACACACACAACTTGAAAGTGAAATGTATTAGAAATACTGTAAACTCACGGTATATCAGATAATCACCACTTGTCCACTCAGTACTAAGCTTAACTTCCATGAAATAGTTCTTAATCATAATCATCTTATCTTTTAAAGGAACATGGATTAATCGCCTTTTGTCCTTACATCATGTGATATGGGTAATCGCCTCTTGTCTTTTAATAGAGAGCATGGGTAATCGCCTCTTGCCTCAACATTAGAATAGCTCCGTAACATTGGTTCATTTTAGGTGAGAAAGTCTTTTAACCTTAAGAACCCTTTATGTGAAAACACCTTTCACAACAATTAACCTTAATAACAACATATATGTTTTTACTCTCAAACCAATCTACATCATAACTCATCAATTTCATAAGAACATGCATAATTCCATAATTCATCTTTCACAGTTCAAAATCCACTTTTAATCATCAATATCTAGAAAACATGAGTTCAGTGGCGGAGCTAGGATTTTGAATAAGGGGTTTCATAATCTGAAAAAATAGACACATGAAGTAGCCGAAGGGGGTTCGACATCTACTATATATACCTAAAAATTCATTTTAACCATGTATAAATCATATAATTTTACGTCGAATGGGGTTTGGATGAACCCCCTAATTGTAAGGTGGCTCCGCCACTTCATGAGTTAGACATGGGTTCATGGGGATTCATCTTAAAATCATGAGATTATATCAATTCATTCATAAAATTTCATAATTCAATTAAGTAAATCAATATTGAAAAGAACCCAAGACATGGAAGAAAACCTTAACTCAATTGGAGAATTCTAGCTTTGTAAATTGGAGAATTTAGGAACTCCATGGAGGAAAGGGATCCATGGATGAAAACTATCATACCTCAATGCAAAAATCTTGACTTCAATGGTGGATTTGGAGACTTGACTTGCAACCCTAAATTTCTTCTTCAACTTCTAGAAAGAGAATTATTTGAGAGGACGACTTGTTCTTCTTTTAGGAATTTGAGAGAATGATTTCAATTGGGGAAATTTGGGGGTTAAAACACTTATATATGGGTTTAGGTCAAGGGTAAAACGACATAGTATTAGGCTAAAATAATTAGGAAAAACCCCAAAAACCCCTAGGAAAATAACTGTCGGATCCTACCAACGGCTCGACATACGGTCCATTGGTCAGACCATGGACCGTCCTGGTCAGCCGTGGTTTGAGATCAGAGACACCAAAATTAGGACCCCCATCGGTGACACTCACCTATGGCCCTGGGTCCAATGACGGACCATGGACCACGACTGTAGGTCCTAACATTTTGATCCTAAATTCGACTAAGTTTGAGACTCACTTACGAACCCTAACCTGCGGCTCATGCATTGGACAACGGACCATCTTTGTGAACCATTGAAAATGTACTGGAACTTGGCATTTTTTGAAAACTTGACTAGCCATCCATGGACCAGGCCTACGGTCCATTAGTCCAACCACGGTCCGATGGTTACTCCGTCAGACTGGCACCAGATTCTTCAAAAAGCTGCAAATTTTACCCTTTTCGAATCCAAGGTGTTACAAATTGTATACCAAGTTTGGTTTACTTTCATCAACTCATCAAGCAACTTTTCAACTTCATCAAAAGGTTGCCGTACTATTTCCCCTTTTATAAGTTGTTCATTCAATCCTTTATTCAAAATATCAAGGCTTTGATAAAAACTTTGCTGCAATAGCTTATCGGTAATACCATGATTTTGACATTGTAATATCAACCTTTATAAACACAGTTATGTTTCATGAAGTGGCTCACTGTATATCCTCTTGAAGTTTTGAATAACATCTCTCAATTTCACCATATTTGAGGGAGGGAAAAACTTTTCAAGCAAAGCTTCGGCGAGCTCCTGCTATGAAATGATAGAATCTTTTGGTAATTCGGACAACCATTTTGTTGCTTCACCTATCAAAGAGAAAGGCAATAGTCGTAATCATATCGACTATTGAGTAATTATCTTCATAGTGAAGAGCCCACACAAATTCACAAATTGTCGGAGATTATCATGGAGTTCTTCATGGGCAACACCACCAAACATCCCTCTCATATAGAACAACTACTACATTTTGTCGGTTACAATAAAGGTAGCATTCCCTAGGGTAGGGGTAACCGAACTACTCCAAAACTCACAATGACATTGAGATTTATGTAATCGCTATCACCAATATCATTGTTCTTCCCATTGCGACTAGCATTGTGGCCACCATCTACACTCATTTTTCTAGCTGCAAATTCGGGAACAACAACAACAACACCAAGAGGAAATGTATTCCACTCAGCTAAATAAGTTCTCAAGTTAATTTGACAAACTGAAGTCTTAGCTACCACTCCCCTACAATGGTGCCATTATTTGATAATGCTCAAATTACTCTAAAACAAACAAAAGAGTATGCGATCGTTATCAATAAAATACCCAACTAAGAGTCAAGGTCGTATCCTGAGTGAATTGATGATAAGAATTCAGAGAGGGAGATAAAATGAAACTAATTCATTGTAGGAATAAAACAAATGGGTGGATGATTACACCAAATTTAAGAAGGATGTTTTGGAAACAATTTTTGCAAGTTAACTACAAACAACGATTAAAATAATTAATAAATGCTCTAAGGATATATGGGTTTGTATTAATGTCCAATAGGAGTATGAATGCTTGCTCAATCATGCTAGATAACCATGGATAAGTTGTGTAATCTTCAATGACGCAAATCTTCTTTCGATCTCATTGCATCATAACATAGAATCTCCTTTTGGTCTCTTCAATGTGAATTCCTAATAAACCTAATACCTTAAAAAATTTCTCTTTCTAGCAAATTTTGCAACTAGAAATGACCTATAATCTCTTTTTCGAGCAAACCACAAGAATCAAAACTAAATTTTAAGAATCAAGTTGTTTAACCACTTCAATTGATCTCTTTCGAGAATTAATCGAAGATCTAGACTAGGATTAAGTTTTCCACCTTAAACCCTAAATCAACCTCATGTTAAAAACCCCAAATCAGTGGATAAACATCCATAAAACATAGAAAAACCCAGATATCCACTAAATTAAATCAACACCCAACCACATAATCACACCCCTAGAATTGTGGTTTTAGCAAATCATTATAAAAGTGAGTAAAGGTATACCGATCATGACTCCATCAATAGAATAGTTAGAGATCATCAATAATCTTCAATACCCACATTGAGTTAAACCCACAATTGTTATTTACAAAATTGTTTCAATTCAAAATTCTAAAAGAAAAAAACTCAATAAGTATTTTTCAGAATATGAAAAAGTTAGCATGAACATAGATACACTTTCTCTCTTTAGGCTATTTATACCCTACCAAAAATTAACCGAAATTTCATTTCGTAATCCACTCGGAGACATTAATCAGACTCGCTTAGCAGAGTCGGCAGATCATCGTCTAGTTCTTTAGCTCACCTTTTCTCTGATTTTGGCTTCAAGTGTTTGAATCCCATTTAGTGAACTCGGTAGGGCTCGCCTTTCACTATAGGTGAATTGTGGATTATAACCTTGTTCGTCTAATTTAGCTTTCTTTTTTCACTTGGAAATTTGTCACATTTGGTGATGGAGTCAGGTTCGCCTTTACACATTTGACGCATCGCCGATCTATTCTTTCTTTGCTGACCTACCCCAATGTTTTAACATTGAGCACTGCCAGAATTAGTGAGGTTCAGCTTGTTCGGCGATCCGTCCTTCATGTTAGGCGGTCTTCAACTTAGTAGCTTACACTCCTTTTTGATGTTTTTTCCTCTTTTTCTTAGATTTATCCTTGCCTTATCCTTTCGATTTTGTAGCTACAAAATGCCAACATTTCATTAGTATATGACATAAAAAGGTATTGAGGACACTCATTAACGAAATAAAAAGGCCTCAAAAGGGTGGAAGTCTACTACTCATAAACATGTCACTTACTCATTTCGATTATAAGACCTAAATATTGTGTTTGTGATGGTCAATTAATGATTGAGTCCATTGATCATTAATCGCAATCACATGGTTTAACACCCACGACCCCGAAAACTAAAAAGAATTGTTTACCTGAATGTGATGCCAAGCCTGCGATCGTGAAGACCAATTTCAGTGGCATTTGCAAAGGCAATTCAAAGATAACGGATACGAAGAACAAGTTAGGTGAACCAGCAAATGCTACACCAACCTAAATTTGAAGTTGGTCAAATGCCTTGATGAGGCCTCAAGATTTGTTGGAACCCCATACACACAAACAAAATATGCTAACACACAAAGGTTTCAGAAAATACGATGTAGGTCATCTCTACAAAAAAGTGGTTCCCACACCCTAAATTCTATTTTACCCAAAAATAGTAAGGTGCTTGAAATGAGTCTAGAAGACCTGAATCAAAGGTCCTTAAAGACCAAACTTTATGTTCCATAGCTAAAGGAAACATAAAAATTACACTCAAAGGTCAATTATCTGAAGTTTTGACCAAAGCTAACCACTCAAACTTCAAAAGCTCTAAAATACAAAAACGTAATAAAAAGCAAACAACTGAATAGGTGACAAAATTGTCAAGTAATAAATAACTTTTATTTACTATAGAAAAGCTCTAAACACTTAAAATACATTCATATAAGTAAATTACCCTAGAGGGTCATTAGAAAAATTTTACCACAAACAAGATTCAATAGTCGAAAATATTGAAGAGAGAGAATTGAAAATTCTTTTTTTTTTATTTCTTCAGGATTTCAAGTATTGAAACAAACGTTAAGTGGGGTATACCAAGTTCTCAACTTATTGAATCAGCTTCTATGTTTCTTAATTACTATTATTTTTATCTGAATTTGTCAACCTATTACATATAGAATTATGTTCACAATTCCTATAGTGTTTGCCTCGGTAAAAGGATGATTTCAACATTACAATTCATAAAATCTAATCTAAATCTAATAATTGATTTTTATCAAAGAAATTAATTATTAAAAAATATTTAGTAATAATTTTGCATAAAAAAATGTTTGAAAAATTGATTTTAAAATTACATATGAAGCTTGTTTATATTTTAAGTGTTAATTGAAATTTCACTCTACGCCTTCAAGTATTTTTAATCGCCCCAACTCCATACACATTTTTAGAAAACACATATATAATGGTGAATTGAATGCCTTTCATTTAAAAATTACATTGCAAAATAAGAATAATATATATATATATATATATATATATATATATATATAAAAACAGAAGATGAATTCATCCATGTAATTTAAGAAAGAATTGAGACATAAAGCATCAAGTAAAATGACTAGAATATTCGAGATCATAGGCAATAACAACCGAAAGATCAGAGAACTCTTGGACCACCTTGCTGAGTTGTTTGAGTTGGGGTGGTACATCTCTGAAACCTTGGTTACAAGCAAGAGATTCATACATAGCAGAAGAAGCCAAAAAACTTATTTTTCTATAATTAGCAATCCTAAGCAAATCATTGCAACTTTCAAGATTATCACTGGCATATTTGTAGTTTTTTAAACAACCAATTAGTTGGTCTTTCACGTTGGGATATTTTATGGGTTGTTGAAGAATGGATTGAACCAAGTTATAGGTAGATGTGGTATTATCTTGTGCTATAGAAAGAATAATGGAGAGAAGGCTGTGAATATCTCCTTTGTAAACATAGGGATCATTTCGAAGCACTTGAAAACATAGAGGAGGATTTATGGTTTTGGGACAAACGTCATCAAGTATGTCTGCCTTCACATTTGGAATATTTCCAAATAGTGTTACTAATACAAAGGAGAGAAAGAACAATGAAGAGGACCAAAACTTTGCCATTTTTCTACCTTTTCATTTCGCTACACTGTCCACCATTCTTTTATAGCTTTAAAAGGTATCAAATATGACATTAATGCAATTCTTCATTTTGGTTTACTTTTGTACCTGTGAAAGAGAAAAGTCAAATATGAGATTAATGCAATTCATTAAAATAAAAGAAAAGTTAAATAAAAGAGACTAATGCAATTCATTAAGATGCACCAAATATGAGATTAATGCAAGTATTTAAATGTAGCTTACATAAATTTAAATACTTGCATAATTAGTATATGTTTTTGTGATATCATTGTAATCATTTAAAATTTATTAAATATAAATTTATAAAAAGATTCCGATTATATTAAATTCAATATATATTAGTCCAAATAAATATTGTGAATGAATATATTTAAATTAATTATTTAAGTCTAAGAATATGGATTTAATTGAGTTTTAATTTCATTGAACTACTCCATTAATATGGGCTACAAATGAAGATCCAACTTAGTTAAAGTCCAATATATCATGTCACTTAAATATGATGGGGTAAAGGGAAACAAGATTTTTCATCGTAACTCGTCCATTCTACTACTATAAATAGGGGTTCTCATAACTCATAAATCACACTAGAATTCTATCTAGAAGCCAAAGAGAGCTCCTGGATCAAACACAACAAATTTCTCTACAAGCTACAAGATGAAGAATAAAAGTACCCAAGCAATCAAGTTCAAGAATAACTAAAGATCAAGACGACCATATTCAAGAACAAGTTCAAAAGCCCTTGGGAGTGGAAGTCAAGTTCAAATTCATCAAAATTCAAGATCAAGCTTACAAGGTATTAAATTTAGATTTATAAAATGACAAATTAGAGGATTCATAAAGATTGTAATGCCTATATTTGAAAACAAATAAATATATTGTTGTAATATTTTCTAGTCTTGATAATTATTCTATCGACATAAATTTTACCGTCTACAAATTCTGGCACATCTATACCTCTCATATCACGTTTTCACGAATTCAAGGACATGAAAATGCCTCTGAAAAAGATCAACACCCTCTAAACATCCTCTATGGATTCTAAGGTTGTTGACTCTAAGTTCTATGGTGATGGAAAAGGAGTCTTTGGTGTTACCTTTGGAAAATTTGGAGTTTTTACAAAGAACCATACCACTACGATGGAGTTGGAAAATTATATGCACAGCGGAAGCATACCAGAATCATACTACTTACATGAATAATAGACAACACATTGTTTATGCTAAAAACAAGTACGATCATGTTAGAGCATATAAACTTTTCTGAAAATTAATTCAAGAATTACCTCTTGAAGCGTGAACAGATACCTTTAAGTGAATCCACAAGGTAGTCGACAAGCTATACCCTTCAAGCGAATCCACAAGCTAGTCCAAAAATTGGACCACAGTTCAGCGGTCTTCTACAGTAATCCCAAGTTCACTTCTAAACTCTCAATACTTGGGTGGGAAAGTATCACACCAAAAACTTATCTTCTTTCAAGGGTTAGAAGAATCCCTCTTTATAGAGATTTCTTCCTAGTCCAAGGAGAAGGAATACCATTTCTTTCCTTAGAATAGAAAGACATGTACATCTCCCTTTCCTTAGAAAAGAAAAAGTCATGTCCTTCTCCCTTTCCTTAGAATAGAAAAAGTGATATACTTCTCCCTTGCCTTAGAACAGAGAAAGATACATACATCTCCATTTCCTTAGAATAGAGAGAGACACATACTTCTCCCTTTTCCCTTTAGAATAGATTCTGAGTTCTAGTTAAATATGGGCACGGTAGGGACCACAAAATTAATTACTGAGGCTTCCTATTATGAAAATAATTCCAAATAATTAATTTGAATTATTCTTACCATAATAAATTACAAATCATTCCACTAGAAATTCGTAATTGCAGTCCTCTATTTCTATTTCGAAATTCCCCATTAAACACATATGTAACTCCCCATGTTAAGATTACAGATATTAATCAATAAATTAAATTACTGACTAACTTAATTAAATGACCAATTTCCTTTAGAGCATTGCTTAACTTATTTCATGTGCCGGATTCATAAATCCACTTGCAATATTTGACACGATGAAAACTCTAAGCTTCTCAAAAAGGCATATCATCAATCTCTATATCGAGACATTAATCCTGTCAACTAACTTATTATTTCACCAATATATATTATCATCATCCAATCTACCAGGATATTGACCCATCTTAGAATCTCACCTTTTAATAAATCAAAACGATAATTCCCATATACAGATCATAATAGTTATATTAAGATTAAGAATATAAGTACATTTAATAGTTTAGAGAATATGTTTTTGTCAATCAGTCTAAAGAAACTATCTCTACTCGGTCATGTTTAATACATACAAAATACACTAGCACAAGTAGTTGGAACTATACAATTCCCATAATATAGATAAACTACATATAATCTTGTGCTACAATCGTACCGATGGCATGTCCAATTCCCATCTTAGATTGTGAACAAAAAAAAAATTATACTTATAAGAACCGATGATTTAATCATCTGTGTATAAGCTTAAACTCTATACACTAAATCATCTACTATATAAGTAAACAGACACCATAAACGATTATATGTTCTATTAATATAAATAAATAATTATTCTATAATAAATACTATATCTAAACACGTGGTTAATAGTATATATCCCAACAATCTCCCACTTAGACTTTTAACCATCACGATTGTTATAATGTACTATATCTAAATGCATGGTTTATGGTATATACCCTAACAATCTCCCACTAAGATATTTAATCATGAAAATTGTTAGAATACTATTTCTAAACACATGATTAATAGTATATACTCTAAAAATCTCCCACTTAGACTGTTAACAATGCATTTACAACGTTCACATATATTCCTTTTATATTTCTTATCAAAAGGATCTTACCAAGTTGTTTTCTTATGCAACTTCGTCTAGTAATGCTGAGTCATAACTTATCGTTTTTGTATTAGATCTTCAGAGGCCCCATCATGAAACCTTTCAAAAGTTTACTTCTTTACAGGAGTTCTATCATGCAAGTCCTCTTAAACATACAAAATCAAGCAATCTTTGTTATGATTCTCCCACTACGACTAAGTATTACTACAATAGTCACACTTTCATGTTCTCGAGTCTTAATATTTTTCTCAAAACCTTTCGGTGATGAAATATTAACAACTTTTTCATGTAGTGTTCTTTAATTTGCTCGACATCACTTTCACTACTTGAGGTAGAAGTATTGTTATGTCTAGTAACGTTTCTCCCACTACGTAAATGCAATGGAACATCAATTCTGACATACCAGTTAGATGTTCATGAGTGTCTGAATTTACAGCTGACTCATTTTTTATTTCTCTGTTCAGTTCCGATAAAACTAGTTTACTTCTAGGAACATGGATTACTAAATAGTCCTTTTCTAGAAATCTGACAATTGTCTTAACAATTGCCTTATTTTCTTTAGGACAATAAAATAAACCTTCTTTCATTCTTTTTGTATATCCAATTAATACACACATTTCATTCCTGATTGGATAGGAATTGAATTCAAATGTGATGTGTAGTTCTTAGAACATATTCCAAAAAAACAAAACAATAATGAATAAGCCAATTATTAATCTTATCATCTTCATAAGAGTCTATTTCTTTTCTCTTTTACACCAATCTATTTTAGAGTGTCTGGTGTAGACAACTGAAATGCAATTATTCTATCAGATAAGTGACTCATCAGCTCTTCAAAGAGGTATATGTCACTACAATCAAATTGCAGTGACTTTATATATTTTTCATGATGCTATTTTCATTTGTCTCAAAATATTTTGATTTTATCAAGACATTCATACTTACAAAACATCAAAAATATATTTTCATATCATGAGTAACCTTCTAAAAATCTCAAAATACTCAAATTCACCACTTGCCTGAATGATCATTTACCGCACAAATCAGAATAGATTAATTCTAACTTATCACTACCTTTATTTCCCTTTAAAGAGAAAAGGTCTCTTAGTCATTTTTCTTTCTAAACATGACTCACATGTTGATAGTGATTTCACTTTCAATGAACCATTATGTCCATTCTTTAACCAACTTAAAAGTTCTATCCAGAATAAATGATGCAGACGCTAGTGTACAGATAAGTTTCATTCAATTTAAAAGATATCTTCTCTTATGAGATAGATTAATATTCAATTCATGAGGAAAAAAAATGTATGCATCAATATACAATAAGAGATAACATATTTATCAAACTTAAAAGAGTTACAAGAAAAATATATTAAGTGTCCATCTCTTATTTTGCTAGAAACCGAATATAATTTCATCTAACATGAACATATATAATGCAAATTTTTTTTAATCAATATCTTATCTCTATCGAAAAAAATACTTGAGTAGTATTAAGTGAGTCCGTAAAGTCTATTGAGAATTTGAGATATAATACATTAAATAGATCATAATATGTCGAATAATCCTAAATAACAAAATTCAGGGCTCATTTATACATATATATCCATGCATCTCGAATAGTCAATCGATGGGATTGGAGAACTACTCATACAATACACATGTACAATGACTGATTATTCACTCCATAAACTTATACAGACCTAACTCAAATGGAGAGTCCACTGTTAGTTTAAGTCAAGGGAAAATCACCCTAGTTACATTGATCCAATCATATATTACTCAGTTATGGAGAAGTTAATACAGATTATCAAAACTAGCGATTATACACATAGTGACTTGTATCAATTTCAGCCGATATTGAGGAAGGTCTAAGCCAACACATGAAACTAATAATTCACTACAATTCAATCTTGGAAATCAAGGTAAGGACCCCCTATAGCCAAATATGACCAAAAACTAATATAACGATCCACAAAATATTTCTTACTAGGTCGTTCTTATGAATCTACCAAATTTCAAACCAATCAAAGTTCCTTTTTTAGAGTTACAAAACTATGATCAATTTGATTGAAAACGTTGTTTGGCCAAAATAGAATTTAGATTTTTCCCGTTCGAAAGTTCTTATCACATATCATCATCTATGAAATAGATACACGAATCAAGAACAAAGAACAAAATTCAAAAACTATTTACATTATCTAAATACTATTTTTCAAAAATCAGCATGTTTATGTATACATTGAACATTAAAATTCAAAACACATCTCATGGATATCCATGCATCTTGAACGATAATTTTTGATGAAAAATAACTACTCATGCAACATACATATGTGATGTCAGATATCACTCCAACAAATTTAGAGTAAAAACTAACTCAGGGGGAGTACTATATGTTGATTTATGCCAAGTTAATATCATTATCCCTAGATCATTGATTCAATCAAATATTACTCAGATAGGGAGAGTCAATATAGATCATCAAAATTAGAGACTAAATTTTAATGACTTGTATTAATTTCATCCGATATGGAGGAAGGTCTAAACCAACACATGAACTTAATACTTCACTAAAATTTAGTTATGAAGATCATAGAGAACAATCTCTATCACCACTGTATCATAAGTGAGTAATTTTCATTAAAATTAATTTTCAAGATACAATTATTTTTAATCCAAAAACAACATCTGAACGAACTCAAATTAGAAATTACTGTATAACAATGAGTATTGTTAATTTGATTGTTTGTGATGAACCTATCAAATTTCAGATCAATCAGAGTTCAAAAATAATATTTATCTCCAAAGCTATGATCAAATTCAGATTCAAACGATTTAAGAAAAATAATCAGATCCATATCTTTATCATATAACAATTCATGTTAACTCATCACGTGTAGTCATGTACCACATTTAACATAAATAAAACCGATATAAAGGATTATATACATACTAAATCACATTTTTAATTCCAAAGAGAAACTTAAAAACTATTTTAAGGGCCTCAAACCTATAACCACATAGCAATGAGTATTTCTTACTAGTCTATCACCAATGAACTTACCAAATTTCAGATAAATTGGAGTCTATAAAAAATATTTCCAAAGTTATGACCAAATTCAAATTCAAGTGGTTTAAGTATCTTTAGAAATTAAAACAATATGACTTTATCATATTCAGGTCAAATTTTAATCTGGCAAACTACCTAAAATCCATCTAAATAATCTTCGATTGAACCATCAAATTTCAAGTCAAATTAGAAATCAGAAAATTCATAACCTCCTAAACTATGACCAAATTCGAAAAACAATCGTTTTAGACATAGTTAAAGATTAAAATAACATGATTCATATTTTCATTCTCTTTTTATAATGATATCATGAGCATGAAACATATGTTGTGTCCTTCCTTTGGCTAAGAAACTCAATACCTTCTTATAACAAATTATTCTCTAAATTAATACACTTGAGAATCCAAGATATTATGTTTCTCTCTTTTGAGTGAAAACCTCGATATCTCCTCTCATGAATTAATTAAGAATTACTAGTATTTTAAGGTAAATCACCATTTACGTAAATAAATATTTACCACTAATATTCACTTAGAATAACTTATACATGATGAATTGAGGATGTTCTAATGACTCAAATAGATAGATCATTTTAGTGAATCCTATTTATTAATCATAATTCTCAATTCATCTATTAAAAAATATATATTCACATGTATAAAGTTTAAAGAATTTTCAACGATTTCAAATAAATAGATCACTTAAAACTATTTATTAACAAAAAAATATTAATTTATACAAATTGATATATATATATATATATATATATATATATGTATGTATGTATGTATGTAATAAATAACATGCTCAAATAATTATTGAACAAAAAAAAAATCCAATTGACCTGAATAGTGACTGCCACCGCCACTTTATAAGCTTTGGAATCAACAATCAATCAAGAACAAATATCATAAAGTTAAAAAATACTTCACAATAAGTTCAATGATAATTTGTTCATCATCAACCTCTATGATTCCCTTTCTTATCAAGCTTTGCAAATTTGATGGATTAATAAGAAACAACCCTAAAAAATTGCAACTAGCCGCCGATAAAAAAATACAATTACATGTGCAGAAGTTCTTACTTTCATTTATTAAATAAAAAAAAATTCATTGAATTTTCTTGTAACTGATGAAAAGTTTTCAATTTGGGTTCCATTAGATTAAAAATAAAGGACTTAGAATAATCATTAGGAGAAGTGTTTGTTGTTGTTGTCCATTCCCACGTGAATATGAAAAATTGTCGCCAACACATTCTTCCCTCTTGATCTTGTCAAAATTTAAGAATGTATGTACTTTAGCTAACGAATCAACAAACTTCAAGTTTTAACTGATTCGTTCTTTTCGTGATAAAATTATATTTACCAATTACGAATCATACATACAATTGCAAATACATATATTTTATGTTATCTATAAAGATGTAAGTATGGCTCTTGATGCCAATTGTTGCAAATTTATATGCACAGCGAAAGCATACCAGAATCATACTACTTAAATGAATAATAGACAACACATTGTTTATGCTAAAACAAGTACAATCATGGTAGAGCATATAAACTTCTCTAAAATTTAATTCAAGAATTACCTCTTGAAGCGTGAGCAGATACCTTCAAGTGAATCCACAAGGTAGTCGACAAGCTATACCCTTCAAGCGAATCCACAAGCTAGTCCACAAATTAGACCACAGTTCTGCAGTCTTCTACAGTGATCCCGAACTCTCAATACTTGAGTGGGAAAATATCATACCGAAAACTTATCTTTTTTCAAGGGTTAGAAGAAACTCTATTTATAGAGATTTCTTCATAGTCCAAGGAGAAGGAATACCATGTCTTTCCTTAGACTAGAAAGATATGTACATGTCCCTTTCCTTAGAAAAGAAAAAGTCATGTCCTTCTCTTTTTTCTTAGAATAGAAAAGTGATATACTTCTCCCTTTCCTTAGAACAGACAAAGATGCATACATCTCCCTTTCCTTAGAATAGAAAAGACACATACTTCTCCCTTTTCCCTTTAGAATAGATTCTGAGTTCTAGTTAAATATGGGCACGGTAGGGACCACGAAATTAATTACTGAGGCTTCCCATTATGAAAATAATTCCAAATAATTAATTTGAATTATTCTTACCATAATAAATTACATATCATTCCACTAGAAATTCATAATTGCACTCCTCTATTTATATTTCAAAATTTCCCATTAAACAAATATGGAATTCCTCATGTTAAGATTACAGATACTAATCAATAAATTAAATTACTGACTAACTTAATTTAATGATCAATTTCCTTTAGAGCACTACTTAACTTATTTCATGTGCCAGATTCATAAATCCACTTGCAAGGTTTGACACGATGAAAACTTTTAACCTTCTCAAAAAGGCATATCATCAATCTCTATATCGAGACATGGATTCTGTCAACTAACTTATTATTTCACCAATATATATTATCATCATCCAATCTACTAGGAATAATGACCCATCTTAGAATCTCACCTTTTAATAAATCAAAATGATAATTCACATATACAGATCATAATAGTTATATCAAGATTAAGAATATAAGTACATTTAATAGTTTAGAGAATATGCTTTTGTCAGTCAGTCTAAAGCAACTATTTCTACTCGGTCATGTTCAATACATACAAAATGCACTAGCACAAGAAGTTGGAGCTATACCATTCCCATAATCAAGATAAACTACATATAATCTTGTGCTAAAATCGTACCGATGGCATGTCCAATTCCCATCTTAGATTGTGAACAAAACAAATTTTATACTTATAAGAACTGATGATTTAATTATCTGTGTATAAGCTTAAACTCTATACACTAATTCATCTACTATATAAATAAACAGACACCATAAACGAATATATGATCTATTGATATAAGTAAATAATTATTCTATAATAAATACTATATCTAAACACTTGGTTAATAGTATATATCCCAACAGATGGGACATCAAACACTCAAGTGTCATCTGTATAAATTTCTTGTTTTAGATCATCAACACTAAAAGGACAAGGTTCTCTACAAATGCTTTATAAGGAAGAAGCAGTGTTGCCAAAAATATCAAAAAGACTCTAGCTCTAGTTAACCTCAAGTTCCAAGAAATCTTCTAGAATGAAAGAACATTGATTCAACTAATGAATCCTCTACACATGCATCACCTGATATGTGCCCTTTGAAGATCGACTTGCCTAATAATACATGCTACTCCCCGATGTCCCCAATGGTTATGCAATCAATAGTAGCTGATGCTTCATCCATCGATGAAAAATTTGCAAACCTGGAAAAATAGTTGAAGGATTGACCAAGAATATGCAAAACCAAGAGTCTCGCATCAATAAGTAAATAGATATGATGGAGGGATCATTAGATGGAAAATCCATTGATGCGCCTAGAAAGGGTATTGAAGTTCAAATATTGAAAATAATGTGAAGCAAACAATGCCTATCAAGGAGATCCTATTTTTCTCCAAAGGGATGATCCCACTAAATTATTTGAAGGATTTTATCTGAGGGACCATCAAAGATAAGGACAAAGCTTCTACTAAGTCTTCCCTTATGTATGCCAAATCGTACATTGCAAGGATTGATAGATTAAAGATGTCTGTTGCTTATCAACCTCCCAAATTTTAATGACCATGCCAAAAGTTGGTATGCTTAGTCTTTTTCCCCACAAAAGGCCTGTAACACCCTAAAAATTTCTAAATTAAGACTCGAACCATTCTTCATTTGTGAATAAGATCGTACCGGATGATTCTTAAATTGCCCATATGTGTAAAGTTAAATTCTTTAGAGTGGGAATGAATTTGGATATGAATTAAGGTCACTAGATCTCCTAGCACAAAGTTGAGTTGAAAGTTTCCTTACCGTTAAGTTTTGATGTAAGATTTTACTTGGGTCTACTTTAAACGAATATCTATTAGAGTATATAGATTTATGTGGCCCATAACCTATCAAATCAAAGGTATTTAAATCTACTTTCCAACGTCACCAATTTCACGTCAATCCAAGTCTCGAGTAACAAGTTATGACCATTTTAGTAAACTAATACGGTACAATGATGAATTAGCCGATGGGAAGACATTAAAAAGGGTCGTTTTTATCTTTTTACCTCTAAAAAAACTCTAAACGAATTTCTTGACTAATTAAAGACCCAAAATAATCAGATTTTCATCTCTTAATTCATCATTCTCTTCTCTCTCAAATTCTAAGGCAAATCCCTAAGAAAAAATCAAAGTAGTAGACTCCATTCAAGATTGATTCAATCTTCTTTAAGGTAAGTCTTTCTCCAAGAATTCCATTATTTTCAACTCAAATTCCTCCATACAATTATGAATCACTAATGAAAATCATAATTTCTTGGCCATAGAATTTCAAGAAACTAATACAAGAAATCTTAAGAAAGGTTTTCTTGATGTTTCTCCTTCAAGCTAGGGTTTCAAGGCTTCTAATCAAGTTCTTCTTCAAGATTGTTCAAGAACCTTATTCCTCCAGGTATTTAAGGCTATTATAGTATTGGACTAGTTCATCCTCATGCCCTACATCTACTTTCAAATCAGTAAAAGAGAAATATAGGATTTTACCCCTAGATTAGAGTATTCTTTCGATGAGTTGATTTGGAGTTCTCAAATTCCTGTTTCTTTTTGAAATTCTATTCCTAATTATTGAATTTATATATATTATGCATTAAGATTCTTGAGTTGATTCGTTTATGTCTATATTTCAGCATGAACCCTATGAATTGAGTATTTTTTAGAGGAGTAGTATCGTTGAGTTCATGAGTTCTGAGTACTGAGTTTCCATATTGGTATTAAGATCCTTGAGTTGAGTCGTTCATGTCCATAATTCCGCATGAACCCTATGAATTTAGTTATAAATCTTGAGAAGCTTTTTGAAAAGTCAACACTTGAGTTTTAAACTATGTTTTTGAAGAAGTAAAGATGAGTTTTGAGAAAGAGTTTCTAAAACATGATTAGTGTGACAATCGAGTATTCCATCAATGTTTAAGCAGTATGGTATCTAGTTATGCCATCACTATTTATGTAGTATGACATCCCGAGTCATCAATAATTATATCACAATATGATTTTGATATATTTTTTAGGAAAAGTTTCAAAATATGAACTAAGTAAGAGTATAAGGGAACTAGGTATTCCCAAAAGTATCAATTCTTACATTCATAAAGAGAAATTTTGATTTCTAAATGAGTTATGAGTTTAAAGATATTTCAAGAGCAGTTACCTCTTTTAAGAGGATAGTTTGAGCAATTATCTCAAACTAGAGGAAGAGTATATTTTCTTGAACGTTGAGCATGAGTTTATATATTATCAGGAGTAGTATTGAGCACCGATATACGGATAGATTTAGATAACTCATATTCCTCATAAACCATGAATGCCAACATGGGTACATGGTCATACTTTTTAGATGAATTCTAAGTGCCTTCAGACAGAGTTTAGTGGATCCACTTAGTTGAGGTGTGCTATATCCTAGAAACGTATAGGACAGTTCTGATAGCATAGGTGAGACTTTGCATCATCATGTAGCTCATAGTGATGGTTGTCGTTTAGAGAATCTCCCAATAGATTTAAAGTGTATTTTTATATATCACTTATTCTATTGAGTTCAGAGATGAGAAAGTATTTTGAAAAGCTTTAAATGATTTAACTCTTTTATTTCTTTACATTCTGCTTGAGTACATTGTTATCTATTGCAGTCCTTTCTTTCAGTTATATGTTATTCAGATATATTACGTAATCGTACATTCAATGTACTAGTGTGATTCGACCTAAATATTTTAATGATGTAGATACATGTTCTTATGATCCTCAACAAGAGTCCGTTGAGATCATTTCATCCGTTCGTCAGCTTTCGAGTGAGGCCTCCTTGGTTCTGGAGGACTCTAGTTTTATGAGTTGTTGGTATTAGTAACATTTTGAGTATTCGTGGGTCTTATCGCGACACTCTTCTATATACAGTAGAGGCTTCATAAATAGACAGTTTTGTAGAGTCATTCAGTTTCAGATGATTTATTTAAAACTAATGTTTCATACTTAGTATATTCAGTTCAGTTATGACATTTAGTAAACAGTTTCTAAAAGTTTATTTCAATTTGATACTTATGTATGCTTGAGTTAGTCTTACGCTTGTAGTCAACTAGGATAAGGGTTCGCTTGAGGACCAACAATGGTTCTCGAGTGCTGGCCACGTCCAGAGTGTAGACTCGGGTCGTGACAAACTTGGTTTCAGAGCACAGAGTTCAAGTGTCCTAGGGTGTCTATGAAGTCGTGTCAGTAGGATCTTATTTATAGTTGTGAGTCCCCCACTTTTATAAATAAGGCACTACAGACATTTAAGAAAGTATCCCTTCTTTCATACTCTAAATTGTGCATTAGAACTATGTCATAAGGAACTTATTCATACTTGTGCATTTTTCAAATCCATTCGACTACCCCTCATACTAAAGGTGGTTGAAAAGCAAAGCCCAACATCCTTATCAATGAGTTATTCTTACCAAGAATCTTGAGAAAGTCATGAGAGTGCACAAGGGCTTTAGAAAAGCCCGTGAGTGAGCTTAACTGTTGAAATTTGAAATAATGCACTCTTATTCATATGAATCATGCGTTCGAGCTAAAAGCGAGATGTATTCCCAGACTCTTTTCCATAAACCTTGTTTTAGTTAAGACCCTTATGGGGAGGTGTGTTTTAGAGGTAGGTAGTGTTTTCACCCGAAAAGATAGTATGAGTTACGAGATAATGAGCAGTAGTAGTAAAAGTCCCCAGAGTTAGAAGAATGCATGTAGAGGTTTAGTAATCTAAGAAAGGGAGATAGTGATGAGGCAAATTATGTTATTGTAGTCATGCACCTTGTAAGTTATTAATGAGGAGTTTTCCCTTATGGGTAGACTAAGAAGTGGAGTTTGTGTAAGTATCATTATAGGAGGTAGAGTAAGGGTTACTAGTTAGGATGAGTTAGAGTATACTTTAACTAGAAAGGAGTTTATGATAATGTGTCATTGTGTTAGTAACGACCAAGTGTAGGTGTTGAATAGAAGAGCAGGAGTATTCATGAGGTGATAGATCTAAGCTAGGCTTATGATTTCTTTTTTACGGAGAGCCCATAATATTTGGAGGGTTACAGAACTAATTAGACAATGATGTAAAGTGAATGGGTAAATAGTAATTAAGTTGTGAAAGGAAATGTGATGATAAATTGTAAGTGTGAAGACTTAGAGATAAAGATTGACTACTTGTCATGAAGTTTTAGTGGGCGACTATTTCTTAAATTGTATCTAGTAGTTGTAAGTTAGTATAGTAAGCAAGTAATCATATTGATATCCGAGTTTAGTAATGAACATTAAGCTTGAATTTGAGATGAGTGTCGTGATAAAAAGAATGGCAACATGATGGTGATGATGTTAGTCTTGAGATTAGATTTGACATAGAGTAGGTGAGAGATTGAGATTTTATCTACATTAAATATGAGTGGTAGAAGTGAAAGATCCTAACTCTTAGATAAGGTAGTGAAGTGTGGCTAAGTCATAAGAGTAACAAGTGCATTAAGAGGTGTACCCGAGATTGTATGCAATCAGATGAGGTTCCAATTAAGTTAATGATTCTACATGTATGCCTAGATAGTATATTTGACCTATCAATGTGGAATAGGCTAATGTAAGCATTATTTTTCCCGTAAGAGTTATATGAAGCGGCCTTGTAAGCCAATGACAAGAGATTAATAGAAGAATCGTAGAAAGAGGTCTTAGAAGGAGACTTAGTACCTGCTTATGGAGAGTTTAGTAGTCATGAGATAAGCATTTCCCTAGTATTAGAGTAAAGTAAATGTAGACCAGTTTAGAGATGATAGAATAGATCCATAGATTTCAAGACCAAGTCGAGTGTTAAGGATGAGATAGTGATGTCTTCCGAATGAGTTTTAGAGGTATAACAATCCATTCATAATCTAGTGTATTTCTCAAGTTCAGCCATTACAACATCATCATGATGTTTCTTATATCAGAATTGTGTCTATGACCTACAGTCGTACACTTTAGAGAGATTCACATCTATGCTAAGTTTCCAAAATGAGGGGCAAAGACTTTAGCCCATTAATCTCAAGCTTAATCCATAAAGTTATGCATATCAGCCTCATGATATGAACCTATTAATTATAAGCATTTATGTCTCATAGTAAATCCAGTCTCACAAATTCATGATTTAATCTTAGTGGCTAGCAACATAATGTTATGTCATGCATATTCTTATATCAGATATCTCAAATTAATTGTGCTTATAATTGTTCACCCTAAAGCTCTTTCAGTAATCCTTTTTAGTTTTGAGAATGGTATTGTTGACATTAGTTGTGTGAAGGATAGAGAAGATGATTATTCTTTCTTATTATGATAGTGATGTTGTGTTTATTTCATCTAAGGTTATAAATATGGAGGAAGAAGGAGATCAGGTTTTACGATGAGTACTAAGTCAGCTTCCTGGTGGTAATGCATGAAAGTTCAGTTGGTAGAGATGATGAGAGGATGATAAATTATTAGAGAGTGGGTTAGTAGGAGTCTCTGGAGTGGTTAAGGTTCTAAGCTTGAATGTGGTGTTGTTAACATGTGGACAATGCTCGATAAATTAGGTGTTTCGTGATATGAGCTCAAGGTTAGTTGAATGTAGCGGTAAGGAGTAGTGTTCTTAGGATAGGATTTCCTACAGAGGTATAGAACCTGAATCTTATGATTTAGATCAGAATAATCACCCTATGTTAAGTCCTTTGTGATTTTGAGTTAGGCTTGAATATAGTAAGAGTAACCAATTTCCATTCTTAGTCCAACCGTCATTCGAGGATGAATGATCCCAAGCGAGAGATATTGTAACACCCCGAAAATTTCTAAGTTAAGATTTGAACCATTCTTCATGTGTAAATAAGATTGTATCGGCTGATTTTTAAATTTCCCATATGTTTACAATTAAATTCTTTATAGTGGGAATGAATTTGGATATGAATTAAGGTCACTAAAATTCCTAGCACAAAGTTGAGTTGAAAGTTTCCTTACCAAATAAGTTTGATGTAAGATTTTACATCGGTCAACTTTAAAAAACCATATATCTTAGAATATATAGAGCTATGTGTCCCATAACCTATAAAATTAAAGGTATTTGAATCTTCTTTCTAACACCACCAATTTCGCGTCAATCCAAGTTTCAAGTAAAAAGTTATGATCATTTTAGTAAACTGATACAGTGCAGTAACGAATTAGCCGAAGGGAAAACATTAAAAAGGGCCGTGTTATCTTTTCACCTCTAAGAAAACCCTAAACGAATTTCTTGACTAATTAAAGACCCAAAATAATGACAGTTTCATCTCTTAACTCATCATTCTCTTCTCTCTCAAACCCTAAGACAAAACACTAAGGAAAAATCAAAGTAGAAGACTCCATTCAAGATTCTTTCAATCTTTTTCAAAATTCTTCTTTAAGGTAAGTCCTTCTACAAGAATTCCATTATTTTATACTCAAATTTCTCCATACAATTATGAATCACTAATGAAAATCATAATTCTTGGCCATAGAGTTTCAAGAAACTAATTCAAGAAATCTCAAGAAAGGGTTTCTTGATTTTTCTCCTTCAAGCTAGGGTTTCAAGTCTTCTAATCAAGTTCTTCTTCAAGATTATTCAAGAACCTTGTTCTTCCAAGTATGTAAGGCTATCATAGAATGAGATAGTGATGTCTTCAGAAAGAGTTTTAGAGGTACATCAATCCATCCGTATTCTAGCGTATTCCTCCGGTCTAGTTATGACAACATCTTGTTGATATTACTAATAGTAGAATTGTGTCTATGACCTATGCTCATACTCTTCAAAGTGATTCATCTATGCTCCGTTTCAAGAATGAGAGGAAAGGACTTTAGCCCGTTGATCTCAATCTTACTCCATAAAGTTATGGATATCAGCCTCATGATATGAACCCATTCATATAAGCACTTATATCTCATATTACGCTCAGTCACATAAATTCATGGTTTACTCTCATGGCTAGCAACATAATGTTATGTCATGCATATTCTTATATCAGATATCTTGAATGAATCGTGCTTATGATATTTATTCCTACAGCTCTTTTAGTAATCCTTTTTCAGTTTTGAGAGTGGTGTTGTTGATAGTTCTTATGTGAAGGATAGAGAAGATGATTGCTATTTCTTATTGTGATAGTGATGGTGTGTTAATTCCATCTAAGGTTATAAATGTTGAGGAAGAAGGAGATAAGGTTTTACGATGAGTAATAAGTCAGTTTCTTGGTAATAATGCATAAAAGTTAAGTTGGTAAATATGACGAGAGAATAAGGAGTTATTATAAGGGTTAGTTAGTAGGAGTCCATGGAGTGGTTATAGTACTAGGCTTCAATATGGTGTTGGTAACATGTGGACGAATGCATGATGCATTAGATGTTTCTTGATATGGGCTCAAGGTTGGTTGAAGGTTAGTAGGGAAGTTCAAAAGTCAAAGAGATAGTAAGAGTAACTTTTTTCCCTTCTATCCTCAGTTTAACGATCATTTGAGGATGAATAATCCCAAGAGGGAGATATTGTAACACCCCAAAAATTTCTAAGCTAAAGACTGAACTATTCTTTATTTTCATATAAGGTCTTATCGGGTTATTCTTAGATTCCTCATATATGTAAAGGTAAATTCTTTAGTGTGGAATTATTTTGGATATAAGTTAATGTCACTAAAAACTCCTGAGTTGAAAGTTTCTTTACCGATTAAGTTTTGATGTAAGATCAACTTTAAGCGACCATATCTCTACGAATTATGTGGGCCACAACATATCAAATTAAAGGTATTTGAATCTTCTTTCCAACGCCACCAATTTTGCGTTAATCTGAGTTTTGAGTAAAACATTATGATCTTTTAGTAACCTGGTATAGTACAATGACGAATTACCCGACGGGAAAATATTAAAAAGGGTGGTTTTTGTCTTATTACCTCTAAGAAAACCCTAAACAAATTTCTTGACAAATTAACGGCTCAAAAGAATGATATTTTTATCTCTTAATCCCCCATTCTCTTCTCTCTCAAAACCCTAAGGCAAAACCCTAAGGAAAAATCAAAGTAGAAGACTCCATTCAAGATTCTTTCAATCTATTTCAGGATTCTTCTTCAAGGTAAGTTTTTCTCTAAGAATTCCATTCTTTCCAACTCAAATTCCTCCATACAATTACTAATCACTAATGAAAATCATAATTCTTGGTCATAGAGATTTCAAGAAGCTCAAGAAAGGTTTTCTTGATTTTTATCCTACAAGCTAGGGTTTCAAGGCTTCTAATCAAATTCTTCTTCAAGATTCTTCAAGAGCCTTGTTCTTCCAGGTATTTAAGGCTATCATAGTGTTGGACTAGTTCTTCCTCATGCCCTGCATCTACTTTTAAATCAGTAGAAGAGTAACCTAGGATTCTATCCCTAGATTTGAGTATTCTTGAGATGAGTTGATTTTGAGTTCTTGAGTTGCTAGTTCTTTTTGAAATTCTATACCTACTTTTTGAATTGCTATATGTTATGCATTGAGATTCTTGAGTTGATTCGTTCATGTCTATATTTCAACATGAGCCCTATGAATATATATTCTTGAGATGAGTAGTATCATTGAGTTCTAAGTTCTTGAGTTCTAGATGTTTGAGTTCTTGAGTTCTGAGTATTGAGTTTTCTATACTATTATTGTGATCCTTGAGTTGAGTTGTTCATGTCTATATTTCAGCATGAACCATATTTTGAGTTATAAATTTTGAAAATCTTCTAAAGCCAACATTTTTTATTTAAGCTGAGTTTTTGAGAAAGTAAAGAGGATTTTGAGAAAGAGTTTTAAAACATGATTAGTATGATAATCGAGTAAGCAATCAATATTTAAGTTGTATGGTATCTAGATATACCATCAATGTTTATGCAGTATGACTTACTGAGTCATCAATAATCATATCACAATATGATTTGATATATTTTTTAGAAAGCATTTTCGAGTAAGAATTGAGTAAGAGTATAAAGGAACTATGTATTCCCAAAGGTATTAGTTTTTACATTAATGGATCCACTTAGTTAAGGTGTCCTATAATCCGGCAAGGTATAGGACAATTCTGGCAGTGTGGGAGAGACGTTGTATCATCACGTAGCTCATAGTGATGGTTGTCGGTTAGAGAATCTCCCAATAAAGTTAAAGTGTATTTTTATGTATCACTTATTATGTTAATTTCATAGATGAGAAGGTATTTTGTAAAGCTTTAAATGATTTAACTCCTTTATTTCTTTACATTTAGCTTGAGTACATTGTTATCTATTGCAGTCCTTTCTTTTACTTATTTGTTATTCAGCTATATTACATACTCGTACATTTAATGTATCGATGTCATTTGACCTGCATCTTTTAATGATGCACATACAGGCTATTAAGATCCTCAACATGAGTCTGTTGAGATCACTTCATCCGCTCGTCTGCCTATGAGTGAGACCTCCTTACTTTTGAAGTACTCTAGTTTTATGAGTTATTAGTAGTAGTTCTTTTGAGGAGTCGTGGGTCTTGTCCCGGCACTCATCTTTGTATAGTAGAGGCTTCATAGATAGACATTTTTGGAGAGTCTTTCAATTTGAGATATTTTATTTAAAACTTATGTTTCATACTCAGTATATTCATTGAAGTTTTGAGATTAAGTATATTGTTTTTAAACGTTTCTTTCAATTTGATGCTTATGTATGCTTCAGTTAGTCTTCCGCTTGTAGTCAGCGGGAATAAGGGTTCACTTGGGGCCAGCAATAGTTCTCGAGTACCGGCCACGTCCAGGGGGTACTCAGGTCGTGATAGTTTGCGTGAAACACAAAAGGGGAAGAAAAAGAAAAAGAGAATAAATAAATGGGAAAAGGATTTTTAAGACGAATAGCAAGTTTGAGGGTAATTAGGATAAAGGGTGAGATAATTTGAATTTTTTAGGGGCCTCTTTTTTTTCTTCTTTTTCATAATATATAATATTTTTTAGACTAGCTAGGTTAAAGTTGAAGGATTAATTAAAATAAATAATAACTAACCAATACATTAAATTCACAAGCTTCTTTTACTAAAATCTAAACGTAAAGAGAGCATATAATTTGTTGTAATTTTCAGATCTTTTTTTTTATTTTAAATTTTTAAACCTACTGAAATAATAATAATATTTAAGTTTTAAAATGGTGTAAAATCATAATTTTGGTCAAAAATCACGTGTGTACAGTATCTTATCCTTATACTAGGTACTTGCATCTTGTCTAGTAAATAAGCTCCTTTAATCCCACTAGGCAATTGATCTAGCATATTGTATAACATAGTTCCACTCCTCTTTGACCACTTGTGGGGGGCATACAATTCTCTAAAATTGATTTAAGATCTTAGTATCATCAGTTAAGGATTAGGCTTGAAGATGTACCTAAGATGACATTCAGGACTGGGTATGGGCACTATGAGTTCTTGGTGATGTTGTTTGGGTTGACCAATGCACCTGCAGCCTTCATGAATTTGATGAATGGTGTGTTCAAACCATTCCTGGATTTATTTGTATTTGTCTTTATTGATAACATGTTGGTTTACTTGAAGAGTAAGGAAGAGCATGATGACCATCTTCATATTGTTCTAGCTGTCCATGGGAAAGTTTGACTCCATTTGGCTTGTAGTTGACAGACTGACTAAGGCATCCCACTTCATTCCAGTCAGAGTAGACTAAAATGCCCATAATTTGGCAAATATTTATGTTAAGGAAATAGTAAGGCTGCACGGGGTACCCCTTTTAATCATTTGAGACCGTGGTACACAGTTCACATCGATGTTTTGGGGGAAGTTCCATGAAGAGTTGGGCAATCAACTCACTTTTAGCACAACTTTCCATCCACTAAGTAATGGACAGTCGGAGAGGACAATTCAAGTGTTGGAAGACATGTTAAGGGTATGTGTAATTGAGTTTGGAGGGCATTGAGATAAATTCCTACCTTTATGTAAGTTATCTTACAAAAATATATATCACTCCAGCATTGACATAGCACTATTCGAAGCAATTTATAAGAAGGGATGTAGATCTCCCATATGATGGTTTGAGGCTGGAGATGTGAAATCTATGGGGGTGGAGTTGGTAAAGGATGCTCAGGATAAGGTGAGAAGTATCCAAGCTAAGCTTCTAGCCACTCAAAGTTGATAGAAAGAGTATGCAGATCCTAAAGTAAGGGACATGACATTCAGGCAAGTGAACAAGTTCTTCTGGAAGTGTCACCCATAAAGAGGGTGATGAGATTCGGCAAGAAGGGCAAGCTCAGTCCTTGCTACATTTGCCCACTTGATATCCTTGACTGTGTAGGGCCAGAGGCTTATAGGTTGTCTTTACAACCTAGCCTATCTGGATTCCATCCAGTGTTACATGTGTCTAAGAAGTATCATGGGGATGGAGATTATATCATCAAGCGGGACTCAGTTTTGTTAAACAATGATCTCCAGTATGAGGATGAACCAGTTGCAATACTTGATCGTGATGTCCGGAAGCCAAGAACCAAAGAGATTAAGTTAGTGAAAGTTCAATAGAAGCATCGTCCGGTTGAGGAAGATACTTGGGAAACTGAGAAGGACATACGAGACAAGTATCCCAGTTATTTGACGATTCAGGTACTACTCTATTCTCACCTAAGACAACTTTTTGTAGTTCGAGTGATGTGTTCATTGGTATTTATTGTAACGACATGTTCCCATAACTATGGATAAGACAGTGAGTAACTTTAAAATTTCAAACCTAGGCCACACTTGGATGAAATATGAGTCAGGTGAGGTCTAGGGTAATCTGGTAATGGATGGGGGATTTGATTTTGAATTTAATGATTTAAGTGGATAACCAAGACGATAAAAAGCATGTACGGCTTTACTGAATCAAATTCGGGTGGGTAGAACTCTCGTAATTGATCTTAGCGTGAAAGGGTGGTTTTAGAACATCAAGGTTCGAGGGTGTGTTGGGACATTGAGATTTGGAACACAAATTCCGAGTCTCTGTCTCAGTGCAATCCACCACTGTGGGAATATTCCTACCATGGAAGGGCCGCTATGGCGGGATTTGGCCCGTTATGGCGGGCCAGTCACTAGTAAAATTGGGAAAAGTCCTAAAAACATTATTTTTTCTATGAACTTCATTCTTGGAGAGAAAAAGGGCGACCTAGGGCTATTTCTTCTGATTTTTCACTGATTCTCACGCTAAAGGTAAGTCAATTACTCCCCTATTTCGTAAATTGATTCTTAGAACTTAGAATCCTTGGTATTTGTCCTTGGGAAGAGTTTTGGCTTGAATTTAATGGTGGAAAAATCCCTAGTTAGGTGTTAGGATCATGGGGTTGGCCAAGGGTTAGTATTTGGATATAATCTGGGTAAACTAGTCCTCTATTATTGAACCTTTGCATAATTTAATAGTTTTAGATCAAGAAAAAGTTGAGAGACTCCGGAAAGGGAAAGCTCAAGTTCCTTAATAGTGCCAAGGCTATGTTTCGAGGTAGGTGATGGTTTGGTTTCTCGACTGTGTTATATATGCATGCTAACTGCTCCATTGTATTCATGCATGTATGCGAATAGGGAAAAATGAATCTAATGAAATTACTAATTGTGATTCAATAGCTAGCATGCAATGAACCTGCTACCTGATTGTACGATATAAGTGTGTAATTCATTCATTGTGGTGCTAATTTTGTTTGTGGTTGTGGTTAATTAGATTGGGTGTCACGTTCCGACACATTATTAGATCTGGTGTCACATTCCAACACACTAACCATTTGAGTACAGGTTACATAAGAGGACTATCATTGACCGTTGCATTTGAGATTGATATTGTGAAACTGATATATTGAGCATGAACTGGTAAATTGTTATTCCTTATGTATATGTGCGGGTTACTATGTTGTAGTTACTTGTGTATGTCTCACTTACTGGAATAGTCATGTAATCCTATCAGTACACCGTTGTTTGTGTACTGCATGGATTCATCTAGGATTTTAGTCCATTTCATTCGGACTTAAACCTTTCATACTCTTACATAGGTTTAGTTGTTTTGGGGCTGCATCCCCTTATCTTAGACTGTTTAGTTAGAAGTTTAGGTACAATGACTTTGAGGTTTTAGGGGTTGAATTTCTGCTTGTTTATTTTTGTGTTTGGTAACTTACTGAGTTTATGGGAACTCAACTTGTAAATCGATTATTTAAACCTATTTCCACATCTTTAAATACATGTCGTTTGGTTAGTATTGTTTAGTTAGGTTGTAGTAATGGCTCTCCCACTTGAGGGTTGGTGTGGGTGCCAATCACGACGGTTTGGGTCGTGACAAAACTGAACTTGTTGAAAGAGAAAAATATAGTATTGCCTTACGCTGGGCAAAATTCAACAAATAAGAGGGCAATAGTAATAGCTTTTTCTGTAGTCTAAGAAAAAAATGATAAAGACATTTGACATATTGTGGTAACTTTATAAAGTGCAAAGAATATGAAAAGGGTATAGAGTATTTAACTGATTGAAGTTTAAAAGACCAAAGATATAAATATTGTAATATGAAAATTTTGATATTCCAACTGATAATTCTAAAAGGTTTGGACACTAACCATCTACAATAATTGTTGCAAAGAGAAATAGTACCCCCCCCCTCCCCTCCAGTGAAACTGAATTAATTATCCAATTGATAGAAGATAAACATTTTAGCTTCTACTATGTAAAAGTTATTAGAGGAATGGTGTTAGTTAAGTGATAAAGATAAAGTGGTTATTTTTAATATGGTAAGGATATTTTCGCAATTCAACTGTCAACTATGGAGTTTTCAACTTTTAGTATAATACATGTTATGATGATATGATTTAGGCATTAGCGAAACTTTTAATGGTCAAGGTAGGTTTGTTCTACTAAATTATCATGGATTTGAATCCCTTATCTAGCAATTTTAATGTTATAGATAATCCCCCTTAGAATTCAAAACTCAAAAATAAAAACGACAAATGTGGCTTTGGTTGGGCTCGGACCGAGGTCGGGAGGGCGGATGAACCGGCCAGCTATGTTACTCGGACTCTTGAAAAATGTCGACGGGTTTGTATAATGTCCTCCAAAATTAGTGCATTTTTGGAGGATCCTATATGGGTACGGCAACAATTTTGGAGTGTGTACTAGCAACTTAGCTGGCCAGTACTAGCAGCACCAAGTGTCATCCTATACTTTCCATGAGGGCACTATTTATTTTATTTAGTTTCTGCTAGTTTCTCACAATAGAAAATATATATACATGATTTTTTCCCCAAAATTAACATGTTCACGTACACCGCCACCTATACGTGTGGGTCTGCCTATGTATATATATATTAAAATCCTTCGTCTTTATGTTAAAGAACTGAATTTTATGCCTTAAAAACCCGTTTCATCAACAAATGAAGTCTCTAATTATGTGTCTTTGTTGTCATTCCCCACAATCTCAAGCTTCCTCCTTCGTTATTATGCCTCCTAGACGTATCATTTCATTTGTTTTCAAGATTTATTCCGGATCATATCCTTATAATTCTGTTAGTTCTTTTTTTTTAAAATCCAAAATTGCGATCCTGGTGATGTATATATAAATCATGTACAAGATAAACAAAAGGGGGGAGGAGGGGACTTCACCTTAACTCCAAATATACATCGGCGATTGTAAAGCAATTCTCGCAAAAAAGGAGAATTATTAAGCATGCCACTGCTTTATATTTCCACATATTTAGAGACTATATAGATTAGCTTACAAAAAAAATGGGCTTTGTCATATCTTATCCCTATGCTAGGTACTTACATCTTGTCTAGCAAATAAACTCCTTTAATTCCACTAGTCAATTGATCTAGCATGTTGTATAACATAGGTCCACTCTTCATTATAGCTAATTTTGCAAGATGATCAGCCATTGTGTTGACTTCTTTGTAGCAATGAGTGCAGCGAAAATCAGCATTCCCTACTAAATCAGCAGTCTCATCCACGATAAACTTCAGGTTGCGATTTTGAGAAGTTTTATTCTTCATCATAACAACCACGAGCAAGGAATCCATTTCTATTGTGCCTTGTTGATGCCTATTATTCTTCAACCATTGAAAAACAAACTTAGCAGTTGTTGCCTCAACAACATTATGCTCCAAAAAACTTCCATCCATGTAAGTTCAATCATCCTTTGTTGTGGTCTATTCCACACCACAATCTTATGATTAATACTTGGTCTCAAGTTTTTAACCACTTGACATAGTTGATTCCAGTGGAGATCCATTTTTCGAAGTGGGAAAGCTTTGTCTATAGCAGCTTTGATGTTTCAACTTATTTGTTTCTCCACACCTCTAAATTAAAACTTGTTTTCCTTCCATATATACAAGAACACCTCGCCTTCCACAAGTCCCAGAAAATTAATATTGGAATATTCATAATCATCATTTTGGGTATTGCATTCTATCCAGGTGTTTGCCACCAGTCTTGAAGGAATACTTTAACTTATGGGACACTCTAGTATCCCTTATGAAATTCCAAGCAAAGTTATTTGAATAGACACCATCACTAGTAGCCTTCTAAATCAATAAATCACTTCTACAACTGAAACCAATTTTAATATTAATGATATGTTGAACCAGCCACTGCGGCAACACATCTTGGACTACAACACTTGGCCTTAGTGAATTTAGACCAAAAAGTATCTTGACACCTAAACTTCTACCACTTCTTGATATTGAGGATATCACAAATGTCTTTCTTGTTTCTCATACCTAATCCACCTTTATTTCTCAAGAAGCACATGTTCTTCCAAAACCTCCAACGATATTTTTCTTTATCTGTTGTGGATCCCCATAAGAACCTACAGAAATGTCTCTCCATAAGCTTGATAATACCTTTAGGAGGAGTTAAAGCAGTAAGAGTGTATATCGGCAATGATTGGCGGACATGTTTAGTGAGAATGTTTTTGACAACTTCTCAAAATATTCATTCATTTTCTTCCCAACTTAGATAGGGAATCCAAGATGATCAAAGTAAACTCCTTGTTAAGGAATTCAGTAGAACTTCTAATTTTGTTAATCGTACTAGGTATTGTACGTGGAGAAGTAAGGTAAAAACATTTATATTTGTTCATTTTTTTGCCTGAACTTTTCTCATACTAGTGAATTTGCTTCATAATAATCCTAATGGATTTGGTGTTCCCACTAGTAATATCAAATTGTCATCCGCATACGATAGATTATTAATAATAGGCCTCTTCTTGGACATAGTAAAAGGTAAGAAATGATCGTTTTGAATAAGTGTGTTAAGAAATCTAGCTAAAACTTCAGTGCCAATGATAATAAGAGAAGGAGAGAGAGGTATCAATTACTAAAGAGAAGGATTTAGCCTTTTAGAAAGAATTTTAGTAATGACTTTACTTGAAAAATTACTAAGGCTTCTAGGTCTCAATTCTGAAACAATTTGGAGAATCTACTTTTGGGGTTAAAGTAAGAGAGGTATGAGAGAAGAATTTAGTTAGTTTTCCTTTCAAGATGAAAAACTGAACAAAACCAAATACATCATCCTTGATAATATCTGAACAAGAATGATAAATTTACTTGAGAACCCATCAAGGCCAGCAGCACTGTCTAATTTCATCTCAAAGATGGCTTCTTTAATTCATCTTCTTGAGGGCACTTGATGATAATGCTGAGATTATCTCCGTGGGTGATGCATTCGGTTATACAGTCTAAAATATTAGGATCAACCCGGTGTTGCTTTAGATTAAAAATATGTTCATAATGTTTGATTGCAGCTTTTGCAATTTTTGTATCTCCAGTAATCCATTTCCCTTTAGTGATTGTTATTATACTCAGGATCAACCTTCTCTTCTTGTATCTTATCATAGAGTGGAAGTACTTTTTGTTATTGTCCCATCTTCATACCATTTAATCCTAGCATTTCTTCAACAAAGACTCTTGCTTGTTGATCCAATATACATATTCAGCATGCCCCTCGTTCAACTCTTGTATACTATTTTTAGAGTTGTTAATCATATCTTGTCACGACCCAAAAATGGACTTGATGACACTTGTTTTTTCCCACCAAGACAAGTCAGCCTCAACCCAACGAATATGAAAGAAATGCGGAAAATAGTAAAATTTAAGAACAAGATAAAGTAGAAAACTTATTCTTCTATTAAAACCCATAAAATCTAGTTGTCACATCTACAAGCTCCTAAATACATAAGTACGGAATTGAAAATAAATACAAGTCTCAATGTTTGTTTCTCAAATAGAACAAAGTGTAAGAAAAGGAAAAAGAGGGCCCACCAAATGACAAGCATCTACCTCTTCAAACCTTGACAAGCCTCGAAATTTAGAAAGAGAAAGAGATCACGCAGGTCAAGTCCACATTCATGCTTTCAAGCCTTTCATTAATCAATCAACAACGGTTACAATAAGGCAATTCACATCATCGAGATCAACAAATTGCCTTTTTCATTTCAACCCCTTATTATTCGTTTAGATGTATCAAGTGGACAATTTAAACCCTTCATCTTAGCACCATCACTCCCAACACACAATCAACGAATAAAGCATACGAATTCAACTAGAATACAAGGTTTAGGAAGCCACTTGCCTTAAACCAATCAACAATGACTCCAATAGTTGAGTCTTCCCCTTCCGAATCACTTCCAAAGCCACACAATTTATGCACAAGCAAGTATTCAAATAAATTTCCGGAAACAACAATACACACATCAATCCTCTTGAAAGGTGGGTCAATTAACTCAAACCCCCATTCAAAAATCAATGTTTGAATTTGAAATTAATACTTGAAATGATGTTGAAGGCTTTATAAGCTCATTAGAGAAAATTATTTCGAAAAAGAGATCAAAACTACTTCAAAATCACTATTTAAGCTAAGAACTTGGGTTCTTGAAACCTTGCCATAAGATTACCCAAATATCACATTTGGATGTTAAAACGCTTAATTAATCAATGGAAAATGAAGGTTTAGGATCAAGAACACTTACCCAAATGATCTAGCATAGAAAATCCATTTAATATTGCCACCAAGGGTCCCCAAAGCTCAAAAAATGGTGAAATGGGCTTAAACCCCAAAAATGGCAGAAACCCCTCCCCCTCCCCTCATATGTCATTTAAGTGCCAAGGGTTTGCAAGTGCCATCAAGTCTATTTCTGGTTCATGACAAAATGGTATCAAAGCACAAGTTCATAGGTCTCATGTGTATACAACCCGAGTCTACATAGAGTCTCGAGGATCGGTACAGAGACGTCTGCACTTATCTCTGAGAGGTTATGAAGACTATTAAGAAAGTTCCTTTTTGTTCATTCTTTCTCATAGTGTGGGGTTACCTTTTTTAGTACTAAGCTACCGTATGTTCTTTTGATAGAAAGAAAAGACTAGAGCTATTGTTACCGGTGGTAGATAGGAGGTAGTTTCTGAGACAGTCGTTGAGGCCCCATCTAGGGGTAGAGGTAGAGTCTGAGCTAGAGGCCATATTTGTGGAACGACACTAGCAGAGGTCATTCCCATTGAGCAGCACATGCAAGGGTCATACTAGAGAGGTCTATCTAGAACCTCATATTGATGACCAAGAGGATCAGGTTCCTTCAAATCCCACATCCACACCTTTTCTTCAAGATACCTTAATAAGGATTTTGAATGTGCTCGAAAGCTTTTCAAAAGGTTGTGGTGAAACCGGCACACCACAACTCTAAGACTATAGTGGGGACTCAAACCCAAGAGCAACAGTAAGCCCTAGTTATTCAAGACCCGGTAAGGCAGCCACCAGTGGATCCTATGGTTGGGAATGATCTTGCACCAGCAGTTAGCGGTCAAGTTGCACCGTCGATTGTTCTTATAAAGGATGAGCAACACGGGTATGGGAAATTTTGAAATATGTAGCCACCTAAGTTTCAAGATGGAAAGATCGAGGATGCTAATGAGTTTCTGACTATATGTTGAGAGTTTCTAGAGGTGGTTGGGTTAGCTAAGTCACATGGGGTTCGGTATGCTACCCTTCAACTTTGTGGGCCAGCGAGAGAATGGTGGAGAGATCATTTAGGGTCTTTGCCAATTGGATCTCCTCTACTGACATGGGAGTTACTTTCTAGTACCTTTCATGACCACTTCATCCCTTAGGGAATGAGAGAGAAGAGTCATTTTAGGTTTGAGAATTTGAGACAGGATAGTTTATCTGTTATAGAGTATGATGCCCGTTTTTGCTAGTTGTCTAGGCATGCTTTAGCCATTATTCAAGATGAGACGGAGAGAATCCATAGATTTGTGAGGGGCTAACTTTCTCTATCAGATCGGCTGTCTTTAGGGCATCTCAAGAAAGGGATTCCTTCCAGTCCATTGGGAGTGTCGCCAAAGAGGTAGAATTGATGGAGAGAGATAGTTTGGGGACCTTAAGAAGGCTCGTACATTAGGTTAGTTTCATAGTGCCTCATCTTGAGGCAGGGAATCACATAGAGGGAGTGGTTCCTTTCAGCATCAGGGACCCATGCCCATTCTTGCATCTATGCCGACATCCAAGGGTGGTTAGATTCCTCGGGATTCTTATAGCGTGGTTCAGGGCTCATATGATTCAGAGCATTGACCTACAAGGTGAGGCAATTATAGTGGGTTTTCAGGATCTGCATAACAGTTCTCGAGTAAGATGTTTTACTTTAGTTGTAGAGATCACGATTACCTAATGCGATAGTGTACTTTCCAAAGGAGTCGTGAAGGACCCTAACCTACTTCTTCATTTCAGACTAGACCATCGGTACCACATGGTAGAGGCGTAGGCAGAGTTCAATCAGGTAGAGGTGGTAGAGCTTATGGTAATGGTACTGCGGCTCAGTAGAGTGGGGTAGAAGTACCACCCAAGCTAGACGTGGCATAGGGGGACATTATTTACTTTCCTAGGGAGACTCGAGGCAGAAACTTTTGATGCTATTATTACAGGTATCATCCCAGTATGCCATCGATCTGGTTCGTATTTATTTGATCCGACATCTACATTCTCTTATATGTCTACCTATTTTTCTACTGAGTTTGATATGATCTGTGATATCATGCATGTACCTATTCATGTTTCTACACCCGTGGGTGATCCCTTAGTGGTGGATCGAGTGTATCGATCCTGTCTTGTTTCTTTGGCAGGGTATGACACTTGGCTAGACTTAATCATTTTGGGATGGTAGACTTTGATATTATCTTGGGTATGAATTACTTCTCCTTATCATGTTATTCTTGATTGTAATGCTAAGATTGTGTCCGTAGCGATGACTAGTGTTCTGTGGTTTGAGTAGAATGGTGCTAGTGGTTTTTATCCTAGCAAGGTCATCTCCTTCATACGTGCTCAGAAATTAGTGGAGAAAGGGTGTTTGTCTAACTTAGCCTTCATTCGGGACACTAGTATTGAACCACGAGCCGTGGATACCATACCCATGGTTTGGGAGTTTCTCGATGTATTCCTTTCTTATCTTCGAGGTGTTTCTCCCGATAGGGATATTGATTTTTCTATTGATTTGGAGTCGGGTACTAAACCCATTTCTCTTACTCCTTACCGTATGACTCCAATAGAGTTGAAAGAGTCGAAAGACCAGATGTAGGATTTGTTGAGTAAGAAGTTTATTCACCCTAGTGTATCCCTTTAAGGTGCCCCTGTGTTGTTTGTGTAGAAGAAGGATAGGACTATGAGGATGTGTATTGATTACAGATATTTGAACAAGGTAACAGTAAAAAAGAAGTATCCTCTTTCGCATATTGATGACTTATTTGATTGGCTACAAGGAGCATCGTTGTTCTTTAAGATTGATTTGAGGTCTGGGTATCAACAGTTGAAGATTAGGGCATCATATATCCCTAAGACAACTTTTTGGACTCGGTATGGGCATTATCAGTTCCTAATGATGTCCTTTGGGTTGACTAACGCCCCTACAACATTCATGCAGTTGATGAACGGGGTGTTTTGACCATACCTTCATTCTTTTGTGATTGTCTTCATCGATGATATTTTGGTTTACTTCAGGACTGAGGAGGACCATGTTCGACACTTGAGGATTAGACTTCAGAGGTTGAGGGAAGAGAAGTTGTATGCCAAGTTCTCAAAGTGTATATTTTGGCTTATTTCTATTGTATTTGTGGGACACGTGGTGTCTAAGGAGGGTATTAGAGTAGATCCGGCCAAGATTAAGGCAGTTAGAGGTTGGACGCGACCTATTTCTCTAATAGAGATTCAAAGTTTTGTAGGATTGGCGGGTTATTACCAATGATTTGTTCAGAGTTTCTCTACTATTGAATCTTCATTGACCAGATTGACTCGACATGGTATGGGTTTCCAATGGTCTAATGAATGTGAGGAAAGCTTTCAAAAGCTCAAGACTTTGTTGACTTCAGCTCCTATATTGACTCTACCAGAAGAAGGTGTGGAATTTATTGTGTACTTTGATGCTCTAGGCAGTTGAAGACACATGAGAAGAACTACCCTACTCATGATTTAGAGTTGGTGATCGTGGTCTTTGTACTTAAGTTATGGCATCACTATTTGTATGGGGTGCATTGGGAGATCTTCACTGATCATCGGAGTCTTCAGTACATCTTCAGTCAGAGGGATTTGAACTTGAGGCAGCATAGATGACTTGAGTTGCTAAAGGACTATGATGTAACCATTCTATATCATCCGGGGAAGGCCAATGTGGTGAAAGTAATTTCATCGAGGTAAATCATACTTTTTGTGGAAACTCAAACATACCAACCCTACTCCTACTCATCAAATTAAATGCTTGAGGAAATAAAAGAACTAAAAGTCAAAATTTGCCCTCTTTGCTCTTACTCATAAAAATAAATTAAATAAAATATAAATTTTACTTTCTTGGATCCTACTCATCAAATTAAATGCTTAAGAAAATATCGCAAGAACTAAAATTTGATATTTATCATTTTGACTCCTACTCATCAACTTAAATCAAATAAAGTTTAGAATTTATCCTCGCGACTCCTACTCATCAAGTTAAATCAAATAAAATGTTGGAAGAAATTAAGAGAAATTACTTATCCTCCAGGATCCTACTCATCAAGAGATAATCTATTACCATAATCTTGACAATTTTCCTATATATGCAAATTTATTCACTCTCCTTTGCTTCCAATCCTCTCTGTCTTTTTTTTCTAAAGAAATCAAAAATTAATTGACAGATTGTCTAGACTAGTGATGGACTGCAACAAAGAAAAGGCTATCAAGGCTAAAGGCGTTGCTGAAGAAATGATGGGAAATAATAGAAAGAGGGCATCAACAAAATCAAGCAAAAATTGGGCAGTATCTGATCATCTGCCTGGGCAGAATCTCCAGTGTCTCAACGAGGAAAATCGACGAAGATCTACGCGGCGTAGACATCGTATCAATTACTGTGATAATCTAAGTGATGATGAAGTTTCTTCTAAGCGATTTAAGGGGGTTGGATATCCATCTCCTACTAAGGAGTCTGAGATGCAACATTTGTCTAATGCAGCAACTCCTAATGGAGAGAGAAAGAAATTAAAAGATTGTTTGTCCTATGAAGAGAGCTTCCAGAAAACAAAGATGGAAATTGAGACTGCAAATGGAAGTGTTGATGTAGGACTTTGTACAATGACTGAGTCAAAATCATTTGAATATCCAGATCCAGATTTTAGCGATTTTGACAAGGACAAGGACGAGGACGAGTCCTGCTTTAAGGTTGGGCAAGTATGGGCTGTTTATGATACCTTGGATGGTATGCCTAGATTTTATGGCATCATAAGGGAGATTTTGTCTCCGGAATTTAAATTGCGCATAACATGGTTAGAGCCAGAGCCGTTGAATGAAACCAAATGGCTATATGAGGGTTTTCTACCTTCTTATGGTAGGTTCAAAATAGGAAACTTAGACCACATTGAAGATCATCTTATGTTCTCACATTTAGTATGTGCAACAAATGGAAACAGCAATGATGCAATAAAGATATTTCCATTGAAAGGAGAAACTTGGGCCCTCCTAAAAGATTGGGGCAATAAAAATCTCAACTATGAATTTGTTGAGGTCTTGTCAAAATTTAATGAATCTATTGGTGTGCATGTTGCATACTTGGATAAAACAAAATGCTTTACGTGTCTTTTCCATAGGGTAGGAGACCCATTTCTAGTTCCAGCAAAAGGTATGTTTAGATTCTCTCATCGAATTCCTTCTATGAAGATGACAGGGATGGAGAGGGATGATGTTCCTGAAGGATCATTTGAACTAGACCCTACCTCCTTACCTATTTACCAAGTAGATGTTTCTGCTTCATCCATAGACCAAAGTGCGATAGCTAATTTCATGGACTCTGTAAATTCTGCTGAAAATTGGGTTGCACCAATACCTAATCAGGTTCCTGAACCTGAGTTTTATAGATTTGCTGCTGAGAGATCACCAGAGAAATTTCAAATTGGTCAATGTTGGGTAATATACAGCAATGAAGATGCCTTGCCCCGTAACTATGGGCTGATAAACAAGATAGATCTTCTCCCTCAATTTGTGTTGCATGTGGCATGGTTTTATTCGTGTCCACTCCCTAAAAGTACAATACAATGGCATGATAAAACAATGCCAATTGGTTGTGGATTGTTTAAGTTTTTAAACAGTAAGATAAACAAATATACTGTAACCAACAACTTTTCACATGTAGTAGTTGCAGAACCTTTGAAGAAGGGTGTATACAAGATCTTCCCCAAAACAAGTGAAGTTTGGGCAGTATACAAAAACTGGAGTGCTCAACTGATGAAAGGTAATAATCTAAAAGATTTTGAATATGAGATTGTTGAAATAGTGGATGTTTCCGATAATTATGTAGATGTGAAGTTCTTAGAGTGGGTAAAAGGCTTCAAGTCTGTCTACAAGGCTCGAGTGGAAGAAGAAGAGGCTGACAAAGCAGTGAAAATATGTGTATCAGAGCATCTCAGGTTTTCTCATCGAATTCCTGCTTTTCGCCTAACAGAAGAGAGAGGTGGCAGCTTGCAAGGTTTCTGGGAGCTTGATACAACAGGATTACCTCTGTGTTTACTATGTACTGATTGAAGCATCAAACTTTTCTTTTCTTTATGTTATACCAAAATGGAAGTGTTCTTGTGGATTTCTAAAACTTAATTATGTCTCAAAAGAAAGTGTGATTTCAAATCTATTATTAAGAATATATTTTACTAAAGAGTGTTTAATAAGTTTAGATTTTTTAATACAATCCATATTTGCTTATACTTCTCTTATTAATGATTGTGAGTTGGTAATTCAATCATTACCAAGTACGTCACATCCTCCCAAAGGAATAATTCACAATTCCTCAGTGGGGTCTGTCCTTCATCTTCCAAGAAAACTCTTGGCAATGTGAAGTGCACATGACATAGTTTTTGTCAGCAACTGTCACTCTTACTGGAGGACAATAACTCACTTCGTGACCAGTCTCTTTAGCATTACCCTCATCAATGAATTTGTATGTGCTTCTAGAGTATATGAGTATGGCCAGGTTCCTATTTTTCACGGTCCCTTGACCAAAATAGTGTTTACCATCATATGGCTGCCTGAGAGTGCACTTAGACACACAACTTCTTGTATCGCTTGTTCTATATCACCTTCAATGATTATATACAGAGTGATATCCTCAACCTCTGCATTAGCCTCTTCTACTACCTGATTAGGTTCAAGTTCTCCTATTCGACAATTCAGTTGTTTCCTCTTGCATTGATGGCCAGGTCTATCTAAAAACAAGTGATTGTTCCTCATGTATTCATAAATGTCAATGCTCAACTTGTAAGTAGTAAGCCTAGTTGTTAGCATACTAGTGCTCTTAACAACAACTACATTTCCAATAGGTTTGAAGGTATTTTTGTTCTTCTACAGGATAGCTTCAATAGCCCTCTCTTGCATTCTAGCTTGCTCAATAGCAAATCTAAAAGATGTGAGCTTAAAAATCTTTACATCAAACTTTATATTTTCTTTTAAACCCCCCATAAAACTGGAAACAAAATGAGACTCAACAAGAGGTTGATTTCTCACCAACATTTGAGCCTTAAGATCTTCAAATTTGCCTAGAAACATATCCACAGATTCAGTCTGTTCGAGCCATTTAAATTCCTCCATTATATCATCTAAGTGTTCCGCATCAAATCTATCACATAACTCCTCTTTGAAATCGGTCCAAGTCACCACACCCCTACTCAAAACTAATGAATGGTACCATGTCTCAGCTAAACCATTCAAGTAAAGAGCATTGGCCTCTAATTTTTCATTCTCAGTTGTTCTATACAGGTTAAAATACCTCTTACATTTTGAAGTCATACCTTAGGTTTCGGGCCTTCAAGGCTGGGTAGCTCACATTCAGGAGGAGGAATGCAAACCATCTGGAGCCTGTTCTATCGATTATGCTAAGCTGGAATGGGAAGGATGCCATCTCCTTGTTGTTGGTCACTTGGAGCTCGAGGATACATGTATGGTTTAATACATCTCTAAGAAAAATAGGAAAGAATATAATTAAGTGATGGTACATGCACTAAATTAGATATATGATTATTTAGATATAATAGTCATTTTCTTAAGGCAAAATGTAAGTCAAGTTGGTAGAAGTCCACTTCTCTTCAAAGAGAATCATTTAATTGAGAAAGCAAGTAAAAGTGAAGTAAAAAATCAGTTTCTCTACTTGTCTTCAAGAATGAATTAGAGTGACTAAGAATGTTGCTTCTCCTGAATTTCCAACTTGTCCAATTTTCAAATACCATTTTTCACTTTAAAATATTTTTTTACAAATTTCACAATTTTCATAGCTAAACGGGTGGCTGGGGTGCTATACAAATTAGAATGGAATGAATTTTTTTTTCATTTTATTGGGGAATCTTTTTATTTTATTTTCTCTTTTTCTTTGCTTGGGAAAACCTTTTTCCCTCAATAGTTCATACTCGGCATTCAACAATTACTTCTCTAAGTTTCACTATTTTTAAGAGGGTACAGGAGAGCTTTATAATTTGAACAGAGCGGAGTTTTTAAATTTCATTTTATAGGGTAGTCTTCTATTTTCTTGTTGTTTCTTTTTGTTTTGCTTGGAAAGACATTTCCCCTCGATTAGCTTCATACCCAGAATGTGTTTGTAATATATATATATATGTGTGTGTAAATCCAAGATTTGAAGATTTTGGGTACACCAATATTATTTTAACTACGTTCTCTGTACGTGTATTCAATATTAATTAGTATAAAAACATTTTAAAGTAATAATATTATTAGAACATGTGTGATGAGTTACACATAACGTCTGGAGGCCAAAAATAATGTTAGTTGAAAGTTGAAACTGATGAATAGATTGATAAAAAATAAAATCAAAGAAGTCCAATATAAAGAAAACACATAAAGTGATCATAGAAGAAAAAAAATATAACATACACATCATTTTTAAGACTTTAAGCATAACAATATAGAGGGAAAAAATACAAAAAATTTCGAATTCTTGTCGACAATTTCTTCCATAACCAATCGAAATAGAAGAGTCTTCTTCATTGAGTCAAACTAAATTATGAATCAAGTATTACAATAATGATATAAGCGCTTCATTGCTTTGATTATAGAATGAAAAGGATGACCTTGGGTAGAGGTCTCATGAAATTAAAAAATGAATTTATATAGATAAAAATGTTGGAATACCAAAAGACATCTTAAAGTTTCAAATTAAATATTTGAAGGTTATGAATATGAAAAGCATGAAATTTATGAATATTAAAAAATAGCAATTGAATAGATAAGTAGATATGAGTCATGAAGGTGAATGTTTAAAACAAATAAAAAAGTAAAATAATAAATAAATGAATAAGAGAAAAAGATTAGTCAAAATGTCTTTTTTTTAATTTCTATTTGAGAACTTGTTCAATTTGAAAAGAATAACAACATAAATCAATAAGGAAAGAACAAAAATATACTTTAATCTTGAAATAAAAAAATATGCGCATTTATACAAAATTTCTTGGTAGGCAACATATGGTACAATATAAACATTTATTATTAATTCCTATATTGGGCTCTTCATTGTATTAGTGACTGTTCAAAAACATATCAATTTAATTTTAAAATGGAAAAAGAAAATGCTCTCTTAAAAGGGTGTCACATCACTTTGATATATATAAATTGTGTTTAAGTATGTTAAAGGAGAGAAATGAAAATAATAACAAAAAGTTTTAATGTAACTAATTTAATTTTTAAAAGGGTGAAAATGTGTAGCAACTTTCTATGGATATTTTCCTCTTTCAACTTTTGACTTACCATTTTCCCACATTTAGCGTTTTAATATAATAAGATATGATTATTATTTAATATTTAATAATTAAATATTTATAATATTTTAATTTAGTAGAGGTGTTAAATGATAATTCAACCTTGCATTTATTAAAGATAATAAAAAGACCATCAACTTCTAAGAGATGTTATTCCAATCGACAGATGTAATGCCTAAAAGGTGCAGCAATAAATGAAATTTGTAAAACTTCTCTAAAATAGTGAAAGTTTCATTTCTCAATTATTAATTCTTTGAATGTATACATTTGTTTATTATTTAATGGGATGTAAATTTAATTTTAAAGAGAGCTATAATTAATGAGTATTTATATTTCTATCCATAAATATTACTTATAATATTAGTTTTTTAAAATATTAAATAAATAATTATTTTATAATATTTGAATGAGAAAAAACATAAATTCCACCTTGAACTTATATTGAAAAGTCACTTATACGCTTTAACTATCATGATGACATATTACACATATTTACTATTCAAAAGTAAATTTATTTACCCCTTAAAACTGACATGGCAAAGAAATAAAATAAAAATAAAAACTAAACGCATCAGTTAGAAATAAAAATAAAAATAATAATTAGAATCAGCTTTTAACCCCCCCCCCCCAACCCTCCTCCACCACACCCCTACCCCCACACCTCTTCTTCAAACCTCTTCTTCTTCACACCTATTCTTCTTTTTCACATCTCTTCTTCTTCATCCTTTATACATCACAATCTCAAAGCACAACTTTTCTTTTTGATTAGCAATTAGGTTAATTCTCATAGATTTGTTAGTGAATAATTGTATTTTGTGATAATTTTTACTAAAGGAAGAATCTAAAAAGAATTTCGGATAAACCTAAATATATAAATCCTTAAGTTATGTTTAGGTGATTTGGTTGATTGTTTCTATCTTTTCTATTTTTTTACTTTGTTAAAGAAATTTTGGTTGTTAATCAATTTTTAGGTTTGGTTCTAATTGTAGCTTTATGGGTATGGTGGTTCTAGGTAATGGGTGAAAAAAAGAAGAGGAAATTGAAAGTGGTGAAGAAGATTAATCAATTTTTGAATTCGGTGAAGATGACAACTTTATGAGTGTGGTGGCACTAGGTAACGATTTTAGAAAAAAAAAAGTAGAAATTGAAGATGGTGAAGAAGAAGAAAAATTATATTAGAAATGGTGATTGTGATATTTAGTGGTGGATGGCAAAGAAGAAGAAGAAGAATTGAAGGTGATATGGCGGTGGTGAAGAAAAAAGAATCAATAGTGAATAAGGTAGCCGGATATGATTTTTTCCATGAGATAAGAGATGGAGTGGGTGAGATTTTGTGATGAAGAAGGTATAATTATTAGAGAATTTTAATAATTAATTGGAGATTAATTAGTGTAAAATATTGTTAACAAAAGAAAAGTAATTAATAAAAAAAAACAATTTTTTTTTATAAAAAATCATAATTTCTGACATGGCGCTGACGTAGCGCTGATGCAGCGGCGAGTGTATTACACCACACCCTGTGAGAGTGGTGTTACACGTCTCAGGGTGGTATTAAATTCACTTTTGAATAGTAAAGGTGTGTAATAGGTCATCATAATAGTTTAAACGTTTAAGTGACTTTTCGATATAAGTTCGGGAGAAATTTATGTATTTTCCCTATTTGTATTTAGTGGAAGGATCAAATGGTAATACTTTTATGATGATGATGATGATGATGATGATATATATATATATATATATATATATATATATATATATAAACACGATTTTGGTATTTCAACTTTCAGCTTTTTTGTTCCCACTTTTAGTAGTACTAGTTTCTCAGCACGTGCGTTGCACGTGTATGCCTAGTTATATGTAGAATCCTTAAGAATCATTCATCTTATATACTCCATCTGTCCAACAATATTTGTCTACTATTGACTTTCCACACTTCTTAAGAAAATATAAATAGAATGTTAATTTTACTATATCATCATTTGAATATAATAAATATGATGTCGTTGAATAATGTAATTGACAAATGACTATAATTAATGATAAGGGTAAATTATGAACTAAGTGTAAAATTATCCCTTGATTTTATAAAGTGAATAAGTATTATTGGACATTCCAAAATAGAATAGTGGACAAATATTGTTGAACGGAGGGAGTAATATACATCTATAATTCATGTTTCTTTTTTCTGAGATTTCCACCCAAAATAGTGTTCTGCAAGAGTTCTATTGGAATAAACCCATCGAAATGTTTATCAACGTCTTCAAATGCAAATGTCTTTCAGAAAGTATTCTATAAGTAATACAAAGTACATACCTTGCCGAAAGATGCCACTAATCCGTGTAGAGCTGAAATCCTGGCTCCTAATTTTCCCTTCTGAACTTGTTTTAAAACATGTAAATTTGTCTAAAGATGTAACTAAGTAAATAAAAATGTATTTTATCTAATAATTGTTATTTTTTTAGATGAGATCGCCATACACTAAAAATATGCAGGTATGACCATAAGAGGTAGAAATTAAAGAGGCCATAAGCACAATTTGGGGTTTCGTATAGTAGTAAACCTCCATGTTCAATTATCATGATTTACATCGGTATTGAGCCGGGAAATTGATTTTTGCATGATTTTTGTTTTTTTTCCCTCCGCCAATTGAAAAAGTTGAAAGTATAAAAGTGCAAGTCGAGAGATTAACTTACAAATAGCGATTAGGTTTTATTTTCATCCAAATATTCTGAATCCATGATCAAACAAACAAAATTCCTTGTTAATCAGATATTAGAATAGATAGACATATCACAATTCACAGATTAGAAGTAAGAATGATTCAACATACCGCTATGCCGAACCAAACACGACCATAATTAAAAAGATAAACATATCACAAAATTTGAGAAAAATTACCAACTTATAATTATCTAATCCGATTGAAATATCTTACCAAACACTTTCGAACTCCAATCCTTTGTCTTTTCTACAATAACATTTCGAAATAGTTTTTATTTTATTTTCACATCATGAGTATGGACTGAAATGTCTAGCCAATAAATTCAATCTTAAACTTAATATTAGTGTACTATAAAATTTTAATTTAAAAAGTTCATTAACTTTATTTCCTTAGCTACAGGAAAATCACAAAAATAGAAATATCAGAATAATTATAAATATGTGAGAATACTTTAGAAGAGTTTATGTTAAATCTTTTATACGTCAATTATGATTATGGTACTAAGTAATCATCGACAAATATTTATCTTTAATATGAAGAAATCAAGAAGTTCACTCTTAAGGGAGTATTATTGATTACAAAAAAAGTAATTATTCTAAATTTAACAGCTTTAACAATATATCCACATGCATGTAATTCATTTTTAAAAAAAACTTTTAAATGCTGTCATAAATAGTATTTTCCCAAAAAAGAAGCAAAATATTTCATTATTAATAACTATTACTATTAACCTGACAAAGATCAATGGTTTGAAATAAAAAAAGAAAAACAAAAGTAACTTAGCATACATAAGATGAAGAAGAAAATAAGAAAAGAATATAAACACTTAAGTGAATGCAACAAAGTAAACACATTAGAAGCAAGAAAAAGGACAAATTAGTTTAATTGATTTTAAAAGAGGATCGAGGAAGAAAGGAAAAAGAGGATATGAAGTTGAGAGATTAAATATTCAGTGGAGACAAGATAGGTGAATTTGTAACCGTTTTTCTTTTATTTTTTTATCTGTGTAATGTAAAGCGGCGGAAAGAAGGGGCGGATCGAAAAAATTACATTGTATATAGAGATCAAGTTGGAGCTAGGTTGTGTGTTTTATTCTTGATAGCAACATTTACTTTTTATTTTATACTTTGACACTCCTTAATAAAAATCTTGGCATAGTAAAATATATATATTTTCATTATTTTAATAATGAAAAAAGGGTAAAACTTTGATTTTTAAAAAATGCAATTCCTATTTTGTGATTGTGCCACATCACTGAGTCTAGGATCTTTTATATATAAATATATAGATATATACATAAAAGATTTAAAAGAAAAGGAAAAAATATTCATTCTTTCCTTGGAGAGCGCCACATCACCGGGTTGAGGGTTTGCTTTTGTATATATACTAATTTTACGGCACGTGCATTGCACATGTGTATCGTATATGTAGTATATGATGTTGTAAAACATAATTAATATTACTAAATTAAAGATTTTTAGTAAATAATTATAATTGAACAAACCTAGGACAAGTGTTTTTAAATTATTAATACATATTGTCATAGAGTTACTTGTATTTTGAGATCAAAATGACCAGATATCATTAAAACATTTCAAAATACATTCAAAGTTTAAATATGTGAGAAAGTGACATTTCTTTAATAATATTATTTCTTACTTCACTCAATTTTGTAAACAAATCTAACCAACAAAATATAAAAAATATTCATTCAAAAAATGTCACCAATAGCCTTTCCTCTTGAGGTTATGAACATAAATGATGTACACCATTTAAGTAGAAATTTTGTCTTAAATATTCATACTTGAAATTTAGTATGTGCATGACACTAATATGGATTACCATAAGTATTTCAATATTTTATCTTTATATGCAACATATCTATAACAAAATATTATTACTCAATTAATCTTTGAGTAAGGCTATCATAGAGAGGTAATTTTATCAAAAAAGTGTACTTGGTTGTTATCATGAATGATGGCTATATATATATACTTCAGTAGAATAATTTAATTTTAATATATGAATAACCTATAGTGAAAAATATTTTATTACATTAAGTTTCTACCTTATCTTTGTGAAATTGTAGTCTTCTCCTTTTTCTGCCACATGCATATCATATAGTTGTTGTCTAATGAAAGTATCTAGTATCTTATAGAAGTTGTATATTTAAATTTTTCAATAATAAAAATTAATAGATGAATTAAATTTAAAGTATTATTTATAGAATCATTATTTTGATTTAAGATCATTTTATGATCATTCACTATTTTCTTATCTATTTTTATATAGCTAGTAAGGAGTGTATCTTGTGATATAAAGAAAAATTATATGGAACAATACATAGCCAATGAAGAAGGAAGACGAAAATATATGTTCATGCTAAATTCACTCTAGTGTTCCATTTGATTTAAATCTCCTGCCACCAACACTTTACTTTCTCCGTTAATTTTTACATACATATCTATTAAAAAATAATTATTATCATGGATATGTTATCATATTATAAGTAAAAGTGAAAATCTATTTTTGAAATAGTGAATTTAAAATCAAAACTAATAATTCAACGAACTACATTGATACCCATTGTTTTAGCAAAATTAGGAAGAAACTCCTTCGTTTGAGGGAAAAGAATAAAAAATTAAAAAAAGAAAAAGAAATATCTTACTCAGATCATATGCCTTTTTCATATCTGTTTAATAATATTGTCTCTCCCATAATTTTTCGTCACTGTTAACTCATGAAAATGGTTAGAAAAAATACAAGTGTGAATTGATGAATGATTTGCTACAATTTTTTTACCAACTCTTTTGTATGAGGTACCTCGAATTAAGTTGAATTTCGAACTTAATCAATTTTTGTAAATAACACTTGAGATTTTTTAAGAAGAAGAAGAAGAGTAGAGAACTTAAAGAAATTGTAGTTTAAAAGTGAAAGGAAACCACTCTATTTATAGCTACCAAATAGTAGTATGAATATGTGTTAATTGTGCCTTAACCGAAAAGTCACAACCTTTCGAAAAAGTCACTGCTTATTGGAAAAGTCACAACCCTTTAAAAAAGGCACAACTCATCAGAAAATGCACAACCCTTTAGAAAAGTCACAACCCTTCAAATAAATCACAACCCTTCAGAAAAGGCACAACTCATTGAAAAAGTCACAATCCTTTATTTTGAAAAATTATCTACTTTCAATATAATAAAATTAATAAATAAAATAAATTAAGTATTTTTAATTGGGGGTATTATAGTAATTCAACATTCAAGTACTACGAAATTATCTGAGTGTTTTTTTCAATACAAATGTAAATCACTACACCAAGTCCAATCTTATTGATAGGACCCTTAGTTCAAAGTCTTCGAGCTGGTATATTTTTCATATCTCATATATGAATTACATGTTGTCCATACATTCAATTGAGAAATTCCTGACAAATATCTCTTGCGAAGGGACACACGAAGAAAAGACGATCATCAATTTCTCATTTGTTTGACAAATAAGGCATAGTTCTTTGAGTTATATCCCTAATTTCAATAAGTTATATTGAGTTCTAAATTTTTCATGGAAAAATAATCATAATGTAAAGATCGATTTAACTTCAAAAACACTGGAAGAAATTATATTCTTCTACCTAAACATTTTATATATCCATTTACAAAATTTTGCAAACAACAAAAATCTAAGATTTTAGAACAGAGCATCTGACAGACCATATTGGCGTAGAAGAAATACATTTAATGTTTAAAATCAAGTAAATACAAACAAATTCAATTATTATGTTAGCATAAATCAGATAACTGTTGACGGACAATGAATCAAATAATTGTCAACTATGAATATAAAATACTATTGACTATCAAAATATGTTTAAAGAAGAGCATGAGAAAGATCACCCAAACAGGTTCTACCGAATGACTATGCATTCAATCAATATTCTCGTTTGTTTGACAGACAAGACACAATTAATTTAGTTATGTCCCTAATTTCAACAACTTATCTTGACTTTTAAGTTTTTCATGAAAAAATAACCATAGTGTAAAAACCTGTTTAACTTTAACAACATCGTAACAAACTAGATTCTTCTACCTAAACATCTTATGTATCCCCTTTTAAAATTCTGCAAGATGAAATTTTAGAACATAGCATCTAACAAACCATATATGGTTTAGAAGAAATACATTTAATTTTTAAAATCAAGTAAATACTAACAAATTCAATTATTATGTTAGAACAAATCTGATAGTTGTTAACCGACAATGAATCAAATAACTGTCAATTATGAATATAAAATACGATTGACAATCAAAATATGTTTTAAAAAGAACATGAGAAATACCATCCAAACAAGTTCTATCGAATGACTATGCATTCAATCAATTTCACATTTGTTTGACAGACAAGGCATCTTGAGTTCTAAGTTTTTTATGAAAAAATAACCATAGGGTAAAGACCGGTTTAACTTTAACAACATTATAACAAACTAGATTCTTTTACCTAAACAATTTCTATATCCCCTTTTAAATTTTTCCAGACAAGAAAAATTTGAAATTTTAGAACAAAGTATCTAACAGACCATATATGGTTTAGAAAAAATACATTAATTTTTAAAATCAAGTAAATAGTAACAAATTCAATTATTATGTTAGAACAAATCAGATAAGTGTTGACCGACAATGAATCGAATAATTATCAACTATGAATATAAAATACGATTGACAATCAAAATATGTTTTAAAAAGAGCATGAGAAAGACCACCCAAGAAAGTTCTATCTAATGGCTATGCATTCAATTATTTTCTCGTTTGTTTGACAGACAAGACATAGTCCATAGAGTTATATCCCTAATTTCAACAACTTATCTTGAGTTCTAAGTTTTTCATGAAAAAATAACTGTAGTGTAAAGATCGATTTAACTTTAACAATATTGTAACAAACTAGATGATTCTACCTAAACATCTTCTATATCCCCTTTTAAATTCTACAGACAATAAAAGTCTGAAATTTTAGAACAGAGCATCTGACAAATCATATATGATTTAGAAAAAAACACATTTAATTTTTAAAATCAAGTAAATACTAACAGATTCAATTATTATGTTAGAACAAATTAGATAATTGTTAACCGACAATGAATCAAATGATTGTCAACTATGAATATAAATTACTATCGACAATCAAAATATGTTTAACAAAGAGCATTTGAAAGACAACCCATGCAAGTTCTATCGAATGACTATGTATTCAATCAATTTCTCGTTTGTTTGACCGGCAAGACACAATCCATTGATGATAGACAAGACACAGTCCATTGAGTTATCGCCTTAATTTCAATAATTCTACGTTTTTAAAAGATAACCAGTGTAAAGACCGCTTAAACTTCAATAACACGGTAACAACCTAGATTCTTCTATCTAAACATTTTTTATATCCTTTTTTAAATTTTACAGACAATAAAAAATTGAAATTTTAAAACAGAGCATCCGACAGACCATAAATGATTTAGAAGAAATACATTTTAATATTTAAAATCAAGTAAATACTAACATATTCAACTATTGTTAGAATAAATCAAATAACTGTTAACCGACAATGAATCAAATAATTATCAGCTATGTATACTCCATCAAATACTTTCAACAATCAAAATATGTTAAAAAAAAGCATGAGAAAAACGACCCAAACAAGTTCTTTGAATGACTATGCATTCAATTTATTTATTTTTCAATGTAAATTTCCTCTTTCATCACACAAAAGAATGGTAAAAGTGACTAGTTGAATTATGAAAGGAAAAGGATTAGTAGTGTTTGATTTTTTTTTCTAGCAATTTAAGCGATTGTTTAGAAGAAGAAAATCAGCCCACCCAACCCAACCCAACCCAACCCAACCCAACCCAACAGGTCCATATTTAAAGAAAGAATATAGTCCAACAAGCAGGCAATTCTCTTCTCGAAAGACCTGAACCCTAAGCTTCAAATTAAGCGTACAATCCTCTTCCGTCGGCCGTCGGCACTCGGCACCTGGAGCTCGCCGTACACAAAGCTTCCGTGAAGGTTACTCAATTGAGGTTTGATTTCCGTTCATCTATTTCGTTGTTGTCCTCAGCTACTATCTGCCTGTTTTTTTTTTTTCCAGTTGTGCGATGAAGTAAGATTCCTACATGCATGAACTAGTTTGAATTTCCTAGTTCTGATGGTCCATTAAAGTTTTTATTTTTTTTGGCTTGAAGTGGTGCGTTTTGGATATGTTTTTAGGTTTTGAGTATCTGAAAGCAGCAAATCTAGTTTATTTTGTTTCTCTCTCTTTCATGTTGTCCTTCCAATTCAAGTTTGCACGGTCTGATTAGCTTGAACGGCTTATAATCTCAGAAATTCTTACAAAAAATTTATCTTTTTTTTCGTTTTGGTTTTGGTGTGTATGATGATGAGTTTGCACCGTTTGCTATTTTGTTTTTTGAGTTGTTTGAAACAAAACGAGGGGATTGTCTGTTAAGTTGATTGACCAATCCTTCAGTTTATCTACTCATGTTCACTATTCACAGCTGAAATGAGGTTCAGAATGCTAGTAATGTCTCCTTAAGCTAAGTTTGTACTTCAACTCAATAGGCATAAACTATCATTTGGCCTTTTATGCTCGAGAACAGTAATCTGGTTAGGACTTTGGATTGTTTTCATAGGGAAATATCTGTTTAATTATTATCTGATTTACTTGATGACAGTATTCTTGTTAGCATATTCGCGTTTAGTATGTACTACAATACCCTTTGCTTGTCATTATATCTAGTCAATTCATATATGACCTTTTCCGTGGATTGCCTTAGGTAGCTCAAGTATGACAACTCCTGAGGCAGCTACGGCTTCCTTGGGACCTCGTTATGCACCCGATGATCCAAATTTACCCCAACCTTGGAAGGGCTTAGTTGATGGTAGTACTGGGTTATTGTACTTCTGGAATCCAGAAACTAATGTTACTCAGTACGAGAAGCCATCAGCTTTACCTCCTCCACTGCCGCCTGGTCCACCTCCGGAAGCTTCTGCACCTAAGTTGGCTCCTATACCAGGAGCTAGCACTGTGCAACAATATGATAGTCAAGGCCAACAGAACCAACAGGCGTTTGCTCAACAAGGCCTAATGACACACATGTCACAACATCCACAAGTAACACAACAGGTACCACATGGATCACAAGGTGTTTCAACAGGGCAGCAACAAGGATCACCAGCTGGTCCTGCCATGCAACAGGTATCCTTTATGCCACAACTTCGGTCTCAAATGATCCAGCAACCTGGTCATCAGATGCCATTGCAAATGGGACAAACTCCCAATCAGCCAGGGCCGCATGTTTCTCAACCAGCAGTACAACAAATAATGCCACAACAACTAGGCTCCCAAGCACAAGCATTCCCAAGTGTACAAATGGGACAACCACATGGTTATCAATTTTCTCATCAGCAGGCACAGCATGTTGTGTATCCACAAAATTTGCCTCCACAAGGACAGCAAATTCCACAGCAGCAAAATCAGCACGTTCCGCAGAATCAACAGTTTTCTCATCAACAAGAGCATAAAGTGGGATTTCAGCAAAGGGAAGATGTTGATTTCCCCCAAGGTAAACAAGTTGGGTTTTCGCCACAACAAGTTCAGCAAACTGGTGCATCATCTGCTCAGAATCCGCAAGTGGGGACTGGTTCTGTTATCAGACCTCAGATGTCTGCTCAGCCTGCTCAAGCTTTGCAGTTTGGCGGTTCTTCTGTAAATGTCCAACAACCATCATCTTTGGGTCAATGGCAGCAAAATACAAATGATTCAAGTCAGAGGCCGCCTGGTCCACGCTTTCCCGGTCAGATGGGCTCAAGTATGTCACATGGTCATGAGCTGGATACACCCCCAGTTGGATCAAAGGGTTATGAGGAAAACACACTCGGAAGAGGAGGAAATGACTATTATTACAACAGTAACATGGATAGTCGAATTAGGCCTCCGCCTCAGCAACCCAAGCTTGCAGCTATACCTGTAGCAAGAAATCAGCATGTATGTTACTTCCATATCATTTGTTACTGTTTCTATTAGATGCAACTTTCCAGGTCCATTTATATTATCACTTTCTACGCACAATACATTTTGTCTGTGTTAATAACTTTATATGACATGTTGCCAGAACCAGTCAACTCCATTGTGAAGCATATTTGCTTCATACTTATTTTGAAATAGGGAAGTTTTACTTCATACTTATTTTGAAATAGGGAAGTTTTGTGCTAAATATGATATATATTACTAGGCAGTTTTAAGATATTTTACAGTTAATATTTTTCCAATTGAGAATGTTTTGGGATGGCATTTGCATTGCTTGTAAAATTTCCTAACCACTGCGACGCTAAATATAGACATTTGTTGTTGCAATTGTTCATTAGGAAATGAGAATGGGTGATCCTCCGCTTCAAAATCCAGTACCAACTCTTCCTAGTGGGTTCAATAGCATGGGTGGTCCTCCGATGCAAAATATCTATGGTCAAGCAGCTGGTGGCCCTCCTTTTTCAAATCCTAACCTCATGCGGCCACCTGGAGCACTCACAGGACCTCCAGGATCCATTCATCCATCATCTGTTGAGGTTTACCTGCAGAAGCATGAAGTAACTGCAACAGTATGTATCCCATCATCATCATCTGTGCTTTGATCCAATTTTCCCTTCAACTAAAGGAATGGTACCTGTTCATGTTTATCAGTCAGTCTGGCTTGTTTTGAGCTCTTGCATATTTCATGATCTCTCTGCAATGTTCTAAATTAGCACCTTTGAGCAACATTATCATTTGAAATCCAATTACTTGTCTTATAGCTTTTTTGATCGATCAGTGGTTGCCATATAGTTATGGAGTAGAACTAGCATTATGTTAGGTAATGGTGTATTTAGAATATAATATAGGAATATGTGAACACTGCTGTTACTTACATTTAGACTGAAATTTAAGTAAATAAATCAACGAAGCATTATGTGTATCCCCCCTCCAAATAGGATGCCCTCAGGATTGAACTCAACTATCTGAGAAAAGAGAGAAGGGGATTTGAGGGGGGCTCATTATGCTATATATATATTTTATTTTATTTTATTTCTTTTTTGTAATACATGCTTTAGTTGATAGCTTTGGGAATATTTCTAGCAATTTATGTGATGGCTGTGACATTGTGTTTGTCGAAGCTCAACTAAAAGTGTTACCCCGAGGGCCATCTGACTAGTAGGATAACTTTTCGTCGTGATGGCATTATTGCTGCCTTAGCTCATCTTATCTCCTAAGTTTATTTTTAAAAAGCAGTTATTGAACGCTGTTAACTGTTAACTGATTCCTTTTTTGGCATCAAGCAAGTGGATATGTTTCATTAAAAATTTTTATCCTCGTCTTTCTGATTTTTCTTCTTTCTTGTTTGGCTATGACTTGTGATCTATACTCTTCTAGGAGAACAATTAGATGCCAGTGTAACATTTTTATATTGTTCTGGCATGGTATCTTATCCTATAATATGTATAAGTAGTTTATAGATGAGCATGACCGACTGGAAGTTGGAACTTTCTTGAACTTCTCAGTAGCAAGTTTGAAGTTAAGTGTGCAGAAATATTACTAAGAATATACAGATGTGTGCCCATCCAAGTCTATACTTGCTTTACTTACAACACAAATGTAAAATGTTAGTTTCAAAGAGGCTTGTCTTTGTCAATTAGACTTTTGTTTTGTGTGAATTGCACTTTAATCTGAGTTCTAGAACAATTTAAAACATTCTCAAAAAAATGTGGTTCTCCACTGACACAAAACAAAACTGATAACATTAAAGCAAGAAGAGTCAGCAGCAGCCATGACAAACGATTCTGAAACCGAGGGCCATCTGACTAGTAGGATAACTTTTCGTCGTGATGGCATTATTGCTGCCTTAGCTCATCTTATCTCCTAAGTTTATTTTTAAAAAGTAGTGTTGAGAATGCTGTTAATTTTTCTGATTTTTTTTTTGGCATCAAGCAAGTGGATATGTTTCATTAAATTTTTTATCTCGTTTTTCTGATTTTTCTTCTTTCTTGTTTGGCTATGACTTGTGATCTATACTCTTCTAGGAGAACAATTAGATGCCAGTGTAACATTTTTATATTGTTCTGGCATGGTATCTTTATATCCTATAATATGTATAAGTAGTTGATAGATGAGCATGACTGACTGGAAGTTGGAACTTTCTTGAACTTCTCTCAGTAGCAAGTTTGAAGTTAAGTGTGCAAAATATTACTAAGAATATACAGAATTTGTGCCCATCCAAGTCAATACTTGCTTTACTTACAACACAAACGCAAAATGTTAGTGTCAAAGAGGCTTGTCTTTGTCTGTTGGACTTCTGTTTTGTGTGAATTGTACTTAAATTTGAGTTCTAGAACAATTTAAAACATTCTCAAAAAAATGTGGTTGCCTTCACTGACACAAAACAAAACTGATAACATTGAAGCAAGAAGAGGCAGCAGCAGCCATGACAGATGATTCTGAAACTTTTTGAAGTAACTGAAGAGCGAGTTAGATAACCGTGCTATTTTTACCTATTACTTGGATTGTTTTAAATCATTGAATATGCCATGTTATTTTGAATCTTGTCACGTCTTTTCTTCTTCTGCTTGAACCTCTTACTCAATCTTTTCACAAGTTGTTCTGAATAGCTAGACTATTGGTGTTTAGGGGTTCAAATTCCTTTATCTTTGTGGTCATGTTAGCTTGTTCATCATCTTTTTTGGGGGTATGCTAGCAGATGGCTGGTGTAGCTGCAATTGAAGTTCTAGTGTGTAGTACAAGTCATAATTTTTTGGGGCCTTGTGTTGACTATTATGCTTCTAGTGTTCTGAGTTCTAGTTGAGGTTTATCATAGAATTCTTTGCATTTGATGTTATTTTCTTGTTGTCAGTCATTGGTATAAGCTTTGTGGTTTATATAGTCTGGAGTACACTTGTCGGCGTTTCATTTGCTATCGAGGGGGTTTCATTGGTTATTCTGAAGTTTGTTGGTTTAATTAATTGTCTAGGGTGGTGATGTCCCTGCTCCATTCATGACATTTGAAGATACTGGCTTCCCGCCAGAAATACTAAGAGAGGTAAGTGTTCTTCTCAAATTTGATCACTTGTTGGTTATTTGAAGGATTTTAGGATCTGCTTCGTCTCATTTCCATTTTTTATTTTAAGAACATGCCACAAGCTTATCGATTGTCGCTTGTCGCAGGTGCGATATCTGCTCCGCAGGAGGAGCACATGTCGTACGCTGTAATGCTATCCTCATAATTTGGCAACAACTGTTCTGAGTTTTTGAGGCTGCAAAATGGAAATTGGAGCCTCTGTTGCATAGCTCATGAAGGGTGGTTGGCCCTTAAGACAAATTCCACTAGATGACTGGGGTTTCTAGCTTATTGCTCCGGGTCTTCTGTTTTAGTTGCTCCCTTTTGTTGCTTCGAGTTGCTTCAGTAAGCAACTGCATCCCATGTGTTTCTTTAGGATTCCTCCATTTTTCTTTCTTTCCCTTTTCTTCTTTAAAGATTAAATTAGTTTTCATGCTACTTGCTTTAGTATTGTGCTTGGAATTCTTAAGTATGTGTAGATGTGTTCACCGTTACTCCTCTCTATTCATTAGGGGTCATGTATTGCAGATTCAGTTTGCGGGATTCACTTCACCCACTCCCATCCAGGCACAAACATGGCCCATAGCGTTGCAAAATAGGGATATAGTGGCCATTGCCAAGACAGGTTCTGGCAAAACATTGGGCTATCTAATTCCTGCATTTGTCCACCTTAAACGACGGCGCAACAATCCTCAAAATGGCCCGACAGTGGTGGTTTTATCTCCAACACGAGAGCTTGCCACACAAATACAAGATGAAGCGCTGAAGTTTGGTCGATCTGCAAGGGTTTCTTGCACGGTGAGTTGATGTATGAACAGTTTCTCATTTGAACTCTGTTGATTCTTGAAGAAGATATCGATCAACTCTTTCATTTCAGTGCTTGTATGGAGGTGCACCCAAAGTTCACCAGTTGAAAGAACTAGAGCGCGGAACAGATATTGTTGTTGCAACTCCTGGTCGGCTTAATGACATCCTTGAAATGAAAAGAATTGACTTTAGACAGGTTTCTCTTCTCGTGCTAGATGAGGCTGATCGAATGCTTGACATGGGTTTTGAACCTCAGATCCGCAAGATTGTAAATGAGATACCCCCACAAAGACAAACACTTATGTACACAGCAACTTGGCCCAAAGAAGTGCGAAAAATAGCCGGTGATCTTCTTCGAAATCCTGTCCAGGTTAATATTGGTAAGGTTGATCAGCTTGCAGCAAACAAGTCTATCACACAGGTAATTTGAAGCAGTTTATTTCCACACCCATGTGCAATGCCTGGATATCCATGTTAAGCAACCAGCTAATATATTATCATGACATTTCCCTTGTGTATTTCTCTGCAGCAATGTTTCCCAGCAATTAGTTACTGATTTTAGGCTGCCATGGTCTACTTAAAAAGTGATATTTTTTTGGTTTGAAACGTGTCCTTCAATTATTGATCTTCCGATTTTGTAAAATCTGAGTATGATATATGATAAACGGGCAATGACACTGTATTCTCATTATTACTTAATTGTATTACCCTCTTTCTTTATTGTTTGAGTTTGTGTTTCTTAGTTTTTGGTAACATGATATGGCGATTGCATCCCAGATGGTTATCAAATTTGAAACATTGACACATGACACTAATGCAGATAGCCAAACATGATTTATCCATCTAACTTTTTGTTTCTTCATGCTTTATGTGGAAACTAAGTTTAAATATTTTGGTAGTCTAAACAAGTGAGTACTGTTGAGGGTTTTAGCTCCTGCATCAATCTTGAGTGAAACTAATTAGCAATGGAAGTGTTGCTTGCTTAAACAAAGATCCCTCTGTTGTGAAACTAGCATCCTCCTATTTTAAATACTGAAGTGGTTATTCCAAATGTGAAATACTTGTGCAGTACATTGAAGTAGTCCCGCAAATGGAGAAGCAGAGACGGTTGGAGCAGATTCTTAGATCCCAAGAAAGGGGTTCTAAAGCTATTATATTCTGTTCCACAAAGAAGTTGTGCGACCAACTTGCACGCAGTATTGGTCGAAACTTTGGAGCTGCAGCTATTCATGGAGACAAGTCCCAGGGTGAGAGGGACTGGGTTCTCAATCAATTTCGCGCTGGTAAGACCCCAATTTTAGTAGCAACAGATGTTGCTGCTAGAGGACTGGACATACCTGATATAAGGTGAGGACCTCATTTTCATTTGATATCCGAGTGTGTTGGATGTTTTCTTCGGAAATTAAAAAAAAAAAACTATCAATGTGTACTGCTAAATAATATGCCCTTGTTTTTTTATTTGAAATAGTAGTAGACCATTTATATCATATTAAGTTCTCACTATGCTGCAGAGTGGTGATCAACTATGATTTTCCGACTGGGATTGAGGATTATGTTCACCGAATTGGAAGAACTGGTAGGGCTGGTGCAACTGGTGTTTCATACACCTTTTTATCTGATCAGGACTGGAAATATGCTCCTGATCTTGTTAAAGTTCTGGAAGGCGCAAATCAGCAAGTGCCTCCGGATGTTAGGGAGATGGCTTTACGTGCTGGTGGCAGGGATAGAGGTGGCATGAACCGTTCTGATCTTGTCGATGGTGATGGTGTCCGCACACGTTGGGATTCTGGTGGCCGCGGTGGGATGAGAGATGGTGCATTTGGTGGCCGTGGCGGAATGAGGGATGGTGGGTTTGGTGGCCGTGGTATGAGGGATGGTGGGTTTGGTGGTCCTGGTGGGATGAGAGATGGTGGGTTTGGTGGCCCTGGTGGGATGAGAGATGGTGGGTTTGGTGGCCGTGGTGGAAGGGAGAGCAACTTTGGTGGCCGTGGTGGAAGGGATGGTCACTTTGGTGGCCGTGTTGGGATGAGGGACAACAATTTTGGTGGCCGTGGTGGCAGGGGTGGTGCTCAAAGTGTTTGGGACAGGAATGATCGGTATGACGGTTCAGATGTGCGAGGACGTGGGAGAGGTCGCGGGCGTGGACGTTTTGACAATAGAAGAGACATGCCAAGTCGGAGTCGAGGAAGAAGTTACAGCCCTAGTCCGGAGAGAGTTCGAACATGGGGTAGTAGAAGCAGAAGCAGGAGTCGCAGCAGAAGCAGGAGTTATAGTAGGAGTTACAGCCGAAGCCGGAGCCGCAGCTACAGCCCCAGGCGCAGTCGTAGCCGCAGCCGTAGTCGTAGTCATGATAGATATCAAAGGAGGCCTCGCCAAAGTAAGTTTGATCAGATGGATCCAGATCCAGGAATGTCAAGCATTCAGGTTGCTCCTCCATCTGTGATGCCTCCATTGCCTATAGGTGCACCAGTTGATGGATTTTCTGGAGCTACGTCAGTGGAATCGAAACCAAATATGGAGGTAGCCCCAGAATCTGGTATGTCACCTATGTCTCCAGGAACTCGAGGAAATGGCTTGCCAGGATCTGAGGTCATAGAGTAGAACCCTTGAATTGGAAGCTCCACTCATCCTATCAATGCATTTCTACAACCTTAGGGGAGGGAGGTGCTGCGTAGTAAGCATGCATATATCTGTTCTTGAGAGACGACAGTAGATAGAGTGTCGAGTTTGATGTTTTGCTGCAGCCATATGCATGTGCACGGGACCTAAATGCACCTGGTATATGCTATTTTTCAGGGAGGAGGAATGCTGATGGTGGACAGAGACATTGATTCTCTATCAAACCTTCGGCTCACTCACTTCTCTAGACTATTTTCAGGGAGGACTTGCCATCATTAGTTTTCTTTTGGGGAGGGGATGGGGGTAGAATCATGTCTGGTTTAGATGATCATATCTTTAATTGTTGTCAAAATTGCTTATACCTAAATATCAACTCAATGGAGTTATCATTTTAAAACTGGAGACAATTGGGAAATTGTAGCTGTTGTTTCACATTTTCATTTTTCAATCTCTCTTGCTTGGTCAGGGAAACATAGACTAGTTTTAAGGACGGATTTTGGGTTTGTTATTCCCTAATCATTAAGATTACAAGTGCATGAGAACCTGTGCATGTCGTTCGATAAATTGAAGTTTATTTCTTGATCAAGTGGGTTAGCCTTGGGCATACTTGAGGGGTTACGTGCATTTCTTTGTTGGATTTGCATTTTAATGCAAGACTTGTAGCTTTTGTAATAGTAGTTTGGCCAATGCGGGTAATTGATTTAAAATATCTAAATAAATTTCTATTTCTGGATTTAGGTGAGACTTCTTTCTAAGGGCGAAATGGCTTTCTAGTCCTTTACAAACTTGATTCTTACAAATCTGGTGATAAAATTCTCTCTTCTCTCTCCTCTCTCCTAAACATGCATACATAACCTAGCCTATGAACCCAATCATCTGTGGTATTGTGGCTGGCCGCTTCAAATTTCCCACCTGTCTTCTAATGACATCTATAATCCTAATGTCTTGAACCCTAGTTTGCTTAAAGAGATTTTTTGCAGATTTTCTTTGTTCAACCAGATAAACAATCTCATGAAAGTCTTCATGAAGAAATTACCATAGTCCACAGAACAAATGGATAGAGGAAGAAGTCGATAGAATGAATCATCTTGAAGATCTACATTTTGTTGTAATATGCGAGTTTATGAATGAATGGAGTCATACTTTTGGTGATGCTGTTCTGATTTGATGAAAATAGAGCAAAATCTACGATAGTCCCACAGCCATTGCCGGGCTCTTTGCCGGAGATGGTGACTGAGAACACTCTTAACCAAATTCAATTCCCTCCATTACCCTCTCAAAAAAAACCCCAAACTCCTAGTAAACCCCTGGAACAGACTTTTTTGAATTTTAAGGGCACTAAATCTCTTAATAGTATGAAAGTCCATGGCAAAGAAGCTTTGTCCCCATTCCTACAAAGACAATAGATTATATTGAAGGAGTGCCAGTAACTCAATGGACGGAAGGAAAAGTTGATCGCATGAATGCCCTAGCAGATTTGCAATATGCTGTAGTATGAAATTTTTTTATTCTGTAGAGATGGAAGTGATTAGGGATTCAGATAAGCAAATTACACTAAAATTAATTCTGGAGGACAACCAGTCCATCGTTATAACTTTAGTGTATGCTAAATGCAATGATATTGATAGGATTGATTTGTGGAATGACATGTATTTGACTGCCTCTAACATGTCACCTCCTTGATTGGTACGAGGGGATTTTAATGTTATTTTATCTCAAGTGGAGAAGATTTGAGGACTACCAGTAAGACCTGACGATTGTGAAGAATTTTCCCATTGTATAAACTCTTTTGAATTATTTGAATTGGGATTCAAAGGCAGTCCTTTTACATGGTGGAATGGGAGAATTGATGATGAATTGTATTTTTGAAAGGTTGGATAGGGTGTTGAAAAACCAATTGTTACTGGACGGTTTAGGCAATATGGAGGTTGAACATTTATCCAGAACATGGTCGGACCGTGCCCCTCTCCTCATTAGTATAGGGGTTAGAATGCATATATTGGAAAACCTTTTAAGTTTTTAATGTTTTGGGCTGAACATGAGGAGGAGTTCAAAAGCATAGTTCGCGAAAATTGGAGTCTGGAGTCAAAAGAGTCACTTTTTTCTTTCAAAATGCATAGAGTGGCATTGATTCTTTTAAAATACCAAAATGGATAATTCGCTGATGGGGCAGCGAAATACTTACTTAAATTTAACACTGTTAACCGCTGTGTAAAAAAAATTAGTTTTCTTAAAATCCCAGCAGCGATTTCATTAGATTTTTTTTTTTTGATTTCCTCGCTGCTGGGGTCAGCAATTTCATCAATTTTTTTTTTTAAAAAATAACATACATCGATTTCCATTTAACATCCCACCTTCAAGCAACCACTAAAGAGTAACAATCACAGATGAAGGAAAAAAAGACACTTACCTAGCAAGAGAAAACTAGTAAAGATGAAAGCATGAGATTCTGCAACTCTCTCTTTTAACACAGAAAGAAGAAAGAGGGGTTTTGGCTAAATGGGGATTTTTTTTTTTGGAAATCACTACCTCAGGAGTGATTTTAAATTTTTAAAAAAGTACTTCTTTCGGAAATCACTACCCGGAAAGCAATTATAATAAAAAAATTGTTTTTAATGAAATCGTTGCCCATGCAGCTATTTCAAGAAAGCAATTTTTTACATGGTGTTAACGAGGTTTAAATTGAGCAAGGATATCGCTGCTCCAGTAGCAATTTATCCGTCTTGGTATTTTAAAAAAATCAGTTGCCCTTTATGCATTTTGGAAGAAAAAAGTGACCCTTTTGGCTACGGACTGGATTGCTGATTTTGAGGGACACCCCTTTCTGATGTTCAAATAGAAGATAAAAAAATGTCAAAAAGGCTGTCTAAGTGAAGCAGTGATACCTATGGAAATATTTCAAACAATTTATTTTAAGGGAAGAGTTAGTCGAAATCAAGGAGCAATTATTCGAGGAGGATCCTAGTTCAGACAATAGAATGATTCTTCACCATGCACAGACATAAGTGAAGAAATATTTACATTATGAGGAGGAAGTTTGGAAAGGAAAAGCAGAAATCAAGTGGAAGGGGATAGAAACACAAGATTTTTTCATAATCTAGTGAATAGTAGAAGGAAAGGCAACAGGTGAAAAAGATCCACGATACACATGGAAATTTAATAGAGGGAGACTCAGCAATTGCAGAAGAGGGCATCAAGTTCTATAGAAATCAATTTCAGCAAGAAAAGGAGGGCTCTGATTTTCATATTCTAAATCATATTCCTGAAATGGTATCTGAAGAGGATAATGCAAAGTTGTGCTCTATTCCACTAGTCTTGGAAGAACTGAGAAACACAACCTTAGCTTGGCTTTAGATGGGTCAAGTGCAAGTGGACCTGATGGTTTATCCGGAGTTTTTTTCAATCTTGTTGGGAAGTGGTTGGTATATATGTTCATAAGGTAGTAGAGGCAATTTTTTGGTGGTGATACTCTCCCCAAATGTTTTACTCATACTAACTTAACTTGGTCCTAATTCCTAAAAAAGAGGTGGTTCAGAATTTGAGACCAATCAGTTTGAGTAATTTCATTAACAAGGTAATCTCAAGGGTGATGCATGGAAGACTTGATCCTTTACTGTTGCGACTTATCTCCTCAAATCAGTCTTGTTTTGTGAAAGACAGATGTATAATTGAGAATGTGCTACTTACTCGAGAGATAGTTATAGACATCAGGAAGAGGGGAAAACCAACTAATGTGGTAATAAAGTTAGATATGACAAGGGCTTATGACAGAGTCTCTTAGCATTTTCTTAATTACTAGGGTTCTGAGGAAAATGGGGTTTCAAGATGTTCTCATTGATTTGATTTGGCTTCTATCTTGCTCAATGGTCAGTGTCATGGTTTTTTTTTTTTAACTCTACTAGGAGTGTGAAGCAGGGTGATTCTCTTTCACCAACCTTATTTGTTCTTTCAGATGAAGTGCTTTCTAGGGCTCTAAATTCTCTGCATGACAATGGGTTGTATAAATGATCATATGGATTGCCAAGGTGGAGTGTTAGATGATACTACCATTTTCACATCTGCATATAAGGACTCTATCAGTTTGATTATGGAAACTCTTCAAGAATATGAAACAATTGATTAATAGAGATAAAAGTGCATTTTATATGTTCAAAAATGTGGCAGTCAGGTTGATGCAGGATGTTGAACAAATGACGGGTTTTGTAAACGGAGTGTTAATACCTGAGATGTCCAATTTTTCACTCAAGGAAAAAGAAAGAGTACTATATATAATGATTTGATTAAAAAGGTGAAGGAGAATCTATAGACTTGGAAGGGGAAGTTTCTCTCATAGGGAGGAAAGACTGTGTTGATCAATGGTGTTCTACAAAGCAATGCCAATTTATCTATATCAGCTCTAGCCCCCACCAAATATACCATTTCAGAATTACACAAGATTTTATTGGAGTAACAAGGAGGAGGGCAAGAGTAGTCATTGGTCCTCTTGGAAGAATGCATGTTTGATATCCTAAGTCAAAAGGGGGTGTAGGGTTTAGATCCTTATTAGATGTGTCTAAAGCCCTTTTTGCAAAATTTGGTGGAAGTTTAGGACAACTAAATCCCTTTGAGCAAACTACACGTGGAATAAGTATTGTAAAAGATATATCCCAACATAGTCCAATGGAAAGGGGGTCACAATCATGGAAGTTAGAGATGAAATTAAGAGAAGGATATTTGGTGGGAACCTCACTCTGGCTCAGCAAATCTGTGATTTGAGAACTACTGGACAAGGCTTGGTCCTTTGTATTATATTCTGCCAAGTCATTATAATTATGATGAAAGACCGGATGATCTTAGTTGTTTCATGGAAGATGGAATATGGCAACATGATGTAGTATAACATCACCTACCTCAAGATCTTGTTAATTTTGTAATTAATGTGTGTAAGGTACAACCAACAAATCAAAATGTGTGTAAGGCTCCATATTTTTTATACATAACATAGTGAATCTCATTTGTCTTCTTTTTCAAATGAAAGTAATGAACAAGAAAGAGAAAAAATTTATACAATTCATGTCAAACATAATAAATTATATTAAATAAATATAAATATGTTTATATAGTAAATTTATTAACTTATTTTTTTTCTCATTTATTGTATTTGTGTAATTATCTTTTCTTGCCAATGTTTCAGATTAGAAAATGAGAAACTATTCATTAGTGAACCTTATTTTGGTACATATAGATTATCAATAAGAATTATACATAATTAATTATGAGCAATTGAGAGTACCTTTGCATATATATTAGTTTTCTTCTTTTCTATACTTTTTCATATTTATTTTTCTGAAAATGTATGTGCTGTTCAAGAATTTAGTCAGATATACAAAATATAAGAAGTTTCTTTCAATATTTCCTCCAAATAGAATGAAGGGAATAATATTTCTATGTTGATAAAAAAAAATTCAATAAGTGATAAAGGTAAGGGGGTTCACGAATTTTTTTTTGAAAAAAAATCAAAGGAAACCTTGATATATTTTTATTTGATTATTTTTCTTTGTTTTACATGTTAACAAAACTGAAATAATTTGATTTGGTTTTGATTTTATATTTTAAAAATCAAAATAATTTTTTTTTAGGCGAAAAATAGCAAAAAGTTGATAATTACAATCTCTCACACACATATATCGATAATTTCTCATAATTAGTTTAATTAGTTATGTATAAAAAAAAATCTTATCAATGATATTTATGTACCAAAATAAGGTTCATTAACGAATAATTTCTTATTTTTTGACTTAAAACTTCAACAAAAGATGATAATTGATAATTGCACAAATAAAATGAGTGAGAAAAAAAGAACAAAAATAAGTTCATGAATTTATATTTTGATTAAGTAATTTTTTTTTATATATATTTGTATAAACATAAGTTTATTAAAATAATTTATTATGTTTGATTAATCCACATAAATTATATAAATATGTTTTTCCCTCTTATTCATTACTTTATTTGGAAAAGAAGATAGTAAGTATGATCACTATTTTATGTGTCCAAAAATACAGTGGAGTCTCACACATTTTTTTTTATTAATTGTGCCTTTCCCCATGACAAATTTTTTGAGTTTGCTCCACAATCATTTCCACCTCTTCCCCAATCCCGACCCCACATTTACCATCCCTATTTTAAATGCTTTGTGTGTACACGGTTTTGGTCTTTCAAGTCAATTTTTTTAGACAACGACAAATATCTCTCGCTGTAATGTCTTTTAAATTTTATTTTTATAATAACAAGTTGTTTAGGAATGTGTGAACTAATTAATGAACAATTAAGATCTTCTTCACCTGCCAACTGAACAACCATTACTAGACATACATACCAAAGAAAGTAAGTAACAAATCCCAACTTTAGTTTATACTCGCTCCTTATTATATTAGTTGATAATTATTTATCTCATATAGTCATATTAGTTGATCATTTTATTCAATCAAGAAAAAAATATTAATTAAAATTTTTCTATATTAATCTTGTAATTAATTTCTTTTTAAAGTATTCACATTTATTTGTAAAAAAATTCAAGAAGTTTTTTAAAAGATAAATTAGTAAAATTATCTTCTTATTTATGATTTCTTAAGTATCATGGAAGATGAAAAGTGATCAATTTATATGAAACAAAGAGGGAGTATACAACTTCATTTTACACTACTAGTCTCATCCTAAAAATAATCATTTGATTTATATGTTAACTTATGAAATTAAAATACATTTTAAAATAATATGTTTTTTCATAGTAAAATACTGAGAATATGATTAAAATGATCCTTAATATATGGTTAATGCTTTATTTTGATCAATTTATTTCACTTTATTGAAATAATTCTTAATAAAGTGTTCATTTTGGTCCTTAATATATTTTATATGATTGAAATGGTCTTTAAAATATAACAAAATGTGTTTATTTAAGTTTTTTTTACTCTAAACCTAATAGGTTTATAAAAAATATAAAGTATTAAATTTAATTGTGGACCACACATGACTAACAAAATTCATCTTTATTGTCTTCTTTGTTAGCTTCAAAGAAAATCTCCATGAAACCCACACAATTATGTCTATTTTTTCTCGCTTAAAATAGAAACGGGGATTAGGTGAGTTGAATAAACCAAACATCAAATTGGAGTGTTTTTTAAGGACTTGAAGTAAGTAAATAAGACTTTAATTTTTAGTGTAATCTTATCGTCATATTTTTCAGCTTACCCATCCATGCTTATTTGTATAAATAAAAAAGATTTATATCTACCAAGAGTTTCCCATCTACCATATCAAAACTCAAACGCCTGTTTGCTCAGATTTACACAAACTTCACATCCAAATATAAAGTTTTAAATAAAACATTTGAAAACTGAATACCGAAAGTCTATCCAAGAGTGTCTATCTATGAAGCATCCACTATATAAAGATAGGTATTAGGACACGACCCACGATACCGCAAAATACTAGTACTAATAAATCCTAAAACTAGAGTCCTCTAAAAGCAAAAAAGATCTCATCAAAAGCTGATGAGCGAATGATGTGATCAACGGAACACCTATTGATGATTCTAAGTACCTGAATTTGTTGTATGTAATAGGGCTGAATAAAATAAATAACTAAACTGAATAAATAAATTGTAAAGAACTTAAAGTAACCTGGCTGAAAGTGAAGTCTGATTGTGAAGTAAAATCATTTAAGATGCAATAATAACAAATAATGAGGATATATATATAAATATACTTTACTTTACATGAGTTTCTCTAACCGACAACCATCACCATGAACCTCGTGATGATACCACATTTTACACACGTTGCTAAGAAGCATATAAAATATAATTGTATGCTCATATAAAATACTCCCTAGGTTGAGTTAATTACTCAAAAGCCCTCTTTAAGAGGTCACTGAGTTGTACTAAATCTCTTTGAAAACTCTTTATGCTCTTTCTGAAAAAATAGTACTCTCTTGCTCAATGTAAAAACAATAACCTCTTTAATGGGTAACTGAACTTTATTTTATTTTATTGAAAATGCTTGTGAACTCTTTATCTATACTTTTCTTGAAAGAATACTTTCTTTCTAAATATAAAAATAATACATCTGGAACCACTAAGATTCCCCTTAAAACTCTTCTCAAAATAATACTTCAAAATATACTTGAACTTACTTTAAAATTCCAAAATCAATGTAGGGAAAAAAAGTACTTTTTCAAAGACTTTTAGAAAAATCTCCATAAGTAGGGTTCATATGAATATATAAACATGAACAACAACTCAAGAATCTCAATACATAAAATATCAAAATCTCATAAAATAGTACTCAGGATGCAGAATAAGGAACTCAATTCATATCTATAATTTCATGGAAACTGTGGGTAAAACACTGGATTAAACTCTTATTGACTGAATTTAGATGTAGGGTGTGAGGACGAACTTAGTCCAACACTATGAATAGCCTTATACCTTAAAAGCTCCATGAATTTTGAAGAAGAATTCCAACTTAAAGAAGAACAATCAAGAAAATCTTTCTTGAGATTCTTGAATTAGTTTCTTGAAAACACTATGGCCAAGAATTAAGACGTCTATTAATGATTAATAATTGTATAAACAAATTTGATTTGGAAAGATTGAAATCTTTGGAGAAGGACTTACCTTGAAGAAGAATCTTGAAAAAGATCTTGCTTGGAAGTCGTCTGCTTTAATTTTTCTTAGAGTTTTGCATTGGGGTTTGAGAGAGAGAGGAGAAGAAGGAATTAAGAGATGGAAATCTAATTGTTTAGGGCTTTAAAGAGTTCAAAAATCCGTTTAAAGTTTTTCTAGGGGAAAAAGACAAAAAATGACCCTTTTAAATATTTTTATGTCGGCCAAAACATCATTTCACTACATCAGGTTAGTAAAATGGTCATAATTGTTCACACCAAACTAAGATTGATGAAAATTTAGTGGAGTTGTAAAGAAGACTAAACTACCTTTAATTTGATAGGTTATGGGTCATCTAAGTATTCATATTCTAACAATTATGGTAATTTGAAGTTGACCACAAGAAAATTCTTATATCGAAATTCAATCGATAAGGAAGCTTTCAACTCAAATTAATGCTAGAGGATTCTTATGGTCTTAATTCGTTTCCAAATCTCTTACCAGACTAAAGAATTTACCTTAAAACCTACGCACAATTAAAAACCACTCGATACGACCTTATATGCATATGAAAAATGACTCGGGTCTTAGCTTAGAAATTTTTGAGGTGTTACAAGATCAATAAGTCATTTCTTGAATGTTATATATAATAATTCTTGGCCTTCAAGCGATGACCATTCTCACTTACAAATGAACTAGAGTTGTCGAAAATGATATTTTTGACTTTTTTTGCAACTCTAGTATCACTTTTTCAATTTCAGCATCTTGAATTATTATTGGCATGATTGGTTTGCAAAGGCCTATGATTTCTTCCACATCTATCACAACCCCTTCTCCTTGACACTCAGATTCCAATTCACTATTCTTGACCATTTGAAGAGGAACATCACATGTTTCAATCTTTGTTTTTCCATTGGTATTCAAATTCGCAATTGCAAGCTTAAGTTCGATAGTTCATGGCACCGATTTAGATGCATGTTAATCCCTCATTTGGAGTATTTCCTTTTGTAGCCTCACACCTTTTTCAAGTTGTTGGGTCAAGCTCACAAGCCAAGTTTGACTCGCAATAAGAATTCTGCAACATACTTCTTCACTTTGGGAGGCGTCATACAACTAAGGCCAACAAGAGGTCCTCCCTAATAAGGAGATGGGTCATCAACATTGGGGTTGCAATTATCAAATTTGGTTTCATCACAAGAAGCCATAAAATAAACATAAAACTAACACACAATGGGAAAACATAAATAACTATTCACAATTTGAATAGAAACAAGTGAACCATAAATTTTAAATCAATTCCATACACCAAACTGTTCCCCGACAAAGGTGCCATTTTTATAAGGCTCAACTACACTCCCAAACTAGAAATATAAGTGGTCTTATGAAAAATAATATCCAATGTATGAGGTCGGCGTCGAACCCCACACAGAACAATGTATAGGCGATTGAAGAAATAAAAAATTACAAGCTACTAATTTGCATCTGAACAATACAAGTATTTTTTTTGGGCGGGGGGGGGGGGGGGGTTTCAGTGACAAAATGAACACAATTAAAGATAACTAGATAGAGGATAGGATGATCATTGACCTTGTCAAGCAAGGATACTAAGGAGATTTTGGAATGAAAAGTCAATCAACATCTATACGATCCATTGCACATTAATTTTGTACTTTCTAAATTAATCATGGGTCAAATCAAATTTTCCTTGAAATCTCAATTACCTACATATATCTTTCCATCGTAGGAAAATATTACTCAACTTATAACTCTTTCAAACCTATCTAGGTATGATCTAAGACAATTTAATTTTTGGAAATACAAGGATTTCACCATTTCTAGCTCAAATCCATCATATGAGAGATTACACCTCAAATTAGCACCAATTAGTCTTTCTCAATCCCAATTGAATTTTTCAAGCTAAATAAAGGTAATAGGCAAGTTCTTCAGTTGACCAATTGATGAGTCCACAATTTGGACTTATTTAGGGCTTTATTTTAATAGATTTAGTGCCATCGAATGCATATTTTGTCTCAATAACTGATGTAAATCCTTGATTTCAGGTATTTGGACTTAGGGACAAAAGCCTGGACACTATTGAGCAAAAATGAACAAGGCAACTGAAAGAACGAAGAAAAGAAGGCCTGAGGATCGCCTAAACCATTGGGCAAGTCGTCGAATGACCTTGGTCTCGCCTAATATTCCAGTGTGTCAAGCCTTGAAGGAGAAAATCAAGTCGGCGTTAGAAAGGAGCAGTCGGTGAGTCGCCAACAGTTCCACGATGCAGTGCCTTATCGCCCAAAAGTTACAGGACCTCAAGGATGCTGAAGGCAAAAGCAAAAAGGTGATACAAATGACCAAAGGGTGGATCACCGAGTGGATCGGCAATTCCGACTAACTGCGCTGACTGAACCTTCGCAGCACACTTTTTGACAACTATAAATACTTGTTTAAATTTTTAGCTTAGTATAAGATTTTGTAGGGAATCATATTATTATTCACTTTTTGAAGTTTAGAACTTAGAACTGAGTTTGAGAGACATTTTTCTTTAGCTTTGAAGATTTGAAGATTTGAAGATTTTCATTTCTAAGAAATTGGAAGTGGGTATTGAAGATTCTTTATCTTAGACGTTTGTAAAGACAATATTAATCGTACCCAATTGATGGAAACATATTTCGGTATCGATTTCTATCTCTTTACTATGTCTAGCTAAAACCCCAATTCTTGAGGTGTGATTATGGGTTGAATTAATTGCTGGGTATTACTAATTGATAGTTTATTTGCTGTTTAAAAGTGATTTCATTCAGTAATCGTGGTTGAATTTAATGGGTTGTAGTTGCAACTACAATCTTAACTTCGTGTTTTCGGCTTGCTCGAGAGAGAGGTTTTAAAACCAAAATTGTTGAATCGATGGTCTGTGGGTATTGGGTTGTCATGGGTTCAGCTCGAGAGAGTGAATCCTAAACCCTTTTCCACATATTCAACTCGAGAGAGTGAATGGACTAAAGTGAAGGTTATGCTTCATTGCGGCTTATTGGTGTTCGAGAGAAACCAATTCGATTCGGGGTAAATTGTTTGAGAGAAAGTTTACCCCCACTAAAGTCTAGCTTATTCACTGATTTGCAGTTGTTTACTATTAATTGCAACTACCCGGTTGTTTACCTTGCCCCGTAATCCTATCACATCTCAAGAATCCCGTCTCCATATTTGTATTTTCATATTATTTGTTTTCTTAGTTGATAATTGATTACAAAACCCCCTTTGATATTTGACACTTGTGTCACTCCAAACTTGAATTATGTTTTTCTTCGTAAATGTTTTTAGCTATAATTGACTTGAGCATATTTATGTTTTTCTATTGATTCTTGAGTATGAACCACTTCCTTGGGACTCGACCCCAACTCCCTAGTTGGGTTATATTACTACTCACGATCTTTGGCACTTGAGCTGAAAGTAGTGTCCTGATATGTGAAATCAAAATGGCGCCGTTGCCAGAGAGTGGTGTTACTTAAGAATTTTTAGTTAAGTTGGATTTTTTTCTTATTAGTTATAGAGATACTTACCTAATTTTAGTTTTGTTTTGCTTGTTTATGTGTTAAAATGGAAGTATGAGTGTGAACGACAGCAATGGCAGCGAAGTAGGCCATCCAGATGACATTAGAAACCTCAACGATGTTAACGAGCCTCATGCTAATGACCCTCATCTCATGAGAGGTATTGGTGCCATTCGCTTGCCTCCGGACGAAGGAAATACGATGTTCCACATCATGAGTACTATGTTTCAACTCTTGCAACTAAAAGGGCTTTTCATTGGTTTGGCTCATGAGGATCCCCATAAGCACATTAGAAACTTCGTGGATGTATACGGACTATTCTCCTTGAAGAATATCTCCCAAAAATCGGTCCGATTGAGGTTGTTCCCGTTCTCTTTGATGGGAGAAGCGTGCAAGTGGCTGGCTGAATTACCACGTGAATCAATCACTTTGTGGGAGGAGTTGGTTACCGCATTTCAAGTGTGATTTTTCCCTCCCTCAAAGATGATGACTCTTTGGGACAACATTCAAAGCTTCAAGCGTCTAGAAGGCGAGCCAATTCATGAAACTTGGCTGCAATTCAAAAAATTGGTGCTTCAATGCCCAACCCATGGCTTGCCTGATAACGTGTTGCTGCAGTATTTTTATCGGAGTCTTGACTCTGTAAATAAGGGTGTTGCTGACCAGCTTTCTCCGGAAGGTTTGATGCAACAACCTTATGTGATAGGGGCTCAACTCTTGGATGACATGGCTACCATAAACAAGGAGTGGTATACCCGTGAAAACCAGGTCTCCCATCTCACGTTCAAGTTGACTAAGGAACAGATGGAGAAGGACCAATAGAGGGACCAGAACATGGCCAAGATCATGACACAACTTGACATTTTATCTAAAAATGTCATCGAAGCTGGTGCTCGAAGTGTCAATGCCGTGGGTGTTGGGTGTGCTAATCCGGATGAATCCAAGTTTGAGGCCTTGTATAATGAAGAGGTAAATTTCCTAGCCAACCAAGACGGTGGTTATCGTTCAAACTACCCGAGGCAGGGTGGTAACCAAGGTTGGAGTAGAGATGAATGTTGGAATGATCGAGATCGTTAATAGAGGGACCGTAATCCAAATTGGAAGAATGGAGAGAAGGATATGTATGTGCCTCCCCACGAGCGCCAAAAGCCAAATGATTCGGAAGGTGGTCGGTCTGAGGATATGCTTTCTCGTATCCTCAACAAAGTTGAGGGGCCGGACAAGATCTTGAAAGAGATGAAAGAAGATATGTCGACCCTTAGCCAGACCGTTACCTCCCATTCAGTGTCAATGAAGTAGTTGGAGACCCAAATGGGTCATATCTCGTCTCATCTAAACCTGAGACAACAATGGGGGTTGCCTAGTGACACTAAGGTCAACCCTAAGAATGAGGTTTGAAGGTGGACTTGCGTTATGCCACGACGTTAACTAAGGCGCTGCTTAGGAGGCAACCCAAGACCGTTTTATTTTCTTTCTTTTTAATTTTGGAATAATGGTGTGTTGAATGTGCAGGTCAAAGTGTGGAAAGTGGTTGAAAAGTGCAGGTTGGCGAGCCAAAGGTCCAGTCGGCGCATCGCCGAAGAGGTCGGCGGCCCCGACCCAGACCACCGTTGGACTCAAGACATCTTCAAAGTGGAGTCTGTAAAACTCGGCGAGCCTAGGAAATTATTGGCGAGTCACCGATCAGGTTGGCGATCGCGATCTTGTTCGCCGTTTGGACTCCCAGATTAACTAGAAGTCCTGTAAAACTCGGCGAGGTAAGTGACCACTCGGCGAACACAACTAATGTCGCCGAATGGGCTAGAACTGGACGGTTTTTAAAAGGCCAAAGGTTTAACCTGCCAACTCTTTCACTTTCCCTCACTTTTAATTTAATCCTCCCAAACTCTCACCCGTTTAGTATTTTGTATATTTCTTGCATTCTATAAGTATTTTGGTCGTTGATTTGTGCTCGGAATTGGGAATACTTTGCCGCCTAGCATTTCAATATCATTTTAATCGGCATTTAAGGTTGGTTTTTCGAACTCCGACTCTATTTTTATCGATTTTGTCCTCATTTGCAATAATATTATCTTTTTGAAGTGTGTTGGGCCTCTTTGATAGGATTAGAATGTTTAAATGCCTGATTTAATTTGAGTATCTTGCCCGTGTTGTGTATAATGTTGAAATCCCATATTTTGGCTCTTTTAAATGAATTAATTCGTGTGGGGTTGTGCTTGCATGTTGTTGGGTTGGGTAAAGTCTGAGTAGCCCGTATTTGTGCCAAATGGCGTAATTTTCCCAATGATAGAACGAATGACGTCATTCTTAAGGGCAAAAGTTGTCAATTGGCCAAATTTGGCAAAACCGGGAGAAGTTTGAGTATCTCGGGGTAATGGGTGCTATGGGTCTTGCTTTAATTTGAGTAGTGCATGCTTTGATTTTGTTTTCGGGGGTTGTGGGGTTGAATTCGAGAAGATGGGTTGAAAGTAGGCACGTTGGGTCGATTGACGAGCTGGGTCGAGCTCGCCGAACCACTCGACGATTCACTGAAGTTCCCAATCTCGCCTTTAATTTCATGCTAAATGTGTTGTTGGACTCTGTAACTTTCGGTGAGAAACCTGAGGTCACCGAAGGCACTCGGTGACTCGACCTTAACACACTAGTTAGGTTATATTACTACTCACGATCGTTGGCACTTGAACTGGAAATAGTGTCCTGATACGTGAAATCGCCAATCCCTTTGGAAAATAATTAAAGCATGAGATTAACTATATAATCAAAGAATCATTTCATAACTAAAAGAATATTTAACTAGTTACAAATGTACAAGATAGAAATTAACAACCCAAATATTTTTTATGACTAACACTATATCCAAATCAGAAATTAACAACTACACCTACAAATATTCAATACAAAACAGGAGAAAAGATCTAAGATTATCACAATTGAAGCTCTCAATTTTCACTCTAATGGTGTTGGTGGTTGGAACTTGCTCTCAAAGATAGGTCAAAGTTCAATGCTTTATCCAAGATAATTCCCCAATGCTTCCTAATGTATGTGTTTCCCTTGATTCAATCATATTTGATATGAAGGAAGCTTTGAGGTGATAAAAATAAGACTAAACGCAGAAAATTGAAAAAATCAGTTTCTGATGTTGCAATTGCGATATTAGACCTCACAATTGTGAGGTAAGTTATTTTTGACTTATTTTAAATTATTTTTTATATTTGCCAAACACTTCCAGAAGTCAAAAACTGACTTAAAAGTAGGTTTGACCAACTTTTAAGCCAATCCAAACACCCACGTAGTCTTGTTCTTGAATATTTCCAAAGAGATTATATACCCCTAGGACTCGCCCATATACTTCAAGTTAAGATTGGGTAAGACTACTTGTGGTTGGAAAGATTTATTAATAAGAATTCGAGGCGATGACCCTCATCTAATAAATTTTCAGTAGAATGACATATACGCAACCACTCTTATTTAAACGACTCACATAGTTGTGGGAAATATTGAATGGTGGTTTAGGAATTGAGTGCAGAATTTAGATGCTTTGACCTTATTTGTAAAATCTTAACATGCGTTGGATCGATACTTGAATGTGTGCTCCTTGTATTCCTTTGATCAATTTTACTTGCTTTCTAGGTTATAAATTAGTTATAATCATATCTTTCACCACCACTAATTCATATGACACTACGTAGTTGGTGATGATTCTAGACTAAAATAAAGTCCTTCATATTGTTTCTTGTGGGATCCGACCCCAATCTTTGTTCGGTTACTATATTGGCATATGACCACATTACATAATCTTAAGAGGTAATTTTGAGTGTATCATATATAGTTCAAAATCAATAGTGAAATTGTCACGACCCAAGACTACCTCCTAGACGTGACATGGTGCCTAGAGCCACAAGTGACTCCAAGCTAACCACATGGCATAACATGACACTAAGATAACATACATAAACATAATAAATTGAAAAGTAGAAACAAGTTTAATATATCATAAGAGAGAATCTGACAAAGACAACACACGCAGAAAATTTATGTCTAAAAAGCCTCTACTCATAAGTGAGTTTCTAGGACAAGTCCCTAGCTCACTCAAACTATCTAAACACGGAATGTAAGGACAAAAAAAATCATAAGTGGTGTCCTCAAGGAACTGAGGACTCACCAACACAACCAACTGGCTAATCGAAGAGAGACTAACTGCAAGTCTGATTGGATGCGTCAAAACCTATATTATAATATAGGCAGAAAAGTATATAGTCGGTACTCGGAATGTACTACATATGAGAAAGTGCATAAACATGACATGATAACATGATAAGTCTATAAAACATGCTAATTCAATGACCAAGTAAACATAACATAAAAACTGATGATTTGATCTGAAACATAGTACAAGGTCATGCAATATTCTAAAAATCATATCATAATGTGGGAGATACCATTAATGATATAAATCATGTGAGCTACGACACAGAGTTCAGTGTACTGCTCCCATGCCAAAAAGAGAATATCCCACTTGCCAAGGTAAGGACCATGAAATCTGAGCTAAGGTGGATCCACTAGCTAATGTCTATGTGAGATAAATACTATAGAGCACATATTTCTTGGACAAACGAATTCCTTCTAAAGGTCTCATGCTTCTACTAACAAGTGAGTCTTCATCCCTAGGTCCACTTAGTGTTAAGTATACTCCGAACAGAAAACATGCATAAATCTAGAGACAATAATAATATGATAGTACTAAATCATTCATGAACAATCTGATAATCTGAATAACTCCTTAAATCATAATAACTTGATAGAATCTGAAAGCCTCTAGATCATGATAATCATATAAACTAAATGATATTTTATTTGAAGCATCCTTATTTATAAAAATCTGATAGCATGAAGCTTGCATGTGAAAATATCATAACTATGATCATGACAATACTTGCATTCATGGGTTCATGAAAATATCATTGAAATCATTGAATTATAATCAATTCATGTATAATAAGATCAATCATGAAGAAGAAGATGAAATTCAATAAGAACCCATAAGAAATCATGAAATCCTAAATTTTAGGAAGATTATATATTAAGAAATTCAGGTTTCTTAGGACTTAATGGGTGAAGAAGAACCCATTGATGAAATTTCCACATACCTTGATTGAAATCCTAATTGAATTTGGAGAAGGAGACTTGAAGCTTTGGAACCTTGATCTTGCCATGACAGGGAAACTTGAGAGTGAATAAATTAATTTTGAGAGAATGAGAGGGAATGGGGTGGTTAGTAGTCTTCAGATCAGTTATACCCACATAGAATAGACCAAAATGACATAATATAAAGATTAAAAGAGTGGAAAAGAATAAAATAGCCCTGACTTGTCGGATGGATTCTACGAGCACCATTTATGGATCGTAAAACCTTCTACCGTCCGTAAAGTGGTCTGTTAAAGCCAGAAGAGAAAAACCTTGAGACTTGAAGTTTCACTCTACGGACTAGTCTATGGTTCGTAGAACACAGGATGGTATGTGCATTTGTACGTAAAAGCTGATATCCTAATTTCTATAGTTTTCCTTTTACGGACCATGGAATGGTCCGTAAAATTTTCTACAGCCTGTCCTGTTTATCCGTCAAAGGTAGGAAATTCTTGGCATTTATGATGTTTCATAACCTTGGTTTACGGACCCATCCATGCTCCATAGAACTTTCCATGAGCGGTACAAACCTCCCGTCCTGGTCTACCAAAAGCGCAACTTGTTGAAAATGGTCTATGAACGGGTTTATGGTCCGTGAAAAGTTATATGGACCATTTAAGCATCTGTAAACCCCAATCCTGAAAATCTAATATCTGAAGTTTTCTTCACGGGTCGCATCTACTGACTATTCAAACTTATGCGATTCGTAAACACCTCCCTTAAAAGCCAAATATTTAAGACTTCAGCTGATATCTGCACTTTCCAACTTTTATCTAAGTTAGGCACTTCCAACGTGATATAGAAATGATACTATAAACCATGGAAGAGCCACTAATATGGTGTGTTATTGAGGTTCCCTCAAGCACAACACTAACATCGCGTTGTCGCCCCATACATACTCTTGCCTCATGCACAAAAGGTCTTCTTCCGCACTAAAGACACATATTTTGACACCACCTTTCCATGATCCTAACCATAATAGTCTCCAGAGAATAGGATAACTTTTGGAAAAGTATCGACGATAAGTGATTCCTCACCGAATCCTTCTGACAAATTGCTCGGATGGGCCTTCCTTTCATGGTGATAAAACAATTGAATCCCCTCTACTATCTATTCTCATCAGAATGTTGGGTAAAAAGATTGTTTGTCTGTGATGCTAAAGAAAGACCAAAACATAAAGACATGTTCAACGCGACTTAATCAACAAAGAAAAGAGCAAAGTTGAGTAGAAGAAGGGAATTTTGAGAAGAAAGTGGTAGAAGTTCAAAGGGTTGCATGAGTTAAATAATCAAAAATTCATTATTACAAGAGGAAACCACAAAACGAGGCTCAATTAGAATTGTACATGTGGCCGAGAGTATTAAATGTGAGAAATCACCCCTCTAATTAATAGTGTGAGAAGTTTTTTAAACATACATCCTCACCAAGAATAGATAAACTCCACTTTTGAATCGTGGTTACGCAGGTCTCTGAAAAGTGGGGGACTATTTGTATGGGGTAAAAACCAAGCCCAGATGTGTGGTCAAATCGGGGAAAGACACGTGGAGGAAGCGACAAGTCAGGTCTAGCTCGATCATGATATGACACAAAATGTATCCTCATTCATAACTGAAGGAAGCAGTCTTGCTCTTGAGTATCTTGTAATCATTACACTAGAGTCTGATGTCACATCCACAGGCCCGCCTAGCTCCGGAGCCACGAGGCTTAGCATTGGACTACATCGAAATGGGTTGAGGATGAAGCTCAACTTCTACCGAAAGATATGCAATATACTCTCTCTATCCCTAATTATTTGTCCACTTTTGAATTGACACACCTATTAAGAAAACAATGATTGACATATTGAGTTTATCATTTTACCCATATTAATTATGAAGTGTATGAATTGAAAAACTTAGTAAAAAAATTTATTCTTTCTTGATTTGTCAAAATAGACAAGTAATTAGAGACAACTAAAAAAGGAAAAGTGAACAAATAATTAGGGACAAAGGGAGTTTATCCTGCCTAATCATTGCATAACAACCGTGGACCTACATCAAAGGGGTCGTTTGGTACAAAAATTAATAGCGCAAGGATTAGTAATGCATGAATTAACAATGCAGGGATTAGTAATGCAAGGATGACAATGCAATGATTTTTTTTTATCCTGTGTTTGGTTCATTGCTTCCTATCTAATCTAGTGTTTGTTTTAAAACTCTACAAAAAGCTTCTTTCCAATTATATTCTTGAATTATTATGAGATTTTCTATTTCATGTAATTGTGTTAAGGTACATAACTACCGACCAATACTATTTGTTGTGACCTTCGAACTAGCTAGGATAAGCACAATTTTGTCTCCATGTTTGCTATTTTCTCACTTGAATTTTTTGAAGATAAATAACTATCATCTTAATAAATTTATCTCACAAAGAATCAATTTCCATTTTTTTAAAAAATAAATAAATTACATTTAAAGCCAAAAAGACGATAAATAATAGTAAAATCGAATAAACCGTCTACATTTACACATAAAAATTGCAAATTATAATTTTAATATGTGTAAATTTTATAAATTATTTAAAATACAAAGTTTCAATAAAAATTAGAATAGTTGCACCTTTATACCTTTAATTCAACCAAAAACACACTCTTATTCTTTGACATATATATAACAACATATGTCAAAGGATATATGTTGTTCTGCCATCCTATAAACATACACACACTCTTATCTATTCATACGTTGTTACGGTAGGTCTCAAATATATCTTTTATATATCTAGTAGATTATGAAAGTAAATATAGAAATGGTCGATGCATACATTTACGGTCTTTTAAGTGAGTTAATACAAATATCATACGGTGATACATTTATTTTTTCAATTAGTAAATATTAAACAATTCATAATTCAAATATTGTATGGATTGTTGCCAATCTGTGTTTAAAAAATAGTAATACTGATTACCAGAAACTTTGCAGAAACACAAAGTTACCAAAGTTTCCAATGAACCAGTGAAGAACATAAATTAATTAACAAAATTAAAATCTGTAAAACGTACCAGAATCTGGAAAAACAGAATAGGAAGAAGATCAAGCCCACTGAATGCACAATGTTCCCTTAAGGAAATTATTCCCCTCTAGTATCTGAGGTTTGATTTGGAATATGTCATCCCAGGATAGAATGATCTCAATCACCAGTGTATTGATGCCCAAAACTCTAGTGTCAGCGAGCCACTCAACGGTAGTAAAGTACATGAAAAATATTTGTGCAGAAGAAGAAGAAATCAAAATTTTTCGTAAGTAAAAAATCTGAAGAGTCAGTGGTATTTATAGCCAAGATGCACTGGTTCGGAAAGGTTGCAACCTTTCAGAAACCACACGACCGTTCCAAAAAGTTTGCAACCTTTCAAATGGTCATGACTATTCTTGAAAGTTGCAACCTTTCAGAACAGTCATATCCAACGGCGGGAAATTCAAATTAAAATGGGAAAGTGTTTTAAATAAAACGGATCGCGCAGATTCGAGTCGGGTCGGAACATTTCGGTTAATTAACTAAATAATTGAAACGTTTTGGCCATTTAATTTAATTTAATTAATTAAATAAATAAAACAAACTTTGTCCAAAAAATAATCTCTCGATCAATTTCCAAAGCCGAAGCCGAAGATGGGCGAGCGACGACGGCGCGAGGGAGGTCCCTCTTTTCAACCATTTTAACAACTAATAGAAGTGTTTCTCTATTTAACCCCTTCTATTTTCTTTCCACAACCAATGAGGGAGAAATACCTTTTTACTAAAGTATAAGAGAACTTTTCAAGTTCCTCTCTTTTCATCTTCCCTCCATTTCCCATTAACTCTTGTTATATACCCAACATGAATTTATAGTGAATTATATATTTGACTTGTATTCGATTTATTTAGCAACAAAAAACTCTCTCTAAATAATAAAATTTGTAAGCTAATTTATTTAAATAAATTTCCTAGTACAAATATAAAATATAAAATCAAAAAAATAAATAAAATGATTAAAAGGATTTGAGGGATATTTTTGTCTTTGCATAGACTAATTTCATGGTATTAAATCCTATGCATTACTAATACCATCAAATGAAATGTATTAGTTATACGTCCTATAATACCATATAGGGTGTATAACTAATTCATAAATTAGTTATACATAGATCCAAAATTCCTACCAAACATAATACTAAATAATATCATATCTAATACATAGATTATTTCTCCTAATACTCCCTACAAAACGACTCCTAAGAGTCTTAAGGGCTCGTTTGGTGTGAGGGATAATATCAAATAGTCCCGGGATTAAATTATAGTACTGCTTATTTTGTTGTTTGGTTGGCAAGTTCGGGATAACTTATCCCGGGATTAATAATTAGTACCGGGATAAGTTATCCCTCTCCTTGGGTGGTATAGTAATCCCGAGATAACTTATCCCGAGATAAAATAGGTAAATGACAAAAATGTCTCTTTCAACCCATTTGTTATATCACTTTTTACATTAATGAAGGGCATTTTTGTAAACAAATAAATTGTTCTTAAAATTTATTATTTTGAATACAACAAACCAAACATTTAATAAAAAATAATCCCAACACAACTTATCCCATCATAACTAATCCCAACACAACTTATCCCATCATAACTAATCCCAACATAACTTATCCCAACATAACTTATTCCATCATAACTCATTTTCAAACCAAACGACCCCTTAATGGATGTCTCGAGTCTAAGTTAAACATTGGTGAAGGGTAAACAATGCTGTTGTTGGTGACGTGGGACATGGAGAATGAAGACAAAAGAGTAAAGCAACACGGTAAGAGGCCAGCTTGTCATGTTCTGTCAATCCCTTTTCTTTTCTCTCTCATGCAAAATAAAAGCAGCCTTGAGAGTCTTGACCTGACACTAGTGTACCCTACACTGCATTTTGGTGCTTTGTATATTCTACCCTTTTGTTATCATCAGATCTTTTGATGAGTATCCATTTCCACAAAGGTAAATATATATATACTACTACTTTCTTGGATGCTTTCTCCATTTTAGGATCTTCAATATAATAGTGTGTAATGTATTGTTGTCAGATTTACTCAAGTAGTCAATTGAACTGGTGAAGACTATTGGATTGAAGAAGAGAATCAGTTGTTTGTAAAATGGAAGATAATTTTGTGCCATTTCGTGGAATTAAAAATGACCTCAAAGGGAGATTAATGTGCTTTAAACAAGATTGGACTAGTGGTCTCACCGCAGGCTTCAGGTACAATTCTTTCTTTTTTATGCCATTACCTAGATAGTAAGTTGTGGAGTGTTGAGTCATCCTTAACCGGTTTTGAGTTCGAGTCAATGTGTGGTGCTTTACCCCTCAATGTGTGGTGCTTTACCCCTCAATGTGTGGTATATTACATGAGCAGTTAGTTCATTAACCATGTTTGATTCGTGTAGGATTTTAGCTCCCACTACCTATATATTTTTTGCTTCAGCAATTCCAGTAATATCATTTGGTGAGCAGTTGGAAAGAAGTACTGGTATGTTTTCTTCTTGTATTTCTTGTAACTTTTGTAGAGAAATAAGTATATATTGAGTTGATTTGACAAGTTTAGAGTTGCAGATGGATTGATAACTGCAGTTCAGACTCTTGCTTCAACTGCATTATGTGGGATTATGCACTCTATAATTGGAGGCCAACCTCTGTTAATTCTTGGAGTTGCAGAACCAACTGTGCTTATGTACACATTCATGTACAACTTTGCAAAAGATAGACCAGAACTGGGACCAAAGCTCTTTTTAGCTTGGACAGCATGGTATATACCATTTCTTTTTTCAACTATCCACCAAATACCATATTTCATTACCTTTCTTCATTGTTAATTTCCATCATCAGGGTGTGTGTTTGGACTGCAATCTTGCTTTTCCTTCTGGCTGTCCTAGGAGCTTGTTCCATTATCAATAGGTTTACACGTATTGCTGGGGAACTGTTTGGCCTTCTAATTGCAATGCTTTTCATGCAGCAAGCAATCAAAGTAAGAAAAACATATATAGTTAGTTAGTTCATTTGTAAGGTTGCTGAAAAACCATACTTAGTTGCACAAGGTTTAGATAATACAGTATGATGGAATTTAGTTAGTGATTTGACTTGTCATGGATTGTAGGGACTGGTATATGAATTTCGTGTACCAGAGAGAGAAAATCCAAATCTCCCTGAGTTCCAACCTTCATGGAGGTTTGCAAATGGCATGTTTGCATTGGTTTTGTCGTTTGGTCTTCTACTCACAGCTCTAAGGAGTCGAAAGGCAAGATCTTGGCGATATGGCTCTGGTGAGTTCTTTTGTAAAACTAACTTCAATAGCTTTCATTTAAATAGGACAAGATTGAAATGTTCATTTAGTTCTAGACATGATGTTGAACTATTTGTCCCTCTTCCAGGCTGGCTTCGGGGTTTCATAGCAGATTACGGAGTGCCACTCATGGTTTTAATCTGGACAGCTGTCTCTTACATTCCTGGTAAAAATGTTCCAACCGGGATTCCAAGACGACTTTTCAGTCCAAATCCATGGTCACCTGGTGCCTATGAGAATTGGACAGTGATAAAGGCATGCCTACCATTTTAAATTGTTCTGTATCTAGCAAACTTATCTTCCATCTCTTGACACTTTATTTACTCTTCAAATTTGTAGGATATGCTAGACGTCCCAGTACTTCACATAATTGGTGCTTTTATTCCAGCAACAATGGTAGCGGTCCTGTATTATTTTGATCACAGCGTGGCATCTCAACTTGCGCAGCAAAAAGAGTTTAACCTTAGAAAGCCATCTTCCTACCATTATGATCTGCTGTTACTGGGATTTATGGTGTGCAGTTAGATTCTCCCTACCATCAATTGGCCTTTTACTTCATTGAATGTCAACAACTTATATTATCTAATGCTGTTGTTATGGCAGGTTATCATTTGTGGTCTTCTAGGAATCCCCCCGGCAAATGGAGTCATTCCACAATCTCCAATGCATACAAAGAGTTTGGCCACACTGAAGCATCAGGTATGCCCATTTGACAAGAGCAAGTTGTGTGTCAAAATCATCAGGTGTTTGAACATATATGAAGAGGACCTGCTATCCTTTGACTTACCTTCTTTGTTATGCAGTTGCTTCGTAATCGACTAGTTGCAAAAGCACGGAAATGTATGACTGAGAATGGTAATTTGGCTGAAGTGTATGAAAGTATGCAAGAAGCCTATCAACAGATGCAGAGTCCATTGATTCACCAAGAACCATCATCTCGGGTATGATGTAGTCCATTTCACATCTTTCATTCAACACAACTGTTTTCCTTTCCTGGATCTTGCAAATTGTAGGACTATCCAGTAATATCTAATTCATGAACAGGGGTTAAAAGAGTTGAAAGAGTCTACGATTCAATTGGCTTCAAGGATAGGCAACAGGGATGATCCTGTTGATGAGACGATCTTTGATGTTGAGAAGGAGATAGATGACTTGTTGCCCGTTGAAGTAAAGGAGCAAAGGTTGAGCAACTTGCTTCAGTCCGCCATGGTGGGAGGATGTGTGGCCGCCATGCCTCTTCTCAAAATGATTCCGACATCAGTCCTTTGGGGATACTTTGGCTTCATGGCCATTGAAAGCTTACCAGGAAATCAGTTCTGGGAACGGATCCTATTGCTATTCACAGCTCCAAGCCGAAGATACAAGTAACTCCCTCTATCATCCTTCTAGACTTGCTTTCCGGCTGTGCTTCACTTTGTATTCGACAGTAAAAGAAAATGCACGCATTATTATTGTGATCTCATGAACATTTTGTTTTCTTTTGACAGAGTAATTGAAGAGTGTCATGCTGTGTTCATTGAAACTGTACCTTACAAGACAGTGGCGTTCTTCACCATTTTCCAGAGCATCTATTTACTAATCTGTTTTGGGATAACATGGGTTCCCATTGCTGGCGTTCTCTTCCCACTAATGATCATGCTTTTAGTTCCAGTCAGACAGTACCTACTACCTAGGTTCTTCAAAGGAGCACATCTTCAGGAATTAGATGCTGCTGAGTATGAAGAAGCACCACCGTTATCATCATGCAGCATGACTAGAGTAAGCTTCACCCATTTTCCATCCGCATTTATGTATCTATCAACAGAAGTTAAAGAAAAAGGGTATAAATCATTTATGTAACTCTTCGTGTGACAAGTTTTGATGCCATAAAATGTCTCTATGAAGTGATTAGTACTAAGTCAGTATCTTCATAACCTTTTAGCAGGAAAATGAAGGTTCATTTGGAGATGATGGGGAGATTATGGATGGCATGATGACAAGAAGTCGAGGTGAGATTCGACGTATGTGCAGTTCAAAGGTTACAAGCTGCAATGCGACACCAACAAGAGATTCTGTTAGCATCCAAAGCCCAAGGCTTTCTAACAAGGTATACAGTCCTCGCGTTAGTGAAATAAAAGGGGAAAGTCCTTCTCTTGGTCGAGGAGGATCCTTTGGTTCCAGAACTGGGGAAGCAAGACGATCAAATCTGTCAAAAACTCATAGTTTCAACTAAAACTAGCACCAAGTACTCTACAATATCCACATTCACAAACAACCAAATATTGTTTCATAGACGCAGTTAGTTTAGGCCATTATTCTTGTACAATTTTTTCATCTTCTGATTTATCAAAGGAATGAAGCATTATTAACATACGCGCATTTTAGGTGGCTCTTTTGCTTATGCTTATAGAGAATATGAAGCATGAAGTAGTACTATTGAGTGTAAGAAATTATTTGTGTGCCAGACAATGATAACTTTGCCTGAGAATTTTCACCATTTCTGAAAGTTGTCACTATATGATTTTCAGTTTCAGAACATTTAACTACTTTGCAAAGAAAAAACTATTCATCATTAAAATACTTCATAAATTTAGACACAACATCTGTATCACTAAGGTATGGAAAAGTAATCTAAATGAAACTTCTGGTCTGCGGCCAAATGTTAAAGCCAAACTCTGTCCAAGGTTTAGTACTGAGCGAAAACTTTTAGTACATCCTAAACCAAGATTGAGACTGGTATCTTGGAATTCCTTGTAGCAGTTTGCTAACAGGCAAATTCAACAATTCTGGCTGCATTTCCGGCCAGTCATCTTTTCAGATTCATGCAACATGTGATTTATTAGCCCATTCGCAGCACTGCAACACCAAAGAAAGGCAATCATCAGAAAAACTATTTTTTTAAGAGATGACAATGAGAATGGATTTATTTTTCAGAAAGTACGTATAATTTTTTTAAAGAAATGTATCAAGTAGGTAGAATCAGGATGCAGTGAAGTATATCAAGTTTAGAAGGAATAGTAGGTCAAAGAACTTTATGTTGTCCTACAACTAACTTTCAACTGCAAGAGTAGGAGTATCAAACAACCATATTGGATGAGATAGAAATTTGTTGAAGAATCATTCAATCAGTAGGTGGTTCATGATGTGAATATCCAAGTTAAAATCATTAGAAAATTCACACCAGTTTGGAAGATATGTGCTTTATTGAAAAACAAGAAAAATAAAATAAAGAAGAAGACATAATGAACTTACTCATCCTTCAATTTCTGAATTTTATCCGGATCAGTCTCATGCATTTGCTTTTTGAACTGCTGTCTCACCATACCAACAAGAAGCTCTGTGTTATGTTGCTGCAAATCAAGGACAGGCAAAACTATATAAGTACTGAAAATGGAGTTTATTTTTATATTTTCGTTATTGGAACAACTCTCAGTTCAAACAAGTCAAATATTATTTGAAAAGAAAAAGGAAGCACAACTCTGGATTTGGCTTAACCATCAGAGCTATGGAATCACAGTAGGCAAGCAAAATGACAGTTCCGTGCCATAGACGAAAAAGTCTAGCTTTTGTGCACGTGCTTCAATTGATTCTACGATTTTTTACGTAATAGCTTTTCCTCATGCCCGATGTCCGAGTTAAAAGTCGAGCATCTAATGTTAGGTGAAGCAGCTCTTTAACAGGTAGAAAAGACAAATTTATGACAAGTTAATATTCTTTTATTTTTTTGGGGAGCGGATCTGGGAAATTGTTAAGGCACTTCTCAAAAGTCGAAGGAAGTTATTTACAAAGGAAATAAAAACTACTCCCTCTGTCCCAATTTATATGACTCACTTTCCTTTTTAGTCAGTCCCAAAAAGAATGACACATTTCTATATAAAGTAACAATCTAACTATAAAATATCTATTTTACCCTTAATGAAATGATTTACAGCCACACAAATTTCTATCATTCATTTTGGACCACAAGTTTTAAAAATCTTCTTTTCTTTCTTAAACTTCGTGCCGAGTCAAAGTACCCAGGGGCGGACCCACGTGTTGCCCAGGGGGTTCACCCGAACCCCCTCAAAAAAAAATTACACTGTATATATAAGGTGAATTTTCTGGATTTATGTGGATATATAAATTTTGAACCCCCTCAATGACAAAGTGAAGGAGATAGCCCAGTGGCAGCTCCCTTCAAAGTTAAGCCTCACGTCCAGGGATCGAATCCCTGGGTTAGCGTTTTATTTTTTAGCTTTTTACTTTCAGTTTTTCTTTTTTTTTTTTGTTCCAGTTCCGATTTTAATGTTATTTTTTAAAAAAAAAAAAAAAAAACGTGCTAAAATGTGGTGTTAAACCCAAAAAATTCAAGGGCCCCAACTCCCATACATTTATAATCCCATTCCTAAAAGCTAATAACCTTTTCACTTTTCAAATCCCTAAATCACTTTCTTGTTCTTCCCCAACTCAAATATTAAAATCATCTCCCATAATATTCTATTGTTGATTGTTTCATACTTGATACTTCATGCTTGAATCTCACATTCAATTCGAAATGAAAAATCAAAACTCATGCTTATTGCTTAAAAGGTAAAAGCTTTTTTCTCTTCTTCTTTTCTTTCAATTTTCAAGAAATTAAATGGGTCTTTATTTTTTAAGGTTGTAAACTTGTAGTATCTCTGATTATCTGAAGTGGAGGCTCAAAGCTAAAATTAAAAGGATTGATTGTTTGTCTTTTCTCCAAGGTAAGTTTTTCTCTCAATTTTCTTGAAAAGTTAATCTTTCTTGATTGAATATTTACTATCTTCATTTTAAATTGTGAAATTTTTTTGATTGTTTTTTTCTATTCTTTCTTTGATAGTCGTAACTAGATTGATGATCCATTTGAATTATGATGGTAATATCTAATGTAATTTGTAAAAAGTTATCTTTAATGCATTTAACAATTAACTATTTTGTATAGATTCATAGTCAATGGAGAAGTACTTTTTGAAAGTATCAAATTCAAGTTCTATTACTCAGAATCAACCTAACCGGGAAGAAAATGCTAACCATTTGGAAGTACCATCACACTCTTCTCAAGAATTTGATTTAAGTTCTTTAAAGGCTGATCCGGGTGAAAGAACTCAAATCTTGGAATTTCATCCAAATCACCGTGACGCTATTAGAAGAGCTTATCTCCAAAAAAAACCTTGTCAACCTCTATTAAGAGAGTTTCCACAAACAAACATTTTTGGAGATGTGCGTCGTTTTAATCATAAATGGTTTGATGAATTTCCTGATTGGTTAGAGTATAGTATAAGTAAAGATGCAGCCTTTTGTTTGTATTGTTATTTATTCAAGCAAAATAACAATCTTCAAGGCGGAGGTGAAACATTTTCGAGTGTGGGATTTAGAAGTTGGCATAAAAAAGCTAGTTTGCAAACACATGTTGGTGGGCATACTAGCATTCACAATCAGTCAAAAAGAAAATGTGAAGATCTAATGCGACAACAACAATCCATACATGCTTCATTTGAGAAACAATTTAATCAAGATAAGCACGGGTATCAAATCCGCTTAGCAGCTTCAATTGATGTAGTAAGACTTCTTGTGAGACAAGGCTTGGCATTTCGAGGTCATGATGAATCTAAATTATCACTTAACAGAGGTAATTTTCTTGAGATTCTTTCATTTTATGCCCAAAAGTGTGATGAAGTTCGTAAGTTTGTATTGGAAAATGCTCCTCAAAATGACCAAATGACTTGTCCAAAAATTCAAAAAGATATTGTAATTGCTTGCAAGATTGAAACAATTAAGGGCATCATAAAGGAACTAAATGGTGATTATTTTTCCTTATTGGTTGATGAATCTTTTGATGTTTCACGCAAGGAGCAAATGGCGGTTGTTTTACGATATGTTGATAGAAGAGGATTTGTGATGGAGAGACTTCTTGACATTGTTCATGTTAAAAATACTAGTGCTTTATCTCTAAAAGAAGCAATTGTCAATTTACTTTCTCAACATTCCTTGAGTCTATCTTATGTGCGTGGACAATGCTATGATGGAGCAAGTAATATGCAAGGTGATATCAATGGCCTTAAGATGTTGATTAAGAAAGAAAGTAGATCGGCTTATTCCATACATTGTTTTGCTCATCAACTTCAATTAACTCTTGTTGGTGTTTCTAAAAGATGTCTTCAAGTTGGAGAACTTGTTCATTTGGTTTCAAATATTTTTAATGTTTTGGCGGCTTCTTATAAACGTATGGATGATTATCGAGAATCTCAAAAAAAAAAATTCAAGAAGCTTTTGATATGGGTGAGCTTATAACGGGTAGAGGCTTGCATCAAGAAGTTGGTATTTCTAGAGCTTGCGATACTCGTTGGGGATCTCACTTCAAATCTTTTAATTGTTTTATTCTCAAGTTTGGTACAATTATGGACATTCTTGATAATATTGTTGAAACTGCACATTCTATGGATGAAAGATCCAAGGCAACAGGATATATTAGAATTGCTCAAACTTATGAGGTTGCATTCATGTTACATTTGATGAAAGAAGTTTTAGGAATTACTAATGATCTTAGTACATGTTTACAAAAAAAGGAGCAAGACATTGCAAATGCCATGCTACTTGTTAAAGTGGCCAAGAGAAGGCTACAAGAGTTGAGGGAAAATGAAAGATGGGATTTATTTGTTGTTGAGGTTTCTGCATTTTGTATCAAGTATAATATTGTGGTGCCTAATTTTGATGAGCCGTATGTTAATTCTGGAAGATCATGGCGTAAATATGCTGATTATACTGTTTTTCATCATTATCGTGTTGAAGTATTTTGTAAAATAATTGATTGGCAATTGCAAGAACTCAATGATCGTTTTGATGAGGTAACAACCGAGTTGCTTTATGGAGTTGCTTGTTTGAATCCGGTAGACTCATTTTCAAGTTTTGATATCCAGAAAATAATGAGAATGGCTGAATTATATCCTGATGACTTTGATGAACTTAGCATGTGTGCACTTGAGAATCAACTAGCAAATTACATTATTGATATCCGTGATATCGATAAAAGGTTCTCTGATTTACATGGGCTTTGTGATCTTTCAAAAAGATTGGTTCAGACAAAAAAACATTCATGTTATCCTCTTGTATTTCGTTTGGTGAAATTCGCTTTGCTTCTGCCAGTTGCCACTGCATCCGTTGAAAGAGCTTTTTCGGGAATGAAATTTATTAAGAATGAGTTGCGAAGTCGAATGAATGATGACTTCTTGAGCGGTTGCATGGTTCCTTTTATGGAGAAGGATGTGTTTAAGGATGTTTCAACGGATGATATTATTTTGTCTTTTCAAGCAATGAAACCTCGTCGAATAGTATTGTAAACGTGCTTGAGAAGTATTAGCACTGACCTCTTTTTGGAGTTTGTAGTTAGCACTCTAGTCCTAGAGTGAGACATTACGAAGTGCTAATTTTTTTTGTTCTAGTTAGCTCCATTTTTTCCTCTACTTAGCATCCTAGTTCTAGATTGACATATTGTAAAGGGCTAACTTTTGTTTCACTGTAATCACTCATGTTAGTTTCGGATTTCTTGTAATGAAACTAACTTTTTGTACCTATAAACTATATACTACTACTTCCTTGAAATTTTATTTTGTTGGCTTATTTACACGTTTATACTTTTATTTTTCGAACCCCCTGAACGAAAATCCTGGGTCCGCCACTGAAAGTACCTCATATAAAATGGGACGGAGGGAGTACAAATCTTCAGAGAGATGGCATGAGGCCAATGCAACACTAACATCTTTACTACTGATGCATGTAAAACTGAGCAGCCATCTATGGAAGACAAGAATGAGCTAATCTTTCTTTCTTTTTCATTTTGGGGTAAAGCCCGAGTCCGACAAGTAATGAGTAAATGACATGAATAATGATCTCTCATTCCCGTCTAATCCAGAATAACTAGATCTGCCTTTCCTCTAGATGTGAAAAGGAAAATCGACCTTATGAAAATAAAAACAAAATAAGGGAAACCATGCAGATAAACTTGAAGCCTAAAGAGAGGTGAGTTAAGCCTAAGACTGGGTACCGGACCGGGTTGTACCGGTACCGGTCCGGTACTGTTCCGGTACCATTCCGGTTCGTTCCGGTCCGGAAGTATTCGGGACGGAATGGGACACCGTGAACCGGTACACGGGACGGAACGGTATCACGATTTGATACCGGTGTACCGGTACCGGTATATCCCGGTTTATTCCGGTTCCGTTCCGGTCCGGTTCGATTCCGGTCCGGTTCCGATTAATTTGTTTTATATATATTATATATTTTATATATATTATATAATATATGTATAATTTATATAATATATAATATTATATATATATATATATATTATATATAATGTGATGTATGATGCATTCAAACTTAATTTGCATACCTTGGGTTTTGGACCATTAGATTTGCATACTTAATCTTGTTGGAGTTATTTTTAAATGGTTAATTGTTTAGTTTACTTCCATTATTTGGACCAATTGTGTATTTATTTCTTAGTTAAAAGTCGCTACAGAATTCCAATTAGGGGTGCTGCTGATCATTCGTTTGATTGGATAATTATAAAAAAGGAAAACTATTCGGCTATCTAATTCATCGTTTACAGCTCAACTATACCCACTTTATCCGATTTGGCCTAACTTGTATATATTTAGTAAGAAATTAAGACAAATTAATTTCCAATTTCTTTTGCAAAATACCTTTTTTTTTTAAAGTTCAAGTTCTCTGCATATATATAATATTAAAAAAAAATTAAAAAAATATTGTTAAAATAAACTTAAGTAAAACTACATTATAAATTTCAAAACTATTAATTTAAACTTAGAAAAATAAAAAAACATTAATATTTTTGTATTTGAAAAAATTAAAATAACTAATTTTTTTTTTATCATTTTTTGAAATGTCGTTCCGTTTATCCCATCCCGTTCCATTCCGGTTCGTTCCGGTCCGTTCCGGTTCCATCCCGGTATATAGTGGGACGGGACGGAACCGTGTATCCGTACCGGTAATTCCGGTCCGGTTCATCCCGGTACCGGTCAACAAACCGGTCAACCCATCCCGGTCCGGTCCGGTACCGGTTCATTCCGGTCCGGTGATTCCGTTCCGGTCCGGTGCCCAGTCTTATCCTTAAGCCTAGGCTTTAGTCACAATCCACATCCAAGTATTCCACCTTATCTTTCTTCTTTGAGAAAAGTGAGGAATTACAAAGAGATGACCAAAGTAAACATGAAGGGATATCAGATATGGTAGATTCTCCTAGAACTAGGTACCATATTCCAAACAGGCATGTCATCAAATATGAAGGTAATCGCTCATCCTTGGACCCTCTAGAACTGGATTTGACTAACAGAAGAAAAGGGGAAAGCTTAAAGTCATTTCTTATTGTTGTACAGATTTCACATACCAATGGATCCATGTCTTATGTATGCCAACGGCATAGAGCCACACCCTCAACAACAGAAAATGTACTTGGTGTTATTAGTATAACAACATTTGTTTTATATTCAAATTTCAAAATACAAAGTAAACAAAGGAGTAATTTTGGCACTTTCAATACAAGAATCTGGCACTGGCTCCAATTTCACACTTGCACCACATTTGATATCTGCAATTAATTACAACGGCAGAACTGCCTTTCTTTTCCTCACTTCACCTCCTCTTCCCAGACTGTAAAACCACAAGCCAACATAATCATGACCACTCTTTCTGACCCCAAAAGGTAGGTTTTAGGTTATGGGCATCAACCTTTTTCATTTTTGGCTTCTCTTGCTAAAACACGTCATCACTCCTATGAGGAATGAAGAAAAATATGTTCCTTACTTCCGCTCTTGAACACTACAGTTTGAAGTAAATGTCAAATCTGAGAACATGATTCCACAAGTGAAATTCAGATTTTCACCTAAAAAATTTCATTTGGAGATAAAAGTCATCCTTGTTCTTCAGAGGAAGTACATCTTCAGACCTATAGGGTTCAGTCGATGGTATGAGGAAGGACAATATGTCATGGAGTTAACTAATTACATGTGATAGAAGTAAAGAAATTAATACCATAAGCAGAATCTTAGATCACATAAACAGATTGCGCAACTTAATTATGCATTTGAATTTTAAGGACCACATTTAGACAACAACTAATATAATTTCAGAGCAACAAAAAGAAGAAAACATACCTTACTGCCAATGTATTTTACTCGTCGGAGACACTCCCGATAAAGCTAAGAGACAAAGCAAAAGAAAGAAAGATGCTTAAATGACTTTGCAAACAATTGTAGAGGCTGCATATATTCAAATAGCTAGCAGTTAAACGATACCAACTCCGATAGCATTATTGGCTAGTTCCCGAGGCAATGCTGTTTGGAGAGATGGCATTATGCAACTCGGTTTAATTGGTTCCTATGAAAAAAAACAGAGATATAAGCCCTGTTGGTTTTCAAGATTGATTTCAATTTAACGAATTCAAAATGCACATAATTGAAGTCCAGAAAATTAAAATGTTATACCCAATCTGCAACACCTTACCATTTACTTTTTCAGGGGTGTGGGGAGGAGTTATGCAACAATTAGAGAAAAAGATGAGTTTCAGCACAAAAAAACCATAAAGGCATTTGATCAAACACCTTGAGTGCACTATTTGAAAAACCCATACAAAGGGTCCTTTCAACAGTACTAATCAATCAATCAATCAATCAACTTCACATAAATCCTGTATATTACTATTCTACAGCATCAAGCTAACACAAGTGAAGCTTCTCTGTTTTAAACCAGATGGAAACCCACTTGCAAAGCTAGGTTCATGGGTTCGGACAAATCTATTAATTTTTTCGTAGATTTTATATTTATATTAAAAAATTATATAAATATATGTATATTAACATATGAACCCAAAAAAATTGATTTAAAACCTGTAAACTCCCAACTGCTCCGCCTACCCACACATATGTGAGAACCCAAATATATAACAATAACTGTTTCAACAAATCAAATCTAAAGAATGGGAGTAGATATGTCCGAGTCCAATTCTAAGCAAACAGTGGAGATTCCTATACCTATACCTCTTCTTTTAATCAAATATAACAAATCAGCAAGATTTAACTAAACAACTCTCAAGACTTTATTTAGATTATTACTCTTTTACAAATAATCAACTTTCAAATGTTATTTTTTTTTCATTTCTTCTTTACATGTTGATAGGGTGTTCACGGATTGGTTTGGATCGGTTATTGGTCAAAACCAAAACCAAACTAACTTAATCAGTTGTAAAATTATCAAAATCAAACCAAACCAAACCAAATATAATATACATTTATCGGTTTGGTGATTATCGATTTTGATTTGGTTTGGTTCGATTATTCGGTTATTAACCATACACAAAAATAAAAGAAACAATTCATTTAAAATGTGAAAAAAGTGACAACAATCCATTCAAAACGAAAAATAGTTAGAATGACTTAAATTACTAAACTTTCAATCAATAAAGCTTTAAAATTCAATATATTGGCCTAGAAGGAAGAGACAATAACATTTCCAGTCATACAAAGAATTGACATAGACACTCATATACATGAAATCAATAAGATAAATGTTTCATCTTGGGTATTTTTGCTTTCAATAAGTAAATTATAAAGAAATTTTAATGAAAATATGTATAAGATCTTTAAAATTGTTTATAAAAATAATATATTAAGTATGTATATTAATAAAATATATGTATATAATTCATCGGTTCGGTTATTTCTTTGGTTTTTTTCGAATAAAACCATAACCAAACCAAATACTATCGATTTTTAAAAATCTAAAACCAAACCAAACCCAAATAAAATCGGTTTTATTTTATCGGTTTGGTTTGGATCGGTTTTTATCCAAACCGTGAACACCCCTACATGTTGATATAATTATGTATTTCTCCTACTTTTTTTAATGTCAAAATAATTTGACTAAAATATTATTTTTATCTTTGAAAAAGGATAAAAATGTCCAAGCGATAGAAATTGAACAAAAATGCATTCAACTAATAATTGTGGCCTAAACTAGCAAAAAAATGTGGACTTTGAGAAAAGGCCAGACTTTTTATCTTTAGGCAAAACTTTTATGGGGTGGCAAAAAAAGGCGTAACCTTTGACTGAGGCCACACTTTTCAAGTGTTGTCATAGTATCCATGCTTATAAAGTGTCTTTTTAAGTACAAAGGCCACACACTGTTGTATGCTATTAGCAACATTTTAATTTGATAAAACTACACTTTCAAGCGTGATCTTTGTGTTGTTATTGGCCACGCTTTAAAAGTGTAGCCTTTTATACCTCTTCTACAACAACACTTATAAAGTATAACCCTTTTTTTATGTGCATGCTACAATTTATAATCAATACAATTGGCGTTCCTATAGCTACACTTTTGAAGTGTGGAAACGTTGTCTAGAAATTTTATAGCCACAATTTCTAATTGAAAAATAATAATTTTGATTTGCATAATATTTACAAATCACATAATTATATAAATAAATAATCTCATCATCCGTATAAACTAATAAATAATGGGAAAATTGTATGTAATTTGTACAGTTTGATTTAATTGTTACCCGTAGCAAACTGTTGCCATTCGTCTCTCTCCCTAAAATTCTCGCTTGCCACTCTCCCTTTCTCGCTCGCCAGTCTCCCTCTCTCGCTCGCCAGTCTCTCCCTCGCCTCTCTCACTTTATACAAACACAAATGTATAAATTACGTTTCTGTTTGTATAAAGCGAGATCAAATTGTATATACACATACAAATACATATATCTTCGTCCTATGCACTTATAATTATACAATACAAATCTTCCCCTGCCTAGTTTTGTTTTGTCTTTCTCTCTTTCTTGCTTTATACAAACACATATTATACAAAATATAATGTATAATTTGTGTTTGTATAAAGTGAGAGAGAGAAATTTGATATACAAACGTTTATTTCGATTCAATTGTATACAAATTCAAATTTTATGCAGATATACAAACACATAAAATTGAATTGAAAGGCTGCTAGCGATTTATACAAACGAGAACCTGCCAACAATTTATTCAAATGAGAGGCTGCGAGCGATTTTATACAAATCTGATGCCCCTAACGATTTCTACAATCTGATGCTTGTTTGCTATGGAGCGCAATTATGCAAACTATAGCTATAACATACAAATATGATTTTTATGTTTGCTAAATTTGAAAGGTGCTCATAAATAATTCAACTGTACAAATTTGCAATAAATTCGAAAAATATGTCTTGTATTACACATAGAAAATAATATTTTAAAGAGATCTGATTGAGCAATAAATTTCAAAAAATTAAATGTATCCAAACATATATCACAATAGTTGAAAAATATATCATCGTTCACTTCAATAGATTGAGTTGACTTGTGGCCACCATTCAAATTTGATCACAAACATTTACCTACTTATTCAAAATAAAATTAAGTTTTAGTGACATATAGTGGATAAAGTTCAACGTCAAAAACTGGTTTTGTGAATGAAGTTATCAATGACTATATGTAAAATTAATAGCCAGATTTAGATGTCAAGATTTGTATTAGGTTAATTGATAGTGTTATATGTTAACATTTGCAGGATTATGTCGATCAACTGTACGAAGGAGGAAAGACAAAAACTGCATAGAAGGCATAGAAATGGGCAAGATTCAACTTATTCTTTTGAAAGTTCAATCCTCGTATCAAGTGCACTTTACTGATACCCTACATTTAGAACTTGATATATAAAAAAGACCAGATATATGTACTGTGAAAAAAAATCAACAATAAAGAACAAAAATGATTACTATCAATAGTAGAAAAAATTCAACAATGAAGAACAGAGAAAACTACTATCAAATTAAAATTTATAATGAAGAAAAGCGCTACTCCAACACAACAGATCAAAATATTTCAACAAGATGACAACAAATGAAGAAAAGCACTACTCCAACACAAAAAAATTAATAGTGTTAGACGTATGGAAGCTGTCAACACCTACTATAACATATATAAATATACCCACATTTCAATGAGGCAATCATCATGTGTTAACTTGATCAAATGATTTGATCTTTATCTTAAATAGGTTTTAAATTAAGGTTAAACAACATTTTTGCAACCTCTCAGATTCAAAAGTACTGGATTTAAGTCTCTGTGAAATGTGAAATACCTTTTCAAGAACCAAAAGATGAATTAAGCTAGAAGAATTTGAGTGATTTTCCCTCTTACAACTCATGCACTGCTTGCATCAGCATGTGATCCGATACACCTTAGTATATCTTGAACATTTAATCAAGGGTTGTTTTGCATCAATTGACTAAAAATTATTGCATTTCTTCTCTCATTTCATGCATTTCTTCCTTGAGAAAATAACTACATTGGCATGCTTTTGTTTAACCTTATTGGTGTCCTCATCTCTTTTTAGAGAACTTGTTGTCATTGATCTACCATAGCATTCAAGTCGAACAGGATGCTCCTTTCTACACACTTCCCTTGATGCATTATCGACTATTTCTTCAAAATTTTGATAACTCTGAAGTCCATCCTATAAAAGAGTTTCTGTGAACAACATGTACAAATATTGATACATAGAAGTTCTCTTACATATTCTTGTAAATGTAAGAAGCAGTGATACAACCACAAGTGTCTTGGGATTCAAGCAACATGAATCAGTAATCATCCCTTCTAGAAGAAGATGAAGACTAGTGGACTCTAAAACATCTACCTGTATGAAGTCTCATACATGGAAATAATTGATTCATGTATCATACCTTGAGTGGGAATGTGTCTCCAACCACACATAAAATCTATAAAACCTACTTTAGCTTTATATTTTCAATTAAAGACATCAGTAACCTCCCAGTGAACAATCCAACAAAGAACAAAAAGAAAAAGAAGAAGAATGAAGCACAAAATGACTTACTATTATAAAACAAATGAGAATATGATATACCTTACTGCTGAAATAGTAAATAAAGGAACAAATACTAGTGTTTCACACTAGATACACTGATCTTACAACAAGAAATCTGAAAATAAAATAATCACCAGTATACTACTGACATCATAAATTACATCCTAAGACAATAATGAACTTTAGTTATATAATCACAAGGATCACAACCTTTATAGACATTCGAGAGGCTAGAAACTCTCCCAGAATTCCCTCTTCTTTATTTTCTGAATCTTCTTTTTCTAACTGCCTTGTCCCTTTTTCTATCGAAAAAAAATCACCCAATATATCATGACAATTACTATATAAGTTTCTTAATTGTTTATTTTGGCCTCCTAGAATAAGTTCTTATAACTTTAGGCTCATCATTACCCTTCCCTATAAAAGTCACCTTGTCCTCAAGGTGAATGTCTGGAAATTGTTGATCGATGATTGCATATTCCTCCCAAGTATTCTCAAATTCTAGCAGGGTCTTCCACTTGATTAACACTTCCAATTTACCATTGATTAGCTTAATGATATGCCTCACTACCTCAGGATCAACTTGAAGCTCCAATTCTTGGGTAAGAAATGGAGGCAGGTTTTGAGCAGGAGTAGTTGGAAGCAAGCATTTTCTCAATTGTGAATCATGAAACATGGAATGAATGCATGATCCAACTGTTAAATCCAACCGATAAGCTACGAGATCAATCTTTTCTAGAATCTTGAAAGGACCATAAAAGTGGGGACTGAGTTTTTCATTGATCTTCTTAGCCAAAGAACATAGTTTGTAGGAACGAAGAGATATACCATTTCACCAATCTCAAAAGTCAGTTCTCTCTGATGTCGATCAACTTGATTCTCCATTATTTATTGTGCTTGTAACAAATGTTCTTTGAGTTCGGTTAAGATCAGATTTTTAGTGCGCACCTGCTCATTTACTTCTTCCACCGCTGAAGTAGTGTCATTCATGTGAAAAATTGATGATGGATCTCTTCTGTATAATGCTTTAAAGGGTTTCATACCTGTAGATCTGTTAAATGATGTATTAAACCAATACTCAACCCAAGATAACCAGTGGGACCATTCCTTAGGATTTTCTCTTTCCATACAACAAAGATATGTCTCCAAACTCCTATTGACCACTTTTGTTTGCCTATCGGTTTCTGGATGATAGGAAGAGCTACACCGTAAGGTAGTACCTGCTATTTTGAACAGTTCCTTCCAAAATTGTCTTATGAATACATGGTCATGATCAGACACAATAGACTTAGGAAATCCACGCAATTTAACCACTTCCTTAATGAAAATAGTTACCACATCTTTCGCTTTAAAAGGATGTGAAAGTGGAATAAAATGTGCATACTTAGTAAGACGATCCACCACAAACAAAATAATATCAAACCTATGGGATTTAGGAAATACAGTAATGAAGTCAATACTTACATCCTCCCACACACAATGAAGTACAGACAAATGTTGGAGTAACCCCGCAGGACTCAAATTTTGAGACTTATTCTTTTGACAGATTTCACACCTAGCAATAAAGTCTTGCACATCCCTCTTCATACCTCCCGGTAGATATTCTTAGACAACCTTTTATATGTGCAAAGATATCCTTAATGGACCCCTGTAGAAGAATAATGAAACTCTTTCAATAGCATAGGTATTCAAGATGATCCTTTTGGCAAAACCAAGCGTTCTTTGAATAGTAGACATCCATTCTTCAAGTTGTAGTTGTCATCTTCTTGTTGTCTTGAAATTGAATTTTGCAAAATAGAAGCCATTTGTCTTGTTGTACTTCCTAGTCCCATTCCTCCTTGTCTTTATATTGCCAAAATGAAAACACGTATAACTATGAAGATTCCCCGTATCTTAACAAAGCATCAACCACTCTATTTTCAACACCCAATTTGTACTTGATCTCAAACTTATAAGCCATGAGCTTGAAAACCTATTTCTGTTGATTCACTTCCATAACCCTCTGTCCTAACAAAAATTTAAGGGCTTTTTGGTTAGTTTTAATGATGAAATGATGCCCTAGTAAGTAGTGATTCCATCTCTTGATAGCCAACACAATAGCCATTAGCTCTTGTTCATATACCGAACATTGTCTCCCTCTGGAAGAAAGCATTCGACTGAAATAGGAAATAAGTTTACCATTTTGCATTAAAACTGCACCAACACCAAATCCAGAAGCATCAACTTCAATTACAAAGGGTTGAGAAAAGTATGGCATCGTTAAAACATGCACTTGAGTCATAGCAAACAACAATGCCTCAAAAGCTTGTTGAGCCTGTTCTTTCCATGAAAAGGCATCCTTTTTTAGTAAATCAGTTAAAGGGGCAGTAATCTTACCATAATCTTTGACAAATTTTCTGTAATATCTAGTGAGTCCCAAAAATACCCGTAAAGACTTTATATCTCTAGGAATGACCAAGATATCACTATCAATCTTAGAGGGGTCATCATGCACTCCTTCAAAGGAGATGATATGACCAAAATATTCAAGTTTAAGATGACCAAACATGCATTTTTTCTTGTTGATTCTATTTGAGAATATCCAAAACAACCTTCAAATTCCCAAGATGTGAAGCATAATATTTAGTGTAAATCAAAATATCATCAAAGAATACTAAAATAAATTTTTGCAAATGATCTTTGAAAATACCATTCTTCAGTGATTGAAAAGTTGACGGTGCATTGGTCAAACCAAATGGCATGACCCTAAAAGCTAGGAAAATAATTTCTAAGGGTTACATTTATCATCTTGTTCAGGCTAGGGATATCGATTCTTAAACCCCTACTCTTGAGTCAGTCCCGGTAATGAATGAGTTTTCGAAAGTACTACTTCCCAATGATCTTCTCTAAAGGGAAATAGATCGACTTTGGTATTGACCTTCTCCCAGATATGCAACTTATCTATATTCCTCCTTATCGTATGGCCCCAACAAAACTTAAAGAGTTAAAGGACCAATTCAATGATTTGTTGGATAAGGATTTTATCAGGACGAGGATCTCTCCCTGGGGTGCTCCGGTGTTGTTTGTTTGAAAGAAGGATGGTTCTCTCTGAATGTGCATTGACTATCGAAAATTAAACAAAGTTACCATTAAGAATAAGTATCCTATTACATGGATTGATGATTAGTTTGATCAACTCCAAGGAGCAAGTTACTTCTCTAAGATTGACCTTCGATCGGGTTATCACCAATTGAGGGTGCAAGAGAGTGACATTCTTAAGACGAATTTTTGGACTAGGTATGGTCATTGTGAATTTTTGGTTATGTCTTTTGGTTTGATAATCCCCCGACAACATTTATGGATTTGATGAATAGAGTGTTTAAGAAATATCTTGACATGTTTGTGATTGTGTTTATCTAAGATATCTTAATTTACTCATGGAGTGAGGATGAACATGTTGAGCATTTGAGAATTGTGTTGAAAATCCTCAAGGATCCGGAATTGTATGCTAAATTTAGCAAGTGTGAGTTTTTGTTGAGGTCAATTGCTTTCCTTGGCCATATTGTCTCCGGCGAAGGTATTCAAGTTGATCCTAGGAAAAACTGAGATGGTTAAGAATTGTCCTAGACCTTTGTACGCTTCAGATATACAGAGTTTCTTGGGTTTGACATGTTCTTATAAAAGGTTTGTGGAAGGGTTTTACTCTATTGATTCACCTTTGACGACATTGACTCAAAATAAGGTAAAATATCTTGTGTCGAAAGCATGTGATAAGAGTTTCCAAGAGTTGAAGGATATACTCACTTCGACCCTATTTTGACTTTGCCTGAAGGATCGAATGGTTTTGTGGTTTATTGTGATGCTTCTCGGATTGATCTTGGTTGTGTTTTGATGCAACATGGAAAAGTCATTGCTTATGTTTCAAGTCAATTGAAAGTGCATGAAAAAAATTATCCGACTCATGATTCGGAGTTAGTAGTGGTGGTGTTTTCTCTAAATAAATGGAGACACTACTTGTATGGTTTTCATGTAGATGTATTCACCACCCACAAGGGCTTGAGATATGTGTTTACTAAAAAAGATCCAAATCTTCGCCAAAGGAGGTGACTTGAGTTATTAAAGGACTATGACATGATATCTTATATCATCCTAAAAAGGCGAATCTGGTGACAGATGTTCTTAGTCGACCTTCGATGGGTAGTTTGCTCATGTTGAGGATGATAATGAGTCATTTTGTGATATTCGTAGACTGGCCCGATTGGGTGTTAATTTGGTTGATTATAATGTAGGTGGTGTAGTTGTTTATAATGGTTCAAAATCGTCTTTTGTATCTAATGTGTAGGTTAAGAAAGATCTTGATCAGGTATTAGTTGACTTGAAGAATTCTGTTTCCAAAAAGCCATTAAGGCTTTCTCCCTAGGGGGAGATGTTGCCCTTCTATACCAAGGTCATTTATATGTTCCCAACAATGATGAGTTGAGGAATCAGATTCTGACAGAAGCGCACAGTTCTCAATATTGTATTCACCTGAGAGACACCAAGATGTACTGCGATTTTTGGGAAGTCTATTGGTGGAATGGGATGGAGAAAAACATTGCACAATTTGTGGCTAAATGTCCAAATTGTCAATAAGTGAAAGTTGAGCATCATAAACCAGATGGTTTGGATCAAAACATTAGTATTACTAAATTGAAGTGGGAATATTTGAATATGGACTTTATTACAATTTTATCCCACACTTAGCCAACAATTTTATTCGATTAGGGTCTCATATTGGATAAAATGACGAAATCGGCTCACTTTCTTCTTGTTAAGACTCATTCTCATTAGAAGATTATGCCAAACTTTATATTAGGGAAATGGAAAGGTTGCATGGAGTATCGTTGTCCATTATCTCCAATTGCGGTACTAATTTATATCTCAGTTTTGAAGTTGTTGCAGAAAGGTTTTAGTACTTAAGTGAAACTTAGAACAACTTTTCATCCACAGACGAATGGGAAAGCCGAGCATATTCAAACCTTAGAGGATATGCTAAGATCTTGGGTAATTGATTTCAAAGGTAATTAGCATGATCACTTACCTTTGATTGAGTTTGCTTATAATAATAGCTATCATTCTAGCATTGGGATGGCACCGTATGAGGCTCTTTATGGTACGAGGTGTAGGTCTCCTATAGTTTGGTTTGAAGTTGGTGAGGTTTATTTGATAGGGCCAGAGTTGGTGGTTGAGGCTATGGAAAATGTTTGACCTATTTGTAAGAGGTTCGAAATGGATCAAAGTCGACAAAAGTCTTATTCTGATGTTAGGAGAAGAGAAATAGAATTTGAGGTTAATGATTAGGTCTACTTAAAAATTTCACCTACAAAGGGTGTCATGAGATTTGGAAAGAAAGGGAAGCTTAGTCCCCGATACGATGGCCCATATCATATTGTGAGGCGTATTCACAAAGTTGCTTATGAACTTCAGTTGCCTAATGATTTAGCATTAGTACATCCGGTGTTTCATGTCTCCTTATGTAACACCCCGTATCCAAAACAGACAAAAAAATGCAGATTTTGGAGAAGTTGCAGGTGCAACTTACGGTCACCATCCATAGACCGTAGGTCAGACCACGGCCCGTGCTGGTGGTCCGTGGTTCACCACTGCAACCCCTCCCCAAACCAGCTCAGAAAATTTGGCTAAGTCCCGACTCACGGACAGACCCACGGTCCGTAGATCAGACCACGGTCCGTGGTCTGTGTCCGTGGATCGAGACTTCCCCTACCCAGCCTCTGACACAAACTACGATCGACCAGCACGGACCGTCAATAGATCCACGGTCCGTAGGTCTGACCGTAGATGAAGGTCAACAGCCAGTTAGGTGAAAAATTATTGATAGGTCAACTTCAGATGGTCATAACTCTTAGAAAAAAATGAATTATATGTCCCATGACCTATGGTTAGATATATAATTGAATTATCTTTCCAATGCCACCGGGTTTTCTAAATTCCGACCTCCGAGTAAAACGTTATGCCCGTTTTAGTGAAGCCCTGTCGGGCAGACTCGAACTACGGACCGTAGATTGACCTACGGCCCGTAGGTCCATTCCGTCGATCACTCCGACAACAGTTAATTCAGGGGTCTTTTGGTCTTTTCCTATTTCGTTTAACCCCTAAGATACGTCGTTTAGACCCTAAATCATGAGATTTTAATAAGTTTAAACCTAGAAACATAACTAGAACTTACCTAAGTCAAATCATTAATCAAACATAGAAGAATTAGAAGCAAGAAAGGAGAAAAAGGTCAAGAACCCTAGTTCAAGAACGCAGCAAGGTTTCTTCAGTTCCAGCCCCAAAATCGAAAGATTTCTCCGTGGAATTCGTCACCAGGTATGTGGGATTTCTCTAGTGGGTTCCTTTCGCCCATTAGGTCCCTAGAATTCAGTCAGATTCTTGATTCCATGATTATGAACAGACCTAGGGTTTCTAGAATTTCAACAGATCATCATGAATTAGTTATTTAAATGTTCCAAATCAGATTATCATGTTATTGCTCAGCTTATTGCATGAATTTCAGAACCCTAGCTATGTATATCTTTAGTTCTTGAATTACACATGCTAGGTCAGATATTTCAGTATTCAGTTTTACATGCCTCAGTTTATGAATGCATCATTATCAGATTAATTGTTGCATTCTCAGTTTGCATGTTCAGTTTCGAGCTATCCAGTATTTACAGAAATTCAGTCATAACCAGTTAATCAGTTAATTCATTGGGAGTAGCATAATACCGAGTTGGACTAGGGTTCAGCGTACCCATATAGTCCCAGAACTACGAGCCACGTAGGTGTAAGTCCCCTCTGTGGGCAACATCAGTTTAGTGATCACGCCAGCATGCCTCTATACCTCTGGCAGGGTATATTGGGTCCTCTTGATGGGGCGTATACATCGGACTCCACATTTAGCTCATGTGGTTTTATGTCGGTTATTAGTAGCTCCCACAGTTCAGTCAGACTCTATTGCATTGACCATTTATCAGTATATTCAGTATTCAGTCTCAGCATGTTATAAATTGGTCATTGCATCAGTTAGCTTAGTATTCAGTATTTTCAGTATCTATATCATGTTCAGATTATATCATTGCTTTATTGCTTTGTTCAGTTATATGTTATTTCAGCTTTACTCTATCCTGCATGCTCAGTACCTTTCAAGTACTGACGCATACGTGCGCTACATCTTCTCGTGATGTAGGTTCAGGTTCTCAGCATCCAGATCACGCTTAGATCGGATCTCGATCTCCAGTTCAGCAGCATCAATGGTGAGTCCTCATTCTTCGAGGACTAGTGACATGTCTATCTTTATCGCTTTTAGTCTTTAGTTTCAGTTTTGCTAGATCTAGTTGGGGCATGTCCCAACATTTCTAGTCAGTTTAGAGGCTTTTTTCAGACATAGATAGATTCAACTTAGTATTGAGTTAATATCTTCTTTGTATTAAACTCTCAGATTTGATACATTCAGTTATAGTATATGGGTATTCCCCATCTCTTCAGATTTATTTATGAATTAGCTTCCGCATCAGTTTATTATCTTTAGTATGCTCATGATCATGCCAGCAGGGTTAGCTTGGGATCACTTGTGGTCCTAGGTCCCGTGTCCGCGTCTCGGGGGTAGATTGGGGCGTGACACCTTATTGAAAATATGTGTTGGAGATCCGACATCCATTATACCTTTGGAAGGTTTGGGAGTTAAAGAGAATCTTTCTTATGAAGAGGTTTCGATTGAGATTTTAGATTGACAAGTCCGGAAGTTGAGAAATAAGAAAGTTGCCTCTGTGAAAGTTATTTGGAGGAATCAAATAGTTGAGGGTGCTACTTGGGAGGGCGAAGCCAATATGATGTCCTAGTATCCTCATCTGTTTCCCTCCCCACTTACACTAGCTTGAGGTATCAGTACCTCATCGTTCATTCTTTTGGATTCATGTGTTTCAGTCATTCTTATGTTTTCATATACATGCATGTTAAAAAACTTGATTTTTGATAGTATGAGTTAGCTTGGAGTGATTCTCCATGTTTCTGTGCATTTTGATGAAATTTCATTCAGGTTGAGTTATAAGTTTCTCTCCTACTCTATTCATGCTAGTTTGAGTCTCATTCAAGGACGAATGTTCCTGGGGGGGGGGGGAATATTGTAACACCTTAGAATTTGGTAAAGGAAAGAAGGCGAAAAGATGGTTATTGGTTCAAGTCTACGATTTGTAGAAAGTTCTACGGGTCATAGACCAATGTCGTAGGAAGTGGGACAAATATTTTGGAAATCAAGCCCTAGTAACTCATATTACGATTGACCAGGACAGTCCGTCGAATGGACTACAACATATAGGAAGGTCCCGTAGAAGGGTCCCATATTAAGTCAATTATTTAGTTGAAAGTTGAGGTCTACAGATGGGGTTTATGGACCATAAGAAATTTGACGTTCTGTTGAAACAAGTTGTGTGATTTACCCAAGATTTAGGCCTAGTCACTTGACTTATGGTTGACTAGTACAGTTCGTAGGGTTTGCTAACAGTTATTTTATAGGGTATTTGGGTCTTTTCCTATGCACCTAATTCCTATACTACGTCGTTATGCCTAAAAGTAAGACCCAATAACTGATTTTACACCAAAAATCTATCCATTCTCTTTCGTTTCCCCAAAATCCTAAAATTTCCTCTCGAAGGTTTTCTCTCAAAGACTCTCAAGGATTTATGATTCTTCAAGTTCAAGTCTCTTTTCTTCATCACCGATAAACGCTCAACTACACCTCATCCAATACTAGGTGTAGGCGATCATAATCTAGTATAAACCCAATAAAGAGTTGGGGTCGATCCCACATGGAGTGATACAAGTTAGAATTCAGTTACGAAGTTATAAATGTGATCTAATCAATTGTAGGAATAGAAATTATTGAAGTAATTCAATTAAATCTAAGGGTTGACAACAAGTGTCAAATGGAGGGGGGGGGGGTTAAGATTGTCAATTAATAACTAAGAAAAACAGGGGAGTAATCAAATATATAGGAAATACTTGGGGATGTGATCGATTAAAGGCTAATTTCGCTCTATGGGTAGTTATAATTCACTAACAATTGCTGAATCTTAGTGAGTAGGCTAGGCTATGGATGCAATAGCTTTCTCTCAAGCAACTATTATGACTCAAGTGAGTTCTCTCGAACTTCGACAAGCATAACACTATAAGCAACCCAATACCTCAATTTATCTACTCTCTCGATCTAGATAGGTAGGATCGAGTTAAGATTCACTCTCTCGAGATGAACCCAAAACAACCCAATCACCACAATCATCAATAGATAACCTTAGTTCTAAAACCTTTTTCTCAAGCAAGCCTAGAACGCTAAGTTAGAACTGCATTTGCAACTACAATTTATGGGTTAATACACAACTATCAATTAAATTCACTTCAAATCAACATTTAAATAAGTAAACAACAATACCCATAAGCTAATTAGAGCAAATAATCACATGATCACACCCCCAAGAATGGGGGTTTTAACCACATATCATAAAAATGAAGAAATCAATACCAATTACGTTCTCCATAATCTGGGTATTGCAATCCACATCTTTACAATGATCCAAAATGCTCAATATCGAAAACCCAACTCAAAATCTACTAGAAAACTCCTAAAACTAAGTAAAATAATGTTCCACACCAAAGTTCCAAGTTACACAACTAGAAAAATTACTTAGGAAATGACTGGATTTCTTTTTCTGCCTTTTTGAAATGACTAGGCGAGGTTAGTTGAGCATCGCCGAACAAGTCTGCGATGCGCCAATGGCTCCATTCTATCGCCGGTTTGCCTTAGCTCGTCAACCTTATGGTTCTGTGACTTTAGGCGATCAGGATCGAGGTCACCGATCCATTCGGCGGTTTGCCAACTATCCATATCCATCGCCAAGTTGGTTTTTCCACAGGATTGGCACGCTGGAACTTTTGGCGAGCTGAAGAGCCATTTGACGGTTCGCCAGTGGTCTTGGCAATCACCAGGAATGCCTTTCTTCAAAATCTTCAGCTTTTTCGCTCCTTTTTTCCCGGTAATGTCCTTACCTTGCCCCTTCACCTTCATTGTTGCAAATTAACACTTTAACATCAGTTTAGAGCGTAAATTAGGCATTGCGGACAATAAAACTATGAAAACAAAGCCCTAAATGAGTCGAAATCTCAGACTCATCAACACCCCCAACTTAAACTTTTTCTTGTCCTCAAGTAAAACTCAAGATCAATTAGTTCAACAAGGATGTCTACAAACCGTGCTACTCAAGACTCAACACAAATGCACACAAGAGGTTCAAATTTCGCATGCAATGTTCAATTGTGCACTCTAAGTTTCAAATTGGGACTAACTATCATCAAATAGAACTCAAGCTCACAATACTTGCTTCAAATGCAAGTTCAAGCTCAACAAAAACATTCAAATGCCGTTACTCCAAGAATGATTCCAAGCTCACACAAAGAATATCGACAAATTATAATTTCAGAATCAAATACAACTCTCACAATCCCAAAGATGAACACATGCATTACTCTACCTATAGGCTTGCCCTTATTTTTCAATCAACATTATTTTCATCTCACTCAAGATCACTAAGGTATTTCAAGGCTTGTAATGGGGCTGAGTGTGAAGGTATGATCATTTTTGTTTAGTGACTTCTACCTTCATGAAGTATGGCTTGCGAATCGCTTTTTCTCCTTATCTTTCACCCTTCAACAATGTTCACAATTCACCCTATTACTTACTTAAGCATGACTAATTGGATGTCCCATTTCTTTTGCTCCTTTCACAAGCTTTATTTCACAAACTCTTCTCTTTTTCATTTTTTTTTATATGGATGGGTTCCATATTTTTTCTTAATGATCCTTCAAAGGCGGATTTTTCACATTCCTTGATTTTCCTTCTTTTTCACCACACCCCCAACTTAGGCTTTTGGCCTAAGTTGGCTATTCAAACGAACTAATACTTCATGAAAGTTATAGGTGATAGGATAAATAGGCAAAAGTTGTTCAAGTTTCTTCCAAAGAAAAGGATAGGCTCAAAAGGTGCCAAGCTAGGTTCACACTCTCACTAAGTGGTCACAAAGAGGTATAGGGTCAATTTTTGGTTCACACTTCGCAAATTTTGCCTAAGGTCATTTCAATCGCTTGCTTCCATCAATCAATTGGACTAACGGGGCAAGTTATAGGTGTCGTCGAGCACATAGTTCAAGACAACCTTACCACACATGGCATTTGACACAATCATCAAACAAGACTCTACAATTTTTAGCTAGCGTGCAACGATCATCACAAGAGATTAACTAAACAACCGGTTAGTAAAAACAAGATGCTAGGAGTTCACATATGACCTATGTAACTAAATTTGCCTCATACTAGCCGCACACTCATATCGTTCAATTGAGAGCACTATTCAAGTCATCGATATTGATCACAACTGACACTTGAAATCGTAAGAGAATAGCCACAATCAAACACAATTAAAGGTGGCAATTTTTAAAATCGGGTCAAAACCATTTGCAACTCAAAACAAAGGACAAATACAATGGATTAAAACTATATATATAAAAACACAAGATACGATCCAAAATTCACAAAAAAAACCATAAATATCCACAAAATAGCCCAAAGGATGTAGGTATAGAAATACCTCACCCCGCCAAACTAGTCTAGCAACTGTCATTAAATGCAAAGAAATATAGAAACAAAATAAGATAAAAATAGAACGGGAGTCAAAAGGGTCATCCTGCCAGGATAAGCTTGGGGTGAACTCTGCATCTCCGTGACTCCATTACCATCGACATCAGTGCCCGGTGTAACAACATCCTTGGCTCTACTGGAGCCTACCATCGAAATATCTCTGAGTGATGCCTCTACAACTGTCTCAACCATGGCTCCCTGAAGATCCACCAAGTCATCAGACATAGCTGCATCTCTAACACTGAGCTCCTCTTCATTAGTTTCAGCCTCAAACTCAACAACTATGTCTTTTCTATCAACATCTCCCGTCGTAGTAGCCGGAGGAATCTCTGAATTGGCAGGGACATTTGTACTTGGACCAAGGGAATCTCAACTGTGCCGAATAGCATCGAAAAATCTGTGGACTTCATCTTGTCTATATCTCTCCTCAAACCAATAATATCGGCCTTCAAGGCCGTCATAACAACAAAATCACCCGACCCTGCTTACAAGCCTTTATCCTCACAAAAAGGGCATCTAGTGCAAGTCGATGTCCATCAATCAACTCACAATTCTCTCTCATCTTAGACCTAATTGGGGTCAAGGCATCAACAATCACCCACTCTATCATCCTAGGCACAATGACCTCAACCCGAGAGGCACACACATCAGCAGATTGAGCCAGCTGGCCCACCTTATATAACATGGCCTGGGTGATAGTGGGTTGTGAAGAAGTGGCAACAAAAATAGTACAGGGAGGGGGTACATCAGATGAACTAGGAGGTGCAGAAGTAGAGGGGTCAGATGTACCTGTAAGCTCATTGGCCTGAGGAGAAAGTATTGCCTAAATTTAGCTTCTCTCGATCCAAGATACATCCGAAACACACAACTTTCGGGTGCCGGAGGGTCGACCCATTTTGTGATGGCATTATAGTGTTGCTGATGAATCTAAACAAGTATCTAGCTGCCATGTTCAGATCTTTCTTCTTAATAGGAACACCAGCCTCAATACACCATGGCGTGGTGTTAGAAATCAGTGGCGCTAACCAACCCTTCAAATAATCGAGGGTATTCTTTTGGATTTTGTCTATATAATAGTGCATGAAGTTAAGTGTATACCTGAGTGCCTCATTTATAACCGAACTGCTGCACTTCACCTTCTTACCCCAAACCATCACATAATCCACCGATTTAAAAGCACTTGCCTTTTTCTTTCCCGTCGGCACCAACTTTCTGTATGCCGAATAAAACTCTCAGACCCAAGTAGGGATGTAAGGGCCTCGGGTTTAGTGAAAATTTCAAACATGTGGAACTTTAGGGTGCTCTACGCTTTTGTGTACCGGTATACCACACCATCGATAGACAACCACTTCTCTTCTAGAATAGTCCTCAAACCCTAGGCCTTTAGTCGATTGAGTGACTGGGGTGGAGGAACCTGAACTGGAGGTGGTGCCTAGACTACTGCCTGAGCTGTAGCTGGAGAAGGCATTGGAGGCTCCAGGATCCTAGGCGGATCATTCATTGACTTGGTGTAGCTCCGCTCTCCTAGCATGTAGGAGCTGGTCATCTTCCAGCTCAAAGACGGAAGCCAGAGAACTTCCCTAAGAGTGGCCCTCACTCTCAGACATAGTGAGATGAGTGGCATAGACACCCTCACTTTCAGAGCTCCCTTCCGCTGGTGTGGGTTGTACAGGCCTTTGCGCTTTCCCTTTCCCTCATTTGGATGAAGTTTGGAAACCGGGGCTCAGGAGGCTGCAACCTCCTCATTATTAATGATCCCTCTAGCCCTCTTTTAGGGTGCTTGATTCCTTCCTGCCACCTTAGGTCTAGACATTTCTACAAAACAAAACCACACACGTTAGATTCAATTAAAAAAAATGCAAAGTTGAAAAATTGCATTGAAAGACTTGCCTAACCGTTCGGTGAGTCACGAAACACCTTTGTTGAGCCAAGTCGGGCTCGCCAAAAATTCCAGAGTAGAATCTTTCAAAAGTAAGCACATATCGGTGATGTCCAGGGCCATTCGGTGGATTGCCGACACCATTCGGTGAACTAGAAGTAGCTCACCGAATGTTACAGAACAATTTCAGAAATTTGGGGCTTAAAAGGGTGATCAGAAGGGACTTTCGGCAAGTCACCGAGTGAACTCGGCGAACTCAGGCGCATCGCCAAAAGTTACAAAACTCAACCCTCAAACATTGATAATTAAAAGGCGATCTAGGGGGTTTTAGGCGAACCGTCGAGCCACTCGGAGAGCTCGACCCAGCTCACTGAATAGTCCAACTTGCCATATTTTCACCTCGAACTTCAAAATATAACCCACAGCCCGCAAAAACAAAATTAACCCACTATTCCATGTAATTGGGTTTAGACCTATACTAACCATTCCCACGGGGTACTCAGACTTCCCCCGATTTGGCCAAAATTGGCCAATTGACGTCTTTTTCCCTTAAGAATAACGTCAAGCGCTCTATTATTGGGCAAAATCTGACAATTTACATAATTCAGGGTTACTCAGACTTCACCCACACTAGACCCACAAGTAATTCAACATAACCCAACCGATTTAACATGCAAAAACACGGGATTTCACAATTTAAGGCCAATTAAGATCAATTTAAACTAAATACGGGCAAACATCACACAGTCAACCAATCAAAATTATACATAGATAACAACCATACAATGATCATGCATTTGATTTCAATAGAATGTAAAAGCGGGGTTCAGAAAACCAATCTTTTATGTAGAGAATTTGAAACGCTAGGCAAGCAAAGAATCCAAAAATCCTCCCCGAGTTACAGATCCCACAGAAAAAGCAAGTAAAATAGTACATGAATAAGAAGATATACGGTTGTGAATGTTTGGAAGTCGAAAAGTATGAAATGAGGGATAATTTTGAATTCAAAATGGTTTGGCCTTAATGACTCTTCAGTTTGCGCGCCAGTCGGCGATCACGACTTACGTCGCCGACCCACTCGGTGATGCGCTGAGTAGCACTTTATCTCACTGATTTTTATAGAACCTCAAGAAAGCTAGGTTGTTCAAACTGCGGTCCAGGTCGGGCTCGCTGACTAGACCTTTGGCTTGCCTAACCATCCATTTCCCAAAATTTCAAACTTTCAATCTGCACATTTAATACCCGTTATTTAAACAAAAATATTAAAAACTTCAACACTTGGGTTGCTTCCCAAGAAATACCTTATTTAATGTCGTGGCACGATGTTGATACGTTTCAAGGTTCACTTTTTGGGTTGGCCAAGGTATTACTTGGTAGACCCCTTTTTGGCCTTGGGTTCAAATGAGCCAAGATTTGACCCATTTGCGTTTCCAGCTATTTGATGGATACTGAGTGAGAGGTAACAATATGATTTTGTATGGAGACGTCCTCTTTCATATTTATAAGCACTTTGTCTGATCCTTCCACTTTATTGAGAATGTGTGTAAGCATATCTTCAGTGCAAAAGTTCTCCGGGTTAGCCCTTTGCTCCTTTGGATTTTGACGCTCATGAGGAGGAACGTATCATTCCTTGTCACCATCCCATTCCTTCTAATTAGTTCCATGATCATTCCATTCTCTGTCACAGTCTCTCCAGCCATCATCATGCTCTCTATTCCAACCTTGATTCCCGCCCGGTCTCGGATAGTTCAGACGAAAATCTTCTCCTTGGTTTGCAAGAAAACTCACCCCCTCATTATATAAAGCCTCAAAGTGTGCATCCTCGGGGTTTACCCCACTAACACCAACAACATTCACGTCCATTGAACCACTACCCATTACATTGTTTGACAAAAGATACAATTGGGTCATCATTTTTGCCATGTTTTGGTCCCGCTCTTGGTCTATTTCTATATGCTCCTTTGTCATCCTGAAAGTCAAAGGAGACACCTGATCGTCCCGAGTGTACCAAGCTCGGGTTATCTTCGTCATCCCATCAAGGAATGTTGATGCTATCTCAAAAGGTTGCTGCATAATACACGGCGTACTCGACTCCGAAGGGATCTTGTACAAGCCTCATAGCTCATTCATTGCATAGGTAATAGAAATAGCACGAAATTTAATTTTTTTTACTTAAAACCATACAATCTAAAATTCAAAAACATTTAAATGCAAGCGGAAGTCTATATCTCACATGGCCATCTTAGACACAATCTTGAACAAAAATAGGGACAAGATCCTTTACAATAGAAATCTAAAGTAGTCTATTATATGAAAAGGAAAGAAACTTCTAAACACTTGTCCTCAATCTATGATGACATACCCAAAATGTCTTGGAGAACTCTAAGCCAAGCTTCACTAGAGCAATGCAAATCACTTGCCAGAACGTACACTTGTAGTAAAAACATAGAAGAATGGGTTAGCACATAAAGTACCAACATATAAGTCATATTTTCACATTAGAACATAATCCACATATGAACCTTTATCTTCACCTTAAGACTTCACCTCAAGTAACCCTCAAGCTATACCTTGTGCAATGTATGGATAGCGTCCCATACCACTACCCACACTAAGGTGCCACTTTAAGGTCACCACAAGTGAACTTACCATTCATCCTTTCAACTTTTACACAATAAAACATATAAGAGACATAATATTACATAAGTCACATCATCACATTAAGACCAACATCCAAGACAACTCTAAGTCATACTTGTGCAATGTGCAAGTAGCATCCCATACTACTACTCACACTAAGTACTCCTTTGAAGTCACCATAGACAATGCACATTCATATACGATAAGTCATGACAAGGAAGTAACTCATAATACAATCCAAGTATAGCATGCATCTTTACATTTAAGCATATAAGTCAACCTTCTTCATTAACTTCATTTAAGACACATTCATACATTAGTCATTAAGACTTAGAGAACTCACTATAACCCTCTCAAAGTGTAACATCCGGCAATTTGAAATAACTATGAAGAAGCTGGAAATTTCAAATAGTCATTTTTGGAAAGAATTTAAAAATTTGGAAATTTGGTCAAGTATGGAGAAAAAAATGAGTTTTTGGTCAACTTTGAGCAGTCATAACTCCTATATCAGGATGATTTAGGTAAATTTATAGTTATGTTTGGAAAGATCTTGGAATTATCTTTCCAACGCCACCGAGTTTGCTCGATTCCAAGTTCGTATGAGTGAGTTATGCCCTTTGGAAGTTGGGCTGTTGGCACATGGCAGTTTAGTCCGAATTTGTAAGGGTATTTTGGTCTTTTCCCTAACCATTTATTTTTGTTCTATTAAGGGTCTATACTGATTTTAATTCAGTTTTTCCCTTTTAAAAGTTAGAATTAGGGTTGTGAGTGAAGAGAGAAAGAAGAGGAGAAAGTGAAGAAGAACCAAAGTTCGTCAAGATCGTCGTGGTTTTCGTCGGGGGTGATCCCTATTAAGGTATGTGAGATCATTGTGTTGGGTTGGTTCATTCCCCCACACGCCAAACTCATTTTAATTTCTGAGAAAAGTTTTGGTTGTGTTTGTTGAAGCCTTGTTGTTGTGGTTGTTGAAGTCTTGTGATTGTGTTGAAGTTTTTGTTGATTTGGGATATGTTTCCGAGTTGAATCTATTGTATATTAAGGGTCTTTATGATTATAAGTGTTTGGGGATGGAACCTTTGAGGTTAAGGTGGTTTAGAGTTGGAAAAAGGAAGGAAAAGAGTCAAATTTTTGGGGAAAAAGGCTAGGGCGTCGCGCCAGCCAGCGCACCCCAAAAGGGACTCTGAAGTCCAGCCCTTGGGGCGGCGCGCCTAGTAGAGCGCCCAGAAGGCCCCTTTGAGGTCTGTAGGCTGGCGCCCTGCACCTCTCAGAGCGCCAAGGACGCCAAGTCTTCCCATGCATTCCCTACTTTTTCATGCATGTTCCTTGGTAGTGTACCTATGTTTTATAGTGGTTTTCAGCATTGTAAGGTACATCTAAACATCCCGAACTCATCCATAAACATGATATTATTACCCTTGAATTCATAATCCATTTCGAGGAAAGTTCGGATCAAAGTCAAGTGAAGTTAGAGTCAAGTCTAGAAGTTAAGAAGCAAGTCAAAGCAAGTCTTTAAAGTTTTTCAAGAGTCTTTATTGAACGTTTTAACTGCATTTTAAGGCTCAAGTTTCAAGTTAAATGAAGAGTATAGAGTTGAGTTCAATTCTCAAAAGTTATTAGGGGACTATGTATTCCCAAAGAAGTTCTAAAGAAATGTTTTCACATTTAAACAAGACTGGGAACTTAGATTTCCAAAGAGCCTTCAGGCTAGTTTTCCAGAAAAGAGTAATCGCTTTTTAAATGAAGCAAGAGAGGAAACTGAGATTTCCAAGATAGCCTTTGAGCTAAGTTTTTGAGTAATTATCTCAAATCAGCAGGAAGGAATATGTTTTAAAAATATAAGAGCCAGTACATTTTTGGGAGTAGCATTGAGCACCGAATTGGGGGAGCGTTCAAAGAACCCACATCCCCCATAGAACCATGTAGCCATCATGGGTAGAAGAGGTTCATACTTTTCAGATGAATCCTTTTCAAATTAGACTAGTGGATCCATTAGGCAGTTCAGGTTCTATACCTTTGGCCGGGTATAAGATGCTCTGGCAGCGTGAGGTTGATTGCTGTATCATCATTATAGCTCTTCTGTGATGGTTGTCGGTTAGAGAAACTCCCACAACAATTATTGAATTTTATATACATCAGTTCATTTGTATTTCTACATACATCTCAGGCTTATTGTATCTTTGTATACACAGAGAGTTTATAACAAGTTTTAAACAGTTTTTCTTTATATTGCACTTGTTTTAAATTGCCTTAATTGAAATGAGTCAGTCAGGTTGAGTTGAGTTGAGCCAAGTAAGTTATTCAGTTTCTTCCATATTTCCTTCTAGTATATATTGCTTAGCTTTCCAGCTCGCATACTCGTACATTAAATGTACTGATGCCAGTTGGCCTGCATCTTATGACGATGCAGACGCAGGTACCCAGGATCAACATCCAGCACGCCGTTGAACCAGCTGAGCACTCCCGAGTCAGTGGTGAGCCTCCTTGATTTCCGGAGGACTCTGTTATTTTGTGTTCCTAGTTTTTGCTTTATTAGGATGTTGCGGGGTCTGTCCCAACATCCAACTGAGTGTTATAGAGGCTTCATAGACAGTCAGTCAGTTAGTTTTGAGTTTCTCATCTATGTATATATATAATATTCTATTTTGAGACTCGAGTTGCCTTTATGACCAGATTTTATCAGTTGGGTTGTTTTACGACCTTTCATTCCATTGAGTTATTCTGTTGAGTTAGGTTTCCGCTGAGTTAAGAAAGCTAGGCCAAGGGTTCACTTGGGGCCAGGAATGGTCTTTGAGTGCCGAACACGTCCAGGGTGTAGGCTCGGGGAGTGACACAAAGCCTACTTGTGCAATATATGGATAGCATCCTATACTACTATCCACACTTTGTAGAACCTCTCAAGTAACTATAGTGCTCATCTCACATGATGGGAATAAGTATATAACTGACATAGACCATGAGAGCTAGATCATGGAATTCGGTGTCATATAGCCCCACACCGTAAAGAGGTAGTCTACTTTCCTAAGGTAAACCAATAACCTGTCTTACGTGGATCCACTAGCTAGACCTATGTGGGCACATAGTTTATGGGATAGGAAGATGTTCATTAGAATTCTAACTTAACATTGGGAGAGTTTCCATCTAACCATATCCACTCGGTGCTTAGCCTGCATTCCAATAGATCTTTTCATTCACATTACATTAGTGTACTAGGAAGGAATGCCATAGGCCTATCGACCCAAGATACATCATTACCCAAGGAAGGAATACTAAAAGCCTATCGATCCATGGTGCATTCAAGAATAACTCTAGAGTCCTTATGAAAAGAATGCCATAAGCGTATCGATTCATGCTTCCTCATTACATTTTTATACTCATGAAAGGAATGACATAAGCCTATCGATTCATGGTACATTGACTTATTAAGAAAGGAATGCCATTAACCTATCGATTCTAGAGGTTTCATTACATTAGATCATTTATGAAAGGAATGACTTAAGCCTATCAATTCATATCCATCAAGTCAAAACACATTCATTACTCATATTTGAAAGTAAGGCCATAGCCTATCAATTCTAGATTCAACATTCACATTACTTTCATTTGTATAAGAAAAGGATGCCTAAGCCTACCAATTCAAGATACAACAATACATTATAGAAACCCTTCACATTCCATCACCATCATTCATGAGTGTAAATTGAGAACACACTATCAATAATAACACAATTACATTCTATACATGATCATCATTCTATCATTGAAATCACATGCATATCCTTCACATCATAATCATATATAGTAATTAAACACCTCCACCTTTCAAGTAGATCAACATCTCTAGCACAATTCTACTTTAACATGTATTTAGGTCATAACTTGCCCTTTTAAGGCCATGAACCAACATCAATGCATAAATCCAAACTACTACAATAGAATAGGAAATTGACATGATTCAATCACTTAATTCAACATAACATAAAAACTTCAACAATCTAACTCAATTTAGGCATAATCCATCAACATTTATTCATGATCAACAAACCCACTTCATAAGGCACAATTTAGGAATTGAGAGAATTCATGGGTTCATAGAGTATTTTCATCATAAATCATCAATTAAACAATAATACAATCATAATTTGTCATTAGAAACCATTTGAAAACGTTTGATGAAAGAACCTATGAGATTGAGTGAAACCCTATATTTTTCATACTTTGGAATCACCTCTGAATTGGCTCCTTAATGAAAATTAGACAAGGATCAAGACTACCAGACCTTGCTATTGATTCCCATGAATATCCTTTGAAAACCTTGAATATTTGACCTTGAGAGCTTGAAGTCCTCACCTCCAATGGATATTTCTAAAGAGATAGCTTTTGGAAAAGAGAGGTTTCTAACTTTGGGTGTTTTGAAATAATGAGTTTGAAGATAGAGTCTAAAACTTTTAATACTCTTAAAATACGATAATTAACATTAAATAACCGTCCCATAACTTAACTAAATTAATTAGCAAATTACCAAACCACCCCTCAACTTGGCTGAACCAAACTAGCAAACCAAGTGTGACTCACGGACCGTGAGTCCACTAACAGACCGTGCTGTTGGTACGTGGTCTGGGGCTGCAGATTGGTTCATATGGGTCTGACCCACGGAGGCCATCCACTAACAGTGGCCGGACCTACGGGGTGTGGACCCTTTCCGTGGTTCACCCCATTTTGGCCAACTGCAAGGTTCTTTGGGGTCTTGGGGGTTAGACTAAGGGTCCTCATCAAGGACCGCTAGGGTGGTCCTTGGGGAGTCGTACCTTGACGATTAACCCCTAAACCCCTCAACCAAAGATCGGGACAACATCAAACCTCATGACAAACTCACACTGTCACTAGTTAGGCTCTAGTTTCACTTATTTGTTTTATGGGTTGTTACATTATCCCCCACTTAGGAACATTCATCCTCGAATGACACTTGAAACACATGACGGGGTTAACGACTCAAGACTAGCCGCCCATAATCATGACACATCAATATAATGCATAAACCATAGGAGGAAACATCAACTCCAACTCATACATGTTCAATGCACATAAGAAAGTAAGAACTACATCTAATATCTCATTATACACCAAAACTTCAACATTTCTCATTTTATTGGAGGAACTTCCTTCTCCAATTCACATCATGCTCATCATAACATAATTAAGCAAATCTAAGCAATTTTCTCATAAAAGCACATTTAGGCATATTCAACATTTCACCTCATGAAGCATATAGACAACTCATACTAAATGCAAATCAACATCAGGAAAATAAGCATGAAAACTCATTTTCTCATATAAACAAGAATTCAAACATGCATAACATAAGGAGACCATGGAAACACGTAATCCCATTTGACTCTAAAACATGAAACAAGCTCTAAGGAACTCTAGGCCTCAAGCTTGAATAGGAATAGAAGGAAAGAGATAAGGATATCACAACTCTCAACAACCTTACTATTCAACATACTATCCCCCACTTAGGAGAAAACCCAACTAAGGCTAACATGAAAAACAACATAAGAACCTGTATACAACAAAAAAGAACTATAAATTACAGGTACCTTCATCCGGATTATCTCCTTGCCCTCTTTGGCTTGAAGTGCATAGAAACAGTTCTTCTTTAGAGCATTAGGACCCGGCCAACATAAGAAGCATGTTTGGCCTCCCTTCTCCTAGCCGTAAGAGTAGGACAATTTCTCACTTGGTGATCATGCTTTCCACAATCATATCACCCACTAGTACCGGCTAGGCACTTCCCATGATGCCTCTTCCCACAAGTGGTGCTAAGTGGTTTAGAAAATGGAGGTCCACCACCTTTCTCCTCATTAACCTTAGGAGCACTTGAAGAATCTTGGTTAGGAGCTCTCTTCTTGAACCTAGGTTGACCTTGCTCATCGGATCTACCCCTCTTCAACTCCCTATTCTTCATCTTAAGTTTGGACTCCTCAATAGATTGAGCATACACCATAAGACTAGAAATATTCATATAACCATGGAGCATTGTCGTACGACACTCTTCCTCAACTAGGTCAGAGATACCCGTCACATACCTACTCATCTCATCCCTATGGTTAGACACCAAGGATGGAGCATACTTAAACAAGAGAGTAAATTTCAAGTAGTACTCTTCCACATTCGTGCTACCTTGCTTAAGATTGATAAACTCCTAAACCTTACATTCCCTCTTCTTACGGGGAAAATACATACCAAGGAATGCTCCCTTTAACTCCTTCCATTCTATAGGACCCGCTTCCAAGGGCCTATTGCTTTTCCATTGAGTGAACCACACTTGGGCCACATCTTTCAATTGATAGGAAGCCAACTCCGCTTTCACCCTAGAAGATACCCCCATAGCATTAACTATCTTATAAACTTCATCCAAAAATTCTTGGGGACCTCTCCCACTTTAGAGCCAAGAAATATCGGAGGATTCATCCTCACAAAGTCTCTCTACCTTGAGGCCATGGTACTCTTATTAGCATTCACCCTAGGCCCCACATCTCGATTAACTTGAGCCGTAATGGCTTGGGATATGGTTAGAAAAGTCGACCTAATCTCTTCATTGGTCATGGCTGGGGGATCCACCGGTACTTGGTTGTCTTGAGGAACTTGGCCACTTTGAGGACCTTGGGGAGGAACTCCTTCATTCACATTATCCTCTTCCACTCTTCTTGTGGGAATCCTTCTTGTATTCATATCCTATAAACACAAGAGAAGGATTATGAAAATGGCACTTATAGAGCTAAAATCTTAGGCACGACTTCATGAATATGAAAGAAGTGTAACTTCCTAACGTCCTATAGCCTCATGCTCATAGATGTGTCACGACTCACACCGATGAACAAGCCTCTACTAGACATGGCTTGTGAGACATCGACCCTAAAGACCATTCCCAAAACCTTATGCTCTGATACCATGTTTGTCACGACCCGAGTCTAGACCCCAGATGCGACACAGAGTACTTGACCCCGAAAGGGTCTTATAGAAGCTTCATAGCTTATTCATTGCATAGGTAATAGAAATAGTATGGAATTTAAAACTTTTTATTTAAAACCATACAATCTAACATTCAAAAACATTTAAAAGCAAGCGGAAGTCTATATCTCACATGGCCATCTTAGACACAATCTTGAACAAAAATAGAAACACGACCCTTTACAATAGAAATCTAAAGTAGTCCATTACATGAAAAGGAAAGAAACTTCTAACCACTTGTCCTCAATCTATGAGGACATACCCAAAATGTCTTGGAGAACTCTAATCCAAGCTTTACTAGAGCAATGCAAATCAATTGCCAGAACCTACACTTATAGTAAAATCATAGAAGAATGGGTTAGCACATAAAGTACTAAGTATGATAGCCATGCAAAAACATGTTTAAAATGGGCATTTTTGTTTGAAAGTCATGACATATGCCATTTTGGTAAAACTTCATGAACATTGATAAAAGAGGCAGAATATAAGTCACAACTAACCTACAAGTCATATTTTCACATTAGAACATAATCCACATATGAACCTTTACCTTCACCTTAAGCATTCACCTCAAGTAACCCTCAAGCTATAGCTTTTGCAATGTATGTATAGCGTCCGATACCACCATCCACACTAAGGTACCACTTTAAGGTCACCACAAGTGAACTTACCATTCATCCTTTCCACCTTTCCACAATAAAGCATATAAGAGACATAACATTACAAAAGTCACATCATCACATTAAGACCAACATCCAAGACAACTCCAAGTCTTACTTGTGCAATGTGTAAGTAGCATCCCATACTACTACTCACACTAAGTACTCATTTGAAGTCACCATAGACAAGGCACATTCAAAAACGATAAGTCATGATAAGGAAGTAACTCATAATACAATCCAAATATAGCATGCATCTTTACATTTAAGCACATAAGTCAACCTTCTTTATTAAATTCATTTATGATACATTCATGCATTAGTCATTAAGACTTAGAGAACTCACTATAACCCTCTCAAAGCGTACTCGTGCAATGTATGGATAGCATCCTATACTACTACCCACAATTTGTAGAACCTCTCAAGTAACTATAGTGCAGATCTCACATGATGGGAGTAAGTGTTTAACCAACATACACCATGAGAGCTAGATGATAGAATCCGATGTCATATAGCCCGACACCGTAGAGAGGTGGTCTACTTGCCTAAGGTAAACCAATAACCTAGCTTACATGGATCCACTTGCTAGAACTATGTGGGCACATAGTTTATGGGATAGGAAGTTGTTCATTGGAACTTAAACCTAACATTGCGAGAGTTTTCATCTAGCCAAATCCACTCGGTGCTTAACCTACATTCCCATAGTTTATTTCATTCACTTTACATTAGTGTACTAGGGAGGAATACCATAGGCCTATCGACCAAAGATACATCATTACCCAAGGAAGGAATGCTATAAGCCTGTCGATCCATGGTACATTCAAGGATAGATCTAGAGTCCTAATAAAAGGAATGCCATAAGCCTATTGATTTATGGTTCCTCATTACATTTTTATACTTATGAAAGGAATGCCATAAGCCTATCGATTCATGGTACATTGACTCATTAAGAAAGGAATGCCATTAACCTATCGATTCTAGAGTCTTCATTACATTAGATCAATTATGAAAGGAATGACTTAAGCCTATCGATTCATATCCATCAAGTCAAAACACATTCATTACTCATATATGAAAGTAAGGCCACTATCAATTCTAGATTCAACATTCACATTACTTTCATTTGTATAAGAAAAGGATGCCTAAGCCTACCAATTCAAGATACAACAATACATTATAGAAACCCTTCACATTCCATCACCATCATTCATGAGTGTAAATTGAGAACATACTATCAATAATAACACAATTACATTCTATACATGATCATCATTCTATCATTGAAATCACATGCATATCCTTCACATCATAATCATACATAGTAATTAAACACCTCCACCTTTCAAGTGGATCAACATCTCTAGCACAATTCTACTTCAACATGTATTTAGGTCATAACTTGCCCTTTCAAGGCCATGAACCAACATCAATGCATAAATCCAAACTACTACAATAAAATAGGAAATTGACATAATTCAATCACTTAATTCAACATAAACATCAATACTTCAACAATCTAACTCAATATAGGCATAATCCATCAACATTTATTCATGATCAACAAACCCACTTCATAAGGCATAATTTAGGAATTGAGAGAATTCATGGGTTCATAGAGTATTTTCATCCTAAATCATCAATTAAACACTAATACAATCATAATTTGTCATTAGAAACCATTTGAAAATGTTTGATGAAAGAACCCATGAGATTGAGTGAAACCCTAAATTTTTCATACTTTGGAATCACCTCTGAATTGGCACCTTAATGAAAAGTTAGACAAGGATCAAGAGTACCAGACCTTGCTATTGATTCCCCCCGAATATCCTTTGAAAACCTTGAATATTTGACCTTGAGAGCTTGAAGTCTTCACCTCCAATGGAGATTTCTAAAGAGAGAGCTTTTGGAAAAGAGAGGTTTCTAACTTTGGGTGTTTTGAAATAATGAGTTTGAAAATAGAGTCTAATACTTTTAATACTTTTAAAATACTATAATTAACATAAATCAACCGTCCCACAACTTAACTAAATTAATTAGCTAATTACCAAACCACCCCTCAACTTGGCTGAACCAAACTAGCAAACCAGGTGTGACTCACGCCCTAGACTCATGGACCGCGAGTCCACTAACGGACCGTGATATTGGTCCGTGGTCTGGGGCTGCAGATTGGATCATGTGGGTCTGACCCATGGAGGCCATCCACGGACAGTGGATGGACCTACGTGGCATGGACCCTTTTCGTAGTTCACCCCATTTTGTCCAACTTCAAGGTTCTTTGGGGTCTTGCGGGGTTATACTAAGGGTCCTACTCAAGGACCGCTAGGGTGGTCCTTGGGGAGTCGTACCTTGACGTTTAACCCCTAAACACCTCAACCAAAGCTCGGGACAACATCAAACTTAATGACAAACTCACACTATCACTAGTTAGGCTCAAGTTTGACTTATTCATTTTACGGGTTGTTACATGATCCCCCACTCAGGAACATTCGTCCTCGAATGACACTTAAAACACATTAAGGGGTTAACGACTCAAGATTAGTAGCCCACAACCATGACACATCAATATAATGCATAAACCATATGAGGAAACATCAACTCCAACTCATACAAGTTCAATGAACATATGATAGTAGGAACTACATCTACAATCTCATTATGCACCAAAACTTCAACATTTCTCATTTCATTGGAGGAACTTCCTTCTCCTACTCACATCATGCTCATCACAACATCATTAAGCACATTTAAGCCATTTTCTCATAAAAGCACGTTTAGGCATGTTCAACATTTCACCTCATTAAGCATATATACAACTCATACTAAATTCAAATCAACATGAGGAACATAAAGCATGAAAACTCATTTTCTCAAATAAACAAGAATGCAAATAGAACATGCTTAACATAAGGAGACCATGGAAATACGTAATCACACATGACTCTAAAACATGAAACAAGCTCTAAGGAACTCTAGGTCTGAAGCTTGAATAGGAATAGAAGGAAAGAGATAAGGGTATCACAACTCTCAACAACCTTACTATTCAACATACTATCCCCCACTGAGGAGAAAACCCAACTAAGGCTAACATGAAAAACAACATAAGAACCTCTATACAATAATAAGGAACTATAACTTACCGGTACCTTCATCCGGCTTAGTTTCTTTTCCCTCTTTGGCTTGAAGTGCATTGAAACGGTTCTTCTTTGGAGCATTAGGATCCAGGCCAACATAAGAAGCTTGTTTGGCCTCCCTTCCTCTAGCCGTAAGAGTAGGGAAATTTCTCACTTGGTGATCTTGCTTTCCACAATCATATCACCCACTAGTACCGGCTAGGCACTTCCCATGATGCCTCATCCCATAAGTGGTGCAAAGTGGTTTAGAAAATGGAGGTCCACCACCTTTCTCCTCATTAACCTTAGGAGCACTTGAATAATCTTGGTTAGGAGCTCTCTTCTTGAACCTAGGTTGACCTTGCTCATCGGATCTACCCCTCTTCAACTCCCTATTCTTCCTCTTAAGTTTGGACTCCTCAATAGATTGAGCATACACTATAAGCCTCAAAATTTTCATATCATCATGGAGCATCGTTGTACGACACTCTTCCTCAACTAAATCGGATATACCCGTCACATACCTACTCATCTCTTCCCTAGGTTTAGTCACCAAGAATGGAGCATACTTAGAAAAGAGAGTAAATTTCAAGGAGTACTTTTCCACACTCATGCTACCTTGCTTAAGATTGATAAACTCCTCAAACTTACACTCCCTCTTCTCACGGGGAAAGTACCTACCAAGGAATGCTCCCTTAAACTCCTCCCATTCTATAGGACCCACTTCCAAGGGCCTATTCCTTTTCCATTGAGTGAACCACACTTGGGCCACATCTTTCAATAGATAGGAAGCCAACTCCGCTTTCTCCCTAGAAGATACCCCAATAGCATTGACTATCTTATAAACTTCATCCAAGAATTCTTGGGGATCCTCTCCCACTTTAGAGCCAAGAAATATTAGAGAATTCATGTTCACAAAGTCTCTAAACCTTGAGGCCATGGTACTCTCATTAGCATTCACCCTAGGCCCCAGATCCCGAATAACTTGAGACGTCATGTCTTGGGCTATGGTTAGAAAAGCCGATCTAATCTCTTCATTGGTTATGGCCGGGGGATCCACCAAAATTTGGTTGTCTTGAGGAACTTAGCCACGTTGAGGACCTTGGGGAGGAACTCCGGCATTCACATTCTCCTCTTCCACTCTTCTTGCGAGCGTACTTCTTGTATTCATATCCTATAAACACAAGAGAAGGTTTATGAAAAGGGCACTTATAGAGCTAAACTCTAAGGCACAACTTCATGAATATGAAAGAAATGTAACTTCCTAACGTCCAATTGCCTCTCGCTCATAGATGTGTCGTGACTCAACCAATGAACAAGACTCTACTAGATGTGGCTTGTGAGATATCAACCCTAAAGACTATTCCCAAAACCTTATGCTCTTATACCATTTTTTTCACGACCCGAGTCTAGACCTCGGATGCGACACGACGTTGTGGACCCCGAAGGGGTTTTATACAAGCCTCATAGCTCATTCATTGCATAGGTAATAGAAATACTATGAAGTTTAAAACTTTTTATTTAAAACCATACAATCTAATATTAAAAAATAATTAAACGCTAGCGGAAGTCTATATCTCACATGGCCATCTTAGATACAATCTTGAACAAAAATAGGGACACGGCCCTTTACTATAGAAATCTAAAGTAGTCTATTACATGAAAAGGAAAGAAACTTCTAAACACTTGTCCTCAATCTATGAGGACATACCCAAAATGTCTTGGAGAACTCTAATCCAAGCTTCACTAGAGAAATGCAAATCACTTGTCGGAACCTACACTTGTAGTAAAAATATAAAAGAATGGGTTAGCACATAAAGTACTAAGTATGATATCCATGCAAAAACATGCTTAAAATGGGCATTTTTGTTTGAAAGTCATGATATATGCCATTTTGGTAAAACTTCATGAACATTGATAAAAGAAGCATAATATAAGTCACAACCAACATACAAGTCATATCTTCACATTAGAACATAATCCACATATGAACCTTTATCTTCACCTTAAGACTTCACCTCAAGTAACCCTCAAGCTATACCTTGTGCAATGTATGGAAAGCGTCCCATACCACCACCCACACTAAGGTACCACTTTAAGGTCACCACAAGTGAACTTACCATTTATCCTTTCAACCTTTACACAATAAAGCATATATGAGACATAACATTAAATAGTCACATCATCACATTAAGACCAACATCCAAGACAACTCTAAGTCATACTTGTGCAATGTGCAAGTAGCATCCCATACTTCTACTCACACTAAGGACTCCTTTGAAGTCACCATAGACAATGCACATTCATATACGATAAGTCATGACAAGGAAGTAACTCATAATACAATCCAAGTATAACATGTATCTTTACATTTAAGCATATAAGTCAACCTTCTTCATTAACTTCATTTAGGACACATTCATACATTAGTCATTAAGACTTAGAGAACTCACTATAACCCTCTCAAAGCCTACTCGTGCAATGTATGGATAGCATCCCATACTACTACCCACACTTTCTAGAACCTCTTAAGTAACTATAGTGCACATCTCACATGATAGGAATAAGCTTTTAATCGACATAGACCATGAGAGCTAGATCATGGAATCCGATGTCATATAGCCCCACACCGTAAAAATGTGGTCTACTTGCCTAAGGTAAACCAATAACCCAGCTTACGTGGATCCACTAGCTAGACCTATGTGGGCACATAGTTTATGGGATAGGAAGATGTTCATTGGAACTCTGACCTAACATTAGGAGAGTTTCCATCTAACCATATCCACTTGGTGCTAAGCCTACATTCCCATAGATCATTTCATTCACATTACATTAGTGTACTAGGAGGAATGCCATAGACCTATCGACCCAGGATACATCATTATCGAAGGAAAGAATGCTATAAGCTGATCGATCCATGGTACATTCAAGGATAACTCTAGAGACCTCATCAAAGGAATACCTTAAACCTATCGATTCATGGTTCCTCATTACATTTTTATACTCATGAAAGGAATTCCATAAGCCTATCGATTCATGGTACATAGACTTATTAAGAATGGAATGCCATTAGCCTATCGATTCTAGAGTCTTCATTACATTAAATCATTTATGAAAGGAATGCCTTAAGCCTATCGATTCATATCCATCAAGTCAAAACACATTCCTTACTCATATATGAAAGGAAGGCCATAGCCTATCAATTCTATATTCAACCATCACATTACTTTCATTTGTATAAGAAAAGGATGCCTAATCTTACCAATTAAAGATACAACAATACATTATAGAAACCCTTCACATTCCATCACCATCATTCATGAGTCTCAATTGAGAATATACTATCAACAATAACACAATTACATTCTATACATGATCATCATTCTTTCATTGAAATCACATGCATATCCTTCACATCATAATCATACATAGTAATTAAACACCTCCACCTTTCAAGTGGATCAACATTTCTAGCACAATTCTACTTCAACATGTAATTAGGTCATAACTTGCCTTTTTAAGACCATGAGCCAACATCAACTCATAAATCCAAACTATTATAATAGAATAGGAAATTGTCATGATTCAATCACTTAATTCAACATAAACATCAATACTTCAACAATATAACTCAATTTAGGCATAATCCATCAACATTTATTCATGATCAACAAACCCACTCCCATAAGGCACAATTTAGGAATTGAGAGAATTCATGGGTTCATAAAGTATTTTCATCATAAATCATCAATTAAACACTAATATAATCATCATTTGTTATTCAAAACCATTTGAAAATGTTTGATGAAAGAACCCATGAGATTGAGTGAAACCCAAGATTTTTCATACTTTGAAATCACCTTTGAATTGGCTCCTTGAATGAAAAGTTAGATAAGGATCAAGACTACCATACCTTGCTATTGATTCCCCACGAAAATTCTTTGAAAACCTTGAATATTTGACCTTGAGAGCTTGAGGTCTTCACCTCCAATGGAGGTTTCTAGAGAGAGAGTTTTCGGAGAAGAGAGGTTTCTAACTTTGGGTGTTTTGAATAATGAGTTGAAAAATAGTGTCTACTACTTTTAATACTCTTAAAATACCATAATTAACCTAAAATAACTGTCCCACAACTTAACTAAATTAATTAGCTAATTACCAAACCACCTCTCAACTTGGCCGAACCAAACCAGCAAACCTGGTGTGACTCACGAACCGTGAGTCGACTAACGGATCGTGCTGTAGGTCCATGGTCTTGGGTTGCAGCTTGGTTCATGGGGGTCTGACCCACAGAGGCCATCCACAGACAATGGATGGACCTACGAGGCGTGGACCCTTTCCGTGGTTCACCCCATTTTGGCCAACTTCAAGGTTCTTTGAGGTCTTAGGGGTTAGACTAAGGGTCCTCCTCAAGGACCCCTAGGGTGGTCCTTGGGGAGTCGTACCTTGATGTTTAACCTCTAAACCCCTCAACCAAAGCTCGGGACAACATTAAACCACCTCAAACCTCATGACAAACTCACACTGTCACTAGTTAGGCTCTAGTTTCAGTTATTCATTTTACGGGTTGTTACAAATACCTCCTTGAACAAGTTTATCAGCCACACCTTTGTTCATCGAGTCGACTCCGGTAGAAGTGTTGTAACAACACGTTGTTTGGCAGCCCGTGAGTCGGACATTGAAGTAGCAACTTCTTAAATCTCAGCCATGTCTGATGGATTTGCTCACCTTCTAGACGTTTGAAGCCCTGAATATTGTCTCTCAACTCCATCATTTTTGTAAGAGGGAAAAACCTTATGTAAAATTCCTTGGTAAGTTCATCCTAAGATGTAACAGAATCCCTCAGAAGATCAACTAACCATTTGGTCACTTTCCCCATCAACGAAAAAGGGAACAACCGGAGACGAACTGACTCTTGTGAGATGTTTTTGAATGAGAATGGTCCACATACATCCACAAAGTTCCAAATATAATCATGGGTATCCTCATGAGCTAGACCTCCAAATAGTCCTTTCATTTGCAAGAGTTGTTACATCATGCTAGTCACAGGGAATACAACATTACCCACAGCCTAAGGTAAACAGATTGCACCTACACCGTCAAATTGAACTAGTTCTTTGACATCATTCAGATTTCCAATGTCATCTTGGTGACCAAGCTGGCTAGCGTTACTTCCGTTCACACTCATATCGTCCTCTGTTCACAAACAGGCAACAACAAACACAAAATAAGGTAAATCGATTCAACTACAACATAAAAAGATCACAATCTAAACTTCATTAATAGAATTTTAAACACCACTCCCCGGTAGCGGTGCCATTTTTGATAAATGCTCAACTACACCTCATCCAATACTAGGTGTAGGCAATCACAATCTAGTATAAACCCAATAACGAGTTGCAGTCGATCCCACAAGGAGTGATACAAATCAGAATTCAGTTATGAAGTTATAAATGTTATCTAATCAATTGTAGGAATATAAATTATCGAAATCATTCAATTAAATCTAAGGGTTGAAAACAAGTGTCCAATGGGGGGGGTTAGGATTGTCAATTAACAACTAAGAAAAGCAGAGGAGTAATCAAATAGATAGGAGATACTTGGGAATGTGATCGATTAAAGGCTAATTTCGCTATATGGGTAATTATAATTCACTAACGATTGCTGAATCTTAGTGAGTAGGCTAGGCTATGGATGCAATATCTTTCTCTCTAACAAATATTACAACTCAAGCGAGTTATCTCAAACCTCGACAAGCATAACACTATAAGCAGCCTAATACCTCAATTTATATACTCTTTCCAGCTAGATTGGTAGGATCGAGTTAAGATTCACTCTCTCGAGCTGAACCCACAGCAACCCAATCACGATAATCATCAATCAATAACCTTAGTTCTAAAACCTCTTTTCAAGCAAGCTTGGAACACTAAGTGAGAACTGCATTTGCAACTACAATTATGGGTTAATACACAACTATAAATTAAACCCACTTCAAATCAACATTTAAGTTAGTAAACAACAATACACATAAGATAATTAGAGAAAATAATCACATTATCATACCTCCAAGAATGGGAGTTTTAGCCACACATCATAAAAAGGAAGAAATCAATACCAATTACGTTCTCCATAATCTGGGTATTGCAATCCACGTCTTTACAATGATCCAAAATGATCAATATCGAAAAACCAACTCAAAATCTACTAGAAAACTCCTAAAACTAAGTAAAACAATGTTCCACACCAAAGTTTCACGTTCAACAACGAGAAATATTACTTAGGAAATGATTGTATTCCTTTTCTGCCTTTTTGAAATTCAATTTATACTTTCTCAAATTTGGCCTTTCGGACCACTAGGAGAGGTTAGTCGAGCATCACCGACCAAGTCTGCGATGTGCCAATAGCTCCATTCCATCGTCGGTTTGCCTTGGGTCTTTAACCTCAGGGTTCTGTGACTTTAGGTGATCAGGATCGAGGTTGCCGATCTATTCGACGGTTCGCCAACTGTCCTGTCCATCGCCTAGTTGGTTTTTCCATAGGGCTGGCACGCTTGAACTTTTGGCGACATGAAGAGCCACTCGGCGGTTCACTGAGTGTTCCTGCGATCACCAGGAATGCCTTTCTTCAACTTGTTCAGTTTTTTCGCTCCTTTTAGCCCGGTAATGTCATTGCCTTGCTCCTTCACCTTCATTACTGTAAATTAACACCTTAACATCAGTTTAGAGCATAAATTAGGCATTGAGGACAATAAAACTATGAAAACAAAGCCCTAAATGAGTCAAAATCTCAGACTCATCAAGCACGCTTTACAAGCATTGTCAATATTACGATGGCTAAAAGCTAAAAATATTATGGCTACACTTTAAACGCATACCCAAAAATATTTTTAGCAAAATTTTAAAAGAGTTGTCCAGATCTAGTGCGGCCTTAGGCCTAAAATATTGTAGTATATTATTACTCATGTTTTGTGGGATCATAAATAGCTTCTTTTTTTTCTTATGATCAATAAGGGATAATTGCAATTGAGGAGATGACTCTTCTAGTGTCCAAATGTGCAACATGCAATATGGGGAATAACACGAATGTAACTTATAAAGTTGTCTCCTTATTAGTGTTAAAAGTTTTCAGAGGTAGCTTTATAGTAAATGAATTTCATACCCTTGCAGCCACAAGAATCTTGTTCTAATCTTTTTTTTAAACATCTAATATTCTCATTATAATTACAAAAATATTTTGTCTGATTTTTTTTTTTTGGGAAATGACTTTTTCCGTCTATTTATAACAGTACTCTATGTGATAAATTTTCTTTCCTTGGATAAAAAATAACTAAAATAACAAAGAAAGATAAATGATGAGAAAATAACAAGTGTAATATTTTTCCTTTTACTTTCCTATGCTAGATCAGTTGGATAAGTGTTTTTGATCCTAAACCTTCATTTTCAATTGATTAGTTATGAATTTTAACATTAATGTCACGCCCCGAGCCGACACACCGGATGTGGCTGACACTCGAGAACCATTGTTGGCCCCAAGCGAACCCATGGCTTGGCTTACTTACTCAGCGAAAAACTCTAAGCTTTATTACAATGATCAAATGCACTTCTACTTAACTGTTTAATAAAATAACTTAGAACATTTAAAGGTCAAACATTCAACTTGGCCAAAATGGCAACTCAAGGCTTAGCATATGAAGTAATAGTGTAAAGACAACTGAACTACTAACTATCTATGAAGTCTCTGAAACAAAGAGGTATGTCGGGAGAAGACCCACGACATCCTAATGAACTAAATACTAAAACAAATGATAAAGAGGAGTCCTCTGGATAGAAAGGAGGCTCACCAACTGACTCTGAGTGCTCAACTGGATCAACGGGTCCCTGAACTAAATAGGGCTTGAATATCTATTCATGAGGTCCATGAATGCTGCAGGCGCATTGGTCAAACCAAAGGACATAACTAAGAAATCATAATGACCATAACGGGTCCTGAATGCTCTCTTTGAAATACTTTATAAACTTCTCTTGACTTAACCCTTAACCTCTTGACTTGACGCTTAACTTCTCTTGACTTGAATGTTAACTTTACTTGAATCGAATTATGGATTCAAGGATTGTGATTTGTGATAGGAAGGATCTCATATGTTTAGGAGTGTTTTTAGATAGTTAAATCAAGAAATCACTGTCTGGGATCTAGTTCGCGACGCGGAGATGTATTTAAATATTTGGTCGCAGAAATAATTTTTGAGGCAGAACAGTCCGTGACCGCTTCGCTCCGCGAGGATAATTTTCCCATCCTGAGGAACAAGTTTGTGACACGGACCTGGTACCCAGATTCGCCCAAATTTTTCCTTCTTCATTTTCTGTCACGACCCAGGAGTACCCCCTAGATGTAACACGTTGTACTTGACCCTGAAGGGGTCTCATACAAGCTTCTGGCATCATCATAACATAAGACATATAAATAATGTGGAGAAATTTAAAACTTTTACAATAGAAGTCCAACTTCATTTTTTTCATAAAGGAAAAATCATAGGAATCTAAACTGTCTCATACACCATCTAAAACATAGGAATACAAAGTTTGGGACTTAGCCCTTTACATCAATAAAACTCTCAATAAGAGAAGTACAATAGGAACTAAGAAATGGATAATTCGTCCTCGAACTTGAGGACTCACCGCAACTTGGAGATAAGCAATCCAAGTCTTCTTCAATAAAGGAAAGTGTATGTCACCTAGCTGGAACCTATACTTATAAAAATGTAGAAGAAGAAGAAGGGGTTAGCACAAATATGTACTAAGTATGGAAATATGCATAAAATACTTTAAATATGATAAAAGGGACATTTTAGTTGCAAAGTATGCATTTATCAAGTTTGGAAACCAACATGCATTTTCAATGTAAAAGACAAGCTATAATCACCTTTATACTCACAACATAGTAACATCAATATTTTAGCAACCCCTAAGGAACACTTGTGCAATGTACGGTTGGCATCCCATAATACCAACCTTACCAAGTACTCCTTTGAAGCTACCTTAGTCACACATATCATCTTTAGACTTCATCAAAATCAATAGTCACAGATGAGGAACTAGTCATGTACATTACTTGAATTATAAGGAAAGTCATTCATAACAACTATCTATTCAACATACATGCATACATTCAAATGTCATCAAAATATAAAGGAACTATCCCATGGCATCCTACTAAGTCTACTTGTGCTATGTGGAAGAGAAGTCCCATACCCCCACTCCTACTAAGTAAAACTCACCAAAAGGTCATAGTATAGTTTATGTCTCATTCATTATCTTTATTATATAGGGAAGAGTAGACATAACCGACATAGACCATGTGAGGTACATGGAATCTAGTGTCGTGTAACCCCACACTGAAAGAAGGTGTCCTACTTGCCTAAGGTAGAACTAAATGTATAGCTATAAGGTGGATCCACTAGCTAATGACCTCTGTGGGCACATAGTTATGGAATAGGGAGATTACTTCTAGAAGCCCTACCTATTGCATTGGCGGAGGAGCTTCCATCTCATGAGTTTACTTTAGATGACCCAACCTATTGCATTGACGGAAGAGCCTTTACCTCATTGTCCATATCCACTCGGTACTAAGCATTATTTCCCAATTTATACATAATTAGTCTTGAATTGCATTTACATGTGTGAAGGAATGCTCTATCCTTCATGCAATACAATTCATCAAAATAGCTCATAGATTCATTAATGGTGAGAATGTACTTTCAACCTTAGAATCCACATTAGTATGTGGGTAGAACTTTCACATTACATTCATAGTGTTTTCATGTGAATAGACTTTCAATCAACACAATAACATCATCATCATTCTAGACCATTCATACATCATCAAGTGTAAGGGTAAGGGAAGAACAACCTTTCAACAATACCATACTTTAAAAATTATTCATAGGAGATTTACTTTCTAAGTGAATCAATAGTTTACACAACTTTCACCAATATGTACAAACCCTAGCAATTTACCCCTTTCAAGGTCATGAGTCATGTCTCACAATTACACCTAAAGATACTACAATAGGCATGAATACATCAAGATTCAATAACTATATTAGCATAGATACAATTCATAGTAATCATCTTGCATCAATACACCCATCACAATTCATGAAATTGGGGTCATAGGGGTGTTCATGGGGAATTTTACAATGAAAATCACCATTAAACATCAAACCATCCAAAATATTATGCAATTAACATAATAAAATCATTTTTAGGAAAAATCCATGTCTAGAATGAAAACCCTAGTTTTTGAACAAGTTACCAATTTTGAAATTAGAGAAGGGATTCATGGAGAAAAGTGTTCCATGAATCAAGGTTCCCATACCTTAATTTTCCCACGAAATTGGAGTGAAAAGATTGGAGCTTGAACCCTAATCTTGACCTTCTTCTTTGTTCTTCAATGGAGTTTAGAGAGAGTACGTTTTTGGGAGGGAAGTTGGTTGAGTTTTGAGTTTTGTGAGCTATGAGAGTTAAAAGGGTTGTTTAATGGTTAAAAATACTTTAATATACTTAAAATAACTAATAATAACTGTCCCTACTACTTAATTAATTTAATTAGTAATTTATGAAAATACCCCCTATGGCCGAACCGAAACCAACTTTTGCAGGTGGTGTTCCACCCCATCCACAGATCGTGGATGGGACCACGTCGCCGTCCTGCATTGGTGTGGTTTGGGTCAGAGAGGCAGAATTGGGGGACAAGCCTGGGGAGACTAAGTCTCGAACCACGACTCCTAATCATAGACCGTGGTTCCACCCACGGCTCGTGGGTGCCCAAACGTGGTTCAAGCTGTTTTTAGACAGCTTTTGGACCTTCCCTTGGGTTCTCCTCATGGACCCTTGGGGGGTCCTAGGGGGTCGTGCCTTGACGTTTAGGCTCTAAAACCCTAGTACTATAATAGGAAGTTATTTTAGGACTCTAACCTCATGTTTTAACTTCATTAGGCTACTAGACTATACGTTAGGCTCTAGCTTAGGTTATTAGATTTCTGGGGTGTTACATTATATCCCCCTTGGGAACATTCATCCCTGAATGATGACCAAAACCTCGAACTAAGTCAGAAACTCTAGACTAGCAGCCCATCATGCATAAAACATAAAAAATGTGCAAAAACTAAAAATGCACCAATCACATCATGCACAATTTTAAAGGAGGAAACTTCAACTCCCTTTCACAACATGGCCAATGCAATACAAGAAAGTAGAAACTCCATCTACTAATCCAATATGCATGAAACTCATCAATTTACATCAACATGGGAGGAACTACCTTCTCCAACTCATACAAGCTCAACACAACAATGTAGAGTCTGTTGTCATCTCATCAACACATCATTAAGAATATTCATCATTTTACCTCATGAAGTAAAAAATGCAATCATCATACTAAAATGCAATTCGACATGAGGAACATATAAATCATGAAAACTCAATTTATTATTTAACATGAATTCTCACAAGAACATGTATAATATAAAGAAATCATATAACTCTTACCATACATATGACTCCCCAAAACACTTAAAACTTAAGAGGAATTATTTACCTCAAGTTTGAATGGGAGTAGAAGGAAAAAGATGAGGATAACGGGACTTCATATCGGCCTCGGCCTCCCATGTAGCACCCTCAACTAAGTGATTCCTCCATAAAACCTTAACAGAGGCTACTTCCTTATTTCTCAACCTCTTCACTTGCCGGTCCAAGATCTCAACCGGGACCTCTTCATAAGAAAGGTTTTCATCAACTCCTATACTCTCTAAAGGAAGAATGGATACTGGGTCACCAATACACTTCTTGAGCATGGAAACATGAAACACCGAGTGAATCGGAGCTAGCTCATTTGGCAATTTCACTTCATATGCAACTTTCTCAATGCGTTTCAAGATTTGGTATGGCCCACATACCGGGGACTAAGTTTCCCCTTCTTGCCAAACCTCATCACACCTTTCATAGGTGAGATTTTCAAGTAGACCCAATCACCAACTTCAAATTCAAGATCCCTCCTTCTAACATCGGCATAAAATTTTTGCCGACTTTGGGCCGTTTTCAACCTCTCTTTTATGAGTTGAACTTTTTCAGTGACACCATTAACTAGTTCGGGACCAATTAGAGCAAACTCACCTAGTTCCAACCAACCAACCAGAGATCTACACCTCCTACCATATAGTGCTTCAAACGGAGCCATGACAATGCTTGAGTGGTAACTATTGTTGTAGGCAAATTCTATCAATGGGAGATGACATCCCAATTGCCCTTGAAATCAATCACACACGCCCTCAACATGTCCTCTAAGGTTTGAATTGTGCGTTCATCTTGACCATCCGTTTGAGAGTGGAAAGCGATACTAAGTTTAACATTGGTACCAAGTCCTTGCTGAAACGCCTTCCAAAAATGGGAAGTAAATTGAGTACCTCGATCCGATATGATAGACAAAGAAACCCCATGCAACTTCACTACTCCTTGATGTACAACTTAGCATAGTCTTTCGCCAAAAAAGTAACCTTGACGGGAATGAAATGGGATGATTTCGTCATCCTATCAACAATGACCCTAATAGAATCATGTTGCCTTCTAGTACAAGGAAAACCCACAACAAAGTCCATATTCACCTCCTCCCACTTCCAAGTGGGGATATTTATATCTTTGAACAAACCTCCTAGTTTTAGGTGTTCGGCCTTGTCTTGTTGACAATTCGGACATTTGGCCACAAAACCCGCTATATCCTTTTTCATGCCATTCCACCAATAGACTTCCCGTACATCTTGGTGGCTTCCGAATGAATAGAATATATCGAACCATCAGCCTCTTTTGAAATTTTCTCTCTTAGGCTATCAACATCCGGCACACACAACCTACCTTGGTACCTAAGCACCCCATCTCCCCCTTGGGAGAAAACCTCAATGGACTTGTTGAGAACCGATTCTTTCAACTCAATCAATATAGGATCAAGATGTTGCTTAGATTTCACATCAACCACAAAGGACGATTTGGAACTATGATGAACCATAACTCCACCGGTACCCTCCGGTAAGGTCAACACCGGAGCGGATGTAAGTCTATCTTTTAATTTTTGGAAGCTTTTCTCACAAGCCTCCGACCACACAAACTTTGCTTTCTTTTGCGTTAAGGCCATTAATGGAGAAGCAATAGAGGAGAAACCCTCAATAAAACTCCTATAGTAACCGGCCAAACCCAAAAAACTTCTAATATTGGTAAGAGCTAGAGGTCTAGGCCAACTCTTGACCACATCCTTCTTCTTAGGATCAACCTCTATACCCATGCCCGGCACAATATGACCAAGGAAAGCAACCGACCTTAGCCAAAACTCACACTTGCTAAACTTAGCATATAATTGGTGGTCTTTAAGGACTTGCAATACTATCCACAAATGCTTCATATGATCACTCTCACTCCTTGAATAGATCAAAATATCGTCAATAAAGACAATCACAAACGAATCAAGATATTGTCTAAATATCCTATTCATTAGATCCATGAACGCCGCCGGGGAATTTGTTAGACCAAAAGACATGACTAGGAATTCATAGTGACCTTATCTTGTTCGGAAGGCCATTTTACGAATGTCAAACTCTCTCACCCTAAGTTGGTGGTAGCCCGACCTTAGGTCAATCTTTGAAAAGTAACTTGCCCCTTGGAGTTGGTCAAACAAATCATCAATTCTACGGAAAGGGTACTTATTCTTTATAGTGAACTTGTTCAATTGGCGGTAATTAATACACATCCTAAGAGACCCATTTTTCTTTTTCACAAACAATATCGGTGCACCCCATGGAGATATGCTTGGTTAAATAAAACCCTTGTCTAGCAAATCCTTGAGTTGTGCCTTCAATTCTTTTAATTCGGCCGGAGCCATCCGGTAAGGGGGAATTGATATGGGTTGAGTATTCAGCAAAAGATCAATGCCAAAGTCTATTTCCCGTTCGGGAGGAATTCTGGGAAAGTCATCGGGAAAGACTTCCAGAAATTCCCTTACTACGGGGACCAACTCTAAAGGAGGAGTCTCGAACTCAATGTCCTTAACTCTTACACTATGATAGATGCAACCCTTAGAAATCATTTTACAAGCTTTTAGACATGAAATGAATTGACCTATAGGAATTGAATTGGCCCCCTTTCATTCCAAAATGGGCTCATTTGGAAATTGAAAATTTACTACCCGACTTCTACAATCAATGGAAGCAAAGCAAGCATGCAACCAATCCATCCCCAAGATTACATCAAAATCAAGCATGTCTAATTCTACCAAATCAGCCAAAGTGACTCTATGAAACAAAGATATAGGACAACTCCTATAAACTCTCTTAGATACAACTGAATCACCTACCGGGGTAGACACAAAAAAAGGTTATTTTAACTCTTTGGGAGGTATTTGAAATTTCATAGCCACAAAAGGAGTAACAGAAGATAAAGTGGCACCGGGGTCTAATAATGCATAAACATCAATTGAAAATACTTGAAAAATACTGATAACAACGTCCCGGGACCCCTCTTGATCACTTCTAGATTGGAGGGCATCGAAGTGTTTCTTCTTAGGAGCATCGGAATTGGAACCACTAGGAGGAGCTTGATTACCCTCTCTTCCCTTGGCCGTACAGGTTGGACAATCTTTCAATTGATCTCCACTTTTTCCATATCCATAGAACACACCCATACCAGCAAGATATTTCCCCTCATGCTTCTTACCACACTTGGCACATATAGGTTTCTCCATGGAAGGTCCACCCCTATTGCCTCCTTGAGGCTTAGGGTTAGACACCATATCCTTGTTGAGCATTGGAGCATTGGAGGAGCTTTGGTTGGAAAACCTCTTCTTGAACCTTGGTCCACTTTGGCCCTCAAACTTACCCTTAGAAGAATTTCCATCATCGGTCCTTGCCCTTTTTACCTTTTTATTCTTCTTTCTAAGCCTTGTCTCCTCAATTTGTTGTGCATATACCATCAACCATGAGATATCCATGTTGTCATGGAGCATTGCCACTCGGCACTCTTCTTTAATAGCATCGGACACATCGGTGGAAAAGTGACTCATCTTATCTCTCGGGTTAGACAACAAAGATGGGGCATATTTGGAAAACTTAGTGAATTTCAAGAAGTATTCTTGGACACTCATACCTCTTTGGCGAAGGTTGATGAACTCCTTAACTTTGGCTTCCCTCTTCTCACAGGGAAAGAACCTATTAAGGAAGGCTTTCTTGAATACTTTCCAACTTATGGGACCCGCCCTTATATGCCTATTTTCCTTCCATTGTGCATACGACACTTGGGTCACATCTTTCAATTGATACCTGGCTAATTCAGCTTTCTCAATAAAAGTGACCCCTATAGCCTGCACTATCTTGTAGACCTCCTCCAAAAACTCTTGTGGGTCTTCATTCACTTTGGAACCCAAAAAAATAGGAGGGTTCATCCTAGAAAAATATCTCAACCTTGAGCCCTAATGAGTCCATAATTTGGACTCATTTAGGGCTTCATTTTAATAGAATTAGTGTCCTTAAATGCATATTTTGTCTCAATAACTGATGTAAATCCTTAAGTCTCAAGTATTTGGAAATTGAGGCAAAGCATGGACACTACTTGGCAAAAAGGAACAAGGCAGCTGAAAAGACGAAGAAAAGAAGGCCTGAGGATTGCCTAAAGCATTAGGCGAGTCGCCGAATGGACTTAACCTCACCCAAAGTTCCAGTGAGCTGAGCCCTGAAGGAAAATATTAAGTCGGCGATAAAAAAGAGCAGTCGGCGCATTGCCGAACAATTTCGTGAAGCATTACTATATCGCCCAATGATCCAGAACACGAAGATGCTGAAGGAAACAACTGAAAGGCGATGAAGCAAACCAAAGGGTGGATCGCCGATGCACTAACTGTGCCGAGTGATCCTTCGTAACACATTTTTTTGAACACTATAAATACATGTTTAAATTGTTATCTTAGTATCAAACATCAGACTTTAGAGAGATATTATTTTGGAGAATATTTTAAGTTTTAGTTCTTAGAGTTTTTTGGAGACATGGTGCTTGAACTTGAAGATTTTTAATTCAAAGAAATTGGAAGTGGGTCTCGAAGAATCTTCATCCTTGACGTGTTTAAAGACTTTATTCATCGCACCTACTTGATGGAAACACTTGTTGGTATCGATTTCTATCTCTTTTTCATGTCTAGCTAAAACCCCAATTCTTGGGGTGTGATTTTGTGAATATGGGTTAAATTTACTGTTGGGTGTTGCTTATTGTTGGTATATTCATTGTTTAAATGTGATTTTGTTTAGTAGTTGTGTTTGAACTTAATGAGATTGTAGTTGCAAATACGATTTCATCTTAGTGTTATTGGCATGCTCGAGAGGGAGGTTTTAAAACTAATACTATTAAATTAATAGCCGGTGGTTATTGGGTCATCGTGGGTTCAGCTCGAGAGAGTGAATTCTAGGCCCTCTCCCACATTTTTAGCTTGAGAGAGTGAATGGGCTAAGGTGGAGGCTGTGCTTAAATGCGGTAACTTGGTGTTCGAGAGAAACCGAGTTGATTCAGGGTAAGTTGCTCGAGAGAGAATTTAGCCCTATTAAAGTTTAGCCTAGTGACACATATTCAGCGATGTACTATCAATAACATCTACCCAATAGTGTCTTTTATCCCATATTCCTATCACATCCCAAGAATCCAATCTCCTTATCTCATTTCCTTATATTTTTGTCATTTTTGTTGATTAGCTAATACAAATACCCATTGAGAATTGATGCTTGCGTCACCTCTTAGATTTAGTATGTTTGTATTCGATAATGTTTATAGCTATGACTGTTTAGAACTAAATTTTATTTTTCTATTAATTTTCGAAACCAATCCTTGTAGGAACGATCCCAACCCTTGGTTGGGTTATATCACTACACGCGATCGTTTGGCACTTGAATCGAAATAGTGTCAGTTGATTACGTTGAATATCAAAATGGCGCCGCTGCCGGGGAGTGGTGTTAGTTGAGAATTTTTAGTTACGTTGAATTTTGTTCTTGTTAATTATAGTTGAACTTACTTAATTTTTAATTTTAGTTTTAGTTTTGTTGTTTTGCATAGAAAAATTAAGCATATCTTCTAGCAACGGTGACCGAATGGACCACCCTCCTTTGAAAATGATGATGCTAAGGGATAACATCCTAAGTTTCAATAAACTGGAGGGTGAGTCAGTTTATGAGTTGTGGCAAAGGTTTAAGGCTCTCTTGCAGCAGTGCCCGACTCATGGAATTATAGATAAGATGCTTCTGGAATGTCTCTACCCAGAGCCGGAAGAGGGGTTGCCTTATGAAAGTGAGGCAAACCCCACTAATGGAACCTAAGTGGGGACTTGCATCTTGCCACAACGTTAACTAAGACGCTGCTTGGGAGGCAACCCAAGACCCCTTAACGCTTTAAGAAATAATGGTGTGTTGTTTGTGTAGGTTGAAGTGGGAAAGTTGTTGAAAAAGGCAGATTGGCGAGCAAAAGGTTCAGTCGGCACATCGCCGAAGAGGTCAGCGACCCCGACCCAGACTGTCATTAGACTCAAGATAATTTTACATTAGAGTCTATAAAAGCCGGCGAGCCCAATAAATTATTGGCGAATCCGCCGTTTGGATCCCCACATCAATTGAGGATCCTGTAAAACTCGGTGAGGTAAGTGACTACTCGGCATGTCGCCGAGTGGGTCAGCGAGCACGACTAATGTCGCCGAATGGCGAGAACTGGATGGTTTCTTAAAAGGCCAAAGGTTTAAACTTTCAAACTCTTCACTTTTCCTCACTTTCAATTGTCACAAACTCACACCCGCACCTTAGTTTCTATATTTTTGCAATTTTAAAGTATTTTATTCGTTGATTTGTGTTCGGAGTGGATTACATTGCCGCCTAGCATTTCAAAAGTATTTTAATCGGCATCTAAATGTTGGTTTTCCAAGCCCCAAATTTATTTTTAGCAATTTTTTACTCATTTGCAATGATCTTATCATAGTGATGTGTGCTGGGCCTCTCTGATCTTAATTGTTTTTGCTTATGCCTTTGAAAATCTTGCCTGTACTGTTTATATTGTTAAAATCCCGTATTTTTGTGCCTTAAAATCGGTTAAATCTTATAGGGTTGTGCTTGCATATTGTTGAGTCTAGCAGGGAGAAGTCTGAGTATCCCGAGATATGGTAAAGACCAATATTGTCATGCCACCCCGAAAAAGAGCACGTGATGTCACAATAAATGAAGGGGGGTCAAATCCTTCGAAGAACGGAAGACAAGAACCTCCACCTAGAAATAAAGGCAAGGGAAAGAGGCCCATTTCTGACAGGGAGACTACTCCCCGAGGCCCCTATATTCCTTCATGGGCCCAAAGATTCTATGCAGCTGTGCATGCCTTTTTGGCGGATACACCCTTGGCAGTTCCTAGTGGGTCTGGTACTGCTATTTCTTCTGAGGCGACCCATGGTACTGAGGCCCGAGATTGCATAGACATGATCCCCTCTTTACTTCCCTCTCAGTCTTACTTTTATTTTAATTGTTGGATATTCTTATTTGTATTTGAGGACAAATGCTTTTATTTGTGGTGGGGTGTGGCCCACCTTTTGTGTGACTTCTTGTGAATATTGATGTTTTAAGCTAAAATTGTGTTGTACACTGCTTTTTGTGGAAGGTTTGAGCTTGTGGCTCTGTGTTTTTAATTATAAATGATTTTTGACCCTTCCAAAAAATTTTTGCCACCTCTTATTTGTATTGAATGTGGCTGTTCTTGTGCAAATTTGAGTATCGATTTTGATCAATACCGATAACTTGAATAGTGCTCATAATCGAACAAAAATGAATGTGCGGCTACGATGAGGCCAAATGAGGTTGCATAGCCAATATGTGAACTCTTTGCATCTTGTTGTGACTAGCCAAGTATCGAATTGAGTCTCTTGTGATGAACATTGCACACTAGCGAAAGTGTGGACTCTTGTTTGACTTTGGTGTCAATGCCTTGTGTGATGAGCTTACTGTGAACCATGCATGATAACACCTAGAATTTGTCCCGTTGGTCCGGTCGACTAAGTAAGGCTATCTCTTGATATGATCTTAGGCAACTTTGAAGAGTGTGAAACAATTTGACATATACCTCTTTTGTGGCCTACCTTGTGAACGTGTGTGCATCTCTTTTGAACACCCCTTGAGCCTTACCATTTTTTGGAAGAAACTTGATGAAAGCATAACCTTCCTTAATCCACTACCTATAATCCCTTTATGGATCGATTGAATAGACAACTTAGGCCAAAAGCCTAAGTTGGGGGTGTGGTGAAAAGAGAAGGCAAGTCAAGAAGTGCAAGAAAAGTCTCTTTTAACCCATGGTTTTGAGAAAAATGGAACCCCTCCATGCAAAAAAAGAAAAGAAAACAAAAGAATGAAAAATAAAAAGTCATGGAATAAAGTACAAAAGAAATGGGGTTTCCGAACAATCCATGGAAAGTGAATAATGGGATGACTTATGAGCACTAAAAAAAATGATGAAAGAAGAGGAAAGGAAATGTTGTGAGCACCACAATTCATGAGGATGAAAGTCACTGAGCCTAAATGACCATACCTTTGCACTCAGCCCCATTACAAGACATGAAAAGACCTTTTTGATCTTGAGTGAGTTGAAGCAATTGTCAATTGGAAAATAAGGGTAAACCTATGGGTGAAAGCATGCATAGTGTTTTTCTTTGTGAGTGTGAGCGTTGCATTTGATTCCAGAACTTTAAATTGTTGAACCATTGTGTGTGAATATGGAAACATTCTTTTTGTGAGGGCATTTGAACACTTTAGTTAAGGTTGAACTTGCATTTGAAGCAAGTATGGTGAGGTTGAGATTCTTTGATAATGGTGTGTCACAACTTGAAACTTTGAGTGCACATTTGATCTCCGCATGAGTAAATTGAGTCTTATGTGTGCATTCATGATTGAGTCTTGTGTAGCACTGTTCGAGACATCCTTTTTGAACTGCCGAACTTGAGTTTTACTTGAGGACAAGCAAAAGTTTAAGTTGGGGGTGTTGATGAGTCCACAATTTGAACTCATTTAGGGCTTCATTTTAATAGAATTAGTGTCCTCAAATGCATATTTTGTCTCAATAACTGATGTAAATCCTTAAGTTTCAGGTATTTGGAGTTTGAGGCAAAGCATGGACACTACTTGGCAAAAAGGAACAAGGCAGCTGAAAAGACGAAGAAAAGAAGGACTGAGGATCGCCTAAAGCATTAGGCGAGTCACCGAATGGCCTTAACCTAGCCCAAAGTTCCAGTGAGCTGAGTCCCGAAGGAAAAGGTCAAGTCGGCGATAAAAAGAGCAGTCAGCGCATCGCCGAACAGTTCCGCAAAGCAGTACTATATTGCCCAATGATTCAGAACGCGAAGATGCTGAAGGAAACAACTGAATGGTGATGAAGCAAACCAAAGGGCGGATCGTCGAGTGCATCGGTGATCCCGACTAACTGCGCCGAGTTATCCTTCACAGCACATGTTTTTGAACACTATAAATACTTGTTTAAATTGTTAGCTTAGTATCAGACATCAGACTTTAGAGAGATATTACTCTGGAGAATATTTTTCAGTTTTAGTTCTTAGAGTTTTTTGAAGACATTGTGCTTGAACTTAAAGATTTGAAGATTTTCAATTCCAAGAAATTGGAAGTGGGTCTCGCAGAATCTTCATCCTTGACCGTTTAAAGACTTTATTCATCGTACCTATTTGATGGAAATACTTGTTGGTATCGATCTCTATCTCTTTTTCATGTCTAGCTAAAACCCCAATTTTTGGGGTGTGATTTTGTGAATATGGGTTAAATTTACTGTTGGGTGTTGCTTATTGTTGGTATATTTGCTATTTAAATGTGATTTCGTTTAGTAGTTGTGTTTGAACTTAATGAGATTGTAGTTGCAAATACGATTTCATCTTAGTGTTATTGGCTTGCTCGAGAGAGAAGTTTTAAAACTAAGACTACGAAATCGATAGCCAGTGGTTATTGGGTCGTCGTGGGTTCAGCTCGAGAGAGTGAATCCTAGGCCCTCTCCCACACTTTTAGCTCGAGAGAGTGAATGGGCTAAGGTGGAGGCTGTGCTTAAATGCGACAACTTGGTGTTCGAGGGAAACCGAGTTGATTCGGGCTAAGTTGCTTGAGAGAGAATTTACCCCCACTAAAGTCTAGCCTAGTTACAAATATTCAGCGATGTACTATCAATAGCATCTACCTGATAGTGTCGTTTATCCTATATTCCTATCACATCCCAAAAATCCCGTCTCTTATCTCATTTCCTTATATTTTTGTCATTTTTGTTGATTAGCTACTACAAATACCCATTGATAATTGACGCTTACGTTACCCCTTAGATTTAGTATGTTTGTATTCAATAATGTTTATAGCTATGACTGATTAGAACTAAATTTTATTTTTCTGTTAATTCTCGAAACCACTCCCTGTGGGAACGATCCCAATCCTTGGTTGGGTTATATCACTACACACGATCGTTTGGTAGTTGAACCAAAATAGTGTCAGTTGATTATGTCGAACATGAAGGACATGGTACTCACATTAGGGTTTACCTGGGGCCCAACTTCTCGGTTGGCTTGGGCAGTTATAGCTTGGGCTTGTGTGGTGGCGGCTTGAGTTTGAACCGTTATGAGTTGAGTCAAAGTTTGGAGAGCCGCCCTTATATCCACATTAGTCATAGCCTCTTCTTCATTAGGAACTTAAGGGTCTTGAGGAGCTTGGGGAGGAACTCCCTCATTCACATTCTCCTCTTGTGCCCTTCTTGTATTATCCCTTCTTGTATTCATTGCCTATAATCACAAGAAAAGGGTTAGTAGAAAGGACTTCATAGAGTTAGGACTCCAAAGCACGACTAAAGAGTAATGAAAGAAGTGAAAGTTCCTAAACATCTTATACCCTCTCATTCATAAATGTGGCGCGCTTCACACTGATGAACAAGACTCTACTAGATGTGGTGCATGAGATATCAACCTAAATATTATTCCCAAAACCTTATGCTCTGATACCAAGTTTGTCACGACCTAGAAGTAACCCATAAACGTAACACGGCGTACTTCATTCTGAAGGGATCTCATACAAGCCTCTAGCATTATCATAACATAGGACATAGAAATAATGCGGAAAAATTTAAAACTTTTACAAAAAAAGTCCAACTTCATTTATTTCATAAAGGGAAAATCATAGGAATCTAGACTTTGCCTCATACACCATCTAAAACATAGGAATACAAAGTTTGGGACTTATACCTTTACATCAATAAAAGTCTCAATATGAGAAGTACAATAGGAACTAAGAAATAGATAACCCGTCCTCAAACTTGAGGACTCACCACAACTTGGAGATAAGCAATCCAAGTCTTCTTCAATAAAGGAGAGTGTATGTCACCTACCCGAAACCTACACTTATCAAAATGTAGAAGAAGACGAAGGGTTAGCACAAATATGTACTAAGTATGGAAACATGCATAAAATACTTTAAATATGATAAAAGGGACATTTTAATTTCAAAGTATGCATTTATCAAGTTTGGAAACCAACATGCATTTTCAATGTAAAAGACAAGCTATAATCACCTTTAAACTCACAACATAGTAACATCAATATTTTAGCAACCCCTAAGGAACACTTGTGCAATGTACGGTTGGCATCCCATAATACCAACCTTACCAAGTACTCCTTTGAAGCTACCTTAGTCACACATATCATCTTTAGACTTCATCAAAATCAATAGTCACAGATGAGGAACTAGTCATGTACATTACTTGAATTATAAGGAAAGTCATTCATAACAACTATCTATTCAACATACATGCATACATTCAAATGTCATCAAAATATAAAGGAACTATCCCATGACATCCTACTAAGTCTACTTGTGCTATGTGGAAGAAAAGTCCCATACCCCCACTCCTACTAAGTAAAACTCACCAAAAGGTCATAGTATAGTTCATGTCTCATTCATTATCTTTATTATATAGGGAAGAGTAGACATAACCGACATAGACCATGTGAGGTACATGAAATCTAGTGTCGTGTAACCCCACACCGAAAGAAGGTGTCCTACTTGCCTAAGGTAGAACTAAATATATAGCTATAAGGTGGATCCACTAGCTAATGACCTCTGTGGGCACATAGTTATGGAATAGGGAGATTACTTCTAGAAGCCCTACCTATTGCATTGGCGGAGGAGCTTCCATCTCATGAGTTTACTTTAGATGACCCAACCTATTGCATTGACGGAAGAGCCTTTACCTCATTGTCCATATCCACTCGGTACTAAGCATTATTTCCCAATTTATACATAATTAGTCTTGAATTGCATTTACATGTGTGAAGGAATGCTCTATCCTTCATGCAATACAATTCATCAAAATAGCTCATAGATTCATTAATGGTGAGAATGTACTTTCAACCTTAGAATCCACATTAGTATGTGGGTAGAACTTTCACATTACATTCATAGTGTTTTCATGTGAATAGACTTTTAATCAACACAATAACATCATCATCATTCTAGACCATTCATACATCATCAAGTGTAAGGGTAAGGGAAGAACAACCTTTCAACAATACCATACTTTACAAATTATTCATAGGAGATTTACTTTCTAAGTGAATCAATAGTTTATACACAACTTTCACCAATATGTACAAACCCTAGCAATTTACCCCTTTCAAGGTCATGAATCATGTCTCACGATTACACCTAAAGATACTACAATAGGCATGAATAAAACAAGATTCAATAACTATATTAACATGGATACAATTCATAGTAATCATCTTGCATCAATACACCTATCACAATTCATGAAATTGGGGTCATAGGGGTGTTCATGGGGAATTTTACAATGACAATAACCATTAAACATCAAATCATCCAAAATATAATGCAATTAACATAACAAAATCATTTTTAGGAAGAACCCATGGCTAGAATGAAATCCCTAGTTTTTGAACAAGTTACCAATTTCGAAATCAGTGTTTGAAGGGCTTCATGGAGAAAAGTGTTCCATGAATCAAGGTTCCCATACCTTAATTGATGTTTTCCCACGAAATTGGAATGAAAAGCTTGGAGCTTGAACCCTAATCTTGACCTTCTTTTTTGTTCTTTAATGAAGTTTAGAGAGAGAATATTTTTGGGAGGGAAGTTGGTTGCGTTTTGAGTTTTGTGAGCTATGAGAGTTAAAAGGGTTGTTTAATAGTTAAAAATACTTTAATATACTTAAAATAACTAATAATAACCGTCCCTACTACTTAATTAATTTAGTTAGTAATTTACGAAAACACCCCCCTATGGCCGAACCCAAACTAGCTTTTGCAGGTGGTGTTCCATGACCTCCATCCACGGATCCCATCCTGCATGGGTGTGGTTTGGTTCAGAGAGGCAGAATTGGGGTACAAGCCTCGGGAGACTAAGTCTCAAACCACGACTCCTAACCATGGAGCGTGGTTCAACTCACGGTCTGTGGGTGCCCAAACGTGGTTCAAGTTGTTTTTTGACAGCTTTTGGACCTTCCCTTAGGTCCTCCTCATGGACCCTTGTGGGGTCCTAGAGGGTCGTGCCTTGACATTTAGGCACTAAAACACTAGTACTATATTAGGGAAGTTATTTTAGGACTCTAACCTTACATTTTAACTTCGTTAGGCTACTAGACTACACATTTGGCTCTAGCTTAGGTCATTAGATTTCCGGGGTGTTACATTTTCTAGCCCCAATTCGCCTAAACTCGGTTCTTTTTTCCAAATTCTCTTAACATTCAGATACCCAGTAAATGTACCTAAGAACCTAACTCAAAACAACTCCATAATTCGATGCAATAATCTCAAAACTTTTCAATCTCAGCCCAATTCAAGAACAAAAATAAATTCAAGAACACATATCAAGAACATCAAACTTTCAACCCTTTTTGGACAAATTCACGCTGAAATAAACATGCTTGGCACGTGGGTGAACGAACCCAATGTTATGAAAGTCTCACATACCTCGTAGGGATCACCCCTTGACGAAATCCACAAGCGATTCTTGAAGAACTTGACAATTCTTGCTTTTTTCCCTCTTCTTTTCTCTTCTCTCAAAACCCTAACTTGGTTTTCAAAAGCGTAAACTGACCAAGTTCAGTTTAGACCCCAATTAAACTCCTAAAAATGAAATAAAGTAATTTGGTAAGGAAAAAACCAAACTACCCTTCAAAAATCTGGATTACACTTTCCTTATTTTAACAACCTAACCTCCAATTGGCATATATCACTCATACGAACTCGGAATCATGAAAACTCTACGGCGTTGGAAATATAATTTGAAGATCTTTCCTACCGTATCTGGAAGCACACCTAACTCATCTTGAGCTAGGAGTTATGGTCGTTTGAAGTTGACCAAAAACTCAAACTTAACATAACTTAACAAATTTCCATATTTTTCATTCTTTCCTAAAATGACTATTTCCAACTCTAACTCTTTCTAGTTATTTCAATTAGCGAGATGTTACAATAAAAATATAAGGTTTTGATTGTTGAATGATGAGGTTTTTCAATAAATCAAGTTTTAAACTAAAATGGAGTTTGTGAAGTGATTTTAAGTCATATTTCGAAATGATTTCCCCTAATGAGTTACTAAAGCCTTGAGTAATGTTTTCAAGTATTGATTTTTAGAGTCAAACCTTAATTTTGGAATTGGGTATTGTGTTGCTTAACCGGCTACCTTTCAAGGGAATTTTTTTGGTGTTGTTGTTTCCATAAGTGATTGTGAATACTTGTTTGTGCATAGATTATGTGGTTTTGGAAGTGATTCAGAAGGGGAAGACTCAACTATTAGAGTACTGATTGTTGATTGATTAAGGCAAGTGGCTTCCTTAACCTTGTATTCTTGTTGAATTTGTATGCTTCCTTCATTGATTGTGTGTTGGGAGTAATGGGGATGAGGTGAAAGGTTTAAATTGTCTATTCGTTATATCTAAATGAATAAAAAAGGGCTAAAATGAAAAAGGCCATGTGATAAACATGATGATGTGAATTGTCTTATTGTGACCATTGTTGATTTATTAATGAAGTGCTTGAAAGCATGATTGTGGACTTGAATTGTATGATTTGTTGTCTCTTTCATGTTGTGTGATATCACTTGTATGCATTGATTGTGAACCACACGATGAGACATGTGCTGATTTATTATGCTGTGGTCTTTACCGGAGAGTGTTATTATGCCGAGGTATTTGCCAGTGAGTGTTATCATGCTGAGGTCTTTGTCAGTGAATATTATTATACCGAGGTCTTTGTCATTGAGTGTTATTATACCTAGGTCTTTATCAGCGAGTGTTATTATGCCGATGTCTTTTCGATGAATGTTATGATACAGAGTTCATTTTTGGTAAGTGTTTATAAAGTCGATAGGAAATGATTCCGGCTAATGATGTGATATAAAGCCGATGGGAAATGGTTCCAGCAAGAGATTGATCATTGTTACTTGATGCATTTGATGGTTATGTGTGACTTGCTTGGTGAATGTGATTGGTGTACTTGTTATGTGTAACTGAACTACTTGACATTGAGATTTACTAATTTGATTTGTTGATTGTTGAATTGTTAAGATTGAACTTTGGATATTGGGCGTGTAAGCCGTGTATTATAAAATTGCCAAGTTGGGTTGATTTCTGTGCAAATTATAGTTTGAGGAGGTTCAGTTGGAGTGTAAGGGGTATTCGTTTTTGAGCTAGTTGCTTTGTTTCGTAGATTGTTTGTTTGGTACCATGTTGTTGGTACTCAGCCCTTCCTACTACACTTGTTTAGGTTTCGAGTCTAGACCCGTGTGATCTTCTTCTTCTTCTTCTTTTCCTAACAGTTGATGCCCGTGAAGGATTTAAGAGGTAGCTCTTTGTCATCCTGGCAGACCCTCTTTTCCTTTTTGTTTTAAGCTCTGTTCTACTCGACTAACAAATACCGAGAGTTGTATATATTTTTAAATTTTGTATTTTCATTAGAGTCTTGTACACGTAACAACTAGGTTTTGGGGTGTTTTTTAGAATGAATAAGTTTTCTGCTTTTGTCTTGTTCTTGCTTTACTGTTTACCGTATTTTCTTCCTTTTCATTGGGTTGAGGCTGACTTGTCTTGGTGGGAATAGACAAGTGTCACCTTGTCCATTTTTTGGTTGTGACGAAATGTTATCAGTGCCTAAAGTTCATAGGTATCACGTGAGTACAAGCCAAGTCTAAGTGGAGTCTTAAGGATCACTATAGAGATGCATATACTTATCTTCAAGCGGCTATAAAGATTGTTAAATTTTTTTTTTATTCATCCCTTCTTATTTGCGTGGTTACCTTCACTAGTGCTGGGTTGCCACGTGTTGGTTTGATAGATACCGAGGACTAGATCTTCTGTTTCCACTGGTAGAGAAGAGGCAGTCCCTGAGCTTATTGTTGAGGCCCAGCTAGGGGTAGAGGTAGGGCTCGAGCTATAGGTCGTGCTCGTGGAGTAGCACCAGGTAGAAGTTGTCCCTGTAGAGCGGCACCAACCATAGGTACAACTAGAGATGCTTCTCCTGAGCAACATGTTGTGGTTGCTGAGGACAAGGTTCGTCCAAAGTTTAGAGCTCTTTTGTTTCAAGAGATTTTGTTGAGGGTGGTAGGTGTGTTGGAGAACCTTTCTCAGGGTACGCCATAGGGTGCTTAAACAAGGGTAGGGATGCAGACTCTAGGTCAACAACAAATTTTGGGTATTTATGTTCAGGTGGGCCAACTGCCAGTGGTTCTTGCACCGACTATTGGTACACAGATTGCTCCCGAGGTTATTCTGATAGTGGATGATCAACAATGTTATCAGAGGTTTCGGAAGATGAAACCACCACAGTTTCAGGGTGGTAAGAGAGATGATGCTCATGAGTTCCTCACTTTGTGGCATGAGATGCTTGAGGCTGTAGGTATGGTGGATACTCATGGTGTCCAGTTTGATGCACTTCAACTTCGTGGTCGCGCCAGAGAGTGGTGCAGGACTTTTGTGAGGTCTAGACCAGTTGGAACTCTCCGGGTAGAGTAAGATGTGTTTTCTAGTGCTTTACAAGACCACTTCATTCCTTGGAGCCTGAGAGATGAGAGTTTTCTGAGATTTGAGAGCTTTGTTTAGGGTGGTTTGTCTATGACCAAGTATGAGGTCCATTTCTCTAAGCTTTCTAGGCATGCTATGACAATTGTTTTCTATGAGGAAGAGAGTGCTCGCCAGTTTGTGAGAGGGTTGACTTTCTCCGTCAGATCCTATGTGTTTAGGGCAGCCAGAGAGGGGACTTCCTTCCAGTCCATTGTGAGCACTGCCAAGTAGGCGGAGTTGATGGTGTTAGATGAGTTTAGGGATCCCAAGAGGACCCATTCTTCTGGTTGGTTTTTAGTGCCTCATCTAGAGGTAGAGGATCACATAGAGGTAGTGTTTCCTTCTAGCGTCGTCGGTTGTTTCATGCTTCTATGCCAGCAACTGAAAGTGGACTGTCAGCCCGAGGATCTTACGGTTCTGGTCGAGGTAGCTATGTTAGCTCCTCTAGTTTGAAACATCAGTTATCCGTGTCGAGATCTTGCTTCACTTATGGGGATCTAGGTCATATGATGCGATAGTGTCCCCTTCAGACTCATTCAAAACCTAAGTGTTCCAATTCAGCTGCTCAAGATAGGGATTTATCTCCTCTGTACAGGGGTTGAGGCAGGGTTCAATCCGGTAAGGTGGCAAGACTACCGGAGAGGTACTCCAGCTCCGCAGGGTGGAGGTAGAGGTTAGACTCAGAATGAATGCAGCCGAGTTGGCCAGTGTTATACTTTTCCAGTAAGGCTTAAGGCTGAGGCTTCTGATGTTGTGATCACATGTATCATCCAAGTTTTTCCTTGACTTGCGTCTGTATTGTTTGATTCGGGTTCTACTTTCTCATTTGTGTCTACCTATTTTGATGTTGGGTTTGATATGATGTTTGATTTCATGCTTGTTCCTATTCATGATTCTACCTAGTGGGTTAATCCATAGTGGTGGATCGAGTGTATCGATCCTATGTTGTTTCATTGTCTAGGTATGATACTTTGGTAGACCTAATACTTTTGGGAATGGTACACTTTGACATTATCTTGTGTATGGATTGACTTTCTATGCATCATGCTATTCTTGAATGTTATGCTAAAATTGTGACCTTAGCGATGCCGGGTGTTCTGAGAGTTGAGTGGACGAGTGCTAGCGGTTCTTACGCTAACAAATATATCTCCTTTATCAAAGCTCAAAGATTGGTTGATAGAGGGTGTTTATCCTACTTAGCTTTCATTCAGGATACTAGTGTTGATAAACCTCCCATGGATTCTTTGCCCGCGATTAGAGAGTTTGTAGATGTATTTCCTACTAATTTTCCAGGTGTTCCTCCGAATAGGGATATTGATTTTGCAATTGACTTGGAGCGGGGCACCAAGCCTATCTCTATTCCTTCTTATCCGATGGCTCTAGCTGAGTTGAAGGAATTGGAGGATCAGTTGCAGGATTTGTTGAGTAAGGGGTTTATTCGCCATAGTGGTTCTCCATGGGATGCTGGTTTATTATTTGTGAGGAATAAGGACAGATCTATGAGGATGTGTATTAATTATCGATAGTTGAACAAATTGACAGTGAAGAACAAGTACTCTCTTCCTTGTATTTATTATTTGTTTGATAATCTTAGGGTACATCACTATTTTCTAATATTGATTTGACATTCGGTTATCACCAGCTGAAGATTAGGGCATCAAATATCCATAAGATATCTTTTAACACTCGTTATGGGCACTATGAGTTTCTTGAGATGTCTTTCGATTTGGGTAACGCCCCTTCAACGTTCATGGAGTTGATGAACATGGTGTTCCGACCTTATCTGGATTCCTTTGTGATAGTGTTCATTGATGACATCTTGGGTGTACTCCAAGACTGAGGAGGATCACGATCGACATTTGAGGATTATACTATAGAGATTGAGGGGAAAAAAGCTTTATGCCAAGTTCTCAAAGTGTGAGTTTTGACTTGATTCTGTGGCCTTTTTGGGACATGTGGTGTCCAAAGAAAATTTTCAACTAGATCCACCCAAGATTGAAGCAGTGAGGGGTTGGACCAGACCTATATCGGTTACTAAGATCCAGAGTTTAGTGGGACTCATGGGCGATTACCGACGATTGGTCTTCTCTACCATTGAATCTCCTTTGACTTGATTAACTTGGCAGAGTGTGAGTTTCCAGTGGTCTGATGAGTGTGAGGAGAGATTTCAAAATCTAAAAGACCTTGTTGACTCCGGCTCTTGTTTTGACCTTACCCAAGGAGGGTTTGGACTTAACTGTGTACTATGATGCTTCAGGAGTCAGATTGGGTGGTGTTCTGATGCAAAAAGGCAAAGTGATTGCCTATACCTCTAGATAGTTGAAGACCCATAAGAGGAATTACGTTACCTATGACTCTGAGTTGGCAGTCGTAGTGCTTGTGCTTAGCTATTGAGACATTATTTGTACGGGGTTCATTGTGATGTCTTCACAGATCATCTGAGCCTTCAATATATTTTATGTCTGAGAGGTCTAAACTTGAGGCAACATAGATGGATTGAGCTACTAAAAAACTATGACATCACCATCTTGGACCATCCAAGGAAGGTCAATGTGTTGGCCGATTCTTTGAGTAGGAAGAATTCTAGCATGGGAAGTATTGCCACTATTAGTGTGGAGGAGAGACCATTTGATAGCGATGTTCAGAGGTTAGCCATTAGTCTCGTCCGATTACAGGTTTCTGAGGAGACGGGTGTTCTACTTGCTTTTATTGAGGCTTGTTCATCCTTAGTTGAGAAGATTCGTGAGCGTCAGTTTGATGAATAGAGCATATGTCTCATTATAAACAAAGTGATGAGAAGGGAAGACAAGGAGGTTGTCCTTGATTCTGATGGTGTCTTGTGGATTGGAGGTATGATTTGTGTGCCTAAGGTGGGTAAGTTTATTAGATTGATTCTTGAGGAGGACCATTAATCCCAATTTTCCATCCATCTGTGTATGGTGAAAATGTATCATGACCTGAGCCAACACTATTAGTGGTGTGGTATGAAGAGGGATATTACATATTTTGATACAAGGTGTTTGAATTGCCAACAAGTCTAGTGTGAGCACTAGTGGCCAGGAGGTATATCTCAGAGGATGTTGATTCCTACTTGGAAGTTGGAGCAGATTACTATGGATTTCGTTGTGGGACTACCTGCCACCGTGGGTGGTTATAAATATATTTGAGTGGTTGTTGATAGGTTGACCAAGTCCACCCATTTTATCTCGATTCGGGTGAAGTATACTGTTGAGAAGTTAGCCGAGATTTATATCAATCAGATTGTGCAATTGCATGGAGTCTCAGTTTTTATAGTCTCCGATCGAGGCTCCTTGTTCACTTCTCATTTCTGGAAGGCATTCTAGTATGGTTTGGGTACTCAGTTAGATATGAGTACAACTTTCCATCCTCAGACAGATGGTCAGTCCGAGCGGAATATTCAGGTGTTGGAGGGCATGCTCCAACCTTGTGTGATTGATTTTGGTGCTAGATTGGATCAACATCTGCCCTTAGTAGAGTTTGCCTACAACAACAGTTATCATTCCAGTATTAGATGGCCACTTTTGAGGTGTTGTATGGCAAACGATGTAGATCTCCGATTGAATGGTTTGATTCAGCGGAGATGGATTCATTAGATACAGCCTGACTTAGAGATATTATGGAGCACGCTCATATGATCCAGGGTAGACTGTTGATAACCTAGAGTCGACAGAAGATTTATGTAGATCAATGAGTTTGAGCCTTAATATTCATGGAGGGTGATTATATTTGGCTCTGAGTGTCACCTATGAAAGATGTGATGAGGTTCATAAAGAAGGGCAAGCTTAGCCCTAAATTCATTGGACCGTTTGAGATTTTGAGTCATGTGGTAGAGGTGGCCTATAAGTTGGTCTTGCTACCTAGCTTGTCAATTGTGTATCATGCGTTTCATGTTTTCATGCTTTGGAAGTACGTGACAATGAGTCCTATGTACTTTCCCTTGATTCAGTTGAGTTAGGGCGAGACTTATCTTTTGAGAAGGAACCTATAGCCATTTTGGATAGGCAGGTCCGGAAGCTTAGGACTAAAGAGATTACTTACGTGAAGGTGCAGTGGAAGCATCGTTCAGTTGGTGAGGTGACTTGGGATATAGAGTCTGAAATGCGTGCCAGATATCCTCAGCTTTTCAAAGTTCTAGGTACTTTCTTTTGCTTTATGTTCGAGGACGAACATGGTTTTTAATGGTGGATAATATAATGACCCAGTCTGTCAGTTTTTTGTTTTTTCCATGGAAATTTTTGTTTTTCCCTCCCGTGATTGACTCCAAGTCTCCTATGATTAAGTTTTAAAAAGTTGGTTTTGAACTTTGATTTTAAAGTTGAGAATTTGGTAAGTTTTGAGTTTGAAAGGCTAGGTTATTAAGAAAGTAATTTTAGGTGTCTTTTGTAGTTTCGAGTGTCAGAAAGAATTCTGTTGATTCCATAAGTCCAAAAATGTGAAATTTTACCTGTGAGAGTTGTTTGTTTCTGATTCCATCCTTTTGAGTATTTGAGGTCCTATGTTGTGAAATTATGGAATTTTAGCCTTTGGGTTGACTTTGGTCAACATTCGAGGTTCGGATGCTCAGATTGGGATTCCGAGAGTTTCGTTGGATCCAGAGGGAACATTCAAGTTTTGGATGCTCAAATCAGGATTCTGAGAGTTTCGTTGGATCCAGAGGGATGATTTTAGGCCTAGTTGAGGTTTTGGTTGATATTTTACAGGTCTTGAGTTTGTTTTAGCATTTTTAGGCGTGAGTTAGTTTCTTGTGGTTTTCACGGATGGTGGGTTGAGGAGACCTCAAGCCTAGGGTTAAGTCTTAATTCCTCAAAATAACATAAATCCAATAATATTTATATAATTTAATGCTCTTATATTTAATTGGATATACTAATGTATCAAGCTAGAGTAATTATATAATGTGATGATTATAAAATATATTTTTTTAAAAGGAAAAAAACAGTATGTTAACACTATGGTTCACGATAAAAATATATTTTCTCTTGTTGCATAGCTAAAACCTACCAATGCCTCAATCATTTGGCTATTATTAGCCAATAATTGAGTTGTAAGTTTGTCCCCCCAAAACCCCAAAACGTTGCAATCATTATCAATTCCCACCTTTTTGTTCCAACCCAATTAACATAACTACAATACTATTTCTATCTCATTCCAAATCTAGCTATAGGATATTAAATATTATCTAATACTTATTTGAATGTGTAGTTTTCGGTTCCCACGTCGGTCACCACTCTATTTCCCTCTTTATTTTTTTCTAAATTAATAATATACTAAAAGTGACAAATCTTACTAACTTATTTTAATATATATGGGCCAAATGGTATAAGGTCTATTTTTTAAGACGGCACATTCTTATCAACTAAATTAATTACCTAAAAATTACCCGTCAATTAATTAACTATATTTGAATGAATAGTTCAAAATTTTCAAAAATGACCTTCTGGGTTATTACAGAAAAACACCTTGAAACATATAAAACATTTCATTACTTTCTTTCCTTGTGTTTTCAGTAGAGTAATTTTGTAAGTGAGTTAGTGTTGGAAAACACTTGTGTGAACTCTTTCTTTAGAGTGAGCTTGTGAAGTTATTCTCTTTGGTATTTGAAATTAATTAAAGTATATACCAAAATTTGTCATAAATTTTATTTAGCAATAAACAATTAAATAAATTTTGTTAGCTATGAGCAACTTAACAATTCCATTCATATAAACTTCTAATTATTATTGTTTTATAGTGAATCATGTGTGAATCCTAATAATTTGTAACTTATGATTCATTTTCACACATACACGCACGCAGGCATGCACGCGTGCTCCCACACCCACGCACACATGCACGCATGCACGCACGCACGCATGCACACACACATGCACGCACGCATGAACGCGCGTACGCACACAAACACACATCTGTTGGTTCAGTTCAGTTTTAAGTATTATTGGTTCAATTTATCAATATTTGATTTTTATATACGCAAAATCAATATCCAAACCAATATGATTTTTTTAATCATTTTTCAATTTATCGAGTTTTGATCAGTAACAGTTTGATTTTCAATTTAACCAATGAGAAAGCACTCATAGAATAATCATATGTCTTCCCTAACAATTTGTTGCAAAATTCGATTTATTTGTGTTTGTATGTTTCCGTGCTCTCTTATTCTCTAATGTCTATATAGTTAATCAAACTTTGGTTGTTAATAGTGAAATAATTTTTAAATTAAAAATTAAAGTTTTACTTAAAATATAAATAGATAATATTTTAAAAATTGTTGTAAAATATACCTCTATTGTTATTAATATATTATACTACCCTTTAATGACACTGAAGGTCAATTTTGGAAATTTTCATAAAATTACCATTTTACCCCTCTCGATATTGATCCCAAGCTAATTCTGATTGGATTTTGTAATTTGATTCTAGATTTGAGTAAAAAGATTTTAGTTATGAAAGTTTTTGGTTTAAAAATGCTAAAGTTGTTAAAAAGTAATTTCAGTGTCTTTTGTAGTTTCACGTGTCAGAAAGAAAGTTTGTTGATTCCATTAGTTTTGAAATGTGGCAATTGGTCTAGGAGAGTTATCAGTTACAGATTCTGAGTCTTTTTGTGGATTTGAGGTCTTAAGTCAAAACTTTGTGATATTTTAGCATTTGGATTGACTTTAGTGATTTCAGTGTCTTGTAAAGTTTGAAGGGATTTTCTGTGGTAGATCAGTTGGGTAAGTGTTCTTGATCCTAAACCTTCATTTTCCATTGATTAATTAGGAGTTTTAACATCAAAATATGAGGTTTTGATTGGTGTAACATGAGGTTTATCAAGAAACCAAGTTCTTCACTGAAATGGAGTTTTGAACTAATCTTATTTCGATAAGAGTTTCCCTAATGAGTTCCTAAAGCCTTGAGCGACGTTTTCAAGTGTTGAATTTTGGATTCAAACCTTCATCTTGGAATTGGGTATTCTGTTGATTGACCCATCTTTCAAGGAAATTGTTGTTGGTGTTGTTCTTTTTGGAAAGTGATTGTGAATATTTACTTGTGCATAGATTGTGTGGCTTTGGAAGTGATTCAGAAGGGGAAGACTCAACTATTGGAGTAAGTGTTGATTGTTAAAGGCAAGTGGCTTCCTAAACCTTGTATTCTAGTTGAATTTGTATATTTCCTTCGTTGATTATGTGTTGGGAGTAATGTGGATGAGGTGAAGGGTTTAAATTGTCCACTTGTTATATCTAAATGAATAAAAAGGGGTTGAAATGAAAAAGGCTATGTGATGAACACGATGATGTGAAATGCCTTATTATGACCCTTGTTGATTGATTGATAAAATGCTTATAAGCATGATTGTGCACTTGAATTGTATTATTTGGTGTCTCTTCCATGTGGTGTGATAGCGCTTGTATGTATTGATTGTGACTACCGTGATGAGACATGTGATGATTTATTATGCCGAGGTCCTTGTCAGAGAGTGTTATTGTGTCGAGGTCTTAACCGGGGAGTGTTATTATGCCGAGGTCTTTGTCAACGAGTGTTATTATGCCAAGATCCTTTCCGATGAGTGTTATTATGTACAGGCCTTTGTCGGTGAGTGTTATTATGCCGAGGTTTTTGCCGTCGAGTGTTATTATGCTGAGGTCTTTGTCGGCGAGTGTTATGATGTCAAGGTCATTTCCTGCAAGTGTTTATAAAGCCAATGGAAATTGGTTCTGACTAGTGATGTGATATAAGTCGATGGGAAATGGTTCCGACTAGTGATGTGATATAAGTCAATGGGAAATGGTTTCTCCTAGTGCTATTTTGCCAACATAAATGGTTCCACCAAGAGATTGATCATTGTGACTTGATGCATTTGATTCTTATGCGTGACTTACTTGTTGAATGTGATTGGTGTACTTGTTATGTGTAACTAAACTACTTGAGATTGAGATTGACTCATTTGATTTGTTGATTGTTGAATTTTGAAGATTGAACTATGAATATTGGGCGTGTGAGCCGTGCATTGTAGAATTTTTAGGTTGGGCTAATTTCTATGCAGGTTGTAGTTTGAGGAGGTTCAGTTGGAGTATAAGAGTGTTCGTTTTCTAACTAGTTTCTTTGTTTAGTAGGTTGCTTGTTAGCTACCATATTGTTGGTATTCACCCGTTGTTTCTACACTTGTATAGGTTTCGAGCCCGGACCCGTGTGATCTTCTTATTCTCTTGACAATTGAGGCTCGTGAAGGATTTGAGATGTAGCTGCTTGTCATTATTGAAGGCCCTCTTTCCCTTTTTCTTTTAAGATTTTTTCTACTTGAGAAACAAAGACTGAGACTTGTATTTATATTTGAATTCAGTATTTTCATTAGTGGCTTGTACACGTGATAACCAGGTTTTAAGGTGTTGTTTAGAATGAATAAGTTTCCTGCCTTTGTCTTATTCTTGCTTTACTGTTTTCCAAAATTTCTTCCTTTTCATTAAGTTGAGGCTAACTTTTCTTGGTGTAATAGACAAGTGTCATCACGTTTGTTTTGGGTCGTGACATATTTGGACATGCACTATGTGTGAAATTATTTTTTATATTTTGGGAATGAAACGTACCCCAAAACTAGTTGAAGATTAAATATGATCAAATATAATGATCAAATAAATAATTAAAGATATATTTGACTAAATTTAATGGTCAATAAATATTTAAAGATAAATCTTATCAAATATTTAATGGTCAAACATTTATTTAAAATTAAATTTGATCAAATTTAATGGTCAAACAAATATTTAAAGATAAATATAATTCAAATACTACAGTCAAAAACTTAAATTTTGAAGTTGAGATTTTTAGATTTTGAAACTGTATTTGGACATGCTCTATATTTGGAAAAAACTTGCAATTTTTTTGAATGAAAAGTCCTCCAAAGCTAGTTGAAGATCAAATCTAATGATATTTCATGGCCAAATAAATATTTAAGAATAACTTTTCAAAATCTACAGTCAAACACTCAAATTTTTGAAGTTGTGATCTATGGATTGTGAAATTGTATTTAGAGATGCACTATATATAGAAAAAATTTAAAATTTTCTCAATGAAGAACCCCAAAAACTAGTTGAAGAACAAATCTAATCAAATTTCATAGTCAAATAGATATTCAAGGATAAATTTTAAAAATACAATTCAAAATCTACTATTAAGAAAATCATTTATTTTCCTTATTTATATATAAATTAATTGAAGATCAAATCTGATCAAATTTCATGGTCAACTAGATATTTAAGGATAAATATTAAATTTTAATCTAAAATCTATTATTAAAATAATAATTTATTTTTCTTGTTTATAATATAATTTTCTGACAATTAAAATTGAATTCCTTTGCACCCTTTGCTCAATCCTACCTACCAAACATGGTATAATAATCCAAAATTAAAATATTCTATGACCATATCTTTTATTATTAGTAAAAAGGTGGACTCCAAATATATATTTTAATATTTAGTACTTCCCATATAAAAATATTTCTACGCAAAAATAACTTTGGAATGCTAGAATTCCTCCTCTTCATATACAGTTATAAATAGAGAACACAAGTGTTGAAATATAGGATATGTCATTGAATTATCTCGCACTCATTATTCTCTCTTTTCTCTTCTCAACCTCCTCTTCTTTCAACCATTGAAAAAAGAAGAAAAAACATTCCATTGTATACTTAAACTTTTATATCATCATTAGAACTATGGAGTTTTGGTTGATGATGATGGTGACTATTATATGTGTGATATTTGGGTTAGTAAAATGGTTGCTTTCAAGTGTAAATGTTTGGTACTATGAAAGAGTAAAGTTGGGAGGTGACAAGAGGTTATCATTGCCACCATGTGATTTAGGCTAGCCTTTCATTGGTACTATGTGGTCCTTCCTTAGAGCTTTCAAGTCCAACAATCCTGATTCATTCACCTCTTCCTTTGTTTCCAGGCCAACAATAAATTCTTATAATTCTAGTTGATTATTGTTTTATATGTAATGATAATTATTTTGGTGGATTTATTAGTTATTTATAGTGTTTTGTTATGATTATCTCGTTTGAGTTATTTATTTCTCTCTATTTCATTACATTGTTTTATTCTTGAGCTGAAGGTCTATCGAGAACCATTTATATACCTCTAAGAATCCTTTACATGGAGGAGCTACATGATTCAAAGGGGATTCAAAATTCTTTTCATCAAGAGATTATATTGTGCATACAAATAATTCCCTTTATATTATAGTGTCATTCTAGTGATTTAACTTGCTTGACGTCATGTAGAAACATACGAGTAAAAAATTAAGAAAAATAAGAAGAAAATTAAACAAATTATATCTGGAATATAAACAACTTAATATCACAAAGACTGATAACGAAAAATTAAATCAATTAATAGATAATATATCTAAAATAGAATATAAATATATTCAATACTTAAAAATACAATGAATAACAAGAATAGCGACTATAGACAAAAACTTAATGAAGTAATTATAGAAAAACGACAATAATTAGAACATAGGTAAAATAGACTTAACATTAATATATTCGCAGGAATTTGTCACAAATCTATAATAGCACAAAGGAAGACTATTTTATATCTAGAAATACAAATAAATAACTTAGAATATAAACTACAACATAATTTATAAATGAATAAAGAAGAATACACAATAGATAGAAAAACGGAAATTGAAAAAATAAAACAACAAGCAAAAAAGGAAGTACAACAATTAGAAGAAGTAAAAAATACCAAAATAATATAACTAGAAAAAGAGCTAGCAATATTAAAAGAAATGTATGAAATAAAACAAAAAGAAAAAGAACAAAAAACGAAATTAACAAATGAGATAATTAAATTTAAAGAAAAATTGCAATTAGAAGATGAAATAGAAGAAAAAGAAGAAAAGGATAATCTACCCGAAATAAGAGTTGATGAAATAAACGACGATGATCTAGAACAACATTCGGAAACAAGCGAAACATATACGGAACTTTTAACAAACATAGATAATACAAAGAATTTAGAAGTAAATACAGAAGACTTAGACATGGACGAAAAACCTAGCACATCAAGAGTAAAAAACCCAAAAAATTTTAATAATAAAAATTATGAACAATATAATAAATAAAAAAATACATGGGATAAAAGATTAAATAAAAAATGGACGCCTAAACCAATAACTGGACAACATGATTTTTTAGATTTAGACTGTGTAGCAGATATAAATAAAACAATCCAATTATGGGTAGGATACATATCAAAACAATTAATAGATAACAAGATAGTAATAGCAAAGGCACCTGGATACATAAAAAGAACACTTATAGAAACAGTAAAATTATGGCTACAAAATTTAACAAGTGAAAGCTTAACAACTTTAAGAAATTATAAAAAATTTGATGGTGGAATAGCCACTACAACCATGGAAATATTATATAAATACGAAATAGCTATAAGAAATGAATTTAGTAGTATGACAACAGAAGTAGAAGAACAGAATAAAGAAAAATTCATAAATCGGAATCTAATGACAAAATTAGAAATATGTAATGTGTGTTACATAGATAAATATACATGTGCATTTAGAGAATATTATTATAAAGGAACACATAGCACATAAGAAAGTAAAGAAATAAGAAAATTATATTTTACAAAATTACCAGAACCTTTTAATTCAAAAATAATAAAAAGTTGGAATGAAGCAGGATTAACAGACACCTTAGGAGCTAGAATGAAATTCTTACAACAATGGTTTATGGAACTATGTGAAAAACATAAAGAAGAAATAAAAATGGAAAAAATATTAATAAAAAACTTAGCATGTTGCAAATATAAAACAGTACCCCAATTTGGTTGTACGGATAGGTATTATAAAAATAGAAAGAAATATAATAAAAAATATAGATCAAAATATAAATATAAAAACCCAAGAAGAAGGTACTATGTAAAAAACTACAAAACCAAAAGACCATATAGACCAAAAAGAAAACTAACGGAATGTACTTGTTATAATTGTGGAAAATTAGGACATAAAACTAGAGATTGTAAATTACCTAAAAATCCAAAGAGAAAACAAATATCAGAATAATAATAGACGATGAAAAATATACACAAATAGAGTACGTATGAAGAATCAGCAGAACAAAAAATAATATTTGATAATAATATATTTGAACAAATAAAAGGAAAAGAATTAGACCTAAGCGTAGCAAAAATATTCGAAATACCAACAATAAGAAACTGGTTTAAACGACAAAAAGAAGAATATTATGTAGTAAGTCAAAGAGAACATATCATAGATTGCAAATACACTAAAGGAAAGGCCAAAATACCAATAATAAATAAACGAATAATAAATAAATAAATACAAGATATTAAGGCTAAAAATCCAATTAAATATGTACATTTAGGAGGAACAGAAATACTAATAAAGGCATGTTTTAGAGAAGGAATAGATACACCCATAGAAATATACTTAGCAGATGATAGAATTATACAACCCATAGAAAAAAGTATACTAAGTGTGGTAAAAGGTAACCTCATATACCAAAAATTTAAATTTATAATAAGTGCTAATTACTCAGTAGCAATAAATGACAGAAATATAGATAAATCGTTAGTATTATATTGGAGAATGCCAGGAATAGAACTAGCCCCGGGAAGTAAAATATTTACAGCTAGATGTAAAAACTTATACGTTTTAACAACAAAACACAAAATAACATCAAAAAATAAAATAAAATAAATAAAAATAGAAGATCCTTTTGAAAGAATAGTCACGGTCATAGACAAGAATGACTATAGTTATAATGAAATTGACATAGAAGAAGATTTAGAAATAGTAAAAGAAAGATTAAGTACATCAACATCAAAAAGAATAAACATGAACTGTGAAATACCACAAATCTCATAAAAAATGAGTACCTCAAGAAGAATAGATAAAACTCTACAAAAATCAATGGAGGAAGATATAAAACCACATCATTACTACATAACGGGAATAATGGAACAACGAAAATATTTAATATTAATAGATACAGGTCGAGAAGAAAACTATATTACAAGAAAATTAGTGACGGAAGATGAAATAATAACTATTGAACAATCATGCTCCGAACTACCAAAAACATTAATGTATACCGAAGAAACTACAGAAAAGGAAATAATCATCGGAGGAGTACCAATAGTGATAAAATTCAAAATATATCAAGGAAATGAAAATATCAATTTAGGAATAAAATGGCTAGAACAAGTAAAACCATATAATCTAGAAGACAAACAGTTAACAATAAATTATGAAAATAAAAGAGTAATAATAAAAAGGGCTTTAGTATAATAAAAATATGAAAATATATATACTTGCAAAGATAATAATAGAAGGATATTACAACCGATATTATACACCAATGATAGATACGGGAGCAGAGGCTAATATATGTAAATACAATTGTTTACTAGAAGATAAATGGGAAAAATTAAAAACAACGATAGTAGTAACGAGATTTAATAATGAAGGAAGCATGATCACATATAAGGCAAAAAATATAAAAGTACAAATATGGGATAAGATATTAACTATAGAAGAAATATATAACTTTGAATTAACTACAAAAGATATGCTATTAGGAATGCCAATTTTAGAAAAATTATACCCACATATAATAACAAAAACACACTGGTGGTTCACGACACCGTGTAAACAAAAAATAGGAGCAAAAAGAGTAAATAAAAAACGAAAAACAACAGAATGGATAAAAGGAAGTGAAAAAATTACACAAAAATTAGAAAATATAAAAGAAGAAGACCATAAAATAGAATTAATTATATTCTCTATAGATAAAGTAAAAATTATTCAAGATAAGTTAGAATTATTATATAGTGAGGATCCTTTACAAGGATGGGAAAAACATAAAACAAAAGTAAAAATTGAGCTAATTGATAATAACAGTATAATAACCCAAAAACCATTAAAGTATAATTTTAATGATTTAACCGAATTTAAGATACATATAGATGAATTACTAGAAAAAGGATATATACAAGAAAGCAATAGTAAGCACACAAGCCCGGCATTTATCGTAAATAAGCATAGTGAACAAAAAAGAGGAAAAAACAGAATGGTTATTGATTATAGAAATTTAAACGCAAAAACTAAAACATATAATTATCCGATACCAAAAAAAATACTAAAGATAAGACAAATACAAGGATATAATTATATTAGCAAATTTGATTGTAAATCAGGATTTTATCACTTAAAACTAGAAGAAGAATCTAAAAAACTAACAGCATTCACTGTACCACAAGGATTTTATGAATGAAATGTATTACCATTTGGACATAAAAACGCACTAGGTAGATATCAACACTTTATGGACAATTATTTTAAACAAATAGAAAATTGTGTAGTGTACATTGATGATATATTATTATATTCCAAAACACAAGATGAACATATAAGATTATTAGAAAAATTTATACAAATCATAGAATATTCAGGTATAAGTCTAAGTAAAAAGAAAGCTGATATAATGAAAAATCAAATAGAATTCTTAGGAATACAAATTGATAAAAAGGGAATAAAAATGCAAACACATATAGTACAAAAAATAATTAACTCAAATGAACAACTAAATACAAAAAAGAAATTACAATCATTCTTAGGACTAGTAAATCAAGTAAGAGAATACATACCAAAATTAACAGAGAATTTAAAACCATTACAACAAAAATTAAAGAAAGATATATAATATCAGTTTGATTAAAAAGACCAAATACAAATACAAAAGGTAAAATTATTATGTAAAAACTTACCTAAACTATACTTTCCAGATGAAAACAAAAAATTTACTTATATAATAGAATCAGATGCGAGTGAAAAAAGTTATGGAGGAACATTAAAATACAGGTATGATGACACTACGATTGAAACATCATTGCAGGTATTATTCAGGAACATTTAATAATACAGAAATAAAATGGGAAATAAATAGAAAAGAATTATATTCAGTATATAAGTGTTTATTATCATTTGAACCATATATTGTATATAACAAATTTATTATAAGAACAGATAATACACAAGTAAAATGGTGGCTAACAAGAAAAATACAAGATTCGGTAACAACAAAAGAAATAAGGAGATTGGTATTAAATATATTAAATTTCACATTTACAATTGAAGTAATAAAAATTGATAAGAATGTTATTGCAGATAACTTATCAAGACAAAGCTATGCAGACTGAGAACGAAAAAACAATGGAAGAGATACTCAAAGCCATAACTACACTTTGTATAAAAGTGGACAGTATGGACAACGAGATACAAAAGCTAAAGACTAATGAAGATAATCTGAAGTCTAAAGCTAGTCAGCAGCATGACTATAAAAATGCGGAGCTACGTCGATCGGAAGACGGAAAAAACCCAGAGCTAAAAAAAGACGATGAGAAACTCCTTAAAACCCATAACATTTGTTTAAATATAGTTGCAGGTACAAGCAAACAAGTTAGTGATAAACAACATAAAAATGCTAACTTAAACCAGCTATTCGAAAAATCATTTATCCAAAGGACACCTAGACATATGTCCATAGAACCACAAACATCTACATACGTAGATAGTTTGCAAAACCAAAATGAGAAAAAGACATATAACTATATCACACGAACCTATATTGAAAATATCCACAAAATCCAAACCTATTTAAACCGTAACCCCAGGTCAACTACAAAAGAACAAACCAGGATTATTTGACACAAAAGTTACAAGGATATAACAAGTTAATTGCACAACCGAAAACTAACGCTAATTTAGTAAGGACATGTTACAACTACGGATTGTTAAATACCGTATACACATACGATGGAGAAGAAGTTAGTGGAATACCAGAACTACACAAAGCATTCGTCACATACAAAAGAGTTACGAAAGGAAATTTATTTTATATAAAATTCTATACAACACCAGCGGAGATATTATACGAGGAAATAAAACCTCCAATACATGTTATCAAGATAGGATTAACTAAAGATATGATTATACCCGAGGATATCGCACATCAAAAAGAGATATGCAAAATAGAGATACCGAGTTTTTATGCCAACAAAAGAATAATTGGTATATCAACGATTATACAAGAGCTAGCAAATAACTATTTAAACGGAAACGCTATATGGAGCTACTATGCAAGAGACCAGCTAATGATTTATTCCAATTCAAGGGAGCTAAGGAAATCAGATATGGATGAAGTCCAAAGATGGGATTTATCACTACTTAAGCCAGAAGAACGACCTACGACACAAGCACTAAAAGAAGGATTTATTTCGGCAGAATTATTAACCAGATATTGCAAGCTAATTGGTCACAAATACCCTGACCATATATGTTCAAAATGTAACGGAGAAGATAATATAACCCCAGACGTCCAGCTGGAATAAAGAGATAAAGACGGGAGCAGATGATAAGAAGATAAGATGATGAAGATGAGATGCGGACAAAATAAAAAGATGAGATAAGAGTAAAATTATTTATCTTGTAAAATAGTCAATAAAGTATGGTGTGAATAGTAGTGTGTCATAATGTTAAGTAGTGAGTCATAATGTGTGTCATAATAAGGATGGGCATGTGTAAGGGATGGTAAGGGGTGTAATTTATTAAGTGGACAAGTATATGGTGTGTCATAAGTAGTAGGTATGGTGTGTCATACTATTATAATATAGGTACATTATTGTAAGTAGTGTAGTAAGTAAGAATTCTTCTCTATATAAGGGAGGATATATGTAAATAAAAGCAGGCAACGCCTAAATAAAAACTCTCCTTTCAAAAAACTCTCTTAAGATACTAAACACTTAAAAGTTAATGGATAAATCTGAAATCCAGTCAGATATTTCAGATAGCATGGCTAAGCAAGAGGCAAAGGTATATTGTTTAAAAAATATGCAGAACTAATTTCATATATTCCTGAATATCATATATATGATTGAATAAATTTATGTTAGTTATTATGTATTAGAATTATTTGAATCATGATTTCTAGTTTATTAGCACACTGAAAACAGGGAGAAAACTTCTATACTATGTCATCCTAATGTTGAAACCGGTAGGCGAGGAAGCCGTTTAGGGGAGTAAACAAAGTTGAGGCGCTGATAAGAAGGAAGTATCCGCTAAAGTACGATGCTAGTAGTGACAGGAAATCTTGATAAATATAATCTAGTTCATAATGATCTAATTTGAATTTAATCAATTATGAATATGATAGGAAGGAATAATTTGAAGTAAAAAATCTGCATGATAAAGAACATGACTACATACGTTCATGATGAAATAATAAAAAACTATGAAACTTTAATCTTATATATACTTAAAGATATAAAAATAATTGAATTAAAAAGAATTATATGGGAAAAAATATTTAACGAATCAGAAGATATATTAAACCAACAATGGTATGAAATAGACCTACATAATCTAGATTACGAAGGAATATAATGGTACGATTTAGAAATAAATTCAGATTAAAATGAACTATGAATATTTACAATATTTGATAGAATCTATGGAAAATATAAAACTATTAGAACAATTAATGAAGGAAAATTTATATATGTACCAAGAAACCCAAGATATGTTATATCTAGAATATATGAGAAGTAATATTAGTGAAATACTCAGATTAAAACAACTATCGGAAGAATATTACAATAAATATTATTACATTTTACCATGAATTCCACAAGATTAAGACACTTAGCAACAGAAAATTATAATAAATTCTTTAAAATAAAATACTTACCTACCACACTACCACCTACCACACTACCACTTTCATGAATCCCCCAACTACCAGTTCCACTACGAAAAAATCAGAGCTATGGATAATAAGAAACACGATAAAAAACATACGAGTAGAAAATTAAGAAAAATAAAAAGAAAATTAAACAAATTATATATATTCAATATTTAAAATTACAATGAATAACGAGAATAACGAATATAGACAAAAACTTAATGAAATAATTATAGCAAAAAGACAAGAATTAGCACATAGGCAAAGTAGACTTAACAGTAATATCTTTGCAGGAATTTGTCACAAATCTATAATAGCACAAAGAATGACTATTGTATATCTAGAAATACAAATAAATAACTTAGAATATAAATTTTAACACAATCTATAAATGAACAAAGAAGAATACGCAATAGATGAAAAAACATATGAAAATTATGACGAATTGAAAATAAAGATAATATTTTCTAACCTAGGAAGAAGATATAAGAAAATAGGTGACAATATAAGTTTAATGTTAGAAAAAGAAACGGTAAAACTAGAAGATAGTTTAACTGCTACGATAAGAATAACAAAAGAAAATGAAGAAATAGATAGAAAAACGGAAATTGAAAAAATAAAACAACAAGCAAAAAAGGAAGTACAACAATTAGAAAAAGTAAAAAAATACCAAAATAATAGAGCTAGAAAAAAAGCTAGCAATATTAAAAGAAATATATGAAATAAAACAAAAAGAAAAAGAACAAAAAACAAAATTAACGAATGAGATAATTAAATTTAAAGAAAAATTGCAACTAGAAGATAAATTAGAATAAAAAGAAGAAAATAACCAAGATAATCTACCCGAAATAAGGATTGATGAAATAAACGACGATGATCTAGAACAACATTCGGAAACAAGCGAAACATATACGGAACTCTTAGCAAACATAGATAATACAAAGAATTTAGAAGTAAATACAGAAGACGTAGACATGGACGAAAAACCTAGCACATCAGGAGTAAAAAACCCAAAAAATCTTAATCCAAAATATTATAATAAAAATTATGAACAATACGATAAAGAAAAAACTTCATGGGATAAACGATTAAGTAGAAAATGGACGCCTAAACCAATAACTGGACAACATGATTTTTTAGATTTAGACTGTGTAGCATATATAAATAAATCAATCCAATTATGGATAGGATACATATCAAAGCAATTAATAGATAACAAGATAGTAATAGCAGAGGCACCAGGATACATAGAAAGAACACTTATAGGAACAGTAAAATTATGGCTACAAAATTTAACAAGTGAAAGCTTAACAACTTTAAGAAATAATAAAAAATTTGATGGTGGAATAGCCACTACAACCATGGAAATACTATATAAATACGAAATAGTTATAAGAAATGAATTTAGTAGTATGACAACAGAGGTAGAAGAACAAAATAAAGAAAAAATTATAAATCGAATTCTAATGACAAAATTAGCAATATGTAATATGTGTTACATAGATAAATATACATGTGCATTTAGAGAATACTATTATAAAGGAACATATAGCACAGACGAAAGTAAAGAAATAAGAAAATTATATTTTACAAAATTACCAGAACCTTTTAATTCAAAAATAATAAAAAGTTGGAATGAAGCAGAATTAACAGACACCTTAGGAGCTAGAATGAAATTCTTGCAACGATGGTTTATGGAACTATGTGAAAAACATAAAGAAGAAATAAAAATGGAAAAAATATTAATAAAAAACTTAACATGTTGCAAAAATAAAACAGAACCTCAATTTGGTTGTATGGATAGGTATTATAAAAATAGAAAGAAATATAATAAAAAATATAGATCAAAATATAAATATAAAAAACCAAGAAGAAGATACTATGTAAAAAACTATAAAACCAAAAGACCATATAGACCAAAAAGGAAACTAACGGAATGTACTTGTTATAATTATGGAAAATTAGGACATATAGCTAGAGATTGTAAATTACCTAAAAATCCGAAGAAAAAACAAATATCAGAAATAATAATAGACGATGAAAAATATACACAAATAGAATACGTAGATTATGAATTAGAAAGCAATGATAGTATATATGAATTATCAAAAAATGAAATGGAAAATAATCCAATAATAGAATCAGATAATGAATACGATATCAATGACTGAAAAAGATATACAAATAATAACTAAAGAAAAATATCAAGATGAAGAATCGGCAGAACAAAAAATAATATTTGATAATAATATATTTGAACAAATAAAAGGAAAAGAATTAGACCTAAGCGTAGCAAAAATATTCGAAATACCAACAATAAGAAATTGGTTTAAACGCCGAAAAGAGGAATATTATATAGTAAGTCAAAGAGAGCATATCATAGATTGCAAATACACCAAAGGAAAGGCTAAAATACCAATAATAAACAAACGAATAATAAACAAAGAAATACAAGATATTAAGGCTAAAAATTCAATTAAATATGTACATTTAGGAGGAACAGAAATTCTAATAAACGCATGTTTTAGAGAAGGAATAGATACACCCATAGAAATATACTTAGCAGATGATAGAATTATACAACTCATAGAAAAAAGTATAATAAGTGCGGTAAAAGGTAACCTCATATACCAAAAATTTAAATTTGAAAGAATAGTCATGGTCATAGACAAGAATGACTATAGTTATAATGAAATTGACATAGAAAAAGATTTAGAAATAGTAAAAGAAAGATTAAGTACATCAACATCAAAAAGAATAAACATGAACTGTGAAATACCACAAATCTCATAAAAAATGAGGATCCTTTACAAGGATGGGAAAAACATAAAACAAAAGTAAAAATTGAGCTAATTGATAAAAACAGTATAATAACCTAAAAACCATTAAAGTATAATTTTAATGATTTAACCGAATTTAAGATACATATAGATGAATTACTAGAAAAATGATATATACAAGAAAGCAATAGTAAGCACACAAGCCCGGCATTTATCGTAAATAAACATAGTGAACAAAAAAGAGGACAAAGCAGAATGATTATTGATTATAGAAAATTAAATGCAAAAACTAAAACATATAATTATCCGATACCAAATAAAATACTAAAGATAAGACCAATACAAGGATATAATTATTTTAGCAAATTTGATTGTAAATCAGGATTTTATCACTTAAAACTAGAAGAAGAATCTAAAAAACTAACAGCATTCACTGTACCACAAGGATTTTATGAATGAAATGTATTACCATTTGGACATAAAAACGCACCAGGTAGATATCAACACTTTATGGACAATTATTTTAAACAAATAGAAAATTGTGTAGTGTACATTGATGATATATTATTATATTCCAAAACAAAAGATAAACATATAAGATTATTAGATAAATTTATACACATCATAGAATATTCAGGTATAAGTCTAAGTGAAAAGAAAGCTAATATAATGAAAAATCAAATAGAATTCTTAGGAATACAAATTGATAAAAAGGGAATAAAAATGCAAACACATATAATACAAAAAATAATTAACTCAAATGAACAACTAGACACAAAAAAGAAATTACAATCATTCTTAGGACTAGTAAATCAAGTAAGAGAATACATGCCAAAATTAGCAGAGAATTTAAAACCATTACAACAAAAATTAAAGAAAGATATAGAATATCAGTTTGATAAGAAAGACCAAATACAAATACAAAAGGTAAAATTATTATGTAAAAACTTACCTAAACTATACTTTCCAGATGAATTTTTTTTTTTTACTTATATAATAGAATCAGATGCGAGTGAAAAAAGTTATGGAGGAACATTAAAATACATGTATGATGACACTACGATTGAACATCATTGCAGGTATTATTCAGGAACATTTAATAATACAGAAATAAAATGGGAAATAAATAGAAAAGAATTATATTCAGTATATAAGTGTTTATTATCATTTGAACCATATATTGTATATAACAAATTTATTATAAGAACAGATAATACACAAGTAAAATGGTGGCTAACAAGAAAAATACAAGATTCGGTAACAACAAAAGAAATAAGGAGATTGATATTAAATATATTAAATTTCACATTTACAATTGAAGTAATAAAAACTGATAAGAATGTTATTGCAGATAACTTATCAAGACAAAGCTACGCAAACTGAGAACGAAAATACAATGGAAGAGATACTCAAAGCCATAACTGCACTTTGTATAAAAGTGGATAGTATGGACAACGAGATACAAAAGCTAAAGACTAATGAAGATAATCTGAAGTCTAAAGCTAGTCAGCAGCATGACTATAAAAATGCGGAGCTACGTCGATCGGAAGACGGAAAAAACCCAGAGCTAAAAGGAGACGATGGGAAACTCCTTAAAACCCATAACATTTGTTTAAATACAGCTGCAGGTACAAGCAAACGAGTTAATGTAAAACAAAAAAATTCAAACTTAAACCAGCTATTCAAAAAACCATTTACTCCAAGGCTAACACCAAAAAACATATTAACTATAGAACCACAAACTTCTACATATGCGGATAACCTACACCATGACGAAAGAACATACAACCATATTACGCGAACCTATATAGAAAATATATACAAAATCCAAACATTTTTAAATCTTAACCCAAGATCTACTACAACCCAAGAACCCAACCAAGATTATTTAATCCAAAAATTACAAGGTTATAATAAACTGATTGCACAACCGAAAACTAACGCCAACTTGGTGAGGACATGTTACAACTATGGACTATTAAATACAGTATATACATTTGACGGAGAGGAACTAAGTGGAATACCAGAACTACATAAATGTAATGACCCTAAAGATCATTTTTGGAAATTTTCATAAAATGTCCGTTTTACCCCTCCCAATAGTTGCCCCGAGTCCTAATTTTTGTATTTTCAAAGTTGGTTTGAAGGAAAATTGATGAAAAGTTGAGTTTTTAAGAGTTAAAGTTTGGTTAAAAGTGCTATTTCGAGTCATTTGGAGTTTCGAGACTCGAATTGGATTTCCGTCGATTCCAACAGTTTTAGAATATCGAATGGGGTCTATGGGAATTTACGAAGTCGAATTTGGAGTTAAAACGAAGATTTTAGGTCCTAAGTTGCTAAAATTGTGAAATTTTGATCAAGAGTTGACTTTGGTCAACAAACGAGGTTCCGGTGCTCGAAATGGAATTCCGAGGGCACCATTGGATTCAGGGGGTGATTCTAAGTCTAGAATGAGTCTTGGTTGAATTTCTAGAGGCCCCGAGTGCGTTTCGAGTGTTTGAGCCTAAAGTTAGTTTCTTGACGCATTATCGGATACTGGGTCAAGGAGACCTCGAATTCAAATTCCGACGATTTCATTGAGTCCAAAATGTCATTCTTAAGCTAGTAGCATATTTGGTTTTTGTTCGGGAAGTGCCAAATGAGTTTTGGGTGAGCTTTTAAGCTTCTTGGATGCTTTGACACTATTTCAGCAAATTGTGACAACTAAAGGGTTCATTATTAGTTTTAAAGGTCGAAAAATTATTCCGAAGGTTCTAAAATTTTGAGCATGAATTATAAGACTTATCTGCAAATTTTGGTGCATTTTCGCTAACCCGAGATTGGACTTTTATCGCAAATAAGAAATAATTGTTTACCGAGTAGAAATGATATTTGACTGGGCAAACGAGCATGAAATTGAGCTCCGATTGAACGAGCAGGTCCGTATCATTATTTAAGACATTTACAAAAAAGAATCGGGTCATTTCACTATCGTATGAGGAAATTACGGCCTTTTTAGTGAAGGATTAACTGCTGTTTTTCTGGTGCATAATAGTCATGCACTGTTATAAAAATCTCAGAGTGTGTTCATTTGGTATTTTGAGCATATCGGGAGTTCTAGAGATCGGAATGGAGTGATTCTTACGGGTTTCTTCTTGAATTAATATGAGGGTTAGTATTCAATCTTCAATTCGACATTTTCTCATAATTTATTTATCTGGTTTTTTTTCCCTATCCATAAGTTTCTTGGGAAAAATTGGGGTTTTATCGATTTGGACACCCTTTTTGATGAAAAAGGTATATTTACGATCCTTATGTTATGGGTAAACTGATTTTAACATAAAATTATTGATTCATCGATTATTTTCATCATATTAACCGCGTACAATTTGAACTTTCACGGTAAAGTTAAAGTTTGATAAATTGAAAATTTCAAGGTCGATCTTAACTCCGTTTTTGATGAAATTTCATATTTGAAGTTATCTAAGCATGGGTAAGATGTTTTTCAAGAAATATTTCATTTTCGAGTTGGGGTTTCAGATCCGAATATTTTGGGCTTCTTCAAGAACATGGATTTTCCTTCAAATTGAGTTTGTGCACTTATTTCAACTCCTTTTTCGAAACGGTTTTCACTATTAGATTCTAAAATTTTTGGGGAACATTTTTCACTAAAAATTTCCAGATTTAGAGAATATTTTCTGGAACAAGATTTTTGACCATTTTACCATTGTTCTCCAAATTTCACGATATTGGTGTTGTTAGATTCGTATTGATTGTGGGATTCCATTTATAAATAGATTGTGGTGATTTGGAGCGTGCTCGGAAGGGTAAAACTCAAATTTGAGTTACTAGTTGAAGTGTTTTGAGGCAAGTGACTTCTAAACTTTGTTAGACTCTTAGACTATGCATGACTACTTTCCTAATTGTGTTGGGGAGTAAGGGGGATTGAGGATGGGTTTTATTTGTTGATTGAAATTATTCTAAATGAAAGATGTGGAATAAAACGAGCTAAATGTGTTATATGTGACTTGAATTTGTTGAATAAGTCATGTGATAACTGATATTGAGGGGATAGAAGAGCATGAGTAGGCTATGATTGATACAGACATTGATGTTGAGGCAGATGATGTGTAATACTATGATATGGTTGTGATTGAGACAGATGATTTGTAATACTATGATGTGGTCGTGATATGGTTGTGATTGAGACAGATGATGTGTAATACTATGATGTGGTCGTGATATGGTTGTGATTGAGACAGATGATGTGTAATACTATGATGTGATCGTGATATGATTGTGATTGATGACATGTGCATATTCATTATTCATCCCATGTGAGAACTATCTGTTGCATGAGTTCTGAGACACTGATATGAGGATGGATGGATATGAGACACAGTTGAGACTAGCTCCGGCTAGAGATATATAAGATGGACTAGCTCCGACTAGCGATTTGGATGCCGATGGGATCTGGTTCCGGCGGTGATACATGGTCCATGTGTGGCCCCCATGGGTTCTGATTTGAGTATTCAGCGGGATTGATTACGTCAACAGATGTGTATCGTAGGACAGACATGCATGACAACTACATGACATCATTATTGCATTTACATCGCATTTGACTTCATCTTTGTCTGTGGTGTGTGGATTTTACCTATTTGCCCCTCTTCATGTGATATATGATCTATTTTCTCTTATATGAGGATATGAGGTTGATGTTGAGACACTGTTGGATATATCTGTTGATTATGAATTGTGTAGTATAGGTTGTTGGTTCGCTGTTACAATGAAGTTTCGGTGGTTTGGTTGGGATTGAAAGGAGTTGTTTGTAGCTGCTAGTTTAGTGTTACTTGTGAGTACCTGTGGTTTTCGGTACTCACCCTTGCTTCTGTACAATTGTGTAGGTTGACAGCTCTCTCTCAGATTCAGCTTAGAATTTCTTTAGCAGATTGAGCTTCGGGACATACTCGAGAGGTAGCGGTTCATTCCAGACGTGCCCTTGAGTTATCTTTACTTTCAGTTTTGTTCTATTCGAGAACTATACTCTGAGACTTGTATATTTTTATTCGAATTCTGTATTTAGAGGTTTGTACATGTGACAACCAAATTCTGGGTTGTGTTGAGTTTTAATTATAGTCTTCCGCTTATTTATTATCTTTTATTCTCGTATTTCTACTTCTCTATCATTGTGGTTGGGTTAGGCTGACGTGTCCGGTGGAAAATGGACACGTGCCATCACATCCGGATTTGGGGTTTGACAAAATGGTATCAGAGTCCCAAGTTCATAGGTCTCACGTGTACAAGCCAAGTCTAAGTAGAGTCTCGAGGATCGGTACGAAGACATCTGTACTTATCTTCGAGAGGCTATGGTGACTTTTAGGAAAGATTTTTATTACTTGATTCTCTATCGTGCGTCTTTGGTCCGATCTAATTCTTATCACTTCACTCTTTTCTCTCTCTCATTATAATGACTTGTGGTTGGTCTTGCGTGGGTGCGAGTTTAGGTGTCATCGCGTGATTTTAGTGTTAGATCTGGTTTTGATGCGGAGGTGATAGGCTTATGGAAAGGAAGTGTGATCAGACATGGAATTCTCTTCGAGACGAGTGAGTAAGATTGTGGCCAAGTGAGGTGTTTTGAGTTTATGGTATTGGAAAATGAACATTTATTAAGAGACTTCAGGAACGTCTTACTTCTCCGGTCATTTATTCAACAACGAGAATAGTGCTTGTGTGACTTAGACGACGGAAGTGGCCAGACAATGAAGAATGGTGTAAGTAAGAGAATGACTATGTTGAGAGTGCTGCGACTTTGGAAACTACAGTTTGTGAAGTTCGTCATAAGGGAATGGATTGCGTAGTATATTATGATGATGAGGTTGCACAAACCAAAATCAGAAGTTCTACGGTGGTTTTATAGTGTAGGTGTATATCATTACAAGGTCATTGTACGGCGGCTACGACGGTACTCGTGTTATCTTGGTTAGGGTTATGGGGTATGTTGCTTCTACCATCGATCGGGCTTACGAAATTGTGCATATCATTTTCGGCCGGAGACTGAAGTGCTTTGGTAATGTTTTGCAACTATTTAATGAGTGTAAATGAACAGGTTGTTTGAGTACCACCTTCTCAATGGATCTGATGTCTTCTAGTGGTGGATTTAGCAGTTGTTTATGATGTGGTACTAGTGATAAATGGAAGCGGAGAAATCTGAGTTGTCAGCTGTTTCACCTAATCGGGTCAGAAGGTTGATGTTGCATTCTCGATTGAGAAATCAAGTGGTTGCTACTATGAACGCTTGAGTTAAGCATTAATTATAAGGAAAGTTATAGTGGTGGATCTAGTGAATCGATCCTGTCTTGTTTCTAGGACAAGGTACGACCCTTGGGTGGTCACGATTATATTGGGAACTAATGACTTCATGATGAGTCGAAAGAAATGGGCAACAATAAGCCATGGATGAAGAAAGTTTTAACAAGTATACTCGTGTAAAGGCAATTAAGGATTTTAGCGAGAAGGTACGATTAAAAAGGAATCGGGTTGGTTTTGTCAAGATGTGGGTTGGCAAGGTAAGAGATGATTGGTTGTATCAACTTTTTAGCCATTGGAAGGTCTTTTGCATGGTTTGAGTTGTAGCAGTTAAATACTTGTGATTGTAGAAGAGTTCGATGAAGTTTCATTTGAAAAGTTTGACTTAAGGTAAAAGGTAATATGCGGTGGATGTTTGGCCAAGAAACTATAATGATAAATGATTTACGGGAAGAACAAGAGTCTTGCGCGATGGATATAAGTTAAGAGATGTGAAGGAATAAGACATCACGTGTAGATCCTTAGTTTGAAGTTGAGGATTGTGTAAATTTCTGCTTTTATGTTAGATATGACAATGCAAGGTGAACTGGTTCAGCACAAATGTATGATGTGTTATCAGCTACTTTCTGAACACTTGGTATTGGTGTTGGTGGTAAACGTTGATGTATGAGGAATTCTGCAGTTTTTGAGTTGGTTTGAATTGTTCAGCTTATGGTAGGTGGCTTACGAGTGTCCAACCGGAAGGACTTATAGCTCTACATGGTTATTGAGGATTTTGAACTGGGTTGATAACTCTATTTATGGAATTATCCAGACTGTTGTAATGCGTTACATAGATCCTTGATGGTAAATAGAGGTTGTGTGCTCATAGTATACAGAATTATTGGAGTGACCAAGAACTGCTTCAAGTTTCGGCATGAGATATATGATGGTTTGAATAATAGTTGAAGCTGGGTAAGTAAAAGATCGCGTGTAATCGATATTGGTCGTTATACAATAGTTCTATCTCAATGAAAAGGTACTATGACATTTGGAACTTGGATTATTAGCGATTGGGTGAGACCCATATCGATCGTGGAATGCTTTAATGGAAGGAGGAATGACCATAATTCAAAATTTTGGAAGCAACGATGTGTTTCTAAGAATGACTGGATACTAGTGGCCGTTTGAGGGTAAAGTAACAGGCCGGTGTGACTATGATGTTCTGGTAGTATTGATATTGTTGGCTTTAATGGATTATTGTAAAGAGTATGAGAAAATGGATAAATTGGGTATGTCTATGATTGTTATGAGGCCGGACTGGCTGATTGTGAAGTCAGACGAATGGGAAGGTGTGTTATAGACATCGTGGAAGGGATATCTTGGGTTGTTCAATTTCGGTTTTGTATATTCTTATGTGACCACCTACCTCATTTCAGACATGGTTTTGGATTATGATTCTCTGTCTATGTTCAGACATGTTTTTACTTTTGTGGGTGGATTCCTAGTGGTGAATCGGATGGACCGATTCATGCTCTCTTGGCAGAATAGAATACTTGTGTGGGTGGGCTGATTCAGAGATAGTGGGTTAGATGTGGTATTGGGGTGGTGAAAGGTTTTCGGAAGTTCTACAAGTGTCATCTTGCTTTTGGAAAGGTATAGAGAGGCTACCGTATGTGGTTATGGTTTTTGGCTATTTTGGTATTTATCTTGCCCCTGTATGCATGGTTCAGCTAGGTGTGGTTCGATGCTTAGGTGGCCCGTGGGCCTAGTTCTTCTGTTGCTGGAGTTGTCTACAATTACGGATCCTACTTCAGTGTTTTGGTGGCATCCTTAGAGGTTTTATATGCTTGGATGGGTCGATCATCAGTTGGATACTTGATCATTTCTATCTGTGGGTTAGATAAGCGTGATTATTCCAAGATGGGTGCTCAATGGATATGCATCAGATTAGTATGACTCAGACTTGTGGAAATGTGGTAATGAGAATGAAATTTTTCTAGAGTCAGTGATGGTTCGTGTGTTGTGAGAGCTTGGTGACTGATTTAAGTTCATCCTTGATTTTTCTGTGGTTATTGATTCCGAAATTTCTCTGGTGGTTACATGATTAGAGGTTTGTCATGGTAAATATGTTGTGGTTTTGAGATCTTAGATTCAGATTCAGTCTATGAGTTAGTCGGTGGTTGAAATAACCCTTTGAGGGCTAAGTTGTCAAGATTGATTTGGGAATCCTTTTTTTTTTATATGGATTTTTGGTGATAAGGTTTAAGAATGGGTTCGTTTGGAGTAGTAATTATTGAGTTCGGAAATTTCACCTTGGGGTTGAGAGCGTCGAGTATTTTTGCCTTCTTCTACTTTATGTTCGAGGACGAACATGAGTTTTAGTGGTGAATAATGTAATGACCCTAAAGGACATTTCTGGAAATTTTCATAAAATGACCGTTTTACCCCTCCCGATAGTTGCCCCGAGTCCTAATTGTTGTATTTTCGAAGTTGGTTTGAAGGAAAATTGATGAAAAGTTGAGTTTTTGGAAAGTTGAGTTTTTAAGAGTTAAAGTTTGGTTAAAAGTGCTATTTCGAGTCAGTTGGAGTTTCGAGACTCGAATCGGATTTCCGACGATTCCAGCGGTTTTAGACTGTCGAAACGGGTCTATGGGAATTTACGGAGTCGAATTTGGAGTTAAAACGAAGATTTTAGGTCCTAAGTTGCTAAAATTGTGAAATTTTGATCAAGAGTTGACTTTGGTCAACAAACGAGGTTCCGGTGCTCGAAATGGAATTCCGAGGGCACCGTTGGATTCAGGGGGTGATTCTAAGTCTAGAATGAGTCTTGGTTGAATTTCTAGAGGCCCCGAGTGCGTTTCGAGTGTTTGAGCCTAAAGTTAGTTTCTTGACGCATTATCGGATACTGGGTCAAGGAGACCTCGAATTCAAATTCCGACGATTTCATTGAGTCCAAAATGTCATTCTTAAGCTAGTAGCATATTTGGTTTTTGTTCGGGAAGTGCCAAATGAGTTTTGGGTGAGCTTTTAAGCTTCTTGGATGCTTTGACACTATTTCAGCAAATTGTGACAACTAAAGGGTTCATTATTAGTTTTAAAGGTCGAAAAATTATTCCGAAGGTTCAAAAATTTTGAGCATGAATTATAAGACTTATCTGCAAATTTTGGTGCATTTTCGCTAACCCGAGAATGGACTTTTATCGCAAATAAGAAATAATTGTTTACCGAGTAGAAATGATATTTGACTGGGCAAACGAGCATGAAATTGAGCTCCGATTGAACGAGCAGGTCCGTATCATTATTTAAGACATTTACAAAAAAGAATCGGGTCATTTCACTATCGTATGAGGAAATTACGGCCTTTTTAGTGAAGGATTAACTGCTGTTTTTCTGGTGCATAACAGTCATGCACTGTTATAAAAATCTCAGAGTGTGTTCATTTGGTATTTTGAGCATATCGGGAGTTCTAGAGATCGGAATGGAGTGATTCTTACGGTTTTCTTCTTGAATTAATATGAGGGTTAGTATTCAATCTTCAATTCGACATTTTCTCATAATTTCTTTTTCTGGAACAAGATTTTTGACCATTTTACCATTGTTCTCCAAATTTCACGATATTGGTGTTGTTAGATTCGTATTGATTGTGGGATTCCATTTATAAATAGATTGTGGTGATTTGGAGCGTGCTAGGAAGGGTAAAACTCAAATTTGAGTTACTAGTTGAAGTGTTTTGAGGCAAGTGACTTCTAAACTTTGCTAGACTCTTAGACTATGCATGACTACTTTCCTAATTGTGTTGGGGAGTAAGGGGGATTGAGGATGGGTTTTATTTGTTGATTGAAATTATTGTAAATGAAAGATGGGGAATAAAACAAGCTAAATGTGTTATATGTGACTTGAATTTGTTGAATAAGTCATGTGATAACTGATATTGAGGGGATAGAAGAGCATGAGTAGGCTATGATTGATACAGACATTGATGTTGAGGCAGATGATGTGTAATACTATGATATGGTTGTGATTGAGACAGATGATGCGTAATACTATGATGTGGTCGTGATATGGTTGTGATTGAGACAGATGATGTGTAATACTATGATGTGGTCGTGATATGGTTTTGATTGAAACAGATGATGTGTAATACTATGATGTGATCGTGATATGATTGTGATTGATGACATGTGCATATTCATTATTCATCCCATGTGTGAACTATCTGTTGCATGAGTTCTGAGACACTGATATGAGGATGGATGGATATGAGACACAGTTGAGACTAGCTCCGGCTAGAGATATATGAGATGGACTAGCTCTGGCTAGCGATTTGGATGCCGATGGGATCTGGTTCCGGCGGTGATACATGGTCCTTGTGTGGCCCCCATGAGTTCTGATTTGAGTATTCAGCGCGGACTGATTACGTCAACAAATATGTATCGTAGGACAGACATGCATGACGACTACATGACATCATTATTGCATTTACATCGCATTTGACTTCATCTTTGTCTGTGGTGTGTGGATTTTACCTATTTGCCCCTCTTCATGTGATATATGATCTATCCGCTCTTATATGAGTATATGAGGTTGATGTTGAGACACTGTTGGATATATCTGTTGATTATGAATTGTGTAGTATAGGTTGTTGGTTCGCTATTAGAATGAAGTTTCGGTGGTTCGGTTGGGATTGAAAGGAGTTGTTTGTAGCTGCTAGTTTAGTGTTACTTGCGAGTACCTGTGGTTTTCGGTACTCACCCTTGCTTCTACACAATTGTGTAGGTTGACAGCTCTCTCTCAGATTCGGCTTAGTATTTCTTTAGCAGATTGAGCTTCGGGACATACTCGAGAGGTAGCGGTTCATTCCAGACGTGCCCTTGAGTTATCTTTACTTTCAGTTTTGTTCTATTCGAGAACTATACTATGAGACTTGCATATTTTTATTTGAATTCTGTATTTAGAGGTTTGTACATGTGACAACCAAATTCTGGGTAGTGTTGAGTTTTAATTAAAGTCTTCCACTTATTTATTATCTTTTATTCTCATATTTCTACTTCTCTACCGTTGTGGTTAGGTTAGGCTGACGTGTCCGGTGGAAAATGGACACGTGCTATCACATCCGGATTTGGGGTGTGACAATAAAGCATTTATTACATATAAGAGAGTTACTAAGGGAAATTTATTCTATGTAAAATTTTATACGGCAACAGCAGAGATATTATACGAGGAAATAAAACCTCCGATACAAGTGGTAAAGATAGGACTAACAAAAGATATGATAATACCGGAAGATATCGGACAGCAACCAGAGATACAAAAAAGCGAGATACCCAATTTTTATGCCAATAAGAGAATAATTGGTATATCAACCATTATACAAGAGCTAGCAAATAATTACTTAAACGGAAACACTATATGGAGCTACTATGCAAGAGATCAGTTAATGATTTATTCCAATTCAAGGGAGCTAAGGAAAGCAGATATGGATGAAGTCCAAAGATGGATTTTATCATTACTCAAGCCAGAAGAACGACCTACGCCACGAGCATTAAAAGTAGGATTTATTTCGACATAGTTATTAACCAAATATTGCAAGCTAATTGGTCACAAATACCCTGACCACATATGTTCAAAATGTAACGGAGAAGATAATATAATCCCAGACGTCCAGCTGGAATAAAGAGATAAAGACGGAAGCAGATGATAAGAAGATAAGATGATGAAGATAAAGATGAAGAAAAAGAAGACAATGAAGATGAGATACGGACAAAATAAAAAGATGAGATAAGAGTAAATTTATTTGTCTTGTAAAAAAGTCAATAAAGTATTGTGTGAATAGTAGTGTGTCATAATGTTAAATAGTGTGTCATAAGTAGTAGGTATGAGATTGTAAGACAAGTGTAAAGAGTAAGTATGGAATTGTAAGAAAGCCATCAGATAGTGTAAAAATGTCATAAGAGTAAGTAATACAGTACGTGCACATTATTGTGCATTACTGTACAAATAAGGTAGGAATTGTAAAGCAGTAGTCGTTTCCTTTCTATATAAAGGAACGCATATGTAACATAGAGGCAGGCAATGCCTAACATAATAAAAACTTTCTTGAAAACACTCTCTCCACTAAGATATAAAAATACTTAAAAGTTAATGGACAAATCTGAAATCCAATCAGATAATTCAGATAGCATGGCTAAGCAAGAGGCAAAGGTATATTGTTCAATAAATATGCAGAACTAATTTATATATTCCTGAATATCATATATATGATTGAATAAATTTATGTTAGTTATTATGTATTAGAATTTTTTGAATCATGATTTCTAGTTTATTAGCACACTGGAAACAGGGAGTAAACTTCTATACTATGCCATCCTAATGTTGAAACCGGTAGGCCAGGAAAGCCGTTTAGGGGAGTAAACAAAGTTGAGGCGCTGATAAGAAGGAAGTATCCGCTAAAGTACGATGCTAGTAGTGACAGGAAAACATGACAAAGATAATCTAGTTCATAATGATCTAATATGAATTTAATCAATTATGAATATGATAGGAAGGAATAATTTGAAATAAAAAACTTGCATAATAAAGAACATGACTACATACGTGAATGATGAAATGATAAAAAACTATGAAACTTTAATCTTATATATACTTAACGATATAGAAATAATTGAATTAAGAAGAACAATATGGGAAAAAATATTTAATGATTACGAATCAGAAGATATATTAGATCAAGAATGGTATGAAATAGATTTACAAGATCTATATTTAGATAATGAAAGAATAGAATGGTACGATTTAGAAATAAATTCAGATTAAGATGAATTACGAATATTTACAATATTGGATAGAAGCTATGGAAGAAATAAAATTGTTAGAACAATTAATGACGGAAAATTTATATATGTACCAAGAAACCCAAGATATGTGATATTTAGAATATATCATAAATAATATTAAAGAAATATTCAAATTAAAAGAATATTACAATAAATATTATTACATATTACTATGAATTTAGCACTACCAAAAATTAATACAAAATTAAGACACTTAGCAAAAAGAATATTATCATAAAATCTTTAAAATAAAATACTCACCTACCACACTACCATCTACCACACTACCACTTTCATGAATTCACCAACTACCAGTTCCGCTACGGAAAATGTTTTTTTTTTTTTATAAATTTATATATATATATATTTTTTTTAAAAAAAAAATAATTGTCCATAAAGTGTTGATATCTACCTGATGCGTTTTTATATCCAAATGGTAATACATTCCATTCATAAAATCCTTGTGGTACAGTGAATGCTGTTAGTTTTTTAGATTCTTCTTCTAGTTTTAAGTGATAAAATCCTGATTTACAATCAAATTTGCTAAAATAATTGTATCCTTGTATTTGTCTTATCTTTAGTATTTTATTTGGTATCGGATAATTATATGTTTTAGTTTTTGCATTTAAATTTCTATAATCAATAACCATTCTGCTTTTTCCTCTTTTTTGTTCACTATGTTTATTTACGATAAATGTTGGGTTTGTGTGCTTACTATTGCTTTCTTGTAGATATCCCTTTTCTAGTAATTCATCTATATGTATCTTAAATTCGGTTAAATCATTAAAATTATACTTTAATGGCTTTTGGGTTATTATACTGTTATTATCAATTAGCCAATTTTTACTTTTGTTTTATGTTTTTCCCATCCTTGTAAAGGATCCTCACTATATAATAATTCTAACTTATCTTGAATTATTTTTACTTTATCTATAGAGAATATAATTAATTCTATTTTAGGGTCTTCTTCTTTTATATTTTCTAATTTTTGTGTAATTTTTTCACTTCCTTTTATCCATTCTGTTGTTTTTTGTTTTTTATTATTTACTCTTTTTGCTCCTATTTTTTGTTTACACGGTGTCGTGAACCACCAGTGTGTTTTTGTTATTATATGTGGGTATAATTTTTCTAAAAATGACATTCCTAATAACATATCTTTTGTAGTTAATTCAAAGTTATATATTTCTTCTATAGTTAATATCTTATCCTATATTTGTACTTTTATATTTTTTGTCTTATATGTGATCATGCTTCCTTCATTATTAAATCCCGTTACTGTAACGACCCATTTGGTCGTTTTGAGTACTAAAGCTTTGTATTCGTAAACGACTCTTCTGATAGACTTTAAATGGGTATTTTGGATTGTTCAAACTTACAATTATGAAATTAGTGGGGTAGTTTTTATAATCAAATTAGTTGGTGGTTAAAGAAAATAATAGTAAAATAAATAGTGGGTCACTTTTACCACTTTTTATAGTAGGTTATGGTTTGTTCTATTTGATAGATAAACTCTTAAAAGCGATTGATATGCATTGAATGATATTGTGAAGTTCTCTATGTACTTGACTGTGTGATTATGTGGCTTGGTTGTGTGGTTTATGAATGGTCTAAAATCCTGAGACCGTGAGATTTATAATCTGAAAACCTCTCTATTGAAGTTATGCCTTGAATAAAGAGGGCTTGATGTAATATTATTAATGAACTGAAAAGTGGTGATAATAAATGATAAATTAATAATATTATTGGATCGGAGTGTCACGTTTCGACACGATATTTTTGGATCGAAGTGTCACGTTCCGACACGGTATTATTGGATCGGAGTGTCACGTTTCAACACGGTATTTTTGGATCGGAGTGTCACGTTCCGACACGGTATTATTAGATCGGAGTGTCACGTTCCGACACGATATAATTGTATCGGAGTGTCACGTTCCGACACGGTAACATTAAAGGAAAAAGATATTGAATTAACTTAATGTACTCAATCTCAATGAACGCATTTCCCAAACGAGTGTGATATGGAGGCATGAGTCCTCGTGTGTGATCCATTGCAACACCGATTTTTGAAAACTATAAATTCTCATTGAGAGTTGTAGCTTAATATTAGATTTTTAATATATAATTTTTAACATATATTTTTGAGTCCTAAGTTTGGAGAGGGTTTTGAAGAACTTGAAGATTCAAAGGGTTTCAACTCCAAGAATTTGGACTTGGGTCTTGTGGATTCTTCACTCTTTGCTTGTTTTAAGACTTAAATTTTCATACCTATTTGAATGCAAACTCATATTGGTATAAATTTCTATCTCTTTTACATGTCTAGCTAATACCCCAATTCTTGGGGTGTGATTTTGTGAATATGGGTTAGATTATCTGTTGGGTTTTGCTTGTTGATGGTTTATTTGTTGTGTAAATGTGATTTAGTTTAGTAGTTATGGTGGACCTTAATGAAATTGTAGTTGAAGATACGATTTCACCTTTGTGTTTTCGGCTTGCTTGAGATATAGGTCGTAAAACTAAGATTACTAAATTGATGGCTAGTGGGATTGGGTCGACATGAGGCTCATCTCGAGAGAGTGAACCCTAGTCCTTCTCCCACATACTCAGCTCGATAGAGTGAGTGGGCTAAGGCATAGACTGTTCTTCATGCGGCAAGTGGGTGTCCAAGAGGAACCCATTTGATTCAGGGTAAGTTGCTCGAGAGAGAATTTACCCCACTATAGTCAAGCCTAGTCACAAATACTCAATTGATTTACTATCAAAAGCATGTACCAAATAGTCTAGTGTAACCCGTATTCCTATCACATCCCAAGAATCCCGTCTCCGCATTACTACTCTTTGCATTTTTGTTGTTTTTGCTTACTTGTCACAAACCTCCATTGATAATTGACGATTGCGGCACCCCTTAGATTTAATATGTTTATATTCGATAATGTTTTTAGCTATGACTAATTAGAACTTAATTTTATTTTTCTATTAATTCTCAAGCCCGCTCCCTTGGGACTCGACCCCAACCCTTGGTTGGGTTACTTTACTATTGTACGATTGTAGACACTTGCATTGGAAGTTGTGTCTTGATTACGCAAACATCAACTACGCTCCCCCATAGGTTATAAGTCCCCTCTGTGGGCATCAGTTTAGTGATCACGCCAGTCATACCTCTATACCTCTGGCAGGGTATATTGGGTCCTCTCGATGGGGCGTATACATCGAACTCTACATTTAGCTCATGTAGTTTTATGTCGGTTATTAGTAGCTCCCACAGTCAGATTCTAGTTCATTGACTAGGTTATCAGTTACAGTTCATTATTCAGTTTCAGCATGTTATAAACTTGGTCATTGCATTCAGTTAGTTCAAGTTCAGTTCTTTTCAGTATATATCAGTATTTCCATCATGTTCAGATTATATTATTGATCAGTTATTCTTTGTTCAATTATGTATTTTGTTCAGCTTTATTCTATCATGCATGCTCAGTTAGAGGCTGTATTTCAGACATAGTTAGAATCAACTTTAGCATTTGAGTTAGACCTTTCAGTTGTTGTTAAACTCTCAGTTTTTATATATTCAAATAGTTATGAGTATTCCCCCTCAATTCATTTCAGTTTATCTTATGATTTAGCTTCCGCACAGTATTTTCTTACTTCAGTTTATTAAGTATTCTTATAATATGCCAGTAGGGTTAGCTTGGGGTTACTCGTGATCCTAGGTCCCATGTCCGCGTCCTGGGGGTAGCTTTGGGGTGTGAAAAACCTGGTATCAAATCACTAGGTTTAAGAGTCCTAGGATGTCTGGAAAGCTGCACTAAGTAGAGTCCTTTTCATGGGTGTAAAGTGCACCACATCTAATGAGAGGGAGGCTACAAAGTATTTTAGGAGAACTTCACATTCTTATTACCCTTATCGTGCGCAAGGTAAGATCTAATTCCTCATTTCTGATCCATCGTTATGCATCTCAGATCATGCCTCCAAGTAGAGCTTATGGAAGGAATGTGAATGCCCACATTACTAACGCAGCTCCTCCAGTCCCAGATCAGAAAGTTTCAAATGCTGAGTTTTCAAACTCCATTCAACTTTTGGCTCAGAGTGTGACCAACCAGAACAAACAGTAGGTTCCAGTTCCAGCAAATGCTAGTATTGCATTAGTGGCAGCCAGGGTTCGTGATTTTTTTTGGATGAATCCGCCTGAGTTTTTAGGGTCGCAGATTGGTGAGGATCCCCAAAACTTCATAGATGAGGTCAAGAAGATCTTTGGAGTGATGCAAGTGATTGGTAATGATAGGGTATAGTTGGCATCCTATCACTTTAAGGATGTAGCTCACATATGGTTTACTCAATGGAAGGAAAACAGGGGTACGAATGCAGCTTCTACCACTTGGGAATGCTTCAGTGAGATTTTTCTGGACAGGTTCTTCCCGAGAGTGTTGAGGGAGGCAAAAGCTCAGGAGTTCATGAATTTGAGGCAAGGTAACATGACAGTCCAAGAGTACGGACTCAAGTTCACCCAACTCTGCAGGTATGCTCCTCACTTGGTTGCCGATTCCAAGGCTCAAATGAACAAATTTCTATATGGGGTATCCGACTTAGTGAAAACAGAATCTAGGAATGCTATGTTGCTGGAAAATATGAACATCTCTAGGCTCATGACTCATGCTCAGTAGGTTGAGGGTGATAAGCTTAGGGAACATGCTAAGGATAATAAGAAGTCTAGAACAGGAAAGTATGAGTATTCTCAACAGAAATCGGGTGGTGGAATCACTCGTAGTTTCAGCCAAAGCCTTCAGCTCCAGCACCTTCATCGTCTAGTGTTCCATCTTCCAGGTTTCGACATGATTAGAAAGGTAGGGCATCAGGCTCTAAGTCTCAGGGGAGTGTTTCAGGCGCCAGAACCTACCCAACTTGTACGAAGTGTGGTAAGAACCATCGAGCGAGTGTCTTGTAGGAAAGGAAGGATGTTTTGGGTGTGGTCAGTCTGGTCACAGGTTGAGAGATTGCCCTTATGCTAAATGGGGTCGAGGAGGCAACAATAGTAGGGCTCAGTCTACAACTTCAGCAGCACCAGCAGGTCACCCGACTCAGTAGGGTAACTCATCTGGTACAGGTGGCGGATAGCGCCAAAATAGGTTGTATGCTCTTCAGGCTCGCCAGGACCAGGACTATTCTCCTAATGTAGTCACTGGTACGTTACGAGTTTTTAACTTAGATGTTTATGCTTTGTTAGACCCAAGGGCTACTCTCTCGTTTGTAAATCTTATATAGCAGTCAACTTCAATAGTAGTCTAGAAATTCTTTCAAAACCCTTCTCAATCTGTACTCCAGTCGGTGACCCAATTATAGCTAGATGGGTATACAGAAATTGCCCTATCACGGTTTCCCAGAAAGTCACCTCAGCAGACCTTGTAGTGTTAGAAATGGTAGACTTTGATATCATTTTAGGCATAGATTGGTTACATTCCTATTATGCCTCAGTTGATTGTAGAACTAGGATTGTTCATTTACAGTTTCCAAATGAACAATTCTTAGAATGGAAGGGTAGTAGCTTAGCGCCTATGGGTCGATTCATTTCTTACCTTAAGGACAGAAAGATGATCTCTAATGGTTGTCTCTATCATCTAGTTTGGGTTAAGGATTCAAGCTCTGAAACCCCAACTCTTGAGTCATTTCCTTTATTTAATGAGTTTCTAGAAATGTTTCCAAAAGATCTTCCCGGAGTTCCTCTCGAAAGGGAAATCAACTTTAGAATTGATCTCCTTCCAGATACCAGCCTATTTTAATTTCTCCTTATAGAATGGCTCTAGCTGAGCTTAAGGAATTGAAAGAACAGTTAAAGACCTTCTAGATAAGGGTTTCATCAGACTTAGTATTTCCCCATGGGGTGCACCAGTGTTGTTCGTGAAGAAGAAAGATGGTTCTCTCAGAATGTGCATTGACTATAGACAGTTGAACAAAGTCACAATCAAGAATAAATATCCCATCTCCAGGATTGATGACTTGTTTGACCAACTTCAGTGTAATACCTTGGATCTCAAAATGAAGAAATCCTAGTTTTTGGAAAAATTGGTGCCAGTACCAACGGAGCCACTCACGGACCGTAGGTAGAACCACAAACCGTAGGTGGGATTCTTTCATTAAGGCAAAAGTCTTATTAGTCTCTGATCCCACCCACGGTCGACCAGTACGGTCTGTGGTTGGACCTACAAACCGTAGGACCGTAGGTAAGGGCCAGTAGCCAGTTTAAGGGAAATTGCTGATGGGTCAATTTCAAACAGTCATAACTCTTAGCACACAAGGAATTAGGTGGCTCGTGACCTACAAAATGAAAGATAATTGAATCCTCTTTCCAACGCCACCAAGTTTGCTAAAATCCAATGTTGGAGTAAAAGGTTATGCTCGTTTTAGTGAAGCCCTGTTGGGCATGAACGACGAACCCAAACGATGGCCGGTAGGTCAAACGATGGACAGTAGGTCCCTTCATGGATTGTCTGCATCACAATTAAGTCAGGGTCATTTTGGTCCTTTTCCCGATGCGTTGATCCCTTAAACTACATCATTTGATACCTAAACTACGTAGTTTTGGTCAGTTTAAGCCTAATAACTTAGTCAGACTTACCCAGAACCTTTATTCTCCACATATCATCCAAATTAGAACCAAAAGAGGAGAAAGAGGTGCCAGTTTCTTTCAAGAACACGCAACAAGGTTTTCTTCAGTTCCAGCCTCGAAATCGAAAGATTTTTCCGTGAATTTTGTCACCAGGTATGTTGGATTTCACTAGTGGGTTCCTTTTTCACCCATTAGGTCCCTAGAATTCAGTCAGATTCTTGATTCCCGTAATATTATCTAGACCTAGGATTTCTAGAATTTCAGTAGATTACTACGAATTAGTTACTTTAATGTTCCTAATCAGATTATCATGATATTAGTATTGTTTTGCATAGGTTCTTTCATAAATTCAGAACCCTAGCTATGTAGTTCTTTTAGTTCATGAATTACACATGCTAGGTCAATTTAAACAGATATACATGCCTCAGATTTCAATGTTTCATTATCAGTACATTAATGTTGCATTTTCAGTTAGCATGTCAGTATTTTGAGTTATCCAGTATATTACAGAAATTCAGTCACATATTATTAATTACATAATCAATTGGGAGTAGCTTAATACCTAGTGGACTAGGTTCAGTCACCCTCAAGTCCTAGAATTATGTGCATCATAGGTTGTAAGTCCCTTCTGTGGGCATCAATTTAGTAATCACGCCAGTCATGCCTCTATACCTATGGCAGGGTATATTGGGTCCTCTCGATGGGGCATATACATCGGACTCCACATTTAGGTCATGTGGTTTTATGTCGGTTATTAGTAGCTCCCTTACAATCGGATTTTATTGCATTGACCATGTTATCAGTTACAATTATATTCAGTCTCAGCATGTTATAATCTTGGTCATTGCATTCAATTAGTTTATGTTCAGTATTCTCAGTATAGTATCATGCTTATCTCTTATCATTGCTCAGATATATTGCTTTCGTTCAATTATGTTTATTGTTCAGCTTTATTCTATCATGCATGCACAGTACCCTGCAAGTATTGACACATACTCTGCGCTACATCTTCTAGTGATGTAGGTTCAGATCCTCAGCTTCTAGATCATGCATAGATCGGTTCTCGATCTTTAGCTCAGTAACATCAGTGGTGAGTCCTCATTCTCCGAGGACGACATACATGTTTCCTTTGCTTTTAGTTTTTGTTTCAGTTTTTCTAGATTAGCTAGGGCATCTCCCAACACTTTTACTCAGTTAAAGGCTATTTTCAGACATAGTTAGTTTTATCTTTAACATTTGAGTTTGACTTTTCAGTTGTTGTCTAGCTCTCAATTTTTATACTCAGACAGTACATGTGTATTCCCCATCATTTCAGCTTATCTCATGATTTAGCTTTTGAACAGTGTTTTCTTACTTTAGTTTATTTAGTATGTATATGATATGCCAGCAGGGTCAACTTGGGGTCACTCGTGATCCTAAGTCCCGTGTCCGCGTCCTAGGGGGTAGCTTCAGGGGTGAAAAACGTGGTATCAGAGCATTAGGTTCAAGAGTCCTAGGATGTCTGAAAAGCCACACTAAGTAGAGTCTTTTTCATGGGTGTGAAGTGTACCACATCTATGAGAGGGAGGCTACGAAGTGTTTTAGGAAAACTTAATTTTCTCGTTACTCTTATTGTGCGTAAGGTATTATCTAATTCCTTGTTTCTAACTCGACGTTATGTACTTTCAGATCATGCCTCCTCGTAGAGCAAACAGAAGGAATGAGAATGCCCACAACGTTAATGCAGCTCCTTCGGTCCAAGATCAGGAAGTTTTGAATGTAGAGTTCTGAAACACTATTCAACTTTTGGCTCAGAGTGTGACTAACTAGAACAACCAGTAGGTTCTAGTTACTGCAAATGTTAGTGGTGGATTAGTGGAAGCCAAGGTTCGTGATTTTGTTAGGATGAATCTGTATGAGTTCTTAGGATCACAAATTGGTGAGGATCCCCAAAACTTCATAGATAAGGTCAAGAAGATCTTTGGAGTGATGAAGGTAACTGGGAATGATAGGGTTGAGTTGGTATCCTACCAGCTTAAGGATGTGGCTCACATATGGTTCACTTAGTGGAAAGACAATAAGAGATACTTTATCCTTTGTAACTCCTTATAAAGCAGTCAATTTCAATGTTAGTCCAGAAACTCTTTCAGAACCCTTCTCAGTCTCTACTCATGTCGGTGACCCAGTTATAACTAGATGGGTATATAGAAATTACCCTGTCACAGTTTCCCAGAAAGTCACCTCATCAGATCTTGTAGAGTTAGAAATTATAGACTTAGATGTCATTCTAGGCATGGATTGGTTACATTCTTGTTATGACTCAGTCGATTGTAGAACTAGGATCGTTCATTTTCAGAGACGAACCAATCTTAGAATGGAAAGGTAGTAACTTAGCGCCTATGGGTCGATTCATTTCTTACCTTAAGACCAGAAAGATGATCTCTAAGGGTTATCTCTATCATCTAGTTCAGGTTAAGGATTCAAGCTCCGAAGGCCCAACTCTTGAGCAATTCCAGTAGTGAATGAGTTCCCAGAAGTGTTCCCAGAAGATCTTCCAAGAGTTCCTCCCGAAAGTGAAATGGACATTAGAATTGATCTCCTTCCAAATACCCAGCCTATTTCTATTCCTCATTATAGAATGGCTCCAGCTGAGCTTAAGGAATTGAAAGAGCAGTTGAAAGACCCTATAGATAAGGGCTTCATCAGACCCAGTATTTCCCAATAGAGTGCACCAATGTTGTTTTTGAAAAAGAAAGATAGTTCTATTAGAATGTGCTTTGACTACCTGCAGTTGAACAAGGTAACAATCAAGAATAAATACCCTATTCCCAAGATTGATAACTTGTTTGACCAACTTCAAGGTGCTAGTCATTTCTCAAAGTAGACCTCAGATCCGATTATCATCAACTCAAAGTTAGAGATAATGACATTCTAAAAAATAGCCTTTAGAACTCGGTATGGTCATTATGAATTTGTAGTTATGTCATTTTGGACTAACCAATGGTCCTTTAGATTTCATAGATTTCATGAACAGAGTTTTCAAGCTGTGTTTGGACTGGTTCTATCGTCTTTATTGATGATATCCTCATTTACTCTAGGAATGAGGAAGAACATGCGAATCATTTAAGGGTTGCCCAGCAAACTATCAAAGATGGCCAGCTATTCGCTAAGTTTAGCAAATGTGAGTTTTGGTTGCAATTTGTTACTTTTCGTGGTCATATTATTTCTAGCGAAGGGATCCAAGTGGATTCCCAGAAAATAGAAGCAATGAAACAATGGCCCAGACCTACCTTTCCTACATATATCAGAAGCTTCTTGGGTTTGGCTGGTTATAACAGAAGGTTCGTGGAAGGATTTTCATCCATAGCCTCTCCATTGACTAAGTTAATTCAGGAAAAGGTTAAGTTTCAGTGGTCAGATGATTGTAAGAAAAGATTCACAGAACTGAAAACTAGGTTGACTATAGCTCCTGTTTTGACTCTACCAGAGGGTTCAGACGGTTATGTTATATATTGTGATGCATCCAGAGTCGGCCTAGGTTGTGTGTTGATGCAACGAGGTATGTTTATAACTTATGCTTCTAGACAGCTTAAGGTGCATGAGAAGAATTATCCAACTCATGACCTAGAGCTTGCAGCAGTTGTGTTTGCATTTAAGATTTGGACACATTACTTGTATGGTGTTCACGTAGATGTGTTCACAGACCATAAGAGACTTCAGTATGTGTTCACCCAGAAAGAGTTGCATCTTCGCTAAAGGAGATGGCTTGAGTTTCTCTAGGATTATGATATGAGTGTGCATTACCATCCTGGTAAGGCCAATGTAGTAGCAGATGCTCTTAGTAGACTATTTATGGGTAGTGTAGCACATGTTGAGGAAGAAAGAAAGGAACTAGCAAAGGATGTTCATAGGCTTGCTCGCTTAGGAGTTCGTCTTATGAGCAAATCAGATGGTGGTGTAACAGTTCAAAATGAGGCAGAATCTTCTTTGGTAGCGGAGGTTAAGGAAAAGCAAGACAGCTATCCCATACTACTTCAACTAAAGGGTGCAGTTCATCAACAAAGAGTTGAGGTTTTCTCCCAAGGGGGAGATGGTGTGCTTCACTATTAGGGACGATTATGTGTTCCTAAGGTGGGTGAGTTTAGACATCACATTCTTGCAGAAGCCCATAACTCCAGATATTATATTTATCCATGCGCCACTGATATGTACCGTGATCTGCGGGAGGTCTTTTGGTGGAATGACATGAAGAGGGATATAGCAGATTTTGTGGCTAAGTGTCCTAATTGCCAGGAAGTGAAGGTAGAACATCAGAAACCAGGAGGTGTGACTCAAGAAATCAACATTCCTACTTGGAAGTGGGAAGTGATCAACATGGACTTCATAACAGTTTTACATCTTACTCGCAGACAACATGACTCCATTTGTGTGATAGTTGACAGAGTTACTAAGTCTGCGCGCTTTTTGGCTGTTAAAACTATAGATTCGACGGAGGACTACGCCAAGCTTTACATTAATGATATAGTTAGGTTGCATGGGTTTCTTTTGTCTATCATTTCAGATAGAGGTCCTCAATTTACCTCTCATTTCTAGAAGTTATTTCAGAAAGGTCATGGTACTTAGGTTAATCTGAGCACAACATTTCATCCATAGACGGATGGTCAGGCAGAGCGTATCATTATGACCTTATAGGACATGTCGAGAGCTTGTGTGATCAACTTCAAGGGTAGTTGGGATGATCACCTTTCTCTTATAGAGTTCACCTACAATAATAGTTACCATTCCAGTATTCAGATGGCCCATTATGAAGTATTATATGGGAGTAGGTGTAGATCTCTAGTCGATTGGTTTGAAGTAGGTGAATCAACCTTGATAGGACCATATTCGGTTCATGATGCCATGAAAAAAGTTTAGATCATTAGAGATAGAGTTAAGAGAACCCAGAGTCGCCAGAAATCCTATGCAGATGAAAGGAGAAGGGACTTGGAGTTCCAAATTGATGATTAGGTTTTCCTGAAATGAAAGGGGTGATGAGATTTGGAAAGAAAGGGGAGCTCCGTCCTAGATATATAGGCCTTTACAAGATCTTGAAAAGGGTTAGTAAAGTGGATTATGAGTTAGAGTTGCCAGCAGAACTAGCAGTAGTACATCCGGTCTTTCACATTTTGTTGTTGAAAAAGTGTATGGGTGATCCAACATCTATAGTACCATCGGAAAGTATGGCTGTGAAGGATAGTCTCACTTATGAGGATATTCTAGTTGAGATTCTTGATTGTCAGGGTCGAAGGTTGAGAAACAAAGAAGTCACTTCAGTTAAGGTTTTGTAGAGGAGTCAGTCCGTAGAGGGAGCTACTTGGGAAGCAGAACCAGCCATGAAGACCAAGTATCCTCATCTCTTTCCTTCTGATTCCATTCTAGCTTGAGGTAATAGTTCCTCTCCAGTTTTTCAGTCATTCATGCATAGCTTCAGTCTTAGTATCATGTTCCTTTAGTTTGTACTTCCTTTCTCAGCGTATTTGCATGTTCTTGGAACTTAGTTCAGTCAGAAATCAGTTTCTAGTACTTAGTGGTGGGGTTTGCAGCTCCTTCCCTCTATATTCAGCTTTTTTAGACTTCAATCGAGGAAGAATGTTCCGAAGGGGGAGATAATGTAACACCTCGGATCTCAAAACAAAGAAAGTCCTAGTTTTCAGAAAAGCTGATGCTAGTACCAACGAAACCACCCATAGACCGTAGGTAGGACCACGTACCGTAGGTGGTGTTCCATCGTTAAGGCCCAAGTCTTAATAGTCTTTAATCCCACCCACGGTCGACAATTACGGTCCGTGGTTGGACCTATGAGTCGTAGGTCTGATCGTAGGTGAGGGTCAACATCAAATGATCATAAATCTTAGCACACAATGAATTAAGTGGCCCATTACCTATAAAATGAAAGATAATAAATCCTCTTTCCAACACCACCAAGTTTGCTAAAATCTTATCTCGGAGTAAAAAATTATGCTTGGTTTAGTGAAGCCCTGTCAGGCAGATCAGGAACGACGGACCCAAACTACGACCGATAGGTTAAACGGCAGACTGTATGTCTCTCCATGGATGGGCTACGTCAGAATTAAGTCAGGGTCATTTTGGTCCTTTTCCATATGTGTTGGGCCCTTTAACTACGTCATTTGATGCCTAAACTACATAGCTTTGGTTAGTTTAAGCCTAAAACTTAGTCAGACATACCCAGAACCTTTATTCTCCAAATATCATCCAAATTAGAATGAAAAGAGGAGAAATAGGCGCCAGTTTCTTCCAAGAACACGCAATAAGGTTTTCTTTAGTTCCATCCCCAAAATCAAAAGATATCTCCGTGAATTTCGTCACCAGGTATGTGAGATTTCACTAGTGAGTTCCTTTCACCCATTAGGTCCCTAAATTCAGTCAGATTCCTGATTACCTTAATATTATCTAGACCTAAGGTTTCTAAAATTTCAGACGATTACTACGAATTAGTTACATTAATGTTCCTAATCATATTATCATGATATTAGTATTGTTTTGCATAGGTTCTTTCATAAATTCAGAACCCTAGCTATGTAGTTCGTTTAGTTCATGAATTACACATGATAGGTCAGTTTAAACAGATATACATGCCTCAGATTTCAATGTTTCATTATCAGTACATTAATGTTGTATTTTCAGTTAGCAGGTCAGTATTTTGAGCTATCTAGTATTACAGAAATTCAGTCACATATTGTTAATTACATAATCGATTGGGAGTAGCTTAATACCGAGCGGACTAGGACCAGTCACCCTCAAGTTTTAGAACTATGTGCCCCGTAGGCTGTAAGTCCCCTCTGTGGGCATCAATTTAGTGATCATGCCAGTCATGCCTCTATACCTCTAGTAGGGTATATTGGGTCCTCTCGATGGGGCTTTTACATCGCACTCCACATTTAGCTCATGTGGTTTAATTTCGGTTATTAGTAACTCCCTTACAGTCGGATTCTATATCATTGACCATGTTATCAGTTACATTCATATGTCAGTCTCAGCATGTTATAAACTTGGTCATTGCATTCGATTAGTTTATGCTCAGTATTCTCAGTATAGTATCATACTTATCTCTTATCATTGCTCAGATATATTTCTTTGGTTCAGTTATGTTTATTGTTTAGTTTGATTCTATCATGCCTGCTCAGTACCCTTCAAGTGTTGACGCATACTCTGTGCTACATCTTCTCGTGATGTAGGTTCAGGTCCTCAACTTCCAGATCACGCATAGATTGGTTCCCAATTTTCAACTCAGCAGCATCAGTGGTGAGTCCTTGATACGTCCAAATTTACACTTTAATTAAGAAGTATAAATGGTAGATGTCAATTTATAGAACTCAACATGAGTTGAGGTCGATTCCACAGAGAATTTCTTTACATAAATGATTTCGCTATCGCATTTACCCAAATGTTGTTATTATTTCCTAAAGCGAAAGATTGCGGAATGTAAAGTGGGTTTAGTTGTAAAATTTTAGTAACTAAGGTTGCTAAGCCAAATCAGGAGTTAACTATTAATAGAGTCTTGATTTTAAAGTTGTATTTATACTTGAATGAAACTAGGATTGTGTTCTCCACAATGATGCATTTAATATTCTTCCAGAATTGAGTTTCAGGCAGTTTGTCTCTACAAAATACAGGCGAGCTAAATATATCTAACACTTCTCAGTCTAATTAGATATTTTGCACTCAAGTCCTCTCGATCCTACAATGTTAACAAGTTTTACTCTCGTTTATAATAGTGTTAAAGTTTTTTCCTCTCAGACTCGAACTTTGACTCCATTTCATTAGCTTAATTCAGCTTTTTCCGAACCATCACTTTTCTCTCGAATAAATGATAGATGCAGGCTACACTCTAATGCGTGCACTCATTAGGATACATGAATAATGAAAACTAAATTATAATTTGCAAATATAAATCACCTTCCACTCGTTTTAAAAAATTACAATTAGACTTACGTCATAGATCCCACAATCCCAGTTGTGGTATTTAGCCACTTATGATTTCACGTAAACATACAGAATTGTATAATGAAAACATGATAAGAAAGTACTTACGAAAATATGCAAAATCGATACGCACTTGATAATTCAAAATCAAAAAATCCCACTTTGAAACTTGATTCAATGTTAAAGTTGAAAACTAAAATATAGGTTTCACGATCCGCCAAGGGCTTCACGGTTCGTGAAGCCCTTCGTGGTCTTCACTTGCACTCATCCAAAATTGGTTCTTCAAGGCCTGTACACTGGATCATCACTACGGACACCACCACGACTCGTGACAATAACCACGGTCCTTACAGTTGTCTGTGGTCTTCACTTGACCAATTCCATCTTCAACTTTTCAATGCCCATTCACTGGATCATCTTCACGACCATAACCACAGACCGTTCTAAGGACCACGGCACGTGAGGTCATCCATGTTCTTCACTTGGTTCAATGGTCTTTCAGATCTTCCAAGCCTAAACACTGGTTCAACTCTACGAGCAGCTTCACGATCAGAAGTGAAGACCACAACCCGTGAGGTCGTCCGTGGTCTTTACTTTCTTCAATTCACTTTCACTGAATTTTCTTATTTTTTATCTTATTTCACGTCAACCTGTTTCACATGTACAAACACTACCAAACACATCATATCCACATAACTACACCCGATTTTAGTACTAGTTCTTAGTTTTCAAGCATCAAATGTGCCAAAATTTTGCGGCACATCAACACCCTCAACTTGGAACCATTACTTGTCCTCAAGTGATGAAAAATAAAATAATACATTCAATAGTCAAACATTCAAAATCTTTTTGACATTGTGTAGCACCCATCTCAATCACAAATTATATCCAAAACCATCAATCTAACATGCAAGGATCAATATATGACTTCCCATTACTAATAGTCGACCATGCTTATGTATGTGAACTATCAGCTAACACAATCTACTATCAAATATAATCACTTTGTCCTCACACCAAAGAAGTCCCTCACTCATGATAGTTAGGACTAAGTTCTACACTCGCACTGTCAAAGAACTTCTAACACTAATCAACAAAAGACCATAGGCTTGCCCTTGCTTTCTATGCTCTATCTTTCAAACAACTGGAATAAGATCATTGTAGGACTTTATCAGCTTGTAACATAGGCTCAGGCTAGGGAATGGATATTTGGGTTTGTGAGTGACTAGTCTCTTGGTTCTCCAAAGTTTCGTTTGCACACAACTCTTTCTGAGCGATTCCCTCTTTTTCTTCAATTCAATACATCCCAGCAGCCACACCATTTTTTTTCTTCTATTTTTGTTTTATTATTTTTTTTATTGCACATTTTGTGCTTTCAACTAACTGATTGAACCTTCTTTTTCACCTTTTCTTTCTGCTCGGGATGCAATCACCCACAACTTAGGCCTTTGGCTTGAATTTTGACATCGTATCTTCAGAGACACAAGGATATCATATTTAATGGGTAAGAACAAACTGGGTTTTCAGGCTCAAATTGGGTTCAAGTGATATACTTTTTATTTGGTTGTTTTATTTTTGGGTTTACAATGGCTTAGCAAAAATGGCCTACTGATCCTTTCATATCCACTTATTCTCAGATTTAAGAAAGACTACTCGGGCAAGTTCTAGTTTCTTCTCCTAGAGTTAAACGTCAAGCAAAAACTCACACACACATGACACAGGACTGCATTCTCCAGTTTCTTGGTTCACCAGTTTATTTCCAGACTAGCAATGTTCAGCATGTCAGTACATAAGATGTCATCTAAAGATCCTAGCAGTTAAATAACAGATTAAGGTCCTCATTTCACACATAAAATAGATGTTGCACAGCCCAACACACACAACTCTTATCTTTTCATCAAAATCCAAAATCAGCAATCACAATTTATCTGAAAAACACAGAGTCAAACTCCATTCATTCTAACAGCTAAAATGGCAGGTTGCTCACCACCCCCTCCCCATACAAAAAGACTTTGCCCTCAAAGTCAATGAAGAAAAATAATACAAGGTTGTGAGGAGGGGTCGTACCTATGGCGCACTAGGCGCCGGTAACCGGATCAGCGTTGACACCCTTATCAACGGGTGCACTCTCAAAAACCAACTCTGGATCAGACTGGATACCACTAACTGGGACAGATACTCTGTTAACAGAAGCTCCAGCTAATATTGCATCTCTTTGTTGTTATACAAGAGCTTCTGCTTCTCTTGTCATTTTTCTCGTAGCCTTGTTGGCTATTTTTTGTTGTCTTCTTTCCTTCTTGGATACGTCGGTAGGCAGCTCCTCCGCAGACTCTTCAGCTTTGTTTTTTCTCTTACAGGACTTACCCCTAGATAGTTCACTTTAGAGAGTGTCAAGTGATTGAGTGGTAGGCGGCTCATCGAACAATTTCATCAGTGACTCTAACAAGACTGGAGTGGGCACCTGTATTGGTTTCTCGGCTAGTTTAGTAACTTGAGCTCACATCTCAGCTAACTGCGTTTGGAACTCATTAGTGTTGATTGAATCGGCAGCCTGCAACTGATCTTGGACAAGGACCTCTAAACCATCCATCCTACCTTTTAATACAGCCAGCTCCTTCCGCAGCTCATCTTTTATCTTTTTCTCTGCAGCTAACACCTCTCTCTTTATTAACTAGGGCATCCGGTGGAAAATTTGGTTGACTAATGTCCTGGTTTGGTGCTGATCTGCAACCAATTTCTCAAGGAATGGAGTAGGAATAGTGACAAAAGTGTTTGGAGCCTGTGAGGCTGAAGCTGGTGGCGGTGGTGCCTCCATAGATGGCTGTGATGACTCTCCTTGCTCGAGCCCTCTATCCATATGTGGAATGTCAATTGGCACGAGAGGGACAACTGCCAAAGAACCCACAGCTCCAGATTTCGCACCAAAGAGATGGTTAGCGACATCTTTGATCTTGGATGCCTGGGTGAGTTTGACTACCTCACCCCCTCTGTCCACTAGCCTATTTCGGGGGAATGTTTGCTTGTCAACATAATTTCCCTATCAGACAGGGAAACAGAAGTCTGGCTCTCTCATTTAGTGACTTGTCCCACATTTCTATAACTATGATCTTACCAACATTGACTAGATAATCAGCAATGAGGCAAGCTACCAAGGATGCCAGTGAGGGAGAAAGGGTGTTATCATTATCGGTAGGCCAACTGAGCACAGACAATAGCCCATCGGACCTTGTTTGGAAAATATAATGAAGCTTTACTGATAAGTACATGTGTTCCTGTAACCTAAACTGCATTCTCCCTCTCTGAAGCAATTTGCCTAGCAATCCAACGCAAGACCTGCTCTTGAGAACTCTGAACCTCCATCTCAGTTTCACTGATGACTACAAGATGATTTCCCTCAAAAAGGACAACTGAAGTTGGTGTTATGTATTCTGGGCCATGCAGCATCCTGTAGATATTTGCCTTGGAAATATCCACAAATGTGCCCTGAACCACAATAGAGTGGAGTGGACCCCAGGTACTGGCAATGTCCTTCTGCCCCCATTTAATTGTCTCAGTTTCTGCAGCAAAGTTCATCAATGTGGCTGCATAAGAAGCATAAAACTCTCTGGTCAGGTAGCTAGAATATTCTCCAGGTGCGTTGTTCATCCAGTTAAACTGATGAAGCTAAAATATCCTATAATTATTGGGGAATGATTTGATATCAGCTACTACCACTCTGGTCTACAACATGATTGGTCTCGTCGTAAAGCCGCCAGACTTAGTCACACTTCCATTATTAATGAACTCTTCGAACCTGTTCACAGTCCACATAGAACGGACACAATTAATCAGATGTTGTCTTGCTGTAGGGTCATGTTCATGGATGTGAACATATCAGACCATGGTATCATCGGTGGTAATCTCTTCATCCCGTTCTACAGCACTTGTCTCTTCATGTGCCTAGTCTCAGCTTCTGTATCTACTGTAGGTGGAGGGGTGGTTGCATCCTCTTGAGAGCCAATTGCAGACTCTAAACTACCTCCCGAGACATTATCAAACTGGCTACCTGATTCCTCACCGCTACCAGAACGACTACCTTCCTCTTCAGACTGGGAATGAGTGTTCTAGAGAATTTCCCTCATTGTCTGGGTTCTAGTAGTTCGAGGTGAGTGCTCCTCAATGGTGGTATTTATCTAAACCTCGGAACTACTAGACTCAGAAGCATTATGACCTTCTAATTGAGAAGCAGTAGGTGAGGAATGTTTAGTTGCTTTCCTTCTTCGGGGAGCCATAGTACCTGAGAAAACACAAACACTCGTTAGTACACAAAATAGTAAAATGACACACTATTAGGTACTCAGACTTCCCCTGTGTAATTACAACGTGACGCCTTGCCTTAAGAAAGCTGTCACCTAATCTACCATCTTCGGCCACGAAATTGGAATACAAAACAAAAAATAAAAGTACAGATTTTTTTATACGGGTGCCAAGACGGGTCATGGTGGGTACCACTGTCTGTGAAAACCCTCGAGAAAACAAGTTGGTGAATTGACTGTTTGGGACAATACACTGAGTGGATCTGTAACACCCCAGAAATTTCGTAGGTTGAACTAGAGCCTAAACGTAGTGTCAATGAGATATAAAATGAACTCCCCTAAGTTAGTAGACAATCTAGGTCTGCTATGGTGGTCTATGAGTTAAGGCCTAAGGGAGGAGTGCCAAACAAAAGGGGCAAGCCAAGGCCTAAGGCCAAGGCTGCCCCAAATTTGGAGCGACTGCCTCAAACTCCACGACTCGTGGTCATGACCATGGACCGTGGGAGGCTTCATGGAGTTTCCTTGGTCGAGGGAAAGGGATATCCAAGTGTCCCAGACACTGCCTCACCCTTCACGAGAGGGACCACAAATCGTGGTCAACTTCACGGATCGTGAAGGTAGGCATGGAGTTCTCTTAGCTTTTAGGGAGTTGGGGGTTGTTAGGGTACCTACTACCCAAGGAACCACTACGGGCCGTGGTGCACTTGACGAGGGAGAGGGGTGGCCCATGAACATCACTTGGCACCAAGGCTTGAAGACCTTGCCTCCACAAGGCCAAGTCATGACCAAAACTATCACCACGGACCGTGGTCATGACCACGGATCATGGGAGGCTCCGTGGTCTTGCCTTGGCCAAGTGTTGGCTTGTGCACGAAAGGGGAGCCACTGCCTTCAACAGCACTGGCAGTACCACGGCCCGTGGTGCACTTTCACGGTCCGTGAATGTTGGCCGTGGTCCCTGACGGGGACTATTTAAATGAGGAGTTTTGGGAATTTTCCTTTAAGTCCTATTTAAGTAGGGGTGTTTTGGGTATTTTTAGAGGTTAATTATATATTGGTTTTTCAGTCTAAATTCACAGGTTTTGGTCATTATACACAACTCCCAATTGAAATCAAAACTCTCCCACTTCTCTCTAAACTCTCTCTCTAAATACCTTAGAAGAAGAAGAATACATTGGAGCGAGGGTTTCAAGGTTCTTTCCCAAATTGCTTGGAGTTTCTCACTTACGAACACATATGAGCTATTATGGTAAGATGTTTACATAAGAGTCTAGTAAAGGCTAATGTGAACTTATGTGATGACTAAAGAAAATTACAAAAGGGAATTAGATGCTTAGCACCGAAAGGGCATGTAAATGAGATGGGGGTCTCACGTTTAGTAAGTTCGGCTCCCCACATGGGTTTCCTCACGTTTAGCAAGTCCGGATTACCCACGGTATGTGTTGTCTCATAAGATGGAAATCCCCACGTTTAGTAAGTTAGGATTCTAGGAGCAATCTCCTTGACCCTTAACTATGTGCCCACATGGGACTTTAGCTTAGTGGATCCACCTAGATAGATATGTATGAATGGTTACACCTTAGGCAAGTGTTAACCCTCTCTTTTCGGTGTGGGAGTAGAACACCGGATTCCATGTAGCTCTCATGGTCTATGTCGGTTATGGCAATATCTCCCTAATGTAAAACTAAATAAAGGTATGAAAGGTGTGAACTCTTACTAGGGCTTTCTTAAGGGTTTCTACATTGTGTAAGGGAGGGTATGGGACTTCTCTTGCACATTGCACTTGTGGGATCCTAAGAGATGGTTGTAGTAGTGTTCTCTTATGATCATGATGATTATGACTTATGTATGTTGAAGCTATGTTATGTATGATCATTATGAATATGGTAAGTTATGATGAAGTATGATCTTATGTATGTATGCATGAAGTAGGTTGCTTAATGTGATACTTGGCTTTGAATAGGGTTATGGGATTCTATTCTTTGCATTGCACTAGTATTACTTGGGTTGTCTACGTGTTGGGATGATATTATGTTGGTTTGTACTATGATGCTTACTTTGTGTGCATATTGGATTTACTTGGTAAAAACCATGTTTTCACTAAAATGACCTTTTATGCATGTTTCAATGGTTTTTATGCATAGTAGTCATACTTAGTACGTGTGTTGTACTAACCCATATTGTCTCCTTTTTCCCCAAACATTTAGGTTCGGGCAGTTGAGGATTCAAGCTTACTTATCAAGACACTTGGAGCTGCTTCCCCAAGTTGGTGAGTCCTCAAGTCCGAGGACAAGACCCTATGATCTAGCTTCTATGCTTAGTTCTTTGCTTATGTTGAAAGACATTGTAGTACTTTCCTATTTCTAGACTTCTTATTGATGTAAGGGCTAAGTCGCATTTTCGATACTTCTATGTCTAGATGGTACATTGTGAAGAAGTTAGATTTTATTTTTCATATATGAAGTGAAGTTGAACTTCCAAAGTAAAAGTTTTAAATTTTCCGTGTTTTTATTCTATGATACATGCTATGATGAATGCTAAGGGCTTGTATAAGACCTCTTCGAGGTCGAATACACCGGTAACGACTAGGGGGTGCTCTCAGGTCGCTACAGGATCACGAACGGCTTCACGGTCCGTGGAGTTAACCATGGTCCGTGAAGACCATCATGATCCTACCCAATGTACCTCTCTTTTTCCAAGTGTGGTCCATGAGGGGTTTGACGACCAGTAGTTGATCCTACGGTCCATGAAGCCCATCGTGGACTTACACTTTGCCCTTTCCCAATGTTCCTCTTCTTTCAATATCAACATATGCCTAATGTCATTCAATTTCATCACCCAATCACATAGTTATGAAACCTATAAACACATTAGTCTAACCAATCTACCACATTTATCCATCCCCATTCAATTAATAACAATTTTGACCTAATTATGGACATACCCACAAGAACATGAATGTGATCTTGCACCAAAAGAATCGGTTACGTTTTTCATATGATCTCCTCTTATAGATAGACTAAAAAATCGACTATTTTGGTCTTACATTAGTTTCGATATCTTTTTGGAATATGAACAAAAAAGAGAAGATAGGCTCATTACATTCATAAAAAAAAGATATGAGAATTTACCTTAAGTAATTGAGCATGAGAGCCAAATGAATCGACAGATTCGTGTTTGGTTTGGGAAGCCAATATCCACGCCAAGAAATTAAGAATATAAATCCAATAGCCCAAACAAGATGTCCAAATAAGAACATCCATACCCAAACCGATAAACTATTCACACCAAAAGGGTTATACCCATTGATAAGAGCCAAGCCAGAAAAATAGATTAGATATAAATTAGATAAAATAAATGAGTTGAAAAAAAATGAAAAAAGGAATAGCCTTGAGGCGCTCAAGGGACCTTTTAACCTTTTAAAAACCTTTTTGGGCCTTGGATTGATCCAAAAGCGACCACCCATCAAAGCCATCGTTAACCATTGGTCGTTAAGGCGTATTCTCAAAATCCCTATATCTACGGTTGTGGAAATAGGGGTGTGATCTGGTAATATGCCAATTTGACCACTATTAGTAGATGAAACAATTTCTTCCACTTCTGAATCCCAAACAATTCGATTAGGGGTCAGTACACTAAGATTTAAGGTCATTTCTTCAAATTGATAAAATATGGAAAAAGCTATACCGAAAATTAGTTCACGTCGAAATGGACATATTAGTTCAAGTAAGGGTGCACGTAAAATACCAAAGAGAGTTATTCATGTTCAAGCAAGTTTTAATAATACCAAGTTCTTGCCAATAACCACGTCCACTGAATAGAAACATTAAACTAAAATCCCAGACAAAATGAGCACCTAGCAAAAAACGGCCATATGTGCTTTTCTTCGAGTATTCAATGTTCTTTATTTTAGGGCCGTATATGATACCTGGGCTCTGGGAGGGGGAGATGTAAGAAAAATTACCAACTTGACCCTTATCCCGAGTATCATATTTGGTTATTTACTAAAATCCCCTTTTGGAGGAGAAGGGTGGATTGTTAGTGTGGACGATTTAGAAGATATAATCGGAGGGCACTATTCCAATTTCAATGAAGTTACAAATTAGCAGAACTCGAGAAATTTTGAAGCAGTTATATTTGCACAATTCAGTAAGGCATACATGTTTGGAACCCTTTTGAGCTCAAGTTCATACTCCTGTCAACATTTAGCACTAATTACTCAGACCCACATATAGGAACCATAAAATACACCTAATTCAATGTAACCCATAACAATTTAATACGAATCAGTGCTAGTTCATCAAATGCCCATGACAAAATCGACCAAATCAAAGTACATCTAACTTGTTTTTTGATAAGATCAAACTTATAACATGTTTTAGAAGATATTACCTTGAATTTAGAGTAAAATTTCTGCATGAAAGAGAAAAAATGAACTTTGACTTGAAATTCTTGACAAAAGAGATTAGGGTTTCGAACTTAGGATGAATTGTGGAATCGATGGATGCTGAAAACCCTTTTTTATACTATGGGTAACTGTTATGGAAGAGAGAAAGTGAAGATTTTTACCCTTGGCGCTTGAAAAGAACAATATACGTTGCATCATAATCCTTTAAAATGTGTGGGTCAGATCGGGTTTCAGACCTTCTAAGTAAGGGAATATGGATCGTGAAGTTTCCCGTGAAGGGCACCACGGTCCGTATAAGTGTTGGTGAATAAGACTTGACGAGATGAAACTTACGTGAGGTTCACAGGAGGCTAGACAGTCCGTATAAAATTTGACGAACCGTGAACCACTTTCTAGTAGTTCCCATATTATGTAGGTGGTTGTGACGGACCGTGAAGTTGCCTGTGAAGCGCACCACGGTCCATGGGACTGCCTGTGAAGGGCATCCTGCACCAGTTCCGCAATTCTGAGTCCAAATCTTTCTTGTACACATCAACACACAGTGACTCTATACAAACAAACAAAGATGAGAAAAAGTAAACTACCTATTACACGTACAATCTTGGGTTTGCCTCCTAAGCAGCGCATAATTTAATGTCGCGGCGTGATGCAGATTACTTGATTACTCAGACTTCATCAAGCTTACATTCCTCCATTATTTTCACTTCTTCAGGAACACCCAAGTATTCCTTGATTCGCTGACCATTAGCCTTGAATATCTCACCCTTGTAATTCTCAATCTCAATAGCACCCGACTGGAACACCTGAGTTACCTTAAAAGGTCCAGACCATTTGGATCTTAACTTTCCCAAAAACAAACAAAGTCTGGAGTTAAAAAGTAACACCAAGTCACCAGGAGTGAAGGTTCTTTTCTCAATATGCTTATCATGGTACAACTTCATCCTCTCCTTGTACAGTGCATACCTCTCATATTCTCTCAAGTGAAACTCGTCCCTCTCATTGATTTGCTCCAGTCTCAGGTTTGCAGTTTTTTCAAAGCCCAAAGTGCCTTATGCTCAAGCTCAACTGGCAAATGACATGCCTTTCCAAACACCAATTGATATGGAGACATACCAATAGGTGTCTTGAAAGTTGTCCTACATGCCCATAGAGCATCATCTAACTTTCTCGCCCAATCTGTCCTGTTAGCATTCACTATTTTTGCCAGAATCGTCATTATTTCTCTAATGGATACCTCCACTTGGCCACTGATCTATGGGTGATAAGGTGTTGCCACCTTGTTCTGTTTAACCCCATATTTTGCTAGAAGAGCACTGAAAACCTTGTTGCAAAAATGGGAACCGCCATCACTGATGATAGCTCTGAGTGTGCCAAACCTTGAAAATATATTCTTCTTTAGAAAGCCAGCAACACTTTTGCCATCATTCTCAGGCAGAGCAACTGCCTCAACCCATTTGGACACATAGTCCACTGCCACCAATATATACTTCTGCCTATATGAGCTCACAAATGTGCCCATGAAATCAACTCCCCACACATCAAATAACTCCACCTCCAGAATAGGTGTCATGGGTAGCTCGTGGCGCCGAGAGATGGCTCCTTACTGTTAGCACACATCACAACTCCTTACTATATATATTGCATCTTGATGAATTGTGGGCTAGTAGTACCCACTCTGAAGTACCTTGTAGGCTGTCTGAGTGCCTCCATGATGGCCACCCACTATAGAGGAGTGACAGGCCTCTAGAATGTGCAACATCTCAGCTTCAGGGATGCATCGCCTGATAATATTATTAGCACACACCCTATACAAATAGGGTTCATCCCAAAAATATTTACCCATATCATGCAGGAACCTCTTCCTTTGCTAAAATGTCAACCCCTCAGGCATCAAGTCACTAACAAGAAAGTTAGCAAAATCAGCAAACCAAGGAATAAGATAAAGAGTTGCAGCTAATACCTACTCATCCAGGAACGAGTCATTGATTTCTAGCTCAAGATCCTCTTTGTTTTCAGCATCCAACCTATACAGGTGATCAGCCACCTGGTTTTCACAACCTCTCATATCCTTGACCTCAAAATCAAACTACTGAAGAAACGACACCCATTTGATCAACCTTGGTTTGGCATCTTTCTTTGCCATGAGGTATCTCAGAGTTGCATGATCCATGTGGACTATTACTCTAGTACCCAACAAGTAGGCTCTGAATTTCTCGAAAGCATACACCACAGCCAGTAGTTCCTGTTCAGTGACTGTGTAGTTTCGATGTGCTCCATTTAGTGACTTGCTAGCTAGTAGATCGGATGGAACATTTTGTTACACTTCTACCCCCAACACAACTTCTAGGGTCGTACCACTAGCATCGCACATTACCTCAAATGATTCAGCCCAATCTAGGCCAATGATCACTGGGGCAGAAATCAGTTTCTCCTCCAGGCATTCAAAGGCTTTTAGACATGCCTCATCAAGAGAAAATTTTACCTCCTTCTCCAAAAGCTTGCACAAGCAGTGTGTAATTTTTGAGAAGTCCTTGATGAAACGCCTATAAAATCCAACATGTCCTAAAAAGCTTCGAACACCCTTCCACAGATAGGTGGAGGAAACTTTTCAATCACCTCAATTTTGGCCTTTTCGACTTCTAACCCCTTTTGTGACACCTTGTGACCAAGGACTGTACCTTCCTTGACCATGAAAGGACAATTCTCCAGTTCAGCACTAGATTGGCCTCCTCACATCTTTATAAAGCTCTGCTAAGATTTAGCAAATAGTCATCAAAGTATCACCTACCACTAAAAAGTTGTCCATGAATACCTCCAGAGTATCCTCCACCATGTTCGAGAAGATAGACACCATACACCTTTGGAAAGTTGTTGGTGCATTACATAGTCCAAATGGCATGCGTTTAAATGCAAAGGTGCCATAAGGACATGTAAAAATGGTCTTTTCCTAATCTTCAGGAGCAATTGATATCTGGTTGTAGCCAGAATATCCATCTAAGAAACAATACCATCTTTTTCCAGCCAACCTGTCAAGCATCTGGTCCATGAATGGCATTGGGAAGTGATCCTTCAAGGTCCACTTGTTCAGCTTTCTGTACTACATACACACTCGCCATCCAGTGACTGGTCTCTGCGGGATCAACTCATTCTTCACACTGGTGACCACTGTCATACCACCCTTTTTAGGCATACATTGAACTAGACTAACCCAATGACTGTCAGAAATAAGGTACATAACCCCAGGATCTAACCACTTGATGATCTCCTTTTTTACCACCTCTTGCATTAGTGGATTTAACCTCCTCTGGTGCTCAATGCTTAGGTTACAGTCCTCCTCAAGTTGGATCTTATGAGTGCATATACCCGGAGGTATCCCAATGATGTTAGCAATGGTCCACCCAATTACTCTTTTATACCTTGTCAGCACTTTGATCACAACTTGTACGTGTTCATCATTCAAATCTTTAGCCAAGATCACAGGCAACATGTTGTTAGTACTCAAAAACGCATACCTCAGGTGACTGGGTAATCGTTTCAGCTCCAGCACAAGCGGCTCCTCAATGGATGGTTTTACTGGGGACTTGGCCTATTTTTCAGATCCAGGTCTAGTTTCTTTGGAGCATAAAAGTGTGCTCCCATACCTTGTAAAGCATTTATGGTTTCCACATAGTCGGAAATCCCCTTCAAAATTCATTAACACTGCTGCTAATGTTTCAACAGCTAGCCTCTCGTCAATGGTCGCTCCCATCTTTTCTTCATCAAAGGCCTCAATTGCAGACACCATAGTGATGTCATGCGACTGTTTCATTGTCCTACAGATTTTAAACTTTACCTCTTCCTTATTGAGTCAGAATTTCAGTTCTCCACTCTCAACATCTACCAATGCTCGTCTTGTGGCAAGAAATGGTCTTCCCAGAATTATGTGAACCTGAAAATCCAGTTTGCAATCCAAGATCACAAAAGTCTACTGGAAAGATGAAAGTGTCCACCTTTATAAGCACATCACATAATATGCCTACAGGTCACTTCACTAACCTATTTGCCATCATCAATCTCATTGTTGTGGGTTTTGGAACTCCTAACCCCAGTTGCTTGTAAATGGCCAATGGCATCAAGTTGATACTGGCCCCTAGGTCACACAAGCCCTTTGCAAATACAATTGATCCGATGGTGCACGGTATGGTGAATACACCCGGATCCTCATTCTTTTGTACTAGAGATCTGGTAGCAATAGCACTGTAGTGATGAACATTGTCAGTAAAATCAATACTCACAGCTCTTTTCTTTGTGACCAAGTCCTTCATGAACTTGGCATATCTTGGCATCTGCTCTAGGGCTTCCACCAATGGGATGTTCACTAATAGTTATCTCAACATAGTGATGAACTTAGCAAATTTCCTATCTTCAGCTTTCTTTTTGAGCATTTAAGGGAACGTAGGAGGTGGTCTTCGTATCTGATGTAGAGGCATAGTTTCCTCAACCCCTTTTTCCTTTGCTTCTGCTAGTTTCTCTATTGGTTGAGCGTCCTCCGAGTAATCTACTTGTTCAGCTTCGACCTCCTCTCTTCCAGTTCACTCCCACATATATTCATGCTCAGTACGTGCATAAATTGGGTCATTAAGAATCTTACCACTCCTGGTTGTGATAGCCATGCAAAGCCCGTCCTTCTTAGGATTTTGAATAGTATCACTTAGTAGTGAGCCATTCTTCCTCTGGTTTAGTGATGCTGAAAGTTGCCCCAACTGCTGCTCTATTTGCTTGAATGAAGTGGTGTGAGAGTCTACCAGTTGACTTAGACTGGAGAAATCACATTTCACCTCTTTCACCCCTACATCAGTTGACTCAACTTTTTGGAGCACCTTGGCCAACATGTCTTCCAGCTTAGACCCGCTGGAACTACCATTTGCCCGGTCTCTATTGTCTGGGGCACATACACACCAATGCGATCATTTATGTACCCATCTCTGTTCTACCAATTTCCCTGCTCTCTATTTGCTGGCCTATCATACTATCCTTCTCTGGATTAGTTCGAACTTGCATTTCTAGAATTGTAATGTTGGTTTCCTGAGTTATAATTTTGGAAACCTCCTTGGTTGTCCAAGTATTTTTCCTCCTCATCTATATCGATGTCCTGATCTTCATACCTGTTTAGAGGTCCTACAACATTTACCTTTTCAGAACTGGCAACAATATGCTTCATGAGTAGATCTAATGCCCTGATCCCTCTCTTCTTTTCTTTTTCTTTGTTCAGCTGAAAGTTCAAAAGTGAACCCAAGATCTCCTACTTCTGCATCCCTAGTGTACCATGCCCTATTATTGTTAGACACCTCATCCATTAGTTACATGCTCTTTGAGAATGGATTCCTTATGAATGATCCTCCACACACTGCTTAGTAACATAATTTAAAGATTTATAAAAAGCCTATTTCAGATGTCTCTCAGTGAGACCATGGTTTGGACACTTCTTCAGCCTTTGGCTGAATCTCGACCAAGTGTCATGCATCGCTTCTCCTAGTAACTGCTTGTGGGCACTTATCTCATCCTTCATCTACATCTCTTTTGATTCAGGAAATAATCGTTCTAGGAAAGTCTCCTTCAACTCAGTCCAAGTCATGATTGAGTCATCTGGCATCTCATTCAGCCAATTGATTGCCTCCCCAGTGAGAGACAATGGGAATAGCCTCAATCTCATCGTTGTCTGACTAACTCCAGGAATTTCTTGTGATTTGCATATCGCCACAAAGTTCATCAAATGTTGATTCGCATCATCACCAGCTACACCTTTAAACATACCTTTCAAATTCAGCAATTGAATCATAGTGTTGGTGACGTAAATTTCACACCTGGAGGTAGTGCAGGTAACACTATCGCTCTTGTGGCTCCAGCTCCATCCAAGTCTAAGTCATCCTCTTCGTACATCATGTGAGCTGGATACTATGTTTGACCCCTTGGAGCTAGTGGTTGGCGGTGGGGAGGAGCTATTTCTTCCACTCCTGGTTGTTCACCACCCTAGGCGGGTTAGTCATAGAATTCTATTGAACATCTCTTGTAGAGGTCTCAGCATCAAGTCCCAATCGTTATTTTTGGGCCTCAAGTTCCTGTGCGTTCACCATTTTGCAAATAGTCTTTCGAAGTTCTGGGTCGTAAGGAATCAATGGAGCTCACTTACTTCTAGTATTTGGCATACACAGTTGGACTCACCTGTAAGAGACACAGACAAAGAACAAGACGTAAAATTAGGAAAAATAACTATTCTTTGAATAAAACCTAGTAAAACACTTCTGAATTGAAATTCCTCGGCAGCGGCGCCAAAATTTGATACGTCCAAACTTACACTTCAATTAAGAAGTATAAACGTTTGAAGTCAATTTATAGAACTCAACGTGAGTTGAGGTCGATCCCACAGAGAATTTCTTTACGGAAATGATTTCACTGTCGCGTTTACTCAAATGTTGTTATTATTTCCGAAAGAGAAAGATTGTGGAATGTAAAATGGGTTTAGTTGTAAAATTCTAGTAAATAAGGTTGCTAAGCCAAATCAGGAGTTAACAATTAACAGAGTCTTGATTTTAAAGTCGTATTTATACTTGAATGAAACTAGGACTGTGTTCCCCATAATGTTGCATCTAATGTTCTTCCGTAATTGAGCTTCAGGCAATTTGTCTCTACAAAATACTGGCGAACTAAATATATCTAACACTTCTAAGTTTAATTAGATAATTTTCACTCAAGTACTCTCAGTCCTAGAATGTTAACCAGTTTACTCTCGCTTATAATAGTGTTAAAGTTCTTTCCTCTCGGACCCGAACTTTCACTCTATTTCATTAGGTTAATTCAGCTTTTTCCCAACTATCACTTATCTCTCGAACAAATGACAGATCCAGACTACAATTTAATTCATGCACTTATTAGAATACATGAATAATGAAAACTAAATTATAATTTGCAAATATAAATCGCCTTACACTCGTTTTACGAAATTACAATTAGACTTACGTCATATATCCCACAATCCCAGTTGTGGTATTTAGCCACTCAAGATTTCACGAAAACATACAGAATTTTATAATGAAAGCATGATAAGAAAGTAATTACGGAAATATGCAAAACTGATAAGCACTTCATAATTCAAAACCAAAAATTCCACTTTGAAACTTGATTCAATGTTAAAGTCGAAAACCAAAAGCTAAGAATATTTGAAACTTAGTCGCTCGTTCAAGATAAGATGAGATAAAACTCAAAAAGCAACCTAATTAATTCAAATAAAATGTTTAAAAAGAGTCCTACTCGAAGTAGGACTAATCTGTCGAGCAGCTTCACGACTGCCTCCACGATCCGTCAAGGGCTTCAAGGTCCGTGAAGCCTTTCGTGGTCTTCACTTGCACTCATCAAAATAGGGTCCTCAAGGCCTGTACACTGGATCATCACCACAGACACCACCATGACTCGTGACAATGACCACGGTCTGTATAGTTGTCTGTGGTCTTCACTTTACCAATTCCATCTTCAACTTTTCAATGCCCATTCACTGGATCATCTTCACGACCATAACCATGGACCATTCTGAGGACCACAGCCCGTGAGGTCATCCGTGGTTTTCACTTGGTTCAATCATCTTTCAGCTCTTCCAAGCCTAAACACTGGTTCAACTCTACGAGCAGCTCCACGATCAGTAGTGAAGACCAAAGCCCGTGAGGTCGTACGTGGTCTTTACTTTCTTCAATTCACTTTCACTGAATTTTCTTCTTTTCTATTTTCTTTCACGTCCACTTGTTTCACCTGTAAAAACACTACCAAACACATCATATCCACATAACTACACCCGATTTTAGTACTAATTCTTAGTTTTCAAGCATCAAATGTGCAAAGATTTCGCGACACATCAGTCCTCATTCTCTGAGGACGACAAACATATTTCCTTTGCCTGTAGTCTTAGTTTCAATTTTGCTAGATTTAGCTGGGGCGTGTCCCAGCACTTCTAATCAATTAGAGGCGACTTTCAGACATAGTTAGTTTCAGCTTTAGCATTAGAATTTGACTTTTCAGTTGTTGTCTAACTCTCAGTTTTTATATATTCAGATAGTACATGGGTATTCCCCATCATTTTAGTTTATCTCATGTTTTAGCTTCCGCACAGTCTTTTCTTACTTCAGTTTATTTAGTATGCTTATGATATGCTATCAGGGTTAGCCTGGGGTCACTTGTGATCCTAGGTCCCATGTTCGTGTCTTGGGGGTAGCTTTGGGGAGTGACATTTAGGGTGCTAGTCAATTCTCGAAGATAGATCTCAGTTTCGATTATCATCAGCTCAGAGTCAGAAATAGTGACATTCCAAAAACAACCTTGAGAACTCGGTATAGTCATTATGAATTTGTAGTCATGTCATTTGGACAAACCAATGCTCTTGCAGCTTTCATGGATTTGATGAAAAGGGTGTTCAAGTGGTATTTGGACTTGTTCGTTTTCGTCTTTATTGATAATATCCTTATTTACTCTAGGAATGAGGAAGAACATGCGACTCATTTGAGGGTTGTCCTGCAAACTCTCAAAGATAACTAGTTTTCTCTAAGTTCAATAAGTGTGAGTTTTGGTTGCAGTCTGTTTCTTTTCTTGGACATATTGTGTCTAGCGAAGGGATCCGAGTGGATTCTTAGAAAATAGAAGCAGTGAAAAAATGGCCCAGACCTACCTCTCCTATAGATATCAGAAGTTTCTTGGGTTTGGCTGGTTATTACAGAAGGTTCGTGGGAGGATTTTCATCCATAGCTTCTCCATTGACTAAGTTGACTCAAAAAAAGGTTAAGTTTTAGTGGTAAGACAATTGTGACAAAAGCTTCGCAGAACTGAAAACTAGGTTGACTACAACTCCTATTTTGACTCTACCAGAAGGTTTAGACGGTTATGTTATCTATTGTGATTCATCCAGAGTTGGCCTAGGTTATGTGTTGATGCAGCGAGGTAAGGTTATAGCATATCCTTCTAGACAGCTTAAGGTGCATGAGAAGAATTATCCGACTCATGACCTTGAGCTTGCAGCACTGGTGTCTCCACTTAAGATTTGGAGACATTACTTGTATGGTGTTCATGTAGATGTGTTCACAGACCATTAGAGTCTTCAGTATGTGTTCACCCAAAAAGAGTTGAATCCTCGCCAGAGTAGATGGCTTGAGTTCCTCAAGGATTATGATATGAGTGGTCATTACCATCCTGGTACGGCCAATATAGTAGTAGATGCCCTTAGTAGACTATATATGGATAGTGTAGCACATGTTGAGGAAGAAAGAAAAGAACAAGCAAAGGATGTTCATAGGCTTGCTTGCTTGGGATTTCGCCTTATGATCATATCATATTGGTGGGGTGACAGTTCAGAATGGGTCAGAATCTTTATTGGTAGCGGAGGTTAAGGAAAAAAAAGACAATGATCTGATATTGCTTCAACTAAAGGGTGTAGTTCATCAGCAGAGAGTTGAGGTTTTCTCCCTAGGGGGAAATGGCGTGCTTCACTATCAGGGTCGATTATGTATTCATAAGGTGGGTAAGTTGAGATAGAAGATTCTTGCAAAAGCCCATAACTCCAGGTATTCTATTCATCCAGGTGCCACTAAGATGTACCGCGATCTGTGAGAAATCTTTTGGTGGAATGGTATAAAGAGGGATATAGTGGATTTTGTGGCTAAGTGCCCTAATTGCCAACAAGTGAAGGTAGAATACTAGAAACCAGGAGGTATGACTCAAGAGATAAACATTCCTACTTGGAAGTGGGAAGTGATCAACATGGACTTCATTATAGGTTTACCTCGTACTTACAGACAACGTGACTCCATTTGGGTGATAGTTGACAGAGTTACTAAGTCTGCGCGCTTTTTGGCGGTTAAGACTACAAACTCGGTGGAGGACTACGCCAAGATTTTCATTAATGAGATAGTCAGGTTGCATGTATTTATGTTCTCTATCATCTCAGATAGAGGTCCTCAGTTTACCTCTCATTTCTGGAAGTCATTTCAGAAAGGTCTTGGTACCCAGGTTAATCTTAGCACAGCATTTCATCCACAGATGGATGGCCAGGCAGAGCGTACCATTTAGACCTTAGAGGACATGTTGAGGGCTTGTGATTGATTTCAAGGGTAGTTGGGATGATCACCTTCCTCTTATAGAGTTTGCCTACAATAATAGCTACCATTCCAGCAATCAGATGGCCCCTTATGAGGCTTTGTATGGGCGTAGATGTAGATCTCCAGTTGGTTGGTTTGAAGTAGGTAAAGCATCCTTGATAGAGCCAGATTCGGTTCATGATGCCATGGAAAAAGTTCATATCATTAGAGATAGACTTAAGACAGCCCAGAGTCGCCATAAATCCTATGCAAATGTAAGGAGAAGGGACTTGGAGTTCCAAGTTGATGATTGGGTTTTCCTGAAAGTGTCACCCATGAAGGGGGTAATGAGATTTGGCAAAAAAGGGAAGCTCAGTCCTAGATATGTAGGTCCTTACAAGATCTTGAAAAGAATTGGTAAGGTGGCTTACGAGTTAGAGTTACCAGCAGAACTAGCAGCAGTCCATCCAGGGGTTTCACACTTCCTTGTTGAAGAAGTGTGTGGGTGATCCAACATCTATAGTGCAATTAAAAAGTGTGGTTGTGAAGGATAGTCTCACTTATGAAGAGGTACCAGTTGAGATTCTTGATCTTCAAGTTCGAAGGTTGAGAAACAAAAAAGTCGCTTCAGTTAAGGTTTTGTGGAGAAGTCAGTCCATAGAGGGAGCTACTTGGGAAGGAGAAGCAGCCATGAAAGCCGAGTGTCCTCATCTCTTTCCTTCCGATTCCATTACAGCTTGAGGTAATAGTTCCTATCCAGTCTTTCAGTTTGTGTAGCTTCAGTCTTAGTATCATCTTCTTTCAGTTTGTACTTGCATTTTCAGTGTACTTACATGTTCTTGGAACTTCGTTCAGTCAGAAACCAGTTTCCAGTATTTTAGTGGTAGGCTTGCAACTCTTCCCCTCCATATTCAACTAGTTTAGTCTTCATTCGAGGAAGAATGTTCCCAAGGGGGAGATAATGTAACACCCCATATATGAAAACAGACCAAACCAGCAGATTTCTAGAAGCTTCAGGTGCAACCCACGGTTGCCAGCCACGAACTATAGGGTGACCCACAGTCCATCCTGGTGGTCCGTGGATGGCCACCTGCAGCCCTCCCCGTAATCAGCCTAGAAATTTCTCTAAGGCATGGCCCACGGCCGGACCCATGGACCGTAGGTTAGGCCACGGACCGTGGTCCTGGTTCGTGGATCATGGCCCCAGAATCTAATCTCTGAAGCCGAACAACAAACAACCAGAACGGACCATCGGTCCATCCACAGTCCGTCGGTTGACCCGACAGCTTTTAAGTCAAGGGTCGTTTGGTCTTTTCCTTATGCGTTGGACTCCTAAACTACGTTGTTTAACCCCTAAACTACGTAGTTTTGGTCATTTTTAGCCTAGTAACCTAATTAGAACTTACCCTAGTCAACTCATTCTCCAAAAAATCATTAAGTTGAACTAAAAGAAGGAGAAAGAGTCGACCAAGCCCTAGTCCAAGTACATAGCAAGTTTTCATCAGTTCCATCCCTGAAATTGAAAGATTTCTCCGTGGAATTGGTCACCAGGTATGTGGGATTTCCCTAGTGGGTTCCTTTCACCCATTAGGTCCCTAGAATTCAGTCAGATTCTTGATTCCCTTCATATTATCTAGACCTAGGGTTTCTAGAATTTCAGCAGATTATTATGAATTAGTTCTTGTAAAATTCCTAATCAGATTATCATGTAGTAGTATCGGTTTTGCCCAAGATTCATGCATAAACTCAGAACCCTCGTTATGTAGTTCTTTTAGTTCATGAATTACATAAACTAGGACAGATAAACAGATATGCATGCCTCAGTTTTCGAATATGTCATTATCAGATATACATATTGCATTTTCAAATTTGCATGTCAGATTATTGAGTTATCCAGTTTACTTCAATATGTTATACATTTCACATATTCAGTGGGAAGTAGGCTTTATACCAATTTGGACTAGGGTCAATCACCCTCAAGTCCAAGAACTACGTGCCCCCATAGGTTATAAGTCCCCTCTGTGGGCATTAGTTTAGTGATCCCGCCATTCATCCCTTTATATCTCTAGCAGGGTTTATTGGGTCCTCTCGATAGGGCATAAACATCGAACCCCGCATTTAGCTTATATGGTTTTATGTCGGTTATTAGTAGCTCCCACAGTCAGATTCTAGTGCATTGACCAAGTTATCAGTCACAGTTCAGTATTCAATTTCAGCATGTTATAAACTTGGTCATTGCATTCACTTAGTTCAAGTTCAGTTCTCTTCAGTGTATATCAGTATTTCCATCACGTTCAGATTATATTATTGATCAGTTATGCTTTGTTCAGTTTTGTATTTTGTTTAGCTTTACTCTATCTTGCATGCTCAGTACCTTTCAAGTATTGACGCATACCCTACACTACATCTTCTCGTGATGTAGGTTCAGGTCCTCAGCTTTCAAATCACGCATAGATCGGTTCCCGATCTTCAGTTCAGCAACATCAGTAGTGATTCCTCATTCTTTGAGGAAGATTGCCATGATTATCTTTTCTACTTTTAGTCTTTAGTTTCAGTTTTGCTAGACTTAGTTGGGGCATGTCCCAGTATTTCTAGTCAGTTAGAGGTTGTATTTCAGACATAGTTAGAATCAGCTTTAGCATTTGACTTAGGCCTTTCAGTAGTTGTTAAACTCTCATTTTTTTTATATTCAGATAGTTATGGGTATTCCCCCTAATTTCATTTCAGTTTATCTTATGGTTTAGCTTCCACACAGTCTTTTGTTACTTCAGTTTATTTAGTATGGTTATGATATGCTAGCTAGGTTAGCTTGGGCTTACTCGTGATCCTAGGTCCCTTGTCCGCATCTTGGGGGTAGCTTCGGGGCGTGACTGAAAGAGGCAGAAACGAAGGAAGAAAGACAAGGAGGATGAGGTGAATTTCTGATTTTGGAAACCCTACCTAATTTTTCAACTGAACTTAGTTCGGTTGGACTTTAGGAAAGGAGGATTAGAGATTACTTTTTTTCTTTATTTGTAGTTGGGCTTGTGATGGGATTGGTATTTGCCCGAGGAAGTGTATGGTGGTGTAATTTTCTCTTTCAAGTTCATTAATAAAATAGCACATTTAATTTTTTTTAAAAACAAATGTAGAAGAAAGGGGTGAGTACCAAACCACACAGTACTGAACAAGCAAACTGTTAAACAAAAGTCTAAGAAAATAGAATACGGGTACTCCTTATACTCCAACTGAACCTCCACAACTACAACCTACATTAAACAAGTCCAACCTAATAGTTCACAATTTAAATAGCACATATCTCAATAACAACACTCCAACAATTTTAGATCACCAATAGCAAGCACAATATTCATCAATCACAAGTTCCACAAAAAGGCACTCACAAGTTCACAAAGATAAATGTGTCTAATACAATGGAATGCAAAGCTAACTATGGTGATATACGTCTCTCACTCCGGGGCTCATGGGGTACATGTCTTTCCATGCACTCTTCGCGGCAGGCGATAAAACCCTTGATAATAGAATCCATTATGTCAAACAACATGCCACTCGAATCATAATATACATTGAAGCGCGTGACACGTCCCTTGAAATAGTGCATCTTCTTTAATTTCTTATACTTCCCCAATTCACATGAAACTTGTCACAACCATCTCTCAAAACCAATGCAAAAGATATGTTCACACAATTAATGCAGAGATGACCATTTTCATATTAATGCACAATTCACAACAACGCAATCGTGATACAACATCAACAATGAATCAATATCTCTTTCCAATCATTCTCAACACATCACACATCAATATATAATTATGTTGCCTTTTATTTCCCTTTTTTCCTCATTAGGATAATTCAATATGAACAAATCAACCCATCACCAAATCCCATTACTCCTCAACACATACCACAAGGAAATGCATGATTATATACACTTACCAAGGGTCAAGAAATCCACTTGCCTCAAACAGTCGAACAATTACTCCGAGACTTGAGTCTTCCCCTTTCGTTGGGCTTCCAAATCAATGCAATTTATTCACATAAATCACAATAAGATTTCAAAACTAACAACACTCATATTACTATATGTCTAGTCTAGACCCAAAAACTCACTCAAATCTATATTCAAGTTTCTAGTCTTAATACCAATTAACATGCCAACTCTCATATTTTAAAATTTCAAGCCTAGGGTTAAGTTTTAATTCGTCAAAATAACATAAATCTAATGATATTCATATAATTTAATACTCTTATATTTAATTGGATATACTAATGTATCAAGCTCGAGTAATCATATAATGTGATGATCATAAAATATATTTGTTTTAAAGAAGAAAACAGTATGTTAACACCATGGTTCACGATAATAACATATTTTCTCTTGTTGCATAGCTAAAACCTACCAATGCCGCAATCATTTGGCTATTATTATCCAATAATTGAGTTACAGGTTTGTCCCCCCCGAAAACACCAAAACGTTGCAATCATTATCAATTCCCACCTTTTTTTCCAACCCAATTAACATAACTACAATACAATTTCTATCTCATTCCAAATCTAGCTATTGGATATTAAATATTATATAATACTTATTTGAATGTGTAGTTTTTGGTTCCCACGTCAGTCGCCGCTCTATTTCCCTCTTTATTTTTTCCTAAATTAATTATATACTAAAAGTGACAAAACTTACTAACTTGTTTTAATATCTATGGGACAAATGGTATAGGGTCTATTTTTTTCAGACTTGGCCCATTATTATAAACTAAATTAATTACCTAAAAATTACCCGTCAATTAATTAACTATAGTTAAATAAATAGTTCAAAATTTCCAAAAATGACTTTCTGGGTCATTACAGAAAAAACACCTTGAAGCATATTAAACATTTCATTACTTTCTGTCCTTGTGTTTTCAGTAGAGTAATTTTGTAAGAGAGTTAGTGTTGGAAAACACTTGTGTGAACTATTTTTTTAGAGTGATCTTGTGAGGTTATTCTCTTTGGTATTTGAAATTAATTAGAGTATATACCAAAATCTGTTGTAAATTTTATTTAGCAATAAACAATTAAATAAATTTTGTTAGCTATGAGCAACTTAACAATTCCATTCATAGAAACTTCTAATTAATATTGTTTTATAGTGAATCGTGTGTGAATTCTAATAGTTTGTAACTTATGATTCATTTTCACGCACGCACAAACACACGCACACATGCATGCATGCACACGTGCACACACACATATGTTGGTTCAGTTCAGTTTTACGTATTATTGGTTTGACTTATCAATATTTGATTTTTAAATACGCAAAATCAATAACCAAATCAATATGATTTATTTAATCAATTTTCAATATATCGAGTTATGATCCATAACAGTTCAATTTATTTATATTTGTATGTTTCTGTCCTATCTTATTCTCTAATGTCTATATAGTTAATCAAACTTTGGTTGTTGATAGTGAAATAATTTTTAAATTAAAAATTAAAGTTTTACTTAAAATATAAATAGATAATATTTTTAAAAATTGTTATAAAATATACCTCTATTTTTATTAATACATTATACTACCTTGTAATGACATTGTATGTCATTTCTAGAAGTTTTCATAAAATTACCATTTTACCCCTCCCTATATTGATCCCAAGATAATTCTCATTGAATTGTAATTTGTTTCAAGCTTTGAGTAAAAATATTTTAGTTATGAAAGTTTTTGGTTTAAAAATGCTAAAGTTGTCAAAAAATGATTTCAGTGTCTTTTGTAGTTTCACGTGTCGAAAAGAAAATTTGTTGATTACATTAGTTTTAGAATGTGGAAATTGGTCTAAGAGAGTTATATGTTACATATTCTGAGTCTTTTTGTGGATTTGAAGTCCTAAGTTAAAACTTAGTGAAATTTTAGCCTTTAGATTGACTTTAGTCAATATTCGGAGTTGAGATGATCATATTGGAATTCTGAGAGTTCTATCGGATTTGGGGGATAATTTTAGGTGTATGTGAGGTCTTGTTTGAGTTTTCAAATGTTGTGAACTTGATTTAGCCTTTTTAGGCGTTATGTTCGTTTCTTGTGACTTTCAAGAATTTCGGATCAAGGAGACTTCAAATTCATTTTTTTATGGTTCCATTGAATTTGAAACATCAATTTTAATTGAGTAGAATATATGATATGTGTGTATAGGATTCCGAATGAATCTCAAGGTCCCTTTCGATGTTTTGAGAGTCAAATATGTTTTGTTTGTGCCTGATATGCCTCATTTTTGTGAAGGGTATTGTTTTTGCTACCTTCGCATTGAGAGCTGACTCGTGATTGCGAAGGGTTAAGTGGTCTGACCATCACATTCGCAAAGGCGTGCTCGCTTTTGTGACTTTCACGTTAGAGAATACCGGCTCGCGAAATTGAGAGGTTCAGACATATACAGGGATCACTTTTGCCATCCAGGGTCACGATCGCGATGATTGCATAAGTGACCTTGGTTTGTTGAAAGCGACATCAAAAAGGGTTTTGACCTGCCATTTTGGGGTTTTTCGCCATTTTCCCCATTTTGTTTTACATAAATTAGGTGAGGCAATAGGGTGTTATTTTTCAATAAATGTGAGTTGTAAAAGTATTGTATTATGACTCTTAGATGAGAGAAATGGATTGTCACTTAGTCATTATATGAGCAAGAGCATTAAGAGGTATCAATATCTGATCATACACCCTAGATGTGACTGGCACTCGGAAACCATTTCTGGTCCCCAAATGAACCCTCAACCTAGCTGAATACAAGCGGAAACTAACTCAAGCATACACAAGCGTCAAACTGATAAAAAAATACTGAATCAAAAGTGTATTAAATCTCAAAATTCTGTGAATATACTGAGTATTAAACATAAGTTTTAAAGAAAACATCTGAAATTGAAAGATTCTCCAAAAATGTCTATCTATGAAGCCTCTACTGTATAAATATGAGTGTCGGAACATGTAACACCCCGCTACTTGAAAGACTTAGAAGTAAAAGAAACTATTTTTGGAAATAATCAAATTTGGAAAGTTTGACAAAGTTAAGCTAAGTATGAACTTTGGGTCAACTTCAAACAACCATAACTCCTAGCTCAGGATGAGTTAGGTATGCTACTAGATACCATAGGAAAGATGTTTGAAATATCTTTCCAAGCCACCGAGTTTGATCAATTTTGAGTTTGTACGAGGGAGATATGCCCATTTGAAGTTGGGATGTCTAGATAATGAAAGTCAAAATCGGATTTTAGAAGGGTATTATGGTCTTTTCACGGCTCAATTAATTAAATTCATTTTTGGTAATTAAGTTGGGGTTTGAACTGATTGGATTCAGTTTACGCTTCATGAAAACAAGTTAGGGTTTTGAAAGAAGAGGAGAAGAAGCTTAGAATCGTCGCATTGTTGAAGATTTGCTGTGGATTTCACAAAGGGTTGATCCCTACGAGGTATGTGAGATCACATAGTGTTGGGTTATTTCACCCACGCGCCAATCATGATTTAATTCAGCAAAATTATGTTCTTGAAAGTATAGAAATTGAGTTCTTGATGGATTTGTTTGAAGTTTCTATTGGGTTCTAGATATATTGAAGTTCTTGAGTTAAATTCATGAAAATTGATGTCGTTTTAAGTAGATTCTTGCATATTTTGGTTATGTATTCGAATCTAAGTGTTTGGGGAAAGAACTAAGTGAAACTAGAGGGTGTAGAGTTTTAAAAAAGGAGCAAGAAAAATGGGAGTTTTCTGGGCAGGGGTCTGGGGAGCCGTGCCAGCCAAAGCGCCCCACTTTGGGTTCTGAAGTTTGGGCTCTGGGGAGCCACGCAAGCCAGTGCGCCCCAACCCAGGTTCTGAAGTTTAAGCTCTGGCGCCCCGCGCCACTTAGAGCGCCAGGGATGCCAGGTTTTCTACCATTTCCCACTTCTTTCCGGACGAGTTCCCTTGAAACGTACCTACATTTTCTAGTTGATTTCTACACTCTAAGGTACATCTAAACAATATGAAGTCATCCATAACATGAGATCATGAGCCTTGAATCCATAAATCAATTCAAGTAAAGTAAAGAGTCAAGTCAAGAGAAGTTCAGAGAGTTTTCCAAAAGTCTTTTACAAATGTTTTAACTTTGTTTTAAGACTTGAGTTTTGAGTTGAATAAAGAGTAAAGATTGAAGTTCATTTCTTCAAAAGAGTATATCGGGACTATGTATTCCCAAAGGGTAAATGTTTTCACATTTAAACAAGAAAGGAAACACTAATTTTCAATAGAGCCTATGAGCTAGTTTTCAGTAAAGAAAAAATGCTTTCACTATTAAGCAAGAGAAGAAACTTTGATTTCCAAGAGAGCCTTTGAGCTATGTTCTGAGAAATTATGTCAAAGCACAGAAAGATATTATGCTTCTAAACATATGAGCTAGTATATTTTGGGAGTATTATTGAGCACCGATATGGGGGAGAGTTCAGACAACTCCCAACCCCCATAAACTATGTATCCATCATGGGTTGAAAAGAGTCATACTTTTTAGATGATTTAGCCTTTCTCGTGTGAAAATAGCCTAATTTGTGGTAGGCTCTTACAAGAAATTTGTGGGCAGGCAAAAGAACTCCTTAGTGCTTTTTAGTATAGACTAATGGATCCACTTAGTAGTCAGGTTCTATACACTCAGCAGGGTATAGAACGGCCCTGGCAGTGTGAGGGAAAACGTTGTATCATCACAATAGCTCTTAAGTGATAATTGTCGATTAGAGAAACTCTTACAGAAGTATTTTGTATTCTTATATACAAAGAAGTAAATTGTATTTTTATATACATTCCAAAGTTTATATTGTATCTTTGCATACATACAGAGTTACTATTGTATTTCTAAATACACAGTGTTGTTATCAGTGTTTTAAAAGCTTTTCTCTATATTGCATTCATATTATTGCTTTATATTGAAATGAGTTAAGTCGAGTTGAGTTGAGCCCAAGTATATTCTTTCAGTTCCTTTCAAGCTAATGTCTTGTTTTAGTATTCCCGTCGCACGCTCATACATTCAATGTATTGACGCCATTTGGCATGCATCGTTGTTATGATACAGATAACCAGGATCAGCATCCAGCGCTTCGTTGATCCAGTTGAGCATCCAGAGTCTTGTGGTGAGCCTCTTTTCTTTTCGGAGGATCCCTATTAACATTGCTTTAGTAGTTTTCAGTTTTTAGGATGATCAGGGGTCTTGTCCTGACAATCCTCACAGTTTAGAGGCTTTATAGACAATTAGTTAGTTCATTTATCATTATCTTGTTATTGGCTTATGTTGAATCTTGAGTTGCCCTTTTTGGCCAGTTGAATGTTGATCTTTAAAACATTCTAAGTTATTCATTGAGACATTTTAGTATGATTGTATTTTAATACTTTCTTTGTCATGAGTTAAGTCTTCCGCTAAGAGTTAAGCCAAGCCAAGGGTTCGCTTGGGGCCAGTAATGGTTCTCGAGTGCCAGTCCCACCCAAGGTGTAGGCTCGGGGTGTGACAAACTTGGTATCAAAGCATAGAGTTCAAGAGTCCTAGGGAATCTATGAAGTCGTGTCTGTAGAGTCCTAGTTATCAGTGTGACGTGTGCCACATCTATAATTAGGAGGCTGCGACACTTAGGAACTAACTCACTTCTTTCATACTCATTTCGTGCAACAGAGTGTATCTCTATAAAGGTTTCTTTCTAACTCGTGCTTGCGCGTGTCTTTCAGATCATTCCTCCACGAAGAGTTGTCAGAGGTCGTCCTACTAGAAGGAATGTTGAACCACAGGAACAAGGGGTACCTAATGCACCAGAAGTGCAACCTCAAGGAGATGTCACCAATGCTGAGTTTCGTGAGGCCATCTAGATGTTGAGCCAAGTTGTGACCAACCAAGATGTGCAACAAAGAGAGAATCGTCAGGAAATGGCTGATACTTCAAGGATCCATGAGTTCTTAAGGATAAATCCACCAAGCTTCACTGGTTCAAGTGGTACTGAGGATCCATAAAACTTTGTTGAAGAACTTCAGAAGGTTTTTGAGAATATGCATGTTGCTAATGTTGAGAGGGTGGAACTAGTTGCATACCAAATGAAGGGTGTCACTAGAATCTGGTTTGATCAATGGAAGAAGAACCGAGTTGTGGGTGCACCACTGGTGAGTTGGGCTTTGTTTGAGGAGGCTTTCTTGGGGAGTTTCTTTCCCCGAGAACTGAGAGAAGCAAAGGTACGAGATTTCCTCACTCTTAAGCAGGATTCTTCGAGCGTTCATGAGTACAGTCGAAAGTTCACACAACTTTCCCGCTATGCTCCGGAGATGGTTGTTGACATAAAGAGCAGGATGAGTTTATTCGTTGCAGGGTTGTCTCGCCTGTCAAGCAAGGAAGGCAAGGCAGCTATGCTGATAGGGGATATGGACATAGCAAGGCTAATGATCCATGTGCAATAAGTTGAGGAGGACAAGCTGAGGGATAGAGAAGAGTTTAAGAATAAGAGAGCTAAGACATCAGGGAATGAGTTCGGGTAGAAAAAAAGTAATGTGAACCGGTCTTCCTTCCAACAGAAACAAAAGGGACCTGCTCCATTATCTACTAGTGCACCTGCACCAAGAAACAAAGGTGAGTACAATAGTCATAATTCACATAATTTCAGAGCTAGACCTGCCTATTCTTAAGGTAGTATGGCACAAGGGGGTAGTATGCCTCATGCATGTGCTAAGTGTGGTAGGATCCGCTCATGTATGTGTCGTGATGGCTCCATTGGTTGCTTCAAGTGTGGCCAGAACGGTCATTTTATGAGAGAGAGTCCTAAGAACAAGCAGGGTAATGGTAATGGGGCAATAGAGCCCAGTCTTCTTCAGTTGCTCCACCAGACAAAGCTGCATCTAGAGGAGCTACTTCAGGGGCAGGCAGAGGAGGAAACCATTTTTATGCTATCACTAGTCGCCAAGAGTAAGAGTAGATGTTGTCACTGGTATGATCTAAGTCTTTAACTTTGATGTTTATGCTTTGCTAGATCCAGGAGCGAGTTTATCTTTTGTAACTCCTTATGTTGTGATGAATTTTGATGTTCTTCCTGAGAAACTTAGTGAGCCCCTCAGTGTTTCTACACCTGTTGGTGAGTCTATTCTAGAAGAGTGAGTCTATCGTGATTGTACCATTTCCATCAATCACAAGAGCACTATGGTTGATTTAGTTGAGTTAGACATGGTAGATTTTGATGTCATTCTAGGTATGGACTAGCTTCATGCTTGTTATGCCCTAATTGATTGTACAACTCGAGTTGTTAAGTTCCAATTTCCTAATGAGCCAATTATAGAGTGGAAGAGTAGTTCGGCAGTGCCTAAGGATCATTTCATTTCGTACCTTAAGGCAAGAAAGTTGGTTTCCAAGGGGTGTGTCTATCACTTAGTCCAAGTTAATGACTCCAGTGTTGAGATGCCTCCTATTTAATTAGTTTTAATAGTAAAAAAGTTCACAGAAGTCTTTCCAGATGATCTTCCTGGAGTCCCTCCTGAGAGAGAAATAGACTTCGATATAGATATTATTCTCGATACTCGTCCTATATCTATTTCTCCATATAGGATGGCACCAGCAGACTTAAAAGAGTTAAAAGAGCAGTTGAAAGATCTCCTAGAGAAAGGTTTCATTCGACCAAGTGTCTCACCTTCGGGCGCTCTGGTCTTATTTGTGAGAAAGAAGGATGGTTCTCTTAGAATGTGTATAGATTACCGTCAATTGAACAAGGTTACTATCAAGAATAAGTATCATCTTCCGAGAATTGATGATCTCGTCGATCAACTTCAGGGTGCCACTTGCTTCTCTAAGATAGACCTCAGATCTGGCTACCATCAGTTAAGAGTAAGGGAATGTGATATTCCAAAGACAGCTTACAGGACCCGTTATAGTCATTATAAATTTTTGGTCATGTCATTCTTTTTAACTAATGCACCTACAGCGTTCATGGACCTTATGAATAGAGTATTCAAGCCTTATTTAGATATGTTTGTTATCATCTTCATTGATGACATACTAATATATTCAAGGAATGAGGAAGATCATGCTAGTTATCTAAGAATAGTTCTCCAAACTCTAAAGGATAGAGATTTGTATGCCAAGTTCTCTAAGTGTGAGTTTTGGTTTGAGTCTGTGGCATTCTTAGGCCATATTGTTTCCGGTGATGGAATTAAAGTTGACACCCAGAAGATAGAGGTAGTGCAGAATTGGCCTAGACTCACATCTCTAACTGATATTAGGAGTTTCTTGGGGTTGGCTGGATATTATAGAAGGTTCGTAGAGAGGTTCTCATAAATTTCGTCCCCTTTGACCAAGTTGACTCAGAAAACAGTTAAGTTTCAATGGTTTGAAGCTTGTGAGAAAAGCTTTCAGGAATTGAAAAAGAGGTTGACTATTGCCCCAGTATTGACCTTACCAGAAGGTACATAAGGTTTTGTTGTATATTGTGATGTGTCCCGAGTTGGACTGGGTTGTGTGTTAATGCAGAATGGTAAAGTAATAGCTTATGCCTCCAGCACAGTTGAAGGTTCACAAGAAAAATTACCCAACCCATGACTTAGAGTTGGCTGTCGTAGTATTTCCTTTGAAAACACTACAACAAATTCGATTATCAGGGATAAATAGTTTCGTCATTTATAAATCATATTTCATTACTAAAAATCTTATGAGATGAAAAATAATTCATCAATCATTCATCAATAAATGTGTGTCGCTAAAAGTATACAAATACGATTTAGTGTTTCGTCGCTAAAAGTATTATTTAACTACAAAAAGATAAATTGTCCACAAATGCTGAAACATTTGTGACAAATTTATTTGTCGTAAAAAGTATATTTTTTTTGTAGTTAATAGTATGCTTTGTCACTAAAAAGGTTATTACAACCGACAAAATTATATCGTCACTAATTATTTTACTTCAATCAGTGACGACATCAATTGTCTCTAAAGTTATATGTATTTCATAGTTGAACAAAATCCAATTTCGTCACTAATGACTATATTTTCTATAAAAAATAATAATTTGTTCTTAAATGTATTAATTAGGGATAAATTTATTATTATAAAAAACGTTAATGCTCATATTATCTCCCATCTCAATTTTTTTAACCCGAGGGGCTCCCACATTATGCTTTTTTGGAGACTCGAACTCACAACCTTAAGGTTGGAAGTGAAGAGTGCTTACCATCAGATCAACTATCTCTTGTCTCTCATTTTTATTTTATTTTTAACTTCATTCACTTCTTTCAAATTTAACTTTTCTAGAAATAATATATTATATTATTATTTATACACATACACAAATGCATGAAATTTACCACCCACAATTCATTCAAATGTAGATTATATTTTAATGAAATTGTATATTTTTTAAAATATTTTTAAATATATTCAGTACGATTCTGTCATTTTATTTATTTCTTTTTATAAATTTTATAAATTATTCAGTACAATTATAAATTTATATAAAATTAAACTTTCAATTTTATTAAAAAAAATTGAATAATCGGTTCAATTCGATAAGTAAATCAAATGTTTTGAAAAAACATCGATACTCATAACAATAGTAATTCATCATAATATATTAGAAATCTTAATTGGTTCATTTCTTTCATTTGTGCTGTTATTTTTTAGTTTATTTCAATATTCACACTAATGGAAAAAGTTAATAGAATTAATGAAATATTCCGCACCTTTGCAAAGTCTAAGTTTGTAAATCGATGTTATCTCTGTATAGTTGCTCTACGTACGTATGTGAAATTACTATTACATATGTACATATTTTTAGGCAGAAGCAAATAGATCGACTTAGTCTATGCAGTTTACCAATCATAAATCAATAGACACGCTCAAAAATTAGCACCAAGACTTGAGATATTATTTTTTCTATCGTCTCTATCGATGAAAGTGTATCAAATAAAAAATAAAAGTGTTAAACAAACAAATATTAGCAATATAGTGGTAGAACCGTACTCCACTCACGGCACCTATAACCTAGATTGTATTTTTCAAATGATGCATTTTATAATTGCATAATTTAAGAAAATTGATGAATGGAACTTTTTCATTTTTACAAAATCAACTGAATTCGTTGGTTTTAATATTTTCTCTCGCCAATTAACGAATGGATTCTGTCTATTTCTTATGAAGCACTTGTATTATTCTTTTGTATGTTGTCAGTTGTAATTATGATCAATTGTAGCCAAATAAATTGTATTTGGCTATGAATTTTATTCGTAGCAAATAGTTGAATTATTCCTACAAATTTTAAGTCGTCGCTATTAATACCTTACATATTTTGTGACAATTTTTTTGTTGTGACTAAATCACTGATTGATTAGAGACGATAAAATCTTTGTCACCAATTATTTATATTATTAGTGATGAAAATAAATGTCATAATTAAATCTATTTTTTATAGCTAAAACTTATAATATTTAACTACGAACTCTAATTTGTTGATATTGTAACAACATATTTTTTTAGATGACATTTTTTTGTGTCCAAAGATTAATAAATTTTAAGACAAAAAATAATGTGTCATGAATTAGATACATTATTAGTGATGAAATAATGTGTCATTGATAACTATAAATTCGTGACTAACACTACTTAACAAATGGCGCCAATTAATTTTTTGGTGGGAAACTTTAGTGGACAAAACTTTGCTACGGATGTTTATGTTTCGTCACTAAGAGTATGTGTCTCATATATTGAAGCACGAAAAGTAAATTTTGTCACTAAAAATGAAAAATAAGTGACTAATTTGATGTCGTAGCTAATAATTTCGTAGCTATTTATCATATTTATTGTAGTAAAATATGGCGTTATTATTTGTATGATGTTCATGTAGATGTGTTCACCGATCACACGAGTCTTCAGTACGTGTTTAGTTAGAAAGAGGTTAATCGCAGACAAAGAATGTGGTTAGAGTTACTGAACGATTATGATATGAGTATTCTTTATCACCCAGGTAAGGCAAATGTTGTTTTTGATGCCTTGAGTAGGTTGTCTATGGGCAGTACTGCCCATGTTGAGGAAGAGAAGAAGGAACGAGTAAAATATGTGCTTAGACTCACCCGATTAGGAGTTCGATAATAAATTCCACAGAAGGATGAGTAGTGGTGATGAATGGGGTTGAATCATCATTAGTATCAGAAGTGAAAGAAAAGCAAGACCAAGATCCTATTTTTCTTGAATTGAAGGCAAATGTTCATAAGCAAAAAATAATGGCTTTTGAACAAGGGGGAGATGGTGTATTGAGGTATCAAGGTAGGTTTTGTGTACCAAGGGTGGATGAACTCCAAAAGAGAATCATGGAGGAAGCTCATAGCTCTAGATATTCTATCCATCCGGGTTCCACAAAGATGTATCGTGACTTGAGGGAAGTATATTGGTGGAATGGTATGAAGGAAAGTATTGTTGAGTTCGTTGATAAATGACTGAATTGTCAACAAGTTAAACTAGAGCACCAAAGGCCTGGTGGTATGGCTTAGAATATAGAACTTCCGGAATGGAAGTGGGAGATGATCAATATGGATTTCGTCATAGGTTTACCAAGGTATCGCAGGCAGCATGATTCTATTTGGGTGATTGTTGATAGAATGACTAAATTAGCCCACTTTTTGCTGGTAAAGACTACCCATTAAGCAGAAGATTATGATAAGTTGTATATTCAAGAGGTAGTCAGACTTCATGAGGTTCTGGTATCGATTATTCAGACAGGGGAGCACAATTTACTGCACAGTTTTGGAAGTCATTCCAGAAAGGCTTGGGTTCAAAGGTGAACTTGAGTACTGCTTATCATCCTCAGGCAGAGATGGTCAAGCAGAGCGCACCGTTTAGACGTTACAAGACATGTTGAGAGCCTGTATGATTGATTTCAAGGGTAATTGGGATGATCACCTACCTCTCATTGAGTTTGCCTACAACAATAGTTACTACTCTAGCATCCAAATGGTTCTTATGAAGCTCTTTATGGGAGAAGATGCAGATCTCCTATTGGATGATTTAAAGTTGGTGAATTTAGGTTGATAGGACCAGACTTAGTTTATCAAGCTATGGAGAAGGTGAAGGTTATTCAAGAGAGGTTGAAAACAGCGCAAAATCGTCAAAAATCCTACACAAATGTTAGGAGAAGAGACTTAGAGTTCGAAGTAGATGATTGGGTTTACTTGAAAGTTTCACTCATGAAAGGTGTTATGAGATTTGGAAAGAATGGTAAACTTAGTCCCCGGTATATTAGTCCTTACAGAATATCCAAGAGGATTGACAATGTAGCTTATAAGTTAGAGCTACCCCAAGAGTTAGCAGCGGTTCATCCGGTATTTCACATCTCCATGTTGAAGAATTACATGGGCGATCCTTCACTTATCATACCTACTGAAGATATTGGTATCAAGGATAGCTTATCATATGAGGAGATTCCTGTTCAGATTCTAGATCGCCAAGTTCGCAAGTTGAGGATGAAAGAAGTAGCATCAGTCAAAGTTTTGTGGAGAAATCATTTTTTTGAGGAAGCTACTTTGGAAGCTGAGGAGGATATGAAGAAGAGATACCCACATCTCTTCGAATCCAGAGAAGTTCCAAATTAAGGTACTAATCCTTTTCTTGGCTTTTATTTTAAGTTGGCGTGTTGTATTTACATTTTGCTTGTTGGGTGTCTGAGCTAGGTGTTAGATGTTACGCCTTAGCATACTAAGAGTAATCTCATTTGAGGACTAATTTTCCCAAAGGGGATATATTGTAACACCCCGCTACTTGAAAGACTTAAAAGTAGAAGAAACCATTTTTGGAAATATTCAAATTTGGACAGTTTGACAAAGTTAAGCTAAGTGTGAACTTTGGGTCAACTTCAAAAGACCATAACTCCTAGGTAAGGATAATTTACGTGTGTTAAAAGATACCATAGGAAAGATCTTTGAATTATCTTTCCAATGCCACCGAGTTTGATCAATTTCGAGTTTGTATGAGAGAGATTTGTCCATTTGAAGTTGAGTTGTAGATAAGGAAACTCAAAACTAGATTTTAGAAGGGTATTATGGTCTTTTCACAACCTAATTAATTAAATTAGTTTTTGAAAATTAAGTTGGGGTCTGAACTGATTGGATTCAGTTTACGCTTCATAAAAATAAGTAAGGGTTTTGAGAGAAGCGAAAAGAAGAGGAGAAGAAGCTTGAATCGTCGCGTTCTTGAAGATTTACTTGTGGATTTCACCAAGGGTTGATCCCTACGAGGTATGTGAGATCGCATAGCTTTGGGTAAGTTCACCCTCGCGCCAATCATGATTTAATTTAGCAAAATTATGTTCTTGAAAGTATAGAAATTGAGTTCTTGATGGATTTGTTTGAAGTTTCTATTGGGTTCTTGATTTGTTGAAGTTGTTGAGAAGTTCTTGAGTTAAATTCATGAAAATTAATGTTGTTTTGAGTAGATTCTTGCATATTGTGATTATGTATTCGAATCTAAGTGTTTGGGGAAAGAACCAAGTGAAACTAGAGGGTTTAGAGTTTAAAAACGAGCAAGAAAAATAGGAGTCTTCTGGGCAGGGGTCTGGGGAACCGCGCCAGCCAGAGCGCCCCACTTTGGGTTCTGAAGTTTGGGCTCTGGGGAGCCACGCAAGCCAGTGCGCCCCAACCCAGGTTCTGAAGTTTAAGCTCTGGCGCCCCGCGCCACTTAGAGCGCCAGGGACGCCAGGTTTTCTACCCTTTCCCACTTCTTTCCGTACGAGTTCCCTTGAAACGTACCTACGTTTTCTAGTTGATTTCTACACTCTAAGGTACATCTAAACAATATGAAATCACCCATAACATGAGATCATGAGCCTTGAATCCATAAATCAATTCAAGTAAAGTAAAGAGTCAAGTCAAGAGAAGTTCAGAGAGTTTTCCAAAAGTCTTTTACAAATGTTTTAACTTTGTTTTAAGACTTGAGTTTTGAGTTGCATAAAGAGTAAAGATTGAAGTTCATTTCTTCAAAAGAGTATATCGGGACTATGTATTCCCAAAGGGTAAATGTTTTCACATTTAAACAAGAAAGGAAACACTAATTTCCAATAGAGCCGATGAGCTAGTTTTCAGTAAAGAACAAATGTTTTCACTATTAAGCAAGAGAAGAAACTTTGATTTCCAAGAGAGCCTTTGAGCTATGTTCTGAGAAATTATGTCAAACCACAGAAAAAAGTTATGTTTTTAAACATATGAGCTAGTATCTTTTGGGAGTATTATTGAGCACCGATATGGGGGAGAGTTCAGACAACTCCCAGCCCCCGTAAACCATGTAGCCATCATGGCTTGAAAAGGTTCATACTTTTTAGATGATTCCTTAGTGCTTTTTAGCATACACTAGTGGATCCACTTAGTAGTCAAGTTATATACCCTTATAGGACAGTCCTGGCAGCGTGAGGCAAAACGATGTATCATCACAATAGCTCTTAAGTGATGGTTGTCGGTTAGAGAAACTCATATAGAAGTATTTTGTATTCTTATATACACAAACGTATATTGTATTTTTATATACATTCCTGAGTTTATATTGTATCTTTGCATACATATAGAGTTACTATTGTATTTTTAAATACACAGAGTTGTTATCCATGTTTTAAAAGCTTTTCTCTATACTGAATTGATATTATTGCTTTATATTGAAATGAGTTAAGTCGAGTTGAGTTGAGCCCAGGTATGTTCTTTCAGTTCCTTTAAAGCTTATGTCTTGTTTTAGTATTCCCCTCGCATGCTCGTACATTCAATATAGTAACGTCATTTGGCCTGCATCATTTTTATGATACAGATACAGGTAACTAGGATCAGCATCCAGCGCTTCGTTGATCCAGTTGAGCATTCTGAGTCTTATAGTGAGCCTCCTTGCTTTCTGGACGATCCCTATTAACATTGCTTTAGTAGTTTTCAATTTTTAGGATGATCGGGGGTCTTGTCCCGACATCCCTCATAGTTTAGAGGCCTCATAGACAGTTAGTTAGTTCATTTGTCATTATCTTGTTATTGGCTTATGTTGAATCTTGAGTTTCCCTTTTTGGCCAACTGAATGTTGATCTTTACAACATTCTAAGTTATTCATTGAGACAGTTTAGTATGATTGTATTTTAATACTTGCTTTATCATGAGTTATGTCTTCCGCTAAGAGTTAAGTCAGGCCAAGGGTTCGCTTGGGGCCAGCAATGATTCTCGAGTGTCAGACCCGCCCAGGGTGTAGGCTCAACGCGTGACAGGATATGACCCACAACTTCTCAAAAATTAATACTAATGACTCACAAACTGGAGTCCTCTGAATGCAAGAGGGCCTCACTCAAAAGCTGACGAGCGAATAAAGTGACCCCAATGGAATTTTGTTGAGGATCCTAAGTGTCTGTATCGTACATCATTAAAAGATGCAAGTCTAATGACATCAATACATTAAATTTACGAGTATGTAATATAGCTGAAGCGAAATAACTGAATGAAAGGACTTCAATAAGTATAACATAAACTCAAGTGAATGTAAAGAATTAAAGGAATGAAATCATTTAAACTTTACAAAAATATTTACTCATATATGAAACTCAACATAATAAGTGATATAGTAAAAATACATCTTAACTCTATTTGGGAGATTTTCTAACCGACAATCATTATTATGAGTTATGTGATGATACAATGTCTCACCCACGCTGCCAAAAATGTCCTATACTGTGTTGGGGGTATAGAACCTCTCAACTAAGTGGATTCACTAAGCAATAAAGATTCATCTAAAAAGTGTAATCCTTTACCCATATTGGCAGACATGGTTTATGAGGTTTTTGAGTTATCTGAATTCGTCCTCATATCGGTGTTCAATACTACTCCCAAAATATATACTCATGCTCAAATGTATATGATATACTCTTTCTATGTGATGAGGTAATTACTCAAAATATCATCTTAAAAGAGGTAACTGCTCTGAAACATCTCTGAACTCATAACTCATTTAGAATTCAAAATTTCTCTTTTCTCTATGTAATAAAATGATACATTTGGAACTTCTTAGTTCCCTTATACTTTTTCTCAAATCAATTTTCAAACTCTTTCTCAAGATTCCTCTTTGCTTTCTCAGAGCTCGGATTAAAACAATTATGTTTGTTTAAAAGAAACTCAATAAGACCTTAATGAATTATCAGGGATAGGGTTCATGCTGAAAAATAGACATGAACAATCAACTCAATAAATCTCAATGCACAATATACAACAATTCAATAATTAGGAAGAGAAATTCAATAAGTAGGAACTCAAAAACTCTGAACTTAGAACTCAACATCAACTCATCTAAAGAATACTCAAACTAAGGATAGAACCCTAGATTACTCTTTTATTGATTTAAAAGTAGATGTAGGGTGTGGGGACGAAATAATTCAACACTATGATAGCCATACATACCTGATTATGAAGCTATTAGACTGAAAAATTTGGTGGAGACTTGATTTTTCTTGAGCCCAAGTAAGAACACTACGTTTCTTGGATGAAATCTTTCGTCATGGAATCGTAATGCTTGATCTTGATAAAAGAAATTCTTTTATGAAGTTTCTAGAGTGGAAGAACTTGAGAAAACCTTGGATGGAAGGTTTCTCTTTGTATCTTTAATTTTTTTGACTTGAATGTTTTAGGGTTCTTGATGGAGAAGAGGAACCCTAGGTGAGTCTTAAAGAGAATTTCTAAATGCTCGAGTGTTTAGATTGATGGTTTTGAGAGGAAAACTAGTTAACTGAATGATATATTCAGTTAAAACACTCATAAAAGACTTAGAATAGGGTTTAAAAGGTTGGGAATGGACCAAAATAAACCTAGAACGTGTGCAACAAGTTTCTAAAAAAAAGAGTGCACCAAGCCTTCATGGAAGGGTCTACCATTCATCAAATTTAATTTACACCGTCCGTAAGTCCAGTCGTAGAACATCGACTACATGATAGGACTTCACTAAAATAGGCATAACGTTTTACTCTGAATTCGAAATGAGGCAAACTTGATGGTGTTGGAAAGAAGACTCATACACCTTTAATTTGTTATGTCATTGTCCACCTAATTCATTATATACTGAGAGATATGATTGTTTGAAGTTGACCTAAGTATAATCTTATATCAAAACTTAATCGGTAAGGAAGCTTTCAACTCAACTTTGTGTTAGGGGATTCTAGTGATCTTAATTTATATCCAAGTCCATTCTCACACTAAAGAATTGATCTTAACACCTAAGAACAATTTAAGAATCAACTGTACGACCTTTTTCACAAATGAAGAATGATTCAGGTCTTAGCTTAGAAATTTTCTGGGTGTTACAAGAGGTGTACCAGAGATCATATGTAGTCAGACGAGGTTCTGATTAATTTTATGTTTTTCTATATGTGCCTAGATAGTATATTTGAGTTATCAATGTGGAGTAGGCTGATGAAAGCATTATCTATTACTCTTAAGAGTTTGGTCGAAGGGATCATATATAGCCAATGATGAGCCTCTTAAATATAGTTCAAGTTTCCTCCAATTAGGTAGATATGATCTTAAAAGGACGGTATTAGTGGGCCAATAAGGAGAAGTTAAACTATGAAGAGTTAGATTAAACGACTTTATAAGCCATTGCAGGTAACAATAATAGAAAGACTTCTATAGAAGCGGGAAGATGTTAAGAGAAGCCTCTCAGAAAGAAGCCCTACAAGGAATCTTAGTACCTGCACATGGAGAGTTCAGAAGCCATGAGATTAGCATTTCCCGAGTATTAGAAATATACTTGTTGATGCCCTCTTGCCTAACTTGATTCTAAGGGTCGCAATAAACAGAATGTTGGAGTCCAGTAGTAGTTCTTTAGAGTACGGGCTTAGTGTTCACAATACCCTGGCTAAAATTCCATTCCCATCAGAGTTGGTATTATCTCTACCTCCTCGAAAAGAAGAGACTTGAACGACATTAAATATGGTAGAAGAGTGTACAGTAGCTGTTGAAGAAGTAAAGATGAGGAAAAGGAAGAAACCTTTTTTTATAAATGAAAAGGAAGAAACCAAGTGATGCTGCTGCTGCTGTAAACATATAATGGGGAGTTGCACAAGACGCTGTTGTTACTGAGAGTTATATGTTGACGATGAACCCTACTGCATATCATCCTCATTGTTTGGGTATGAAATACAAGAGATATGGTCATCATGTCTTACCAGAATAGTCATTAGAGGACAATATGTTGAAACTAGAAAACCAGGTTTTAAAAGGAATAAGTATGAGATGAGTAGTGAGTTTCCTATTGTAATATATACCACATTCTGTAATGTTATCGAATTCAATACATTGTTTATTTAAGTACTTCAGATTTGCTATTCTGGTATCTAATATTTTTTTCTTTTCAAGTTAGATTAGTAATGTTATCATTGTTCGATCAAACATAATTTGATATATATCTATTTATGCTCCTCTATATTAACGACATTAGAACGCGGCATGCATGCACTATTTAAATATTCTCAATGTCATTATCTGCTCACATCAAGCAAACTACGTTAATTCAAATGGACGGTACTACACAAGTGCCTGAATATGAACGACCTATTTCAAATACAATTTCAAAGAATACTTTGCAAATGAAATAAAAGAATGTGTTAGAGTTTAGACATCGATATGAGTACATTAGCAACTCCAGATGAAGGACGATTGACTTGAATAAAGAGTCTCGTCCTTTTATAAGTTAGATTAACTACATATATAAAACTGTGACTTAAAAATAATCATTCGAGCACATCGTTAACTAGTGGTTTGGGAATATCATCATAGAAAAGCTAAGCTCTTTCGCGTTCATAAGGAGACTAACAAGGGACTTGAGCATATGGGAATCATAAGTAGAAAAAAATCCAATGCTAACTGAATGGAAACATCAAGTGAAAAAAGTTCAATACTCCAATATCTTTGAGGTAGAAAAAAATAAAGTGTCTTTCATCTCATTGACATGAATAACACAATAAGGTTTCATGGAGTTAAGTTCACTAATATTCCTCATTCTAACACTAATTACAATTTTTTCTAGCTATTCAATTGCTCTAAAAAAATGTGAAGCCAAGTTTCTTTATCAGTTCCTCAAACGAGTAGTAAGTCCAATGAAGACGTCCTCTCTGCAGGGTAATGTGAGACTGCCCATTGGATGAACAAAACCAAATTCCTTCTCAGCTTGACTGAGAAAGTCTTGAAATAAAGGTTCTCTCAAAAATGATATAGGGATCACAAATCACTTCTTCTGCTCCCTCTCCAACATACACCGCAAGATATCCCTTAGAAACATCTCCAGATTTCTTAACTATACGAGGCATACGAATAGCCATTATTTTAGCTTTAGCACATATGAGAAAAGAAAGAAGAAAATACTGAAGACCTCAAAAGTAGAGAAAACTTTGAATACTTTCGAGGTTGCTGAGTGTTGTAGTGGTAGACACCTTCTTGAAAGTGTCTATATAGGACAATGGCAACTAAGAGAGTCCTGTTATTCTGTAAGTGTCTATATACCAGCAAAAGGCAATAGCACCTGAAGTAACATGTTTTTGCCTTCCAACTAATAGTCAAAGTATTTGTGAGTTTAATTCACATTAGTTGACGCCCTACCTTTAACTTGGTGTTCTAGTAAGCCTTTATTATTGAAAAAAAAAAAGGATTATCCGTCACCGAATACAAATAGAACAAAGGGAAGTGGGATGTTCAATGTGGCTAATGATGACAGCTTGGCATCTGGACACTGTTAACTTGTGTTGCAGCTTGCCAGTAACTCCTAAAATGAATAGAGATGGATTCTTTAATCAGTATCTAATATCATGAAAGAAAATTCCGAAGTTCTGCCAAATAAGAACAAAGAAAATGTCTGATGGAGTGTGATCTACTAATGTCAGTTCATTCATATTTTTGAGATTTTTCGCTGCAGTATAAAGTTTTCTTTGTTGTAATTACCAAAATATTTCAGTATTCACAGATAGAGTTAATTAACATAGACTTCACCACTTCAGAATCTCCAATTCCCTTGTTATGATGAAACGAAATCAGGAAAAGATATCTTCCCGACAAGAATACTGAAAAATCACTTGGCGAAAGAATAAATCTAAACATATTTCATTTGCTAAAGAATGTGCAGTATGTCTTTTTGACATCAGCTACTGAAAATTACATTCAAAATTGGGATCTACTGTCATAGAAGACAAATAGCCTCCTCGTTTTAATTTTCAGTAATGTGTATCGAATAAAGAGTCTTTCCTAAATATCCTGATGTACAAACTAGAAAGGTTAGTTCTTTACAAAACTGTGGAAGGAAAAACCTCAGAACCTGAGCAAGCGAGAAGTAAGATCAATGAACTCATCCTCACTACAGCGAATTGTGAAACCACCCATTGGATGATCAAAGCCAAATTCTTCCTCAGCTTGAGTAAGCAAGTCTTGAAATAAAGGTTGGCTCAAGAATGAAATGGGGATCACAAATCTCTTCTTTTGCTTCTCCCCAACATAAACAGCAAAATGGCCTTTTTGAACGTCTTCAGATGTAGAAAACTTCTTGATTAGAGGAGGCATACGGATTGCCATGGTCGTTATGTTCAATATAGATGAACAAATAAGGATTGGAAGAATTAGTGAGAGAATAGCACCTAACAAGTTGAAAGCAGAGAAAAGCTTTGTATGGTTTCAAGTATTGGTGAGAGCTGTTATGGTAAACATTTCTTAATTTGTATGTGTTTATATAGGCTACTAACAAGTTGTAGAATCCTATTGATATGCATTGAATAGCCATTATTTGGGTACCAACTAAAGACAATAGCCATTATTTGCCTTGCCATTCATTGTCATGTCATTTATATATTGAGACTAATGTAAAAGCAGAAGGTCCCACTGATGTTCACAACAAAGAACAGATGGAAATGTCATTTTCTTGAAAAATGTTTTAGCTAGGGTACTTGTGTACTTCAGTACTTGTGTTGTGCCACTCCAGATCATGTGTGGACCTCAGCAACCAGAAGTTTATCTTAATTTGGCAATATATTATGATAATATACTGGTATAAAGTGCGGAATTAGAAATAAGTAAAAGTTTCACTCTTTGTTTCTCAAATAGAACAAAGTAAAGAAAAAGGAAGATAGAGGGGCCCCCAAAGTGACAAGCAGCTACCTCTTCAGTTCCTCGACAGGTTAGGGGTCAAAACCTACACAAGTGCAAAAGCAAGGGGTGAGTACCAACCACATGGTACCCAACAAGCAACCTACTAAATAAAGCAACTAGATAGAAATCGAATACCCCTTACACTCTAGCTGAACCTCCTCAAACTACAACCTGCACAGAAATCAGTCCGACTTAGCAATTCTACAATACACGGCTCACAAGGCCCAACATCCACAGTTCAAAAGTCACAATCACAAATCAAACGAATCATGTATGTCATTCTCAAAGTCAAGTAGTTCAGTCACACACAACAAGTACATCAATCTGAAATAACAAATCAATCACGCATAAGCATCAATGCATCAAGTTAGAATAATTAATCTCTTGTCGGAACCATTTCCCATTGACAGAACATCACTAGCTCGAACCATTTCAAATCGGCTTTATATTGTTACCCTTCCTGGACTTCAAGGATTTTGATTAATAACAATAAGTTCACCGTCAAATGCAGGAACAGACGAACACCAACATAGCATTACGGTCAGGATCAAATCAAGCCATAAGGACCACATAGATGGAAAGGAATGGATATTCCCGATCACACTCCAATCAAATTCCCACTGATTGATGCATCTCCAGGGATCAAGGAATATTGACAAGGATAAAATCAGATTGTGCAAGATCAGTAGATTCCCTTTGATTGACAAATCTCCAGAAATCAATGAATATTGACAAGGATAAGATCCGATCTCAACACATCAAGGAAGACAGCCGCAAGACCTAAGGAATCCGGAATGAAGACTCCTCACCAAAGAAGGAAGGGCATCATGAACATATATGATATGGACATGATTACAATCCTCTCCAAATCAACCTCAATCAAGGAATCTCTACAAATCCTTGACTGAATGAAAAATCCCTTGGGTTTTCCTTAAGAAGAGCAAAGGATCCTCACTTATTTAAGCCTACCTCAATCTCATAGAAGACTATGCACTTCACTTGAACTTGTACTATCATCTTTTGTTGTCTTTCATAAAAGCATTGTATTCCCGTGAGTATACAATTGAAAAAGAAAAGAGAGAGAAGAATTTGAGTGTAGGTTATACAAGTAGAGGTTGTGTTAAAGTAGAAGTTTTGATTTGCACATCAGACATGACTTACAGTCAAATCACTTTGTACTGCCCAAGTTCACTTCAAGCTCTTAAGGAAACCCTTAAAACCCAAGGGGACTGGAAGTAGGTACCACATCGGTGCTCTGAGACAGTATAAAATTTTCTGTGTCATTTACTTACTGCATTTACTATTACTTTATATATGTGTTACTGATCTTGGGCATATTTATATGCTCAATTACTACAAATTACCCATCTTTAAAGAAATGTGGGACAAACTCTAAGTCACCTATGAAGGAACCAACAAAGTGAAAGAGGCCCGAATCAACTCCTTAGTCAATGAATATGGACTATTCAAAATGGCGGATGATGAAAACGTTGAAAATATGTTTTCAAGATTTAGTAAGATTATATGCGAGTTTAAATCCTTGGGAATGGTATACTCAAATGGACTAGCGGTCAGAAAACTTATCAGAAGCTTACCAAAGGCCTGGGAAACCAAGGCAGTTATTCTTGAAGACGGAGACCCGGAGAAAATGGCCTATGATGAACTCAGAGGAAATCTAATGGCATATGAACAAAATCACATCAATAGATATCAAAAGGATGATAAGAAGAAAATTGTAACTTTCACTGTTACACCAACTGAAGATGAGGAAGACATAAATGAAACTCAAAGTGAGGGAATGGCTCTCATAAACCGTGGAGTCAGACAAATGCTAAGACAAAGGAGACAAAGACCTCATCAAGACTTCGAAAACAATGATTATCAAAGAAATGATGATCGATGTTACTATTGCGAAAAACCAGGACACATAAAACAAAATTGTCCTGAGCGAAAGAGAAGGAATGGAGATCCAAAATCCTTTGGAGCATAGGGTCAAGATGAAGCATCTGAAGATGATCATGAAGAAACAGCAAACATATATTTCATGGCACTAGGAGAATCAAGTGAGGTAAGATCCTTTAACTATTCCAAGTGTAATGACCTTCAAAATTCGCTAGATATGATTACTGACGAATTGCAGAAGGTTATTGATGAATACAATAAAATTGCTCAAGAAAAGAAAGACTGGCAGATCCTTCTCGAAGCAAGTCAGATTGAAGTTGACTTGCTATCAGAAGAACTCGAGAATGTAAAAATGCAATTAAACAGTATCAGGAAATCTCCTAGACATAGTTCTGTTAGATCAAACAGATCTATTCTCAACTCCCAACATTCCTCCCCTAAATTTAATAAATCGTCTCTCAATATTACTTGTTTTTCTTGTTGTGACGTTGGTCACAAATCCTTTAACTGCAGAAAATACTCTTTCGGTAAATGGATCTGGAGACCAAAAACTGGAAATACTAACCATCAAGGATCCAAGAATACTTGGGTACCTAAAAGAAACTAATTTCTTTTTCTTGCAGGAGCACACCAGGAAAACCTAAGGAAAAGGAATGTGGGTAATTGATAGTGGTCACTCCAGACACATAAGAATATTACTATTATTATTAATATTATTATTATTATTAATATTATTATTATTATTATTATTATTATTATTATTATTATTATTATTATTATTATTATTATTATTATTATTATTATTATTATTATTATTATTATTATTATTATTATTATTATTATTATTATTATTATTATTATTAAGGAAAGTTGCTATTACTATTACTTTGTGTGTCTCTATATCTACTCTTCTTTTTTTCAATTTATTATCTTAGAACGAATCTCTATATAATTTCAATTTATTATATACCAATGAAAATTGCTTTACAAAAAATATATTATATACTATAAAGTATATAATTGGTATTAATACAGATTTCTTAATCATTAATAATTAATACACAATGTGTAAAGTTGATATATAAATTGATAATAAGTGATGAATCAAGCTTAATTAATCGCGAGCTAATGTTATACAGTCTGAGAAAGGGTTAGGATTTTAATACCTACTCCATACTCTAATCCACCAACAATAATTCACAATGATGTATAAAGTTAGCTTTGTTAAAATAAAATAATAATGCACTTTTAATACCTACTTTATATGCATATCTACCAATAAATGCTATTTTTATATCTATTTTGCAAATAAATGAACATATTTCAATTTATTCATAATCCATACAACAAATATGTGTTTATATATCACCTAGTAAAATTATAAAACACAACATACAAGTTCTAATGAATAAAAATTATCAAATATGAAAAAAAAAATGAACTATTAATACATTTGGAACAACTTTCCCTTTTTAGATTTGGAATCCTTCAAATCGTTCTTCACACTCACACTAGACTTTGGCTTTTTTTGCTTGTGATGTCTCACTCTTCACAAATTTTTTACCTTTTTCTGATGTGTTTATGGTACAAAATCTAAGTTAAAATCGTCTAATGGAGGAGAGACAATATTCTTGCATCTTTTTTGTCGGGTTGTTTTGTAGAACTAATTTGAATGACAACATTGTAACTTTCCGTATTATCGAAATTTATAAACATCGGAAACAAAGATGATTATGATTTATTTTTTTTGAAGATTATGGAGAGAGGTTTGAGATTACAAGATATGGTTGAAGTTAATTTATCTTATTGAAAAAAACAAAAAAATATGTAATATGATTTCCTCATTAGCTTCTTCCTAAATTATTGTGATTTAGTTTCCTTAGTAACTTCTCCCTTAATTGTAGACTTGTAGTAATTTGATTTCCTAGTAACTCCTTCCAAAATGATAGTAATTTAATATCCTCCGCATCTCCACTTAAACCATACATCTTTTACCTTCTTTTACATGCATTAAATATTAAAATAAATAAAGAAAATAATTTTAGTTCGATACTAATTAATTCGGAACTGTTATAACTCATAATTAATTTGTTATATTACAAATTATTGATAATTAGTAGATGTATAGGATATAATATAAGGTCTTAAATATATATGTGGATTAATTATTCCTATTTTATCTCCTATATATATAGTTTCCCCCTAAAAATATGACTATATTTATTGTTGACTAATAACTTTAGTGTATATATTTAAATTTTTGGGACTGCGGTATTACTCCAACTCTGAATTTACTGTTTTGATACACTCTTTCTTTTTTTTTACTTTTGATTGATATTAGTTCGAATACAGCATTGATTATAGTCATGACTGTTTTAGGGTGTTTGGTTTGAAAACTAAGTTATCTTGTGATTATAGTCATGACTATTAAGTTTGGGATGATTAAATTTATATTTTGTATGGGTGAAGATATAAATTTAATCCCAAACTTTAATCTCGAACATTTCAGCTGATCTCATGAACCAATCGACCCCTGCAGCTAGATTTTTCATTTTAAGGGAATTGATTGGTTCATATAAAATTTGTGATTTCATATGAAAGAAATTTGTAGAGATCCCTTCAATCTTGTCTATGTTTTATGATGAGTTCCTTTATACATTTTTTTTATTCTACTTTCTCAGAAAACTTTGAACAATTATTTTTTTCACTATGAATAATTGCAGATTGTTTTGTAATCTTATGCTTAATTTGTATATAGGTGATGGCACTTGAATGTTTCAGTTGGATTACACAACTTTTGTGTCGTAGATATGATAATGATGAAGAATTATCATCTCTTAGATGTTTGCCTGATTGTCTCCTCATCGAAATCCTTAGTAGACTTCCAGCAGATTGCCTTGTTGGAGTGTCTAAGACGTTGATCTCATCGCGGTAATTTTCCACCTTACATCTCAAAAGAGCAAGAGCTAGACCTCTACTAATCCTACACTACCATTGTTTTGCTACTACTATTGAGCAGAACCTTTTTGTATTTGATGAAAGCCTTAATAAGGAGGAGGAGAAGATGTTCACAAAAGTACTTCTCAAACACAACATTATGATCAATGCGGATAGACAGCACAAACCTCGTCTTTGTGAAGGTGTTCTTCTGTTCACTTTTGAGTATTCTCCGCCTACCTATGTCATTTTCAATCCAATAACACAAGAGGAAGTAATTGTACAACATAAGTTCGACCCTGGCAAATTGTGTGCTTTTTATTATTGTTTATTGACAAGACAATTCAAACTGATTTATGCACGAGAAAAAAATTATCGTTTGGAGTATTCCATATACTCTGTCAGGACACAGACGTGGAGGAGGAAAATCCGTTGTCCCACTCCCAATTTTTTGCCATATGTCTCTCCTGCAATTGTCAATGGAGCAGTGCATTTGCTTGTCGCTAGAGATTTAGAGAAACCGGATATTCCTCCTTATGCTAAAGGAATCATGCTGCTTAAAATGGACAAAGAAGAGTTCTCCAATATGCCTCATCCCGGAAGTTGTAGATCATGGAAAATACATCAAACGATATCTCTTTTAGTGAAGGATGAGTCTTTGTCTCTATGCCAATTGTTTATCTTTGATAATATGATGGATATATGGATCTTGGAGGACTATGAAAAATGGTTATGGACCAAAAAATGTAAGGTTAAACTTGTATTTAATAACCAAGGTGTTTATCGCAATATGCGTTTTCTTCACTATAGTTATTGGGAAGTAGTTATGCACATGTCTTGGCAAATAAAGCCTTTGCACTTCCTGGATGGTGAACTGGTATTTTATTGGGATAAAAGGGGATTATTTATGTATAATATGGATCATAATACTTTGAGGAATATCCAATGTCCACGTGGCTCAACAAGTTTTACTTGTAACACTTATAAAAAGAGCCTCTTAACCATTGCCTAGCTTTCTCTAATCTTATTATTTTATTTGTGTCATTTTGGTGCTTTGTTTAGTTGAGCTGTTAGTATTTTGAAATATATATCATTAAGCTTATGAAAAATATCAAAAACCAAAAGGATTTTACTTTTATGCTCTAGTTATGTATCGGATACAACCTCTTTATCCTACAAAGCATAGGGATAAGGTCTGTGTACATCCTACCCTTCCCCAGGCCTCACTTGTGGATTACATTGGGTACGTTGTTGTTGTTGCACTAATGATGTATAGTTTTTCTCATTGTCGGATTAAAGTGATATACAATAACACATAATTGTCTAAATAAATCATTTAGGCTGAGAAGAGTGTTTAATTTGTATTCTTTGAATTAGTCTTTGTGAGTCAAAAAGCACCACCCCAACATTATCGGTAAAACAAATCGCTTCTTCTGCTTCTCCCCAACATAAACAGCAAAATGGCCCTTGGAAACATCCAAGACTTCTTTATTATACGAGGAACATGGAGAGCCATGATCTTTCGATTAAGATGAGCAAATGATGAAAAGAAGAATTACTAAATATTCTGAAAGCTCAGGAAAATATTTGAGTAGTTCCATAGTTTTTGAGAGAGTTGTAGTGGTGGTGACTATTTCTCCAAACATGTTTATATAAGAGTGTTACAGAATCAATTTACAGCTGCACAATATTGTATAAATGGTAGTCTAGCTGATTTGTAGGGATTTGATTATTTAGTTTTCATAGTTAGTTAGTACTTTTTATGTATTTATATCACTGTAATCATTGAGCAATAAACAAGTTATTCTCTCCAAACCTTATCAATAACATGGTATCAGAGCCTTGTCGGATTAGAAAGTGTAGTATGTCGAACTTCACAGCTGGTCGTCGCCGGAATTAGCCAGAAGTGGAGGCGCGTGTGTGGACCAATCTTTGTATGGATTCCTGATTTATGACGCCTTGAAATTCTCAGCCGACTTATGGTAGTCTTCTGGATATTGGACTAAGTTTTGAAGAATAATCATCAACAACCAGGTTCTGTGATTTCTTTTTGTCATATTTGAGTTCGAATTTCTTTGTTTGCCGCTTTGATTTGTTTTGAGCTGCAACGTTGTTTGAATTTTGTTGCTGTTGTTTGAATTTTATTCTTCACTGTTCAATTAGTTTCACATCTGGATCATTTGGGTATTTCATATTTTATTTTCTGGACCATCTCTAGAACAACTGGGTGTTTCAGTCTATTTGAGTTTGAACCCTTTAGCTGAGAGTTGGTTGCTTCACTGTTAAGACCTTTATATGTGAGTGGAGCTCTTTCTGAGTTGATTCAAACAATCTGACTTGTTGGCATGGACAGAATTGTTGGGATAACATTTTGGTGCAAAGCTTTGGCAGCTTCTCTAGTATTCTGATCGGAGAGCTTTGGCAATTTCCCTATTATTCTGATTTGATATAGTGAGTTTGGGGAAATGACTACTTCAAGTTCATTATATGATAAAAAGGTTTTGGTTTCGATGAAAGAATTTGCTAAAATCTCTCAATATCATAAATCAGTGAAGGAACCCACTTGAGTTAATGCTTTTACGGAGTCATGTCTTATCACGTCTTCAAATAAATGGGTGATTGATTCAGGTGCAACAAATCACATGACAGGTAATCCTAATGTATTTTCTAGCTTTCAATCACACAAAGCACCCTCGCCGGTTAATGTAGCTGATGGATCAACTTGCAACAGTGTTGGATATGGGATTGTTAAACCAACCTCATCTATTACCCTGTCATATGTATTAAGTCTACCAGAGTTGGCCTTTAATTTGATTTCTATTAGCAAAGTTACAAGAGACCTTAATTACTATATATCTTTCTTTCCTGATCATTGCCTATTTCATGATCTTACAACAAATTAGATTATTGGTAAAGGACATATATATGATCATCTCTATATCCTTGATGAATGGGAGCCTCAGTCTGTAGCTTGCTCAAGTGTCGTGTCTCCGTTTGAAGCACATTGTCGATTGGGCCATCCCTCTCTACCTCTGTTAAAGAAGTTTTGTCCTCAATTTCAGAATATTTCTTCACTGGAATGCGAGTCATGTCAATTTGCAAAACATCATCGCAACTCAGTAGGTCCAAGGGTTAATAAGTGGGCTGAGTCGGCTTTTGAGTTAGTTCATTCTGATGTTTGGGGACCATGTCCAGTCACTTCCAAAATGGGACATAGGTATTTTGTCACTTTTGTGGATGATTTCTCTTGGATGACTTGGATTTATTTTATGAAGAGTCGCTCTGAAGTGTTTACTCACTTTTGTGCCTTCTTTGCTGAAGTTAAAACCCAATTCAATGCTTCGGTTCGCACTCTAAGAAGTGACAACGCTAAATAATATATGTCAAATTTGTTTCAATCATATTTGAGACAACATGGTATTCTCCACCAGTCCTTGTGTGTTGATACACCCTGTCAAAATGGAGTTGCTAAGAGGAAGAATAGACATCTACTTGAGAGAGCTCGGGCACTTTTATTCCAAATGAAGGTTACTACACAATTTTGGGCAGATGCAGTCTCTACAGCCTGCTTTCTGATTAATCGCATGCCATCTACTGTGCTTGTTGGTAATATACCTTATAGTGTCTTTTTTCCTAATAAGTCACTATTTTTCGGTGGAACTGAAGGTGTTTGGAAGCACATGTTATGTTCGAGATGTTCGACCATTTATTACCAAGTTAGATCCTAAGGCATTGAAATGTGTTTTTATAGGTTATTCTTGCCTTCAGAAAGGGTATCGGTGTTATTCTACTGAACTTGGCAAATATCTTGTGTCAACTGATGTGGTATTTTTAGAGACCACACCATTTTTCTATGCACCTCCTAATTCTATAAGTCAGGGGGAGGAAGATGAGTGGTTAGTCTATCAAGTCACTTATGCTTTGACAAAACAATTTGATGTTATTCCTTCATCTCTCAGTCCTTATGTTGATCACCACCTAACTGTTGTACCTTTAGTACCTGATCCATCTGTGGTAGCAAGACCGCCAATTGTTCAAGTCTATTCAAGGAGGCGAGAGACTAATGATACTTGTCATGCACCTATTCGGTCACATGATCCTTCAGAAAATCTTGACCTTCCTATTGCTCTTCGCAAAGGTACACACACTTGCAAATCCACATATTCTATTGCTAATTTTGCTTCCTATGACCATTTATCCTCCATGTCTAGATCATTAATTGCTTCTCTAGACTCCATCTTTGTACCCAAAACAGTGAAGAAGGCTTTGAACCATCCAGGATGGTCTAATGCAATGTTAGATGAAATACATGCCTTAGAGGAAAATCACACATGGGATTTGGTGGATTTACCAAAGGGAAAGAAACCAGTGGGATGTAAGTGGGTCTTCACAGTTAAAGTTAATCCAGATGGTTTTGTAACAAGACTTAAGGCTAGACTTGTGGCTAAAGGGTATGCACAGATATATGGGGTAGATTATTCAGACACCTTCTCTCCAGTTGCCAAACTCACTTTTGTTTGGTTGTTCATTTCTCTAGCTGTTTCTGAGAATTGGCCTTTGCATCAATTAGATATCAAGAATGCATTCCTTCGTGGTGATCTTTAGGAGGAAGTTTATATGGAGCAACCACCCGGTTTTGTTGCTAAAGGGGAGTATGCGAAAGTTTGTCATTTGAAGAAGTCTTTGTATGGCTTGAAGCAAAGTCCACGAGCTTGGTTTGGCAAGTTTAGTGATGTAGTTCAAGATTTTGGGTTGAAAATGAGCAAATATGATCACTCAGTCTTCTATCGGTAATCTATATTTGGCTCTATTCTCCTTGTTGTATATGTTGATGACATTGTCATCACAGGAAGTGATTATGCGGGGATTTCTTCCCTTAAGTCTTTCTTACATACCAGATTTCAAATGAAGGATTTGGGACTGTTAAGATACTTTTTGGGAGTAGAAGTAAACAGAAGCAAGAAGGGAATTTTTCTGTCTTAGAGAAAGTATATTCTTGACCTACTTGCTGACACTGGAAAGTTGGGAGCCAAACCTTGTAGTACTCCAATGGTTCCCAATGTGTATCTTATGGCAGATGATAGTGATCCTTTTGATGATCCAGAGAAATATAAAATGTTAGTTGGGAAGTTAAACTACCTTACTATGACTCGTCCAGATATTGCTTTTGCAGTAAGTGTTGTTAGCCAGTTTATGTCCACACCTACGATTAAACATTGGGAAGCTTTGGAACAAATTTTGTGTTACTTGAAAGGAGCCCCTGGACTTGGCGTATTGTATAGCAATCAAGGTCATACTCGTGTTGAGTGTTGTTGATTATGTTGGATCCAAAAATTGATAGGAGATCGACTACAGGCTATTGTGTGTTTGTTGGAGGGAACTTAGTTTCATGGAGAAGTAAGAAGCAAAGTGTTGTAGCTCGATCTAGTGCAGAATCCGAGTACAGAGCTATGTCACAGTCTACTTGTGAGATTATGTGGATACATCACCTTTTAACAGAAATTGGCATAAAGCATCATACACCAGCTAAGCTCTGGTGTGATAATCAAGCTACTCTTCATATTGCCTCAAATCCGGTGTATCATGAAAGAACTAAACATATTGAGGTCGATTGTCATTTTATTCGTGAGAAGATTCATAAAAAATTGATTTCCACTGGTTACGTGAAGACATGAGAGCAACTAGTTGATTTGTTCACAAAAGCGTTAAATGGAACTCGAGTTGATTACTTTTGTAACAAGTTGCGCATGATTAATATCTATGCTCCAGCTTGAGGGGGAATGTTATAGAATCAATTTACAGCTGCACAATATTGTATATATGGTAGTCTAGCTGATTTGTAGGGATTTGATTATTTAGTTTCCATAGTTAGTTAGTACTCTTTATGTATTTATATCACTGTAATCATTGAGCAATAAACAAATTATTCTCTCCAAACCTTATCAATAATAGATATTAGCAAGTCAAAAATCTTCTCGATTTGTGGTGAAGAGCCATTTGGGTTGGGTATCAGTGAAAGACAATGACGTATATATCAATTACCACATGATCCTGTCTTCCAGCTTATTGACATGATTAATTGTTTAGATCATATAAGTACAAGAACAGTAGGTCCGACTTTTTTCTTATACATGGAACAAAGTATCTGATCTCGGAATCAAATCCATCAAAAATATGAAACAGTGCCATATGTTGATTTCAAGGACTAAAATATATGCAAACTGTGTCTCCATTTATTTAAGAAGAATAAGAGAAAACATGCTTACCTTATTTAGGATTTCACTAGTGAAGAGGCATTTGTTGCACGATTAATTGACAATAGCACATGGATTTGATGTTCAATTCATTCTCAAGTTATTTTAAGAAATGTTTCCAAACGGTAGAGAATAGTACTGTTTACTGACTATCAACATGTCTGTGTCTGTCTTACAAAATCTTCACTAAATTATGAGTCAGCCAAAACCTTATTTTAGCCAGAAATTTGAGTTAATTAAGAGAAGCATAGATAGTATATCATATTAGGAGTTAATAATTTACACTCAGTACTTCCACAATGCTGCAGCTCTAGTTCATCTTGAATTATGCCTCACAGCCTCAACCAAGTGCAACTAAATCCATTTGAAACCACTAAGTGTAATTATCATTTTACCAAGATGGCAGTGGCCATAATATCACCAATTGAATGGATTATATATGCCACTTTAGAAGACTGGATGCTAGCTCATTCTGATTAGCAAACGATGAGAGTTGAGCAAATATTTCTATTGCAATGAATTCATTACATCAATATATGGAATAGAATGGAACCATAGAAGTAAAAAGGTTCATCCATTCATTATTGTCTACCTAATGTATATTCTAACTCTGAACTGTACATGGTGGAGATCCTGCTTTACAACTATACGAAATTGAGCAAAAATGGGGAATGGTTTCCTTCTCACTTCCTGAAGCAAGATGTGAGATCAATGAAAAAAATCCTCAGTGCAGGGAATTGTGACACTGCCCATGGGATGATCAAAGCCAAATTCTTCCTCAGAGAACCAACAAAATACTAGACAAGATCACCTGAAGTAACATGATTTTGCCTTCCAACTCATTGTCAAAATATCGGTGACTTTAAGTCAAGACAACAGGCCCTACCTTTTCTTGGACTCATAATCAAATTGCTAAGGAAGAGATGTAGTCAAGTCAAGTCTATCCACCTAGACTTTCCTGATGTCAACCTGATATTCTACAGAACATTTATTCTAAAAAAAAAAGGAATATGCATCACTACATACCAATAGAACAAGGGAAGTGGTATGTTCCTAACTTGATGCTGGACTTAGTCGAAAATGGTAGCTAATCTTATCACTACACACTGCTAACTTGTGTTGCAGCCTGCCAGGAGCTCCTTGAGTCACTGTAAGTAGCTCTCTTGATATTAGAATGGGATCAACAATAAACATCAGCACATGAACCAAAGGAACCATATTTCTTGCATACTAAAATACTAATATCTCATATTCTGAGATAATTATGAAGTTTTCGCCATATAGGAGAACCACATTTGAGCTAGATGTGCGTATGTCACTAGAAAGAAAAGCTGTAAGTTAAGGAAGTTACTCTAACCTGGCAGGTAAAACATTGGCTTATTCCACATGAAGGATGGTTGACTTGAATGTATTTTTACATTCTTAGTCAGTGGTTTCACTTTCTTTCTGAATATATTATTAGTAATCCATTGGATAAACATGTAGATTTTATCTTAAGATACATAGACTAGAACTTCTGATAAGAACAAAAATGTCGGATGGAGTGCCACGTACTAATGTAATTTCTTGGATATTTTGAGATTTTTTATGCAGATATAAACTTTCTTTGTTGTCCAAAAATATTTCAGTGTTCAAGATAAGGCCACATATAATATAGGTTCTTTGGAGTTAATTAGCATAGATTTTAGCACTTCAGAAGCTCCATTTGCTATGTTATGGAGAAAATGGAGTTTTGAAAGGAACTTTGTTCAACAAGATTACTATCAAAACCAATTGGATAAAGAATGTAGGTTGAAAGATTTCATTTGCTAAACTACTGAAAATTACAATTCGGTTGGGATCTACTGTTGCATCTGCCAGTACGCCCTTCTATCTAATTTTCTAAGATGTGGTATATGTATGATGTATCTTTCCTAACTCTTCTAATGTACAAAATTGTGAAAGGAAAAGCCTCGGATCCTATTCAAGCGAGAAGTAAGATCAATGAACACATCCTCACTACAGGGAATTGTGACACTGCCCATTGGATGATCAAAGCCAAATTCTTCCTCAGCTTGAATAAGCAAGTCTTGAAATAAAGGTTGGTTCAAGAATGATATGGAGTTACAAATATCTTCTTTTGCTTCTCCCCAAAATAAACAGCAAAATGGTCTTTCAAAACGTCTCCACTTGTAGTAAACTTGTTGATTATTCAAGGCAAACGGATAGCCATGGTCGTTTAGTTCAATATAGATGAGAAAATTAAGAAGAAAAGAACTTGTAAGGACTTTGAAAGCAGAGGAAACCTTTGTATGATTTGAAGTTTTTATGGTAAACCCTTTGTAAGTGTTTATATAGGCCAATAACAAGTTGTAGAATCCTACTGGTATGCATTGGATAGGCATTATATAGTCACTAGCTAAAAGATAGTACTTGTGTGGTTGAGTTGTGGTGTTTAGAGACAATAGCACATGATCCAACACATGGTTATGGCTTCCAACTAATTATCAGACTATTTAAACTTTGAACTATGCCTAGAAGCAGAAGGTCCTACTTATATTCATAACAAACAACACATGGAAACCTCATTTTCTTGAAAATGGTAGTGTTAGAGACCAACTGGAAACATTTCTTGATGTTCATGAATCAACAAGTTGTAGTCAGCATATCAACATTGTTAGTTCTATGAGGTTATGTGAGCATTTAATATTTTTTTAACTATGCTAAAGTGTAGTACTAATCCCTTTGTTTCACTCATGTCAGAAGTTAGGGATAATTGATTATGGTGCATAATGCATTACTTCTTTTTGTCCGTTAGAATTTGGCTTAATTGCCATTCTTGATTAGTGATTCAATGTTGAGAACGTTGAGGGTTTTGTTGACCACTTTGTGGTTTCTGACGGAACGTGAAATGGTCATAGATGACCATTACTTATCCATATTGAAATCTCATTATTATTCCTCCACTATGCCTTGTAACATATGTAATCTCTAGGACATTTATCTTCACTATTTAATATCTCATTATCTTCCTATTCATTGCTAGGAAGGCTTCCTCAACTATAAATAGTGGTACTTTTCATTTGTTTTAAACACAAGAAAAATAGAGTGTATAAAAGTTTGTCAAAATGAGAGTTCTTTTTATGAAGCTTTGGACTCAACTCTTGTCCAGAGTTTGTTGAGTTATACTTTGTGATTAGGCTGTTGTATCCTGGAGGGGACAGGTCAAGAAGGACTACTGCTGAACCGGTGAAAAACATTTGCTGCAGTGGGCTTGGATCTCCTTAAAGAAAACAAGATATCTGCGTCTCAGCCTGAAGAAATTTTATTTTCTTCATTTTATTTTTTATTGTAATATTGTAATTTTCACTAACAATTTTAGGGAGATTCACAATGGCTACAATTGAAAAATCCATGGATGTCAAGATGAGAGATCTTAACAAGCCATTTCGGCAGCCCTTTCTCATTCATCACCGTTGTAGCCATTTCAACAATGGTTCTATTTCTTCTGTCAGATAAACCATTTTGTTGAGTAGTGTATCTTGTTGTATGTTGCTTCTGAATACCTTCATTTTTGTTATATTCTTCAAATTCTCGACTTGTTTATTCATCTCCTCTATCATAATTGTTTTGATGCTGCAATTTTTTTGCTTATCAACAAAGGTTTTTAAGTCTCTAGAATGTAGCAAATGCTTTTGAATTTTCTTTCAAGAAATAAACCCAAGTTATTCTTGAAAAATCATCAATAAAAATTAAAAATACCTTTGGCTATGCATAGATGGAGTCTTCATTGGTCCGCAAAAATTTCTATGAATTAGTTTCAAAAGTACACTTGTTCTTCAAGACTTTTCTTTTGGAAAAGACTTTCTATGTTGATTTTCCATTATACAACTTTCACATAGATCCACCTCAGTATGTATCTCAGGAAGGCCTTGCATCATATCTTTTTTCTTGATAAGCTTCAAACCATGAAAATTTAAGTGACAAAATATTTTGTGCCAAAGCCACAAATCATCTACAACTTCATTTTTGAATGCATTGTAAAGGAAAGATTCTTTTATCATCTTTACTTCAATAATGACTTGATTTGGTTCAATTTTATCATAAATCTTACAATAAATATCTCTCTAAACACAGGAGAATAACCATTTTTCATGAGTTGATCAACATTAAGCAAATTTTCTTCCAAGTCAAGAACATAAAGAACATCATGAATTTGTTTACCACTCCCTTTTATGTTGATCGAAATAGTATCTATACCTTTTACATCAACTAAGATTCCATTCTCCATTCTCACTTTAGTAGTGATGCTACTATTAATTGAGGGAAAAATCTTTTCATCTCCAGTCATGTGATTGGTACAATCACTATCAATATACCATTCATTAATTTTTGCTGAAGCATCAGATTGAGAAGTAAAAAAAGGTTTTTCTTCCTTTTCTTCCTTCTTTCCTTCATAGAAATTTGCTTGCTCCTGTTGCTTGTGCCCACAATCCTTCTCAATGTGGCCAAACTTTTTACAAAATTTATATTGGGGTTTGTTTTTATGCCAATATTTTTTTGCATTATGATTAGTCTTTTTGCAAATATTACAAAAAATACTAGTACTTTTCTTCAACCTTCTTAGAAGAACCATCATGATCCTGCTTCTCTTTTGGATTGTACTTTTTTTTGTTGATTTTTTGAGAAAATTGAGAATTCTCATTGGTTATTGACTCGAAAGTTGTCTCTTTGGATTAATTTTCACGAAAAAAATCTTTATTTTTCATGTGTACGAAATAATCCAACTAGCTCTTTGATGGAAAGCTTAGAAAGATTTTCCGCTTCCTCAGTGATAACAACAATATACTCATACTTTTCTATGACACTAATTAGAATCTTTTTCACAATTTGCTGATCAAAAATTTTATCGCCATGATTTCTCATTTCATTAACAATATTTATGACTCTTAGGCAATATTAATCTATTTTTTCGGATTCTATCATCTTCAAATTTTGAACCTCTCTTCTAAGAGTTTGAAGATTTATAGTGTGTACCTTCTCATCAACATACACCTTAAGCTTTCATAGACTCCCAAGCTTGTTTTGCAATCACAAAAGTAGCATTTTTTGTAAAATATGCTCTTGAGACTCCCATTTGAATTTTGCTCAAGGCTTTTGCATCTTGACAATACTTAGCTTCAAGATTTTTCAGATCTGCTGCTATTAATTCACCATCGTCTTTCCATTTGCAACATAGTCCAAAAACCTTGAACTTTCATATGCGTTCTCATTCTTATCTTCCAGTATTAAAGTCATTTCCATAAAACAAAAATGAGGTAAGAACAACTAAAAAATCAAAAATTCATTTGGTTTGGATGCCATAATTTTTTCTTCACCTAACCCCAGATTAAGAACGAAAAAATTCTCTTGATACCAATTTGTAGGAAATATAGAAGGAGAATGTTTTTCTTAGAGAATGTTCAAGTTATATTAGGCTACTTAAGGTCACTTGAGATTCTTACCATCATCAACTATATCTCTATTTATACTACTCAAAATATCAATCAATTAAGGTCTTGCACAAATAAGTAGATACATGTATTACAAGCTCCTAAAAGACTTCTTGATAAACTAAGAGATAATATTAAAAGACCAAACATCAACGATAATATCCTTTTGAGTGCATTAATTTCAACAATACCTTTCCAGTTCCTTGTAGAATTTGAATTATCCTATATTGCGATCCTTTAAGGAAATCTAGTGCACAAATGAATAGTCTCAATCTTCGATCTTTGTCAGTCTCCTTTTATGCTCTGAGGAATATATAGGTTTTATGATGAATTCCTCTTACAATGTTTCTTGTATATTCACTTCTTCTTAGAGATCTATAAGGACATGACTCTGGATACCTCTATCTTCTTTCATCACCATGTAAATGTCATGATTTTAAAAATAAATACAAAGATCATTGTGTTTTAACAACTTTTAAAACACATTACTTGATAAGAATATCTCTTTTGATTGATATATCCTTAATGTTAGTTTAAACTTACAAGATAACAAAAATACAAGATTACAATTGAAAATAAAAATGAAGAAAACAAATCTCTTCAGGCTGAGACGCGGATATCTCTCTCTTTAAGGAGATTCAAGCCCACTGCAGCAAATGTTTTCACCAGTCCAACAATAGTCCTTCTTGACTTGTCCCCTCCAGGATACAACAGCCTAATCACAAAATATAACTCAACAACTCTGAACAAGAGTTGAGTCCAAAGCTCCACAAAAACAACACCTCTCTTCAACTAATAAGAACTCTCTTTTTTTACTAACTTTTATGCACTCTATATTTTCTTGTGTGTTGTGTGTTACAAACCAAATGAAGACCACCACTATTTATACTAGAAGAAGTCTTCCTAACAATGAATAGAAAGATAAATAGTGTAGTAAGTAGTGAAGATAATGGCCTTAGGAGTTAGGAGCTACATAGGTTACAGGTATAATGGAGGAAGAATAATGAAGAATGAATGGCAAAGGCCACCAACGGCTAAGAGTGCTAACAACAAATGTTGTAACATAACAAACAATAACTCCAAATGGAGTAATGCAGCAAATAAGTGCCACCAACGGTCAATGTCAGAAACGTAAAGTAATGGGTAATTAAGCCTCAAAACATTGATTCCAAAATACAATCAAAGTGGCTACTAACATTCTGATAGGAATAGCTGCAAGAGGAATAGGAAATATGCACCTTAACCATTATTTACTAATATTAAAATGCTCCCAAACCAACAATCCCCCACTCATTATAATACTCCCTCCGTTTCACAAAGAATGACCTCCTTTCCTTTTTAGTCAGTTTCAAAAAAATGACATCTTTCCTTTTTTGGTAACATTTTACTTTTTGCTTTCCACGTGGCATGTTTAAGACCACAAGATTAAGGGCAATTTTGTACATTTGACATAACTTTAATTTAGGACCACAAGATTCAAAAGTCTTCTTTAATTTCTTAAACTTTGTGCCAAGTCAAACCAGACCAATCTTTTTGAAACGGAGGGAGTATTTACCAAGAGAGTCTATTAGCTGAAGGAAGATTACTATGCATAATGAAGGTGTGATCTGCATTGAACCTCCACTTAGTGAAACAGTAACTTTTACTCCATAGTCGTAGTGGTCTCAGACTTGAACTATGACTGCTTAAGGGAAATAAAATATCACTACTCACACCTAACAATCAAGGTGTTGACATGAGCTTTAAAAGCCAGCACGTTATGGCCATGTGCTATCTCGATTTCATGAGTGCTTTTGAGAATAAGCCAATTCTCATAGGAAGCGACCTACTTCCATACATCACATAAGTGAAATCTGTCGAGAGTGCTTATGTAAGCTTAACACTCCACCCATACGGGCTACAGATATTCATTAAAAGTTTAATCAACTCAACCTTCACAAATCACTACAGGAAACAATGCACTCACATCATAGGGAGGGAATAAAAAAAATAGTGCATTTTTCACAACAAGTCATCATATGATTAGTTTTTCCCTTTGAACCTGGTCATAGGATCTCTAGTCCCCAGGTTGGGTTTTCTCATATATGACTCAAGGATTTATAGGCTTCAATCTCATCCCCCTCGATGTGCTCCTAACCTTTTCTCTCGTTAAGGCCTTAGTAAGAGGATCTACAAGATTATCACAAGATTTGACATAATCAACATTAATGGTACCATTTGTCAAATACAATCTTACATTACTGTGTTTCCTCCTTATAGGTTTGGATTTACCGTTGTAGTAACGGTTTTGAACTCTACCAATCGCAGCGGTGCTATCACAATGAATTAAAATAGGAGAAATTGGTTTTTCAAAATAAGGTATTTGAAATAACAAATCTCTTAACCAATTCGCTTCCTCACTAGCTGAAGCTAAAACAATTAGTTTAGCCTCCATGGTAGAGTTAACAATAATAGTTTGCTTTTTTTATCTCCAACAAACAGCACCACCACCTAAAGTAAAGACATAACCAGTGGTAGAACAGGAATCACTTGATAAAGTGTTCCAATCTGCATCACAAAAGCCTTCAAGTACAGCAGGATATTTTTTATAGAACAAACCACAATTTTTCGTTCCAATTAAATATCTCATAACTCTTGTTACAGCATGTCAATGTTCATTACCTGGCTTGCTTGTAAACATGTCAATTACTCCTACTGCATATGCAATATCAGGCCTAGTGCAATCAGTCACATACCTCAAACTTCCGATTATGCTAGCATATTCCTTTTGATTTATTACATCATTTTCACTTTCAACAGGAAATAAGTGAACACTTGAATCAAAAGGAATTGCAACATGTTTGCAATCAAGAAAGTTATATTTTTTTCAAATTTTTCTCAACATAATGTGACTGGTCAAGGAAAATTCCATCACATGTTCTTGTTATTTTTATTCCAAGAATAACATTTGTCTCACCAAGATCTTTCATATCAAAATGGCTTCTAAGAATATTCTTAGCTTCATCAATAACATTCATGTTAGAGCCAAAGATCAACAAATCATCAACATATAGGCAAATAATCACATGTGAATTATTCCAAGACTTATGATATATGCACTTATCACACTCATTTGTTTTAAAACCATTTTCAATCATGCAGGAATCAAACTTTTCATGTCATTGCTTAGGTGCATGTTTCAACCCATATAGGGATTTAGTAAGTTTACATACTTTGCTTTCTTGGCCTGCTTCAACAAAAGACTCGGGTTGTTCCATATAAATTTTCTCAGTTAGGTCTCCATTTTAAAAAGCAGTTTTTACATCCATTTGATGAATTTGCAAATAAAAAATTGCAGCCATAGCAATTAAAAGTCTTATGGATGTAATTTTTGTTACTGGTGAAAAAGTATCAAAAAATTCTAGGCCTTCTAGTTGTTTAAAACCTTTTGCAACTAGCCTAGCCTTGTATTTATCAATAGATCCATCCGATTTCAACTTTTTTCTTAAGACCCATTTGCAACCAATAGTTTTACAACCCAGTGGTAAATCAACTAACTTCCAAGTTTTATTAGAAATTAGTGATTCCATTTCATCATTTACAGCCTCTTTCCAAAATATAGAATCATGTGAAGATAAAGCTTCTTTCAAAGTGAGAGGGTCATCTCCAACATTAAACACATAAAAATCAGGACCAAAATCTTTTTCTACTCTAGTTCTTTTACTTCTTCTTAACTCAAAATCATCAATTTCTTTATTTTTTAAAGTAGAAGTAGAAGAACTAGGTAGTGACAAATATTTTGTTCCATCCTTTGACCCCCACTATTTTTAGAATCAAAAGGGAATTTATTTTCATGAAAAATAGCATCACTCGATTCTATCACAATATTATCTTCAAGATTAAAAAATCTATAGGCTATACTATTTGAAGCATAACCAAGAAAAGCACAAATAGTAACTTTCTTACCCAATTTTGTAATCTTGGGATCCATTAGCCTCACAAAGGCTAGACAACCTCAAACTCTTAGATATCCCAAACTTGGCTTATAACCTTTCCACAATTCAAAAGGTGTCAGTTTAGACTTTTTACAAGGCACACGATTCAACACATAACAAGCAGTTAAAATAGCTTCACCCCAAAAATTTAAAGGTGCATGTGACTCAATAAGCATGGCATTAGTCAATTCAACCAAAGTTCTTTTTTTCCTTTCCGCTACTCCATTAGATGAAGGAGAGTAAGGAGGAGTAGTTTCATGAATTATTCCCAATGATCTAACAAAAGAATTAAACTCATTTGACTCATATTCACGGCCTCTATCACTTCTAATTCTTTTTATTTTTCTTCCAAACTGATTTTCAACCTCATGGAGATAAGTTTTGAAATTTTCAAAAGCATCACTTCTATTTTTCATCAAGTAAACATATGTAAACTTAGAAAAACCATCAATGAAAGTGATAAAATATCTATTACATCCACGAGTTAAAATTTTACCAAGTTCACAAATATCAGTATGAACTAATTCTAACAAATCAGTTTTTCTTTCAACTTGAAAATGAGGCCTTTTAGTGATCTTGGCTTTACTACAAGCCTCACACTTTTCAAAAAAAAAAATCAATCATTGGGATTAATCCTAAACTACTCATGATTCCAACATAACGATCATTAATATGACACAAACGAGCATGCCAAAAATTAGTAGAAGAAAGCATATAAACAGAAGTAGAAGCTTTATTCACTTCTACATTTAATTTGAACATCCCATCACAAGCATACCCCTTTCCCACAAAAATACCCTTCTTCACAATTACATATTGATCAGATTCAATAATATGTTTAAAGTCTGCTTTATTAAGAAGAAAACTAGACATCAATTTTTTTCTCATTGAAGGAGTATAAAGACATCTTTCAAAGTTAATACCCTTCCAGAAGTAAAACACAATTCGGCATCTCCCATTCCAAGCACTTGAGTCGTGTGAGAATCACCAAGCATGATGATTTTGGGCTCCTCAAAATGAGTATATTTTTTAAATCAGTCTTTGTCATAACAGACATGACGGTTTGCACCAGAATCAGCCCACCATCCATCAACACTCTCAACAATGTTTATGTCGGTAATCACCGACACAAAAGGTTCTTCGGTAACGTTTGCCTGAGGGTTAGGACCATGTTTTCGAAATCTGCAAAATCGAGCAATATGCCCACTCTTGCCACAAACAAAGCACGGTCCCTTATCTTGAACTTGTTGATTTTGTCCTTAGTTATTTTCACCGTTATTTTTCTTGGGAGGTCTACTATTATTTTTCTTAATTTTTTTCTTCTTAGGCTTCAAAGAAGTATTTTTGTGAGTTTCAAGAGTAGCATTATTTGAAGTAATTAAATTTACCTTCGTTGTGATGTTGCTCTCTTCTTTTTGTAAAAGTGCATCTTGGCCCCTTGTCTCTTCACCATCGTACTTTTTCACTTTCTCATGATGAGAAATAAGTTCATCATCATCCATGGAGGTGTCATCAACTTTATTAGGATTCTTCTCAGTTAACACATAAGAAACATTGAGAAGACTTAAGTAGAAAAGTACTTTACCCTTCCATCTTTTGAAATGGTTACCATTGAACCGAAATGGTTTGTTAAGGTCTCCCATCTTGACATCCGCGGTTTTTTCAATTGTAGTCATTCTGAATCTCCTTAAAATTGTTAGTGACAACTTACAAGATAACAAAAATACAAGATTACAATTGAAAATAAAAATGAAGAAAACAAATTTCTTCAGGCTGAGACGCGGATATCTCTCTCTTTAAGGAGATTCAAGCCCACTGCAGCAAATGTTTTCACCAGTCCAACAATAGTCCTTCTTGACTTGTCCCCTCCAGGATACAACAGCCTAATCACAAAATATAACTCAACAACTCTGAACAAGAGTTGAGTCCAAAGCTCCACAAAAACAACACCTCTCTTCAACTAATAAGAACTCTCTTTTTTTACTAACTTTTATGCACTCTATATTTTCTTGTGTGTTGTGTGTTACAAACCAAATGAAGACCACCACTATTTATACTAGAAGAAGTCTTCCTAACAATGAATAGAAAGATAAATAGTGTAGTAAGTAGTGAAGATAATGGCCTTAGGAGTTAGGAGCTACATAGGTTACAGGTATAATGGAGGAAGAATAATGAAGAATGAATGGCAAAGGCCACCAACGGCTAAGAGTGCTAACAACAAATGTTGTAACATAACAAACAATAACTCCAAATGGAGTAATGCAGCAAATAAGTGCCACCAACGGTCAATGTCAGAAACGTCAAGTAATGGGAAATTAAGCCTCAAAACATTGATTCCAAAATACAATCAAAGTGGCCACTAACATTCTGATAGGAATAGCTGCAAGAGGAATGGGAAATATGCACCTTAACCATTATTTGCTACTATTAAAATGCTCCCAAACCAACACTTAATAATATAACTAGTGAATAGGGATGGCAATGGAGCGGTGCGGGGCGGGGTGGGATAGGTTGAGCTTAACTCGCCCCGCCCCGCATAACAAATTTTTTTCATTTTCAACCCGCTCCACCCCACCCCACATAGACCCGCCCCGCATGAACTCGCCCCGCATAATTTTTTTAATATTTTTTTTTTCTAGTTAAGTTTGATAATAGAAATAAAATTCATAAATAGAAATTCATTTTTTCATCAAGTTGTATTAATTTAATAGGATAGTGACTTAAAATTTAATTTTTTAGAGGTCAATTGGAAACATGTAAGAAATTGTATTATTTTTTATTGAACCATTTTAATTTACTATCTTGAATATTTTAGTAGTTTTAAAGGAATTATTCTAATAAATAATGTTCTATCACTCTTATAACAAGTAAGAAGTTAAAATTAAGTTTGAACCACATGAAATCACATATACCCGCAACCCGCGCCGCCTCACATTAGTTTTAGAAAAACCCACTTCAACCGCCCCGCATCTCACCCGCCCCACACAACCGTAAACCCGCCCTGCCCCGCATAGACTTAAACCCACCCCATCCCGCATTCCCCCTGCCCCATTGTCATCCCTACTAGTGAATTTAGCCGTGCTTCGCGCGATATTAATTTTTGAAATAGTAATCTTTTCTTAATGTATATATTAAAATTCAAGTTTTAATCTAATTTATTGTCAACATTCGTTTTTCACTAATTTTTATCAATAAATTTAAAGAAAGAGTGATCCTTTATATCACCTTGTGCCATCACATAGGATAAAAATATGTTTACTCATATTAAGCATGTGAAAGCGGACAATAATTATTGATTTTTTTCACGATATCTCTTTAATGGATAAGTCTTTGCTATATTTTTTTTGCTTTTTTTCTTTATTTTTAGTTCTTTTTCTTTCTCTTTCTTCCTTGACTTCTTTCTTATCAATTAACTTTTTACCCTTTTGACCATGAATTATTATTTTTTTGACAATTGAATACTGAAAAAGTAATGTTTGGCCATAATTTTTTTATTTTTTTAAATTCACTTTGAAGCTAAATTTAAAATTTTGAGAATTTAAGAAAATAATATAACCTTTCACTTTAATTTGCTTATAAAATTTCAAAAAACAATTTCTATTTGTGTTCATGATAAAACAATTTGACACCATTAATTAATTTGAAATAATTAATTTTTAAAAAAATCACAATTTTTGTAGTAAAACCATGCACCTCATGGAATAAGATACCTTTTCGTCAATAAAAATCATATTCAAATTGATCAGTTCGTCTTGTTCTCGAAAGTAGTCACATTCCACATTTTGCGAATCCTAACCCTTATCATTAAATCATCTCTTTCCATAATCAACTCTAAAATAAAGAACATGTCATATTAACAATCCAATTAAAAGCACAATATATAAATTAAGCAAGCTGCATTATGAAATAGACTATGAAAAGACACAAATAAAAAGATGTAACTACTCATATATTAATGCACATTAAAAGCTAATATTATAATCACATGAATTAGGATAGGTATAAAACACCTAATGGATTTTAACGCAAATGTGCAACTACTATTCAGAAGAGTTATAGGAAGTCATTTTATTTAATAGATTATATATTTAAAATTTAAGGAAAAAAAAAAAGGATGAAAAAAATAAATAACAATGGTAGCCATAGAGAAGTGTCATATCACTTTGTTTACATTTAACTTTATTTTATATGTATAAATTTCAACAGATCTACACATTTAGCATTATAAGAATATGTAATAAGATATATATCCATGGAACCATTCATAGAAACATATGCATCAGCTTTTCGAGTCTCTTTGTCTTTTATAAAATATTCAGAAGTTGAAGTTCATCATTAATTTGATTTATTTTTTAAGCTTAACTAATAGTTTTTCCTTCTCAATTTGAGTATGTGATGATACTGGATATGTCAAGTTTGCGTCAAAGTAGATTGAATTAAAATCCTAACCCATTGCAGAGGTAAAATGAGGCATTACTGCATGTATGTTATCGTCTGTTTGTTATATTGTTCAAGAAATTTGTAAAATAACTGATCAGTGAGATTATGACAATTTCCGGACTATTTGATTTTTCTGATGAGCCTGTAATTATTGAAAAAGAAATTGTTAAATCAATTTGATCTAAAAAAAAAATAACTACTTAGACGGCTTAACTACATTGATTGGTAATTTGCTTTCATTTGTTATTAAAAATATGAAAGCATATATGATACTTGGAGATGATTTTGGCTCACTCCATAATAATAATAATAATAAAGAAAATCAAATTGATGCTCACAAGAAGAGATTCAAGATGAGTTATAATTTTATTCACCCTTATTTATTTATTCTTCTTATTTCTACACATTTATCATTATAAGAATATGTAATAAGATATATATATATATATATATATATATATATCTTTTCTTCAATAAAAAGTATATTCAAATTAATCAATCCCCATTTTTTTTTAAACAAAACGCATAACTTTATTTTATATATATAGATATCAAAAGATCTATATATTTAGCATTAACATAAAAAGGAACATGAATTTTGCTTAATTTAATTTGATTAAATTACTGCTAAATTGTTAACTAAAATTATTCCAAAATAACTGATTGACAAACCATTAGTACTAATTATGAGGTTTTAATTTTCCTTAATTGTGAAATTAATGATTATATCGTTTTATTCAAATTATAATTCTTCCTTCCAGTTTTTTTTTTTCATCAACCGTTCCTTTATTTTCAATTTGTAATTACAATGGCTTTTACTATGTATTAATCTCTGAGTAATTATATTCTAATTAATTTTGTGTCTTTTCATATTCTATATTTTTGTATTATATATATAGATTGGAAGTGTTTGTTTTCTTCAAGTTGTAGTTTGCTTCTTCTATTTTGCTTTTAATTAGATTGTTAATCTGACATACTCTTCTTTTCTTTTCTTTTTTTCAGTGTTGGTCATTACTAATAGAGATGGTTTGATGATAAGGAATAAAAATTGAAGAATCTGAAATGCGATTTAATAATCCTTAATAATATAATTGTTGTTGAATGTGTAGAAATAAGGTTTGATGATGGTTTGAATAATCACCATGTCATGTACACAGTTTATTAATCATCATAACTTCAAAAGAGCTTTAGAATAAATACAAATATCATTGTATTTTAACAACTTTTAAAACACATTACTTGATAAGAATATCTCTTTTGATTGATATATCCTTATTTCTCTTATGTTTGTAAGAACTATGTTGGTTTCCATAAATTTAACCACTAATCTGTTTAGAGGCTCTTTGGTATAAAATAAAGTAAAATCATTATGGAAAACCTTAATATATATTTATTTATTTTGAAAAGTTTGATGATTCTTCAGTTAAAATAAGAGTTTTTTTTTTTCCAATAAAACTCTGCAATCTAATTTATCCAGAAAACAAAGCAATAAATAGAGATTGTAGGAAGTTGGCATGGAGAATGTCGTTAATAACGTCCGAATTTGTCAAAATTCAAAATCAAAGTGCTACTACACCTTCTCTAGAATTTTTGTACTTGGGTACCAGGTTAAGTTCCTCCCGGAATAGAATTCAAGTTTTCCTTGTAAGAAGCAACTCTCAAACTTTTAGGAGAACCGCGTAAACTAAATTCCCGGGTTTTTCAAGAATTAAGATCATAGAAAATCAGATAACCGATTGTACTCTGAAAAATCAATAAGTTATGCTTCCAAGCACCTAATGGAGATTCAATAGGAAGACGACGTCCAATTGTGTATTTCTAGCTTAAACCAAGACTCATACACACCATATTCCAAATATCCATCAAATCTTGTGTTGGATCAATTATCTGATTTTGAATCCGGATAGCAAATCAACGTTAGACACTCACTTAAAATCACGAGAGCATAACATGTTCTGCCAAAGAAATGACAATTATTAGGCATTTTCATGACGCGAAATACCTCTGTCCTAATATCAAAACAGAGAATTGAAACAATGTCTTCCGTGTTTGGAATTGCAAACCAATGACAAGAATCCTTATAAAATATTTGAGAACAAGGTAAATAGTACATCGAGGGAAACTGTTGATCCACGTGATCTGATTCTCTCCAAGAATCTATGCACACGTCATATACCTCGATGTTTCTCTTCCTTGCGTCAGGATCTCTGTATGGTGGATCCGTATATACTTCAGCAATCTTAACAAACTTGTAATCATTATTAATTTGATCGAACCCAAAGCCAACACCTTCAATACAACGACGAAAACCTGGTGGACTACCAAAGGGACTAGGAGGTAGAATCAGGACCGATTCAACAAAATTAGGGGGTCTAAAGCCACAGCTTTAAAGAGGGCCCTAATATTTTTTTTAATTCTTTTTTTTTCAAAAAAATAATAATCATGTATATATTTATTTAAAATCTATTTTTCTAGCCTCTTTAGATGTGAAGTCATTAATTATTGTTTTCTAATCGATTTGTTTTAGTAATTCCTTTTCAATTGATAATATAGCTAATGCATTCAATCTCACATTGTTGATCTTAGATAAGATTTTATCAATTTTAGTTTCGAAAAACTTCTTTCAACCGAGACAATAGTTACAGGAATTGTTAACATTATTTTATAAGCAATATATGCATTAGGAAAAGAATCAAGTCTTTTTATTTGATTGAGTATTTCCAATAAATCATTATCTTCTACTTATATTATTTCTCTTAATAATAACTAAAACGAGAATATATATACTTACTAACTAAGAATATCAACAATAACAAAAATTCAATAAAAATTATAAAATAAAGTTAAAATGATAAAACTTGGCTCACGAATTTGATAAGTTGATATAATAATATTGAAATAGTGTGGCGTTCCTTCAATATAATGATTGCTTGTTGCACTTCTTAAGATTTTGAAGAAGACGCACTCAAAAGCAAATTTTGTTCTTTTTTAACTTGTAAGCAACAGTAAATCATTTTTTTAGGAGAGAGTTCAATTTTGAGAATAAAAATAATAAAATAGAGAATAAAAAAGGTGAGTATAAGGTAAATAATAATATCAGGTCAAATTTTTAGGAGATAAATAAGAAAACACAATTTCCCACTTAAGGAAATTATTTTCAAAAAATGTTTCATTCCCTTAGAAAAGTGGTTTATACTTATCACATGTTTTCTTTTTAAATTTAAAAGTACATATAATTTTAAGTAATATGTATAAGTATTTTTTCAAAATTGGGGGCCCAAAAATATAGGACCCCAAACAATGACTTTAGTGGCTCAGTGGTTAAGATGGCCCTGGGTAGAACCCTATAATATCTTGTAGCTGGATTAAATAAGACAGCGCTAGTGTTACTGACTAAAGTAATTAAACCATGGGAAGGACCAATGAGCTGATCATAATTCCTACTACGAGTGGAGGTGAGATATGGCACATCGATATCTGAAAAGATCGAGTTAATATAATTATCATCATTTTCATAAAGAAATGAGAAGATTGTTTTATATTGATTAAGTTCTTCTTCGATGGAGCGCTTGAATAGGATAAATTCTTCTTGGGTTGTTGTGGTACGATTTAGATAAAGATTGATGAAAGTAGATGATTGTATAACAGCGTAAAAAAATTTAGAGATACAGTTGAATCTTATGAGAGATTTTACTGGAAACTTCAAATGTATAAATATGATTAGATCTTCAGGCAATTTATTCATAACACCATGGACCATAATTGATTGCATGCAAGTTTCCTAAACATTTCAATTGGATCAAAAAGCTTATACTATGCTGCTTCTAGGGGTGTATAAAACCGAACCAAACCGCAAACTGAGTCAACCCGGAAAAAAAACCCGACTAGTGGTTTGGTTTGACTTGGTTTGATTTTGAAAAAAAAAACCCGACTATATTTGGGTTGGTTTGGTTTTAACTAAAAAAAACCAACCCGAGACCAAACCAACCCGACATTATATATATAATTTTAAAATTTTATTTTATACATAAAAATATTTACTTTGATATAATTTTTAAATATTTCTTATATTTTTTCATAGTTTTTATCTTTTAATATATTATTTCAAGTTTGAAACTTAGAATTATGAATGGGCCAATAAAGATTATAGTCCACAGATGTTGGTAATTATAATAAAGCTTAAATCAAAATCAAATTAATACTAATGCAAAAAGAAAATCAATTCAACACTAAGAATGACAATAATATTGAATATTTGTTCTTTAGTTTTACATTGGTTTAGACAATTAAAATACATAATCTAATTTTAATTTCCTTTAATATTTAGTCATGTAACTAATACTTATTAAACTTAATTTTAGCATGATTTAGTACTTTTAAATTATGATCATTTTCATTATGACTTGTTAATTTGCAATATTTGTTTTACGCGATTTCATTATTATTATTTTTGTTGGATATTTTAGTGTCATTAATCATATCATATTGTATTATATTTTTAAGAAACATCTTAGATAGATGTATTTTGGTAGGACTAAAGAAATATTTGAAGTACAAGTAAATTATATGTTTGTATGAATATTTTACCGGAAAAACCCGAAACAACCCGAAAAACCCGAAAAAACCCGAGTTTTATTGGTTTGGTTTGGTTTGTAAATTTAAAAATCTGACACAAATGGTTTGGTTTGATATTTGAAAAACCCGAATCAACCCGGCCATGTACAACCCTAGCTGCTTCAGATCCCTACTCATAGGTTATTTTCCTTTGGTTGTCATTATTGTTTTGGAGCGAAAGGAAAAATATGTGGTGCATAAAATTTCCCTTTTTTTAAATATATATTTGGGCTCTAAGGAAAGAGTGAAAAATAATATTGGTAGAAGAGTAATCTACAAATAATGTAACTATATAGTTTGTGAAAAAAAATAGAAAGTATGACTAGTGTATGGTGATGTGTGTAAGAAAATAGTTTGTGAAATAAATAAGTAGAATGTATGACTAATATATAGTGATGTGTTTAAAAAAATATCTAGTATGACTAGTATATGGTTGTGTGTAAGAAAATAGATTGTGTGAAAAATAGTAAGTTTGACTAGTATTATAATGAGGTGTCTTAAAGAAAAGAATGCTGTCTCTTTTAAGTTTATAGTTGTCTTTTAAAATTATTTTTTTCTGGTATAAAGGGATATATACTATATTAATAACTAATATGCATCAGGTAAATCTGTTTTTCCGCTACCAAGGATTGGGGGAGGGGGAGAATACTAATACTATTACAACTATTTATGGTAATTACTGGAGATTTTAGCCTAAGAAAACAAGTTTATGCTTTGACTGCTTCAATATCATTCGAAACAAACTAAGGTAGAACTTTTCAAAAGATGAAGAAGTTAGCTTGCTCCATGTTTGTGCCCTCCTTTGCAAGCGTATCTTCCACATGATTTGTTTCTCTATAACTATGGTACATGGGGTTCCCCAGCTGGCAAAACATATCTCTGCAATCACATAAAATATTGATATATAATAGATAATCATTAGCAATAAACTTTATAATTTCCTTGCAATTCACATTGATTTCTATGAGTATTATATTTTCCATACTGACAACTCTTGGTGTCTTGTTATTTACCGTGAATATTGTCTCTCCAAAATTACAAATTTTCTTCCCCAATCCGCTACAAGCAGAACATACACCTAAATTGTCCTTTTTCTCAATTTTGACAATTTTTAACACTTCAACTACAAATTATATATATATATATATATGGAAAAACATAGACAAGGTGACCTCTCTATGACCTCCATTTCTATTTTTCTTTTTTCTCTTTTTTTTGGCTTTTTTTCTTCATTTCTTTTTATTAAATAGTTTGTTTATTAATTAAAAAATTCAATTATATTTACTATTCTAATTATATCTAATAAGTTACAAAAAAACCTCCATCTATTAATATTCCCTATTTAAATAACATGTCTTTTCAAATCCTTTCTAACTATTCTTATGGTGTACATAATCTATAAATAACAATTATCTAAGGAGATGTTGAATGTTCATTTTCATTTTCTCATTCTTTCTTTTTATTAGTATAGTTTTTCCCTCTTTTTAATCTTTTTGTTTTCTTCATCTTCTTCATAAATTATGTACTTAATAATATAACCATATGGTATTCTTTTGATAAAGATCATAGATAAATTTATTAAAATTCATCTTAGAGATCATAGATATATTCTTTAAGATTCATCACATAAATGTTCACATTACTTTGGTACAAGTTCATCAAAATGAAGAACGAAGCTTAATGATCTTGAAAGATTTCATCAAGAGAGATGGTCATATTAGTACAATAGCTTGAATGGTTTCCAAATATTTTGAAGATTCATTCATGTATTGTTTTGATTTCAATTAATATTATTCTATTCTTTTTTATTTTATTTTGATTAGATATATAATTTCCTTTTATTCAGCAGAAATGAAATTATGAAACTATACTAACCAACATATTAGAAAGAGCAATTAACATTTTTTACTCATTTAACGTTGCACTTCTTCTTATTATTATTATGTGAATGAATGAATATGAAAAGTTATATGGTTTTATTTTTGTGTATATATGTTTATTAATTTTTAATTAATATTTTAAATTTTTGTCACAGTTGAAATATATAATATTACCCTTGATACATTTCTCATAACTATTACTTATTGTTGCCCTTAAAAATATATATGATATAGTTTATCATATTAAAAAACAGTCACAGACTAAAAAAATACTATTTCTTTAACTTCTTTTAATTATTGTAAAAAAAAAAAAACTTTAAATTTCCTCATTTAATTCTCCCAATAACATATCTATGTAGTATGATTGGATACATAAAATATTTTTCTTTATGATATTATGAATTTATTTATTTTTAACTAAAAGACCAAAGAGATTTTAATATCAAAATAAGAGCAATATACATCAAATGATCAGGCCCCAATCAGCATGCCCAATCAATAAAGTAAGGAAAGAAAGAATAACAATAAACAAACAAATAAAGAGAATTTAGAAATGAAAGAATTTAAAATCTGGAATAACAGAACTAAAAGTGGAAAGAGGAAAGTGAAGAGTTGTCCTCTTCAAACTTCAATCGACATCTCCAAGAGGTGCAACTGCTCTCCACCGATCAATCATGTTCTTCCACATCTCCACCGATCAATCGACAATTTCACCTCTAAACTCGTCCTAAAGCTTGTTCTTCAAGAGGCGCAACTGCTCCAATCATAGACGGAAAAACAGGTGAAGAACTAACCTTTCCACTTTGAGCCCGTTTGAATTGACTTAAAAAAAGTCATTTTTAAATCAAAAATAAAAAATCAAACTGAAATAATTTTTAAATCAAAAAATAAAAAGTAGAGAGAAACCTACTTTTGATTTTTGACTTATTTTAACTCACTTTTAACTTATTATAAATTATTTTTTACCTTGCCAAACACTTTCTAACTTATTTTAAGTAATTTTTTTATATTTGTCAAACACTTTCAGAAATAAAAAACTGATTTAAAAGTAAGTTTGATCAACTTTTAAGTCAATCCAAACGGACTCTTCATCTTTTTTCCATTGATAAGCTTGTCTCTTTGTTGTTGTAGCTGACCTCTTGAAGGCGTACATTCATTTCGACTTCATCATAGATTAGTGAAGAGGCAAATTCATGATCGAGCTTCTCCATTTCCATCGATAACCTCAACAATGTTTATGATATAATGAATAAGATGTATATATATAATATTTTTTAATATGGTTTTACTGCAATAAATGTACATATGTGATTAATATGCATTTAACTTATAATTATTTAAAGCAAAAATAATTATCTTAAATTTTCCACATTAAAGAAGGAGTTATCTTTTGAATAGATATATTGTTATCATATATTTTTTTTTAGTGATGACTACAATACTAATTAGCTTAACGTTATAAAACTCTTCCATTGCTCTACATGTGTGTAATAATTTAAAATTTATTAAATATAATTTTATAAAATAATTCGGATTATATTAAACTAGTGAATTTGACCGCGCTTCGCGCGGTTTATAAAAAAAATCAATAAATTGAAAATAATTTTTTTATAACTTCATATAGAGGAAATAAATTTTAGTTTTGTTATATTGATTAAAACACAAAAAAAATATTTTTATTGATAGATGAACAACATTTAAAAATAAATAAATTTGCATTTCAAATAAAAGAAAAATGAAATAAAACCTAATAAAACTAAAATCACAAAAACACAAACACACAACATATTTTTTAACAAAGTGAAGTACATATGACATTATTATGCATATTTGATATAGGCTTTGAGACAATATACTGAAAAGAGCATAAAAAATTTTCTTCAAAAAATTGATGAATCATTGTATGTACAATAATGTAGTTGTCTAAACAATGATACTTACTCATGGCATCTCTATGAAAAACTTGCATAATTATTCTTTCTAAACTCATTTAGCACACTTATATGGTGACAATAGAGAGAATGATTAATCATCTAATTTAGGAATAATTTCACTAAGTAAGAGGAGTCCTATAATTTTATTTTTTTTATGACAAGGAAAATCCGCAACCGCTACCTTTTGGGTGCGCACAGGATAAAACTTCGATTCTATGCAATAGCTCGCAAACCACATAGGAGAGGTAACCCGCACTAGGCAAGCCCGGTGCGACAAGCTCGACCCAGAAGGCAAACCCCTTACTTTCGCTGGCAAAGGGTTTCGAACTTGAGATCTCCAACATGGAAGTCCCAAGCCCAAACCACTGGGACACCCAGAAGGGTAAAGAAGTCCTGTAATTGACATACAAACATCTAATGTAACAAAATATTGTGAAAATTTATGATTACTATCGAGATAAAATTCTCAACTCCTACTTGTATGTGAATCCCTAGTTTTCCCCCACAAATTTTCTCATCAATCATCTCAATTTGTTCTTTGTCTCATGGATGACTTTGTATTCCACATTAGTTAGTCCACTTGCCAAACACATTCTATCAAAAAAAAAAAAACTTCAACATATATAATTTCACAATACATTATGAGAATTAAGGTGATCAAGAAGTCAAATAAGAGATTAAACATACCAAAGAGAATTTAATTAGTGTCATCTAGGTTTCATATGTGGAGTGAAAAATTATAAATCAATTCACCTTTTGTCTTGAGATAAATTGCATTCTACTTCAAATCTTATTCCTTATATTCAAATCATGTCTATTATAATAACCAACTCTGAAAAAAAAAGAAAAATCTGTTAGACTAACAATCAGGTTAAAAACAAATATATTAAACAATCTACTACATGAAGAAAAAAAATACACTTCCAATCTATATATAGCACACAAATATAGAATATGAAAACACACAAAATTAATTAAAATATAATTACTCAAAGATTAATACATACTAATTAATATAATTGAAAATAAAGAAATTGTTGATGAAAAAAACGGAAAGGAAGAAAAATTACAGCTAATCACAATTAAGAAAAATTAAAACCACTTAATTAGTGCTAATTTTTAGTCATTGGTTATTTTGGTATAAGAAAACTTACAGCTAATCAAATTAATGTTTCTTTTTGGTTAATTTTAGTTACCTCCAATTTAGCAGTAATTTAATTTAATTAAATTAAGCAAAATTCACGTTCCTTTTTAAGTCAATGTTATACTCAAATTAATATTTTTTTGTTGGTTAATTTTAGTTACTATCGATTTAGCAGTAACTTAATCAAATTAAACTAAGAAATCTAACGTTCCCTTTTTAGTTATTGTACATTTATAGTAATTGTATCATTAGTTTTGGAAGAAATAAATGTTATGAAGGCTCATAAAGAGGGAAGAGAATAAATTTTTAACATATTTTTGAACAGAAAATGAAGGTAAAAATTAAAAATTTTAAAAATAAAAATAAATAGTGATACTGATCATTGAAGCATGCCACATCAGCGAGCTGATATTCAGCTTTATATATATATATATATATATAGATTCATGAATATATTAGTCATAAATCATGGATTAATATAATTGGGCTAATTATTCAAGTCCAATAAATATGGATTTAATTAAAGTCAAAATTAAAGTCCAATGTCAATTTATCCTAGAGGCCTATTCTTTTGGAGCCACGTGGCAAATGACGTGCCATGCCAAGTCAAACAAGAAGCCAATAGGATCATGACATGTGTCAAAGATGACAAGACCGTTCCATAAAGCCCATATGCCACGTCACTTAAATCTGATTTGCTGAAGGGAATCCTATTCCAATCGCAACTCCCCTATTCTAAAACTATAAATAGGGGTCCTCATAATTCAGAAAAGGGATCAAAAATTCTAAATAAGAAGCTAGAGAAAATCTGTGGTACAAACGCCATAAAATTCTCTATAAAGCTACAAGTTTAAGAATTGAAGCATTCAAGTTCAAGAACGATCAAGATCAAGACCATCGGATTCAAGAACAAGCTCGAAGCCCTTGAATTCAAGTAAAAGTCAAGATCAAGTTCATCGGAGATTCAAGAACAACCTTTAAACCCCTTGAATTTATATTTGAAAAGGCGAATTTAGAGGTATCATAGAGATTGCAACACTCGCACTTTGAAATAATAAATACGATAGTTGCATAATTTTCCATTCTTGATTATTATTTTCTCGACGCGAATTTTATTGTCTACAATTCAGGCACTCCCAGTGGAACAATCTCTACCTCTCATCTCAACTTTTCAAGCATCAAAGAATATCGAGATGACTTCCATGAAGAACAACTCTCAATCAACTGCCTCTAAGGCCACTAGCTCCAAATTCTCTATTGAAGTTGAAGGAATTCTTGGTGTTACCTTTGAAAGTTTCGGAGTTGTTATGAGGAGCAAAGCTGCTACACTAGGACAAAAAACACTTCAAGTGTCGTCCGCATCAACTCTTGTTTTTGGGTCTTCAACTCCAAAAGGAGCAAATTCCTCCAAAACTGCTCTAGAATAAGGAAGCAGTGTTGCTGAAAAGATCAAGAAGACATTGACTCTACTTGAGCAATCTGGTTCCAATAACTCTACCACAAGGGAGAACTATGATTCAACTAATGAATCATCTCCACATGCATCGCGTATTGTCAGTCCGCTGAAGATTAATTTATGCGACAATCCATGCTACTCTCCTACATCTCCAATGATCATGCAAGCGATGGTGAATGTTGCTTCCTCTCTTGAGAAACAACTCAAAAATTTGACGAAGTTGGTTGAAGGATTGACAAAGCATATACAACATCAAGAGTCTCGAATTGATGAGTTGATGGATAGGATGGAAGGACTTTTAGATGGAGAAGCGATCCATGCGACTTGGAAAGGGTGTTGAAGTTCAAGAGATCAGAGAGCCTGCGAGGAAAGCACCACTTGTTAATGAGATGCTAGTTTCTTCTAAAGGAATGATCTCACTCGATCGCTTGAAGGAGTTCATTGAAGGCACAATCAAAGATAAGTATGAAGTCTCCCCCAAGTCTTCTCATAGATATGCCAAGCCATACACTACAAGAATTGATAACTTCAAAATGCCTGCTGGTTATCAACCTCCCAAATTTTAAAAAATTGAGGGTAAAGGAAATCCAAAACAACATGTTGCACACTTTGTGGAGACATGTAATAATGCTGGAACCTACGTATACCATCTTGTCAAACAGTTTGTCCGCTCTCTAAGAGGAAATGCCTTTGATTGGTACACAGATCTTGAGCCTAATTCTATTGATAGTTGGGAGCAACTAAAGCACGAGTTTCTCAATCGCTTCTATAGCACGAGGCATTCGGTGAGCATGGTAGAAATCATGAATACTCGCCAAAGAAAGGATGAACCGGTTATAGATTTCATAAATCGATAACGCGAGCCTAAATTGCAAGGATAGGCTTAGTGAAGCTTCTGCAATAGAAATGTGTATCCAAGGAATGCACTGGGAGCTTATTTACATCTTACAGGGAATAAAACCAAAATCCTTCAGAGATATATCTACTCGCGCTCATGATATGTGTCACGCCCCGAGCTACCCCCGAGACGCGGACACGGGACCTAGGACCACAAGTGATCCCAAGCTAACCCTGCTGGCATGATCATGAGCCTACTAAAGATAATAAATTGATGCAGAAGCTAAATCATAAATAAAATGAAAAGATGGGGAATACCCATATACTATAACTGAGATATATGAAAACTGATGAGTTTAATAAAAAGAAAATATTAACTCAATACTAAGTTGAATCTAACTATATCTGAAAATAGCCTCTAACTGACTAGAAATGCTGGGACAGGCCCCAACTAAGTCTAGCAAAACTGAAACTAAAGGACTAAAAATATTACTGAAAGGAGACTCATGACTATTGTCCTCGGAGAAAGAGGACTCACCACTGATTCTGCTGAACTGGAGATCGAGAACCGATCTAAGCGTGATCTGGATGCTGAGAACCTGAACCTACATCACGAGAAGATGTAGCGCAAGTATGCGTCAGTACTTGAAAGGTACTGAGCATGCAAGATAGAGTAAAGCTGAAATAAGATATAACTGAACACATCTATAAAGCAATTAAATAATTTGAACATGATATAGATATTGAATACTAAGCTAACTGAATGCAATGACCAATTTATAACATGCTAAGACTGAATACTGAATATACTGATACAAGGTCAATGCAATAAAATCTATCTGGACTGTGGGAGCTACTAACAACCGACATAAAACCACATGAGCTAAATATGGAGTCCGATGTATACGCCCCATCGAGAGGACCCAATACATCCGGTCAAAGGTGTAGAGGCATACTGGCGTGATCATTAACCGATATTGCCCACAGAGGGGACTTACACCTACGTGGCTCGTAGTTCTGGGACTATATGGTTACGCTGAACCCTAGTCCAACTCGGTATTATGCTACTCCCAATAGATTAAGTGATTAACACATTATAACTGAATTTATGTAATATTGGATAGCTCAAAACTGAACATGCAAAACTGACAATGCAATAGTTAATCTGATAATGATGTATTCATAAACTGAGGCATGTATAATTGAATACTGAAATATCTGACCTAGCATGTGTAATTCAAGAACTAAAGAAATACATAGCTAGGGTTCTGAAATTCATGCAATAATTAAAATGATAAATAACATGATAATCTGATTTGGAACATTTAAATAACTAATTCATGATGATCTGTTGAAATTCTAGAAACCCTAGGTCTGTTCATAGTCATGGAATCAAGAATCTGACTGAATTCTAGGGACCTAATGGGCAAAAGGAACCCACTAGTGAAATGCCACATACCTGGTGACGAATTTCACGGAGAAATCCTTTGATTTCTGGGTTGGAACTGAAGAAAACTTGTTGTGTTCTTGAACTAGGGTTCTTGACCTTTTTTCTCCTCTTACGCTATAAGTTTCTAAGTTTTGATTAATGATTTGATTTAGGTAAGTTCTAGTTATGTTTCTAGACTTAAACTGACTAAAACATCATAATTTAGGGTCTAAACGACGTAGCTTAGGGGTCCAACAAAATAGGGAAAGACCAAAATGACCTGACTTAAAATCAGCTGAAGCGACCTACGGACTGATCGACGATCCATCGATGGATCCACGATCCATCCTGTCAGTCCGTCGATGACTTCAGAGGCCAGGTTCTGAGGGCCTCGACCTACGGACTGATCGACGATCCGTCGATGGATCCACGATCTGTCAAGTCAGTCCGTGGGTCATGCCTTAGAATGGTTTTGTTTGAATTTCTAGGGATGGTTGCAGATGCGAACCACGGACCACCAGCACGGGCCATGGGTCACCCTACAGTCTGTGGGTAGCAATCGTGGGTTGTACCTGCAACTTCTGGAGCATTAAGTTCTGTTTTTGGATACGGGGTGTTACATTATCTCCCCCTTGAGAACATTCATCCTCGAATGAAGACTAAACTAGCTGAAATAGAGGGAAAAGGCTGCAATCCCTACCACTAAACACTAAGAACTGAATTTCTGATTGAACTGAGTTCCAAGAACATGCAAATACGCTAAAAATGCAAGTACAAACTGAAGGAACATGATTCTAAGACTAAATTTACAGATGAATGACTGAAAAACTGAAGAGGAACTATTACCTCAAGCTGGAATGGAATCAGAAGGAAAGAGGTGAGGATACTTGGACTTCATGACTGCTTCTGCTTCCCAAGTAGCTCCCTCTACGGACTGATTCCTCCACAAAACCTTGATTGAAGTGACTTCTTTGTTTCTCAACCTTCTAACCTGATGATCAAGAATCTCAACGGGTACATCCTCATAAGAAAGACTATCTTTTACAACCACAGTCTCTAATGGGACTACGGATGCTGGATCACCCACACACTTCTTCAAAAGTGAAATGTGAAAGACTGGATGCACTGCTGCTAAATCTGCTGGCAACTCTAACTTATAAGCCACTTTACTAATCCTTTTCAAGATCCGGTAAGGGCCTACATATCTGGGACTGAGCTTCCCTTTCTTGCCAAATCTCATCAACCCCTTCATAGGTGACACTTTCAGGAAAATCCAATCACCAACTTGGAACTCTCGTTCCCTTCTTCTCACATCTGCATAAAACTTTTGGCGACTCTAGGCAGTCTTAAGTCTATCTCTAATGAGTTACACTTTCTCCATAGCATCAAGGACTGAATCTGGTCCTATCAAGGTTGCTTCACCTACTTCAAACCAACCAACTGGAGATCTACATCTACTCCCATACAATGCCTCATAAGGGGTCATCTGAATGCTGGAATGGTAACTATTGTTGTAGGCGAACTCAATAAGAGGAAGGTGATCATCCCAACTACCCTTGAAGTCAATCACACAAGCTCTCAACATGTCCTCTAAGGTCTGAATGGTACACTCTGCCTGACCATCCATCTGTGGATGAAATGTTGTGCTAAGGTTAACCTAAGTACCAAGACCCTTTTGAAATGACTTCCAGAAATGAGAGGTAAACTGTGGACCTCTATCTGAGATGATAGACAAAGGAACCCCATGCAACCTCACAATCTCATTAATGTAAAGCTTGGCATAATTCTTCGTTGGATCTGTAGTCTTGACCGCCAAAAAGCGAGAAAACTTAGTAACCCTATCAATAATCACCCAAATGGAGTCATGTTGTCTGCGAGTACGAGGTAAAACTGTGATGAAGTCCATGTTGATCACTTCCCACTTCCAAGTAGGAATGTCAATCTCTTGAGTCATGCCTCTTGGTTTCTGATGTTCTACCTTGACTTGCTGGCAATTGGGGCACTTAGCCACAAAGTTTGCTATATCTCTTTTCATACCATTCCACCAATAGACTTCCCGCAGATCGCCGTACATCTTAGTGGTGCCTGGATGGATAGAATATCTGAAGTTATGGGCCTATGCAAGATATGTTGTCTCAACTCGCCCACATTAGAAACACATAATCGACCCTGGTAGCGAAGCATACCATCTCCCCCTTGAGAGAAAAGCTCCATTCTCTGATTGTGGACTGCACCCTTAAGCTCAAGCAAGATTGGATTATTGTCTTAGTTTTCCTTAACCTCTACTATCAAAGAAGATTCTGCCCCATTTTGAACCGTTACACCACCATCTGATATGCTCATAAGATGAACTCCTAGGTGAGCAAGTCTGTGAACATACTTTGCTAGCTCTCTTTTTCTTCCTCAACATGTGTTGCACTACCCATAGATAGTCTGCTAAGGGCATCTGCTACTACATTTGCCTTACCAGGATGGTAATGCATGCTCATATCATAATCTTTGAGGAACTCAAGCCACCTTCTCTGGCGAAGATTCAACTCTTTCTGGGTGAATACATACTGGAGGCTCTTATGGTTTGTGAACACATCTACATGAACACCATACAAGTAGTGTCTCCAAATCTTGAGTGCAAACACCACTGCTGCAAGCTTGAGGTCATGAGTCGGATAATTCTTCTCATGCACCTTACTGTCTGGAAGCATAAGTTATAACCTTACCTCACTACATCAACACACAACCTAGGCCAACCCTGGATGCATCACAATAGATCACATAACCATCTGAACCCTCTGGTAGAGTCAAGACAGGAGTTGTAGTCAACTTAGTTTTCAATTCTGCGAAGCTTTTCTCACAATCATCTGACCACTGAAACTTCACCTTATCTGAGTCAACCTAGTCAATGGTGAGGCTATGGATGAAAATCCTTCCATGAACCGTCTGTAATAGCCCGCTAAACCTAAGAAACTTTTGATATATGTAGCAGAGGTAGGTCTGGGCCATTGTTTCACTGCTTCTATCTTCTGGGAATCTGCTCGAATTCCTTCACTAGACACAATATTCCCAAGGAAAGTAACTGATTGTAACCAAAACTCGCACTTGTTAAATTTTGCAAATAACTGGCGATCTTTGATAGTTTGCAGAACAACTCTCAAATGACTCGCATGTTCTTCCTCATTCCTAGAGTAAATGAGGATATCATCAATAAAGACGATAACGAACAAGTCTAAGTACTGCTTGAATACTCTGTTCATCAAATCCATGAAAGTTGCAGGAGCATTGGTTAGTCCAAATGACATAACTACAAATTCGTAATGACTATACCGAGTTCTGAAGGCTGTCTTCGAAATGTCACTATCTCTGACTTTAAGCTGATGATAACCTAATTTGATGTCTATCTTTGAGAAATGACTAGCACCCTGAAGTTGGTCGAACAAGTCATCAATCCTGGGGATGGGATACTTATTCTTGATTGTGACATTATTCAGCTGCCTATAGTCAATGCACATTCTGAGAGAACCATCTTTCTTCTTTACGAACAACACTGGTGCACCCCATGGCGAAATACTAGGTCTGATGAAGCCCTTATCTAGAAGGTCTTTCAACTGCTCTTTTAATTCCTTAAGCTCAGCTGGAGCCATTCTGTAAGGAGGAATAGAGATAGGCTGGGTATTTGGAAGGAGATCAATCCCAAAGTCAATTTCCCTTTCGGGAGAAACTCCGAGAAGATCATCTGGAAATACTTCTGGAAACTCATTGACTATAGGGACTGACTCAAGAGTTGGGGATTCGAAACTAAAATCCTTAACCCGAACTAGATGATGGAGATAACCCTTAGAGATCATCTTTCTAGCCTTAAGGTAAGAAATGAATCGACCCATAGGCGCTAAGCTACTACCCTTCCATTCTAGGATTGGTTCGTCTGGAAACTGAAAACGAACAATCCTAGTTCTACAATCAATTGAGGCATAACAGGAATGTAACCAATCCATGCCTAGAATGACATCAAAGTCTACCATTTCTAACTCTACAAGATCTGTTGAGGTGACTTTCTGAGAGACTGTGACAGGGCAATTTATGTATACCCGTTTAGCCATAACTGGTTCACCGACTGGAGTAGAAACTGAGAAGGGTTCTGAAAGAGTTTCTGGACTAACACTGAATTGGACTGTTATATAAGGAGTTACAAAAGACAAAGTAGACCCTGGATCTAATAATGCATAAACATCAAGATCAAAGACTCGTAATGTACTAGTGACTACATCAGGAGAATCTTCCTGATCTTGACGAGCTTGAAGAGCATAGAGCCTGTTTTGGCGATGTCCGCCACTTGTACCAAATGAGTTACCCTACTGAGTCACTGGTGTTTATGAAGTTTTAGACTGAGCTCTACCATTATTTCTTCCTTGACACTGTCTAGAAGGACAATCCTTCAATCTATGACCAGACTGACCACACCCAAAACATCCTTCCTTACCTACAAGGCACTCGCCCGGATGGTTCTTACTACATTTCGGGCAAGTTGGGTAAGTTTTGGTGCCTGAAACACTACCTTGAGACTTAGAGCCTGACGCCCTACCTTTCTGATCGTTACGGAACCTGGGGAATGGAACACTAGCTGATGAAGGGGCTGGAGTCGAAGACTTCTGCTGAAACTGAGAGCAATTTCCACCACCCGATTTCTGTTGGGAATACTCGTAGTTACCTATTCTTGCTTTCTTAGTCTTCTTAGCCTATTCCCTAAGCTTATCACCCTCAACTTGTTGAGCATGAGTCATGAGCCTAGAGATGTTCATGTCTCCTAACAACATAGCATTCCTACACTCTATTTTCACTAAGTCTGACACCCCCCATAAAGAAACTTATTCATCTGAGCCCTGGAGTTAGCAACCATGTGAGGAGCATAGTTGGAGAGTTGGTTAAACTTGAGCCCATACTCTTGGGCAGTCATGTTACCCTGCCTTAAGTTCATAAATTTCTGGGCTCTTACTTCTCTTAATTCTATAGGGAAAAACCTGTCCAGAAAGGTTTCGCTGAAACAATCCCAAGTAATAGGAGTTGCATCTATACCCATGTTCTTCTTCCACTGAGTATACCAGATATGAGCCACATTCTTAAGTTGGTAAGATGCTAACTCAACCCGATCATTCCCAGTTAGTTGCATCACTTCAAAGATCTTCTTGACCTCATCAATGAAGTTTTGGGGATCTTCTCCAACTTGCGATCCTAAGAACTCTGGCGGATTCATCCTAACAAAGTCTCGCAACCTGGCTGCAGCTGACCCAACATTGGCATTTACCGAAATTAGAGCCCGCTAATTGTTCTGGTTGGCCACACTCTGAGCCAACATCTGAATGGCATTCCTGAACTCTGCATTCGATACTTCTTGATCAGGGACTGGAGGAGCTGCGTTTGCGTTCCTAGCATTAGCTCTACGAGGAGACATGATCAATGAAACGTAGAATGTCGAGTTAGAATGGAATTTCGATCATACCTTACGCACGATAAGAGTAACAAGAAAGTGATGTTTTCCTGAAACACTTCATAGCCTCCCTCTCATTAGATGTGGTGCACTTCGCACCCATGAAAATGACTCTACTTAGTGCGGCTTTTCAGACATCCTAGGACACTTAAACCTAATGCTTTGATACCAAGTTTGTCACTCCCCGAGCTACCCCCGAGACGCGGACACGGGACCTAGGACCACAAGTGATCCCAGGCTCACCCTGCTGGCATGATCATGAGCCTACTAAAGATAATAAATTGATGTGGTAGCTAAATCATAAATAAAATGAAAAGATGGGGAATACCTATATACTATAACTGAGATATATGAAAACTGATGAGTTTAATACAAAGAAAATATTAACTCAATACTAATCTGAATCTAACAATGTCTGAAAATAGCCTCTAACTGACTAGAAATGCTGGGACAGGCCCCAGCTAAGTCTTGCAAAACTGAAACTAAAGGACCAAAAATATTATTGAAAAGAGACTCATGACTATTGTCCTCGGAGAATGAGGACTCACCACTGATTCTGCTGAACTGGAGATCGGGAACCGATCTAAGCGTGATCTGGATGTTGAGAACCTGAACCTACATCACGAGAAGATGTAGCGCATGTATGCGTCAGTACTTGAAAGGTACTGAGCATGCAAGATAGAGTAAAGCTGAAATAAGATATAACTGAACAAAGCAATAAAGCAATGAAATAATCTGAACATGATATAGATACTGAATACTGACCTAATTGAATGCAATGACCAATTTATAACATGCTGAGACTGAATACTGAATATACTGATACATGGTCAATGCAATAGAATCTGACTGGACTGTGGGAGCTACTAACAACCGACATAAAACCACATGAGCTAAATATGGAGTCCGATGTATACTCCCCATCGAGAGGACCCAATACACCCGGCCAAAGGTGTAGAGGCATGCTAGCGTGATCACTAACTGATATTGCCCACAGAGGGGACTTACACCTACGTGGCTCGTAGTTTTGGGACTATATGGGTACGCTGAACCCTAGTCCAACTCGGTATTATGCTACTCCCAATAGATTAAGTGATTAACACATTATGATTGAATTTATGTAATACTGGATAGCTCAAAACTGAACATGCAAAACTGACAATGCAACAATTAATCTGATAATGATGCATTCATAAACTGAGGCATGTATAATTGAATACTGAAATATCTAACCTAGCATGTGTAATTCAAGAACTAAAGTTTCTAAGTTTTGATTAATGATTTGATTTAGGTATGTTCTAGTTATGTTTCTAGGCTTAAACTGACTAAAACCTCATAATTTAGGGTCTAAACGACGTAGCTTAGGGGTCCAACAAAATAAGAAAAGACCAAAATGACCCTGACTTATAATCTGCTGAAGCGACCTACCGACTGATCGACGATCCGTCGATGGATCCACGATCCGTCAAGTCAGTCCGTGGGTCATGCCTTAGAATGATTTTGTCTGAATTTCTGGGGATGGTTGCAGATGCGAACCACGGACCACTAGCACGAGCCGTGGGTTGCACCTGCAATTTCTGGAAATATGCATTAAGTTCTATTTTTGGATACGGGATGTTACAATATGGATTTGAGCATGTCCTCTACCGGAAAAGATATGACATTTGTCCATGATCCTCGCAAAGGAAGAGACAAGCAAGAACCCAAAAGATGGACCAAATTTGTGCCCAGAAATGACAACAAAGAATCCATGAATGTTAATGTGTTGCTTGCGAAGTTCACCACGAATGAGGGCATGAAGCAAAATATGAGAATGACTTTCCAAGGACGTTCAAATCAAAAGTCAACACTAAGGGAGATGCAAGGGAAAAAAATATCCCTTCATGGATTCTGACGTTTCTGAAATTTTTGATGAGTTGCTCGAGTTAAAGCTCATTGACTTGCCAGAGATGAAGCGACCCGATGAAGCTGGAAAAGCTGATGACCCAAATTATTGCAAGTATCATAGACTTGTGAGTCATCCTCTTGAAAACTGTTTTGTCTTCAAGGATAGAGTGATGTGATTGGTTCACGAAAAGAAAATTTCCCTTGATGATGAGGAGGCTAGTTCTAATCAGATCTCTATCACATTCGGCTCACTTGATCCGGTCCAAATATATATCTCTGTAAAACATGAAGAAGAGCATTGGAGCAGGAATTTGATATAGATGGTGATGAAGGTTGGATTCTTGTGACTAGGTGAAGACGCAACAAGTCAAGCTTACGAAAAGAATCATCCGAGCAATCGATTAGAAAGGAAAATGGTGAAGAAATTGGAGAAGCAGAAATCAGTCAAGCGCCCAAAAAGGGTAAAGGTAGAAGTGCATCACTACTAGAAACCCCGACGTCCTGTGACTCTAGAGGAATTCTTACCAAGTTCGTTCTGCACAAAGTCTACTCAAGACAATGTCGAGGCATCACGTTTCAGTGTTGATAAAGAATAAACAATAAGAATGCCCTGACAAAGAAGGAACAAAGAGTGAATCCTCACCAAAAGTGTCTCTTAGTGACGAAGAAAAAACAACAAGGGAAATCTTGACAGTGATGTCTTTTTCATATTCTGAAAAATCTATTGAACCTTCTTTCCAAGAAGCACATGCATGTGATACAAAAATCACATTTACATAAAAATGATCTTCTATTTGGTGAAACACTAGACAACCGTCCTTTGTATATGCTGGGTCATGTGTTAGAGAAGAATATAAATAGAATCTTAATAGATGAAGGATCTGGAGTCAACATTCTGCCTATCCACACATTGAAGGAACTCAGCATCACTACTGAACTGAAAGTCGTCTGTTGATACAAGGATTAAATCAAGGGGGACAGAGGTCCATAGGCTCTATTAAATTAGAATTCCACTTGGAAGATTTGAGATCAAGCGCATGGATGCATGTGATCGATGCAAAAACTTCATACAATATATTACTTGGCAGGCCTTGGGTACATGAGAATAGAATTGTCTCATCTTCTTACTATCAATGTTTGAAGTATCTTGAAGGAGGGATTGAAAGGAAGATAGTCGCAGATGATAATCCTTTCACCGAAGTTGAGACACATTTTGCCGATGCAAAATTCTATTTGAAGGGTTATGTTGTTAAACGAACAAAATCTAATGATGTTAAGACAATAAAGACTGATAAGATCACAAGCAAAAGAATCGATGCAACTGTCAGAAAGGCAAAAATTGACACTAAAGAACTTTGTCCCATTCTTAATGAAGGAAAGATCATGTCTTCGAAGAAGCTGGCTTCTGGACTTCGCTATGTTCCAAAAGTAAAGAAAGAAGAAGGTCAAGAAAATGCATTGAGAGGGCTAACTCTTCCTATCAGACGGATAGATGCGATAAACTTGTCTTCGAAATGTGGAGTCAACATTCTGCCTATCCACACATTGAAGGAACTCGGCATCACGACTGAAGTGAAAGTCGTTTGTTGATACAAGATTCAATCAAGGGGGACAGAGGTCCATAGGCTCTATTAAATTAGAATTCCACTTGGAATATTTGCGATCAAGTGCATGGATGCATGTGATCGATGCAAAAACTTCATACAATATATTACTTGGCAGGCCTTGGGTACATGAGAATAGAATTGTCTCATCTTCTTACTATCAATGTTTGAAGTATCTTGAAGAATTGATTGAAAGGAAGATAGTTGCAGATGATAATCCTTTCACCGAAGTTGAGACACACTTTGCCGATGCAAAATTCTATTTGAAGGGTTATGTTGTTAAACGAACAAAATCTAATAATGTTAAGACAATAAAGTCTGATAAGATCACAAGCAAACAAATCGATGCAGTTGTCAGAAAGGCAAAAGTTGACACTAAAGAACTTTGTCCCATTCATAATGAAGGAAAGATCATGTCTTCGAAAAAGCTGACTTCTGGACTTCGCTATGTTCCAAAAGTAAAGAAAGAAGAAGGTTAAGAAAATTCATTGAGAGGGCTAACTCTTCCTATTAGACGGATCGATGTAATTGACATACAAACATCTAATGTAACAAAATATTGTGAAAATTTATGATTACTATCGAGATAAAATTCTCAACTCCTACTTGTACGTGAATCCCTAGTTTTCCCCCACAAATTTTCTCATCAATCATCTCAATTTGTTCTTTGTCTCATGGATGACTTTGTATTCCACATTAGTTAGTCCACTTGCCAAACACATTCTATCAAAAAAAAAAAAACTTCAACATACATGATTTCACAATACATTATGAGAATTAAGGTGATCAAGAAGTCAAATAAGAGATTGAACATACCTAAGAGAATTTAGAAACAAATATGTCAGACTAACAATCAAGTTAAAAACAAATATAGTAAAAAAGTTACTACATGAAGAAAAAAAATTACACTTCCAATCTATATATAGTACAAAAATATAGAATATGAAAACACACAAAATTAATTAAAATATAATTACTCAAAGATTAATACATACTAATTAATATAATTGAAAATAAAGAAATTGTTGATGAAAAAAATGGAAAGGAAGAAAACTTACAGTTAATCATTAATTTCACAATTAAGAATAATTAAAATCACTTAATTAGTGCTAATTTTTAGTCATTGGTTATTTTGGTATAAGAAAACTTACAGCTAATCAAATTAATGTTCCTTTTTGGTTAATTTTAGTTACCTCCAATTTAGCAGTAATTTAATTTAATTAATTAAGCAAAATTCATGTTCCTTTTTAAGTCAATGTTATACTCAAACTAATATTATTTTTTTGGTTAATTTTAGTTACTATCGATTTAGCAGTAACTTAATCAAATTAAACTAAGAAATTTAACGTTCCCTTTTTAGTTATTGTACATTTATAGTAATTGTATCATTAGTTTTGGAAGAAATAAATGTTATGAAGGCTCATAATGAGGGAAGAGAATAATTTTTTAACATATTTTTGAACAGAAAATGAAGGTAACAATTAGAAATTTTGAAAAAATAAATAACTAGTGATATTGATAATTGAAGCATGCCACAGCAGCGAGCTGATATTCAGCTTTATAGATATATAGATTCATGAATATATTAGTCCAAATAAATCATGGATTAATATAATTGGGCTAATTATTCAAGTCCAATAAATATGGATTTAATTAGAGTCAAAATTAATTGATTTGGGCTACAATAGATGAATTCAATTTGCTAAGTCCAATGTCATCTTATCCTAGAGGGCTATTCTTTTGAAGCCACATGGCAAATGACGTGCCATGCCAAGTCAAACAAGAAGCCAATAGGATCATGACATGTGTCAAAGATGACAAGACCGCTCCATAAAGCCCATATGTCACGTCACTTAAATCTAATTGGCCGAAGGGAATTCTATTCCAATCGCAACTCCCCTATATTCTAAAACTATAAATAGGGGTCTTCATAATTCAGAAAAGGAACTGAAAATTCTAAACAAGAAGCTAGAGAAAATCTGTGGTACAAACACCATAAAATTCTCTATAAAGCTACAAGTTTAAGAATTGAAGCATTCAAGTTCAAGAACGATCAAGATCAAGACCATCAGATTCAAGAACAAGCTCGAAGCCCTTGAATTCAAGTAAAAGTCAAGATCAAGTTCTTCGGAGATTCACGAACAGCCTTGAAACCCCTTGAATTTATATTTGAAAAGGCAAATTTAGAGGTATCATAGAGATTGTAACACTCGCACTTTGAAATAATAAATACGGTTGTTGTATAATGTTCCATTCTTGATTATTGTTTTCTCGATGCGAATTTTATTGTCTACAAATTCAGTCACGCCCAGTGGGACAATCTCTACCTCTCATCTCAATTTTTCAAGCATCAAAGAATATCGAGATGACTTCCATGAAGAACAACTCTCAATCAACTGCCTCTAAGGCCACTAGCTCCAAATTCTCTATTGAAGTTGAAGGAATTCTTGGTGTTACCTTTGAAAGTTTTGGAGCTGTTACGAGGAGCAAGGCTGCTACACTAGGACAAAAAGCACTTCAAGTGTCATCCGCATCAACTCCTATTTTTGGGTCTTCGACTCCAAAAGGAGCAAGTTCGTCCATAAATGCTCTAGAAGGAGAAAGCAGTGTTGCTGAAAAGATCAAGAAGACATTGACTCTACTTGAGAAATCTGGTTCCAAGACTAGGCAAGCACACGAAGGCCTAAGTTATAGCCAACCGCCGCCAATTCACATTTCCATAAGAAGGGCAAGCAATAACCATATAACTTTTGAAGATGATGTCACTACTTCCAACAAAAAGCCTTCCATTTTTTATTGACTTGGAGAATCAACTGCAAGAACTTTTGTGTTCAAGAGGTTAGGTTCGTTGAAGAAGAAGAATAAGAAGAATCTTAGAAGTTATCTAAAAGTGATAACGCTTGTTTCACCTATTATCCGAAAGGATTTCAAAAGTTTGATTCCTTCTAGAATGAGGCGACGAGTGGAACTTGTAGTTTGTTGTAAAGAGGAACTCAAGGCAAAAGCTCAAATTGTAGTGTACACCAAGGAGCTTGAGGAAGATGAAGAAAGTGTAGGCTTCTCATATCATGTTACTATCCGAAATGAGCACGATGCCTTGCCTAAAATGAAGATTGATGAAGAGTTGGAAGATATTGTTTGTTGTTGTCATATATTTGTCAATGACAATGAGCCTTTAGAAGAAAAAGATACTGGAGATGCTCCACTAGAACTTGAAAAAGGAGTGAAGACCACAATAGATCCTTTAAAGGAAGTTAACCTTGGCACTGATAAAGACCCAAGGCCAACTTACTTGAGTGCCTTTCTAGAAGTTTGATGAAGAAATTGCATATATGAATATACTCAAGGAATATAGGGATGTCTTCGTTTGGAGTTTTAAAGAAATGCCTGGCTTGAACCCTAAAGTAGCAGTCCATCAACTGGCAATCAAAAATGGTTCTCGTCCAATTAAGCAAGCTTAAAGACGTTTTAGGCCAGACTTAGTTCCGTTGATAGAAAATGAAGTTAACAAAATCATTACGGCAGGCTTTATTCGTGAGGTCAAATATCCTACATGAATTTCAAGTATTGTTCCTGTGAGGAAGAAGAATGGTCAAATTCGTGTTTGTGTTGACTTTAGAGATCTCAATAAGGCAGGTCCTAAAGATGAGTTCCCTCTTTCCATTCCGAAACTAATGATCGATGCCACTACTGGTTATGAGGCAATTTCTTTCATGAATAGTTCTTCCGGCTATAATCAAATCTGCATGGCACCAAAAGATGAAGAACTCACCGCATTTTGCACACCTAAGGGTATCTATTGCTACAAAGTGATGCCATTTGTTTTAAAGAATGTTGGTGCCACATATCAAAGGGCTATGAAAAATATATTTGATGACTTGCTCCATAAAAATGTTGAATATTATGTTGATGAATTGGTGGTAAAGTCGAGAAAGAGGGGTGATCATTTGAAAGACTTAAGAATGGTATTTGAGTTGCTCCGAAGATATCAACTAGAGATGAATCCATTGAAATATGCCTTCGGAGTTACTTCTGGCAAGTTCCTTGGCTTTATTGTGAGACATAGAGGAATTGAAATTGATCAAGCCAAAGTTGATGCAATATCAAAAATGCCTGAGCCTTGAAATATTCATGAGTTAAAAAGTCTCCAAGGAAAACTAGCCTACTTGAGGAGGTTCATCTCGAATCTAGCGAGAAGATGTCAACCATTCGGTCATCTCATGAAGAAAGGTGCTCCTTTTACTTGGGACCAAACATGTAGTGATGCCTTTAAAATTATCAAATCGTATATAGAGAAACCTCCAGTTTTGGCTGCCCATATACTTGGAAAGCCATTGATACTCTACATTGCGGCACAAGAAAGGTCCGTAGGAGCCCTGTTAGCTCAAGAGAATATTGAAGACAAAGAAAAATCTCTTTACTAATTGAGTAGGATGATGACACCAAATGAGCTTAACTATTCACCAATTGAAAAATTGTGCTTGTCGCTAGTCTTCTCAATTCAAAAGATGAAACATTATTTTCAAGCTCATGTTGTTCGTCTTATTTCTAGAGCAAATCCTATCAAGTTTTTTATGTCGAAACATGTCCTTAGTGACCAACTAGCAAGATGGTACCTCAAATTCCAACAGTTTGAGATTGTGTACATCCCTCTGAAAGCTGTGAAGGGACAAGCATTAGTAGATTTCTTGGCAGAACATCTGATACCAGATGATTGGGAGTTAACTGATGACCTTTCTGATGAAAATGCGATGTCTATTGAAATTCAACTTCCTTGGAAAATATATTTTGATGGGACTGCACATCGTGGTGGAGCTGGCGCTGGCGTGGTGTTCATCACTTCACAAGAAGAGATTCTACCATTCTCCTTTACTTTGAAGCAAAGTTGATCCAATAATATCGCTGAATACCAAGTGTTGATACTTGGACTTGAAATGGTTGTCGACATGAAACAATTACACTTACAAGTCTTTGGTGACTCTCAGTTGGTGATCAATCAACTCCTGGGAAGTTGTGAAGTGAAGAAGCCCGAATTACCTCCTTATCATGATTATGCTCAAAAGTTGATAGGATGGCTTGGAGATGTAACCCTTCAACATGTGCGTAGAACAGAAAATAAGAAAGTTGATGCATTGGCTTCTCTAGCTTCAACGCTAACCCTTCCTAATCAGACGCAAGTTACTCTTTGTAAAAAATGGATAGTACCACCGCCAAATAAGGAAGAATACATAGAAAATGAGCTTGAGCATCTCATCGTTGTTTCTGAAGCCGCGGACGAAGATTGGAGACAACCTATTATTGACTACATGTGTTATGGGATACTTCCGGAAAATCCAAGGAGAAGGACCGACATTCGTCGTCGTGCACCTCGCTTCCTTTACTACAAGGACACATTATATAGAAGATCATTTGAGGGAGTATTCTTACGTTGTTTAGGAGAGGAAGAAGCAGTCCAAGCTCTATAAGAAGCACACTCGGGAGTGTATGGATCACATCAATCTAGACCGAAGTTCCACTTTCACATAAAGAGGATGGGGTATTATTGGGCAACCATGGTGAAGGATTTCTTAGATTATGCTCGAAGGTGCAATGCTTGCCAATTTCATGCAAATTTCATACATCAGCCGCCTGAAGTATTACACCCAACTATTGCATCTTGGCCATTTGACGCTTGGGGATTGGATATTGTAGGACCACTACGAAAATCTTTTAGTAGACACTTGTATATCTTGGCTGCAATAGATTACTTCTCAAAATGGGTTGAAACTGTCGCTCTTAAAGATGTGAAGAAAGAGAATGTTGCAAATTTTATTCGAGTGAATAGCATCTATCGCATTGGCATCCTTCGCTAGATAATAACGGAAAATGGCAAGCCATTTGATAACAGGTTAATGAACAAAATTTGTGACCTCTTTGGCTTAAAGCAGCATAAATCTTCTATGTATCATGATGCCACCAATGGTCTTGCTGAAGCATTCAATAAGACTCTATGCAACCTCCTAAATAAAGTTGTTGCCAAGTCCAAACGGGATTGGCATGAAAGAATGGAAGAAGCTTTGTGGTCATAAAGGACAACATACCGCACACCAACTCAAGCAACACCATATTCACTTACTTTTAGAGTTGAAGCAGTCTTGCCACTCGAGCATCAAATACCTTCCTTAAGGCTTGCTATTTGAGAAGGGCTCACTGAAGAAGAAAATGCTCGACTGCGTCTTGCTCAACTAGAAGAACTTGATGAAAAGAGGCTAGAAGCCCAACAAAACCTTGAATGTTATCAAGCTCGTCTATCTCGTGCTTTCAATAAAAATGTTCGCTTGAGGTGCTTCCAAGTTGGAGACCAAGTTCTCGCGGTAAGAAGACCCATCATTACTTCGCACAAGTCTGGAGAAAAATTTAACTCAAAGTGGGATGGACCATATGTCGTGCAACAAGCATATTCACATGGTGCTTACAAGCTTGTTGAAGTAGACGACATAAAGATCAGTCCTATTAATGCAAAATTCCTAAAGAGGTACTACCGTTGAAGTAAGATGTTTTTCCTTAAGGTACGAGCCTAAACTGCATGTCACTCCTGGCCCGCAAAAGTAAAAACTGAGCACAACACAAAAAAAAAGAATCACTCACTCCCCCAGAACTATGTTGTGACTTGATCCTCTTCACTGAGGTACGTAGGCGCTTAGAATATATCCTAAATTCAGTTGCATGAGTGTAAAACAACCACATGTTCCTACTTGATCCCTCACATAAAAGTCAAAGAGATAAGTATTGTTATTTTGTCTTTTGTTTTATCAAACTTTAGACTTGTACGAAGTATTGATGGGTCAATGGAAAGGGGGGGGGGGGCAAAACCCTTATAAAATATGAGCTTCTTTACAGTAGGCCTGAAGTCTTTAAATTCAGACAAGTATGCGAGTTGAAGTCTTTAAATTCTTCAAGTATACAAGTTGAAGTCTTCAACTTCTATAAAATAACAAGAAAAGTCCTACAAGTTTGCATGTTAGACTCTTAAATCAACCAAGTTTGAAGTCAATGTCTTCGAATTCTATGAATTTACAAGTTAAGGTCCAAAAACTTGTTACGAGTTGAAGCATTAAATTCCACAAAATTCACAAGTCAAGTTTGAAGGTGCAAACTTAAAAATGTGGATCTTGCACTATATTCATTCTTATTGGCATGCAAAATATGGAATGACTTTGAATTACTAAAAGCTTGCAATCAAGAATTAAAGAGCAAATTCAAATTGGAGAATGCAATAAAAATGCATGATATGAGGAAAAAAGGGAAAGAGCTTCATTACTATAAATTGTCTAAAACATCAATCAAATGCTAAAGAAAAAAAAAAAGAAAAGGGAAAGACAAAGAAAAGCCTAATCTAAGCGTAACTTGTAGTTGGTCAAATCTTGACGACTAGCCTCCAAGCACTCTTTTTTCTGTTCCAAACGAATTGAATCTTCGGGTGTTAATAAACTCATATTTTCATACGAGGATATCTTATCTTCTGTAGCTAAAATCTTGGCTTGGATCTCCTCAACATTCTTCTTAGTAGCTTCTAAAATAGCTTCAAGTCCTTCTCGCTCTCCTTGTAAAGTTGCTAGCTTTCGCTAAACCTTCTTTAGCGATTTCTTGTTAGAAGAAACGTGTTTTTCCTTCTCACCCTCTTCTACTTTGAACAATTCAAGACGCTCCTTAGCATTGGAAAGCAACTCCATCTTCTTATCTTCATGTGCCTTGTCAACAAAATTAGAGTGTTCTTGATCATAAGAAGTAGCATGATCAAAAAGAGAATCTACCAAGCTCTTCAATGGTGAAAGATCTAATAATTTCATCTCACTCATCTCCTTGAAAATCTCACAAATATCATCTTTGTAAGATGAAATATTGTCTAGAGAAGTTTTGAAAAGTTTTCCACAAATCTCTTCCCAAAGACCCAAGTTGTACGTCCTTTTGTGGTTGAACACAACACCTTTCCCTTCGAATACAAACATAGCTCCATTACCCTTTGGAAGAACTCGAGAAAGCTCATTTGAATTAGGAGCAACCCTTTTAAAGTTTGGTCACGAGAAGCAAATGATGTCTTTTGTTCTTGCTCGATATTTGAAATTGATTTTACCTTAGACCTTGATATTGCAGTAGACTTATCGCTAACTTATGGCCTTTCACGTGGCGATCCTAGTGAATGTCCGGTAGTGTTGACCTACAAGTGAAAAGGGCTGGTTAGCAAAGTCATTTTATTTAAGATAAAAAAAAAAGAGGAAAGAAAACCTTGTCAATGATCTTGAAGGACTATCGACACTTTGGACTTCTACATCAACAACATTAGCCCCGGATGATTCAACCCTTTGCATCTTCCAACATCGATCCTTGCTATTTTTGCTTGTTTCTTGAAAAGTCCGTTTACTAGAGAAAATAATTTGGGGACATTTCTCTTTATCAGTAGAAGTACGAACTACTTTTTTCTTAGATGTCTTAGAGGAGTTAAGCTTCTTACTTTGATGTTCGGGAGCAAGTGGTGTCTTGACTTTTGAAAGTGTCTTCTCGATATCTTGACTTTTTTCTTCTAAAAGTGTAACAAAGTTTGACATAGCTTTCTCCACCAAAATGTCCAAAATTATTCTTAAGAAACATTCCATGGGATCTCTCCCACCAAGATGAATATCGGGTAGTGTAAAGCTTATTTGCAGAAGTTATCACAGGAGGAAATGTCGCTTTAGACATAGTTGCACGTGATATGCAAATGTGCCAATATCTGAGGCCTTCATCAACCAACACAACACGAATATCATTTTCTAAATAGCCAGGAATATCTTGATGGAAACCAAATTGATGACTAAATCAGTGCGGACTATATGGTTCAATGACAAAGGAATCTCCCCTCCTTAATGGAAGATAATTAAAACAAAGGCTCATACAATAAGATAACTCTAACTTTGGTGCTTTGCCATCATCAATATAATAAGTTGGGTGAGGCCTACTAAGCATGGTTGCATTCCATACAATGCTTTCCCACCAATGAACATGCTTTCTTGCCTCATCTTTGACAAAATACTTTACAGCACCTTCCCCAGAATATACCACCATTCATGGTAGAGAAGGTCCACTAGTAAGCAGATAGTGTGTCTTGAGATAATAAGCAAGCCAACCATAAACATAGTGAATGGGAAAACAAACACTTATATGTTTAACTGTTAAGAATTTGAAATTTTGTTTAAGCCATGATATATGCTCGCTAAGACCGGAATTGTAAGGCTAACCCTTCGACCGCTCGCCATTAAGCTTGCCATCTTGAAAGTTTCAAGCCGAATGAAATTCCCTTCTTCAGACGGAAACACAAAGGCACACAACTAACATGAAAAAATGGCCGTCAGATAAGTCTCATATTTTTTGTGTTTCGCTCCAAGCTTAGAAAATACCATCTCTTGAGCACTTAACCATGTGTTTATCTCAGTAGGTATCTCACTTGTTGGATTATGTGTAGATGACAGACGTCGAGATTTCTTCTCTTTTCTTGGGGAGCTAACTCATATTTGAGATATTTCTTGCACCAAAATTGTATCCATTCACTAAAAGGGACCCCTATATTACCATTATTTTCCTCTTTAAGATGATGAAAGGCAACAAACATATACTCACAAGTTTGGGGGAGAAATCTTTCCCTCTTGTCATCAAAACTGTAAGTTCTGTGGCATTAGGTATCACTTATTCGTAAGGGACTCCGCTAATTGGCAAGCCACCAAGAATATGAAAATCCCAAAGAGATATGGATGTTTCTCCGGTAGATGTAAGTAATGTATTTGTTTGGGGGCACCAAGCCTCACAAAAGGCTTGTATAATATTGGAGTTCCGATCATAAGTAAAAAGAGAAGCAAATACAACATCACAAATATAAGCGTTATTTAGACTTTACCCATTTTTGCTTAAGACATCTTCTGTCCATTCCTAGTATCCTGGAATGCAATAATATTCACCTTCAAGCACAATGTTGTCCCCCCAACGCAGCTCCTCTTGAATCATGCGGCGACCTAAATTTGAAAGAGTGCATACGATATTTGTACCTTGAGATTTGGTTGCTCAAGATACCATACTTTGGAGGCTTTATTAGATTTGTGATCGAATTAAGAAGTCCAACTTCTTATATGAAGCGTGTTCTTCAATTGTGGCCATGGATCAACATATCGACCAACTAAAGAATTTTGGACCAAAAGCTTAGCCTCCACCGTGCTACCCTACGTTCCAATGATGAGATATTTGAGTTTAGAAGATGGGCAAGTATAATCCTTGAATAAAACCATTTTTCAAACTACAAAAAAAAGGGAGTATTAATATTTATTTATGATGATGCACGAAAGAAGATAAAACTTGAAAAAAAAGGTAGTTAAGAAGGGGAAAATAATTTAAGCATTAGGGATCTTGAAATGCCTCAAGATTAGTGTTTTTCAAGGCGGGGACGTCAAACACATCCCTTAACACCTTATGCTTAAGTATTTGGACCTTGTAAAGCCTCGATATTAGTGTTTTTCAAGGTGAGGATGTTAAGCACGTCCCTTCACACCTTATGCTCAAGTATTCGGAATTTAGTAAAGCCTCAAGTTAGTGATCTTCAAGGTGGGGACGTTAAACACATCCCTTCACACCTTATGCTTAAATATTTGGGACCTTGTAAAGCCTCGAGATTAGTATTTTTCAAGACGGGGACGTTAAACACATCCATTCACACCTTATGCTCAAACATTCAGAATTTAGTAAAGTCTCAAGTTAGTGATGTTCAAGGTGGGGACGTTAAACACATCCCTTCACACCTTATGCTTAAGTATTTGGGACCTGGTAAAGCCTCGAGATTAGTGTTTTTCAAGGCGGGGACGTTAAACACATCCCTTCACACCTTATGCTAAAGTATTCGGAATTTAGTAAAGCCTCAAGGTAGTGAGATTCAAGGCAGGGATGTTAAACACATCCCTTCACACCTTATGCTCAAGAATTCGGAATTTAGTAAAGCCTCAAGTAAGTGATCTTCAAGGCGGGGACGTTAAACACATCCCTTCACACCTTATGCTCAAGTATTCGGAATTCTGTAAAGCTTCAAGTTAGTGATCTTCAAGGCGGGGACATTAAACACATCCCTTCACACATTATGCTTAAGTATTCGGAATTTTGTAAAGCCTCAAGTTAGTGATCTTCAAGGCGGGGACGTTAAATACATCCGTTCACACCTTATGCTTAAGTATTCAGAATTTTTTAAAGCCTCAAGTTAGTGATCTTCAAGACGGGGACGTTAAACACATCCCTTCACACCTTATTCTCAAGTATTCGGAATTTGTAAAGCCTCAACTTAGTGGTTTTCAAGGTGGAGACGTTAAACACATCCCTTCACACCTTATGCTCAAGTATTCGGAATTTAGTAAAGCCCCAAGTTAGTGGTCTTCAAGGCGGGGACGTTAAACACATCCATTCACATCTCAAGATCAAACTCTTGTATTGTGATAAAGCTCTCCATTGTTTAGCCTCCGCAAAATACAAATATTATTTATGTTTGTCTCTGAAAAGAAAGACACAAAAAAGAGGAAGAATACACAAAAAAAAAAGGGAATAAAGCAAAAAACACGTACCTTGATAAATGCTCGTGGAAGCTCCAACGATCTGCAAGAAAACTTGTAATTGTTGATGTTGAGAATAAAATATAATAATAAGAGCAAGCCTCCTTTTATAGATGATAAGAGGCGGTGAGAAGATCCTTTACTATCGTAACTATAATTCTTCTTTAGTTAGGATAAGGAAATTTTATTATTATTATTATTTTCTTTTTCTATCTTAATTCACCTTCAATTAGGATTTTAGGTTGAATTTGGTAAGAATTGGAGAGGAGAAAAAATAAAGGAAGTGCAAATCTAGTTAAAAAGTGGCACTGGCCGCTTGAGTTAAAGACTTAAAGTGGAGTCTTCTTAATTACTCAAATATAATATATATATATATATATATATATAATTATGATGGAGCAATAATATATTAATTAAATATATTTATGGTTAACTTTAAAATACACGATATACAATTATTGTGTAATTAATACTTCAAGCCTAGTCTTCAAAAGATAAACTATTTTGACAAGACTTGAAGCAGGGGACATTTGTAATCATTTAAAATTTATTAAATATAAATTTATAAAATGATTTGGATTATATTAAATTCATGAATATATTAGTCCAAATAAATCATGGATTAATATAATTGGGTTAATTATTCAAGTCCAATAAATATGGATTTAATTAAAGTTGAAATTAATTGATTTGGGCTACAATAGATGAGCCCAATTTGCTAAGTCCAATGCCATCTTATCCTAGAGGCCCATTCTTTTGATGTCACATGACACATGACGTGGCATGCCAAGTCAAACAAGAAGCCAATAGGATCATGACATGTGTCAAAGATGACAAGCCCGCTCCGTAAAGCCCATAGGCCACGCCACTTAAATCTGATTGGTCGAAAGGAATCATGTTCTAATCGTAACTCTCCTATTCTAAAACTATAAATAGGGGTCCTCATAATTCAGAAAAGGGACTGAAAATTCTAAACAAGAAGCTAGAGAAAATTCGTGGTACAAACGCCATAAAATTCTCTATAAAGCTACAAGTTTAAGAATTCAAGCATTCAAGTTCAAGAGCGATCGAGATCAAGACCATCGGATTCAAGAACAAGCTTGAAGCCCTTGAATTCAAGTAAAAGTCAAGATCAAGATAAAGTTCAAATTCAAGTTCATCGGAGATTCAAGAACAAGCTTTCAAGCCCTTGAATTTATATTTGAAAAGACGAATTCAGAGGAATCATAGAGATTGTAACACTCACACTTTGAAATAATAAATACGATTGTTGCATAATTTTTCGTTCTTGATTATTATTTTCTCGACGCAAATTTTATTGTCTACAATGTGTTAAGGACAAATATTGATTCAACTCTTGGTATACTTTTCTATAACTTGAAACTTAATGTATTCTTGAAAATTTAATATTTTGTCACTCTATGATAATCTTTGTATAATCGAAAAGATAAGTAACACATCAAATTACTAATGAAATTATGATTTCTTATAAATATACATTTTATTTTTTATGTTATGTTTTTCAATTATTTTATTTCTATTGCAAAGTATGATCTCTGATATAATGTTATATAATCAACTTAATTTATTATTCTTGAGATGTTGAACTTAAGATAATTATTTCTTAATGTATACCTATGTTGAAACATAATTCAAGTATTTTACTTACTTTTATGCGTCACAAATATATTTTAAATTATTTGTATTACAAATCAAGTGATTTATACATAAACAAAGTCATGTAATTTATAATGAATAAAATTTAATGTTACTTTGATTGAACGAATATTATTGTTATAAAATTGATTGAATTTAATAAGAAACTACGATAATCAATTTATTGAAAATTTTTGGATTAACATTTTATGTTTTTTTTTAGGGATAAGGGTCTGAAAAATACTCCAACTTTGGTCGGATTTGTTGTTGCGATACTAAACTTTCATAAGGACTAATTACCTCCCTAGACTATTTAATATCGTATTGTTTACCCCGTGAACTATTTACTAGTGTATTTTAAAGGTATATATGTGCCCACGTGGACACATTACTATTTATAATTTTGCATTATTTTTTATGTCCATGTGGGCAAATATATATGTTTAAAATATGGTATTAAATAGTCTAGGGAGGTAATAGGTCCTCATGAAAGTTTAATATCGCAACAGCAAATCCGACGAAAGTTGGGGTATTTTTCAGACCCTTATCCCTTTTTTTTATCGACAATGTTCAGCGAAAATTACAATTTGAAAATATCTTTCTAGCAAATTTTTGAACATACAACATTAAGACTCATGTGACTTGATTTGTATTTTTTTTTTCTTATACACTATTTTAAAAAAAATAGTCAATTAAGAAATCAATTATCCAAAAAATATATATTTAATTATGTGCGAAGTGCGGATGAGTACACTAATTCCTAATAATACAAAATAAACATAAAAAAGACAGTAACCCTCATAATTTATAGTTACAAATTCCTAATTGTACAATTTCATTTTCAACTTTTCACTTTTTTTCCCTCTCCTTTTTGTGATACTCATAACACTTTTTGTTTTCATCCAATTTATGTTCCAGCACCACCTTAGGCATTTACACTTTGTTTATCACTTCAAGGATGGATTGGTTCAAAAAATTAGTTTATTTTTTAAAAGAATTTTGGTTTGTAATGTGCTAGTCAAGAAAAGGGATAAAAGTCAAAATAGGAGAAAACTAGGATCACCTAATGATGAGTTGCTATTGGATGTCGATTTCCTCCTATTGGTGAATTGATAGTTGTGATTCTGGGAGGTGGTCCTTCCTTAGTGTTTCTGGGCCATCTAACTCCAGAGAAACAACAACCTCTTCAATAAAAAGAAGGACAACATTCCATTCAATAATGTGATCAATCAAGCCTCTGAATTCCAACTTCCAATCAAAGATCACCACAAGGTCAAGAAGGATAACCAATTTATCCTTGTTAAATGGGATCCCCCACACCAAACAAATTCAAGTTGAACACCTATGGGGCAGTGAAAATGACTCTTGAACCAGGGGCCATGGAGGTGTAATCTGATATCATAGGAGGGGGGGGGGGGGGGGGAGGGGGGACTGAATAATTGGTTTCATCAGTAGGGAAGATCATATCAATCCTATCCTAGACGAAATCAGAGCCCTCAGACAAGGACTTCTTATGGCCATGGAATTTAAAATACATCCCCTAGACATAAATACTGATTCCACAAAGATGATAAATTTACTAGAGCATGATAACCACCCCTATACTAACTTAATCTCTTAATGCAGGTCATTGATAGAGAAGCTGAGAGCAACAATGTCAACACATATCTTCAGAGAGCAGAACAAGGTGGCATACATGCTTAGTAAAGAAGGCCTCAAATGCAGTACTTTTGGAAAATTGACCTATTTGATAGTTCCTCCACTGTTTGCAAAGGATGGAACTTGGGCAGAAATTTCAGGAACTATGTACTCAAGGAAACTTAATCCTAATATTAGCAGTGTAATTGGCCATACCACGGCCCAAAACTCTAACTACGCTACAACTAGCAGTATATTTGCCTCTAATTAAGTTTTAATATAAATATCCTTTTTACCGAAAAAAAATATGTGAGGAGATTGAAAAATGACTAAGCAACCTTTACCTCAAGCTCCTCACGTTACGACTTATATATATATAAATACTCACTCCCTCCCATTTTATGCGACACTTTTCAGATTTCGAAATTCAAATAAGTCTATCTTTGACCGTAAATTTTTCATAGATCTTTTAAATATTTTGAATTATCAATTATTGTGACTTATAGTAATTTTTACGTAGTTTACAAATATATAAATTTCATTTCAAAAAAATTGTTAATTCCATGCGCAAATTCCCGGTCAAACTTAAACTGTTTGACCCTCGAAAAAAGAAAAGTGCCACATAAATTGGGATAGAGGGAGTATATATAAAGATAGTAACATATAATAAATAAAAGGGAAAAGGGTAAAAAAAATACCCCTCAACTTTGTTTTATTGGTTGACTATGCCCTTACCGTTAAAGTGAAGTTAGTTTTACCCCTACCGTTACTTATTTCACCATATATACCCCTCATTTGCCTCAAATCAACTTAAATTAATACGTAGAGTAAACTATACAGAGATAACATTGACTTACAAACTTTGAATTTGCAAAGGTATGATCATGAATTTATATTAACTTTTTCCATCAGTGTGTGAAAATTGAAATGAACTAAAAAAAAATGAAAGGGCAAATGAAACAAATTAACGAACTAGGATTTCAAATATATTATAATGAAGTACTACAGTTATGGGTATCAATTTTTTTTTAACAAAAATAATTTAGTGATCGAATTGAACTGATTATTAGATTTCTTTTTTAAAAAATAGAAAGTTTAAGTTTATATAAATTTATAATTGTACTGAATACTTTTTAAAAATTATAAAAATAAATAAATAAATTGACAGAATCGTACTAAATATATTTAAAGATATTTAAAAAAATATACAATCTAATTAATAACTATATCTATAGAGCCCATATTTTTAAGGGAAAATTGTACATAATGACAAACTATTAATTCAAATTAAATGGTATAACCACACTTTGATTTAATTGTGTCCTGTAGCAAACTGTTTGTCAGTCGCCTCTCTCCCTCAAACTCTCGCCACTCTCCCTCTCTCGCTCGCTCCCTCTGTGCTCGCTTCTCTCGCTTTATACAACAGAATTGTATAAATTGTGTTTCTGTTTGTATAAAGCGAGAGAAAATTGTATATACACATGCAAATACATATATATTCGTCCAATACACTTATAATTATACAATAAAAATATTCCCCTGCCCAGTTCTCTTTTGCCTTTCTCTCTTTCTCGCTTTATACAACAAAATTGTATAAATTGCGTTTCTGTTTGTATAAAGCGCGAGAAAATTGTATATACACATGCAAATACATATATATTCGTCCTATACACTTATAATTATACAATAAAAATATTCCCCTGCCCAGTTTTATGTTTGTATAATGTATAATTTATGTTTGTATAAAACGAAAGAGAGAGCGATTTTTGATATACAAATATTTTTATCAACAATTTATACAAACGAGAGGCTAACAATAATTTATACAAATGGGCTGCCAACGAAATTATACAAATCTGAAGAGGAGCCAACGAATTATACAATTGCTTCTTTTTGTATATATATATATAGCGAAATAGACATAGCTTTCAATTGTATATGCATAGCGAATTATACATATATATGTTTGCTATAGAGCGCAATTATGCAAACTTTGCTATAGCATACAAATATGATTTTTTTGTTTGCTATATGTGAAAGTTGCTCTATTTTTAAACTACACCCATATTGTCTTTTTTCACAAGAGATCTTATACACTTACTGTACAAATGTATAGACTTGTATATACATGTATAATAGTGTATAAATATGTGCATATACACTTTTATATTGTTATACATAATTAAACAACACACACATACAAATGTATATATATATATATACTCTCTCTTACAGTATCATTGACTAATGAGCCATTTCTAAATAAAAAACCTTAACTTTAATGATACTCTTATAGTATCATTGACTAATTAGTAAGGTGTGAACAAGAAATCTTAAACAACACACACACACATATATATATATATATAGAGAGAGAGAGAGAGAGAGAAATTTAGTATCAGTTAAACGAAACTATCAACTTTAATGATAGCACAACAATATATATATATATATATATATATATATATATATATATATATATATATATATATATATATATTGATTAGTATCAGTTAAGCGAAATTATTAGTTGAGGCATTTATTATAATTATTTAGTGTTCCCTATTTTTAAGGAATGAAAAAAAAATCCTTAGTTAACTCATTAAGAAATGGTACACCCACTTTTAAGAAAGATTTTTTTTTTTCCTAATTAACTCATTAAAAAAATTGTGACTACTTTTAACTTTTTAAGGCATGAAAATATATTAATGAAAAAAATTAACGACTACTAATTACCAGACAATTGAAGATAAATAGTCAAATAATAATAATAAAAGCAACCATTTTTATTAGAAACTGCAATACGTATTCATAAATTATATTTGTTTGTATACATAAGAATATTAACAACAATTATAATTGCAATTACATAATAAATACATGAAAATTTAATATACTATATGTATGCAAAACAATTCATAAAATTGACGTATAAATTTAGTTGATGTATACATCAATTTTAGTATGTATAGATAAACTATATTTTGTTTATATACATAAAAATATTAACAGTAATTATAGTGGTAACTATATAATGTATGGATAAAGAGATTACTATGATATATGTATACAAAAAAAAAATCATGTAATATAGTTTATGTGTACTGTCACTGCAATATGTATACATTGGTTCATATTTATCTTCATATCATTGATCCATATTCACTTAACAAATTTGTATACAATTTCAGTTGGAAATTGTATTCATTAGTCGAAGTGTGTATTCTTAAATTTTTTCTTTTACAATTTATTTTCAGACTTGAAAATATTAATTTTTTGGTAACTTATCTTTTATTATTAGATAGTTAATGAAGAAAAAAAGGATTTGACATTTCTTAAAAGAAAATGAGGAATTATGAGACATTAAAGGGACAAAGTATAAAATAAAAGATTTAAAGGGGATAAATTGAACAAACAAGACAAAATTATATGTATACATAATATATTTATATAATATAGACAAGGAGATGTGACACCTTTTATTGCTTTATTTGTGTTTATCCTTTTTCTTCTTTTTGACCTTTTTTCTTAAGATTAATTATTTTATTATAAAAATAAATTACTTAATTTATTACAGGTAAATATTTTATTTATGTAGGAACATTTATAACAAAGATAGACATACAATAACTAATTAATTGAATCATATTATTACCAAAAAAAATTGACGTGGTGAGATAGTTTTGAAAAGTCTAATTTTGGGTTTATCAACTAAATAATCGAAAAATTGCTATGATGTAAATTTATACAATAAACGTTCAAACCGTACCATTGACACTTTTAATTATAGTGATTAAAATTTATGTATGCCTGAAGCAAACACATACACACTATTTTCAGATTGAATCCGAAGATAGGAATTACATCTAAATGTAAATGACCCATGTAGACACGTGATTTTTATATATAATGAATTTGATGTTTTACACCATTTTTATCACTTAAATATTTCTTTTATATCATAAATTGATATTACGATTTCATCTTATTTTAGTAAGTTTATTTTAAAATATTTGAAAAGTACAAAATAGAGTCACGTTTTAAGTTAAGTTCTTCATTTTTTCACTTTCTTCAAAAGATTATTTTTTTTACAAACAATATGTTTTTTCTTTAATTTAGAGTTTTATAAATAAGCTAGTGTTTCTTAAGTATATTTTAAATTAACTATGTAACTATTTTATTATAATATTTATATATATATATATAATTGATTAATATTTTATAAAAAAGTACCCACTAATCCTAAATTCACTCCCCTTTACCCCCACAACACTCCCATTCTCACCTCACATCTAACACACCACTACATACACACGACAACACCTGCATATCCATTTAACCCTCAAACTCCACTAACAAACAAAAACAAGATAACCACTTGCAATCATATACCCTGAGTCCCTGACACACAGAAACACACAAAAAAAAAATCATACAGGATGAACAACACACACAAAACTCACGTACCAAAAAGAAAATCACTTGTGCTTTGTGGTGTAACTTGAAGTTTGTTTTCGCGATTTCAAGTTCGTGGTTTCAAATTATGATATTCTTTTCATGAATTAATCTTCACAAAAGTTCAGATTTAAGGTCTTCGTTCAAGCGCCGGTAAAGTCCACAATGGTGTCCTTGTTTTGCTATCAGATTACTCAATTATAGCTTATTTGAAGCTTTTCTTATCCGCTCAAGTTCACATATAAAATTTGAGTTGCATTGAGGTCCAATTCTATATTTTCTCCTTTACTATCATTCATATGTTTTTGCTTCTTTTGTTATTTTGAATTTTAAGTTAATTTGTTGATGTTTATAGTAGGACAATTTTGATGCTTTGATGTTAATTCAAATCATGTTTGATTCTAATGTGAGAATTCCTACATAGATTACATTATATTTTAATAGTTAGTAGTTTTCATGAATATATTGATGGAGTTTATGTTGTCATGTAGAGTAGTGTGTGATGACATATTCCATAAACTTGTAATGATAATTTTTTGTAAAAATTAGGCAAATGACATAGTATAAGAAAGAAATTACTTCCTTTTCCTACTTTTTCATTAATTACCAAAAAATCCTTTTTTTAGTGTTTTTCGGATACATAATATATCAGTGTGGATACTTAATATAGCAGCGCGGATACTTTAATTAATAACAGGCGGATACTTAAATTATTAAGTTGTTAGCAGCACGGATACTTAATTAACGGACGGATGCATAATTGTCACGACCCAAGCCTAGGGCCTAGACGTGACCGGCGAATGGGGAACCCGAAGGAACCCCAAACAAGCCTCATAACATATCATTACACATCCTTGGTCGCGGAAGCAATTAAAATGACCATAAGCGATAAGCATAATCAAGGGGGAATTCGGGACTAAGGGAGCAAGAGAAAAAAAAGAAGAAATGATACATAAATATCATAGATGAGTCAAACTCAAGCATAATACACAACTTGTCCAACACCACCTCTAACCATGAGTACTTAGCGGGGGCCAAGACAAACTACCGGGCTCACCCTCATAGTCAAAACATAACTAAAAAAAGAAAAGTCTTATACATAGCAAAAGATCATGAGCAACGTCCCCGGAATGGAGGACTCACCAATAACCTTGATAGGAAATCGTGTTAGCCACGTGGAGGACGAGGGTCAAGCGGTGCTCCGGTCCCTACATGGTGACATCATGTAGGCATAGAGTATGCGTTAGTACGTTTGAATATACTAAGTATATGGGATGCAATGCAATGCAACAAGGGATGGACATCATAGGCAAAATGCATAATCGTACCCGATAGATAGCATATTAATGAGATGATATGTATAATGATGCTTATATAAAAATCATATTTAGTAGGGCATAGTATATGTGTAGTGAGTGACCATCAATATAGTATTTCCAAGGCCTACCACCCCCTTGGAGAGGCGAAAGAGGTACAAACCCCTCAATGTGGTTACCCGGGCCTACCACCCCCCGAGCTAGGGACCAAGGTACAAACCCCTCGATATGGTTATACGGGCCTACTACCCCCCGTACTAGGCAACCAAGGTACAAACCCCTCGATACGGTTATACGGGCCTACTACCCCCTCGTACTAGGCAACCAAGGTACCAACCCCTTGATACGGTTACCCGGGCCTACAACCCCCCGAGCTAGGCTTGGTCGACTCACACACTATATAGAGAAAATCATATACATGTATCCATTTCATCATCATTTCAATACTTATATAATCATCCGACTCATAGGACGTACATTGGACCTTCCATTTCATAAGAATTCTATAAATGGCATTTTATCAAACATATGGTGGGCTACTTGTTCATGTAAATAAAATCATGTGTTTCAAGAGTACTAAGTCCAACCAATTTCAAAATCCATATAAAACAGCCCACCAACAACATACATATATATATACATATATAACAACCTTCATAATTTGATCATGGAGGCATGAAAACCATAAACATCATATAATAATTCCATTTCATGATAATATACAAAAATAGACCATAATAGGATGTGTTGTAGTAATTCCATAATTCAAGAGTTCATAAATGATCATAAGGACCCATAAACTTGAAGTAAAATAAAGGATAAATGGTTGGACTTGTGGAAAGGAAGGTTTCCACAATCAACCCACATACCTCAACTTTGGAGAATTCTTGATGAAGATTGGAATGGAGAATTGCTTGAGATTGAATCTTGAATCCGGAATTAAAGCTTGGGATCCTTGAATTTGGTTGATGATCTTGGTGGAATTTTTGGAGAGGGTTTAGAGAGAGTTTTTGGATGTTTTGAAGTTAAATGACTAAGTATGGATATGTCCCCTTTTTATAAAAAAACGTCCCAACACTTAGAAAAAAAAATGAGGCGGGTGAACAGTGTTTTCGGCTACTGGAATTTGCATTTTCTGCCGGACAGGTTTTACAAAAATGGTCATAACTCCTTCATCCTAACTCGGAATGAGGTGAAACAAATTGCGTTGGAAAGCTAACTCACAGAGGTTTAATTTTGATAGTTTGAGCTCCTTCCAGTTCCTTGTGTGCTGAGAGATATGCCCCTTTAAAGTTGACCCTCAAAATCGCATTTTTTGCGATTTTCGAATTTTGATACGGTTGTTCTAAAATTCGGGTTAGACCCATTTCCCACTCAATTTTACCCCCTGAATAAGAATATGAAGTCAAATTTCCGAAATGATGCACGGATTTTGAGATATATGGAAATTACAATTTTAGGTGTTTTCGAAGCACATTTTCGGGCATTTTTGGGGTCGTTTCAATATCTCCCCCTTGGGAACATTCGTCCCCGAATGTCAAAGAAACGTACATGAGAAACACAAACATGGCAAATTCAGCCCACATAGGGATGCAACAATGCACTTACACCTCATTTCAAAAACTTCAACATAGTTGTAAAACCACAATAAACTTGTTAACTTAAACATGAATATATGCAATGACATGGTGGCTGAACTTAAGATCTGAGATTTTATAAAGGGTTTAGATCAATACCTTAAGCTTGAGTGGAGTGGAAAAGATAAGGATATCGCCTTTGCATGTCCGCTTCGGCCTCCCAAGTAGCACTTTCAACTTGTTGATTTCTCCAGAGGACCTTAACGGAAGCCACATCTTTGTTTCTCAACCTCTTCACTTGTCTATCTAAAATCTGGACCGGAACCACTTCATAGGTCAAATTATCTTCAACAACACCCACAACATCAAGAGGCACAATGGCATTCGGATCACCCACACACTTCCTCAACACAGACACATGAAATACCGGATGAACCAAATCCATTTCGCTAGGCAATTCCAACTCATAAGCTACCTTGCCAATTCTCCTCATCACCTTATAAGGACCCACGTATCTTGGGCTCAACTTGCCCTTCTTACCAAAACGAACCACACCCTTCATGGGTGACACCTTCAAATAGACCCAATCACCAACTTGGAATTCAAGAGCCCTTCTCCTCACATCGGCATAGGACTTTTGGCGACTTTGGGCCGTCTTCAACCTTTCTCTAATCATCCTAACCTTCTCAAGAGCCTCCATAACTAGATCTGGTCCTAACAAGGCCACCTCACCAACCTCAAACCACCCAACCGGTGATCTACAACGCCTCCCATAGAGAGCCTCAAAAGGAGCCATACCGATGCTAGAATGATAGCTATTGTTATAGGAAAACTCAATCAATGGAAGATGATCCTCCCAACTACCCTTAAGCTCCAATACACAAGCCCTAAGCATATCCTCAAGTGTTTGGATAGTCCTTTCGGCTTGTCCATCCGTTTGCGGGTGAAAGGCCGTAGTAAGCTTAACTCTCGTACCTAGACCCCTTTGAAAGGACTTCCAAAAGTGTGAAGTAAATTGAGTACCACGGTCCAATATGATGGATAGAGGAATCCCATGCAACCTTACCAAGTCATGAATATATAACCTTGCATAATCTTCCGCCCCATATGTTGTCTTTACCGGTAGAAAATGAGCCGATTTTGTCATCCTATCAACCACCACCCAAATAGAATCAAAACCTTTTCTAGTCTTGGGTAAACCAACTACAAAATCCATATTAATTTCTTCCCACTTCCAAGTAGGAATCTCTATGTCTTGGGTTAGACCACCCGGCCTTTGATGTTCGGCCTTGACTTGTTGACAACTATGACAACCGGAGACGAATTTGGCAATGTCCTTCTTCATGCCTCCCCACCAATACACATCCCTCAAATATCTATACATTTTGGTGGAACCGGGGTGAATGGAGTAGGAAGAATTATGAGCCTCCTCAAGAATTTTCTCCCTCAAACCATCAACACAAGGCACACACAACCTACCTTGGTACCTAAGGGCACCATCTCCCCCTTGGGAGAAAACTTCCACCTTACCCTCTTTCACCAAGGCCTTCAATTCTAACAAGGAAGAGTCAAGATCTTGTTTTGCTATCACCTCATCGACCAAGGAAGACCTAGCACCATCAACAACGACCACACCACCATTACTAATTTCTTCCAACCTAACCCCCAACCTAGCCAACCGATGCACCTCCCTAGCCATTTCCCTATCACCAATATCAACATGAGCTAGGCTACCCATAGACACCCTACTCAAAGCATCCGCCACCACATTAGCTTTACCGGGATGATAATGCACACTCATATCATAATCTTTAAGAAATTCTAGCCACCTTCTTTGTCTCAAGTTGAGGTCTTTTTGGGTGAAGACATATTGGAGGCTCTTATGATCGGTGAACACATCAACATGTACCCCATACAAGTAATGACGCCAAATCTTTAAAGCAAACACCACCGCGGCTAATTCAAGGTCATGCGTAGGATAGTTCTTTTCATGCACTTTGAGTTGTCTAGACGCATAGGCTATCACCTTACCATTTTGCATTATGACACAACCCAAGCCAACTCTAGAAGCATCACAATACACAACGAATCCCTCAAGCCCATCCGGTAGTGACAATATAGGAGCGGACACAAGTTTATCTTTCAAGGTTTGAAAACTCCTTTCACACTCGTCGGTCCACTCAAACTTAGCCTTCTTTTGTGTCAACTTAGTCATGGAAGAAGCAATAGAAGAAAACCCATTCACAAATCTCCGATAGTAACCCGCTAAGCCCAAGAAGCTCCTAATATCCGACGGGGTCAATGGCCTAGGCCAATTTCTAATCACATCGGTCTTCTTAGGATCTACCTTAATACCATCCCCCGACACCACATGACCTAGGAAGGCAACCTCCCTCAACCAAAATTCACACTTTTCATACTTGGCATACAACTTCTCCTCTCTCAATCTTTACAACACAACCCTCAAGTGACCCATATGTTCTTCCTCGCTATGCGAATAGATTAAAATATCATCAATGAAGACCACAACAAAGGAATCAAGGTGGGGTTTAAAGATCCTATTCATTAGGTCCATGAAGATAGCCGGTGCATTGGTCAACCCAAAGGACATGACCACAAATTCATAATGCCCATACCTAGTCCGGAAGGCTGTCTTGGGAATGTCACACTCCCTCACCTTCACTTGATGATACCCGGACCGAAGATCAATCTTAGAGAAGTGGCTAGCCCCTTGCAATTGGTCGAACAAGTCATCAATCCTAGGAAGAGGATATTTATTCTTGATGGTGACCCTATTGAGTTGCCGGTAATCAATACACATCCTAAGGGACCCATCTTTCTTCTTCACAAACAACACCGGTGCACCCCATGGTGATTGGCTAGGCCTAATAAAACCCTTCTCCAACAAGTCCCTCAATTGTTCCTTCAACTCCTTTAACTCCGCCGGGGCCATACGATAAGGGGGGATAGAAATGGGTTGAGTATCGGGGAGGAGGTCTATGCCAAAATCTATTTCCCTTTCGGGAGGAACACCGGGAAGGTCATTAGGAAAGACATCAAGGAATTCATTTACGATCGGAACCGACTCTATAGGAAGGGTTTTAGACTCCATATCCCTAACCCTCACAAGGTGATAGAGACACCCCTTAGAGATCAACTTACGGGCTTTAATGCAAGAGATGAACCTACCCTTGACTACCACATTTTGGCTCTCCCACTCAAGAATGGGTTCACTTGGGAATTGGAACTTGACCCTACGGGTTCTACAATCAATGGAAGCATAGTATGCATGCAACCAATCCATCCCAAGAACAACATCAAAATCGACCATGTTCAACTCAACAAGATCACAAGGCAATATTTTATGCAAGATGCAAATAGGACAATCCCTATAGACCTTCCAAGCAACAATATATGCACCAATAGGAGTAGACACCTTATATGACTCATGCAACAAGTCGGGCTCGTCTTCCTTTTGTATTAGGCATGATCTAGCATAGCAAAGAGCAACCGTTAGGGAAGAACTTAATTCAACTCTACAGCACGACTTAGAACAAGGAGAAGGGAAACATTTCCTAAAACGTTTCATAGCCTCCTACTCATAGTTGTGGTGCACAACACAACCATGAATCGGACTCTAATCAACGCGGTGGGTTGGACTCCGAGGATCTATCAACCTAGTGCTCTGATACCAAGTTTGTCACGACCCAAGCCTAGGGCCTAGACGTGACCGGCGAATGGGGAACCCGAAGGAACCCCAAACAAGCCTCATAACATATCATTACACATCCTTGGTCGCGGAAGCAATTAAAATGACCATAAGCGATAAGCATAATCAAGGGGGAATTCGGGACTAAGGGAGCAAGAGAAAAAAAAGAAGAAATGATACATAAATATCATAGATGAGTCAAACTCAAGCATAATACACAACTTGTCCAACACCACCTCTAACCATGAGTACTTAGCGGGGGCCAAGACAAATTACCGGGCTCACCCTCATAGTCAAAACATAACTAAAAAAAGAAAAGTCTTATACATAGCAAAAGATCATGAGCAACGTCCCCGGAATGGAGGACTCACCAATAACCTTGATAGGAAATCGTGTTAGCCACGTGGAGGACGAGGGTCAAGCGGTGCTCCGGTCCCTACTTGGTGACATCATGTAGGCATAGAGTATGCGTTAGTACGTTTGAATGTACTAAGTATATGGGATGCAATGCAATGCAACAAGGGATGGACATCATAGGCAAAATGCATAATCGTACCCGATAGATAGCATATTAATGAGATTATATGTATAATGATGCTTATATAAAAATCATATTTAGTAGGGCATAGTATATGTGTAGTGAGTGACCATCAATATAGTATTTCCAAGGCCTACCACCCCCTTGGAGAGGCGAAAGAGGTACAAACCCCTCAATGTGGTTACCCGGGCCTACCACCCCCCGAGCTAGGGACCAAGGTACAAACCCCTCGATATGGTTATACGGGCCTACTACCCCCCGTACTAGGCAACCAAGGTACAAACCCCTCGATACGGTTATACGGGCCTACTACCCCCTCGTACTAGGCAACCAAGGTACCAACCCCTTGATACGGTTACCCGGGCCTACAACCCCCCGAGCTAGGCTTGGTCGACTCACACACTATATAGAGAAAATCATATACATGTATCCATTTCATCATCATTTCAATACTTATATAATCATCCGACTCATAGGACATACATTGGACCTTCCATTTCATAAGAATTCTATAAATGGCATTTTATCAAACATATGGTGGGCTACTTGTTCATGTAAATAAAATCATGTGTTTCAAGAGTACTAAGTCCAACCAATTTCAAAATCCATATAAAACAGCCCACCAACAACATACATATATATATACATATATAACAACCTTCATAATTTGATCATGGAGGCATGAAAACCATAAACATCATATAATAATTCCATTTCATGATAATATACAAAAATAGACCATAATAGGATGTGTTGTAGTAATTCCATAATTCAAGAGTTCATAAATGATCATAAGGACCCATAAACTTGAAGTAAAATAAAGGATAAATGGTTGGACTTGTGGAAAGGAAGGTTTCCACAATCAACCCACATACCTCAACTTTGGAGAATTCTTGATGAAGATTGGAATGGAGAATTGCTTGAGATTGAATCTTGAATCCGGAATTAAAGCTTGGGATCCTTGAATTTGGTTGATGATCTTGGTGGAATTTTTGGAGAGGGTTTAGAGAGAGTTTTTGGATGTTTTGAAGTTAAATGACTAAGTATGGATATGTCCCCTTTTTATAAAAAAAACGTCCCAACACTTAGAAAAAAAAATGAGGCGGGTGAACAGTGTTTTCGGCTACTGGAATTTGCATTTTCTGCCGGACAGGTTTTACGAAAATGGTCATAACTCCTTCATCCTAACTCGGAATGAGGTGAAACAAATTGCGTTGGAAAGCTAACTCACAGAGGTTTAATTTTGATAGTTTGAGCTCCTTCCAGTTCCTTGTGTGCTGAGAGATATGCCCCTTTAAAGTTGACCCTCAAAATCGCATTTTTTGCGATTTTTGAATTTTGATACGGTTGTTCTAAAATTTGGGTTAGACCCATTTCCCACTCAATTTTACCCCCTGAATAAGAATATGAAGTCGAATTTGCGAAATGATGTACGGATTTTGAGATATATGGAAATTACAATTTTAGGTGTTTTCGAAGCACATTTTCGGGCATTTTTGGGGTCGTTTCAATAATATAGCAGCGCGGATACTTTAATTAATAACGGGCAGATACTTAAATTATTAAGTTGTTAGCAGCACAGATACTTAATTAACAGGCGAATGCATAATATAGCAGCGCGGATACTTTAATTAATAACGGGCGGATACTTAAACTAATAAAGTATCCGGTTAAGTTGAATTGGGGGAAAATAAGGGATTTTTGTATTTTAGTAAAAGAGTAGGGAAATATTGAGAATAAGTAAAGAAGTGTTGTGTATTTAAGTAATTTTTCCTAATTTTTTTCACTGAAGATTTTTTTTTTTTTATATATATATATATATACTAGTTTCACGGCACGTGCGTTGCACGTGTATATGTATATATAGTATACAATGTTGTAAAATAGAATTAATATTACTAAATTAATTATTTTTAGTAAATAATTATAGTTTAAAGAGCATAGGACAAGTGCTTTTAAATGATTAACACAAACTGTCATAGAGTTACTTGTATTTTGAGAACAAAATGACCATATATCATTGAAACATTTCAAAATACATTCAAAGTTTAAATATGAGAGAGAGTGACATTTCTTTAGTATTATTATTTTTTACTTATACTAAATTTTGTAAGCAAATCTAACTAGCAAAATTTTTTAAAAATGTCACCAATAGTCTTTCCTCTTGAGGTTACGAACATAAATTATGGACACAATTTAAGTATAATTTTTCTCTTAAATATTCATACTTGAAATTTAGTATGTGCATGACACTAATAAGGATTACCATAAATATTTGAATATTTTATCTTTATACACAATCTATCTTTTACTTGTTGTCTAATGAAAGTATCTAGTATCTTATAGAAGTTGTATCGTGATATAAAATATTAAAATTTTAAATAATAAAAACTATTAGATGAATAAAATTTAAAGTCTTGTTTATAGAATCTTTAATTTGATTTAAGATCATTATTTTCTTATCTATTTTATATAGCTAGCAAGGAGTGTATCTTGTGACATACTATTTTCTCAAATTAAAATGAACACAAAATAATAGGAAATTCATACTTAAAAAATTTCATACTCAATATAAATATTTTAAAAAAAATGGAACAACACATAGCCAATGAAAAGGAAGACGAAAATATATGTTCATGCTATATTCACTATAGTGTTCCATTTGATTAAAATCTCTTGCCACCACTACTTTACTTTCTCCGTTCATTTTTACTTACATATCTATTAAAAAATAATTATTATCATGACTATATTGTCATATTATAAGTAAAAGTGAAAATCTATTTTTGAAATAGTGAAATTAACATCAAAACTAATGATTCAATAGACTACATTAATGCCCGTTGTTTTAGCAAAATTAGAAAGAAACTCCTTCATTGGAGGGTAAAAAAATAATTAAAAAAACAAAGAAGAAATATCTTACCCAAATCATGTGACTATTTTTATATTTGTTTATTATTATTGTCTTTCCCACAAATTTTCGTCACTGTTAACTCATGAAAATCGTAAGAAAAATACAAGTGTGAATTTATGAATGATTTGCTACAATTTGTTCACCAACTCTTTCTTATGTGGTACCTCAAATTTTGTTGAACTTTGAACTTAATCAACTGTTGCAAATAACCCTGAGATTATTTAAGAAGAAGAAGAGTAGAAAACTTTAAAAAAATTGTAGTTTAAAAGTGAGAGGAAGACCCTCAATTTATAGCTAACAAATAGTAGTATGAATAGGTGTTAATTGTGCCTTATCAGAAAAGTTACAACCTTTCGAAAAAGTCACTGCTCATCGAAAAAGTCAAAACCTTTTGCAAAAGTCACAACTCATCGGAAAAGGCACAACCCTTTGGAAAAGTCACAACCCTTTGAAAAAATCACAACCCTTCAGAAAAGTCACAACTCATCGAAAATGTCCAAACCCGTCAAAAAAGTCACAACCTTTCAGAAAAGTCACAACTCATCGAAAATGTCAAAATCTGTCAAAAGAATCACAACCCTTTGAAAGAATCACAACCCTTCAGAAAAGTCACAACTCATCGAAAATGTCAAAACCCGTCAAAAAAGTCACAACCCTTTGAAAAATTCACAACTCTTTAATATGAAAGGGTATCTACTTTTAATATAATACAAATAATTAAATTAATAAATAAAATAAATTAAGTATTTTTAATTAGGGATATTATAGTAATTTAACATTCAATTTAGGAGTTCATGTTTTTAAGGTAGTATATATATATATATATATATGAAATAATGAAATTTAAATGGAATTGTAATACCAAGGATAATCTTTTCAATAAGTCTTATAAAAAAAGATTTTACTGTTGGCCCTAGTATGAACGCTTCAAAATAAATTTTAATTTTATTTTTGTTCTTCCTTTCACAGGTATAAAAGATGAGAATTGAATCAAGATTTATTGCAAGCCATGCGTCATCACATTATAGACACTTTGGAAGGAACTTTTACGTATATGTCTTAATTTAGATGTAATATTTAGTATATTTCAGTTTCATTTTTTTTTTTGTTATTGGAAATATTTTTTTTCTTTTAGTTAAGGTGTTCGTAATGAGATATTATGTTAGTATAATTTTAGTTGTTTTTAATTATATGATCATGGGTTAATTTTATTATTATCTAGCATGTTTTATTATTTTATTTTTAATCTATGCAACTTTAATTTAATAAATAATATCAATATAAAGTAATTAATTATCAGCAACTATTAGTAATTAGTGACAAAATATTTCTTCATAAATTAGTTCATCACAAGTTGATTATATTTAGTGACAAAAAAATATATTGTCCTAGTAGCCCTTTTAATTTGATACAAATTAATTTTTTACTTTGTGACAATTGTAATTGTCACTAATCATGATAATTTATAGTGACAATACATGTTGTCAATAAAAGCAATACTTTTAGCGACAAAATGATAGATTTAACAACAAAATTATCAACCTTTTTATACTAATAAATTTGTCCCTAATTAATACATTTAATGACAAAATATTTTATTTTGTATAAAAAAAGTCATTAGTGATGAAATTACATTTTATTCAATTACGAAATACATATAACTTTAGAGACAATTGATGTCGTCACTAATTGAACTAAAATAATCAGCGACGATAAAATTTTGTTGGTAGTAATAACCTTTTTAGTGACAAAACATACTATTAACTACAAAAAGATTATACATTTTATGACAAATAAATTTGTCACAAATGTTTATGCATTTGGGGACGATTCTTCTTTTTGTAGTTGATATAATACTTTTAGTGACGAAGCACTAAATCGTCTTTGTATACTTTTAGTGACACACATTTAGTGACGATTGATTGATGAATTATTGTTCGTCACAGAAGATTATTAGTGACGAAATATGATTTATAAATGACGAAATTATTTGTCCCTGATAATCAAATTTGTTGTAGTGTCTGTGGCAACATATTCATGTTATGTTGGATAAAATGTTGAATTTAAGTATTTGCATTTGAAAAGTCAAAAGTGCCTCTTCGTCTTCAGAAGTTGCAACTTTTCACATTCATTACATTGGAATTATATAGGAACACAACTTAGGTCCTTTCATTTAGTTTTCTTCAAGATGGGAAGGAAGAATAAGAAATCTTCAAAAATGACTATGAGTAAAAAAAAACTACATTGAATCCCTTTCAAGGGAACTACTAATTGAAATCGTTGAAATGATTGCTTCCTACTCCCTCGAAGATTTAATGAGGGTTAAATTAAGGTATGTATGTATTAATCAATTTTCGCTCTTTAATTTGATTTCCTAACCATTTGATTTGATTTCTCAGTTCCAAGGTCTTCAATCAAGTCGCTAATGAACCTTCTGTATATCAGAAGGTAACATTAGACAGCATTCCTGAATTTATATGGTCGTGTTCAGTTGTTCGAAAATGCACTTCTTTCTTGGAAATGTGCATAGCATCGAGAAATTTAGAAGCCTTGTACAGAAAATTCATGGTAATTTTTAATGTTTTTCGAATGTATTCACGTTTTTATCAATGTATTTTGCATTTTAAATGTGTTATTTCTTCTGTAATATGATTTTTTCAACCGTAGGGATTCAAATGGATTGGGAATGCTTAATCAAGCAGCAGACGGTGGCCACATTGGTGCATCCTATGTGCTTGACATAATTTCAATCTTCAATGGCGGTGAATCCATGAGAGAAGGCTTAATGTTCATTGCCAACATGAGAAAAACGGAGTCACTAAAACTCATAAGATGTCGACAGAAGTTGCGATATATTTTATTTGAAAATGTGCTAGAACCTCATTTGTTGGGAGAAAGACCAATTTGTTGCACTGTTCATCAATTGTATCACTTTCGTTGTGAATTATGTAGTTGTGATTTAGAAATAGATGAAGTAGCTAAATTTCTGTATTAATTAAATTTTCATGTGTGGCAACATATATACATTTCTTGCAGACTCATGGGGAAAAAAGGTGACATTTTTGTGTTTTGTACTGATTTTTGAATTTGTTCTTTATAAAATATTTAATCTAAAAAAAATTGACATTTTTTCATTGCTTAATCACTCAATTCATCGATTAACCCATCCTTGAAGTGTTATCTGTGGCAACATATGCAATGTCTGTTGGGGGAATTGCAACAGACATGTCATATATTCCCCCAACAGACATTGCATATGTGGCAACACATGTATATCATAAAATGATGTTTTGGGGGTTAATTCAATTAAATTGTCACCTAATTCAACATGTAACACTAATATATAGTCCTACAACATGTCTAAGTTCAAAATTATGGTCTAATACAACAACCTTCATTCAATTTTATCAATTATTTTTACAAAGACTATCATCCCACTAGTTCATCATACAATGACCAAGTAACTCCATATGATAGTTATATAACACCCTTGTAAATCGTTGTTCCAAGTGTTATAGCATATTTTTATTGCTTAATTATGATTCAAAGTACTAATATTTGGTCAAATTTGTCATTTTCCCATTCCTAAATCGCTCAATTTATCGATTAACCGATTCTTGAAGTGACATATGTGGCAACATATGTATATCATAAAATGGTCTTTTGGGGGTTAGTTCAATTAAATTGTCACCTAACTCAACATGTAACACTAATATATAGTCCTACAACATGTCTAAGTTCAAAATTATGGTCTAATTCAACAATCTTCATTCAATTCTATCAATTATTTTTACAAAGACTATCATCCCACTAGTTCATCATACAATTGCCAAGTAACTCCATATGATAGTTATATAACACCCTTGTAAATCGTTGTTCCAAGTGTTATAGTATATTTTTATTGCTTAATTATGGTTCAAAGTATTAAAATTTGGTCCAATTTGACATTTTTCCTTTCCTAAATCGCTCAATTTATTGATTAACCGATCCTTGAAGTGTCATATGTGGCAACATATGCACGTTCTATTGGATAAAATGTTGATTTTTTCAGCAGAAATCACAACAAACATGTCATATATGGCAACATATGTATATCATAAAATGGTCTTTTTGGGGTTAATTCAACATGTAATGTAGCAGATCATTCTAGAATACTCCACTAACACACTCCACTCACTCTCACTCATTATAAAAGGGTTAATTAGGGTTCCCTTAATTCACAAAAAAAGCTCTCCTTTTTTATTTTCTTTCCTTTATTCTTTCTCCTCTCCTCCTCTCACACTCAAATTTTCCTGAGAAGATGTTACCACCTTGGACAAATTTAAGTCTCCGCATGCTCTTGTTATGGGTGATCAACGTAATTATGTTATTCTCAGTTAATATGAAGTCTTCTTCAAGTGTGTTCTCAGTGCATGGGTGATTATTGTTGTTTGTTTTAGTCGGATCTTGTCTAATGGAGGGTAGCTTCATCATTTGGTAAGTCTTCTTACTTTATATATAACATCATGTCTACTGTAACGACGTATACGAGGTAGCTAACTATAGTTGTTTATTTTTCTGTAGGTGGTCTTGTGACAGAGTGCATGGGTAGCTCTGATCCACCACCCTTCAAGAAAGAATGGTGATGCCCCTCCAGGTTTAATCGCTCAATGTTGACTCCAGATCCTCCAGTCAAGTCCTTTTTTGCTGGTTGAAGTAGTAGTATAGGGCTAGAGCGTTTCAGATGTAAATTTTGTTATTTTTGTTAGCGTTAATGCCTTGTAAATATGGATATGTAGTTTTGCCTAGCCTTGCATGTCACTAGTTCAACTATCAACTAATAATGACATGTTTATGTTTATGTTTAATGTTTAATGTTTTCCAAGTTTATGTGCTTGAATTCCTCTCTATTAATGGTGATACTACTTGCATGTACACATAATTGACATATGTTGCAACAACTTAAAAAACTTAAGTACTTTATAAAAGTCATAGGCAAGCCCAACCTCTAAAACTGGCCCAATCGGCCTATTATTTCATTTCTAGAAGGGATATATATATAAATTAGGGTTTTCATTTTCATTTCAAGAATAGGGTTGTTCTCATTTTCTTCCTCGCCGCTTCGGTTTCTCTCCTCTTCACGCTTTATCTTTCTTTTTCTCTCTTTGCATGGATCTCGAATCTCTGAAGTGCATGGGATATAATGATGTTTTTTATTTCATCAGTCTTTTTTGTTCTTTGTTTCTTAACACACAACTAATTTGATTGACCTTTGGTTAAACCAAGTCTCAGCACTGTCATGTATTGTCAAATCAGTGAAATCATTAATTCTGCAATATAGTGGTTGGGTAAGAATGAGTTCTTTAAATATAGATCAATACTCTAGATCTAGATCTAATGAATGAGTTTTGTTTGTTTTTGTTACTTTTGATATAATGCCAAATGCAATATTGAATTGAATTTGTAATGATGAAAATGATCCCATATTGGGTAAGAAAATCTGTTGCAAACATGGAGACTTACTTTCAATGCAAACTTCATGGTCGAAGGACAATCCAGGTTGAAGATTTTGGTCTTGTCCATGCTATCGTGTATGTATATTTCTACATCTTAGTCTGGAGACTTCTCTTTATTTTGTTTTTTTTTTAAATTTAAATTTCTTTGTCGTGTGTATTTTAGGAGAATGCATGCAACTTCTTTAGATGGAGGGATCGTGAAGATGTTGATATATGATCCAAGTTCGTTATTCTGAGATTGGCGAACAAAATTAAGGAGTTGGAAATTGATGATGAAAGTCATATTAAAAGAAGTAACAAATGGGTGATGAAGGAGAAGAAGAAGACCAAATGTTGTAACAATTGGAAGCTAATCTTCGTGTTGTTTGTTGTGGTTTTTTTTCTATTTTTAAGCATTACCAAGAGGAACACTGTGGATGATGGAAAATTCTTATGTAGTTGTGTACAACCATTAAAATTATCATAATTGTGGAAATAAATAAACGTAGTTTTGCACTCTTGTTTCAACATTTTTACTTGTTCTTAACATAACATATGAGTCAAATGTCGCAACAATGGAGTCATATGTAACAACATTTGATTAAGTACTTGCTCTCAATATAACATCACATACTATGTACTTGCTCTCAATATAACATAAAATGACACAACATAAGTGATAAAATAAAATATTGTCATTAATTACAAACACATTGTCAAGGCTCCAAGCTCCTAGATACTATCCCAACAGCCCAAACCCATTGCATTCAACCAACTGTATTGTCATACAACAGGGTTTGGGGAGGTTGAATTGTTGTCTTGGTAATCAAATGCTCAATAAATGCAAGCGAATATGACCCACACGTGGCTTTGGTTTCATTTGTTACCATGGGATCCAATCGACCTTTAAATTCCCATGGTTCATTGAGTAACTTATTTGGCAAATGCTTCATTATTTCACTTTGCTTCATTATGAAGTCAAAAACTTGGCATGTTCCATACTCATCAGCTGGCAGTCATAAACATTCATGCGACCCTCGTGCAAGAGGATCTCAAGAGTCACAAAATGAGTTTTGTTCATGTTCATGACTGTCAAAATCCTTTTTGCACCAATCCAATCCATGCCTCCAAGATATGGACTAATGCCCCTGACATAGTTAATCATATATTCATTCCATTCAAACTCATTAATTAACTGTGTAAGGCTTCTGCCACCAACTGTTGTTGCCTCCTCGCTGATTTTGTCATATCTTAGTTTGAAGTTGAAATAGAAATTGAGATCCAGGATTCTATCTGTGGAATCATAGTACTCAGGGTATCTCACATGCCTCTCCCGCATGAGGGTAAGGATTTCATCAATATACTGAAATAAAAAATAATATTAAAGAGTAATCATTGAAAAGATAAAAAAATAAAGAACATTATAAATTGAAGGAACTAGTAGAGAAAAGTTACCCAGTCTTCCCACCAAATTTTTATGCTTGTCATGGTCCTGAAATCTTCTCCACTAAAAAAATGCATGTCGTATTGTGCACGCAGATCTTTTGCTCTCGACAGTTCTATCAGTTTGTTCTTTTGAGCTATAGACACACGCTTATAAACATTCACATGCTTGAACTCCAACACTTCCTCTCCTACGGGCATTGGAAATTCTCCAAAGATCTTCTTCTTCAAATTTTGTATTGCCTTGATAAATGATTTTTTCCTCCTCTTGGCATGTGGAGTATATGGATGCCGAACATTCTTTGATGGAATGACCTTGAAGCCCCCTCTTGTTTTTAAATTCATTGACAGCCTGACTCAATATTTGAAGATACATGATATAATCTTCATCTTGTTTCTTGTACTTCTCACAGAGAAAGCCAGAGCATCTCCTACAAGAGGTAGCCCCTTGGTCTTGTCCAGCACTAACACCAATATCACCACCAACATCAACACTAGCACCAACATCAATACTACCACCATCAACCCCATCAAAAACAACTAATTCATTATCAACTGTCTCTTTTGATGGTTCTTGCTCCAGCCAACTCCATTTTAACTCTATCCACAACAAGATCAAATAAAGTTTCAACCAACCCTAGAGTAATTAGATATGACATTTGTAATTCCTTTTCTGTTGGGACAAGTCATGGATGCACAACCTAAAATTATAAAAAATGAGTCATTCGTAGGAATATTTGGGTCAGATGTTGCCATAGATGTGTCATAGGTTGCTACAGATGGGTGATATGTTGACACATATGGGCATCTGTAGCAATATTTGTGTCACATGTTGCAACAGATGAATCATCTGTAGCAACATATGAGTCATCTATAGCAACATTTGGGTCACATGTTGCTACAAATTTGTGATATATTGCAATATATGAGTCATCTATAGCAATATTTGGGTCACATGTTGCTACAGATTAGTGATATGTTGCAACATATATGGGTGTAATATAATAATAACTTACTGCACCATAAGGAGGGTTATAAAGATCTGGAGGATTTTTGACAGTTTTTATGTTTGCTCTCAACCATCTCAAAATCTTTGGAGATGAGATCTCTTCTTCTGCAGTTACTTGATACCTCAAATGAGGAATGACTTCAAATGCCCAAGCCTATAAAAAAGGAAAACATGTCACAAATCAAATGTTGAATTATTCAATATAATATAGAAAAATTAAGAACATTTTTGTTTACCATGAAAGCCCATGGAAAGCCAAATAAGTTATTGGTCTTTCGTCCTAAAGGTTTCAACAAGTATTTGACAGTTAATTCAAAGCTCTCATGACCCCAAGGATAGTTGTTGAAAGTCTCAATATCCTGAGATAAATTCACCCATTTAAGGGATATGTTGTAGTTGACATCTTTGGCCCAAAGTACATTATGTACAAACCAAAGTAAGCACAATGACTCCTTGTGCTTCTTTGATGTATCCTCGTAATTCAACACATATATCAAATCGGCATTTTTGAAGCTTGTGCCAACAAGGGACACCAAGTCCTACTCCTTAGTTGACTGTCTTGTTTCTTCTTTTTCTCCTTTCTTTCGTCTTCGTGGTTCTTTTTTTACTATAAATTCAGACATTGGCTCAGAAGGAGGATGGCATTTTAACCTTGAAACTATGGCAAACTCTCTTCTGCCAAAAAAGAGTTGCATGCCACAATAATTAATCAAAACCTCATCCTTCTTTTCAGGATTCTGAAAAATGAACCTTCTTTAGAGAAGTTCATAGACCATGGTCATTTGAAAACATGCATTATTCTTCTCTGGCAAATCAAGAAAATGACCAAATAATATTCCTAAAAAAATCTTCCAAATCAATCTGCTTGAGCATGATCTTGAAGGTGTCAAAAGGTTTTCCCATGGCTGACCTGATAATGCTATCACTAGTAGCATTAGGCTGCAAATGCACAAGAAAAGTGTGTGCACTGATAGTTTTGATCCATCATCATCCTCAACTTCATTTTTTTCTTGTTCTTCTTCCTCAGCTTCTTTTTGTTTTCCTATGTCTTCATCAACTTCATTTATTTTTTCTTCTTCTTCCTCAACTACTTCTTTATTTTTTCCTCCTTCTTCCTCAACTACTTCTTTATTTTTTCCTCCTTCTTCATCAACTACTTCTTTATTTTTTCCTTCTTCTTCCTCAACTACTTCTTTATTTTTTCCTTCTTCTTCCTCAACTTCTTTTTGTTTTCCTTTATCTTCCTCAACTTCTTTTTTATTTCCCTCTTCTTCCTCATCTTCTTTTTTATTTCCCTCTTCTTCCTCATCTTTTTTTTTCCCTTCTTGTTCATCAACTTCTTCTGCTCTTTCTCCATCATCATCAACTTCATTTTTTTCTTTTTCTCTTTCTTCATATTCTTTTTGAGAAAATTCTAGTTCTACTTGAGAAGAAGAAACTGCTTCAGATGCAAGTTCTTCTAAAAGAGTGGTAGTTAAATTTTCATTCTTCTTCCTACAAGTTTTAGTCCTAGGCCTCTTCTGGATCTTTGTGTCAGTTGTTTCTTTTGTTAATACAATTTTTTTTTTGACATGATCCATTATATTTGTATCTGCAACCACAAAAGCTAAATATTTCTTAACAAAAATAACAACAACCAAACACAACAACACAACACAACAAGACAACACACAACACACTACACAACAACACAAACAACAAATGTGATTCAATACCACACATGAACCAACCAACAAACCACAAAACCCTCCCTAAATCCTAACCAACGAACTACAAATTAAGCTTTTTGAAATCAGATAATATTTCAAAAGGAATAACTACCCAACCATCCTACAAATAAATAAGTGATAAAATCACTAAAAACGTCCTGATTTAATACCAATAAGTATTTCTCAAAACCCTAATTAAATTTTACCTGAGAAGATATCAACGATAAAATAGAAATGATGAGGGCAATGACGCCTTGTTGTAGAAGAGGATTGCAACAAATTACCACTGATGTTGTAGAAAATATCACAACAACAATCTTGATTTGTGAAGGAATAATGGAACGAGAGAAAGGAAAGAAGAGAAAAGAAAACGGAAATTAGTAAAAATAAATTAAATTTGGAATATGAAACGACCTTTTATAGAGGAGAGGAGAGAGGGAAAAATGAAGGGAGGATTGGTTTAAACCTTTTTTTTTTTTTGAATTTTGACAATTCAAAGTGTGACATATGTTGCCACATATACCCTTTCTGTTGGGCACATGCAAATAATTATGTGGTGTTTTTTTTACAACAGAGGTTATATATGTTGCCACAAACACCACATTTCTTCCTTTCCATCATAATTGACATTTGTTCCAACAAAATAAAAACCATATTAATAATCATTAATATTAATATTATCAACAAAAATGAACAATTGATGGCAATATAATGTTGCCACATATCTCCTTTATGTGATATATGTTATCACATATCTTCTTTCTGTATGTTGCCACATGTATCCTTTCTGTTGGGTCACATGCAGATAATTCTGTGGTGTTTTTTACAACAAAAGTTATATATGTTGCCACATACACCACATTTCTTTCTTTCTATCATAATTGACATTTGTTCCAACAAAATAAAAATAAGAAATCATTAATATTAATATTATCAGAAAAAATGAACACTTCACCAATTGTTTTATACAACTTATCAACAAAAGGTAATTCACAATGGTATACATAAACATCAATCTAATCAATGGTGGTAACCGCAACGTTTTCATCAAACTTTGCTCTTTTAGGTCTAGGCCTCTGTGGGTCTTCATTGTTACTAACATAGCCACCTTGAGCCTTTAAAATCCCATAATTCCACAGGAGTGAAACATATCTCATGTGAAGGGTTTCAGAACTAATTTCACCAGATGGTACTTGTAGTCCATTACTAAAAAACTCAGCGTATGCAACAACAAAAAGTCCACAATCACTGCATGGTATATCATCGATTAGAAAATATAACAAATCTATTAACACCACATTTCAATAGTGGTAAGACAAAAAAATAATGTGATACTTACAGACTATTGCTTGCTTGTTGGGCAATACCAGTAGCATGTATGACTTGGTAAGATTCAAGAACTGACAAGTTGGTTCGATCTTTTTGCTCAAAAAATCCGCTAGATTCAAGGTACTTTGGCAACAATGTAGACAACTTTTGAATCTCGGAGCACAATTTTCTATTAGTCCTAGATGAAGACATCCAATCATACACCTTTATGTGTCGTTCCTTCAATACAACGACTGTCAAGACCCAATTAAACTCCCCATTACAATTTACAGGGACATAAACCTCATCTGTGAGGTGCCAAGGCAGTCCAACAGTTATACCAAACCCTTTGATAGTGCTAACAATTTTATTCTCATATTCAGGAACAGCACTGGCATTGTCAATGTATGTTTTGAAAAAATAATTAGTAGTGGTATATCGATATTTAGAATGACTCTATTGCTTCGACTTCTTCCACAAATAGTATAAAATGACATCCACGTACTGCACAAATGCATCAACAAGTGTATTTCTGTATCAATTTATTTGTATGTATTCATGTCTTAATCAAAAGATAAAAGTGGCATGGATTTACCTCATCAGTCCAGCACTTATTGGGTTGAGACATTACGTAGAACCAATCCTTCTTCTTTGTAAATGCAACTACAAAATCAAGTTGTTTGAACTCAAGATCCGAGCAATTGACTAAGTAATGATCGTCCTTGTCTCCTCTGCAATTGTTTAATCATTATAAATAATTATTTAGTGGACAACAAGAAGAAATGCTAATAATAGTTGAACGACTTTACTTTTTTGCATGATGCTTGTAAAGACCCTCGTTTATCCATTGCGAGAAGGATGACATTAGTTCAGTTGGACCCTCGCCATCAATGTTAAAACCTTCAAATGAATATTGTTGCTTCACATCACAACTGATGACTTCGACTTTCTTCTCTTTCTTTTTCTTTTTCACTTTCTCTTTCTCCTTCTTCTTCTCTTTCTCCTCCTCCTCCTTCTCCTTCTCCAGCTCCTTCTCATGCTCCTCCTTCTCCTTCTCCTTGCCTTTTGGGTTTGAGTGTGATACTGGAGCAGTAGTCATTAATTTTTTTCTTACACTAATTATAGATAGTGATTGGAAAATAGATTTTTTCAACCTCCTACACTTCAAAGGCTGTGAAATCTTCTTGGATGTATGGACATCAATATTATAAGTCATTTCTTTAAAAATATCAGTCAATTCTTTAACACGATTAATAAAATAATCATGTTGCTGCTCACATTCTTCGCATAGGCAAAAAGAGCATTTGATGTTAGAAGAGGAAGCAACACCAATAAAAGATTGAGTTGTTGTCATGGATGAAGCTTCTTGTATCATTTCATCTACAAGATAAATAAAAAAGGTTGAGAGTTTACAATTGATTATAAAATAATAATGGGTAGCAATTTATACTTATGTTGACACAGATGGATATTATGTTGCCACATATGTACCTTCTGTTGCCACGAATGAATCTTCTGTGGCCACAAATGAATCTTCATGTGCCACATATTAATCTTCTGTTACTACATATGACCATTTTGTTGCCCTAACACATAGGTGATATGTTCCAACATATGACAACTCTATTGGAATATATACCAACATATCACTAAAATGTTGCAACATACGACACATCTTTCAGCAAATGAAATATATGTTGGACAACTGAACAAGACTATATTTCTAAAATCATATGAACAAAATGATCACAAAAAGAACAACAAAAAACGAATTTTCACTGAATGTTAACAATACATATACATTTCCTCAAAATTAGGGCTTTTTTGAATTTGTTGATTTTCTTTCAAAAATAATAAATAATAGGTACCATTACACCATTATTCAATTTTCACATCTATAGAACGATTTATTGTTCATTAACCCAAGAAAAAAACTTAATATTGTTCGAAAATTGTAAAATCTTTCAAAAAAATGACTTACCCATTTTAAGTCGAAAACAATCTTCAGTTCAAAAAGAGGAGAGAGTCACGGTCGAAAATGAGGAGGAAGATAAGATAATGGGGGAGAATATTTGTTTTGATAGTCGGATTTTTGGATTTTCTAAGGAAGAAGAAGAAGAGAAGAGAGAATGTTGGGAAAAGAAGAGAAAATTCTATTTTCTTTTACTTTTTTTTAAATGGTTTGGATAGAATTATAAAAGTTGAAAACTGAAGTGTTTTTTTTTTTTTGTATTTTATAAAAGATTAGAAAATTTTGAAAATGTTAATTTGGTCCCAGATTTACTTAATTACATTTTAAAATGGATTTGACCCTTTCAGTTTTCGATTCATATTTCGTCGACCAATCCGTCCTAATTCACATCAGGAAGGGCTCGTGCAGCTGCAACAGGATTTGAAAAAGGAATTGATCGTGACTTTGAACCTGTTCTTTCCATGACCCCTCTTAATTGATATGAGATAGGAGATCCAATGCTTGAATGAAGTACAAATTACTTTGATTCAATCATACATCTAGGAATCAGCTTAAGTATTCCTTTTTTCTTCTTTTTTTCACATCTTGGAATCAGCTTAAGTATTCCTTTTTTCTTCTTTTTTTCAACTCATTTATTTTATCTAATTTATGTCTAATCTATTTTTCTGGCTTCTTGGTCAAAGTGTCACCAAAAATCAAAGCAAGACTTAATTGACACCTTTCATTTAATTGTCTCTAGAGAGATGGGTTTTCGCCAAAAAGTGTTGCAATGTAAAAAGAACCCACCATTACAAAAATGTCTGAACTTATCAAAGATCCACCCATTTCCCCCCTTTTCAATTTTCTCTTCAATCCAATAATGCTTATATATGAAAAAGATTACGACTTTTGAATGAAATCAAAACAATTGCTCATCGAAAAACATTATGGACAGATCTCAGGATTTCTTCTGTGTGTTTGAAGCTGAATGAGTTTCTGATTGGAGAAGGAAGATGGGTTGAGGGAAGTCGACCAGTGGGGTCGATTTGGGTGTTTTCTGGTGACATTTTGGCTGGAGAAAAGAGGTAGTAAAGGGTGGTCTGGTTCACCGGAGTTAGCGTCTGGTTGTGAGGTGGTTTACGGGTTTTCCGCCGGAGTGGGCTGATTTCATGTGGGTTTGGTCGCTGGCCGGAAAGTGGGTGATGGTGGCTATGGAAACGGAAAAAATGGGGTCGTTTGTTGGCTGGACAGCAGCTTGGAGAGGAGAGGCTGGTCAGAAAAATGGGAAAACAAAGGCTGAAGTTATTGCTTCTTCCTCCCCTATTTTCCCTTTGTTCATCCTTTTCAATAATTACAGGCTAATGAGGAATTGCAAATGAGTGTTAGAGGGGTCAGGCATGGGTTTAAAAATGGCTAATGGGTCGTTTTTTAAGATTCGGGTTGATTAAGTTGATTTGAGGCTTTCCGTCAAATGAGGGATATATATGGTGAAATTAGTAACGGTAGGGGCAAAACTAACTTCACTTTAATGGTAAGGGCATAGTCAATCAATAAAATAAAGTTCGAGAATATTTTTGACCTTTTCCCTAAATAAAATAAATAAATATAAATATAAATATAATAAAAATGTGGTTAAACTGGTTGGCCAAAAAGAGGACCACCCCTACCTCATTTTTATCATCGAATGGTGTGTATTCGCCCAAACTATCGTAGATCCCCTAGGCGAGAGGCCATTTCCCGTCTCTGTTAAGCGAGGGTTTAGCAAAACCCCAAACATGGCTTCGAGGTTCATCTCCCTCCTCGCCACTCCATTTCCCACCTTCCTCAATCACCTACGACGCCCCTCTTTCCTCCACCTTCGTCGTTTGGCATGCGGTTCTCGCCGCTTCACAGTCTACAGTCACTCCCATATATCCCCTCTTTCACCCTCTCAACAACAATTCCATGCCCAGCCCATCAATAATAACACCCCACTCGACTCTTCTTCTTCTTTCACCTCCCACCCTTGGCCTGAATGGCGTAGCTTAATTACTCTTCTTACTGGCAATGACCAGCTACCTCCTGCAGTGGAGGACTCCTTCGTCGCATACGAGGACTTGTCCCAAGACTTCCTTCGTGCTGCTACCCTCTGCTTAGATTTTGCACGGGAGCGCCCAAATTTCATAGGGTTTGATTTCATAGCTTAAATTTTATCTATCTCTGTTTGGGAATTCTCAACAATGTTACTTTTCGTAAGAACTGAAATAGTATATGATATAACTAAGAAAGGCTATAGGATTATTTTGGTTTGCAGCATGAGCAAGAGTATTGGTTGTTAAGTAATGATTCAGAGGCCTATATGAAGATATTACAAGGAAGAAGGAATCAAATGGAGTGAGGACAGAGAGAGTGGGATACAGAAGTAAATAATCAAGGATATATGTAGATATGACATTTTCCTTTGACTAAGTTTGTATGGGAGGGTATTATTTAGAAGTATTTCATGCATTTCTATGCGAGTATGTATGCTGAAGATTGAATATATCTTGTATATCACTTATTTGATTCATCTAAATTTACTAACGATCACATCTTGAAATTTGTAAATGTTTGATTTCTGAAATGTCTATGCCAAGAAAATTTAGCACTTCTCCAAAATATAAATTCTGTTCTAGGCACTTCGCTTTTGACAAAACACTGAAATGTAGGTTTCAGATATTTGTAAGATAAAATAAACATTACTTTCATCTTTGTGTGAATCTGTTTCATGTAATGCAGGTTGCTTTCAAGGAGGGATATTGAGGCCGTTGTATCAAATGGGACACCATTTTTGTTCAAAGGTGCTCTGGAGACGGCAAGAAGAATGAGGGCATTCTTGGGTATTGACGGGAGCACTGTAAGCACATGCAATTCTTATTTGACAGTATAATATAGTATTCTGTTGTCGTTACAATGGTTCCTTCATCAAATAAGTTAATTTGAAGGATTTGTACATATTAAAAGAAGGATTAATATAAGATTTACTTAGTCCAATCAATTTGGAAATAAGCTTAAGGGTTCAGCTACATTTGTGGACATTATATCTATTTAAAATAATTTTATGTTTTGATTGCAAACTAAGCAAAGTTGGATCGATTCAAGGTTGAGCTTCCTTTTGATGACCTCAACTAAGCTCAAAGCTAAACTACTTAACTTGATGAGACATTTTTGATACTTAAGCTTATTTAGATGTAGTAAGGTAATTCTATTTGTGAGTGTTGGTAGAACTTAAGTTGATGCCCAATTTTTACTTTGGTTGAGGCTAGGGAATGCTTCTTTTGGTGCCTTACTATCCTGTTAACTGCAATCACAATAGCATCCATGATCTGCGTGCCCTTAATAAATGACATCTAATGTGCATCTACCAGTTTTGAAATGACTTTTTTCAGCCTTTCAGTCAACAATTTTGAGTTGATCTTATATATGCTACCTATTTGCCCCCAATTTTTTTGGGATCAAGGCTATGAATGTGGCATTGAAACTCCTTTCAAAAAATGGTCTGATTATAAAAGTTCTGAACTGCTGGCACTACTTCTTTGCTTACTATCTCCCAGCAATTGGTGAAAAATTCCATGGTGAATCCATCCGGTCCAGGTGCCTAATCCCGCGCAGATGCCATGACACATTCTTTAATCTCAGCCTCACTGAACTGACATTGTAGTATTAAATTGTCTTCTTCACTGATAACAACACCTGATCAATGGTTGAATGGAAATCTCCATATCTCTAATTCTATATACAGATTCTGATAAAATTTGACAATCTCCTCTCTATCACTGATGAATCCCCTGCAGGAACACTTGCAGGAAACCCTCCAGTTTCACTATGAACTTTAATGCTTTGTGATATTTAAAAAAAAGTTGTAATCTGTCGAAGGGTTTGTGTGATATTTCAGTGCCGAGTGGTTTCGTTCTTTAAGATGGAACTCCTAGGTATGACTTCCAAGTTGTTTTTGTTTTTCACATTGAAGAACTTTAGGTAGTTAAACTTAAAAATAGGTGTCTTATGATGCAATTGCGTTGCTAAATGAATTTGATTTTCTTCCTTTGAATTAATCCTCTAGGAAGTAATACATCTGGCCAAAGTAATCTCTAGCTATCCTGTGTCTTGTAATTTGCTTCTTACACCTCTTGACTATTCCTTGACTCCTTGGAGAAAACTGAAGGAAATACTATATTGAGCTTGCATCAACAATTTTTCTATGTTCATTTTTTTTTGAGTTACTGAAATAACTGTACCTTTAAGTACACATCTGATATAGTGTTGCTGAACATTGTTTTTCCTCGTACTTTTTGGTTGTTTATTGTCTTTTTGAAACTTTATCTTGATTCAAATATCAGGTGCTGGATCATGACAACGCTAACACAGTTGATCTCATGAAATACATATTAAGTTACGCGAGTAAACCCACTGTTTCTTCAGAAAAAAACTCCCTCTATAGCAGGGAACTTATAGAATCATCTTGCCGGAATCTTTTGCGTGAGTTGGTTGAAGTGAGCTGCGGAGCTCCAGCAGTGAACCTGCCTCCTGCAGAGCAATATGATTTTTCAGGTAGATATGGACAAACATCAAGTCCTATTAGACAAAATATTGTAATGAAGAGAGGCGACTGGATATGCCAAAAGTATGTACAATTGTCTTGTTCTGGCCTTTCTTGTTTCTAAAATTTTCATTGGTTTGTAGTCTGTTACTATTTCAGCTTTGTGGCCCCATATTCTTTTTAGGAGACAAGGGCAATCTCACTTATAGTGACCCTTCATTTTCTTTGGTGAATTCCATTAGGACATGAAAAAACATTTAACTCTCCTATTAATATTCATACATTAAAGATATTCATGCATAAAAGATATATCTTGAGGATATGAGAGAAATCCCATATTTTTTTTATAACCGAGAAAGGTGGAGGATTTTTGGCTTAGGTCGCAGGTTCAAGCCCCACACCATGCAAAGCGAAGCCCAGTATTTAAGTGGAGAAGGGTAGAGGGGCGGGTCCATTATCCACCGAGTTAAGAAGGGAAATCCCATTTTTAGTGGTCCATTTTTTTTGATGAATTCCATTAGGATATCAAAAAGCAATATATTCTCCTATTAATAATATTCATGCATAAAAGGTTCCCAATGTGCTTGAAATAATCATAAGACTAATAGATAGTATATAATTTATGTCTCCTTTTTGTTATTTATTCCTCACCTTTTATACTGTATTAAACGTCTTGTTTTCCATGAGTAAAGACTTGAATATGTAAAATCTATTCTAGAAATCTGCTGATTTAGGTTACTGTGGCAAGTAATCTTATGGATGTGTGGATACTGTAGTACCTTACCTAGTCCTGTCTAGAATTTGGAGATAAGGGAGGGATAGGGTGCTGCTGTTATTCTTTGGCATAAGTATTACGGTTGAAATGGAATTTGGTATGCAACCACTTCGGATCAACATTTTCAGTCCTTCTGAGCTTAGACAGAAAGTTGAATATTACTTTCCACTTTGTAAAGATATGACACCTGGGCCTAACTCAACCCCAAAAGCTAGCTCATGAGGGGAGGATTACCCAAGTCTATGTAAGGAGACCACCAGTCCATTCCCCAACCAATGTGGGACTTTTTACCCACTCTTAACTCTCTCTTCACGCCCAGGCCCAATTGGAGCGTGGGTTGAGAGCCCAAATGGGGATGGAGCTAGTACCATGTAAAGATATGACACTTGAGCCTAACTCAATCCCAAAAGTTAGCTCATGAGGAGAGGATTTCCCAAGTCCATATAATGAGACCACCAGTCCATTCCCCAAACAATGTGGGATTTTTTACCCACTCTAACACACTTTTGTTGTCTTTCAAGCTATTTCTTTCATAGACTTCTAGCTCTAGCTCTACCAAATAAGGGAATGTGTGGACTGACCACAAAGTAAAATTATTTCTGTCCTTCACCTTCCCTTATTCTTAAGCTTGTTAATTTGTTGGTTCTTGTACTTTGATGATCTTTAACGGTCCAAGTCTGCATGAATATTGAATAGGTGCAATTTCATGAACTTTGCAAGAAACAACAAATGCCTTGAATGTGAGGAACCTAGACCAAGGAGACAGCTGACAGGCGGGGAGTGGGAATGCCCTCAGTAAGCACTAATAAGTCTCTTGTTTATGTATTTCAGTCATTAGTTCTATGCAAATCATTATCATGTAGGACATGTTTTTTTATTATAACGTTGATATCACAGATGTTACTTCTTCAATTATGGGAGAAATGTTGTCTGCCTGAGATGCGACTTCGGACGACCAGCTGGGGCTTCACCTAGAACTACCCACTCCAGTGCAGAGGATGGGTACAATGGGAACTCTGCGTATCCAAATGGAATTGATCTTAAGTTGGCTGAGAATGAGGAGAAGGCACAGCGGTGGTTTTCTAAGATTTCTCAGATGAACAATGCCTCTGATATGGATAGTGCAGCAGCTGACGAAGACTTTCCTGAAATAATGCCGCCAAGGAAAGGAGAAAATAAGTTTGTTGTGAGCACAAGGAAAACACCCTTGGAAAGGAGGTTGGCCAACACTCAATACGAAAGGAACTTTGGTTACAATGGTATCCCAGAAGGTAACACTTTGACTGGTGGTGCACATAGTATCCTTGACACATCAATGAAGCAGAATATTGATCAAATATCTGGAAAAAGTCATAAGGGCATTGCTGCAGACAAAAATAGTGAGTCAGCCATTCGCCATAGTGGAAGAGGTTCTAACTATGTTCCTTTTGTGCCATTACCAAAAGACATGTTTCAGAAAAATAATCCAACTTCAGTGATGGATGAGAAAGTAAAGGAAGAATTTGGTGTCTCTCACACTTTTGAGGTTAGTCACCAAACATGTTCAGCAAGTCTTGGAAATGACTTTGGGAAGTCCATGGAGAAGTTGCAGTCAAATGACCCACTCAGTGAGGATAAAGAGAGAGAACAAGCTGAGAAGTCAGAAAGTTGGTTCAAGAAAATCGCGGAGCTGCATGATGTCAAAGACTTACTGAGTTCCATCTCCGATGATGATTTCCCAGAGATTATGCCAATGCGTAAAGGAGAAAATAGATTTGTAGTTAGCAAGAAGAAAGACCGGTCTTTGACTTCTCCAATGTACAAAAGACAAGTGGCCATGGAGCAAGCAAACAACAGTAGCTTTGTCCCATTTGTTCCCTTCCCTCCAGGCTACTTTGCGAAAATGGACACACAACAGGAACATATCACAGATTCGTCCTCTCTGTCTAGGGTTGGAACTTCATCTACATTCAGCAACTCAGATGACAAGGGATCACCCATGAATCCTCTTTCCAAAACCTATTGTGAGAAGGAAGATGTAGAGAAGACACATCAACAGTCAGATGATCCTGGGTTTTTGTTCAGAGATACTATCACTGCACAGACTCCTGTTGATCAATTTACGAATTCAAGGTTTGCAAGTCCAAATTTCTCCAGGGATGAGGGGGTCCCTTGTGTTGGAAATTCAGTTGAAACCTCTCTTGCTCTAGATGCTTGCAACACTGATAGTAAAGACAGAAGAAACTCCGTGAACGAGGATGTATCCCCAGCCGAGACTTTGGGAGTAGGTTCAACCAAGCTGCCTAGAAACCAGAACGTCAGAAATGGATGGACAGGAAAGAGTTTGGAGGGGTCTGCTGTGAAGGAAACAGATCCGTTAGACATGTCTGAAGAAGCCAAAGCTGAGAGGTGGTTCCAGCGTGTTGCTCAGATTAAAGACATATCTGAATTGAGTCAAATCCCAGATGAAGACTTCCCATCTATTATGCCAATGCGCAAGGGAGTTAACAGATTTGTAGTGAGTAAGCGGAAAACTCCTCTTGAGAGAAGGTTGACATCTACTCAGTACCGGAGAAATCTTCCCGTTGTGACTTCTGATCCCATGAAAAGAGAAAGGGACAATAGTGATAAATGAACCTACACAGATACGGTGCCCAAGTTTTTGCAAGCCAGATTTTTTCAGAGCATTCAAGCTAAGGGCTCGATTGGTAGTTGGATAAAAAACAAGTTATTCATGTATTAATTTTTGTATAACTTATACCATGCCTGCTAGGTAGATAGGAAATAAGTTATTTATGTATAAAATTAATACAATGTTTGATTGACAATTTAGAAATCTACATAACTAATATATGTACAAGTTACAAGGCATTGAATTATCTTATGCAAGATCAAAGGTGGAATAGCTAATATATGAATAATTAATTCCTGAATAAAATAATATATAAATTTACTATAGCTAATTTCTACATTATTGATATTGTAAAATTCTAACTAGCTACCAAACAACTCCACGTAAATAATAGGCAATAAACTAAAAATGTGCAACTTCACAGACTTTTTATGGCTTATTCACGGTATCTGTAACTAATTGCGTGTGTATATATATATATATATATATATATATATCTTCTATACTACGTATACATTTCCTAACTTGATTATTAAATTATTGTTTGATTCAACAACGAAAAGAAAGATCGATTCTTTGGGATCCTTCCTTTCTTCAAACCGAACGAAAAAAGATAGAATCATGCCGATTCCCGAAATGCCTTTCTGGATATTCCTCAATGTCCCGGCTATTCACGGAACGTGAGAAGCAGATGATTAATCATCTCTTTTCGGAAGAATCTCAACTTAAAATATACAATTTAGTGGATATATATATATATATATATATATATATATTTATATTAAATAATATTAAAAGCAGATACTTTTTCTTATTTAATGGTTGTGACTTTTCCTAATGGTTGCAATTTTTCAAAAGAATTGTGACTTTTTCGATGAGTAGTGACAATTTCGAAGGGTTGTGACTTTTTTTATAAGACAGTTAATACATATTCATACTATCATTTGTTGGTTATAAATAGAAGGGTCTCTTCATAAAAGGACAAATATACCCCTAAACTATCATAAATGGTATGCAGATACCCTCTGTTATACTTTTGGGACATTGATGCCCCTGCCGTCCAAAAACTAGATCATATATACCCTTTATACTAACGGGCATACACGTGTCATAATCTTATCCATCGACCCGACATTTATTAAATATCGGATCGATGGATAAGATTGCGCCACATGTCCTTATTTAATCTTCCATTATAGTGAAGGACATATGTGCTCTAGTTTTTGGATGGCAGGGGCACTAATGTCAGAAAAGTATGATGGAGGGTATCTGCATACCATTTACGATAGTTCGAGGGTATATTTGTCCTTTTTCCCTATTTTAAAACTATGTATTTCTAAGTTTTTTGTTCTTCTTCCTCTTAAAATACCTAATTTAGTATATCTTCTATGGATTTGGGGATGATTTAGGCCTAAGTGATGTCTTGGTTGAATTTTCAGAGGTCATGAGCTTGATTTAGACTTTTTAGGAGTTATGTTCCTTTCTTCTGACTTTTACAGATGTTGAGTCAAGGAAACCTCAGATTTATGTTTCGATGGTTTCATTGAGCCTGGAACGTTGAGTATAGTCATATTGCATATATGGTTTGTGTGTACAGGGTTCCGAACAAATCTTAAGGGTCCTTTCAATGATTTGAGAGTTGGCTGTTATTTTTGGTGTTTGTGTGCTTTGCTTTAGCGATGGACGACCCGCTTTAGCAAAGCATTGATCGCGTTCGCGAGAGGTGAATCATATTGACCTTCGTGATTGCGACCTTTGCTTTAGAAAGGTCTGTTCGCGATCGCGAAGGCTGGATTTTATCCGGGGTTCACTTTTGTAAACCAGGTTTCTCTTTTACGACATCAGACTGGGTTTTAGACCTGCCATTTTTCGAGTTCTAGCTATTTTTCTCATTTTGAGCTTTGTAAAATCTTGGAGGTGATTTTGAAGAAATTTCTTGTGCTATGTCATTAGAGTAAGCTTTTGTGACCCTAAAACTTCAATTCCCTTTGATTATTTATGGATTTGAACATCAAAACTTGGGGTTTTGATTGGCGAATACTATGGTTCTTCAAGAACTTGAGTTCTAAACTAAAATGGTGATTGTGAACTGATTTTAAGTTTTTTTTAAAAATGATTTTCAATAATGAGTTCCAAATGCATTGGGTAATATTTCTAAGTAAAGATTTTCAAACTCAAACTTCTTAATTAAGTTTTTGAGTTGATTGACCCTTTTTCAAAGTATATGGTATGTGTTTATTATATTCAAAATCTTATTATGATTACTTGATAGAAATAGATTGTGTGACTTTGGACGTTATTCGGAAAGGGAAGACTCAAGTCTTGGATTGACTATTTGATTTAATTAAGGCAAGTGATCTTCTAAGCCTTGTAAATCTAGTAGAATTGTGCATTTCCATTCATTGTGTGTGTTGGAGAGTAATGAACATGAGGTGAATGGTTCATTGTTCTACTTGATTAAAAAAGGGTATTAATTATAAGGCAACATGTTGATTATAATGCTTTTTGAATTGCCTTGTTATGGACTCTATTTGGTTGATTTATAAAATGCTTTAATGACATGAATGTGGACTTGAATTGCTTAAGTTGTTGTCTCTTCCTTACCGTGTAAATTAATTATTTACACTAATTGTTGTACACCGTGATGAGACATGCGAAATAAAGCCGAAGAAAAATTATTCCATCTAGTGATATGATATCAAGCTGAAGGGAAATGGTTCCGAATAATGATATGATATAAAGCCGAAGAGAAATAATTTCGGCTAATGAAATGATATAAAGCCGAAGAGAATGATTTCGGCTAGTGATATGATAAAAAGTCGAAGGAAAATGATTTCGACTAGTGATGTGATATAAAGCCGATAGGAAATGGTTCCCTGCTAGTGGAATTGTGCTGAAGGAAAATGGTTCCGACAATAGTTGACTATTGAGATATGATGCACTCTTATACTTGTGATTGATCTACTAGTTACTTTTACTTGATCTACTTGTTACCCGTGATAGTCATACTTGATACGTGTTGGTTGTTGAACTGTGACTATTGAAATGTGTGGTTAAGCCTTGCAAACTGTGTATTATGAAATTGTTAGATTGGGTTGATTTCTATGCAGGTTGTTGTTTGAGGAGGTTTGGTTAGGGATGTAAGGAATATTCGATTTCTAGCTAGTTTGCCTTGTTTATTAAGTTGCTTGCTGAGTACCGTGTTGGTTGGTACTAACTCCTTGCTTCTACACTTGTGTAGGTTTCGAGCCCCTAGTACCGTATGATTTCTCTTCTTCTTCTTCTCCCATTTTGAGACTTGTTATAGGACTTTGAGAGGTAGCTACTTTTCATCACGGCGGACCCTCTTGTTCATTATTTCATGCTTTATTCTTTTTGAGAAAAAAAGACATCGAGAGTTGTAATTATCTTTAAATTTGGCACTTTATGTATTAGTGGCTTGTACACGTGTAACACCTTGGATCTCCTAAGGGAGAAAATCCTAGTTTTTCAGAAAATTGGTGCCAGTACCAAGGAACCACCCATGGACCGTAGGTGGGGTCGTGGTTGGCCAGTTCAAGTTCCCGTAAGAGTCAAGGTTCCAGTACTTAGAGACGGTTCACCAGGATGGTTCTTCATTCATCGGACGAGCCGTACGTAGGTCTCATAGGTAAGTCCCAGACTTAGAGGAATTTTAGGATCGAAAAATGAGACCTACGACTGTGGTCCACGGTCTGTCGATGGACCCACGATCCGTAGGTGGGGTCCCGTCGTTGGGGTCCATGTTTTGGTGGTTTCTGATCCCACCCACGACCGACCAGTACGGACTGTAGGTAAGGGTTAACAACTATTTAGAGAAAAATGGCTTTTGGGTCAACTTCAAACGGTCATATATTTTAGCAAAAAATTAATTAGGTGGCCTATGAACTATCAAATGAAAGAAAGTTGAATCCTCTTTCCAATGCCACCGAGTTTGCTAAAGTCTAAGCTCGGAGTAAAAAGTTATGCTCGTTTTAGTGAAGCCTTGTCGAGCAGAACACAAACCACGACCCAGTTGATGGGCAATAGTTCAAACGACGGTCCGTCAGTCCCGTATTAGATTGCACTTTATCAGTTTGAAGTTAGGGTCATTTTGGTCTTTTCCCCGTGCATTATGCACTTAAACTACGTCGTTTGATGCCTAAACTACGTCGTTTTACTCAATCTAAGCCTAATAATCTAGTCAGACATACCCAGAACCCTCATTCTCCAAAAAATCATCCAAGTTAGAACGAAAAGAAGAGAAAGAGGTGCCAGTTTCTTTCAAGAACAAGCAACAATGTTCTTCAAAGTTCAGCCCCGAAATCCAAAGGATTTCTCCGTAGATTTCGTCACGAGGTATGTAAAATTTCACTAGGGAGTTCCTTTCATCCACTAGGTCCCTATAATTCAGTTAGTTCCTTGATTCCACATAACTTGTTTAGACCTAGGGTTTGTATAATCTTGGGAATTGTGGTGATTTCAGCTGCTATAATATCATAGTCTAAATAACATGTTTTCTTGGAAATGTTGCTTAATTCCTTGTGTAAAACTCAGAACCCTAGTTTGTGTAAATTCCCTTAGTTCATGAATTATACTTGCTAGGTCAGTTAAACAGAAAATCATGCTCCAGATTTCAAATGTCACATTCTCAGTATATAAATATTGCATTCTCAGATAGCATGTCAGTATTTTGAGCTATTCAGTATGTAACACATCTTAGCTTCACATGTATTCAGTTGGGAGTAGACTTCGCACCGAGTTGGACTAGGGTTCAACGTACCCTCATAGTCCCAGAACTACGTGCCCGCGTAGGATTATAAGTCCCCTCTGTTGGGCATCAATATCGGTGATCACACCACATTCATGCCTTTATACCCCTGGTAAGGTATATTAGGCCTTCCCGATGGGGCATATACATCGTACTCCACGTTTAGCTCACGTGGTTTATGTCGGTTAAATAGTAGCTCCCACAGTCAGACTCTTAGTGTTTTGACCAGGTTTTCAACATTTACTTCAGTAATCAGTTCAACATGTTATCTTCATGATTAGTACTTGGTCAGTGCATTCAGTTTAGTTTTTCTATTATACTTCAGTATCTATATCTTTGCTTAAATTACATCATTGCTCAGTTATGTATTGTTCAACTTATATATCTTTTATTTAGCTTAGTATCTATATCCTGCATGCTTAGTACATTCCAAGTACTGACGCATACTTTACGCTACATTGTTTCATGATGTAGGTTCAGACACTCAGCATCCAGATCACGCTTAGATCAATTTTGGCCCGACTTCAACAACTTCAGTGGTGAGTCCTCATACTTCGAGGACAATAGACATGCTTTCCATTTGTCTTTATATTCAGTTTTCAGTCTATGTAGGGGGCATTTCCCAGCAACTCAACTTAATTAGAGGCTTTTCAGACATAGTAGTAGATTCAGGTCGAGTTGTTAAGTGTTGGGTCAGTCAACATTAAACTCTTAATTTATTTCACTTATATTCAAACTATTTGGGTTTTTCTCCATTTTCAGTTATTCACTGTTTTTTTGCTTTTGCATAGTACATGTTTTACTTAGTCATTTTTAGTATGCTTGATATATGTCAAACTCAGGGTTAGCTTGGGATCATTCGTGATCCTAAGTCCCGTGTTAAGTCTAGGGGGTAGCCTCGGGGTGTGACAACACGTGACAACTAGGTTTTGGGATTATAATAGAATGAATCAATTTTCCGTTTTTATATTGTTCTTCCTTTACTTTTCGAATTTCTTTCATTTCGTTGGGTTGAGGCAGACTTGTCTTGGTTAGAATAGACAAGTGCCATCACGTGTATTTTTGGATCGTGACAAATTGAAACAACAAATATCATTTGCATGCTTTATCTTTCTTTCTCCTGCATTTGTTGTTGTTGTTGTTCTTATTATTATTATTATTATTATTATTTAATTTGCTTTAAATATTTACCTACATAATTCATATCTAATTACCTATTTAGTTGTTATTCTTAAATTCATAACCCTCATGTTTTTCATATTCATAACCTCCAAATATTTATTATGAAACTTTATGATATCTTTTTTGGTGTTCCTCCATCTTTATCTGTATAAATACACTTGTTTTGTTTCATCTGACACCTACCCAAGATTATCTTGTTTATTCCATAATATTTAAAGTAGTGAAGCACTAATATCATCATTGTAATATTTGATTCATGTTTTAGTTTAACTCGATAAAAAAGCTCTTGAATTTTATTTGGTTATGGAAGAAGGAGTCAACAAGAGCTCAAGAAATTATGATTTATGTATTAAGAAGGATGTGTATGTTGTATTTATTTTTGGAAAAAGGCATAAATTTTCCCTTGAACTTGTCCCAAAAAGTCAGATACATGCTTAAACTATCATATTGACCTATTACACACCTATACTATTCAAAAGTGAATTTTCTTACCCACTAAAATTGACTTGGCAAAAAAAATAAAAATAAATAAATAGGCGCATCGATTTGAAATTAAAGTTAAAAAAAAGTTAGAATCCTCTTCCCCCCCCCCCCACCCCACACACACACACTCCTCTTCTTCTTCTTCTTCACACCCAACCATTTTCCTCTTCTTCTTCATTATTTATTTTCATCACACTTCTTTAATTTTTTATCACAATCTTCAAGTACAATTTTTTTTGATTCGCAATTAGGTTATTTACCATAGATTTGTTAGTGAATAATTGTATTTTATCTAGAAAAGTTTCGGTTGATTGTTTCTATCTTTTTCATTTTTCTGACTTTGTTATAGAAATTTTAGTTGTTGATCAATTTTTGGGTTTGGTCCAATATCAGTTTTATGGATTTGGTGGTGATGGGTGACATGTGGTAAAAATTAAAAGAGATAATTGAAGGTGGTGAAGAAGAAAAAATTGATATTGATAATGGTGATATTTGGTGTTGGGTGACAAAGAAGAAGAAGAATTGAAGGTGATATAGTGGTGGTGAAGAACAAAATTAATAGTGAAGGTGGAGCCGAATATGATTTTCAGATGAAATGAGAATTGAACATGAGTGAGATTAGTGATGAAGAAGATATAATTATTAGAGAATTAAAATAATTGATTAGGGATTAATTAGTGTAAATTATAGTTAACAAAGAAAAGTTAATTAAAAAAGAAAAGAAAAAAATATTATAATTTATGACATGGCGCTAACGTAGCACTGATGTGGCAGCGAGTGTAATACACCATATAATGTGAGAGTGGTGTTACACATCTCAAGGTTGTAATAAATTCACTTTTGAGTAGTAAATGTGTGTAATAGGTCACCGTGATAGTATAAGCGTGTAACTGACTTTTTAAACAAGTTTAGGGGGAATTTATACTTTTTCCCATTTAGTTTTTGTACTTACTCTATATTGGACTTCTTTAGTTTAATTCTTTAATTTCTTATTGTCGTAAGCCTGTATTTTTATTTTTTGCTCAAATTAGTCATGTATGACTTTATTAAAAAATTTGGGAAAATGCATAAGTACCCCCCCAGCCTATGCCCGAAATCCCAGAGACACACCTAACCTTTACTAAGGTCCTATTACCCCCCCCCCCCCCGAACTTATTTTATATGTAATATTCTACACCTTTTTGGCCTACGTGGCACTATCTTGTGGGCCCAACGCATGTTGACAAATTTTTCAAGGATAGTGCCACGTAGGCCAAAAAGGGGTAGAATATTATAGATAAATTAAGTTCAGGGGGGTAATAGGACCTTAGTAAAGGTTAGGTGTGTCTCGGGGATTTCGGGTATAGGCTGGGGGGGTACTTATGCATTTTCCCATAAAATTTCTATCTACTAACAAAAGTTCAAAACTTACCATTGATGTTTCTTGTTACACTTTTGAAGATTTATTTGTAATTGATGTATGTTATTATTTATTAAACACATATTTTCACAAAATTTTAAACATTCTAATGGGCTTATAAAAGTTCACATGGGCCACACATGCAATGCATGTGTCAAAGTTGGATTACAAAAAGCCTTTCACTTATTTTTTACTTAAGTAAAATACATTACTAATCATCATTTTATATTAAAAGTGGAAAGATTGTAAGTTCAAAGCTGCATTACGAAAATGCCCCTCAGAAAGTTTTTAATTAAGAAATTTCTTACTAAATTTTTAAATAAAATAAAAATGAAAATTAAACTAGACCAAATACATGATTTCCAACTTATCATTTTCATCTTTTTAATGTGGTTTAATTGTTATTTCTTTTAACTTTAATGCCCATGAAACATTGAATAATTGTTTTGTCTTCTAAACAAATATTATATCAGTACATTTAAGTGTAAAAATATAAATATACATTTTATAAATATGATAAATTAGAAAAATTAATACATACCCAAAACAAAAAATGGGATTTGTATAGCCACGGTAGATGAAAAGGCAAATCAATTGCTTCCTTTCAATTATTTCATTTATATTCATTTGAATTGATTTTCTCTTTTATTGCTTATGAAATAGATGTCTTTTCTTTCAAGTTTTCCAATACATTTTGTAACACCCCAAAAATTTCTAAGCTAAGCCCCGAACCATTCTTTAATTGCCTGTAAAATTTGATCGGCTGATCCTTAAGTTACTCATATGTGTAAATGTCATTTATTTGGTGTTCGAATGGATTTGGGTATGATTTGAGGTCACAAGAAACCCCTAGCACAAAGTTGAGTGGAAATCCTCATTTCCGATTAAGTTTTGACATAAGATTCTACTTAGGTCAACTTCAAACGATCATATCTCCCAGCACATAATGAATTAGGTGGCCTATGACCTACTAAATTAAAGGTCTTTGAATCCTCTTTCCAAAGCCACCAAGTTTGTCTCATTTCATGGTTGGAGTAAAACGCTATGACCGTTTTACCAAAGACTACCAAACTAGAGTTTTTTGAGTCTGTGAACGGCGACCCCAATCGACAGGCCATGGGTTGAATGACGACCCATCCTGTAAGGCCGTCGTTAGAGTACTAGGGTTTAAATTTTGGGACCCAAATTCTACGGATCCACCTGACGGGCAGTAGGTGGACCTACTGACCATCATTTGGACCCGTATGTGAACTTTTGAGGCTTAAAAACCCAATATAGAGTCCACAGATGGGATCTATGTTCCGTGGGTCAAACCACGACCCATAGGTGGTCCCATGGATAGTGTTTGACATCTTTTAAAAAGGATAGTTCAGTCTTTTCCCACCCTCTTTAAGCCTAACCCCCAACTTTTTTTTTCTCACTTGATTAAGGTCTAAATAGTGTCAAAACATTATTTTACGTTCTTTAACACTTCAAAGACTTAGAGCAAGGATTCAAGAGGAGAAAAGCTAGGGTTTTCTATCGTTCTTTGATTTTCATCGATTTCTCCAAGAACTTTGTTCTTCCCAGGTATGTAAGGACTGAGTTTGTCCTCACGCCCTACATCTACTTTCTATCAGTAATCAATAATCTAGGGTTATACCTTAGATTTGATAATTTTTTAGATGAGTTCGTTGTTGAATTCCGAGTTGTTATTCCTAAATTTTGAGTTTCTATATATTATGTATTAAGATTCTTGAGTTGATTATTGATGCCTATTTTTTCAGCATGAACCCCATTATTTGAAGTATTCACTGAGATATTGATGAGAATCTTTTTAACTGAATAATTATCTTAAATTGATTTTCTCATAAAGTAAAAAGGATTTTTTGAGGAAAGTTTAAAGAGGCATTTTGAGTAAAGCTTAAGGGAATTATTGACTCCAAAATTTATCATTTTTACAGTGAGAAAAGAGAAACTTTGATTTCTAAATAAGTAATGAGTTCAGAGTTAATTTAGAGCAGTTACCTCTCTTAAGAGGATATATACTTGAGCAATTATCTCAAACCAGAGAAAGAGTAATGTTTTTATACATTGAGAAAGGTAAATATTATTGGGAGTAGTATTGAGCACCGATACGAGGGAGAGTTCAGACAACTTACAACCCCCATAAACCATGTCTTGCCAACATGGGTACATGATCATACCTTTTAGATGAATCCTTAGAGCCTTCGGGCATAGCTTAGTGGATCCACTTAGTTGAGGTGTTCTATATCCCAACATGATATAGGACAGTTCTGGCAGTGTGGACAAATCGTTGTATCATCACTTAGCTCATAGTGATGGCTGTTAGTTAGAGATCTCCCAATAGAGTTAAAATGTATTTTTATATATCACCTATTATGTTAAAATTCAGAGAATGAGAACGTATTTTTGTAAAGTTTTAATGATTTCACTTCCTTATTTCTTTACATTCAGTCGAGTGTATATCTACATCTATTGCAACCTTTTCATTTAGTAGTTTTCTATTCATCTATATTACATACTCGTACATTCAATGTACTGATGTCATTTGACCTGCATCTTTTATGATGCAAATACAAGTGCTTAGGATCATCAACAAGTGTTTCGTTGAGATCACTTTGCGCTTCAGACAACTTTGGTGAGCCTTCTTGGTTTTCGGAGGATTTCACAATTTACTTTCATGTTATTGTTGAGTTGTCGTCGGTCTTGTCCCGACTTCTATCCTAGTAATAGAGGCTTCATAGATAGTTAGTGTTGATGAGTCTATCAGTATTTCCCTTTAATTTGAAACATTTTGAGATTGTTTTGAAAAGTATTATTATTATTGCACTTATGCATTTTCCAACAGTTGAGTTAAGTATTTACTTGAGTTTGAATGTTATAAGTTCTATTTTTAAAGCTTTTTTATTATTGAGTAAGTATTCCTATAAATAGTTAGCTAGACCAAGGGTTTTCTTGGGGATCATAAATGAAATTGAGTGCCGGCCACATCAAGGGTATAGGCTCGGGGCTGACAAAATTGGTATCAGAGCACAAAGTTCAAGAGTCCTAGGGTGTCTGTAAAGTCTTGGTTATCGGTGTGAAGCGCGCCACATTGATAATTGGGATGCTATAACATTTAGTAACATTTTACTTTCTTCAAACTACTGTTCGTGCGATAGAGTCCAACTCTATAAAAAATTTCTGTAACTCATGCTTATGTGTGTCTTTTCAGATCATGCCTCCACATAGAGTTGCTCAAGGACGTACTGCTAGGAGGAATGCTAATCCTCAAGGTCAAGAAGATCCCAATGCACTAGAAGTGCAACCCCCTCAGGGTGATGTCACCAATGCTGAGTTTAGGAATGCTATTCAGCTGTTGACTCAGGTTGTGAAAAATCAGGCTGGTCAACAAGTAGTAGGTCGTTATGATGTGGCTGATACATGTAGGATCCATGAGTTCTTGAGGATGAATTCCCAGAGTTCACAGGATCGAAGGTCACTGAGGATCCGAAGAATTTAGTTGAAGAACTTCAAAAAGTGTTTGAGGTCATGTGTGCTGCTGATGTAGAGTGTGTGGAGTTGGCTTCTTATAAGCTCAAATGTGTTGCTAAGATATGGTATGATTAGTGGAAGAAGAACAGAGCAGATAAGGCACCACCATTGAGTTGGGTTGTGTTGGAAGATGCTTTCTTGGGGCATTTCTTTCCTCGAGAGCTAAGGGAAGCAAAGGTAAGAGAGTTTCTTAATCTGAAGCAAGTTTCTATGAGTGTGCTAGAGTATAGCCTCGAGTTAACCCAACTTTCCCGCTATTCTCCAGAGATGGTGGCTGATATGAGAAGTAGAATGAGTTTGTTTGTGTCTGGGCTATCACGTTTATCTAATAAGGAGGGGAGAACAATTATGTTGATAGGGGACATGGACATAGCTAGGATTATGATTCATGTACAACAGGTAGAAGAGGAGAAGTTTAAAGACAAGGAAGAGTTTTGCAGCAAAGACAACAAATCATGAGTCTGGCCAGCAAAAGACTGAAAATGGGCATCAGTCATCTTTCCAGCAAAGGACATCTGGACCCGCTCCATCATTAGATAGTGCACTTGCACCGAGAAATAGGAATGATCACATGAATCAAATTTCTCAGAATTTCAAAGCTCAAGGTACTCAATCGCAGGGTAGTGTGGCACTAGGGTTTCGGAGCCCACCTTATGCTAAGTGTGGTAGAACCCATCCAGGAAAATGTCGTGATGGCTTTAATGTCTGCTTCAAGTGTGGTCAGGGGGTCATTTCATGAGAGAGTGGCTTAAGAACATGCATGGTAAGAGGGGGAAACAGAGCCCAATCTTCTTCAGTGGCTCTAGCAAACAGAGCCAATCCGAGAGGAGCTACTTCAGGGACATGCGGATGAGCAAACCATATGTGTACTATGGCTAGTCGCCAGGATCAGGAGAACTCACCAAATGTTATCACTGGTATGTGATTAACGTTTTAAGGACACTTATTCCAATTCTAAGTGTCAACGATCGTTAGTCAGTATAATAACCCAACTAAACGAGTTGGGGTAGAATCCCATAGGGAGCGGTACATGTTTAAGATTCAATCGGTAAGTTATAACATGTTCGAATCAGTCATATGAATAGACATTATCGAATAAACACATAATAAATCAAGGGGTGACACGAATGTCAAATAAGGGGGTTTTGGTTTTAACTATCAGCTACAACAACAACAAATAATACGAAGATGACAATAATGAGATGGGTTCTTGGGATGTGATTCAATTATAGGCTAATATAGACAAATGGGTAATTGCAACTGTTAGAAAATAGCTATAAATCAGTGAATAAGATAGACTATAGAGGAGGTAAATTTTCTCTCGAACAATTTATCCTGAATCAAGTTGATTTCTCTCTAACATCAACAAGCATGCAAAATAAGAACAACCTATGCTTTAGTCCAATTCACTCTCTCGAGCTGAATGTGTGGAAAAGGGTTTAGGATTCACTCTCTCGAGCTGAGCTCATGACAACCCAATACCCACAGACCATCAATTTAGTAATCTTGGTTTTAAAAACCTCTCTCTCGAGCAAGCCAAAAATACAAAGGTAGAACTGTATTTGCAACTACAATTCTTTAAATTGAACCACAATTACTGATTGAAATCACTTCTAAACATCATTTAAAGTAACAATTAGCAATACCCACAAGCTGAATCAGCCCATAATCACATAATCACACCCCAAGAATTGGGGTCTTAGCTAGACATCATAAAAAGTTAGAAATCGTTACCAAATTGTGTTTCCATCAACTGGGTACGATTAATTTCATCTTTACAAAGGTCCAAATTGAAGAATCCCAAAGACCACTTTCAATTTCTCAAAAATGGAAATCTTCGATTCTTCAAAGCTAAGGAAAACTTGTCTCTCAGTTCAGAATACTCAATATTTAAGAATAAGATACTTGATAATGATAAAAAGCTTGATATATTCTCAACTAAAATGTTCAAAAATGTATTTATAGTCGCCAAAAATATGCGGCAAAGAGCCATTCAGCGCAGTAAGTCGGGCTCGTTGATCAACTCGGCGATCCACCCTTGGGTCAATTCCATCGCCTTTTTGCCTTGGCCTTCAGAATCCTCCAGGTCTGTAACTTTGAGTGATCTAACACTGCATCGCGAAACCACTCAGCGATCCGCCGACTGCTTCTTTCTCTAGCCAACTTGACTTTCTCCTTCAGGGCTTGGCACACTAGAGCTTTAGGTGGTCATTGAGTCCACTCGGCGAGTAGCCAAATGGACTTGGCGATCACCAGGCTCTCTTTTTGTCCTTCTTTCAGCTCGCTTTGTTCCTTTTGCAACTTAGTGTCCATGCTTTGTTCTTTAATTCATAATCCTGAAAATCAAGGACTTTACATCAGTTATTGGCACAAAATGAGCATTTGAGGACACTAAACCTATACAAATATAACATTTCAGGGACATTTCTTCCAATTCTAAGTGTCAACGATCGTTAGTCAGTATAACCCAACTAAATGAGTTAGGGTCAAATCCCACAGGGAGCGATACGTGTTTAAGATTCAATCGGTAAGTTTAAACATATTTGAATCAGTCATAGGAATAGACATTATCGAATAAAAAAAATGTAAATCAGGGGTGACACGAATGTCAAATAAGGGGGTTTTGGTTTTAACTATCAACTACAACAACAAAAAATAATACGAAGATGTCAATAATGAGACGGGTTCTTGGGATGTGATTTGATTATAGGCTAATATAGACAAATGGGTAATTGCAACTTTTAGAAAATAGCTATAAATCAGTGAATAAGATAGACTATATAGGAGGTAAATTTTCTCTCGAACAATTTACCCCGAATCAAGTTGATTTCTCTCGAACATCAACAAGCACGCAAAATAAGAACAACCTACACTTTTGTCCATTCACTCTCTCGAGCTGAATGTGTGGAAAAGGGTTAGGATTCACTCTCTCGAGCTGAACCCATGACAACCCAATACCCTCTTGATTTTAAAAACCTCTCTCTTAAGCAAGCCAAAAACACGAAGGTAAAACTGCATTTGAAACTACAATTCTTTAAATTGAACACAATTACTGATTGAAATCACTTCTAAACAGCATTTAAACTAACAATTAGCAACTCGCAAGCTAAATCAGCCCATAATCACATAATCACACCTCAATAATTGGGGTTTTAGTTAGACGTCATAAAAAGATAGAAATCGTTATCAAATTGTGTTTCCATCAACTGGGTACAATTAATTTCGTCTTTACAAAGGTCCAAATTGAAGAATCCCAAAGACCCACTTCCAATTTCTCAAAAATGGAAAACTTCAATTCTTCAAAGCTAAGGAAAACTTGTCTCTCAGTTCAGAATACTCAATATTAAAAAATAAGATACTTAAATAATGATAAAAAGCATGATATATTCACAACTAAAATGTTCAAAAATGTATTTATAGTCGCCAAAAATATGCTGCGAAGAGCCATTCGGCGCAGTAAGTCGGACTCGCTGATCAACTCGGCGATCCGCCCTTTGGTCAATTCCATCGCCTTTTTACCTTGGCCTTTAGCATCCTTCAGGTCTGTAACTTTGCGCGATCTAACACTGCATCGCCGCACCACTCGACGATCTGCCGACTACTCCTTTCTCTCGCCAACTTGATTTTCTCCTTCAGGGCTTGGCATACTGGAACTTTAGGCGGTTATTGAGGCCACTCGGCGAGTCGCCAAATGGACTTGGCGATCACCAGGCTCTCTTTTCTTCCTTCTTTCATCTTGCTTTGTTCCTTTTACAAATTAGTGTCCAAGCTTTGTTCCTTAATTCATAATCCTAAAAGTTAAGGACTTTACATAAGTTATTGGCACAAAATGAGCATTTGAGGACACTAAACCTATACAAATAAAGTCCTAAATGAGTCCAAATCTTGGACTCATCAACACCCCAACTTAAACTTTTGCTTGTCCTCAAGTAAAACTCAAGTTGAGCAGTTCAAAAAGATGTCTCAAATAGTGCTACACAAGACTCAATCATGAATGCACACAACAAGACTCAACTTACTCATGCAAGGATCAATTGTGCACTCAAAGGTTCAACTTGTGACTCACCACTATCAAAGATTCTCAAGTTCACAATATTTGCTTCAAATGCAAGTTCAAGCTCAACGAAGGTACTCAAATGCCCTCACACAAAGCTGATTCCATATTCACACACAATGGTTCAACAATTTATAGTTTCAGAATAAAAAACAACTCTCACACTAAAAAAGATGAACAAATGCATGACTTCACCTATAGGTTTGCCCTTATTTTACAGCCAACATTTGTTTCAGCTCACTTCAAGATCAGAAAGGTCTTTTCAAGGTTTGTAATGGGGCCGAGTGTAAAGGTATGGTCATTTAGGATCAGTGGCTATTATCCTCATGAAATGTGGTGTGAACAACACTTCCTTTCCTTTTCTTTCTTTTACAACTTTATTTCAGAACCTTTTTCGTTCTTTTTCTTTTTCATTCACATTTTATTTTTATTTTTTTTTGTATGGAGGGGTTCCATCTTTCTCAAAACCATGGATCAAGGGGGGGAGTTCTTTTGCATTTCTTGATTTACCTTCTCTTTCCACCACACCCCCAACTTAGGCTTTTTTGGCTATTCAAACAAACCACACTTCATGAGGATTATGGGTGAAGGGATAAAGAGAGGTATCATTTGCATCAAGTTTCTTCCAAGAAAAAGTCAAAGGCTTAAAGGGTGTTCAAGCAAAGTTCACGCACTCACAAAATAAGCCACAAAAGAGGTATAATGTCAAATTGTTTCACTCTTTAAAATTGTTGCCTAAGATCATTTCATGAGCTTGCATCACTTAGTCAACCGGACCAATGGCGCAAATTCTAGGTGTCATCACGCATGGTTCATGGTAAGCTTATCACACAAGGCATTGACACCAATGTCAAACAAGACTCCACACTTTCTAGTGTGCAATGTTCATCACAAGAGACTCAATTTGATAATCGGCTAGTCACAACGAGATGCAAAGAGTTCACATATTGCCTATGCAACTTTATTTGGCCTCATCGTAGCCACACATTCATGTTTGTTCGATTGAGAGCAATATTTAAGTCATTGGTATTGATCATAACCGATACTCAAATTTGCATAAGAACACCCACATTCACACAATCAAGAGGTGACACAATTTTTTAAAAAAGTGTCAAAAACCATTTACAATTAAAACAAGGAGCCACGAGCTCAAATATCCACAAAATAGTGTTAAAACACAAATTTCAGCACAAAACCCAATATATACACAAAAGTCATAATCACTAGAGGTGGGTATGTAAATACCTCACCCCACCACAAACAAAAAGTAATTTGTCCTCAAAAGCAATAAAATATCTAAAGAGTAAATAAAGATGATCGAGAGGGAGGTAAAAATGGGTCCTGTCTACGTAGTCTCTCCATCTTTCGGGGCATCAATGCCCGGTGTAACACTCTGAGTCTGGGCATCACTGCCCGACGTCACCCGAAAAGTACCAGCTCTACTGGATCCAGCCATGGTGGTGTTTCTCAAAGAGATATGGCTAGCTGTCTGAAACATCGCATCCTCCAATTCTGTGAGGTCATCATATACCTCAGCATCTCGCACCTTTATCTGCTCCTCGTTGGTCTCTGCCTCTAACTCACCAGTTTCTATGTCATCCATCTGTATATCTCTGGTGGTAGTCGGAGGAATCTCAGATGTAGCACGAGCATCCTCTGTCTCAGCTACTTCAAATAAGGTGGTGAAGTCTGTAGACTTGAGATAGTCCACATCCTTCCTTAGATCTGCCACCTTGGCTCTCAAAGCTGTCACCTCTGAAGTTGCCCCTGTCTACTCTCACAAGTATCAACTCTCGCAGTGAGAGTGTAAATCGATGCTTGTAGGGGTATCAGTGCTTCTAAAATAACAGCCTCAATCATCCATGGCATAACAACCTCCAATTTAGTAGCCCTCACATCCGCAGAATGGGCTAAGTGCCCCATCTTCATGAGCATGGCTTGAGTGATCTTGGTGGGCTAGGGTGTAGTAAAAATACCATGAGACTGAGAGGTAGTGGAAGTACGTGAAGGCCCGGAGGTCGGAGTAGGCAAAGATGCCTCTGCAGGTATAAAGTCAATGTCCACCTCTGGAGATGAATCTATCAGGGCTGCCCTCCTCCTGTCAGCCTCCTCCCGAGTGTACTCGGCCTCAATACACCGGATGTCTGTGAAGGATGTGGGAGTGACCTCAATATCTCTCGTATCATCACGAGAAACTTCAGCACGTCGGCACAACTCTGTGATTAGAATTGGGAATGAAGGGACGTTTGACTCTGCTTGGACCTCATGGCCATCTGCTGCTCTATAAGGAGTCCCATGTTGATGCTCCTCTTGGATATGATCGACCCAAGACATGCCGCCTTGGGATGCCGGAGGATGGAGTCATTCTGGGAAGGCAGGATGGAGCTGCTGATGAAACTGAACCAATATCGAGCAATAATAGTCAGGTGTTTCTTCTCGATGGGGCTGCTACCTCGATCTACCTCAGGGTGGTATCATAAATCAAAGGTGCAAGCCACCATTTTAAATCATCAAGGGACTGAGTAGTAGGCAAGCCCTCATATGCAACTGTAGCACCTAGACCCTTGTTGAGTACAATATTAATGTACTCACTGCTACACCTTACTTCCTTTCCTTGAACCATGACAGACTTCACTGTTCTGAAAGCACTGGCCTTATTCTTGCCCTTGGGTACCAAGTCATCGTATGCTGTATAGAACTCCCGGACCCATGAAGGATTATAGGGGCCTCGAGGTCTGGTGAACTACTCGAACCGGTGAAAATGAAGGGTGTCCCGCACAGAAGAATATTAGCCTTCTAGGCCCTCTATAGATAGTAGCTTCTCCTCAAGAATAGTCCGTAACCCATCGGCTTTCAATCTGTTAAGTACCGGGGAGGAAACTGTACTGGTGGCACTGGGGCCACAGGTAGTGCCAGAGCTGGCACTGTACTAGCTGTAGGAGGAGTGGCTGATGGGACTCTAGATGAGTGACTTCACGTATCAGGACACTACTTCCAGTTCAAGTTCCAACGATCGCGAGTAGTAATATAACCCAACCAAGGGTTGGGATCGTTCCCACATGGAGCGGTTAGTAGTCAAGAATCAAATAGAAAAGTAAAATTTAGTTCTAATCAATCATAGCTATAAATATTTATGAATAAAAACATACTAAATCTAAAAGTGACAGGAATGTCAATTATCAATGGGGGGTTTGTATTCAACTAAGAAAAAAAAAACAAAAATATAAGATGCGAAATAGGGAGATGGGATTCTTGGGATGTGATAGGAATATGGGATAAAATAAACAATCAGGTATATGCTATTGATAGTAAATCGCTGAACATTTGTAACTAAGCTAGACTTTAGTGGGGGTAAATTTTCTCTCGAACAATTTACCCCTAATCAAATTGGTTTCTCTCGAACACCGAGTTGCAGCAATTAAGCACAACTTTCGCCTTTGCCCATTCATTATCTCGAGCTGAATGTGTGGGAGAAGGTCTAGGATTCACTCTCTCTCTCTAGCTGAACCCACGACGACTCAATAACTACTGACTATTGATTTAGTAGTCTTGGTTTTAAAACCTCTCTCTCTCGGGCAAGCCAAAACCACGAAGATGAAATCGTATTTGCAACTACAATCCCATTAAGTTCAAAGACAACTACTAAATGAAATCACATTTAAACATCAAATAGACTATCAATGAGCAATACCCAATAGTAAATTTAACCCATATTCACAAAATCACACCCCAAGAATTGGTGTTTTAGCTAGACATTAAAAAGAGATAGAAATCGATACCAAAAAGTGTTTCCATCAAATTGGTACGATAAATAATGTCTTTAAACACGTCAAGGATGAAGATTCTTCAAGATCCACTTGCAATTTCTTGGAGTTGAACACCTTCAAAACCTTTAAGCTCAAGAACAATGTCTCCCAATAACTCTAAGAACTAAAACTGAAATATTCTAAGTCTCAGCTCTAAAATTTAGTAATAATTCGATTTTCTCGATACTAATCTAATAATTCAAACAAGTATTTATAGTTTTCAAAAATTTGTGCTACGAAGGACCATTCGGCGCAGTTAGTCGGGATTGTCGACACACTCGGCGATCCGCCCTTTGGTCTGGTTCATCGCCGTTCTACTTTTGCCTTCAACATCTTCGCGTTTTGAATCATTTGGTGATATGGTGCTGCTTCACGGAACTGTTCGGCGACGCGCCGACTGGTCCCTTTCATCGTCAACTTGATCTTTTCCTTCAGGGCATAGCACACTGGAACATTAGGCGACATTAAGGCCATTCGGCGACTCGCCTAATGCATTTGGCGATCCTCAGGCCTTCTTTTCTTCGTTATTTCTGCCTCGTTGTTCCTTTTTACTTGATAGTGTCTATGCTTTGTCTCTCAATTCAAATACCTAAAATTTAAGGATTTACATCAGTTATTGAGACAAAATATACAATTGAGGACACTAAATCAATCAAAATAAAGCCCTAAATGAGTCCAAACTGTGGACTCATCAACGAGTCAGGACGAGATCTAGCACGAAGCTTCGCCCACCGGGCTTGTAGTGGCTGGTCATACTCCAGCTCAAATACTACAGCTTGCGAGTCAATGGACTCTCTCTCCCTGCCAGAGTTGTGCTCCGAAACCTCAGATGTTGGCTTCTTTCCTTTGCCCTTGCCTCCCTTTGGAGGTTCTGTTCTTTCCTTTTTAGGAGGATTGGCACCTCCTTCATTTATCACTACGCCATGTGCTTATTTACGGGGTGGCATATCAAGGTGGTCTTAGCCATATCTGCAAAAACATCAACGAAAGTGAGAAACTGTTCTAGCAAAAGCACAGAAATCAAATTGCCGACAAACTCGCCAAATCACTTTGGCAAGTTAGATCGGGCTCGTCGAAAGGATTGACTCAAAATTTCTCAGCAATTTGACATGTCGGCGATATAAAGGGCCTTTCGGTGAATCGCTGACAGCAATCAGCGAGTAAGGATTTACCCGCCGAAAGTTATAGTGAATTTTAGGGGTTAGGGGCGCAGAAAGGGCGATCAAGAAGGACTTTCGGCGAGTCGCCAAGTGTGCTCGGTGAACTCAGGCTTCTCGCCGAAAGTTACTGAACCTACACTCAACAATTGCATGAAATTAAAGGCGATCTAGGGGGATTTGGCGAACCGCCGAGTGGTTCGGCGAGCTCGACCCATCTTGCCAAACTGTCCAAAGTGCCTACTTCAACTCCGCAACTCCTGAAAACAAAATCAAACCATGCACTCATTCAATTAAACTAAGGCCCATTACACGCATGCCCTCGGGATACTCAGACTTCTCTCGATTTGGCCAAATTTGGCCATTTGACGACTTTAGCCCTTAAGAATGACGTCAACCACTCAATCATTGGGAAAATCATGTCATTTGGCACAAATGCTGGTTACTTAGACTTCACCCGACTAGACCCAAAAACAAATTAAGCACAACCCAACAATTTTGATCAATTTTAAGCACGAAAATATTGGGAAATCAATGATTAAGCAATTTAGGTAAGATATTAAAATTAAAACAGGTCAGCTACACCATTGTTCACCGAATCAAGGCTTCAGTAAAAATACTGCAGCAAAACATTGTCGGGCAAACCATGAGTTGGGCATTGTAGCACCAACTTATTGAATCGTAGCCAAGTCGCTCACCCTCCAAACACTTGAAGCTTTGGATGTTGTCCCAAAGTGTCATTATCTTTGAAGGAGGGAAAAATCGCACTTGAAATGTGGTGACAAGCTCTTCCCACGAAGTGATTGATTCTCTTGGCAATTCAGCCAACCACTTACATGTTTCTCCCATTAAAGAAAATGGGAATAACCTCAACCAAACTGACTCTTGGGAAATGTTCTTGAAGGAGAACGGCCCGCAAACATCAATGAAGTTTCTTATGTGCTCATGGGGATCCTTATGAGCTAATCCAACAAACAACCCCTTTAATTGCAACAGTTGAAACATGGTGATTGTAATGTGGAACACAACATTCCTTTCGGTCAGAGGCAAGCGAATGGCACCAATTCAACCCATTAGATGAGGGTCATTAGCATTTGGCTTATTGACATTGTTGAGATTGCCGAAATCATCTTGGTGGCCTACTTGGCTACCATTGCTTCCATTGATACTCATTTCCTCTGTTTTAATCAACAACACACAAACCAAAACTGAAAGTAAGAAGATTCAACTATGATTGAAAACAACAAAATTCAACTTAACCAAATAATCTTAACCAACACCACTCCCCAGCAGCATCACCATTTTAATTAACGTTTCAAGGACACTTCTTCCAATTCTAAGTGTCAATGATCATTAGTTAGTATAATAACCCAACTAAATGAGTTGGGGTCGAATCCCACAGGGAGCGGTACGTGTTTAAGATTCAATCGGTAAGTTCAAACATGTTCGAATCTATCATAGGAATAGACATTATCAAATAAAAACATAATGTAAATCGGGGGGTGACACGAATGTCAAATAAATGGGTTCTGGTTTTAACTATCAGCTACAACAACAACAAATAATACAAATATGACAAACGGGTTCTTGGGATGTGATTCGATTGTAGGAAAATATAGACAAATAGGTAATTGCAACTGCTAGAAAATAGCTATAAATCAGTGAATAAGTTAGACTATAGAGGAGGTAAATTTTCTCTCGAACAATTTACCCCAAATCAAGTTGATTTCTCTGGAACATTAACAAACATGAAAAAGAAGAACAACCTACGCTTTAGTCCATTCACTCTCTCGAGCTGAATGTATGGAAAAGGGTTTAGGATTCACTCTCTCGAGCTGAACCCATGACAACCCAATACCCACAGACCATCAATTCAGTATTCTTGGTTTTAAAATCCTCTCTCTCGAGCAAGCCAAAAACACAAAGGTAGAACTGTATTTGCAACTACAATTCTTTAAATTGAACCACAATTAGTGATTGAAATTACTTCTAACCAACATTTAAACTAACAATTAGCAATACCCATAAGCTAAATCAGCCCATAATCACATAATCACACCCCAAGAATTGGGGTTTTAGCTAGACATCATAAAAAGTTAGAAATCGTTACCAAATTGTGTTTCCATCAACTAGGTACGATTAATTTCGTCTTTACAAAGGGCCAAATTGAAGAATCCCAAAGACCCATTTCCAATTTTTCAAAAAATGGAAAACTTCAATTCTTCAATGATAAGGAAAACTTGTCTCAGTTTAGAATACTCAATATTCAAACATAAGATACTCTCTCCATCCCATTTTATATGGCACCATTTGACTTGGCACGGTATTTAAGAAAAAAGAAAGACTTTTTGAAATTTGTGGTCTAAAATAATTCTTAGATATTTGTGTGGTTGAAAATCATTTCATTAAGGGTAAAAGGGGTATTCTAAAGTTAAATTATTTCTAATTATGGTAAGGTGACATTCCTTTCGGGACGGACTAAAAAGGAAAGGGTGCCACATAAAATGGGACGGATGGAGTACTTGATAATGATAAAAAGCTTGATATATTCTCGAGAAAATGACCAAAAGCCCCCCAACCTATAACCGGATTCCCAACTACACACTCATACTTTACGGGGGTCCTATTACCCCCCTGAACATTTTTTTTTACTAATTTTCTCACCCTTATTTGCTGACGTGTCCACATTGGAGATTTACGCGCCTAAGGGAGTTGGTCTCACCTTCTTGGACACGTCAGCAAATAAGGGTGAGAAAATTAGTAAAAAAAAATGTTCAGGGGGGTAATAGGACCCCCGTAAAGTATGAGTGTGTAGTTGGGAATCCGGCTATAGGTTGGGGGGGCTTTAGGTCATTTTCTCTATATTCTCAACTAAAATGTTCAAAAACGTATTTATAGTCTACAAATATAGGCTGCGAAGAGCCATTCGGTGCAGTAAGTCGGGCTTGCTAATCAATTCGGTGATCCACCCTTTGGTCAATTCCATCGCCTTTTTACCTTGGCCTTTAACATCCTCCAGGTCTGTAACGTTGGGCGATCTAACACTGCATCACGGAACCATTCAGCGATCCGACGACTGCTCCTTTATCTCTCCAACTTGATTTTATCCTTCAGGGCTTGGCACATTGGAACTTTAGGCGGTCATTAAGGCCACTCGGCGAGTCGCCAAATGGACTTGGCAATCACCGGGCTCTCTTTTCTTCCTTCTTTCAGCTCGCTTTGTTACTTTTGCAACTTAGTGTCCATGATTTGTTCCTTAATTCATAATCCTAAAAATGAAGGACTTTACATCAGTTATTGGCACAAAATGAGCATTTGAGGACACTAAACCTATACAAATAAGCCCCTAAATGAGTCCAAATCTCGGACTCATCAATATGCTTAAAGTATTTTCTATTGATTTGTATGTCTTACTTGACTCGGGTGTGAGTTTATCTTTTGTGACTCCTTATGTGACCATGAAGTTTGGTATTTCCTCCGCACAACTTCTTAAGCCCTTCACTGTTTCCACACCTGTTGGCTACGTAAGGATTCAAAAAAGCCTATCGTGATTGTACTATCTATGTTTATCACAAAGACACCATGAGTGACTTAGTTGAGCTAGACATGGTGGATTTTGATTTCATTCTAGGTATGGACTGGCTTCATGCTTGTTATGCCTCAATCGAATGTAGAACTCGAGTAGTCAAGTTTCAGTTTCCTAATGAGCCAGTTTTAGAGTGGAGGAGTAGTTCAGTAGTGCCTAAGGGTCGTTTTATTTCATACCTTAAGGCAAGAAAGTTAGTCTCTAAGGGGTGCATTTATTACTTAGTCTGAGTTAATGACTCTGGTGTTAAGACACCACCTATTCAGTCAGTTCCAGTTATGAGTGTGTTTCCAGAGGTCCTTCCAGACGATCTTACCAGAGTCCCTCCTAAGAGAGAAAAAGACTTTGGAAGATATATCCTTCCTGATACTCAACCCATTTCTATTCCGCCATATAGAATGGCTCCAGCTGAGTTATAAAAGTTAAAAGAGCAGTTAAGAGATCTTCTTGATAAGGGTTTCATCCGACCTAGTGTCTCACTTTGGGGCGCTCCAATCTTATTCGTGAGAAAGAAATATGGTTCCCTCAGGATGTATATTGATTACCGCCAGTTGAACAAGGTCACCATAAAGAATAAATATCCCCTTCCGAGAATTCATGACCTTTTCGACCAACTTCAGGGTGCCACTTGTTTCTCTAAGGTAGACCTCAGATATGGCTATCATCAGTTGAAAGTGAGAGAAAGTGACATCCCAAAAATAACATTTAGGACCCGTTATGGTCAGTATGAGTTCCTTGTTATGTCCTTTGGTTTCACAAATGCTCTTGCAGCATTCACGGATCTAATGAACAAAGTCTTTAAGCAGTATCTAGATATGTTTGTTATTGTATTCATCGACGACATCTTGATCTACTCGAGGAATGAAGATGATCATGCCAATCATCTTAGAATAGTCCTCCAAAATATCAAAGATCAACAGTTATATGCCAAGTTTTCTATGCCAAGTTTATAAGTTGTTTCTCTACGGATGAAGCATCCGTTACAATTGCTTGCTTGATCGTTTGGGACATCGGGGAGTAGCATAGATTATCTTGCAAGTCAATCTTCAAAGGGTACATATCATGTGATGCATGTGTAGAGGATTCATTGGCTGAATTATAGTTCTTATTTGCAGAAGATTTCTTGGAATTGGAAAGCTTAAGTGGAGAAGCTAGAGTGTTCTTGATCTTTTGGGCAACACTGCTTCTTCCTTGTGAAGAATTTCTAGAAGACCCTTGCTCCTATTGGGTTGACAACCAAAATAGAATATTGATGTGGACGACACTTTAAGTGTTTGTTGTCCCAGCATATTGGTCTTACTCCTTGTAAAAGCTTTGAAACTTCCAAAGGTAACACTAAGGACTCCTTTGCTTTAGTAGAGTACATAGAGTCAACAAGCTTAGTAGCATTAGAGGAAGTTTATGAGGAGTTGATCTTCTTAGAAATAATTTTGATGTTCTATAATTTTTGAATAGTTGATATGAGAGGTACAGTTTCTCCCACTAGGCCTGCCAGAATTTGTAGATAGTAAAATTTGTTTTGAGAGAATAATAATCAAGACTAAAATATATAATAACAATCGTATTTATTTGATTTCAAATATGAGCTTTACAATCTGTAGGAATCCTCCAATTCGCGTTTTTAATATAAATTCAAGGGCTTGTAAGCTTGATCGTGAATATTGAATATGTTCTTGGACTCAAGGTCCTTTGAGCTTGATCTTGAATATTGATGAACTTGATCTTGACGTGTACTACCAAGAGCTTTTGAGCTAGTTCTTGAAAATGGTAGTCTTGATATTGAGTTGTTCTTGAACTTAAATGCTTGGGTGTTTGTATTCTTGAACTTGTAACTTGTAGAGAAATATGTTTTGTTCGATCCTTGAGCTCTCTCTGGCTTCTCATTGAATCCTAGTGTTATATATGAGTTATGAGCACACTGTTTGAAGTTGTAGAATAGAGGAGTTACAATAAAAACAAACATCTCTTCACCCCATCAAATTTAACTGACATGACATATTGAGTTTTAACTAAGTTGGCTCTTCATTTGTAGCCCAAATCGATGGACTGCTCCAATGAAATTAAAATTTAATCTAATCCATAATTTTTGGACTTAAATAATTAATCTAACAATATTAATTCATAATATGTATTTGGACTGATATATATTGAATTTAATATAATTTAAATGATTTTATAAACATATTTTTAATTATCTTTAAATGATTACAATGAAATTAAAAAATCATATACTCATTCTATAAGTATTAAATGTCTGTAAGCTACATTTAAATACTAGCATGAATATCATATTTGGTATATCTCAATGAATTGCATTAGTCTCTTTTATCTGGCTTTTATTTTATTATAATGATGAATTTAATTAATGTCATATTTGACTTTTTCTATTATATTTTAATGAATTGCATTAATTTTCATATTTGTCTTTTCTCTTTTATTTTAATGATATGCATTGATCTCATATTTGACTTTTCTCTTTTATTTTAATGAATTGCATGAACTTCATATTTGACTGTTTTTTCTTTTATTTTTATGAATTGCATTAGTCTCATATTTGACTTTTCTCTTTTATTTTAATGTATTGCATTAATGTCATATTTGACTATTTTTCTTTTATTTTAATGAATTGCATTAGTCTCATATTTGACTTTCCTCTTTTAAATATACAAAAAAAAACAAAAAATATGAATTGCATTAGTCTTATGTTTGACTTTCCTCTTTTAATTTTACAAAAAAAAAACAAAAAAGTATGAATTGCATTAGTCTCATATTTGACTTTCCTCTTTTAAATCTACACAAAAAAACAAAAAATATGAATTGCATTAATCTCATATTTGATACTTTTTAAAGCTATAAAAGCATATTAGAGGGTGCAAAGAAATAAAAAGGTAAAAAAATGACAAAGTTTTTGTACTCTTCATTGTTCTTTCTCTCCTTTGTAGTAGCACTATTTGGAATTCTTCCAAATGTGAAGGGAAACATACTTGATGACATTTGTCCCGGAAGCTTCTTTCCTCCACTTTGTTTTCAGATGCTTCAAAATGACCCCTCTGTCTCTAAAGGAGATATTCATGGTCTTCTCTCTACTGTTCTTCATATAGCTCAAGATAATACCACATCTACCTATAAGTTGGTTAAATCAATTCTTACACAACCCATCAAAGATCCCAACGTGAAAGCCCAAATGATCAATTGCTTGAGAAATTACAATGATGCCGTTGATTATCTTAATCGTTCCAATGATTTCTATAAGTCTGCTGATTATAAAAACACAAGCCTGTATTCATCTCTTGCAGTGCATGAATCTCTTTCTTGCAACCATGGTTTCGATGAAGTACCATCCCAGCTAAAACTACTTAGCGAATCGGTCCAAGAGTTCTCTAATCTTTCGGCTCGTATAGCGGATAATCTCAAATAATCTAGTCATTTTACATGATGCCTTATGTTTCATTTCCTATTAGATTATATGGATGCATTCATGTTCTGAATTTAAATATATATAAAATATTTTTTTTCTTACTGCGCAATGTTATTTTTGATGAAAGTCATTCAATTCACCATTATATATGTGTTACCTAAAAATGTGTATGGGGCTGGGCGACTAACCATACTTGAAGGCGTAAAGTGAAATTTCAATCAACACATAAAATCTAAACCAACTTCATATGTAATTTTAAAATCTATTTTTCAAATATTTTAGATAAAAAACTATTACTTAAACTCTCTAGGTGATAACCTTTTTTTTCATATTCATATTTATATCCTCTGCAACAATTTCTGGGACGGACATTTGTGGAAAATGAAAAAGCCCTTTATCGGATTGGAAGTGATGACTTAAGCCTCTTTCTTCTTCTTATATGGATTTTAAAGAGCATGGCTCTTTATTTAAGTTCTAATTTGGAAAATTTATAATAGATTTCTTTGAATTAATTAATTATCAGTTTAACGTAAGATTTTATCAATTTCAATTTTGAGAGCATCCTTTTATGGATGAAAACAATATATGCATTGTCAACATAATTCTATAAGTAATACGTTGAAAAATTTAGTTAATAATAATGGTAATTGATAACCATAGAATATAATTCAATAGGTTTATAACTTGAGATACCCCACTTAATGTTTGCTCAAAATAATTAAAATCTTGAAGAAAAAATTGTTTTTTGCAATTCACCCTCATCTATATTTTTCTACTATTGATTATTATTTTAGATAAAAAAAAATCATAATGACACTCTAGGAAATTTACTTGTATATGTGTATTTTAACTGTTTAGAGCTTTCTTATAGCAAATCAAAGTCATTTATGACTTGCTGGGACTGACATTTTTGTCACCTAGTCATTTTTTGTTTTTTTATCAAGTTATTTGTATTTCAAAGCCTTTGAAGATTGAATGGTTAACTTTGATCAAAACATCAGATAATTGAGCTTTAAATTTAATTATGATGGATCCTTTAGCTGAAACATAAAGTTTGGCCTTGAAGGACCTTTGGTTCTGGTCCCAAGGCTTCTAGACTTATTTCAAACAACCTTACTGATTTTGGCTAGACAGAGTCTTTGGTGTGGGACCCACTTTTTATCGAAATGACCTCCATTGGATGTTTAAAGACATTTATTGTGTTTGAAATGTATCTTAGAATAATTTGTTACGTAACTCCTCAGAAATCAAAAATTTTATTTGAAAGGAAAAATTGCAAAAAATGTACTGTGTCAGTTTCTATGAGTCATCCTATGGATTGTAAGAAGGTTTTCATAGGAACTGGGATGGATTTGAAATAATGTTAAGTCCCAGATGGAGTTATAAGATTTAAACAAATGGTTCAGAATAATTCCTATGGGGTGTGGTAAGTGCTCGTAGAAGAGATTCAAAGGTTGTAATTTTAAGACCTCAACTCCTGTGATTTCTTTGTACGGTTTGTAGAAAATATTACGGGATTTAGAAGGTGTCCATAGAAGAATTATATACTTGGTAAAATTTGTGACTTTGAACCTACGGGTTGTAGAATATATTACGGGTCATAGCGATGGCTTCATAGAAGTTAGTTGGACTTACTGGTTTTGGTACCACATTCTACAAACAAAGAATACGGGTTGTAGGAAATATTACAGTTCGTAGAAGGTAACCGTGGAAAGTGTTTTGACTTAGGGTAAATTTGGGACATTGGTTTTATGGGCTTAGTCTAAGATCCGTAGAAACTATGACGATCTGTTGAAGCATTTAGTGGAAATTGTTCTGAAAGTTGGTCTCTAATACTTGATTCTACGAGTTAATACTATGATCCATAGAAGTTTCTAGAAACCATTGAGTGAACCCGTAGAACGTGTTCGACAGTTATTTTCAAGGTTCCTTGAGACTTCTCCTAACTATTTAATACCTAAACTATGTCATTCCTAGACTATTCTAGGACCCAATAACCGACAAGTAACTTGAAAATATCAATCCTTGCAATGTACTACTTATCATACATAAGGGAAGATTTGGTGGAGAATTTGTACATATATTTGATGTCCCTTCAATGAACTCCTTTAAATGACCGAGTGAGATCATCCCTTTAGAAGAAAATAACAAATCTCTTTGACAGGTCCTGTTTGCTTCACATGTTTTTCAATCTCTCAAACTCCAATACTTATTCAAGGCATATGGATGGACTCTCTATATAATAGTCCATTCATCCTATCCATCAAATTATTAATCCAAGACTCTAGGTTTTGTATATGGTTTGTCAATTATTCAACTATGTTTGCCAGGTTTGTAAGTTGTTCCTCTATGGATAAAACATCAGTTACAATTGCTTGATCGTTTGGGACATCGGGGTGTAGCATAGATTATCTTGCAAGTGAATCTTCAAAGGTTACATATCATAGGATGCATGTGTAGAGGATTCATTGGCTGAATTATAGTTCTTAATTGAAGAAGATTTCTTGGAATTGGAGAGCTTAAGTGGAGCTAGAGTCTTCTTGATCTTTTGGGCAACACTACTTCTTCCTTATTAAGAATTTCTATAGGACTCTTGTTCCTTTTGGGTTGACGACCCAAAATAGGATATTGATGTGGACGAAACTTGAAGTGTTTGTTGTCCCAGCATAGTGGCCTCACTCCTTGTAAAAACTCTGAAACTTTTAAAGGTAACACTAAGGACTCCTTTGCTTTAGCAGAAAACATAGAGTCAATGTTGACACCCAATTTTGACCAACCTATGACCTCTTTTGAATGCTATTCGATCAAACATGTGTTTTTTAAAAAAAATATATTTCGAGCTTAAAACTTTAATTGATTTTGTCTAAAAAATATCTTTTATCATGCTTGATTTATGAAAATTATTGTAATTATTTTATTATTATATTTATCGATAGTTAAACTCGAAAAATTACTTTATTTAACTGTTTTAAAACTTAAATGTGTATAATTTATATGGAAATATTATAATATATGTAGTATTTTATTAATTAAATAGCATCTCCTCAAGTTTCCCTTAAATCATTTAAATTATAGCCTAAACTATTCAATTTTATTTCGATTCTAGCCGATTTTTTATTTCAAATTTGGCCATTTCAATTCAACTCTCAAGACCCTTTCATTTTAATCTCATCCGTCCATCTTTTAAGTTAAATCCTAGCCGCTCATATAAAATAATCTAACGGTCCATATTCAATCAATATTTTCTTTCCTTTTAAACTATGCAAAGAAGACCAACCCTAACCCAAAAAAATCTCATTCATCTTCTCCTCTCTCTAGGAGGGCAGCGCCGCACCTCCCTCTTCTCTCCCCTCTCCCCTCTCCCACGCTCTGATAGAAGTCACCGGACGGCAGTCGCCGCCTCCCCTCCTACCTCTTCCCTTCGCCTCTCCTTCCTCTTCTCCGCCTCTCGCGCTCTATTCTCTCTTCTCTCCAGCGAGAGCTCCTCAGCAGCTGCGACCAACAGCAATGGAGCAGCAGGCTCCACTGGCGAGGACCACTGGCGACCAGCAGCGAGTAGCTCCACGACAGCAACAGCAGCAGCAGCCAGCGAGAACATCCACCAGTGACCAGCAAGCACCGGCGAGATCCAGTAGTCAATCGGCTGTCTCTTCTCCCCTCTCTTATTTTCGGACAGCAGCTCCTAACCAGTGAACAAGGCGAACTCCGGCGGTGCTTTTGAAAGTTTCAAGCTAGTCAAAAGACGGATCTTTAACAGATCCGTCCGGGTACATTTCTTTAAATCATTATCTCATCTTTGCAATTTTATTCTTCTTCTTATTTGTAATGTGATGAAAGTTCTAGGCATGTTTGGTGTAGAAGTTATTTTTAGTCCTAAAGGTGAACTGCTAGCTAAAACTTTCAGATTTTATAAATTGCTTTTGTGTGATATAAAATGGAAGTATAGTCCCCTTCATGTGGTTGCTGTTCTTGTTTGCTTAGCTTCTTGTGTGGAAGTTTGCCCTTGTATTTGTAACATTTACCTAGACTATTGATCTCTTAGTTAAAATTGATAAGTTGGTTATGAAATCACCGGTTCTTGAGATGTTTTTTTTTTATTTTTTAACGTCATTTAATTCCTTTAATTGATGCATGTAGTGGTAATAATTTTGTATGTTAAATTGAATATTGGGTTTGCTACTTGAGTTTAGATTGATCCTTGGCAGATTGCTCTTTTTCTTGTTGTGAATATATTATAAAATACGCCTTGAATTATGTTTTCTTCCTTTAATATAATTATTTTATCCTTGCCTAATATTGATTAATTGATACTAAGGTGATTTTTATGGTATTGTGCTAATCCGAACAGATTTCGTGTTTTTTGGTAAGGTAAATTTTCCTTATTATTTTATTTAGTAATGCTAATTGATCATAATTGGCGTAATTGGAGTTTAGTTGATTCTTATTTGTTATATTTTACTAAAATTATATTTGATTAAGCAAAAATAACTTAAAATAATATTATTTATTTGGTGAATAGGAAAATATTTAATTGATCCTTCTTGCCATATATAATTCTTGATTGTTGATGTCACAATTTAGGCTTCGTTATTTTGGTAAGAATCCTAGTTTCACTCTTTATTTTTTTTTAAAAAAGGATGACAGTGCATATATAATTAAAAAATATTCCTTCCTTGACTAGTTGTTTCTTTCCGCTAACTTATATATATTATTAACATAGTAACTTCCTTATTTGACTTTCTTGGTATAATTAGGACCTAACTGTCTCTTACTTGCTGATTTTTGGTAAAATTCTTACTGTTTATTGAATTATATGGCTTTTTGTATTTCCTTATTTTAGAAAGCAATGATAGTCAATTGACCCCGAAATATTTCTTTTCCTTTATTATGTGCCCTCCCTTTCACTATATAAAGGACCCCTGCTCTCACACACTAAGAAAAAACATCTTAACTTGCTCACGCCTTACTCTTGAATATATATAAAAAATATTGCTCTTTATTCCTAAAAAAGAATCAAGATTCCGGTGCACACTCTAATTGCTTTTTTACTCGGTATTGCTGTGTTCGGGTCTAGTATCGAATTAAGTTCGTCTGCATTGCTGATAATTATTTTCTGCTTAATTGGTTAGTTCTCTTCACTAGTGTAATTTTGTTTTGCACTATGCATGATTATATGTTTAAAATAAATAAGGAAGTCATCTGGTTTAGTTTTTCATATCCCTCTCTCTTTCCATGTGTGATCTTATATGTTCCATTACTTGTTTAAAAATTCGTGTGTTTTGCTATGAATAACTTTTATGTTGCTATCTATATGGTTATGCTCTTGCCTTTGGTATATTCTGTTTAACAGGTTTCGAATTTAAAGTTCAAGTATTGAAGAGTCACATAAGATGGTTTCTAGACAAGATTTAATTTTATTTATTATAGTTGTATTGCCTCAATTTTATTTTGGTATTGTAATAGTTTGTATAACTCTAACTCTCTATATATATGAAACAACTTGGGGATCGTCTAAGGGGGAGGGGGATATACGTGCTAATTGTTCCTTTCCATTTCTAGTTTAGTTTATTTTACTATGTGTGATTGCTGAAATATGCCTACGTTGCTTAAATCGTAAACCTTGCAAGCATATTAGAATATCTCTCAATATTGACTTAAAATCAACCTTTGTTTATAACCTCATCAGATTAATCAACATGTCATGAATATATGTTCAAATTTGCTTGATCTTGAACTCGTAGAATTTTGTCTCACATGCTAATATTGTTCAAATGCGGAATCTGGTTTATATTATTTAGACATCATGCTTCTAGGACTTTAATCTAATTTGAGCAAATCAGTTAAGTCATGTTGTTAGTATATTAATCTATATACAAGTCATGTCTTTAAGTCTAGATTAATATCATGTCAATAAAATATGGCTAGATACATAAATCCAGTTTGCCATAAAGTTTTGCCTAAAGTGCTTAATAATTCGTTTAAATAAATATCATGCCTATAGGATTAAATAACTTGCTTAAATGAAATAGATGTCATGCCTATATTTTGATACTATTTTTAGCATGTTTACACTTAGATATAATGTCCATAGGACTTAATTAATAAGATCAAATCGGCCTGTTAAAAACTTTTCTCTAATAATTTTCAGCATGTTAAGTAAAATAAATATTTTTGTATACTCTCTGCTTACTGTTAATGGAGTCCTGCAATAAACTATTTTTCTGGTCAGTCGAATAAATCAAGCATGTTAAAGTCCGGTTTAAATCCTATGTCCCGATTAAATCTGCCATTGCTTTTCAATATTTCTGCTTACATGTTTCTACTTAAATTAATCTGTAATTAATTAATATCTGCACTGCAGTTATTTCTCTGCCAATTAAAATAAACCAATTAATTTTTTGGCATACTACAACTGAATAAAATTAATTTATGCATGACTATTTTCTGCTCCTATCGTAATTTTTCTGCTATGTTTTTTTTAAATATCAAATTGATAAAATCTGCATCATGTCATAATTTGCTGCCTTCTTTAATTGGTGTTTTTAATGTGTTAACCTGTATGCCCACACACTTAGCATGAAACTTTTTCACTTTACTTGTGTCTGCTAGCATGATAAATAAAACCTAGAGGCCAATATGAGATTTACGTGCTAAATGTTGTCCTATTTGTTTGACTTGGAGTCTAGGTGGGCCTATTAGGAGTTTATCTTTGTCTAAATTCATCCTAATAGCAGTCCAATGCCTCTTGGACCTTACGTGGGGACGCTAGACACCTTTTTAGAGACGAAAAGCATGCGGTGGTGGGGTAGGGGTAGTCCTACCCTATGGAGATGATGACATCGACTCGATCTTAAGACAAACCTTGGTTTCGTTTATCCCTACGAGAAGCCGACTGAAATAAAGAAAAGTCGAGTGCTGATCCTAAAGTCCCTCAGAGTCTCCCTTTCACTTATCCCTTGTTTTATAGTTGTATTTATTTGGGGTAGTTTAATTAAATAAAAATGATATATGCTTATATATTTGTTGACTTTCTATCCCCTCGCTCATCTCTTTATTTGTTGCGTAATATTTATTTATTATGTTATCACTTAGTTTCGCATGCCTATCTAATTAAATAAAACAATTAGAGTTTCCTTAATTGTGTAATATTATGTTATCACCTAGTTTTGCATGTGTTAATTAATCAAATTAAAATAATTAAAGTGCTCTTAATTGCTTAATATTGTTATCATTTAGTTTTCGCATGCTTAATCAATTAATTAAAGTTTTAAGTGCCTTTAATTGTTTAATATTAGTTATCACTTAGCAACCATGCTAATTAAACAAATAATAAAATGAAGTGATCTTAATTGCTACTTGTAACCCTCACATAAATTGCATGAGATACGGTCGGGATCCACATTTATGGATCTCGAGGGATGCCTAACACCTTCCCCTCGAGGTAATTTGAACTCTTATCCTGATTTCTGGTTCGTTGATCTTAGTTAGAATTAGCTAGGTTAGATAGGTGCCCTAACACGCTTTATTTCGTTAGGTGGCGACTCTTCAATCACCCAAAATCCAAAAGAGTTGTTAGGTCGTGCATCCAAAACTTGTTTTGAGAAAAAACGGGGCGTGACAGTCAACATGCTTAGAAGTGTTAGAATAAGTTTACAAGGAGTTGATCTAATTGGAAGACATTTTGATGTTCTATAATTTTTGGATATTTGATATGAGAGGTATAGATTCTCCCATTAGGCCTGGCAGAATTTGTAGATAGTAAAATTTGTTTTAAGAGAATAATAATCAAGACTAAAATATATCACAACAATCGTATTTATTTGATTTAAATATAAGCTTTACACTCTGTATGAATCCTCCAATTCATGTTTTTAATAGAAATTTAAGGGATTGTAAGCTTGATCGTGAATATTGAATTGTTCTTGGACTCAAGGGCATTTGGGCTTGACCTTAAATATTGATGCACTTGACCTTGACTTGTACTGCCAAGAGCTTTAGAGCCTGTTCTTGAAAATGATAGTCTTGATATTGAGTAGTTCTTGAACGTAAATGCTTGGGTATTTGTATTCTTGAACTTGTAACTTGTAGAGAAATATGTTTTGTTCGATCCATGAGCTCTCTCTGGCTTCTCATTGAATCCTAGTGTGACTTATGAGTTATGAGCACACTGTTTGAGGTTGTAGAATAGAGGAGTTACAATGAAAATAGACTTCCCTTAACCCCCATCATATTTTTTAGATATGGCATATTGGGTTTTAACTAATCTGGCTCTTCATTTGTAGCCCAAATCGATGTACTACTCCAATGAAATTAAAATGTAATTAAATCCATATTTTTTGGACTTAAATAATTAATCTAAGGATATTAATTCATAATATGTATTTGGATTGATGTATATTGAATTTAATATAATTTAAATGATTTTATAAACTGATATTTAATAATTTTTAAATGATTACAATGTAATTACAAAATCTAATAATAATTATGTAAGTATTTAATGTGTGTAAGTTACATTTAAATACTTGCATGAATCTCATATTTGGTACATCTCAATGAATTGCATTAGTCTCTTTTATCTGACTTCTCTCTTTTATTTTAATGATGAATTGAATTAATGTCAATTTTGGCTTTTCTCTTATATTTTAATGAATTGCATTAATTTCATATTTGTCTGTAAGCTACATTTATATACTTGCATGAATCTCATATTTGGTACATCTCAATGAATTGCATTAGTCTCTTTTATTTGACTTTTCTCTTATATTTTAATGATTTGTATTAATTTCATATTTGTGTTTTCTCTTTTATTTTAATGAATTGCATTGATCTCATATTTGACTTTTCTCTTTTATTTTAATGAATTGCATTAATTTCATATTTGACTGTTTTTCTTTTATTTTAATGAATTGTATTAGTCTCATATTTTACTTTCCTCTTTTTAATTTACAAAAAACAAACAAAAATATGAATTGCATTAATCTCATATTTGATACTTTTTAAAGCTATAAAAGCATGTTAGAGGGTGCAGAGAAATGAGAAGGTAAAAAAATGACAAAGTCTTTGTACTCTTCATTGTTCTTTCTCTCCTTTGTAGTAGCACTATTTGGAATTCTTCCAAATGTGAAGGGAAACATACTTGATGACATTTGTCCCGGAAGCTTCATTCCTCCACTTTGCTTTCAGATGCTTCGAAATGACCCCTCTGTCTCTAAAGGAGATATTCATGGTCTTCTCTCTACTGTTCTTCATTAGCTCAAGATAATACCACATCTACCTATAAGTTGGTTAAATCAATTCTTAAACAACTCATCAAAGATCCCAACGTGAAAGCCCAAATGATCAATTGTTGAGAAATTACAATGATGCCGTTGATTATCTTAATCGTTATAATGATTTCTATAAGTCTGCTGATTATAAAAACACAAGCTTGTATTAATCTCTTGCAGTGCATGAATCTCTTTTTTGCAACCATGATTTCGATGAAGTACCATCCCAGCTCAAACCACTCAGCAAAGCGGTCCAAGAGTTCTCTAATCGTTTGGCTCGTATAGCGGATAATCTCAAATAATCTAGTCATTTTACATGATGCCTTATGTTTCATTTCCTATTAGATTATATGGATGAATTCATGTTCTAAATTTAAATATATATAAATATTTTTTCCTTACTGCACAATGTAATTTTTGATGAAAGTCATTCAATTCACCATTATATATGTGTTACTTAAAAATGACTCCTTTGCTTTAGCAGAGAACATAGAGTCAACAGGCTTAGAAGCGTTTGAGGAAGTTTATAATGGGTTGATCTTCTTGGAAGCCATTTTGATGTTCTATAATTTTTGAATAGTTGATATTAGAGGTATAGATTCTCTCATTAGGCCTGGCAGAATTTGTAGACAATAAAATTTGTTTTGAGAGAATAATAATCAAGACTAAAATATATCACAACAATCGTATTTATTTGATTTAAATATAAGCTTTGCAATCCGTATGAATCCTCCAATTCATGTTTTTAATATAAATTTAAGGAATTGTAAGCTTGATCTTGAATATTGAATATGTTCTTGGACTCAAGGGCCTTTGGGCTTGATCTTGAATATTGATGAACTAGATCTTAACTTGTACTACCAAGAGCTTTAGAGCTTGTTCTTGAACTTAAATGCTTGAGTGTTTGTATTCTTGAACCTGTAACTTGTAGAGAAATATGTTTTGTTCGATCCATGAGCTCTCTCTGGCTTCTCATTGAATCCTAGTTTGACTTCTGAGTTATGAGCACACTGTTTGAAGCTGTAGAACATAGGAGTTACCATGGAAACAGACTTGTGATGATTGTGATTTCATGTTGTGTGAAGTATGTTTGTTCTTGCTTCATTATAATACATGTATGTATGCGAATGTTGCATTATTGATCACACTGATTGTAAATGAGGATAGATAAATGATGAATGTCATGAATCATGACTTGATTGTATGATTTTGAGAATATACTTGTGATTGTGATTGTGGCTTATTAAATGGATCGGGTGTTGTGTTCCGACACACTAACTGGGATTGGTTGCCACGTTTCGGCATAAATATGGAATCGGTTGCCACGTTCTGGCATAAACATGGGATCGGTTCCCACGTTCCAGCATAAACATTGGATCGGGTACCACGAACCAGTACACTAACAGTTTGGGTTTGGGTTCTATGAGAGGACCATTGACTTGTATTATATTTATAATTGCGTGTATTATTGATATTGTGGAACTGGGCATGTTTCATGAAGAGTTTAGTGGGTTGCTCGTTATGTTCTTATAGGTGTGCATTGCGATGTTGTAAGTTAATTGGAGACATTTGGTTGTGTAGTGAATTGTGAATGGTAGAGTCAAATCGGGTTGTAGCATGGTTAAGGGAAAGATTAAGGGTCCTGGTGCTATCATTGTTATCTAGAATGTGTTCATGGGTATTATAGTTGAAGTTTGGGGTGGTAGTTAGTGATAGTGTCTATAGTTTGTTTTCCCTGAAATGGGGTAGTAATCCTTGATGGGCATCATACGAGGTTATAAGTTGAGTAGATATGGGAATGAAGTATGGGTTTGTTGTAGATGTTGACCAGTTTGGTAGTAGTTAATTCCGGAATGTCTTTTAAAGGGATATAATCACTAGGTATGACCAAGAACGAAGCGAGTATGGTTAGAGCCTGTAAGGAGGTTGCGAATATAAAGGTGGAGGAATGATTAGTCTTATTGCATGTAGCACCAGTTGATTTCTTTATATTATACGGTGGGTATTCGGGTTAACCGATGATGCCTACTAGTACATGTGGTTGTACATATACTACTCTTGCTATGCCTTTTTTGGGCATAGTCTGGATGCAGGTTCGGTGATGTTTCATAGGTGAAGACGAAGACAATCTCCAACAACTTTTACTTTTCTTCCATGTGGTGGGAGCTAGGGGTGTACGATAACCGAACCGACCGATAAACCGAACCGAAAAAAGTGTTATTGGTTTATTGTTATTGGGTTATTGGGTTAACAGTTATTTAATGGTTTTACAAAAAAGAATTATCGGATTACCGATTCGTTATTGTTTTTTAATATTGGGTTATTGGTTAAACCAATAACCCATTAAGAATATAATAATTTACTATTTTAATTTTTAGTTATACATATATAATTTATTAAAAAAAAAATATTAATATAATTAGTAGTATATTAGACTAAAAATATAAAAACCCTACACAATAATTAACACTACTTAACAATTAACTGTCCTCTCTACTTTTAGTTATTTAACCTTTAGGTTTTACTTTTTAGTATTACTTATTTACTTTAGTTAGTTTATAATTGACTAATAGTAGCTTTAACGTAAGAACTTCATTTAGTTGAGTCTTTTCTTTATATATGATTTACAATAAGCATGGCCTCATTTGCTACTATTTTGACTTTTGTCTATGATTTGGTTTTATTTGATTCTCTTTATTGCATAAAGGGGACCTCGCTTTATATATTACGGTGATCGAAAATTGACCAAGACTTTGTTATTATGATCAAAATACAGCAAGTTGGTCCCTGTTGTTCTGTTTGGGATGATTATTTCTATGTATGCGTATTGTGTCAAATTATTGGATAAGTCATATATTTGTTTTGAAAGCATTTTCTTATTGGTTAAACCAAAAACCTAACCGTTAAAGACCTAAAATCGATAAATCAAAAACCGATAACAAATATCTTATTGGTTTGGTTATCGATTTAGCATATTTGAAAACCGAAAACCGATAAACCGAACCGATAATACTTAAAACCGAATCGAACCGACCGATACACACCCCTAGTGGGAGCTGCCTCATTTCCATATCGTTGTGTCTTGTACTCTTAGTAGCTCTTGTACCTGCTTAGACTAGATCCCTGGGGAGTTAGTTACTTTTCAAGTCTTAACTTGAGTCGTTTTAAACTCTTGATTTATTAAAAGCATTATATGAACTTTCTTTTAGTTGCCAATTTCCTTAATCTTCCGCATTTTTTAATTATTGTTAATTGAGGGTTCTCCTACTTAGGTGTTACAGTAGGTGCCCGCACGGCCTGGTGGGTCGGGTCGTGACAAATTATTATAGAGCGCAGGTTACCGATCTCCCAATACAAGAGAAAAATATGGACTAGACTTCTGAGAATTGGTGTGTTGATGTCCACATCTAATCTTCAGGAGGCTAGGAGGCATTCTAGGAAGTTGTCCCCTCTTTTCTCTACTTTCGTATGAGTGTCGCTTGTGGTATGAGTTGAGTCCAATTGGTATCTCCCAATTCCAATGAAGTGAACTAGATATTGCGGTTACGGCTGAAGGAACATGAGCTATGTAAATTGGAACTGAGAAGGTTCCAATTGGTATCTAGCTCTAGGGGTTGCGTAAACGCATGTGTGATCAGTAATGGTCATCTATGGAACGAGCTAATTAAGAATTTGGACTTTTCTGTGAGTGGTAACTTGAAAACTGTGAATGTGTGCTTCTTGTTGTCTAAATTAACTATAAATGTGAAAGTTGTTCTTTGCTTGGACATGATGATATGATTATGTGCACACTAAATGCGTGTCTGATCTTTCATCTGTACAATATGCTGGCCGAATTGTTGAAATTATGCAATTTGTAAATGCTTGAGTGTTGTGAAACTTGTGGTGAAAAGAAAGTCATGACTAAGTTCGGTGTGAGGGTCTAGATAATATACGAGGTGATTCATAAACGGAATCTGGACGTGCGCTGTGACCAACTAATAATCGTGTGAATGTCTGGGTGTATCCCGGGGACAAGTGTGTTGTGATGTAGAAGTAATGTGAAGGATTGTGGGGTGTGCACCGTTGGGTTGACTTGGGGTAGGCGATGATTATCCTAAATGCCTAGTTGTATCCAGGAAATCCAGGGGAAAGCTAGAAAAGAGGAGGACCCCAGAAAAAGTGTTGGCAGGGATTCTGGTCCCGTCTGAGCCGCTGGAGCGGGATCATTCTCGCCAGGGCAGTGCCGCCACGGAAAGAATTGTCCCGCCAGAGTGGGACAGGGCGAAACAGAATCTCAGCCCTGCTTTCCCTAGTCACATGTATAGACCCCGAACTGTAGCCGAACTAATCCTTGCAACTTAGTCAATATTCAACAATAGAACAGTAAGTTATAAACCTTAGCATTTAATATTAACGGGGGAAAAATAGCTAGAAAACAACATCCATGTGCTTACAAAAATATTAAGGATGACGAAAAAACAAAACAAAGTTTTGTTCTATATAACAAGCCCAAAAAGGGGTGAGAAAACCAAATCAGGATCCATGGGAATGGAAAGTGTCGCTCTCGGACCCCATGTCCTCAGGGGCAGTCTCACCGGTCCAAGCTTCATTCAACTAGGGAATCTCTCGATAATCCTCTGACTTAAGTACAGGGAGCTCCTACTAGGGGGTGACGCAAGAGAAGATAACCTTCAGAGTCTTCCACATTCGGCCCAGAAGGCGATGCCTAGTCAAATTCTTCTTTCTGTCCCATCGCAGCTGGCGGCGGAGCATCTCGAACTCGTGGGTGGAGCCAGTGTCGAGGCACTAGCGTGGAAGCCTCCAAGTTTCCTTAGGATGGTTGCCAAGTCCTCCTCCACCTGTGCACCTGAGAATGGGGGCTGGGACTGTGTAGGAAGAGTTTCGTCACCCGGACCGTTGTCTCCTCCCTCGTCATCCACCTCCGCAGCCGCCTGACTGTTGTTGGCTCTGTCTATCCTCCTTCTCTTACTCCTGGAGGTAGAACCTTGCCTAATCAAAAGAGGGTGAAAAGGGGGTCCATGGGGAGTACCTCATCAGTATCTAGGAGTAGCACTCCCGCCCGCTTGCACAACGCAGTCACCAGTCCCGGTAGGAAAAAAGCCTTCTTGTTGCCCCCGATAAAACATCTTCTATTTTGAGATAATTTATGCCCCCACATTTAGCTCGATATCCTGTATAGCTCACGTGGTCACGCCACCACCAAGGCTCGAGGAAATGTCACGTTGGTGCGATTACCCGATGGGCGGATCCCCTTAGTAACCAAGTGTAGCCACCTCTTAGCACCCGATGACCAGTCTGTGCACGTGATGCCCTCTGCGGTAGCCCAGTAGACCTGGTCCCGATGCACAGGCTCGATCAGGGTGTCCCTCAACCAGCCCAGAGCCATCTCTCTTAGCTTGGCCTCGTACTCCACATTTGAGACCTCGGGCACCTCTAGTGCCTTATTGATGGCCGTGGCGTTCAGGGGGATGTCAACTCCCCAGATGCGGATGATGGGATAAGGGTAGGTCATCCCAGCGAAGCGAACAGTAGGGAGGATATCATATAACTCCCTTTCCCAAGTGAAAAGTGCGTTTGGGGGAGCCTCGATAAAGGGATCTCAACTAAACTCCTTGAGACGAGCATAGAAGGAAGGAGCCTTCTCCTCTAGCTTAAGCAAGTAGAATCTCCGCTCGTAGCATAACTTGGTTTTCTGGTTGTCGTGGTGCCTTTCCTAACTCGCAGCATCGAGAAACCAGACAAAAGAGAAATTTTAATCGTTAAGACCCACCATCTAGATAAGCCTGCAAGTTATGAAATTAATATGTTAGAACACGAAAGGATTAAGGCAATTTTGGGCTAAAAAAGGAAGAGCAAAATTTTTGCCCTAAGTGGCAAGGGGCTACTGCCCCACGGAGTCCCACCACAGCGGCCCAAATCCCGCCAGAGCAGGATGAAGGAGGCCGCTATAGCGGAATGAAGGCTGCCAGAGCAGCCTTCATCTGGGATGAACACTAGGCGCGATCATGGCGCCTTTCGTCCCAAAATTCCGTTTCTCACAGAATTTTAGCATATCAGAGTATACCAAGTACCCTAGAACTTAAATATGCAATTATAATAATAGAATAACCCCTAAATAGTTCCCAAATTCAAGTTTTACACCAAGAAACTATTCAACTTCACCCACCCGTTTGGTACCGAATCGATCGTATTTTTACGAAATCCTTATGTCCAAGACGTTGTGGTGATGTTGGGGATGTAAGGGAAGTGGCCACACTACAATTTTCTATCAATTAAGCAACCTATTTTCATTTTCGAAAACTACCCCAAAAACTTTTTCTAATCAATCGTTTAATATCATGCAAGCGTAGTTAAGTAAGCATTAGAGTAATGAGCGTGAGAAGCAAGAAATTTACCTTGATTTTGACGTCTGGAACGAAGTGATTGAGAGTGTTTTTGGAAGTTTGGGGGTGAGTTTAGGGAGAAATGAAGAAATGATCTTCTTTTCCCCCTTTACTCCCTTCGATCTCCCACCTCAGTGAGAGATCCCTCGCCACAGCAGCTCCGCCTCAGCGGAAGGGCAGCCACCCTGGCGGGGTCAGGCTGTGTAGGTAGGACGTGTTCATTTCTTCTTCTATTGCCTTTAATTCTTAATCGATCCTTTAAGTACAACATCTTTAATGTTTCAATTTGAAAAGGCACCATTCATCACGACTTCGTAATGGATCGATCAGTTAGTTTAGAATTACTTCGAAAGAGGGTGCATGTTTATCCCTTTGCTAGTCGTTTGGGGACACACAAAGGGTAAATTGGTATCTATTGTAACGACCCGAATTGTCGTTATTTAGGAGAAGCGAAAACTTCATAAAATAATGGGGGCACTGCCCTGCCAGGGAGGGCCAGATGCCGCTAGAGAGGTAGCGCCACAACGGGGTAAGTAGCCACTAGAGCTGGTTAAGTGAGACAAAATATAAATAACGTGAAGTCTTATTTTCTCCTTCTTCCAAAAACACCTAAATTAGACATAAATCACCCCAGAAACCCTCCAAAAACTGCTCTAGGCTTGGGTTAGAATGAGGAAGAGTTTTCTAGCGTGAGAAAGTCGATAGCTTGCATATTTCCAGTCAAATCCACCATCCCATCATATAGAAACCAGAAATTTATCTATAATCCCTCTACGAATTCTTGGCACCCAGGTAGCCTAGATTTATTTAATTGAGTAGTAGTAAATCTGTTATTCACTGCGTAGTGTATTGAAATTGATGGTAGAGTTCATTCTTAGGCCTTTTTGTGCACCGAACAAGGGTTGATTATGAGTATATCCTTAAGTGTTACATTAGATGTATACCGTAGGAGAAGCCCTAGTTCGTGGGATAGGGTGTAGGTGATGTTTGTGATTTCATGTTGTGTGATGTATGTTTGTTCTTGCTTCAATATTATACATGTATGTATGAGAATGTTGCATCATTGATCACACTGATTGTAAATGAGGATAGATGAATGATGTGTGCCATGAATCATAACTTGATTGTATGATATTGAGAATATACTTGTGATTGTGACTTGTTTGGATCGGGTGTTGCATTTTTACACACTAACTGGGATTGGTTGCCACATTCCGGCATAAACATGGGATCGGTTGCCACGTTTAGACATAAAATTTGGTTTGGGTACCCCGAACCGGTACACTAACAGTTTGGGTTTGAGTTCCATGAGAGGACCATTGAATTGTATTATATGTGTAATTACATATATTATTGATAATGTGGAACTGGGCATGTTTCATGAAGAGTTTAGTGGGTTGCTCATTATGTTCTTATAGGTATGGATTGCGATGTTGTAAGTTAATTGGAGACATTTGGTTGTGTAGTGAATTGTGAATGGTAGAGTCCCAAATCGGGTTGTAGCATGGTTAAGGGAAAGATTAAGGGTCCCGGTGCTATCATTGTTAGCTAGAATGTGGTCACGGGTATTATTGTTGAAGTTTGGGGTGGTAGTTAGTGATAGTGTCTATAATTACTTTTACCCGAAATGGGGTAGTAATCCTTGATGGGCGTGATACGGGGTTATAAGTTGAGCGGAGACGGGAATAAAGTGTAGGTTTGTCGTGGATGTTACCGAGTTGGTAGTAGTTAATTCCGGAATGTCTTTTAAAGGGATAGAATGACTAGGTATGACCAAGAACGAAGCGAGTATGATTAGAGCCTGTAAGGCGGTTCAGAATATAAAGGTGGAGGAACGATTAGTCTTATTGCATGTATCGCCAGTTGATTTATTTATATTATGCGGTAGGTATTCGGGTTGACTGATGATGCCTACCAGTACGTGTGGTTGTACTGATACTACTCTTGCTATGCCTTTTTGGGCTTAGTCTGGATGCAGGTTCAGTGACGTTTCATAGGTGAAGATGAAGACAATCTCCAACAACTTCTACTTTTCTTCCATGTGGTGGGAGCTGTGTCATTTACATGTCATTGTGTCCAGTACTCTTAGTAGCTTTTGTACTTGTTTAGACTAGATCCTTGGGGAGTAAGTTATTTTTCAAGTCTTAACTTGAGTCGTTTTAAACTCTTGATTTATTAAAAGCATCCTATGAACTTTCTTTTACTTGCCAGTTTCCTTAATCTTCCGCATGTTTTAATTAATGGCAATCAAGGGTTCTCCTACTTAGGTGTTAGATTAGGTGCCCTCACGGTCCGATGGGTTAGGTCGTGACAATGACGGTCCGTGGAAGAATTCAGTGGAAATTGTTCTGAATGTTGGTCTCCAATACTTGGTTCTACGAGTCCATAATATGATCCATAGAAGTTTCTACAAACCATTAAGTGAACCCATAGAACGTGCTCGACAGTTAGTTTCAAGCTTGCTTGAGAATTCTCCTATCTATTTAATACCTAAACTATGTTATTCCTAGACTATTCTAGGACCCAATAACCGGCAACTAACTTGAAAATATCAATCCTTGCAATGTATTACTTGGCATACTTAAGGGAAGACTTAGTGGAGACTTTGTACATATATTTGATATCCCTTCGATAAACTCTTTTAACTGATCGAGTGAGATCATCCCTTTAGAAGTAAATAATATCTCTTTTACAGGTCCTATTTTCTTCACATGTTTTTCAATGTCTTAAACTTCAATACCTTTTCAAGGCACATGTAACACCCCGCTATTTGAAAGAGCTAGAATTAGAAAGAACCATTTTTGGAAAGAATAAAAATCTGAAATTTGGCAAAGTTATGTTAAGTATGAGTTTTGGGTCAACTTCAAACAACCATAACTTTTAGTATACGATGATTTAGGTGGCAAATAAGATATCAAATGAAAGGTCTGGAAATCCTCTTTCCAACGCCATCAATTTTGATAATTTTGAGCTCGTATGAGGGAGATATGCCCATTTGAAGTTGGGCTGTCCATTTAAGGAACGTTACCCGAATTTAAGTGGGGTACTTTGGTTTTCATCACATAATTAAGTTATTTCGTTTTTAGTAATTAATTAGGGGTCAAAACTGAATTGGTTCAGTTTACGCACTCAAGTTTCACACTAGGGCTTTTAGAGAAAGAACTCAAAAGGAGAAGGGAGGAGAAAAGGGAAATATTTTGTCAAGTTCTTGAAGGTTTTGTTGCGGATTTCGCCAAGGGTTAATCTCTAAGAGGTATGTGAGTTCACATAGTGTTTGGTTCGTTTACCCACACGCCAATCATATTAATTTTAGCTTATTTTCATCCTAAAAAGTTGAAGATTTGATGTTCTTGAGTTGTGTTCTTGAAATAACCTTCATTCTTGAACTTGGATGGGATTGATGAGTTTCTTGAGGTAATCTTATCGATTTTAAGAGTTATTTTGAGTTAGATTCTTGGCTACTATTGGGTAACCGAATCTAAAGAGAAATTGAGAATTTTTTTTTGAATTTAGTCAAATTAAGATAAAAAAACGAGTAGAAAAGTTCGTCAAGGTTACCTGGGGGAAGTTTGGGGCGACGCGCCCCTGATGCGCCAGAAGGTCTGGAGCGGCGCATAAGCATTGCGCCAGAAATGGGTCTCTAAAATTTAGGGGTTGGCGCCCCGCGCCAACTGTGCTCTCGGGACGTCTGCCCCCTCCTTTTTTCATCGTTTATCCTGTCTGAGTCCTTGTAAAGTTTACTAACACTTCCTTTTGATTCTAACTACTCTAAATGATTTATAATTATCTACAAATCATCCATAAACATGAATCATAACCTTGAATCCATAAATTCAAATTCAAGGAAAGCTAAGAGCCAAGTCTAGAGAGTTCTTAGAGTCTTTTCAAAGTCTTTTACAAATGTTTTAAACTTGTTTTAAGACTTGAGCATTGAGTTGAGTAAGAGTAAGAGCGAAGTTCATTTTCTTTAAAATATTATATGGGAAATAAGTAATCCCAAAGAGTGAATGTTTTTCACATTTAAACAAGAGATAAAACATTGATTTCCAAGAGAGCTTTTGATCTAGTTTTTGAGTAATAATTTCAAACCACAGAGAAAGAGTTATGTTTTTAAACATATGAGCTGAGTATATTTTGGGAGTAGTATTGAGCATCAATATGGGGACGAGTTCATAATAACTCAAGTCTTCATAAACCATGTAGCCAATGTGGGTAGAAAGGATCATACTTTTTAGATGATTCATTAATGATTTTAAGAATAGCTTAGTTGATCCACTTAGTTGAGGCGTTCTATATCCCAGCAAGTTATAGAACAAGTCTGGCAGCATGGGCGAGACGATGTATCATCACATAGATCATAGTGATGGTTGTCGGTTAGAGAATCTCCCAAATAGAGTTTATTTTTGTATTCTTATATACAACTGAGATATTATTGTAAATTTCAATAGTTTGAGATGTTATCAATTTTTTTAAATGATTATTATAATTTGTATCTTTGTTGTTGTTTTATTTTTGCATTGAGTTGAGTATCCATGAGTTGAGTAAAGTTGAGATAAGTATTTCTTTCAGATTCCAATCAAGCTTACGTTTTGTTTAGAATTCCCCTCGCATGCTCGTACATTCAATATAATGATGCCATTTGGCCTACATCATTGTATGATGCAAATACAGGTAACCAGGATCAACATCCAATGCTTCGTTGATCCAATTGAGCATTTCAGAGTCATTTGGTGAGCCTCATTGCTTTCCAAAGGACCCCTTTCTATATTGTTTAGTATTTTAGTTGTTAGGATAATCGGGGGTCTTGTCTCGATATCCTTCATAGTATTAGAGGCTTCATAGACAAATAGCTATAATTCTTTAGTCTTTGCATTTCAATTGTTTTGTTATAAGACTTGAGTTGCCACTTTGGCTAGTTGAATGTTTATCTCTACGATATTCTAAGTTATTTTGAGACACTTGAGTAAAGTTGCATTTGATTTCTTTTATTAATGCTTAAAGTCTTCCACTGAGAGTCTAGCCATGCCAAGGGTTCACTTGATGCCAACAATGGTTCTCGAGTGCTAGTCCCGCCCAGGGTGTAGGCTCGTGGTGTGACAAACTTAGTATCAAAGCTAGGTTTCAAGAGTCCTAGGGTGTCTATGAATCCATGTCTGTAGGGTCTTAGTTATCAGTGTGAAGAGTGCCACATCCATAATTAAGAGGCTGCAACATTTAGGAACTATCTCACTCTTTCATGTTCATTTCGTGCGATAGAGTTTATCTCTAAACAATTTCTTCTAATTCGTGCTTGCGCATATCTTTCAGATCATGCCTCCATGAAGAGATGTCAGAGGTCGTCCCGCTAGGAAGATTGTTGAACCACAGGGTCAAGGGGTACCTAATGGACCTGAAGTGCGACCCCAAGGAGAGGTCACCAATGCTAAGTTCCGGGAAGCTATCCGAATTTTGAGTCAAGCTGTAACCAATCAAGTTGGACAAAGAGAAAATTCAAAGAAGTGGCTGATACTTTAAGGATTCGTGAGCTCTTAAGGATGAATCCTCCAAGCTTCACTGGTTCAAGTGTCATTGAGGATCCGAAAAACTTTGTAGAGGAACTGCAGAAAGTGTTTGAGGTTCATGTTGCCGATGTTGAGCGAGTGGAACTAACTGCCTATCAACTGAAGAGTGTTGCTAGGATTTGGTTTGACTAGTGGAAGAAAGGTAGAGCTGAGGGTGCACCAATTTTTAGCTGAGTTGTGTTCGAGAGTGCTTTCATGGGGTGTTTCTTTCCTTGTGAACTAAAAGAAGCAAAGGTATGAGAATTTCTCACCCTAAAGTAGGAATCTATGAGTGTTCATGAGTACAATCTTAAGTTCACCCAACTTTCCCGCCATGCTCCGAAGATGGTTACTGACATGAGAAGCAGGATGCGTCTGTTTGTTGTTGGGTTGTCTCGTCTGTCAAGTAAGGAGGACAAGACAGCTATGCTGATAGGAGATATGGACATATGGACATAGCAAGGTTGATGATCCACGTGTAGAAGGTTGAGGAGGACAAGCTAAGGGATAGAGAAGAGTTTAGGAGTAAGAAAGCTAAGACAAAGAATGAGTCCGGGCAGCAGAAGAGTAATGCAAACCAATCATCTTTCCAATATAAGCAAAAGAGATCTGCTCCATCATGTTCTAGTGCACCTGGACCAAGGAACAAAGGTGAGTTCAATAATTAGAGTACGCAAAATTTTAGATCTAAACCTGCTCAGTCCCAAGGTAGTGTGGCACAAAAAGGAAATTGGACTCCTACATGTGCTAAGTGTGGTAGGAACCACCCATGAATGTGTCGCAATAGCTCTACTGGTTGTTTCAAGTGTGGTCAAGAGGGTCACTTCATGAAAAAGTGTCCTAAGAACAGGCAGGGCGGTGGAAATAGGGGAAATAGAGCCCAATCTTCTTCAATTACTCCACCAGACAGAGCTACACCTAGAGGAGCTACTTCAGGGACCGGCAGAGGGGTAAACCGTCTATATGCTATTACCAATCGCCAAGAGCAAGAGAATTCTCCAGATGTTGTTACTGGTATGATCAAAGTCTTTAATTTTGATGTTTATGCTTTCCTAGATCCAGGAGCGAGTCTATCTTTTGTGACTCCTTATGTTGTGATGAATTTTGATGTCCTTCCTGAGCAACTTCTTAAGCCCTTAAGTGTTTCTACACTTGTTGGTGAGTCTATTCTAGCTGAGAGAGTCTATCATGATTGTACCATTTCCATCAATCACAAGAGCACCATAGCTGACTTAGTTAAGTTGGATATGGTAGATTTTGATGTCATTCAAGGTATGGATTGGCTTGATGCATGTTATTCCTCTGTCGATCGTAGAACTTGAGTTGTTAAGTTTCAATTTCCTAATGAGCCAGTTATAAAGTGGAAGAGTAGTTCAACAGTACCTAAGGGTTGTTTTATTTTGTATCTTAAGGCAATAACGTTAGTTTCCAAGGGGTGCATCTAACACTTAGTCTGAGTTAATGACTCTAGTGTTGACACCACCTATTCAGTTAGTTCCAGCTGTTAGAATTTCCAGAAGTCTTCCCAGATGATCTTCCCGGAGTCCCTCATGAGAGAGAAATAGACTTCAGTATAGACATTCTTCCCGATACTCGTCATATTTCTATTCCATCATACAGAATGGCACCATTAGAGTTGAAAGAGCAGTTGAAAGATCTCCTTGAGAAGGGTTTTATATGACCAACTATCTCACGTTGGGGTGCTCCGGTCTTATTTGTAAGGAATAAGGATGGTTCTCTTAGAATGTGTGTAGATTACCGTCAGTTCAACAAGGTTACTATCAAGAATATGTATCCTCTTTTGAGAATTGATGATCTCTTCGATCAACTTCAATGTGCCACTTGCTTTTCTATGATATACCTCAGATTTGGCTATCATCAGTAGAGGGTAAGAGAAAGTGATATTCCTAAGACAACATTTAGGACCCGTTACGGTCATTATGAGTTTCTGGTCATGTCGTTTGGTTTGACTAATGCTCCTGCAACGCTCATGGACCTTATGAATAAAGTATGCAAGCCTTATTTAGATATGTTTGTTATTGTATTCATTGATGACATTCTAATCTATTCGAGGAATGAGGAAAATCATGTTATCCATATCAGAATAGTTCTCCAAACTCTCAAGGACAAAGAGTTGTACGCTAAATTCTCTAAGTGTGATTTTTGGCTTGAGTGTGTGGCATTCTTAGGCCACATTGTTTCAGGTGATGGAATTAGAGTTGATACTCAGAAAATAGAGGCAGTGTAGAATTGGTCTAGACTCACATCTCCAACAGATATTAGGAGTTTTGTTGGATTGGCTAGCTATTATAGAAGGTTCGTCGAGGGGTTCTCATCTATTTCATCTCCTTTGAATAAGTTGAATCAGAAAACAGTTAAGTTTCAATGGTCTGAAGCTTGTGAGAAGAGCTTTCAGGAATTGAAAAAATGGTTGACTACTGCCCTAGTATTGACCTTACTAGAAGGTACGCAAGGTTTTGTGGTATATTCTGATGTGTCCAGAGTTGGATTAGGTTGTGTGTTAATGCCGAATGGTAAAGTTATATCTTATACCTCTAGACAGCTGAAAGTTCACGAGACGAATTACCCAACCCATGATCTAGAGTTGGCTGCCGTAGTATTCGCTTTGAAAATATGGTGTCACTATCTTTATGATGTTCATGTAGATATGTTAACCGATGACAAGAGCATTCAATATGTGTTTAGTTAGAAAGAGCTTAATCTCAGATAGAGGAGGTTGTTGGCGTTACTTAACGATTATGACATGAGTATTCTCTATCACCCAAGTAAGGCTAATGTTGTTGCTGCTGCTTTGAGTAGGTTGTATATGGGTAGTACCACCCATATTGAGGAAGACAAGAAAGAGTTAGAGAAAGATGTGCATAGACTTGCATGATTAGGAGTTCGACTAATGGATTCCAAAGAGGGAATAGTAGTGGTGATGAATGGGGCTGAATCATCATTAGTGTCTGAAGTGAAAGAGAAACATGACCAAGATCCTTTTTTTCTTGAATTGAAGGAAAATGTTCATAAGCAAAAAGTAATGTCTTTCAAACAAGGAGGAGATGGTGTATTGAGGTATCAAGGTAGATTGTATGTACCAAAGGTGGATGAACTCCAAGAGAAGATCATGGAGGAAGCTCATAACTCCAGATATTCTATCCATCCGGGTTCCACAAAGATATATCATGACTTGAGAGAAGTATATTGGTGGAGTAGTATGAAGAAATGAATTGCAGAGTTCGTTGCTAAGTGTCTGAATTGCCAACAAGTTAAGGTAGAGCACTAGAGGCCCGGTGGTGTGGCTCAGAATATAGAGATTCCGGAATGGAAGTGGGAGATGATCAATATGGATTTCATTAGTGGCTTGCCATGGTCTTGCAGGCAACATGATTCTATTTGGGTGATTGTAGATCGAATGACAAAATCAGCAAAGAATTATGCCAAGTTGTATCTTCAAGAGGTAGTTAGACTTCACGGAGTTCCAATTTTGATTATATCAGATAGAGGTGCACAATTAACTGCATAATTCTGGAAGTCTTTCCAGGAAGGTTTGGGTTTGAAAGTGAACTTGTGTATTGCTTTTCATCCTCAGACTGATGGTCAAGCAGAGTGCACAATCTATACTTTGGAAAATATGTTGAGGGCTTGAGTGATTGATTTCAAAGGTAATTGGGATGATCACTTACCTCTCATAGAGTTTGCTTACAACAAAAATTATCACTCTAGCATCCAGATGGCTCCGTATGAGGCTCTTTATGGGAGAAGATGCAGATCTCCTATTGGATGGTTTGAGGTTGGTGAAGCTGGGTTGATAGGACCAGACTTAGTTCATCAAGCCATTGAGTAAGTGAAATTTATTCAAGAGAGGTTGAAAACAACACAGAGTCGTAAGAAATCCTACACTGATGTTAGGAGAAGGGATTTAGAGTTTGAAGTAGATGATTGGGTATACTTGAAAGTTTTGTCCATGAGTTTGAAGTATATGATTGGGTAACAAAGGGAAGCTTAGTCCCCGGTATATTGGTTCTTACAGAATATCCAAAAGGATTGGTAATGTAGCTTATGGGTTGGAGCTACCGCAAGAGTTAGCAGCAGTTCATCCAGTGTTTGACATTTCTATGTTGAAGAAATGTATAGGTGATCCTTCACTTATTATACCTACTGAAGATATTGGTATTAAGGATAGCTTATCCTATGAGGAGATTCTTGTTCAGATTCTAGATCGCCAAGTTCACAAGTTGAGGACCAAGGAAGTAGCATCAGTCAAGGTTCTGTGGAGAAATCAGTTTGTTAAGGAAGCTACTTGGGAGGCTGAGGAAGATATGAAGAAGAGATATCCACATCTCTTTAAGCCTGGAGAAATTCCAGATCAAGGTAATAATTCTCTTCTTAGTACTCTTTAATTGATATACTGAATGTGTTAGATTTGCTTATTAGGTGTTTGAGCTGAATGTTAGATGATACACCCTTAGTCTACTTAGAGTGATCTAATTCGACGACAAATGTTCCCAAGGGGGAGATATTGTAACACCCCGCTATTTGAAAGAGCTAGAATTAGAAAGAACCATTTTTGGAAAGAATAAAAATCTGCAATTTTGCAAAGTTAAGTTACGTATGAGTTTCGGGTCAACTTCAAACGACCATAACTTTTAGTACAAGATGAGTTAGGTGGCAAATAAGATATCAAATGAAAGGTATGGAAATCCTTTTTCCAACACCACCAAGTTTGCTAATTTTGGAGCTCGTATGAGGGAGATATGCTCGTTTGAAGTTGGGCTACCTATTTAAGGAAAGTTACCTAGATTTAAGAGGGGTATTTTGGTCTTTTCCTCACCCAATTAAGTTATTTCGTTTTTAGTAATTAATTAGGGGTATAAACTGAATTGGTTCAGTTGACACACTCAATTTTCACGCTAGGGTTTTTAGAGAAAGAACTCAAGAGGAGAAAGGAGGAGAAAAGGGCAAGATTTCGTCAAGTTCTTGAAGGTTTAGTTGCAGATTTCGCCAAGGGTTGATCACTAAGAGGTATGTGAGTTCAAATAGAGTTGAGATCGTTCACCCACATGCCAATTATGTTAATTTTAGCATATTTTCTTCCTAAAAAGTTGAAGATTTGACGTTCTTGAGTTGTGTTCTTGAGATTGCCTTCATTCTTGAATTTGGATAGGATTGATGAGTTTCTTGTAGTAATCTTATCAATTTTAAGAGTTGTTTTGAGTTAGATTCTTGGGCACATGTATTGGGTAATTGAATCTAAAGCGAAGTTGAGGGAAAAAAAGTCAAATTTAGTCAAATTAAGATCAGAAAATGAGTTGAAAAATTCTTCGGGGTTACCTGGGGAGGTCTGGGCGAAGCGCCCCTAATGCGCCAGAAGGTCTGGGGCGACGAGCCCCCAATGCGCCAGAAGGTCTAAGACGGCGTACTAGCTGTGTGCCAGAAATGTGTCTCTAAACTTTAGGGGCTAGCGCCCTACGCCAGTAGTGCGCCCGGGACGTTTACCCCCACCCATTTTTCTTTAATGAGCCCGTCTGAGTCCTTCTAAAGTGTACTAACACTTCCTATTGATTCTAACTACTCTAAATGACTTCTAAACATCTAGAAATCATCCATAAACATGAATCATAACCTTGAATCGATAAATTCAAATTCACGGAAAGTTAAGAGCCAAGTCTAGCGAGTTCTTAGAGTCTTTTCAAAAATCTTTTACAAATGTTTTAAACTTGTTTTAAGACTTGATCATTGAGTTGAGTAAGAGTAATAGCGAAGTTCATTTTATTTAAAAGATTATATGGGAACTAAGTATTCCCAAAGAGTAAATGTTTTCACAGTTAAACAAGAGATAAAACACCGATTTCCAAGAGAGCTTTTGAGCTAGTTTTTGAGTAATAATCTAAAACCACAAAGAAAGAGTTATGTTTTTAAACATATGAGCTGAGTATATTTTGGGAGTAGTATTGAGCACCGATATAAGGACGAGTTCATAATAACTCAAGTCTCCATAAACCATGTAGCCAATGTGGGTAGAAAGGATCATACTTTTTAGATGATTCCTTAATGCTTTTAAGCATAGCTTAGTGGATCTAGTTAGTTGAGGTATTCTATATATCTCTGAAAGTTATAGGAAAGTCCTGGCAGCGTGGGCAAGACGTTTGATGAGTCCATGATTTGAACTCTTTTAGGGATTTATTTTGATAGATTTAGTGTTCTCAAATACATATTTTGTCTCAATACCTGATAAAAATCCTTGAGTTTTAGGTATTTGGAGTTAGAGACAAAGCATGGACACTATTGGGCAAAAAGGAACAAGGCAACTCAAAAGACGAAGAAAAGACGGCCTGAGGATCGCCTAAACCATTAGGCGAGTCACCGAATGGCTATGGTCTCACCTAATGTTCCAGTGTTCTATGCTCTAAAGGAGAAAATCAAATAGGGATAGAAAAGAGCAGTCGGTGAGTTGCCGAACAATTCCGCGACGCAGGACTCCATCACCCAATGTTACATAATTTGAAGTTGCTAAAGGACAATGCAGAAAGGCGATGAACCAGACCAAAGGGCAAATCGTTGAATGGATCAGCGATCCCAACTAACTGCGCCGAATGATCCTTCGCATCATACTTTTTGACAACTATAAATACTTGTTTGAATTTTTAGTCTATTATCAAATTTTACATTTCAGAACTCAGTTTTAGAACTTTCAATTTTTAGAACTTTGTTTTTGGAGACTATTTTCCTTAGCTTTGAAGAGTTGAAGATTTCCATTTTCTAAGCGATTAGAAGTGAATATTGAAGAATCTTCATCCTTGACATGTGTAAACACAATATTTATCATACCCATTTGATGGAAACACTTTTCGATATTGATTTCTATCTCTTTACTATGTCTAGCTAAAACCACAATTCATGGGGTGTGAATTTTAGAATATGGGTTGAATTTACTGTTGGGTATTGCTAATTGATTGTTAATTCACTGTTTAGAGGTGATTTCGTTTACTAGTTGTGTTTGAATTAAATGGGGTTGTAGTTGCAAATACAATTTTATCTTCGTGTTTTTGACTTGCTCAAGAGAGAAGTTTTAAAACCAAAACTATTGAATCGATTGTCTATGGTTACTGGGTTTTTGTGGGTTCAACTCGAGAGAGTGAATCCTAAACGCTCTCCCACACATTCAACTCGAGAGAGTGAATGGACTAAGGTGAATGTTGTGCTTCATTACCGCTTATCGGTGTTCGAGAGAAACCAATTTGATTCGAGGTAAATTGTTCGAAATAAAATTTACCCTAACTGAAGTTTGGCCTAGTTACAAATTTGCAGCAAGTTACTATCAATAGCATTTGCCCGGTTGTATATTTTAGCCCATATTCCTATAAAATCCCAAGAATCCCATCCCCATATTTGCATTTTCATTTTAGTTGATAATTTCTTACAAAACCACCTTCGATAATTGACACTTGTGTCACCCTTTAATTTATCATGATTTTCTTCGTAAATGTCTATAGCTATGATTAATTTGAAAATATTTTAGCTTTTCTATTGATTCTCACTTACAAACTGCTCCCTTGGGACTCGGCCTCAGCTCACTAGTTGGATTTTATTACTATTGAACGACCGTGGACGCTTAGTATTGGATGAAGCACCCAGATACGTTAAGTTAAAATGGCACCGCTGCCGGGGAGTGGTGTTAATTGAGAATTTTTAGTGAAGTTAAACTTTGCTCTTGTTAGTGATAGTTCTACTTACTTAACTTTTAGCTTTGTTTTACTTGTTTGTGTTGAAAACAGGAAGTAAGAGCGTAAACGACAGCAATGACAGCCAAGTAGGCCAACAAGACGACATCGAAAATCTCAACTATGTCAACAAGCCTCATGTTAATGACCCCCATCTTATGGGTGGTATTGGTGCCATTCTCTTACCTCCAGCCGTAGGGAATGCGGTGTTCCACATCACGAGTACTATGTTGCAACTCTTGCAACTAAAAGGGCTTTTAGTGGTTTGACTCATGAGGATCCCTATGAGCACATTAGAAACTTCGTGGATGTATGCGGACCATTCTCCTTCAAGAATATCTCCCAAGAATTGGTCCGGTTGAGGTTGTTCCGTTCTCTTTGATGGGTGAGGTGTGCAAGTGGCTGGTTGAATTGCCACGTGAATCAATCACTTCGTGGGTGGAGTTGGTCACTGCATTTCAAGTACGACTTTTCCCTCCCTTGAAGATGATGACCCTTCAGGACAACATTCAGAGATTCAAGCATCTAGAAGGTGAGCCTATTCATTAAACTTGATTGTGATTCAAAAAGTTGGTGCTTCAATGCCCAACCCATGGCTTGCCTGATAACCTGTTGCTGCAGTATTTTTACCGGAGTCTGCATTCGGTAAATAAAGGTGTTGCTGACCAACTCTCTTCGGGAGGTTTGATGCAGCAACCTTATGTGATAGTTGCTCAGCTCTTGGATGGCATGACTACCATAAATAGGGCGTGGTATACCCGTGAAGACCACGTTCAAGTTAACTAAGGAACAAATGGAGAAGGACCAAGAGAGGGACCAAAACATGGCTAAGGTCATGACACAACTTGATATTTTTGTCTAAAAATGTCATGGGAGCTGGTGCTCGAAGTGTCAATGCCGTGGGTGTCGGGTGTACTAATTCAGATGAGTCTTTATTTGAAGCCTTGTATAATGAAGTGGTAAATTTCCTGGCTAACCAAAGTTGTGTCTATCATTCAAACTACCCGAGGCAAGGTGGTAACCAAGGTTGGGTTAGGGATGAAGGTTGGAAAGATTGAGATCGTGAGTGGAGGGACCGTAATTCTAATTGGAAGGATAGGGAGAAGGATAGATATGTGCCTCCCCACGAGCGCCAAAAGCCAAAAGATTCGGAAGGTGGTCGGTTTGAGGATATTCTCTCTCGTATCCTCAACATAGTTGAAGGGTCAGACAAGATTTTAAAAGAAATGAAAGAAGATGTGTCTACCCTTAGCCAGACCGTCACCTCCCATTCAGTGTCGATCAAGCAGTTGGAGACCCAAATGGGTCATATATCGTCTCATCTCAACCCGAGACAGCAGGGGTTTTTGCCTAGTGATACTATGGCTAACCCTAAGAATGAGGTTTGAAGGTGGACTTGCGTCCTGTCGCGACATTAACTAAGGCGCTACTTGGGAGGCAACCCAAGACCCCTTATTGCTTTATTTTGTTTTGATAAAATAATGGTGTGTTGATTATGTAGGTGGAAGTGTGGAAAGTGTTTGAAAAGTGTAGATTGGCGAGCATCAGGTCCATTCAGCGAATCGCCGAAAAGGTCAGCGACCCCGACCCAAATCGCCGTTAGACTAAAGAAAATTCTACATTTGAGTCTGTAAAACTCGGCGAACCCAGGAAATTATTGTTGTTTGGACCCCCAAAATAACTGGAGGTCTTGTAAAGTTTGGTGAGGTGAATGACTACTCAGCGTGTCATCGAGTGGCTCACGAGCATGACTAATGTCACCGAATGGACGAGAACTGGATGGTTTTTCAGGCCAAAGGTTTAGAAGTTTCAAATTCATTCACTTTCCCTCACTTTTCATCTTCACAAACTCACATCCACACTCTAGTTTCTATATTTCTTGCACTTTTAAAGTATTTTTTTTAGCGTTGATTTGAGCTCGAAGTTGGATTACATTGCCGCCTAGCATTTCAATATCAATTTAATCGGCATCAGAGGTTGGTTTTCCGAACCCCGAGTTTTTTTTATCGAAATTGTACTCATTTGCAATGATCTTATCATATTGTCGTGTGCTGGGCCTCTCTGATAGAATTAGTATGTTTGAATACCTAATTTAAGTTGATAATCTTGCCCATAATGTTTTGATTATCGAAATCCAGTAGTCTTGTGCTTAAAATGAAGCAAATTTCATGGGGTTATGCTTCGGTGTCGTGGGGCGAACTTTAATTTCCCTGGAGCATCCATTGATTTTGTTTTCGGGGGTTGTGGGGTTAAGTTTAAGAAGTTGGGTTGAAAGTAGGCACATTGGGTCATTTGGCGAGCTGGGTCGAGATCGCCGAACCACTCGGCGGTTCACCTAGAGTCCACATCTCGCCTTTAATTTCATGCTAAATGTGTTGTTGGAATCTGTAACTTTCGGCGAGAAGCCTGAGGTTGCCGAAGGAACTCGGCGCTCGTCGAAAGTCTTCTTGATCGCCCTTTGTCTACACTCCTCAACCCTTCTTACACTGTAATTTCATCGGGCTAACCCAGTTCACCGAAGCAATTTGGCGACCCACCAACTATTTCAGTGAATCTGTCTGCGCCTAATTCTCTATGGGTTAGTTTGGATATTTCCAAACTTCTCCTCGAGGTTTTGTAGACATGACTAGATCAAAAGCAGCTGAAAGAATAATACAAAGCTAAGGGGATTACAATAAATGAGGATGCAGCTATATCCAGAGACAAGGTGCGAAACTTCCCACAACAAGTGGGAAAGTCACGGGCAAGAGGTCCACTTATAATAGGAAGACCACTATCAGAGACCCTAATGTTCCTTCATGGGCCCAGGGATTCTGTGCAGATTTGCATGTCTTTCTGGAGGACTCGCACGTGATAGCCCCAAGTGGATCTGGCATTGTCGTTCCTCTTAAAGTGATCCCGAGCACTGTTGCTCAGACTCAGAGTGATGCTGTAACATCTCGCACCTAGAAACGACTAGATAGAGTTTAAAATCGAAATATATTCATTTTTGGAAAGCATGTGGAAATCTGGAAATTTTTGTTCAAGTTAAGAAAATGAGTTTTGGTCATTTTCAAACGACCATAACTCCTAGCTCAGGATGAGTTAGGAGTATTTCCTGATATGGTTGGGAAGCCCTTGGGAAGATCTTTCCAATGCCGCTGAGTTTGCACGATTTTGACATCGTATGAGTGAGATATGCCTTTCGGAAGTTGGGCTGTTGGATTGAGGAAAGTCCATATCCGGATTTTTGAAGGGTAGTTTGGTCTTTTCCTTACCCTTTTATTTTAATTCATTTTAGTGAATTAATTAAGGGTCTAAACTGAACTGGGTCAGTTTTACGCTTTTGGAACAAAAGTTAGGGTTTTAGAGAAAAGGAGAAAAGACAAGAAGAAGCAAGGAAATCGTCAAGATCGTTGAGTTTAGGTTGTGGATTTCGTCGGGGGTGATCCCTACAAGGTATTTGAGATCACATAGCGTTGGGTTAGTTCACCCACGCGCCAAGCATGTTTAATTCAACGTGTTTTCGTCCTAAAATGATTGAGAAATTGATGTTCTTGATAGTTGTTCTTGAATTGATTTCATTCTTGAATATGAGTTGGGATTTAGGAGTTTCTTGATGATTAAGTGTTGTTTCCCTGAGTTGTTTGAGTTAGATTTTGTGTATATGATTTGGGTACATGAATCTAAAGTGAATTTGGGAAAAAGAATCGAATTAAAATGATTTAGGGTCAGAAAACGCGATCAAAAGTTCGTCTGAATTTTGCCTGAAGGGAGGCTGGTGCGACGCACCGCCATAGCGCCAGGAGGGCTGGGACAGCGCGCCAGCAGTGCGCCAGAAATGAGTCCCAGTAAAATGGGGCCTGGTGCGACGCGTCCAGATCGGCATTTTTCACCAATTTTCGTCGTTTAGCCTATTTAAGTTATTCTAAAGTGTCCTAACACTTTCCATTGATTCTAACTACTCTAAATGACTTCTAAACACCTAGAAATCATCTATAAACATGAATCATAACCTTGAATCCTGAAATTCAAATTCAAGGAAAGTCAAGAGCCAATTCTAGGAAGTTCTCAGAGTCTTTTCAAGAAGTATTTTACAAATGCTTTTTAACTTTGTTGTAAGACTTAAAGTTCAAGTTGAATAAAGAGTAATGAGTAAAGCTTGAAGTTCAATTCTTCAAAAGTATATGGGGACTAAGTATTCCCAAAGAGATTTAAAATGTTTTCACATTTAAATATGAACGGAAACTGAGATTTTCAAAGAGTCTTCGGGCTAGTTCTCAGAAAAAGTAATCGTTTTCTAAATGAAGCAAGAGGGGAAACTTTGATTTCCAAGATAGCGTTTGAGCTAAGTTTTGAGCACTAATCTCAAATCACAGAAGAAGTATGTTTTTAAAACATATAAGCCATTATATTTTGGGAGTAGTATTGAGCACCGAATTGAGGACGAACATGAGTTTAGATAACTCACGTCACCATAGAACCATGTAGCCATCATGGGTAGAAAAGTGTCATACTTTTTAGATGAATCCTTTTCGCAATAGACTAGTGGATCCATTAGGCAGTTCAAGTTCTATACCTTTGGCCGGGTATAGAATGCGCTGGCAGTGTGAGGGAGATCGTTGTATCATCACAATAGCTCTTATGTGATGGTTGTCGGTTAGAGAAACTCCCATAGAAGTTATTTTATTTTATATACACTAGTTTATTGTATTTTTACATACATTTCAGAGTTATGTTGTATCCTTGTACGTACACAGAGTTGACATCATGTTTCTAAACATCTTTTCTTTATATTGCACTTATTTAATCTGCTTTATATTGAAATGAGTTTAGTAAGTATTCATGAGTTGAGAAGAGCCAAGGTAAGTGTTTCTTTCAGATTCCCTTTCAAGCCTATGTTTGTTAGCATTCCAACTCACATACTCGTACATTCAATGTACTGATGCCAGTTGGCCTGCATCTTATTATGATGCAGACACAGGTAGATAGGATAGGTATCCCAGTGCATCATTGATCTAGTAAGCAGTTCAGAGTCAGTCGATGAGCCTCTTTGCATTCCAGAGGACTCTTTTTATTGCTTTCTAGTTAGTTCGTTAGGATGTTGTGGGGATTGTCCCAACATCCATCTCAGTTGTTTTAGACGCTTCATAAACAGTCAGATGTTAGTTCTTTGAGTCTTTTCATGATCATATCTTATTGTTAAGACTTGGTTGCGACTTTTGTCAAAGTTGAATGTTTAATCTTTAAATCATTCTCAGTTATTTTATGTAAGTTTAGTTAAGTTCATTTATCATTATAGATATGAATATTGTCTTCTGATGAGTTAAGTTAGCTTGGCCAAGGGTTCGCTAGGGGCCAGCAATGGTCTTCTAGTGCCAGTCCCGCCCAGGGTGTAGGCTCGGGGCATGACAATCTTGGTATCAGAGCCCAAAGTTCAAGAGTCCTAGGTAGTCTATGAAGCCGTGTCTGTAGAGTCCTATTTATCGGTGTGAAGCGCGCCACATCTATTATTAGGAGGCTGCAACATTTAGGAAAATTTCTCATTTCTTTCATACTTATTTCGTGCGTTAGAGTTTGATCTCCAAAAAGCTTCCCTATAATTCATGCTTGCGCATATTTCAGATAATCATGCCTCCACAAAGAGTTGTTAGAGGATGTTCTGCTAGGCGTAATTTTGAGGAGCAAGGGTTACCCAATACACCTGATGTGCAACCACAAGGAGAAGTTACTAATGTTGAGTTCAGAGAGGCTATTAGGATGCTCAATCAAGTGGTGACAAACCAAGTTGGGCAGCAGAGAGGAGCTCCACAAGAAGAGGCTGATTCGTGATTTCTTGAGGATGAATCCCCCAAGTTTCACTGGTTCGAGCATTGTAGAGGATCCAGAGAACTTCATTGAGGAACTGAAAAAGGTGTTCGATGTGATGCATGTTACTGATACTGTGAGAGTTGAAATAGCTGCATATCAGATGAAAAATGTTGCTAGGACTTGGTTTGATTAGTGGAAAGGGGGTAGAGCTGAGGATGCACCACTTACGAGTTGGGCATGTTTTGAAGAGGCTTTCTTGGGGCGTTTCTTTCTCCGAGAACTGAAAAAGGCTAAGGTACATGAGTTCATCACACTTAAGAAGGATTCTCTAAGCGTTCATGAGTATGGGTTTAAATTCACCCAACTGTCTCGCTATGCTCCTGGAATGGTTGCGGACATGAGGAGTAAGATGAGTTTGTTTGTTGCTGGTTTGGGTTGCCTGTCAAGCAAGGAGGGCGGGGCAGCAATGCTTATTGGGGACATGGAAATCTCGAGGTTGATGGTCTATGTGCAGCAGGTAGAGAAAGGGAAGTTGAGGGATAGAGAGGAGTTCAAGAACAAGAGGGCTAAGATAGAGAATGAGTCCGGGCAGCAGAAAAGTAATGCCAGCCGGTCATCCTTCCAACAGAAATAGAAGGGTCTTGCTCCATCATCTGCTAGTGCACATGCACCTAAGAATAAAGATGAGTACAATAATCAAAACTTCAGAGCTAAACCTGCTTATTCTCAGGGTAGCGTGGCACAATGGGGTAGTAAGCCTTCTGCATGCGCCAAGTGTGGTAGAAACCATTCAGGTGTTTGTCATGAGGGCTCCACTGATTGTTTCAAGTGTGGTCAGAGTGGGCATTTCATGCGAGAGTGCCCAAAGAACAAGCAGGGAAATGGTAATGGGGGCCATATAGCCCAGTATTCTTCAGTTGCTCCACTAGACATAGCTGCACCTAGAGGGGCTACTTCCGGTACTGGCGGAGGAACAAACCGCTTATATACTATCAACAATTGCCAAGAGCAAGAGGATTCACCAGATGTTGTCACTGGTATGATTCAAGTCTTTGACTTTACTGTTTATGCCTTGCTAGATCCAGGAGCGAGTTTATCTTTTGTAACTCCATATGTTTCTATGAACTTTGATGCTATTCCTAAACAACTTAGTGAACCATTTAGTGTTTCTACACCTATTGGTGAATCTATTCTAGCAGAGAGAGTCTATCGTGATTGTCCCATTTCTGTCAATCACAAGGGTACCATGGCTGATCTAGTTGAGTTAGACATGGTAGACTTTGATGTCATTCTTGGTATGGACTAGCTCCATGCCTGTTATGCCTCATTTGATTGTAGAACTCGAGTTGTCAAGTTTCAGTTTCCAAATGAGCCAGTCTTAGAGTGGAAAAGCAGTTCAGTAGTGCCTAAGGATCGTTTCATTTCGTACCTTAAGGCAAGGAAGTTAGTTTCTAAGGGGTGTGTCTATCACTTAGTCCGAGTTAATGACTCAAGTGTTGAGGTACCTCTTATTCAGTCAGTTCTAGTAGTAAAAGAGTTCCCAGAAGTTTTTCCTGATGATCTTCCCGGAGTCCCTCCTGAGAGAGAGATAGATTTTGGTATAGATCTTTTTCCAGATACTCATTCTATCTCTATTCCTCCATACAGAATGGCACCAACAGAATTGAAATAGTTGAAAGAGTAGTCAAAGGATCTTTTAGATAAGGGATTTATTCGACCAAGTGTCTCACCTTGGGGTGCACCGGTCTTATTTGTGAGAAAGAAAGATGGTTCCCTTAGGATGTGTATAGATTACCATCAGTTGAACAAGGTTACCATCAAGAATAAGTATCCTCTTCCGAGAAATGATGATCTTTTTGATCAGCTTCAGGGTGCTTCCTATTTCTCAAAAATGGACCTCAGATCAGGTTATCATCAGTTAAGATTAAGGAAATGTGATATTCCAAAGACAGCTTTCAGAACCATATATGGTCATTATGAATTTTTGGTCATGTCCTTTGGTTTGACTAATGCACCAGCAACATTCATGGATCTTATGAATAGAGTCTTCAAACCTTATTTAGATATGTTTGTTATCGTCTTCATTGATGACATACTAATATATTCAAGGAATGAAGAAGATCATGCTAGTCATCTCAAGATAGTTCTTCAGACTTTGAAAGATAAGGAGTTATATGCTAAATTCTCTAAATGTGAATTTTGGCTCAAGTCTGTGGCATTCTTAGGCCCTATTGTGTCTAGAGAAGGATTTAAAGTTGATACTCAAAAAATTGAGGCAGTGCAGAATTGGCCTAGACCCACATCTCCAACTGATATTAGGAGTTTCTTGGGTTTACCTGGCTATTATAGAAGGTTTGTAGAGGGGTTCTCGTCTATTTCATCTCCTTTGACGAAGTTAACTCAGAAGACAGTTAAATTTCAATGGTCTGAAGTTTCTGAGAAAAGCTTTCAGGAATTGAAGAAGAGGTTGACTACTGCCCCAGTTTTAACCTTACTGAAAGGTACTCAAGGTTTTGTGGTGTATTGTGATGCATCTAGAGTTGGTTTGGGTTGTGTGTTAATGCAGAATGGCAAAGTCATAGCTTATGCCTCCAGACAGTTGAAAGTTCATGAGAAGAACTACCTAACCCATGACTTAGAGTTGGTTGCTGTAGTTTTTGCTTTGAAGATATGGCGTCATTACTTGTATGGTGTGCATGTTGATGTATTCACTGATCACAAGAGTCTTCAATATTTGTTCACCCAGAAAGAGCTTAATCTCAGACAAAGGAGGTGGTTAGAATTACTCAAGGATTATGACATGAGTATTCTTTATCACCCAAGTAAGGCTAATGTTGTTGCTGATGCCTTGAACAGGTTGTCTATGGGTAGTACTGCCCATGTTGATGAAGATATGAGAGAGTTTGCGAAAGATGTGCATAGGCTTGCACGCCTAGGAGTCCGACTTATGGATTCCACAAAAGGAGGAATAGTGGTGACGAATGGGGCTAAATCATCACTAGTGGCAGAAGTTAAAGAAAAGCAAGACCAAGATCCCATTTTGCTTGAATTAAAGGCAAATATTCATAAGCAAAAAGTATTAGCTTTTGAACAAGGGGGAGATAGTGTATTGAGATATCAAGGTAGACTGTATGTACCTATGGTGGATAGACTCCAAGAGAGGATCATGGAAGAAGCCATAGCTCCAGATATTCCATTCATTCGGGTTCTACAAAGATGTATCGTGACTTGAGAGAGGTCTATTGGTGGAATGGCATAAAGAAGGGCATTGTTGAATTTGTCGCTAAATGTCCAAATAGCCAACAAGTGAAAGTTGAGCACCAAAGGCCCAGTGGTTTGGCGCAAAATATAGAACTTCCAGAATGGAAGTGGGAGATGATTAACATGGATTTTATCACAGGTTTGCCAAGGTCTCGCAGACAACATGATTCTATTTGGGTGATTGTCGACAGAATGACAAAATCAACCCACCTTTTGTTGGTAAAGACTACCCATTCAGTTGAAGATTATGCCAGGTTATATATTTAGGAGGTGGTAAGACTTCATGGGGTCCCAGTCTCCATTATTTTAGATAGAGTTGCACAATTTACTGCACAGTTGTGGAAATCTTTTCAGAAAGGTTTAGGGTCAAAGGTGAACTTGAGTACTGCTTTTCATCCTCAAACAGATGAGCAAGCAAAGCGCACCATTCAGACTTTATAAGATATGTTGAGGGCTTGTGTGATTGATTTCAAAGGGAATTGGGATGATCACCTATCTCTCATTGAGTTTGCTTACAACAACAGTTACCACTCTAGCATCCAAATGGCTCGTTATGAAGCTCTTTATGGGAGAAAATGCAGGCCTCCTATTGGATGGTTTGAAGTTGGTGAAGTAGGGTTGATAGAACCAGATTTAGTCCATCAAGCTATGGAGAAGGTTAAAGTGATTCAAGAGAGGTTGAAAACGGCACAGAGTCGTCAGAAATCCTATATTGATGTTAGGAGAAGGGCGTTAGAGTTTGAAGTAGATGATTGGGTATATGTAAAGGTTTCACCCATGAAGGGTGTTATGAGGTTTGGTAAAAAGGGGAAACTTAGTCCCCGGTATATCGGACCTTATAGAATAGCCAAGAGGATTGGTAATGTAGCTTATGAGTTGGAGCTGCTACAGGAATTAGTAGCGGTTCATCCGTTATTTCATATCTCCATGTTGAAGAAGTGCATGGGCGATCCTTCATTGATCATACCAACTGAAGACATTGAGATCAAGGATAGCTTATCCTATGAGGTGATTCCTGTCCAGATTTTAGACCGCTAAGTTTGCAAGTTGAGAACAAAAGAGGTAGCATCAGTCAAGGTCCTTTAGAGGAACCAATTTGTTGAAGAAGCTACTTGGAAAGCTGAAGAGGACATGAAGAAAATATATCTACATCTCTTTGAATCCGAAGAAAATTCAGATCAAGGTACTAATCCTCTTCATAGTACTAGCTAAATTATGAGTATGCATGTTGTTACTTGATTTATTGCTTGTTGAGTGTTGAGCTTGATGTTACTACCCTTAGCTTAGTGAAATAAAGCTCATTCGAGGACAAATGTTCCCAAGGAAGAGATATTGTAACATCTCGCACCTAGAAATGACGAGAAAGAGTTTAAAATCTGAAAATATTCATTTTTGGAAAGCATGTGGAAATTTAGAAATTTTTGTCTAAGTTAAGAATATGAGTTTTGGTCATTTTCAAACGACCATAACTCCTAGCTCAGGATGAGTTAGGATATGCCTTTCGAAAGTTGGGCTGCTGGATTGAGGAAAGTTCAAATACGGATTTTTTAAGGGTAGTTTGGTATTTTCCTTACCCTTGTATTTTAATTCATTTTAGTGAATTAATTAAGGGTCTAAACTGAACTGGGTCAGTTTTACGCTTTTGGAAAAAAAGTTAGGGTTTTAGAGAAAAGGAGAAAAGAGAAGGAGAAGCAAGGAAATTGTCAAGATCGTCGAGTTTAGCTTGTGGATTTCGTCGGGGGTGATCCGTACAAGGTATGTGAGATCACATAGCGTTGGGTTAGTTCACCCACGCGCCAAACATGTTTAATTCAGCGTGTTTTCGTCCTAAAATGATTGAAAAATTGATGTTCTTGATAGTTGTTCTTGAATTAATTTCATTCTTGAATATGAGTTGGGATTTAGGAGTTTCTTGATGATTAAGTGTTGTTTCCCTGAGTTGTTTGAGTTAGATTTTGTGTATATGATTTGGGTACATGAATCTAAAGTGAATTTGGGAAAAAGAATCGGATTAAAATGATTTAGGGTCAGAAAGCGCGATCAAAAGTTCGTCTGAATTTTGCCTGAGGGGAGGCTGGCGCGACACGCCCCCATAGCTCCAGGAGGGCTGGGGCAGCGCGCTAGCAGTGCGCCAGAAATTAGTCCCAATAAAATGGGGCTTGGCGCGACGTGCTCGGATCGGCGTTTTTCACCTGTTTTCATTATTTAGCCTATTTAAGTTATTCTAAAGTGTCCTAACACTTTCCATTGATTCTAACTACTCTAAATGACTTTTAAACACCTATAAATCATCCGTAAACATGAATCATAACCTTGAATCCATAAATTCAAATTCAAGGAAAGTCAAGAGCCAAGTCTAGGAAGTTCTCAGAATCTTTTCAAGAAGTATTTTGCAAATGCTTGTTTACTTTGTTTTAAGACTTAAAGTTCAAGTTGAGTAAAGAGTAAAGCTTGAAGTTCAATTCTTCATAAGTATATGGGGACTAAGTATTCCCAAAGAGATTTAAAATGTTTTCACATTTAAATATGAACGGAAACTGAGATTTCCAAAGAGCCTTCGGGCTAGTTTTCAAAAAAGGTAATCGCTTTCTAAATGAAGCAAGAGGGGAAACTTTGATTTTCAAGATAGCCTTTGAGCAAAGTTTTGAGCACTAATCTCAAATCACAGAAGAAGTATGTTTTTAAAATATAAGAGCCAATATATTTTGGGAGTAGTATTGAGCACCGAATTGGGGACGAGCTTGAGTTTAGATAACTCACGTCACCATAGAACCGTGTATCCATCATGGGTAGAAAAGGGTCATACTTTTTAGATGAATCCTTTTCGCAATAGACTAGTGGGATCCATTAGGCAGTTCAGGTTCTATACCTTTGGCCGGGTATAGGATGCGTTGGTAGTGTGAGGGAGATCGTTGTATCATCACAATAGCTCTTATGTGATGGTTGTCGGTTAGAGAAACTCCCATAGAAGTTATTGTATTTTTATATACATCAGTTTATTATATTTTTACATACATTTCAGAGTTATGTTGTATCCTTGTACGTACACAAAGTTGACATCATGTTTTTAAAGATTTTTTTATTTATATTGTACTTATTTAAACTGCTTTATATTGAAATGAGTTCAGTAAGTATTCATGAGTTTACAAGAGCCAAGGTAAGTGTTTCTTTCAGATTCCCTTTCAGGCCTATGTTTGTTAGCATTCCAACTGGCATACTCGTACATTCAATGTACTAATGTCAGTTGGCATGCATGTTATTATGATGCAGACACAGGTAACTAGGATCGGCATCCCAGCGCATCGTTGATCCAATGAGCAGTTCAGAGTCAGTCGGTGAGCCTCTTTGCATTCCAGAGGACTTTTTTTATTGCTTTCTAGTTAGTTCGTTAGGATGTTGTGGGGATTGTCCCAACATCCATCTCAGTTGTTTTAGAGGCTTCATAGATAGTCAGATGTTAGTCCTTTGAGTCTTTTCATTATCATATCTTATTGTTAAGACTTGGGTTGCCACTTTTGTCCAAGTTGAATGTTTAATCTTTAAAACATTCTCAGTTATTTTATTTCAATTCAGTTAAGTTCATTTATCATTACAGATATGAATATTGTCTTCCACTGAGTTAAGTAAGCCAGGCCAAGGGTTCGCTTAGGGCCAACAATGGTTTTCGAGTGTCAGTCCTGTCTAGGGTCTAGGCTCGGGGCGTGACAGATGCATCGGGCACTGATGCCCAAATGGATGGAGCAACTGTGTAGACACGACCCTCTCTTTACCTCCATCTCTTGCCTTAATTTATTTCGACTTGTAGATGTTTTTACTTGCATTTGAGAACAATTTTTTTTTATTTGTGGTGGGGTGAGGCCCATCTTTTGTGACTCCATTTTGTTTATATATTTGGGTTGAAATATATAATTGTGTTGACACTGCTTTTGTGGATGCTTTAGCGTGTGGCTCCTTGCTTTTAATTGTAAATGATTTTTTACCCTTTCGAAAAAAAATTGCCACCTCTTGTATGTGTTGAATGTGGCTGTTCTCTTTCAAATTTGAGTATTGGTTTTGATTAATATCGATGACTTGAACAGTGCTAATAACCGAACAAAAATGAATGCGCGGCCACAACGAGGTCAATTGAAGTTGCATAGACAATAAATGAACTCCTTGCATCTCATTGTGACTAGCCAAGTATCAAATTGAGTCTCTTGTGATGATCATTGCACACTAGCGAAAGTGTGGAGTCTTGTTTGACTTTGGTGACAATGCCTTGTGTGATGATATTACTGTAAACCATGTGTGATGACACCTAAAATTTGGCCCGTTGGTCCGGTTGACTAAGTTATGCAATTTCTTGAGATGATCTTAGGAAAATTTTAAAGATTGTAAACTAATAAATTATACCTCTTTTGTGGCTTACCTTGTGAGTGTGTGAACCTCTTTTGAGCACCCTTTGAGCCTAAACCTTTTTTTTGAACAAACTTGATAACGTTTCTACCTTTTATTGACCCATTACCCATAATCCTCATGATCTGTGGTTTGTTTGAATAGCCAACTTAGGCCAAAAGCCTAAGTTGGGGGTCTGGTGAAAAGAGAAGGAAAATAAAGTAAATGCAAAGAAGTCCCTTGTGCCTATGTTTTGAGAAAAATGGAACCCTTCCATATAAAAAAAGAGAGAAAAAGAAGAAGAGATTGAGAAAGAAAAGGAAAGAAAAAGTTGTGAAATAAAGTTGTGGAAATACAAGGAAAATGGGGTTCCCAATGACTCATGGAAGATGAATAAGAGGTGACTTTTGAGCTTGAATGAAAATGATAAAGAGAAGGAAAGAAGGTGTTGTTCACATCACAATTCATGAGGATTTTAAGCCTATAAGCCTAAATGATCATATCGATACACTCAACCCCATTACAAGCCTTGAAAAGACCTTTTTGATCTTGAATAAGCTGAAGCAAAAGTCGATTGGAAAATAAGGGCAAAATCATGCATTGTGTTTATCTTTATGAGTGTGACTATTGATCTTGATTCTGAAACTTTAATCAATTGAACCATTGAGTGAATATGGAATCATTCTTTTTGTGAGGGCATTTGAATACCTTTGTTGAGCTTGAACTTGCATTTGAAGCAAGTATAGTGAGCTTGAGATTCTTTGATAATAGTGAGTCACAACTTGAAACTTTGAATGCACAATTGAACCTTGCATGAGTAAGTTGAGACTTTTTGTGTGCATTCATGATTGAGTCTTGTGTAGCACTGTTTTAGACATCCTTTTTGAACTGCTGAACTTGAGTTTTACTTGAGGACAAGCAAAAGTTTAAGTTGGGGGTGTTGATGAGTCCATGATTTGGACTCTTTTAGGGATTTATTTTGATAGATTTAGTGTCCTCAAATACATATTTTGTCTCAATAATTGATAAAAATCCTTTAGTTTCAAGTATTTGGAGTAAGAGACTAAGCATGGACACTATTGGGCAAAAAGAAACAAGGCAACTGAAAAGACGAAGAAAAGACGGCCTGAGGATCGCCTAAACCATTGGGAGAGTCGCCGAATGGCTATGGTCTCACCTAATGTTCCAGTGTGCCAAGCTCTAAAGGAAAAAATCAAATAGGCGACAGAAAAGAGCAGTCGGCGAGTCGCCGAACAATTTCGAGATGCATTAATCCATCGCCCAATGTTACAGAACTCGAGTTTGCTAAAGGACAATGCAGAAAGGCGATGAACCAGAATAAAGGGCGGATCGCCAACTCAATTGGCGATCCCGACTAACTGCACCGAGTGATTCTTCGCAACACACTGTTTGACAACTATAAGTACCTGTTTGAATTTTTAGTCTATTATCAAATTTTACATTTTAGAACTCAGTTTTTAGAACTTAGTTTTTGGAGACTATTTTCCTTAGCTTTGAAGAGTTGAAGATTTCCATTTTCTAAGCGATTGGAAGTGGGTATTTAAGATTCTTCATCCTTGACGTGTGTAAAGACAATATTTATCATACCCATTTGATGGAAACACTTTTCGGTATTGATTTCTATCTCTTTACTATGTCTAGCTAAAACCCCAATTCTTGGGATGGGCTGAATTTACTGCTGGGTATTGCTAATTGATTGTTTATTCGTTGTTTAGAGGTGATTTCATTCAATAGTTCTGTTTGAATTAAATGGGGTTGTAGTTGCAAATACAATTTTCTCTTCATGTTTTTTACTTGCTCAAGAGAGAAGTTTTAAAACCAAAACTACTGAATCAATAGTCTGTGGTTATTGGGTTGTCATGGGTTCAGCTCGAGAGAGTGAATCCTAAACCCTCTCCCACACATTCAGCTCAAGAGAGTGAATGCACTAAGGTGAAGGTTGTGCTTCATTGCCGCTTATCGGTGTTCGAGAGAAACTGATTTGATTCGGGGTAAATTGTTCGAGAGAAAATTTACCCCCACTAAAGTATAGCCTAGTTACAAATTTGCTGCGAGTTACTATCAATAGCATTTACCCGGTTGTATATTTTAGCCCATATTCCTATCACATCCCAAGAATCCCGTCTCTATATTTGTATTTTTGTTTTAGTTGTCATTTTAGTTGATAATTGCTTACAAAACCCCCTTCGATAATTGACAATTGTGTCACCCTTTAATTTATCATGATTTTCTTCGTAAATTTCTATAGCTATGATTAACTTGAACACATTTTTGCTTTTCTATTGATTATCACTTACAAACCGCTCCCTTGGGACTCGATCCCAACTCACTAGTTGGGTTATATTACTATTGAACGACCGTGGACGCTTAGTCTTGGATGAAGCGCCTGGATACGTTAAGTCAACGTTGTATCATCACATAGCTCATAATGATGGTTGTCGGTTAGAGAATCTCCCAAATATTATTTATTTTTGTATTCTTATATACAACTGAGATATTATTGTAAATTCCAATACTTTGAAATGTTATCTACTATTTTAAATGCTTATTATAATATGCATCTTTATTGTTGTCTTATTTCTGCATTGTGTTGAGTATCCATGAGTTGAGTAAAGCTGAGGTAAGTATTTCTTTCAGATTCCAGTCAAGCCTACGTTTTGTTTAGAATTACCCTCGCATGCTCGTACATTCAATGTACTGGTGCCATTTAGCTTGCATCATTGTATGATGCAGATACAGGTAACCAGGATCAGCATCCAGCGCTTCGTTGATCCAGTTGAGCATTTCAGAGTCATTTGGTGAGCCTCATTTCTTTTCGGAGGACCCCTTTTTATATTGTTTATTATTTCAATTGTTAGGATTATCGGGGGTCTTGTCCCGACATCCCTCATAGTATTAGAGGCTTCATAGAAAGATAGCTATTATTCTTTAGTCTTTGCATTTCAATTGTTTTGTTATAAGACTTGAGTTTCCACTTTGGCTAGTTGAATGTTTATTTCTACGACATTCTAAGTCATTTTGAGACACTTGACTAAAGTTGCATTTGATTTCTTTTATTAATGCTTAAAGTCTTCCACTGAGAGTCTAGCTAGGCCAAGGGTTCGCTTGGGGTCAGCAATGGTTCTCGAGTGCCAGTCCCGCCCAAGGTGTAGGCTCGGGGTGTGACAATGTATGGATGGACTCTCCATATAATAATCCACACATCCAATCCATAAAATTATTAATCCAAGACTCTATGTTTTGTATATTCTTTGTCAATCATTCAACTATCTTTGCCAGGTTTGCAAGTTGTTCCTCTATGAATGAAACATTAGTTACAATTGCTTGCTTGATCATTTGGGACATTAGGGAGTAGCATAGATTATCTTGCAAGTTAATCTTCGAAGGGTAGATATCATGGTATGCATGTGTAGAGGATTCAATAGCTGAATTATAGTTCTTATTTGTAGAAGATTTCTTGGAATTGGAGAGCTTAAGTGGATCTAGAGTCTTCTTAATCTTTTGGGAAACACTGTTTCTTCCTTGTGAATATTTTCTAGAGTACCCTTACTCCTTTTGGCTTGACGACCCAAATAGGATATTGATGTGGATGACACTTGAAGTGTTTTCTGTCCCAGCATAGTGGTCTTACTCCTTGTAAAAGCTCTGAAACTTCCAAAGGTAACACTAAGGACTCCTTTGCTTTAGCAGAGAACATAGAGTCCACATGCTTAGAAGCGTTAGAGGAAGTTTACAAGGAGTTGATCTTCTTGGAAGCCATTTTGATGTTCTATAATTTTGAATAGTTGACATGAGAGGTATAGATTGTCCCACTAGGTCTGCCAAAACTTTTAGACAGTAAAATTTGTTTTGAGAGAATAATAATCAAGACAAAAATATATCACAACAATTGTATTTGTTTGATTTCAATTATAATCTTTACAATCTGTATCAATCCTCCAATTCGTGTTTTTAATATATATTTAAGGGATTGTAAGTTTAATCATGAATATTGAATATGTTCTTGGACTCAAGGGCCTTTGAGCTTGATCTTTAATATTGATGAACTTGATCCTGACTTGTTTTACCAAGAGCTTTTGAGCTTGTTCTTGAAAATGGTAGTCTTTATATTGAGTTGTTCTTGAACTTAAATGCTTGGGTGTTTGTATTCTTGAACTTGTAACTTGTAGAGAAATATGTTTTGTTCAATCCATGAGCTCTCTCTGGCTTCTCATTGCATCCTAGTGTGACTTATGAGTTATGAGCACACTGTTTGAAGTTGTAGAATAGAGCTACAATGAAAACAGACTTCCCTTCACCCCATCAGATTTAACTAACATGGCATATTCAGTTTTAACTAAGTTTCCTCTTCATTTGTAGCCCAAATCGATGGACTACTCCAACGAAATTGAAATATAATTAAATCCATGTTTTTTGGACTTAAATAATTAATCTAACAATATTAATTCATAATATGTATTTGGATTGATATATATTGTATTTAATATAATTTAAATGATTTCATAAACTTATATTTAATAATTTTTAAATGATTACAATGAAATTACAAAATCATATACTAATTATGTAAGTATTAAATGTATGTAAGCTACATTTAGATACTTGCATAAATCTCATATTTGGTACATCTCAATGAATTGCATTAGTCTCTTTTATTCGACTTTTCTCTTTTATTTTAATGATGAATTGAATTAATGTCATATTTGACTTTTCTCTTATATTTTAATGAATTGCATTAATCTCATATGTATCTTTTCTCTTTTATTTTAATGAATTGTATTAATCTCATATTTGGCTTTTCTCTTTTATTTTAATGAATTGCATTAATCTCATAATTGACTGTTTTTCTTTTGTTTTAATGAATTGCAATAGTCTTATATTTGACTTCCTCTTTTACATATACAAAAGAAAACAAAAAATATGAATTGCATTAATCTCATATTTGATACTTTTTAAAGCTATAAAAGCATGTTAGAGGGTGCAGAAAAATGAAAAGGTAAAATAATGACAAAGTCTTTGTACTCTTCATTGTTCTTTCTCTCTTTTGTAGTAGAACCATTTGGAATTCTTCCAAATATGAAGGGAAACATACTTGATGACATTTGTCCCGAAAGCTTCATTACTCCACTTTGTTTTCACATGCTTCGAAATGACCCCTCTGTCTCCAAAGGAGATATTCATGGTCTTCTCTCTACTGTTCTTCATATAGCATAAGATAATACCACATCTACCTATAAGTTGGATAAATCAATTCTTAAACAACCCATCAAAGATCCCAATGTGAAAGCCCAAATGACCAATTGCTTGAGAAATTACAATGATGCCGTTAATTATCTTAAACGTTCCAATGATTTCTTTAAGACTGTTGATTATAAAAACACAAGCTTGTTTTCATCTCTTGCAATGTATGAATCTCTTTCTTGCAACCATGGTTTCAACGAAGTACGATCCCAGCTCAAACCACTCAGCGAAGCGGTCCAAGAGTTCTCTAATCTTTCGGCTCGTATAGCCGATAATCTCAAATAATCTAGTCATTTTATATGATGTCTTATGTTTCACTTCATATTACATTACATGGATGACTTCATGTTCTGAATTTAAATATACATAAAATATTAAGTTTCTTATTGCGCAATGTAATTTTTGATGAAAGTCATTCAATTCACCATTATATATGTGTTACCTAAAAATATGTATGGGGCTGAGAGACTAACCATACTTGATGGCGTAAAGTGAAATTTCAATCAACACTTAAAATCTAAACCAACTTCATATCCAATTTTAAAATCTATTTTTCAAATATTTTAGATAAAAGATTATTAATTAAACTCTCCAGACGATAACCTTTTTTTTCATATTCATATTTATAGCCACTGCAACAATTTTTGGGACGGACATTCGTGGAAAATGAAAAAAGCCCTTTATCGGATTGGAAGCGATGACTTAAGCTTCTTTCTTCTTCTTATAGGGCGTTTAAAGAGCCCGATTCTTTAGTTTAATTAAGATCCAGTTTGGAAAATTTATAATAGATTTCTTTGAAAAAGATCAATTATCAATTTAACGTAAGATTTTATCAATTTCAATTTTGAGAGCATCCTTTTACGGATGAAAACAATATATGCATTGTTAACATAATTCTATAAGTAATACGTTGAAAAATTTAGTTAAAAATAATTGTAATTAAGAACCATAGAATATAATTCAATAGGTTTATAAATTGAGATACCCCACTTAATGTTTGCTGAGATACATGAAATCTTGAAGAAATAAAAAAAAAATTGCAATTCACCCTCATCAATATTTTTTAACTATTGATTATTATTTTAGATTAAAAAATTATAATGACTCTCTTGGAAATTTACTTTTATAGGTGTATTTTAAATTTTTAGAGCTTTCCTATAGCAAATCAAAGTCATTTATGACTTGCTGGGACTGACAAATTTTTCACCTAGTCACTCTTTTGTTTTTTATCAAGTTGATTGTATTTCAGAGCCTTTGAAATTTGAATGGTTAACTTTGATGAAAACATCAGATAATTTAACTTTGAATATAATTATGATGGATCCTTTAGCTCTGAAACATAAAGTTTGGTCTTGAAGGACCTTTTGTTTAGGTCCCAAGGCTTTTCGACACATTTTAAACAGTCTTATATTTCAGGATATAACAGATTTGGTGTGGGAGCCACTTTTACCGCAATGACCTCCATTAGATATTTAAAAACCTTTATTGTGTCCAGAATGTATGTCAGAATAATTTGTTTATGTAATACCACTAAGATCAAAAAAATTGTTTTAAAGGAAAATATGCAAAAATCGTACTGATGTCAGTTTCTATGAATCGTCCTATGGGTTGTAAGAAAGTTGTTTTAGGAACTGGGATGGATTTGAAATAATGTCAAGTACACGAGAATCTACTCAAAACAACTCTCAAACTCATAAAATTTATCTCTAGAACTCATCAAACTCATCGTAAACGATTTAAGAACGGAACTTTCAAGAAAACTCATCAAGAACTCAAATCATTCAACCTCAAGAACTAATTTAAGGATAAAATCACATGACTGGCGTGTGGGTGAACAAACCCAACACTATGAGAACTCACATACCTCTTAGGGATCAAAACCCTTGGTGAAATTCCTCGACAAGCCCAAAGAATCTTGACGAATGCCTTAAACCTCTCCTCTTTTCTCCTCTTGGACTCCTCTAAAAAACCTAAGCGTATTTAGGATTTTGAAAACTAACCCAAATCAGTTTAGACCACTAAAATATTACTAAAAATGTTTAAAGTTGATGGGGTAAGGAAATGACCACAATACCCCTCATTAATTCGGGTAAATTTCCTTAACTGGACAAGCTGACTTCAAACGACCATTTCTCCCTCATCCGAACTCAAAATTTAGCAAACTAGGTAGCGTTGGAAAGAGGATTTAAAGATCTTTCATTTGATATCTTATGAGTCACCTAACTGATCATCTTGTACTGAAAGTTATGGCCGTTTGAAGTTGACCCAAAACTCACAACTTAAGAATAACTTGCCAAATTCCCAATTTGGCTCTTTTCAAATTAGTTCTTTCTAAATTTAACCCTTTCTAATACCGAGGTGTTTCAATGAAGTACCAACCCAACTCAAACCACTCAGCGAAGCGTTCCAAGAGTTCTCTTATCTTTCGGGTCGTATAGCCGATAATCTCAAATAATCTAGTTAGTTTATATGATGTCTTATGTTTCACTTCATATTACATTATATGGATGACTTCATGTTCTGAATTTAAATATAGATAAAATATTTTGTTTCTTATTGCGCAATGTAATTTTTGATGAAAGTCATTCAATTCACCATTATATATGCGTTACCTAAAAATATGTATGGGGCTGAGCGACTAACCATACTTTAAGGCGTAAAGTGAAATTTCAATCAATACTTAAAATCTAAACCAACTTCATATGTAATTTTAAAATCTATTTTTCAAATATTTTAGATAAAAAATTATTACTTAAACTCTCCAGGCGATAACCTTTTTTTCCATATTCATATTTATATCCACTGCAACAATTTTTGGGACGGACATTCGTGAAAAATGAAAAAATCCCTTTATCGGATTGGAAGCGATGACTTAAGCCTCTTTCTTCTTCTTATAGGGCATTTAAAGAGCCCGATTCTTTAGTTTAATTAAGTTCCAGTTTGAAAAATTTATAATAGATTTCTTTAAAAAAAATCAATTATCAATTTAACGTAAGATTTTATCAATTTCAGTTTTGAGAGCATCCTTTTATGGATGAAAACAATATATGCATTGTTAACGTAATTCTATAAGTAATACGTTGAAAAATTTAGTTAAAAATAATATTAATTAAAAACCGTAGAATATAATTCAATAGGTTTATAACTTGAGATACCCCACTTAATGTTTGCTGAGATACATGAAATCTTGAAGAAATAAAAAAAAATATTTGCAATTCACCCTCATCAATATATTTTAACTATTGATTATTATTTTAGATTAAAATATTATAATGACTACCCTCTAGGAAATTTACTTTTATTGGTGTATTTTAACTTTTTAGAGCTTTCTTATAGCAAATCAAAGTCATTTAAGACTTGCTGGGACTGACAATTTTTTCACCTAGTCACTCTTTTGTTTTTGATCAAGTTAATTGTATTTCAGAGCCTTTGAAATTTGAATGGTTAACTTTGATGAAAACATCAGATTATTGAACTTTGAATATAATTATTATGGATCCTTTAGCTCTTAAACAAAAAGTTTGGCCTTGAAGGACCTTTTGTTTAGGTCCCAAGGCTTTTCGGCTCATTTTAAACAACCTTATTGTTTTGGGATAAAATAGATTCGGTGTGGGAGCCACTTTTACCGCAATGACCTTCATTAGATGTTTAAAAACCTTTATTGTGTCCAGAATGTGTGTCAGAATAATTTGTTTATGTAATACCTCTAGAATTAAAAAAATTGTTTGGAAGGAAAATATGCAAAAATTGTACTGATGTCAGTTTCTATGAGTCGTCCTACGGGTTGTAAGAAAGTTGTTTTAGGAACTGGGATGGATTTGAAATAATGTCAAGTACACGAGAATCTACTCAAAACAACTCTCAAACTCATAAAATTTATCTCTAGAACTCATCAAACTCATCGTAAACGATTTAAGAACGGAACTTTCAAGAAAACTCATCAAGAACTCAAATCATCCAACCTCAAGAACTAAATTATGGATAAAATCACATGACTGGCGTGTGGGTGAACGAACCCAACACTATGAGAACTCACATACCTCTTAGGGATCAAAACCCTTGGTGAAATTCCTCGACAAACCTCAAGAATCTTGACGAACGCGTTAAACCTCTCCTCTTTTCTCCTCTTGAACTCCTCTAAAAAAACCTTATTGTATTTAGGATTGTGAAAACTGACCCAAATCAGTTTAGACCCCTAAAATATTACTAAAAACATTTAAAGCTGATGGGGTAAGGAATTGACCACAATACCCCTCATTAATTCGGGTAAATTTCCTTAACTGGATAAGCTGACTTCAAACGACCATACCTCCCTCATCCGAACTCAAAATTTAGCAAACTCGGTAGCGTTGGAAAGAGGATTTAAAGATCTTTCATTTGATATCTTATGAGCCACCTAACTGATCATCCTGTACTGAAAGTTATGGCCGTTTGAAGTTGACCCAAAACTCACAACTTAAGCATAACTTGCCAAATTCTCAATTTGGCTCTTTCTAAATTTAACCCTTTCTAATACCGAGGTGTTACAATATCTCCCCCTTGGGAATATTCATCCTCAAATGAGGTTACTCTAAGTAGAACTAAGGGCAGCAACATCTAACACCTAGCTCAACCACCTAACATGCAATTTAACACACTTGGCATATCAATTTAAAGAGTACCAAGAAAAGAATTATTACTTTGATTTGGAATTTCTCCGGAATCAAAGAGATGTGGGTATCTCTTCTTCATATCCTCCTCAGCCTCACAAGTACCTTCCTCAACAAATTGATTCCTCCATAAAACCTTGGTTGATACTACCTCTTTGGTCCTCAACTTGCGAACCTGACGATCTAGAATCTGAACGGGTACCTCCTCATAAGATAGGATATCCTTAATACCAATATTTTCAGTAGGTATAATAAGTGAAGCATCACCCATACACTTCTTCAACATTGATATGTACAATACCGGATGGACTGCTGCTAACTCTAGCAGTAGCTCAAACTCATAGGCTACATTGTCAATCCTCTTAGATATCCTGTAAGGACCAAATACCGGGGACCGAGTTTCCCCTTCTTAAAAAATCTCATAAAACCCTTCATGGGTGAAACCTTCAAGTAAACCCAATCATCCACCTCAAACTGTAAGTCTTTTCTCCTAACATCGGTATAGGATTTCTGACGTCTTTACGCTGTTTTCAATCTCTCTTGAATGATATTTACTTTCTTCGTAGCTTGATGAACTAAATTTGTTCCTATCAACACAACTTCACCAACCTCAAACCATCCAATAGGAGATCTACATCTTCTTCCATAAAGAGCCTCATAAGGAGCCATCTAGATCCTAGAGTGATAACTATTGTTGTAAGCAAACTCAATGAGAGGTAAGTGATCATCCAAATTTCCCTTGAAATCGATAACACACGCACTCAACATATCCTCTAAATTCTGAGTCGTACGCTCTGCTTGACCATCAGTTTGATGATGAAAAATAGTACTTAAATTTACCTTCGATCCCAAACCTTTCTGGAAATACTTCCACAATTGTGCATTGAATTACGCACCTTTATCTGAAATGATAGCCACCGAAACTCCATGACGTCTGATTATCTCTTGAATATACAACCTGGCATAATCTTCTGCCGAAATGGTAGTCTTTAGCGGTAAGAAATGGGTTGATTTAGTCATCTGATATACAATCACCCAAATCGAATCATGTTACTTGCGAGATCACGATAAATCAGTAATGAAATCCATATTGATCATCTCCCACTTCCATTCTTAAAGGTCTATGTTCTGAGCCATACCACCGAACCTCTGGTGCTCTACCTTGACTTGTTGGCAATTCGGGCACTTAGAAACGAACTCTGCAATACACCTCTTCATGCTACTCCACCAATATACTTCTCTCAAGTCACGATACATCTTTGTGGAACTAGGATGGATAGAGTATCTAGAGCTTTGAGCTTCCTTCATGATCCTTACTTGAAGTTCGTCCACCTTTGGTACACACAATCTACCTTGAAACCTCAATATACCATCTCTCCCTTGTTCAAAAGCCATCACTTTCTGCTTATGAACATTTTCCTTCAATTCAGGCAAAACAGGGTCTTGGTCTTGTTTCCCTTTCACTTTAGACACTAGTGATGATTCTGCCCCATTCATCACCACCACTCCACCTTCATTGGAATCCATTAACCGGACTCTCAATCATGCAAGTTTGTGCACATCTTTGACTAACACTTTATTGCCTTTCTCAACATGGGTGGTACTACCCATAGACAACCTACTCAAACCATGAGGAACAACATTAGCCTTACCTGGGTGATATAGAATACTCATGTCAAAATCTTTGAGTAACTCCAACCACCTCCTCTGCCTAAGATTAAGATCTTTTTAACTGAATACATATTGAAAACTCTTGTAATCGGTGAACACATCAACATGAACACCATAGATATAGTGACACCATATTTTTAAAGCAAACACTACAACAGCCAACTCTAGATCATGGGTTGGGTAATTCCTCTGATGAATCTTTAGTTGTATGGAGGCATATAACTTTGCCATTCTACATTAATACACAACCCAGTCCAAATCTGGACGCATGATAATAAACAACAAAGCCTTGTGTACCCTCCAATAAGGTCAACACTGGGCAGTAGTTAACCGTGTTTTCAATTCTTGAAAGCTTTTATCACAAGCTTCAGACCATTGAAACTTTGATGTCTTATGAGTCAACTTAGTCAACGGGTATGAAATAGATAAGAACCCCTCGACGAACCTTCTATAATAACCAGCCAATCCCAAGAAACTCCTAATATCAGTTGGAGATCTGGGTCTAGGCCAATTCTACAGTGCCTCAATCTTCTGAGAATCAACTCAAATCCCATCACGAGAAATAATGTGGCCTAAGAACGCCACAGACTCAAGACAAAACTCATATTTGGAAATTTTGGCATACAACTCCTTATCCTTTAGAGTTTGGAGAACTATTCTGAGATGAGTAGCATGATCTTCCTCATTCCTCGAATAAATTAGAATGTCATCAATGAATATGATAACAAACATATCAAGATAAGGCTTAAACACTTTGTTCATAAGATCCATGAACGATGCAGGAGCATTAGTCAAACTAAAAGACATGACTAGGAACTCATAATGACCATAGCGGGTCTTGAATGTTGTCTTAGGGATGTCACTTTCTCTTACTCTCAACTGATGATAGCTAGATCTGAGGTCTATCTTAGAAAAACAAGTGGCACCCTGAAGTTGATCAAATAGATCATCAATTCTCGGAAGGGGATACTTATTTATTATAGTAACCTTGTTCAATTGGCGGTAATCAATACACATCCTAAGTGAACCATCTTTGTTCCTCACAAATAAGATCGGAGCGCCCCAAGGTGAGACACTTTGTCGAATCAAACCTTTAAAAAAAAGATCTTTCAACTGTTCTTTTAACTCTTTCAACTCAGCTGGAGCCATTATATATTACATAATAGATATAGGATGAGTATCATGAAGAATATCTATACCGAAGTCTATTTCTCTCTCAGGAGGAACTTTGGGAAAATTAACTAGAAAGATCTTTGGAAACTCACTCACAACTGGAACTGACTGAATAGGTGGTGTCTCAACACTAGAGTTATTAACTCAGACTAAGTGATAGATACACCCCTTGGAGACTAATTTTCTGGTCTTAAGGTACCAAAAAAACCACCCTTAGGCATTACTAAACTACTCCTCCACTCAGAAACTAGCTCATTAGGAAAATGGAACTTAGCTACTCGAGTTCTACAATCAACTGAGACATAACAAGCATGAAGCCAATCCATACCTATAATAATATCAAAGTCCACCATATCTAGCTCAACTAAGTCAGCCATGGTGTTCTTGTGATTGATGGAAATGGTACAATCACGATAAACTCTCTCAGTTAGAATAGACTCACTAATGGGTGTAGAAACACGAAAGGGCTCAAGAAGTTTCTCAGGAATAATATCGAACCTCATAGAAATATATGGAGTCACAAAAGATAGACTCGCACCAGGATCAAGTAAAGCATAAACATAAATAGTAAAGACTTTGATCATACAAGTGACAACATCTGGTGAATTCTCTTATTCTTGACGACTGGTGATAGCATACAGACGGTTTGCTCTTCTACCTATCGCTGAAGTAGCGCCTCTAGGTGCAGCTTTGTCTAGCGGAGCCACTAAAGAATATTGGGCTCTATTTCCCCCATTACCACTACCCTGCCTATTCTTAGGACACTCTCTCATGAAGTGACCATTCTGACCACACTTGAAATAACCTGTAAAGCCATCACGACACGTTCCTGGTTGGTTCCTACCACACTTAGCACATGCAGGGGTCCAATTACCTCATTGTGCCACACTACTTTGAGATTGCGTAGGTCTATCTCTAAAGTTCTGAGAATTCAAGTTCTTGAACTCACCTCTGTTCTTTGGTACAGGTGCACTAGTAGATGATGGAGCAGGTCCATTTTGCTTGTGTTGAAAGTATGACCGGTTCACATTAATCTTCTGCTGCTTGGACTCATTTCCCTTTGTCTTAGCCTTCTTGTTCCAAAACTCTTCTCCATCTCTCATCTTATCCTCCTCAACCTGTTGCACATGGTTCATCAGCCCATGTCTCTTATCAACATAGTTGTCTTACCCTCCTTGCTTGACAAGCGAGACAACCCAGATACAAATAGATTCATCCTGCTCCTCATGTCAGCAACCATCTCCAGAGCATAGTGGGACAGTTGAGTGAACTTGAGGTTGTACTCATGCATACTCATTGATTCCTCTTTAAGAGGTAGGAATTCTCTTACCTTTGCCTCTCTTAGTTCACGGGAAAAGAAATTGTCACGACCCAGGAGTACACCCTAGATGTAAGATGGCGTACTAGATCCCAAAAGGCCTAACCCAAGCCACTTAGTATATCATAAAATAAAGAAAATAAAAATGATGCAGAAATTTTAAAACTTTTTCCATACAGTCGAAGTCTTTTATAAAAGCAAGCAGAAGTCTAGACTTGTCTCAATATAGCCATCTATTACAATACTTGAATGAAATAGGGACACAACCCTTACAGCATAGTACAAAAAGGAAATATTAGAAAAGAAATACAATGAGATAACATCCGTCCTCGAATCATGAGGACTCACCAACAAGCAAGGAGAATAGTCAAATCCAAGATTTAACTCCAATGATGACCGCCTTAAGAACCGGACCTTATGATTTAACATTGCAAGCACATCTCATCCAATTCTAGGTGTCAACGATCATAAATCAGTATAAAACTCAACTAAATGAGTTGGGGTCGAATCCCACAGGGAGCGGTACGTGTTTCAAATTCGATCAAGAAGTACAAATGTGGTCAAATCAGCCATAGGAATAGAAATTGTCGATTAAAGACATAATCAAATGAAAGGGGTGACATGAATGTCAGATGGGGGGATTTTGGTTTGAAATTGTCAACTACAAACAATCACAAACACTAGGAATTAACAATAATGAGAAGGATTCTTAGGATGTGATTGATTATAGGCAAATATAGACATATGATCACACCCCAAGAATTGGGGTTTTAGTTAGACATTATAAAAATGTAAAAACAGTTACCAAATTGATTATCCATCAACTGGGTAAGAGTGATTTCACCCTTACAATGCTCCAATTTGATGAATCTCAAAGATCCACTTCCAATTTCTCAAAAGTGAATCTCTTCAATCCTTCAAAGCTAAGGAAAAACTATAGAGAATAGTTCTAAGTTACCAAAAATTGATAAGATAAGTTCTCAGATATAAAATTCTCTACTCAAAAGATACTAAACTAAATGTTCAAAATCTTATTTATTGTTTCTGAAAAATAAGCCACGAAAGGTCAGTCGGTGAAGTAAGTCGGGCTCGCCGAACCACTCGACGAGCTGCCCTTTGACCTCTTCCATTGCCTTTTTGCCTTGGCATTCAACATCGTCGAGGTCTATAACTGTGGGAGATCTAGATTTGCTTCCCGGAACTACTCGGCGATGTGCCGAATGCTCCCTTTCATTACCAAATTGGTTTCTTCCTTCAGGGCTTGGTACACTAGAACTTTAGGCGGTCTGATAAGCCATTCGGCGACACGCTAAGTGCTCTTGGCGATCCTCAAGCTCACCCTTCTTCATTTCTTCAGCTTGTTTTGTTTTTTTTGCCTGTTAGTGTCCTTGCTTTATTCCTCAATCCATATACCTGAAAATCAAGGATTTAACATCAGATATTTGAACAAATTAAGCATTTGAGGACACTAAATATGTATAAACAAAGACCTAAATGAGTCCAAATCCAGGACTCATCAACACTCCCAACTTATACTTTTGTTTGTCCTCAAGTAAAACTCAACTTTAGTAGTTCAAAAAGGATGTCTCAAACAGTGCTACAAAAGACTCAACATGAATGCACACAACAAGACTCAACTACTCATGCAAGGATCAATTGTGCACTCAAAGATTCAAGTTGTGACTCACCATTATCAAAGATGCTCAAGTTCACAATATTTGCTACAAATGCAAGTTCAAGCTCAACAAAGGTACTCAAATGCCCTCACAACAAAGATGATTCCCTATTAACACATAATTCTTCAACAATTTATAGTTCTGGAATCACATACAACTCTCACACTCACAAAGATGAACACATGCATGACTTCACCCATAGGTTTGCCCTTATTTTCTGATCAGCACTCGTTTCAGCTCACTCAAGATCACAAAGGTCTTTTCAAGGCTTATAACGGGGCTGAGTGTAAAGGTATGGTCATTTAGGCTCAGTGGTTGCTACCCTCATGAAATGTGGTCTGATCATCACTTTTAGAACTAAGGTGTTTGATTGATGGTCTATGGGTATTGGGTTGGCCTGGGTTCAGCTCGAGAGAGTGAATTCTAAACCCTTTTCAACACATTTAGCTCTAGAGAGTGAATGGACTAAGGTGTGGGTTGTTCTTATTTTGTATGCTTGTTGATGTTTAAAAGAAATCAACTTGATTCGGGGTAAATTGTTCGAGAGAAAGTTTATCTCCTCTATAGTCTAGCTTACTCATTAATATTTAGACATTCTCTAATAGTTGCAATTATCCATTTGTCTATAATAGTCTATAATCGAATCACATCCCAACAACCCGTCTCATTATTGTTATTTCATATTATTTGTTGTTGTTTGGAGTTGATAATTTCAAAACCAAAACCCCTATTTGACATTCGTGTCACCCCCTGATTTGAATGATGTTTTTAATTACAAGTTTTTAATCTTCTGACTGATTTGAAGATATTTGTACTTCCCTATTAAATCTTAAACACGTATCACTCCCTGTGGGGTTTGACCCCAACTCATTTAGTTGGGTTTTATACTGATTAATGACCGTTGACACTTAGAATTGGATGAAGTGTCTTTGATAACGTTATTTTAATCAAAATGGTGCGCTGCCGAGGAGTGATGTTGTTTTAGATTCTTTTGGTGAAATTGAATTTTGTTCTGTTTAGTCATAGTTGAATCTACTTATTTTTAGTTTTGGTTTGTGTGTTGTTGTTTTAAGTAGAGAAAATAAGTGTCAATGAAACCAATGGTAGCTAAGTGGGCCACCAAGATGACATCGGCAACCTCAACGATGTCAATGAGCCGAATGTTAATGACCCTCATCTAGTAGGTGGAATTGGTGCCATTCGCTTGCCTCCTACTGAAGGAAACGTTGTGTTCCACATTACAAGCACCATGTTGCAACTCTTGCAATTGAAGGGGTTGTTTGGTGGATTGGCTCATGAGGATCCCTATGAGCATAGAAGAAACTTTTTTGATGTTTGCGGGTCGTTCTCCTTCAAAAACATATCCCAAGAGTCGGTCTGATTGAGGTTGTTCCCATTTTCCTTAATAGGAGAAGCATCTAAGTAGTTGGTTGAATTTCCAAGAGACTCCATCACTTCATGGGAAAAGCTTGTCACTGCATTTCAAATGTGATTTTTCCCTCCTTCGAAGATGATGAAACTTTGGAACAGCATCCAAAGCTTCAAGCGTTTGGAGGGTGAGCCAATTCATGAGACTTGGCTAAGATTTAAGAAGTTGGTACTGCAATGCCCAACTCATGGTTTGCCCGATAACGTTTTGCTGCAGTATTTCTATCGAAGCCTCGATTCGGTGAACAAAGGAGTAGCTGACCAACTTTATCTGGGAGCTTTGAAGCAACAACCTTACATTATAGCATCCCAGCTCTTAGATGGTATGACAAAAATTAATCGGGCATAGTATACCCGTGAAGATCAGGTCTCCCCTCTCACGTTTAAATTGACAAAAGAGCAGCTTGAAAAGGATCACGAGAGGGACCAGAACATGGCAAAGATAATGACCCAACTTGACATTTTATCCAAAAATGTCATGGGGATGGTGCTAGGAATGTCAATGTTGTGGGTGTGGGTTGTGTAAACCCAGATGAGGCCAACTTTGAAGCGTTGTACAATAAGGAAGTGAACTTCCTAGCCAACTAATGAGGAGATTATCGTGCAAACTACCCAAGGCAGGGTGGTAACCAAGGTTGGAACAGAGACAAGGGCTAGAGAGACCGTGATAGAGAGTGGAGGGATCGCAACCCCACTTAGAAGGAAAGGGATGGGGAGAAGGATAGGTATGTTCCTTCCCACAAGCGTCAAAAGCCCAAGGATTCTGAGGGTGGCCGATCTGAGGATATGCTCTCTCGTATTCTCAACAAGGTTGAAAGGTCTGATAAAATTTTAAAGGAAATGAAGGAAGATGTATCGACCCTGAACCAGACAGTTACTTCTCATTCCGTCTCTATCAAGCAGTTGGAGACCCAAATGGGTCAAATTTCTTCTCATTTAAACATGAGACAACAAGAGGGGTTGCCTAGTGATACTATGGCAAACCCCAAGAATGAATTTTGAGCGAGGACTTGTGTCGTGCCACGACGTTAACTAAGGCGTTGTTTGGGAGGCAACTCAAGTTCTTAATTGATTTTTTTTTTTTTTTTAGGAATAATCGTGTGTTGATTGTACAGGTTGAAGTGTAGAATGTGTTTGAAAAGTTAACATTGGTGAGCCAAATGTCCAGTAGGTGACTCACCGAAGAGGTGGGCGAGCCCAACTTGGACAGCTATTAGGCTAAGGAAATTATCAAGTTGGAGTCTGTGAAACTCGACGGGCCCATGGACAAGTCGGCAGATCGTCGAACAGGTCGGCATGTCCAACCTTGTCCACCATTTGGACCCCTACATTAACTGGAGGTCCTGTAAAACTCGGTGAGGTCAACTAATATTGTTGTTGGGGCGAGAATTGGACGGTTTTAAAGGGCCAAAGGTTAAAATTTTCAAACTCTTTCACATTTCCTCACTTTTTAACTTAACAAAATCACACCCACACTATATTTCTCATATTTTTGCATTTTTACTACTTTCTAGTCATTGATTCATTGTTTGGAGTTGGAAATCTTTGCCGCCTAGCATTTCAAATCGTATATTCGGCATTATAGGTTGGTTTTCCAAACCCTGAAACTCTTAAATAGCGGTTAAACTCAATTGCAATGTTATAAATTGTTTTGAAGTGTGTTGATCCTCTTTGAATCTGTATTTGTGTGCTTGTTTACTGATTTTTATTTCAGAATCATGACTAAATTGCTTAATTGTTAATTTCCCAATTTTCATGCTTTAAAATTCATCTAAATTATTAGGTTGTGCTTAATTGTTATTGGGTGTAGTCGGGTGAAGTCTGACTAACCCATAATTGCGCTAAATGACGTGTTTTGCCCAATGATGGAGCGTTTGACGTCATTCCTAAGGTCTAAAGTCATCAAATGGAAAATTTTGGCCAAACCGGGGGAAGTCTGAGTACCCCGATGGCATGATTCTTATGGTTCTAAGCCTAATTGAGTATGTGTATGCTTTGATTTTGTTTTTGGGGGCTGTGGGGTTGATTTTTGAAGTCAGGGTAGAAAGTAGGCAAGTTGGGAAGTTTGGCGAGCTGGGTCGAGCTCGCCGAACCACTCGGCGATTCACCGAATTCCCCTTTATAGCTTTTAAATTTGTGCAATTGTTAAGTTTTGGCTCTGTAACTTTCGATGAGAAACCTGAGTTCACCGAGTGCACTCGATGACTCAGCGAAAGTCTTCTTTGATCGCCCTTTCTGCGCCCCTAACCCCTAATATACACTGTAACTTTCGGCGGGTTTGTCTGTGCTCGCCAAAAGCTCTTGGCGATTTTCAGAAAGGCCCTCACATCGCTGACATGCCAATTTTTCTGGGAATTTTTTAGCCGATCCTTTCTGCGAGCTCAATCTGGCTCGCCAAAGTGATTCAGCGAGTTTGTTTGCAATATGATTTATGTGATTTTTCTTGAAATATTTCTAACATTCCACAATGTTTTTGCAGATATGGGTAGACCAAAAGTGGCTGGTAGAGGCTGCATCTAGGGCAAAGGCTACCAAACTTCCCACCACAAGTGGGAAAGGAAAAGGGAAAGGCAAGGCACCTTCTCCTGCATCACCGGAGGTCAGCTCCGATAGTGACATAGTCTATGCCACTCACCTCACCACTTATGAGAGTGAGGGTGAGCACCAGGACCATTAGGTTGTCATTTCTTAGCCTGAAGATGACCTCATGCACCCAGAGAGCAGAGCTGAGATCCAAGAGGCTGAACGATCCATCTAAGATCAGGACTCCCCCTCCTGTCCCAGATCAGGCCATGGTTCCAGCACTGCCTGCACAGGGTCCTCCTCCCCGGTCTATGAACAGACTGAAGACTGAGGGATTGAGGACCATCGTCGAGGAGAAGAGGTTGTCTACTGATTGGGTGATAGAAAGATACCCCGAGATATGGCACACAATAAAGGCCCGTAATTTTAAGATCTTCACTAAACCCCAAGGTTCCTATATTCCCAGTTGGGTTCAGGAAATCTACACTGCATACGGAGCCTTGGTGCCACAGGAAAAGAAAAACGTTGTTGCATTCAAGCCGGTGGATTATGTGATCGTCCAGGGCAAGAAGGTGAAATGTGACAGCACTAATATAAATGTTGTGTTGGAATGCACTGACAACATTACAGACGACTATTAGTACATGATAAACACAAAGTCACTGGAGAATCTGAAAGCGTGGTTGGCCCTTATGATATCTGATAGTTCCCCTCAGTAGTTGGAGGCTGGAATGCCCATAGAGAGGAAGGACCTCAACGTAGCAGCAAGGTACTCGTTTGGCTTTATCAGCAACACTATTATGCCATCCCAGACTGAATCTATTCTCTACCACACAAAGATGGTGTTTCTTGGGTCCATCTTTTCAGGGAAGTGCACCAACTTGGGTATGATCATTGCACAGAAGATGGCCATGAGGGCCAATTAGTGCTAAACCTCTCTACCTTTTCTGGTGCTGATCACCAAGTTGTGCAGACCAACTCAGGTACCTCGAGAGGAGAAGAAGGATGTGGAAGTGATTCCCACATCTTCTACCGATATCCAGAGGATTGAGGCGGAGTACTTGAAGAATGAGGCAGCAAACAAAAAGGCAGCCCTGATAGACACATCCCCGATTGTGGATACTGATGCATTACTTGCATAGGCACTTTTGCCTACTCCGACCCCTGGGCCTTTAAGTATATCTAGCACTACCCCTCCCATGACGGCTAGTTCCCCTACAGCTCCCTCGCCTCCTAGGTCTGGTGCCTGTACTGATGCTATTTCCCGACCACCGCTCACCCATGCTGCATTACTATGGATGGGGAAGCTAGCCCATTCTGCTGATAGGAGCGCTTCTGGTCTTAAGGTCCCCATTCCTGGCATGATCGAGAGGGCCCTTGTTGATGTTGTGACACCCCTAAGTTTGACTATTGATGCCCTTGCGGCAAGAATAGCGATGTGCGAGCGCGGCCAAGGGACTATTGAGGAGGTGATGGCTCTAAAGTCCACTATTGCTGAGCTGAGGAAGGATATGGACCAGCTGAAGTCCACTGACATGTCAATGTTTTTTGGGACTGTGGAGATCCCCCGATATGCCTGCTGATACAGATGTGCTTTCGGCTACCATCGGGGATGAGGTTTGAGTTGGGGAAGTAGATGTTGTAGATTCTAAGGCTGAGACTGATGAGGAGCAGTTTGGTGTTGATGAGGAGGCTTCTTATGAGGGCCTTACATAGATTGAGGAGGCCATGGTAGATTCAACTATGCAGATCTCTTTAGCAGACACACCCATGGCTGACCCTAGTGGTGTTAGAAGTGCTTATGTGACATCGGGCACTGATGCCTCGACAGATGAAGCGACTGTGTAGAGAGGACCTCTCTTTACCTCCCTCTTTGTCGTTTTATTGACTTTTTAGTATTTTGTTGCATTTGAGGAGAAATTGCTCTTATTTGTGGTAGGGTGAGGTATTTCCATACCTACCTCTTGTGATTATTTATATATATATATATCTTTGTGCTGTAAATTATGTTTTGACACTGTTTTGTGGATGTTTGAGCTTATGGCTCCTTGTTTTAAATGTAAATGGTTTTTAACCCTTCTAAAAAAATTTGCCACCTCTTGTTATGTTGATTGTGGCTATTTTTTTGCAAATTTGAGTATCGGTTATGATGAATACCGATGACTTGAATAGTGATCTTAATCGAACTAAACTGAATGTGCAGTTACGATGAGGCCAAATGAAGTTGCATAGACAATATGTGAACTTTTTGCATCTCGTTGTAACTAGCCGATTATCAAATTGAGTCTCTTGTGATGGACATTGCACACTAGCGAAAGTGTGGAGTCTTGTTCGATATTGGTGTCAATGCCTTGTGTGATGAGCTTACCGTGAACCTTGTGTGATGACACATAGAATTTTTCCCATAGGTCCAGTTGACTAAGTTATGCAAACTCTTGAAATGATCTTAGGCAACAATTTTGAAGAGTGAAACAATTTGACAATATACCTCTTTTGTGGCCAACCTCGTGAGTGTGTGAACTTTGTTGAACCCCTTTGATCCTTGCCCTTTTCTTGGAAGAAACTTGAGCAAATGAGACCTCTCTTTATCCATTCACCCATAATCCTCATGAAGTGTGGTGTGTTTGAATAGCCAACTTTGGCCAAAAGCTTAAGTTGGCGGTGTGGTGAAAAGAGAAAGAAAATCTAAAAGTGCAAAGAAGTTCCCCTTTGACCCATGGACTTGAAAAAGATGGAACCCCTCCATAAAATAAAAAGAGAAAAGAAAATAAAAAGAATGAAAAAGTTGTGGAATAAAGTTGTGAAAATTGCAAAAGAAATGGGGTGTCCGGTATTCCAGGAGAAGTGAATAATGGGGTGACTTTTGAGCATAAATGAAAATGCTGATGAAAATAAAGGAAAGTTATTCATACCACATTTCATGAGGATAGCAGTAACTGAGCCTAAATGACCATACCTTTACACTCATCCCCATTACAAGCCTTGAAAAGACCTTTCTAATCTTGAGTGAGCTGAAACAAGTGTTGGCAAGAAAATAAGGGCAAACCTATGGATAAAGTCATGCATGTGTTCATCTTTTTGATTGTGAGAGTTGTTTGTGATTTCGGAGCTATTAAGTGTTGAACCATTGTGTGTGAATATGGAATCATCTTTTTGTAAGGGCATTTGAGTACCTTTGTTGAGCTTGAACTTGCACTTGAAGCAAGTATTGTGAACTTCAGAGTCTTTGATAATGGTGAGTCACATCTTGAATCTTTGAGTGCACAATTGATCCTTGTACGAGTAAGTTGAGTTTTGTTGTTTGCATTCATGATTGAATCTTTTGTTGCATCGTTTGAGACATCCTTTTTGAATTGTTGAACTAGAATTTTACTTGAGGACAAGAAAAATTTTAAGTTAGGGGTGTTAATGAGTCTGAGATTTGGACTCATTTAGAGATTTATTTGTATAGGTTTAGTGTTCTCAAATGCTTGTTTTGTGCCAATAACTGATGTTAAATCCTTGATTTTCAAGATTTTGGATTAAGGAGCAAATAATGGACACTAAGTTGCAAAAAAGAACAAAGCAAGCTGAAAGAATGATGAAAATAGAGTCTGGTGATCGCCAAGTCCATTTGGCGAGTCACTGAGTGGCCATCTGACCGCCTAAAGTTCCAGTGTGCCAAAAACTGGGGGAAGAAATCAAGTTGGCGAGAGAAAGGAATAGTTAGTGGATCGTCGAGTGGTTCCGCGATGCAGAGTTAGATTGCCCAAAGTTACAGACCTTGAGGTTGCTGAAAGCAAAGGCAGAAGGGTGATGAAATGACCAAAGGATGGATCGCCGAGTGGTTCGGCGAGCCCGACTAACTTCGCCGAGTGGTTCGGCGAGCCTGACTTACTTCGCCAAGTGAGTCTTCGCAGCACATTTTTGTCGACTATAAATACATTTTGAACATTTAGTTTAGTATCTTATCTGAATTCATATCACTTTTCAAATCTTAGAGTTTAAGAGACAGTTTTCTCTAGTTTTTCCTAAGCTTAGAAGAATTGAAGTTTTTCACTTTTGAGAAATTAGAAGTGGGTCTTTGATATTCTTCGAATTCGAACATTGTAAAGACGAAATCAATCTTTCCCAGTTGATGGAAACTCAATTTGGTAACAATTTTTACCTTTTTATGATGACTAGCTAAAACCCCAATTCTTGGGGTGTGATTATATGATTATGGGTTGATTAAGCTTATAGGTGTTTCTAATTGTTAGTTTAATTGCTATTTAAAAGTGAGTTCAATCATTTAGTGTGGGTTAATTTAGGAATTCCAGTAAAAAAATGTGATTCTACCTTTGTGTTCTTGGCTTGCTCGAGAGATAGGTTTTAGAACTAAGGTGTTTTATTGATGGTCTGTGGGTATTGGGTTGGCCTGGGTTCAGCTCGAGAGTGTGAATCCTAAACCCTTTTCCACACATTTAGGTCAAGAGAGTGAATGGACTAAAGTGTGGGTTGTTATTATTTTGCATGCTTGTTAATGTTCGAGAGAAATCAACTTGATTCGAGGTAAATTGTTCGAGAGAAAGTTTATATCCTCTATAGTCTAGCTTACTCACTGATACTTAGCCATTCTCTAATAGTTGCAATTACACATTTGTCCATAATTGTCTATAATCGAATCACATCCCAACAACCCGTCTCATTATTGTTATTTTATATTATTTGTTGTTGTTTGTAGTTGATAAATTCAAAACCAAAACCCCCATTTGACATTCGTGTCACCCCTGATTTGAATGATGTTTTTAATCGTAAATTTTTATTCCTATGACTAATTTGAACATATTCGTACTTCCCAATTGAATCTTTAACACGTACCGCTCCCTATGGGATTCGACCCCAACTCATTTAGTTGGGTTTTATACTGATTAACGACCGTTGACACTTAGAATTGGATGAAGTGTATTTGATAACGTTATTTTAATCAACCAACGGGGCAAATTCTAGGTGTCATCACACAAGTTTCAAAGTAAGTTCATCACACAAGACATTGGCACCAATATCAAACAAGACTCCACACTTATGCTAGTGTGCAATGTTCATCACAAGAGGATCATTCGATAACCGGCTAGTCACAATGAGATGCTAAAAGTTCACACATTGTCTATGCAACTTCATTGGCCTCATCGTAGCCGCACATGCATTTCATTCGATTAAGAGCGCTATTCAAGTCACCGGTATAGATCATAACCGATACTCAAATTTGCACAAGAACAACCACATTCACACACAATAGAGTTGGTACAAATATTTCAAAATTTTCCAATATTGGTCAAAAACCATTTCAATTCAAAACAAGGAGCCATAAGCTCAAACATCCACAAAATTTAAAATCAAAACACATATATCGATCAAAACCCAATATTCACCAATATTCACAAACAAAATCAAAACACAAGAGGTAGGTATGGAAATACCTTACCCCACCCACAAAATAAAAGCAGTTGTCCTCAAATGCAACTAAAAATAACCAAAAGTCAACAAAAACAGCAGAGAGGGAGGTAAAGAATAATCTTGTCTACTCAATCGCTCCATCTGTCGGGGCATCAATGCCCGGTGTCACATCAGCACTTGCTCCACTGGATCCTACCATGGACGTGTCCCTCAAAGAAGCCTTTTGGGTAGTCCCAAACATAGCACCCTCCAAGTCGGCTAAATCACCATACACAACAACCTCTCGCTCATCAAGCTGCTCCTCATCTGTCTCAGCCTTAGACTAGGCAGAAACAACATCTTGCATAATGTCATCTCCGGTGGTAGTCGGAGGTACCTCAGCATGGGTTGAATCTCAACACTCGGATCCTCGGGGGCCTTAGCTGACTCAAATAGTGAAGTGAAGTCTGTGGACTTCAAATAGTCCACATCCTTCCTCAAATCAAAAACCTCGGCTTTCAAAGTCGTAACCTCGGAAGTAACTTCATCTCGACTCTCATAAGTCTCTACTCTAGCTGTGAGAGCATCGATAGATGTCCGGAGGGGCGTCAAAGCAGCTAAGATGGCTCGCTCAATCATCCAAGGCACCTCGGCCTCTAGCCGGGAAGCCCGCCCATCGGTAGAGTGGGCTAGGTGCCCCATATTAAGGAGCATGGCCTGAGTGATCCTAGTAGGTTGGGAGGCAGCATAAGAATCTAAGGTTTGGGAAGGATTGGAAGTGGGTGTACCTGAAGACCCGGAGGCCGGAGTAGGAAAACATGCCTCTGAGGTATGGACTCAACATCAACCTCCGGGCAAGCATCCACTGGAGCTGATCTCCTCCTATTTGTCTCATCCCATGTGTACTCGGCCTCTATGCACCGGATATCTATGGATGATGTAGGTGTGACCTCAATGTCCCTTGTTTCGTCACGAGGAACTCCAGTCCGTCAACATAGCTCTGTGATCAGTACTGATAATGGCAGGGATGCCTGGCGTTATTTGGCCCTCATGGCCATCTCCTGCTCTATAATTAGCCCAAAATTTATGCTCTTTCGAGCTATAAGTGATCCTCTAAAAGCCATCTTTAGGTGGTGTAGGATTGACTCATTTTGTGAAGGCATGATGGAGCTGCTAATGAACCCAAACCAATACCGAGCGGCGATGTTCAAGTCCTTCTTCTCAATGGGAGCTCCTGCCTCAATCCACCTCAGGGTGGTGTCTGAAATGAGGGGGGCAAGCCAGCCCTTTAGGTCATCCAGACTCTGTGATGTGGCCAAGCCCTCGTACTCATGCTCAAACCCTGAAGCTCTGTCAAGTACAACATTGATATGATCGTTGTTTCATCCCACTTTTCTCTCCTGTACCACTACAGATGCGACTGGTCTAAAGGTGATGGCCTTCTTCTTTCCCTTGGGCACTAAATCACCATAGGCGGTGTAGAACTCTCTAACCCATGTAAGGATGTATGGGCCTTGGGGTCTGGTGAAAATGTAGAATATGTGGAACCGTAGAGTGTCCCACACAAGAGAGTACATGTCCACTACACCGTCCGTGGACAATATCTTCTCTTCCGGAATGGTCCTCAGTCCCTCCGCCTTTACCCTATTGAGTAGCCGGGGAGAACGACCCTGAACTGGTGGTGCTGGAACCATCATTTGTGCCAGAGCTGGCACTGTCTTATCAGTAGGTGGGGAAGACTCCAAGGTCCTAAACAGACCTTGACGAGCTTAGGCACGAATCTTTGTTCAACGGGACTGTAATGGTTGGTCATCATCAGGCTCAGAGAGTGATACCTAAGAAGTAAAGGAATCCCCATCACTTCCGGAGTTGTGCTCCGATCTCTCAGCTTTGGGCGCTTTTCCCTTACTCTTACCTCCCTTTAGAAGTGCTTTCTTTCCCTTTTTGTTGGAAGCAGTTGCTTCTTCATTCATTACGCTAGTCGTGCTCATTTGCGGGGCGGCATTCCACTCTCGTCCAAGTTGGTCCTAGCCATATCTGCAAAACACATCAGGAAAAGTAAGAAAATACTCAAGAAAAATCCCAAAATTTAGGTGCAGAAAGACTCGCCGAACCAATCGGTGAGTCACCGAGTCACTTTGGTGAGCCAGATCGGGCTCGCCGAAAGGATTGGCTTGAATATTTCCCAAAAAAAATGACAGGTCAGCGATATACAGGGCCTTTCATCAAATCGCCGACATCACTCGGCGAGCTCAGACTAGCCCGTCGAAAGTTACAGTGTATTTTAGGGGTTAGGGGCGCAGAAAGGGCGATCAATGGAGACTTTCGGTCAGTCACCGAGTGAACTCAACGAGCTCAGGCTTCCCGCCGAAAGTTACAGACTATAATCTAGCCAAATCACGAAATTAAAAGTGATCAAGGGGGACGTTGGCAAACCGCCAAACAGTTCGGCGAGCTCGACCCAACTCTCTGAATCGCCCAACGTGCCAAATTTCAGCCCCGTTTCCCAAATTCAAGCCCGCAACCCCCGATATCAAAATCAAACCACACACTTATGTAATTAAGCAAAGACCCGTAACACCGATGCTATCGGGGTACTCAGACTTCCCCCGATTTGGCCAAAAATAGTCATTTGACAACTTTTACCCTTAAGAATGACGTCAAACGCTCCATCATTGGGCAAAGTACATCATTTAGCGCGATTCGGGGTTACTCAGACTTCATCCAACTAGACCCAACAAACATTTACCACAACCCAAAATTTATGATCAATTTTAAAGCATAAAACTCAGGAAATCAACAATTTAGCACAAAGGCGCCATTTCAAAACTAAACACAGTCACAATAACATATTAAATACTATTCAACACAGGCCCAGCACACATCCAGACAAAATTATCACATGCATTTCAGTTCAACTTCTAAACTAAAGTTCGGGGTTCGAAAACTCAACCTTTAATGCTAAATAAAGAATTTGTAATGCTAGGCAACAATGAAATCCAAATCCAAACACGAGATCAAGGAAAAAAAGTAACAAAAATAGGGAAAATATGAAAAATCTAGAGTTTGGGTGATAGAGTACGAGGCTAAAATGAGGGAATAGGAAAGAGTTTTGAAAGTTTAAACCGTTCGACCTTTTAAAACCTTTTAGTTCGCAGCCCTTTCGGCGGTATTAGTCGTCCTCACTGAACTACTCGACGTCCGCTAAGTGGTGACTTACCTCGTCGAGTTTTACAGGACCTCCCGTTAATTTGGGGGTCCAAACGACGGACAAAATTGGGCTCGCCGACCTTTTCGACGAGTCGCTGATTAGTCCCTAGGCCTATCGAGTTTTATAGACTCGCACTTACTATTTTTGTGAGTCCAACGGCGGTCCAAGTTAGGCAAGCTAACCTCTTTAGCGAGTCGCTGACTGGACTCTTGGCTCGCCAACATGCACTTTTCAGACATATTCCACTTTTCAACATGCACAATCAACACCCGTTATTCCAAAAATAAACACAAAGCAATAAAAACTTGAGTTGCCTCCCGAAAATTGCCTTAGTTAATGTCGTGGCATGACTCAAGTACCCATTCAAGCTTCATTCTTGGGGTTTGCCATAGTATCACTAGGCAATCCCCCTTGTTGTCTTAGGTTTAAATGCAATGAAAGCTGACCCACTTGATTCTCCAGCCGCTTGATAGCAATGGAATGAGAACTCACCATCTGATGGAGAGTTGATACATCCTTTTTCATTTCTTTCCATATGTTGTTTGACTCTTCGACTTTACTGAGAATGTGTGTGAGCATATTATCATACCAGCTGCCCTTAGAGTCCTTGGGTTTTCGACGCTCATGGGGAGGAACATACCTATCCTTCTCCCCCTCTCTATTGCATCCTTTGTTATCTCCCAGTCGCGAGGTTTTGGCATGATAATTTCCTCCTTGATTTGCTGGGAGGTGTACCTCCTTATTGTATAGCGCTTCAAATTCCATGACATTTTGGCTAAGTCATCCAGTTGGGTCATCGTTTTGACCAAGTTCTGGTCTCTCTCTTGATCCTTTATGATCAATTCTTTTGTCAATTTACAAGCGAAAGGAGAAACTTGGTCTTCGCAAATGTGTCATGCCCTAGTTCTCTTGGTCAAGCAATCAAGGAGTTGGGATGCTAATGCATATGTTTGTTGCATTATTCCACCCGGAGAGAGTTGGTTAACCACTCCTCTGTTTACCAAACAAGACCTCTATAGAAAACTCCCAGCAGAACCTTATCTGGAAGTCCATAGGTAGGGCACTGCAGCACCAGTTTCTTAAACCTCATCCACGTCTCATGGATTCGCTCACCCTCCAATCGCTTGAAACTTTGAATATTATCCCTTAGTATTATCATCTATAACGGGGAAAAGAATCTCACTTGAAACATTGAAATCAGCTCCATCCAAGAAGTAATAGAATCTCTTGGCAACTCGCTCAACCACTTGCATTCTTCTCCAATTAGAGAAAATGGGAACAGCCTCAGCCGAACCGATTCCTGAGATATGTTCTTAAAGGAGAATGGTCCACAAACATCAACAAAATTCCTTATATGCTCATGGGGATCCTCATGTGCTAACCCACCAAAAAAACATTTCTGTTGTAAGAGCTACAACATGGTGCTTGTAATGGGAAACTCAACGTTTCCTTCAACCGGAGGGTAAACGAATGGCTCCAACTCCACCCACTAGATTTGGGTTATTGACATTCGGATCATTTACATCATTGAGATTCCCGATGTCCTCTTGGTGGCCCACTTGGCTACCATTACTCCCGTTGACTCTCATTTCCTCCTCTGTTTTAACACAAGCAACACAAAACCAAAACTAAAAGTAAGTAGATTCAACAATGGCTAAAAAGAACACAATTCAACTTCACCAAAAGAAATTTAAACAACACCACTCCCCGGCAACAACGCCATTTTGATTTAACGTTTCAAACACACCTCATCCAATTTTAGGTGTCAACGATCGTAAATCAGTATAAAACCCAACTAAATGAATTGGGGTCGAATCCTCAAGGAGCGGTACGTGTTTCAAATTCAATCAAGAAGTACAAATGTGGTCAAATCAGCCATAGGAATAGAAATTGTAGATTAAAGACATAATAAAATGAAAGGGGTGACACGAATGTCAAATGGGGGGATTTTGGTTTGAAATTGTCAACTACAAACAGTAACAAACAATAGGAATTAACAATAATCAGAAGGATTCTTGGGATGTGATCGAGTATAGGCAAATATAGACATATGATCACACCCCAAGAATTGGGGTTTTAGCTAAACATTATAAAAATATTTTTTTTAAAATAGTTACCAAATTGATTATCCATCAACTGGATAACAGTGATTTCATCCTTACAATACTCCAATTTGATGAATCTCAAAGACCCACTTCCAATTTCTCAAAAGTGAATCTCTTCAATCCTTCAAAGCTAAGGAAAAACTATAGAGAATAGCTCTAAATTACCAAAAATCGATAAGATAAGTTCCCAAATATAAATTCTCTAGTCAAAAGATACTAAACTAAATGTTAAAAATCTTATTTATAGTTGCGAAAAATAGCCCACGAAGGGCCAGTCGGCAAAATAAGTCGGGCTCGCCGAACCACTTGGCGAGCCACCCTTTGACATCTTTCATCACCTTTTCGCCTTAGCATTCAACATCCTCAAGGTCTGTAACTTTGGGTGATCTGGCTTTACTTCGCAGAACTGCTCGGCGATGCGTCGAATGCTCCCTTTCATCGCCAATTTGGTTTCTTCCTTCAGGGCTTGGAACACTGGAATTTTAGGCAATCTCATAAGCCACTCGGTGACACGTCGAGTGGTCTTGGCAATCCTCAGGCTCACCCTTCTTCATTTCTTCAGCTTGTTTTGTTCCTTTTTGCCTGTTAGTGTCCTTACTTTGTTCCTCAATCCATATACCTGAAAATCAAGGATTTAACATCAGTTATTTGAACAAATTAGCATTTGAGGACACTAAATCTATATAAACAAAGCCCTAAATGAGTCCAAATCCAGGACCCATCACCCTACACTTGGGAAAATGTAGGAAAAGCATGGGTTAGTACAAAAATGCACTAACTATGATAGCCATGCATAAAAACCTTGAAAATATGCTAAAAAGGGACATTTCATTATAAATCATGTTATATGCCAAGTTTTAACATAATCATAGAAATAGTTGGAAAACATAACTCATAAACATAGCTCATATAGGTCATCATAGTATAAGAGAAACACTTCATACACACCCTCGAAGTCTACTTGTGCGATGCATGGATAAGACCCCATAAACCCCACCCATGGTAAGTAAACCCCTTTAGGTCATCATCAACATACTTACCATCTTATGGTCTCATCCTTAACTAATTCTCATAGACAAGGGAACCTTCACCTTTAGTCAACATATCATGGAAGGCAACTATAGTAGCAATCTATCAAAACATACATCACATAAGAGAAGCACTTCCTAGAAAACCTCAAGTCATACTTGTGCAATGCATGGACAAGACCCCATAATTCTATCCATACTAAGTACCACTTAGGGTCATCACATTCATACTTCTTGGTTGGGGACTAGTCCCTCTCTTGAAACCTTGGAACACTAGGAGACACTTCATTAAGTATATCTTAGTTCCTCATTAATTCGAACCCTATGAGATACTTCCTTAAGCATGTCTAAGATAATTATTATCTTGAGCACTATGAGATACTTCACTAAGTACATCTTAGTTCATCATTGTTTTGAACTCTAAGAGATGTTTCTTCAAGCAGGTCTTAGTCCATTAGGTTTGAACTCTAGGAGATGCTTCTTCAAGAACATCTTAGTTCATTATGTTTGAACTCTCGAAAATGTTTCTTTAAGCACATCTTAGTTCATTATAAATCTTTTTGTAGTTGGGACATAGCCTTAACCGACATGAAAACATGTGAGCTATCACTCAATCCCTCCCGGTGTTACCCACACGATCAAGGGTTGGTCTACTTGCCTAAGGTAGAACCGGTTGGTTACCTTAGTTGGATACACTAGCTAACTATCCTACGGGATACGTAGTTATGGGATACGGAGATTGCTACTAGAAACCCAAACTCCACTAGGTGATGGCTTCCATTTCATGAGACATACTTTTTGAAAAACTAGACTCTACTAGGTGAGAGTTCCCATTTTGCAAGCCCGAACTCAACTAGGTGGGAACCTCCATCTCATTTCAATATCCACTCGGTGCTAGGCCTAAATCCCATAAGATAGTTATTAAGTCTCTACTTTGACTCAATCTCCATGAAAAGATGTCCTTGACATTCAATCCAAGTTAATTCACTAGAATAACTCTATAGACCATGCGTAAGCAACTATCACCATCCATGATCACCTTCACTCTTATATTCAATTAGGTGAGAAAAGCCTTTGCAACCCTAGAACATTACTATGTGAGATCAACCTTTCCATCAGCCGACAACAACAACTTAATCATAATGAACAACACTTCACTCTTAAGGGATCATTAAAGCATTTACATAAATCTCACAATCATGCATACTTCACATACTTTACACTTCAAGGGTCAAAGATCATATTCAATCAAAACATCTAGAATTCAAGCATTAGACATGGATTTAATCATAATTTCATGTGAATCTATCACCACATATATCAATTCATACAATTCACCTTTCACCAATAAAGGCCCACATCATATCATCAACTTTGAGAAAATATGGGAATTTCATGGGTTCTTGGGGAATTCATCATAAAAACATAGGAAATCATCAATTAATACTTAATATACCATAATTCAAACATTAGAATCATTTTTGAAGGAACCCGTGACTTTGGAATCAAACCCTAACTTTGGGGATTTTCTATCTTTGAAATTGGGGTTTTGAAGGGACTCCATGGATGAAGACTATCCATGGATGAAGAGCTACCATACCTTAGCTATCAATCTCCAAATAAATTAAGTAGAAAACCATGCTCCTTCAAACCCCTAGCTTTTCTCCTTCTTCTTCTTGGAACATTCTAGAGAGAGAATCTTTTAAAGAAGATGAACATTTTGGGAATATAATTTGGGTCCTGGGATTTAATGAGGTGAATGGGTTGGTTAAAGACTTAAAAAGGCTTATATAGGTGTATTAAAACTATACAAAGCGACCTCACTTAATACTAACTTAAAAAGGAATTACCTAAAATAACCCCCAATTTAAGTGGGGTGCCCAGGCTTCACGACCTACCTCAGAACCGTCAGGGGCACCACAGCCCATGAAGGTACCCATGGTCCCTTTACCAGTAGCTATTCTACCTCTACATGACCCCCATAAGGTGAAGTCAACCCTACGAGCCTTCCCACGAGCTGTGGTCTTCACCACTTGTCGTTAAGTGGCTCGTGAAGGGGAGCCAACCTTGGGGAAACCTTGGTGAGCTACTGCCTCACCACCACGGGTGGCACCATGACCTATGAAGGCTCTTGTGGTCTAGGGCAGTGCCTTGGCAGCTTAGAGCAGCCTTGGCTCTTGCCTTGTCCCTTGCCCCTTTGCCTTGGTTCATTCCCTCTATCCTTGACTTGTAACCTTCTAACTTAGCCCTATTTGGCCTACTAAACTACGGGGTGTTACATTATATCCCCCTTGGGAACATTCATCCTCGAATGACGATATAGACACCTTACGGAAATAAAGACTCGAGACTAGCAGCCCATCATGTACGCAATAACAAAATAATGCTCAAAACGAAGGAGGAAACATCAACTCCATCTCAAACACACTCAATCCATCACAAGGTAGTGGGAACTACATATAACAACCCATTATGCATGAAACTTCAAATTTCTCATCTTTTTTAAGGAGGAAATTCCTTATCCCAAGCTAAAAGCATGCTCAACACAATCTCATGTAGTCAATATGCAATTTATTCTCAAAAAGCATAACTAAAGCATGTTTGACAATTCATCTCATGAAGTCAATAGGTAACTCACTCTAAATGCACAACAACAAGAGGAAAATCAATCATATAACTCTTTTTTCTTTCAGAACATAAAATTTCATGAACATGCATAACTTAAAGAGATCATGGAAACACATAAAACACTCATGACTCCAAAACATAATACAAGCTAAGAGGAACTCTTTGTCTCAAGCTAGAGTAGGAGTAGAAGAAAGAGATGAGGATATCAGGACACTCCACAACCTTGCTATCTAAGCACACCATCTCCCCCTTGGGAGGAAACCCCTACTAATTCCTTAAGTACCACTTCTTTCAAGCAACCCCGACCGACATGACCAAAAACTAACAATAACCATACCAGGTTCTAAAATCAATAAAGGTCTAACAAAAATGCATCCTAACCCTACCAAAGATAACATCAAAGTCTAACAAGTAGCATCGGGATCTAGTAAACATTTACATCTATAAGGAACTATCTACTTACGGGTGTCTTCATCCGGAGAGCTCTCTTTGCCATCTCTAGATCGGAGTGCATAAAAATGGTTTTTCTTGGGAGTATTGGAATCCAGACCACTAAGGGAAGCTTGCTTGGCCTCTCTCCCTTTAGCCCTAAGTATTGGGCAATCTCTCATCTTGTGACCATCATTACCACAACCATCCTTGCCGGCTAGGCACCTACCATAATGCTTCCTTCCACACTTAGTGCAAGTAGACTTAAGCAACGAAGATTCACTACTACTCCCTCTTTGAGGCTTAGGTTGGATGCCCTCTCTTGGTTGTACCCATGAGTATTGGGGAAACCTGATTGGAAAGCTTTTGTTGGGTCCTAGGTTGTCCATATCCATCGGATCTAGCATTAGAGAAATTCCCATCACCAGTTCTAGCTCTTTTCACCTCCCTATTCTTTCTTTTGAGGTTTGACTCCTCAATTTGTTGGGCAGCATAGGACGTGGGATATTCATATCACCAATGAGCATTTCCGTACCACATTCTTCCTCTACCAAGTCGGATACTCCCATTACAAACTTATTCATCTTAGCCCTTGAGTCCACCACTATAGTTGGAGCATACTTGGATAGTTGGGTGAACTTAAGAGCATACTCTTTCACACTCATACCTCATTGACAACACTTAATGAACTATTGCATCTTTCGTTCCCTCAACTATAAGGGAAAGAATCTATCAAGAAATGCCTATTTAAATGATTCATATTCTACCAGTTCTGCTCCTACAGATCTCTCACCCTTCCACTGATCATACCAAACTTGAGGAACACTTTTCAATTGGTAAGCGGCTAAATTCGCTTTCTCTACCGAAGTCACCCCCATGATATCAAGTATTTTGTAAACCTCATCCACAAATTCTTAAAGGTCCTCTTCCACTTTGGACCCATGAAACTCGGGAGTGTTCATTATTGCAAAATCCCTCACTCTAGAAGCCCACGGAATTCACATTAGTGTTCATAGGAGAAATCACCTATATATTGGCTTGAGCCGTCACGGATTGAGCCAACAATTGGATAGTATACCTAAACTCCGCATGGGTCACATTTTCAACCAAACGATCAACCGGAGCTTAAGGAGGATCTTGGGGAGGAGCTTGGAGAGGAACCTATTGCTCCTCATTGCCTTCCTCATTCCTCCTACATTTACCCTCGTATTAACCATACCCTGAAAATCATAGGGCACGGATTAGGAGAAAGACCTAACAAAGCCAAACTCTACAGCACAACTTAGAGAATGAAAAAGTGGAATTTCCTAAACATCCACTAGCCTCGTATTCATAAATGTGGCGCGCTTCACATTTACGATAAAGACTCTACTAGACGTGGCTTATGAGACATCATCCTAGAATCATTCTAAACATTGTGCTTTGATTACCAAGTTTGTCACGACCCAGGGGTACACCCTAGATGTAACATGGCGTACTAGACCCCAAAAGGCCTAACACAACCACTTAGCATATCATAAAATAAAGTAAATAAAAATTATGCATAAATTTTAAAACTTTTTCCATACAATCAAAGTCTTTTATAAAAGTAAGCGAAAGTCTAGACATGTCTCAATACAGCCATCTAATGCAATACTTGAATGAAATAGGGACACAACCCTTAAAACATAGTCCAAAAGGAATTATAAGAAAGGAACTACATTGAGATAACATTAGTCCTCGAATTATGCGGACTCACCAACAAGCAAGGGGAATAGTCAAATCCAAGCTTTAACTCCAATGATGACCGCCTTAAGAATCGGACCCTACACTTGGGAAAATGTAGGAAAAGCATGGGTTAGTAAAAAAATGCACTAAACATGAAAGACATGCATAAAAACCTTGAAAACATGCTAAAAAGAGACATTCCATTATAAATCATGCTCTATGCAAAGTTTGAACATCATCATAGAAATAGTTGGAAAACATAACTTATAAACATAGCCCATATAGGTCATCGTAGCATAAGAGAACCACATCATACACACCCTCAAAGTCTACTTGTGCAATGCATGGATAAGACCCCATAAACCCCACCTATGCTAAGTAAACCCCTTTAGGTAATCATCAACATACTTACCATCTTATAGTCTCATCCTTAGCTTAATTCTCATAGACAAGGGAACCTTCACATTTAGTCAACATATCATGAAAGGCAACTATAGTAGCAATCCATCAAAACATACATCACATTAGATAAGCACTTCCTAGACAACCTCAAGTCATACTTGTACAATGCATGGAAAAGACCCCAAATCCCATCCATACTAAGTACCATTTAGGGTCATCACATTCATACTTCTTGGTTGGGGACTAGTCCCCCTCTTGAAACCTTGGAACACTAGGAGACACTTCATTAAGCATATCTTAGTTCCTCATTAATTTGAACCCTATGAGATACTTCCTTAAGAATGTCTAAGTTCATTATTATCTTGAACACTATGAGATACTTCACTAAGTACATCTTAGTTCATCATTGTTTTGAACTCTAAGAGATGTTTCTTCAACCATGTCTTAGTCCATTAGGTTTGAACTCTAGGAGATGTTTCTTCAAGCACATCTTAGTTCATTATGTTTGAACTCTCGGAAATGTTTCTTTAAGCACATCTTAGTTCATTATAAATCTTTTTGTAGTTGGGATATAGCCTTAACTTACATGAGAACATGTAAGCTATCACATGATCCCTCCCGGTGTTACCCACACCGTCAAGGGTTGGTCTACTTGCCTAAGGTAGAACCGATTGGTTAGCTTAGTTGGATCCACTAGCTAACTATCCTACGGGGCACGTAGTTATGGGATACGAAGATTGCTACTAGAAATCCAAACTCCACTAGGTGAAGGCTTCCATCTCATGAGACATACTTTTGGAAAATGGGACTCTACTAGGTGAGAGTTCCCATTTAGGAAACTCGAACTCAACTAGGTGGGAACCTCCATCTCATTTCAATATCCACTCTATGCTAGGCCTAAATCTCAGAAGATAGTTATTAAGTCTCTACTTTGACTCAAGCTCAATGGAAAGATGTACTTGACAATCAACCCAAAGTAATTCACTAGAATAACTCTATAGACCATGCGTGAGCAACTATCACCATCCATGATCACCTTCACTCTTATATTCAATTAGGTGAGAAAATCCATTTCAACACTAGAACCATTACTATGTGACATCAACCTTTCAATCATCCCACAACAACAACCTGATCATAATGAACAACACTTCACTCTCAAGGCATCATTAAAGTATTTACATAAATCTCACAATCATGCATACTTCTCATACTTTACCCTTCAAGGGTCAAAGATCATATTCAATCAACACATCTAGAATTCAAGCATTAGACGTGGATTTAATCATAATTTCATGTGAATCTATCACCACATACATCAATTCATACAATTCACCTTTCACCAATAAAGACCCACATCATATCATAAACTTTGAGAAAATATGGGAATTTCATGGGTTCTTGGGGAATTCATCATAAAAATAGATAAAAATCATCAATTAATACTTATTATACCATAATTCAAACATTAGAATCATTTTTTAAAGGAACCCATGACTTTGGAATCAAACCCTAACTTTGGGGATTTTCTATCTTTGAAATTAGGGTTTTGAACGGACTCCATGGATGAAGACTATCCATGGATGAAGGGCTACCATACCTTATCTATTAATCTCCAAAGAAATTGAGTAAAAAACCTTGTTCCTTCAAACCCCTAGATTTTCTCCTTCTTCTTCTTCTTCTTCTTGGAACTTTCTAGAGAGAGAATCTTTTGGAGAAGATGAAATTTTCTGGAATATAATTTGGGTCTTGGGATTTAATGAGGTGAATGGGTTGGTTAAAGACTTAAAAAGGCTTATATAGGTGTATTAAAACTATGCAAAACGACCTCACTTAATACTAACTTAAAAAGGAATTACCTATAATAACCCCCACTTTAAGTGTGGTGCCTAGGCTTCACGACCTATCTCACGAACCGTCAAGGGCACCACGGCCTGTGAAGGTTCCCGTTGTCCCTTTACCAGTAGCTATGCTACCTCTACATGACCCTCACAAGGTGAAACCATCCCCTTGAGCCTTCTCACGAGTTGTGGTCTTCACCACTGGCCATGAAGTGACTCGTAAAGGGAAGCCAACCTTGGGGCAGCCTTCTTGAGCTACTGCCTCACCACCATGGGTGGCACCATGAGTCGTGGTAGCCACCACGATCTATGAAGGCTCTCGTGGTCTAGGGCAATGCCTTGGCAGCTTAGGGCAGCCTTCGCTTTTGCCTTGGCCCTTGCCCCTTTGCCTTGGCTCTTGCCCTCTAGCGTTGACTTGTGGCCTTCTAACTTAGCTCTATTTGGCCTACTAAACTACGGGGTGTTGCAAAAATGCCCCATGAAGGCCTCTTCAAAGACAGCCTATCTCACAATTGGTTGCTCCCTCAACTCTACTCTTGTTCTATAGGCCATACCATACTCTAATAACACCCTTCAGTTGGTATGCAGCTAGTTCCACACTCTCAGCATCTACAACATGCATTATCTAGCATCTACAACATGCATTATCTCAAATACTTTCTACAACTCTTCCACAAAGTTTTTCGGATCCTCAGTGACACTTGAACCGGTGAAGTCTGGAGAATTCATCCTCAAAACTCACGGATCCTATATGTACCAGCCACATCTTGTCAAACCCCTCTTGCTCATCTTGGTTGGTCACCACTTGACTCAACCACCGAATAGCATCCCAGAACTCAGCATTAGTGACTTCTCCTTCATGTTACACTTCTGGTGCATTGGGAACCCCTTGATCCTGGGGATCAACATTCCTCCTAGAAGGAAAACCTCGGACAACTCTTCGTGGAAGCATGATTTGAAAGATACGCGTAAGCAAGAATTAGAAATAAACTGTATGGAGATAAACTCTATCGCACGAACAGAGTATGAAAGAAGTGAGATAGTTCTTAAATGTCATAGCCTCTTAATTGTATATGTGGCGCGCTTCACACTAATAACTAAGACTCGACAGACACGTCTTCATAGACACCCTAGGATTCTTGAACTTTGTGCTCTTATACCAAGTTTGTCACGCCCCAAACCTACACCATGGACTGGCTCAACTCTCAGCAGTAGACTTACTCACCAACATATAAACTCAAAAGTAAAACTTTACTCAATGTCTCAAAATCGAAACTCAAAATATTTTAAATAAGGCATTCACTGGCCAAAAGAGGCAACTCATGTCTAGAACATTAACAGCTGAAATGAAACAAAATTCTCAACTATTACTGTCTATGAAGCCTTTCAATACTAAGATGGATGTCGGGACTGTCACTCCCTAAGGCTACCCCTTGACGTAACACGGGACCTAGGATCACGAATGTCCCTAAGCTAACCCTGTGTCTAGCATATATCAAGCATACTGAGAATATTTGAATAAAACATGTACTATGTGGAAGCTAAAACAATGAATAACTATGAATGGGGAAAAACCCAACTAATCTGAATAGATAAAATATAAAGAAAATCTAGTGATGACTGAAACACCACTTAACAACTCAAGCTACATCTACTACTATGTCTGAAAATCCTCTAACTGAGTCGAGTTGCTAGGACCTACCCCCCAGCTAACTCTAACAAACTGAAAACTAAATATAAAGACTAAAATGAAAAGCATGTCTATTGTCCTCGAATTATGAGGACTCACCACTGAAGCTGCTGAATGCGGACCGAGTACCGATCTAAGCGCAACCTAGATGTTGAGTACCTGAACCTACATCATGAAAGGATGTAGCACAGAGTATGCATCAGTACTTGGAATGTACTGAGCCTGCAAGATATAGATACTATGTTGAACATATATATATATATGTATATATATATATATATAACTAAAAAAGGCCTAAATAAGTAATGCCATAAACTGAGCAAGAATGTAAAAACTGAAACATAACTGAAAGCTAAGCTGAATGCAACGACCAAGTACTAATCATGAACATGACATCCTAACTGAGTGTTAAAATATATACTGAAAACCAGATCAAATGCACTAGGAGTTTGACTGTGTGAGCAACTATTAACCGATATAATCCACGTGAGCTAAACGTGAAGTCCGATGTATATGCTCCATCGAGAGGACCCAATATACCTTGATAGGGTTGTAAAGGCATGACTGGCATGATCACTAAATCTGATACCCAACAGAGGGGACTTATACTTCTACGGGGGAACGTAGTTCTGGGACTATGGGTAATTAGTTCGATACATGCAATTTACGTTTGATGTATGTAATTTTTTTGAAAATAGAGATTATGGGTCATATGCATATCCCTATTTCTGTATTGAAAGAGAGAATAGTGTAAGGTACAGGATTATTTCCTATGGAATTCGACCTCAACTCTTAGTTGGGTAGTTTTATTGATTACGACCGCTTACTCTTTGGATTTATTTTAGAGAGTAGTTTGACCATTATCAAAAATGGTGTCGTTGCTAGGGAATGATGGTTAAGAATTCCATTTGAGAAATTAGTTTGTAAATTTGTTTAGCTGTAGTAGATTGTTGCTTGGTGTTGTTGTTTGTTGATTTGCAAATCTAAAGCATGAGTGACCAAGGTAGTGATAGTGATACTCACTGTGTTCAAAATGACAACATGGGTGATTTAAATGACATGCACATAAACGTCATTCAAACAATGGGAGCCATCATGTTACCTCCCACAGTTGGGAAGGCAATTTTTCATGTAACCGGAACAATGCTACAATTGCTATAACTAAGAGGAATGGTAGGGGGTTTAACTCATGAAGACCCCCACGAACACCTCTGGAATTCCATGTATATGTATGGGCCGTTTGTGTTCAAAAACATCTAACAAGTGTCCGTAAGGTTGAGGTTATTCATGTTGTCTTTGATGGGTTGAGCTACTAGGTAGATGGTGGAGTTGTCAAATGATTTAATAACTTCTTTGGAGGAGTTAACTAAAGCCTTCTTGAAGAGATTTTCCCCCCTTAGAAGATGGTTAAACTAAGGAACCAAATCCAAAATTTCAAATGAATTGGAGGTGAACCTCTACATCAGACATGGTTGCAGTTTCGGAGATTACTCTTGCAATATCCAACACATGGTGTTCCGAACTATTTGTTGCTGCAATACTTCTATTGAAGCCTTGATTCAGTCAATAAAGGTGTGGGTAATCAACTTGCCCAAGGTGGATTAATGTTATAACCATATGAAATGGCAATTTTATTTCTAGATGACCTGATCAAGGTTAACCGAGCATGGCATACTAGAAAAGACCAAGTGTCTACTTTATAAATGAGCATGAGCAAAGAAAAAATTGAGAAGGAACATGAGAAGATGAAAACATGGCCAAAATTATGACCCAACTCAATTTGTTATCTAAACATATCATGGGAGGTGGATTGAAATCAGTGAATGCGGTTGGAACAACTAGTGGGCAGTACCCGGAGGATGCCAAGTTTGAGGATTATACAATGAGGAAGTATAATATTTGGGAAACCAAATAGGGGGTTCTCACCCAAAATACCAACGACGAGGTAGGAACCAAGGTTGGAACGAGGAAAGAGATAGTGGTTGAAAAGATTGGAGAAGTAGAAATTGGAGAGACTAGGAGGCTGAAAAATATAGGTATATTCCTCCATATGATCGTCTACGACCAAAAGAACCAGCTGGTCCGGAAGGGAATAGAACCAAGGAAATGCTTACAAGGATCTTCAACAAGGTTGAAGGGTCCGAAAAGGTATTAAAAGAATTAAAATGATTTTTCGCCTTATCTCAAACGGGACCTCTCCTTCGGTGTCTATCAAACAGCTGGAAACTCAAATGTGCCAAATCTGCCCCCCCTCCCCCAATCTCAATCCAAGGTAAAAGGGAATATTTCCTAGTGATACCATAGTGAACCCCAAAAATGATTGTTGAGGAATTGAGAACTATGTCATGCCACAACATTAAACAAGCTGCTTCTTAGTAGGCAACCCAAGTTTTTTACTTTTGTTTTATTGCTTCAATAATGTGTGTTATGAGTGCAGGTTGAAATGAATTCAAAGTGTTACTAAGGAAATTTAGATGATGCCAAAACCATATTAGTGATCCACCGAAGGCATTATGCGGACTCAATCTTGTCTGCCTTTTGAGCTGGAAAAGGTGAAAAAGTGTACCATCAAGTTCGTCGATCTGAGCTCTTAAGAGAGATCCACCAAAGTACACTATGCAGAATCCATCAAGTTTGTCGAATCAGCCTTCAAGTTTGGTATCCATTCAGGCCTCTTTGGTGAGCTTTAGCTCCTTCAATGATTCACCGAATGCTTTCAGTGACGTTAGTCGTAAATCGCCGAGCGTGCCTAACATAAAAAGGCCAAGGGTCTTTTCATTTTCAAAAAGAAACCCTTTCCTATCTTTGAACTCTTTTTCTTCCTTAAGCTTTTAATACCATATTTTAGTGTGAGAATGCCTCATGGGTGTGTTTTTGAGTACTTAGAGTGCATTTGGATTCCTTGCTATGCAACCCAACCGTACATTCCCACTTTACTTGTACATTGTGTCTACTTGAGGTTGGTGTTCGATTCATATCACATTGTGTGCTTAAAATTGTGTTCTTAGATATGGGATACAGGGCATTTAAGGTATATTGCTGGTTGATTTCATTGAGTAGTGATAAAAATATTGTATTGAAGTGTGCCCAAAAGTTAGATATTTGAATTTGTGCCTAAATTGTTAAAATTGATTGTGTATGTTATATATCAAAATTGATTCCTGCTATGTACTGGGTCTTGGTTAAATTTGATGTGGGTGAAGTCTGATTAGCCCAATGTTTCTCAAATTGTATGTCTTGCACAATGATAGATGGAGTGACGATTTTTTTATGGGTTGATCATCAATTGGAGTAATAATTTGTGATAATTGTGGGAAGACTGACTACCCGAGGGTAAAAAAATGCATGTGGGTAGATTGTAAAGTAAAGGAGAATTAGGTATTAATGTGTATTATGGTTTGTTTGAAAGAAAATAGGCATTGGGCTGAGCATTGCCTGTTCGGCGGGCTTGTCTTAGTCCCCAAGGGCTCTAGGAAAATTTATGAGTAAGACCTAGCTCACCTTTCTTGCTTGAATGTGTTGTAGGGGTACTTTTCCAGTCGGTGTACTTGTCTTAGTCTGTTGAGACCCACTCGGTGAATCGCCAAGTGGGAGTGGACATCGTCTTTTATGCCTATTTCCTTTGACTTTGCATTGTCACTTTCAGTGGAATTATCTTAGCCCGCCGAAACCAATTTGGCAAATCACCGAGTTGGAGTTGACTCCACCCATTGTGCCTAAGTTCTTTGAAATTATGTACTTTCAACTTCACCGAGCTCACCTGAGCTTGCCCAACCTGTTAGGCAGACCTCCTTCATAGTAGGAGAGCCTCAGAACATTTTTGAACTGTGTTCTCTTTTTTATTTTGATTTCAATTAACCCTCACCACATCTATGTTTGAATTATTGTGCTTTGAAGGTTATGGATAAAACTAAGGGAAAACAGGTGGTGACTTCTAATACTGAGTCAGACAGACTTCTCTCATCCTCCTCCTGCAAAAAGGCATAAGGGATAGTTTTAGATGAGCCTTCTCAACAATGAACAACTCCACGCTTTTCGATACATGAAAATAAGAAACCAAGAAAATGAGTTGTTAGGAAAAGGACTGACATACGATCAAAGTTGGTGCAGCTTTTCCAAGATCAGGCACCCATTTCTAGATTTATCACAATCATAGCTCTAAGACTCCTAAATAGGCTCAAGGTTGCACGATAATGAACAATCTATGAGGAAAGAAAACTCTCCGCAAATGGGGTGATCAGTATATACCCGGTCATCTAGGACATGATCAAATTTCATGGGTTTGAAAGGCACACGAGACCTCGACCTCCCTATGTTCCAGCATGAGTACGGGAGTTCTAAGAAGCCTACACAGAGGCACTACCAAAGAAGAGAAAGGGCACACTGTGGAAGCCCTTAGAAGAATTCAAGGTCTGTGGGAAGATGGTGCAATGCCATGTAGGAAAACTTAATGCACTATTGGGTACAGAGGGTACAAGTAATGCTTTTCTTAGACTCAGATTGAACAAAAGCTCTGATAACCTGAAGGGTTAGTTGGCCCCTATCATTTTTTACATCTCCTCACCATGGATGGTTGAGGGAGAGAAGATTGAGAAAAAAGACATGAATGTAGCCTCTAGATACTGGTTTGGGTTCATCATAAGCAACATTATGCCATCCCAGAATGAGACCATCCTTCGGTATCCAAAACTCATACTAGTTAGGAGCATTATGAATAGGACAAAGATTAGCGTTGGTGGGCTTATTGTTGAGGAGATGCAGTTGAGTGCTAAGCAGGTGTAGACGTCTCTTCCATTCTGATATTGATCACACTCTGTGATGATGATGGAGTTCCCTTTTGGGGGAATACAGATGTTAGGATCACCCCAGCCTCATCATATTACATACAGAGGATTGAGGCTGATTATCTACAGGATAATGCGGCTTGGAAAAAGTTGCCACCACCAGGCATTATGCATGTGGTTGATCCTGTCACACTTGTTGCTGATGTCACTCTATTCGCCTTTTTGTAGAGAAATCAGATATACCACAACCTTCCTCTATACCCTCTACTTTTACAGCTACTGTTGAATCTGCCCCCTCTCATATCTCCCGTCCCCCTTGACCCAGGCCATGATTTATTAAATTGGCAATATTTCCTAGTTTTTGGATGTGAGGTTGCGAGGGTTGAAACGGACTTGCCCAAGATGATTAATAGGATTATATGTTGTGTTAACTCTATTGAGGGTTAGATTGACTCAGTGTGAGGCCTCGATTAAGTAATATGGTGTGAGGTTGGATAATCTCAGCACTAGGCCAGAGGCCCGAGAGAAGGTTGAGAGTAGTTCGATCGTGCTATTTTTGATAAGGGGCAAGATAGATACTCTAAAGGCTGATGTAGACCAGCTGAGATCTGTGGATATATCAATATTATGGAGCAAGTTTCCCATATCAGATGCGCCTATGTTTGAGCCCCCGGTCATGCCTAGTGGTGAGCTTTATTAGAGTGTGGTTGTTCAGCAGAGTGAGGGCGAGGTGGAGATTGTTGATACTGGTGATGCGAGAGAGGATGATAGGGATGATAATGATTTGGCCGAGGAGACTAATGAGGAGGAGTTGTGGATAGAAGAGGTTGAATACAAGGTTGCATTGACACTGACTGAGTTGCAGGACATTGTGGAGACGATGGTTCATGCAACATGGGAGACATCTCTTGAGGATACCTCCACAATTGGCACCAGTGGAGTCCCTTCAGACTCCACCATTCCTCTTAGTGATATGTCGGGAACTGATGCCTCGATTGAGCCTACACTGCTACCTCTAGTGATTATATTGCCGCGCACTGATGCCCAAGATGATTCCAGTCCTTCCGAGATTCCTAATGAGAGCACTCCACAAGCATAGATTGTCAGGGGGACTTTTTACCTCTCCTAACATACTCTTTTACTTATTTCTCATTGAGGACACTGCTTTTACTAGTTTTGTTGGGTCATGGCACTTGTACAAATATTCCCCTTTTTTATTGTATTTTGTTACTTTAAGTTTTTGGATGATTGTAGTATTTTGTTCTGTTTCTATTATAGTATTTTGATTGGTTTATCTCATTTTTTCTCTTTCTCTCAAACCCCATGGTTTTGGAAATCGTGAAATGCTTGAGTTTTCATTGATAAAAATTTGAGGATCGATTGTCTTCAATATCAATGTCTTGAAGAGTACTCATAATGAGCATGGTGTCTTGCGTTTGTGTTGCAAGGAACAAATCGACGTGGTAACAATTTTGAGTGATCTTTTTGAATTTTATGTTGACTAGTTGTATTTTGATGTGAGCCGTGAAATAAACATCGCATGTAAGCTTTTGATCTTTTCAGGTTGTGCTAAATGATTTTGTTTGAAGTGCCATGTTTGGTGAGGTTTAACTTCAAAGCATGCTTGTGGAATCCTAAAATTTGTCTTGTTAGTTCAAATTGTCTAGCCTTGGTAAGTGTAAGGAATGATCTTAGAAAGAAATTCTGAGATGGAACCCAAATTTCTATATCCTCTTGTGACTACCTTGTGAGAGTGTGCATCCATTTTGGCACCATTTGATCCTAAACTATTTTTTGACAATCATATTGAAACCTCTTGAACCAAATTGCCCCTAACTTCTCACCTAAAATCCTTTTTGAAGCATTGATTTGTTTGAATATCCAACTTAGGCCAAAAGCCTAAGTTGAGGGTGTAGAAAGAAGGAGGAATGAAAGCCAACTGAAATAAAAAGAAAGATGAGATGAAACTCAACTTTGAAATGTGTTATAATAAAAAAGGAATTCCTCCTTATAATAATAAAAAAAGATTGTGATGAACAACATTTAAAAAATTGTAATGACAAAGAGAGCTTGGTGAAATAAAAAGGGGTTTCCAATAAAACGATTAACAAGTCAAAGTTTGAGTTCTCAAATGAAAAAAACGAAAAGAACTTGAGAAGAGGTGAAGATGATTACAACAATAATTTGAAAAAGTGAAGTTACTGAGCCAACTTTGCCATACCTTAACCCTCAGCCCCATTACAAGCCTAAAACACCCTTGATATCTTGCATTAACTAGGTTGTGTAATGATTGGAAAATATGTGCAAACCTATGGGATAAAGCTTGCATGTATTTCTCTTTTGGGAGAGTGAGTGTTGTATTGATTTGTTACTTCTTTATTGACTTGCTTTGTGAGAGCATGGAATTGTTCTTGATGTGAGTGCACTTGAAAGCATTTATTGAATCATGGACTAGCATTAGAAAAGAAGCTATAGTGAGCTTGAGCTTGGTTTGATACCGGCTAGTCATCATTTGAAGCTTTATGATCATGATTGAGTGTAGCATGTTATTGAGAGTAGTCTTGTAATGGCACTTGCATGTTAGCTCTCATTTAGAACTATTGTAGACACCTTTGTTGAACGAATTATGTTCCTGATTTACTTGAGGTCAAATAAAAAATTTAAGTTGGGGGGTTGATGAGTGGTAGATTTATACTCATTTGAGACCTATTTAGTTCAACATTTAGTGTCCTCAATGCCTAGTTATGTCCTTTTCTAATGATTTTTTGGTAATTTGCAGCTATGAGGGCTAAGGGACAAGGCAGGGATTAATGTTTGTAAGAAGGGCCAAAAATATGAAAAGAAGTGTAAACTCCACATTGTTGATCACATAACACGAAGGGTAGATCGCCTAAGTGGCATGACCTCGCCTAAATCAACATTTCTCAACACTTAAATCAATCGAGGTAGGTCGGCGAACTTAAAGAGGAATGGCGACACGCTGAATGCAAAAGTAAAACTTGTTGACCATCACCGAAGGTGACAGTACTTGGAGAAAAATTAAAGGTGAACAAATGTGGTACTCGACAATCTGCCGAATTTGAAATGAAGACTCAAATGAGCTCACCGACTGAGGTTGAAAAACCTGAAGCCTAAAGCAAGAGAAAGGCAAGTTAAAGAGCAATTGGCAATTTATTAAATATGCTCGGCAAGACCTACTAACGTCACCGAAAGGGTCACGCATTGAGTTTTGGGCCAAATTTTGGGAAATTATAAATAGCTTAAAGGAGAGAGAAAAAAGGGTTTGAAAATTGTGAGACAGTTCTAAATCATTTAGAGAAAAACATTTTTAATTTGTGGAAAGCACTTTTAGTTTTAGGGTTTTTCAACTTTGCCTCATGAAATTGATAAAATGAAGTTAAAATCAAAGTGGGTATTACTTGTAATTGTCTAATTTCATGTTACCCATGGTTGCTTTCATGCAAGGTATAATTTCCATACACTTTGTGATGGGTGATTGAAACCTTAAAGTTTAGGGATGTAATTATGGGGTTGGGTGTTGATTTAATGTAGTTGGTGTTGTGTATGCTCTATTTTGTTGTTGTTCATACATTGATTTGGGCTACTTAGCATGATTTTAACTTATGGGTTAGGGTTTCAAACTGAATTCCTACTTCGGATCTCCGATTGATGCTCGAAAGAGATTGATTGGAGTGGGTAATTAGTTTGATACTTGTAATTTAGGTTTGATATCTGTAATTTGCTTGAATATAGAAATTATGGGTCGGATATATTCTCCCTCTTTCTGCATCGAAAGAGAGAATAGTGTAAGGTATTGGGTTTTTTTATCTATGCACATAGATGAGACCGAAATAAGATTCTATGAATTGATACTATGAGATCGAAAAAAGATTAGTGTCATTGAAGATGACGCAGCCTATCCATGAATGTTCATCACCATAGAGCAACACAATTACCCCTATGTGATATTGAATTCCAATCCCCGCTCCCCTAGATTACTTGTTATTTATTTGAGTTTATGAAATCTTAGTTTAATTGTGACTAATGACAACCAAACCCTTTTCGTGAATTTGGTAGAATCATCCACCCAATTATTCTTATTGCAACAATGAATTGATTTACATTCCAAATTTCTTGGTAGAATTCCTTTCCTTGTATCAATCTCTGTGGGATTCAATCCCGACTCTTAGTTGGGTATTTTTATTTACTACGACCATTTACTCTTTGGATTTGTTTTAGAGAGTAGTTTGAGCGTTATCAGAAAGTGGTTTGGAACTCGGCATGAGTCACTTGCTCGGCCAAAGGATCAACCAAACCTTAAGGAACCTCGGGCTCCATATTCTTCTCACATAAGCTCTTTGAGGGGCCATATCCTAAGAGGCATCGAATAAGAGTTAGGAGAAGGGCTTTTATAGAGATGAACTCTATGACATGACTTTACAGTAGTGAAAGAAGTGAAGTTTCCTAAACTCTTTGTAGTCTCATATTCATAAATGTGGCACGCTTCACACTCATGATCAAGACTCTACACGACGTGGCTTGCCAGACATCCTACGACCTTTTATAAAACCTTGTGCACTGAATACCAAGTTTGTGTCACGACTTGAGCCTACACCCTGGACGTGGCCGGCACTCAAGAATCATTGTTGGACTCCAAGTGAACCCTCATCCTGACTGACTACAACCGGAAGACTAACACAAGAATACATAAGCATAAAATTGAAATAAACATTTAAAAATAGTTTACTGAATCTCAAAACTTCGCTGGATATACTAAGTATGAAACATAAGTTTTAAATAAAAGCAACTGAAACTGAAAGACTCTCCAAAACTGTCTAACTATGAAGCCTCTAATGTATACAAGGATAAGTGTTGGGACAAGACCTGCAACTCATCAAGAGAACTACTAGTAACAACTCATAAAACTAGAGCCCTCCAGAAACAAGGTCTCACTCATAAGCAAACGAGCAGATGAAGTGATCTCAATAGACTATTGTTGAGGATCCTAATAACTCTTATCTACCTAATTAAAAGATGCAGGTCGAATAACATCAGTACATTGAATGTACGAGTGTGTAATATAGTTGAATAACAAATAACTAAAAGAAAGGACTGCAATAGATAACAATGTACTCAAGCTGAATGTAAAGAAATAAAATAGTTAAATCATTTAAAGCTTTATAAAATACATTCGGATATCTGAACTCGACATAATAAGTGATATATAAAAATACACTTTAACTCTATTGGAGATTCTCTAACCAAAAACCATCACTATAAGCTACGTGATGATACATCGAATCGCCCACGCTGCCAAAACTGTCTTTTACCTTGTCGGGGTATAGAACACCTCAACTAAGTGGATCCACTAAGTTATGATTAAAAATCAATAAGAAATCATCTAAAAAGTATGACCCTTTACCCGTGTTGGCATACATGGTTTATGAGGAATTTGAGTTGTCTGAACTCGTCCCAATATCGGTGCTCAATATTACTCCCAATAATATATACTCATGCTCATATGTTTAAAAACATAACTCCTCCTCTGGTTTGAGATAATTTCTCAAACACCTCATATGTTTAAGGACTCAAGTGTTGGCTTTAAAAAAAATTTCAAAATTTATAACTCAAATCATAGGGTTCATGTGGAATTCTGGACATGAACAACTCAACTCAGGTATCTTAATAGCAATAAGGAAACTCAGTACTCATAACTCAACGATATTTCTCCTCTCAAAAGTACTCAATTCATAGGGTTCATGCTGAAATATAGACTAAAGAATTTTAATGCAAAATATATAGCAATTCAATAATTACGAATAGAATTTCAAAAAGAAACAGGAACTCAAGAACTCAAATCAACTTATCTCAAGAATACTCAAATCTAGGGATAGAATCCTAGATTATTCTTTTACTAATTTGAAAATAGATGTAGGGCATGAGGACAAACTAGTCCAACACTATGATAGACTTACTTACCTGGAAGAAAAAGGCTCTTGAAGAATCTTGAAGAAGCCTTGAAACTCTAGCTTGAAGAATAAAAATCAAGAAAACCTTTCCAGATATTTCTTGAATTAGTTTCTTGAAACTCTATGGCCAAGAATTATGATTTTCATTAGTGATTCATAATTGTATAGAGAAATTTGAGTTGGAAAGAATGAAATTCTTGGAGAAAGACTTACATTGAAGTAGAATCTTGAAAAAGATTGAAAGAATCATGAATGGCTTCTACTTTGATTTTTCCTTAGGGTTTTGTCTTAGGGTTTGAGAGAGAAGAGAGTGATAACTTAAGAGTTGAAAAATTGATTGTTTTGGGTCTTCAATTAGTCAAGAAATTTGTTTAGGGTTTTTTTAGAGGTAAGAAAAACAAAAACAACCATTTTTAATGTTTTTCTATCGGCTAATTTGTCACTACAATGTATCAGGTTACTAAAATGGTCATAACTTTTTACTCAAAACTTGGATTGTTGCGAAATTGGTGGCGTTGGAAAGAAGATTCAAATATCTTTAATTTGATAGCTTATGGGCCACGTAACTCTTTATATTAAAAGAGATACGGTCTTTTAAAGTTGACTTAAGTAAACTCTTACATCAAAACTTAATCGGTAAGGAAACTTTCAACTTAACTTTATGCTAGGAGTTTTTAGTGACCTTAATTGATATCCAAAATCATTCCCATACTAAAGAACTTACCTTTACAAATATGGAAAATTTAAGAATCACCCGATATGACCCTACATGTAAATGAAGAATGGTTCGAGTCTTAACTTAGAAATTTCCGGGGTGTTACAATATCTCCCCCTTGGGATCATTCGTCCTCGGATGACGGTCAAATTGAGCATGGAAGGGAAAAAAGTTACTCTTACTATCTTTTTTACTTTTGAACTTCCCTACTAATAACCCTCATAAGAATTCCTCATTCTCTCGTCACTTCTACCAACTTAAAGGCTTATCTCATGGCTACGAAACTTTCCATAAGCAGGTACTAAGACTCCTTCTAAAACCTCTTTCTAAGATGCTTCTATTAACCTCTTCTCATTGTCTTACACTGCTTCATCTAACTCTTTAAGGGAAAAATAATACTTACTTCAGCCTATTCCACATTGATAGATCAATTATACTATCTAGGCACACATGGAAAATCATTAACTTAATTGGAACCTCGTCTGATTACGCACAATACTGATACACCTCTAAATGCTCTTGTTACTCTTATGACTTAGCCACACTGATCACTGTCCTTATCTAAAAGTAATAATACCACACTTTTATCGCTCACGTTCATTGTAACTAACCTCTTAATTCCTCACCTACTCTATGTCAAGTCTACCAAATCTGATCTCAAGAATCACATCATCACCCTCATGTTGCCATTCTTTTTATCACGATGCTCATCTTAAATTCAAGCTTAAAGTTTATTACTAAACCCGGATATCAATATGATTGCTCGCTTACTATACTAACTTACAACTACTAGATAAAAATTAAGAAACACTCGCCCACTAAAACTTCATGACAAGTTGTCAATCTTTATCTCTCAATCTTCGTACTTACAAATTACCATCACATTCAACTTCACAACTTAAGTACTATTTACTCATTCACTATACATCATTGCCTAATTAGTTCTAAATACTTTGAATATTATGGGCTCTCTCTTAAAAATCATAAGTATAGCTTAGACCTATTACCCCATGAATACTTTACTCTTGTATTCAACACCTACACTTGGTCGTTACCCCATGTATACTCTAACTCATCCTAACTATTAACTCTTACTCTACCTCCTATCATGAAATTTACACAAACTCATCACTTCTTAGTCTACCAATAAGGGAAAACTCCTCATTAATAACTTACTAGCTACATGACTACAACAACATAATTTGTCTCATCATTATCTCCTTTTCTTAGATTACTAAACCTGTTCATTCATTCTTCTAACTCTGAGCACTTTTACTACTAGTACTTCTAATCTCATAACTCATACTATCTTTTCAAGTGCAATTACTACCCAAGCTCTAAAACACACTTCCTAATAGAGCTCTCAACTGAAACAAGGTTCAGAGAAAAAGAGTCTGGGAATACTCTTCGCGTTAAGCTCGAACGCACGATTCATATGAATAAAAGTGCATTCTTTCAAAACTCAACACTTAACCCACTCACGCGCTTCTCTCAGGCCCCTCTACAGTCTCATGACTTTTTCCAAGATTTTTGCTAAAAGTTACTCATTGATAAAGATATGACTTTACTTTTCAACCACCTTGAGTATGAGGGGTAGTCAAATGGATCTGAGAAACGCACGAGTTTGAATGAGTTCCTTATGACGTAGTTCTATTGCACGATTTTGAGTATGAAAGAAGGGAAACTTTTATTAAATGTTCGTAGTCTATCATTTACAGAAGTGGGTCCCTCACAACTGTAACACCCCGTATCCGAAACGGACCAAAAACGCAGATTTTGGAGAAGTTGCAGGTGCAACTTACGGTCACCATCCACGGACCGTAGGTTAGACCACGGCCCGTGCTAGTGGTCTGTGGTTCACCACTGCAACCCCTCCCCAAACCAGCTCAGAAAATTGGCTAAGTCTTGACTCACGGACAGACCCACGGTCCGTAGATCAGACCACGGTCCGTGGTCTGTGTCCGTGGATCAAGACCTCCTTAACCCAGCCTCTGACACGAACTACGGTTGACCAGCACGGACCGTCGTTCGATCCACGGTCCGTAGGTCTGACCGTAGGTGAAGGTCAACAGCCAGTTAGGTGAAAATTATTGATAGGTCAACTTCAGATGGTCATAAATCTTACCACAAAATGAATTATGTGTCCCATGACCTATGTTTAGATAGATAATTGAATTATCTTTCCAACGCCACTGAGTTTGCTAAATTCCGACCTCCGAGTAAAAACTTATGCCCGTTTTAGTGAAGCCCTGTCGGGCAGACTCGACCTACGGACCCAATCGACGGTCCGTGGATTGATTGACGGACCGTAGGTCCATTCCGTCGATCACTCCGACAGCAGTTAATTCAGGGGTTTTTTGGTCTTTTCCTATTTCGTTTAACCCCTAAGATACGTCGTTTAAACCCTAAATCATGAGGTTTTAATCAGTTTAAACCTAGAAACATAACTAGAACTTACCTAAGTCAAATCATTAATCAAACTTAGAAGAATTAGAAGCAAGAAAGGAGAAAAAGGTCAAGAACCCTAGTTCAAGAACGCAGCGAGATTTCTTCAGTTCCAGCCCCGAAATCGAAAGATTTCTCCGTGAAATTCGTCACCAGGTATGTGGGATTTCACTAGTGGGTTCCTTTCGCCCATTAGGTCCCTAGAATTCAGTCAGATTCTTGATTCCATGATTATGAACAGACCTAGGGTTTCTAGAATTACAGCAGATCATCATGAATTAGTTATTTAAATGTTCCAAATCAGATTATCATGTTATTGCTCAGTTTATCGCATGAATTTCAGAACCCTAGCTATGTATTTCTTTAGTTCTTGAATTACACATGCTAGGTCAGATATTTCAGTATTCAGTTTTACATGCCTCAATTTATGAATGCATCATTATCAGATTAATAGTTGCATTCTCAGTTTGCATGTTCAGTTTCGAGCTATCCAGTATTTACAGAAATTCAGTCATAACCAGTTAACCAGTTAATTCATTGGGAGTAGTATAATACCGAGTTGTACTAGGGTTCAGCGTACCCATATAGTCCCAGAACTACGAGCCACGTAGGTGTAAGTCCCCTCTGTGGGCAACATCAGTTTAGTGATCACGCCAGCATGCCTCTATACCTCTGGCAGGGTATATTGGGTCCTCTCGATGGGGCGTATACATCGGACTCCACATTTAGCTCATGTGGTTTTATGTCGGTTATTAGTAGCTCCCACAGTTCAGTCAGACTCTATTGCATTGACCATTTATCAGTATATTCAGTATCAGTCTCAGCATGTTATAAATTGGTCATTGCATCAGTTAGCTCAGTACTCAGTATATTCAGTATCTATATCATGTTCAGATTATTTCATTGCTTTATTGCTTTGTTCAGTTATATGTTCCTTCAGCTTTACTCTATCCTGCATGCTCAGTACCTTTCAAGTACTGACGCATACGTGCGCTACATCTTCTCGTGATGTAGGTTCAGGTTCTCAGCATCCAGATCACGCTTAGATCGATTTCCGATCTCCAGTTCAGCAGCATCAGTGGTGAGTCCTCATTCTTCGAGGACTAGTGACATGTTTATCTTCATCGTTTTTAGTCTTTAGTTTCAGTTTTTCTAGATCTAGTTGGGGCATGTCCCAACATTTCTAGTCAGTTTAGAGGCTTATTTCAGACATAGTTAGATTCAGTTTAGTATTTGAGTTTGATATTTCTTTTGTATTAAACTCTCAGATTTGATATATTCAGCTATAGTATATGGGTATTCCCCATCTTTTCAGGTTTATTTATGATTTAGCCTCCGCATCAGTTTATTATCTTTAGTATGCTCATGATCATGCCAGCAGGGTTAGCTTGGGATCACTTGTGGTCCTAGGTCCCGTGTCCGCGTCTCGGGGGTAGCTCGGGGCGTGACAACAACCATAAATAAGTTCATACTTGACACGGCTTTATAGACACCCTAGGACACTTCAACTTTGTGCTATGATACTAACTTTGTCACGACCCGAGCCTACACCCTGGACGTTGCCGGCACTCATGAACCATTGTTGGTCCCAAGCGAACCCTCATCCTGGCTGACTATAAGTGGAAGACTAACTCAAGCATACATAAGCATCAAATTGAAAGAAACATTTAAAAACAGTTTACTAAATCTCAAAACTTCGCTGAGTACTGAGTATGAAACATAAGTTTTAAATAAAACATCTGAAATTGAAAGACTCTCCAAAACTTTCTATATATAACGCCTCTAATGTATACAAGGATGAGTGTTGGGACAAGACCCGCGACTCCTCAAGAGAACTACTAGTAACAACTAATAAAACTGGAACCATCCAGAAGCAAAGAGGTCTCACTCATAAGCAGACGAGCAGATGAAGTGATCTCAATAGACTCTTGTTGGGGATCCTAATAACCTATATCTGCATGATTAAAAGATGCAGATCGAATGACATCAGTACATTGAATGTACGAGTATGTAATATAGCTGAATAACAAATAACTAAAAGAAAGGACTGCAATAGATAACAATGTACTCAAGCTGAATGTAAAGAAATAAAATATTTAATTCATTTAAAGCTTTACAAAATACTTTTTAATATATTAACTCAACATAATAAGTGATATATAAAAATACACTTCAACACTATTGGGAGATTCTCTAACCGACAACCAATACTATAAGCTACGTGATGATACAGCTTCTCGCCCACACTGACAGAACTGTCATATACCTTGTCGGGGTATAGAACACCTCAACTAAGTGGATCCACTAAGCTATTCTTAAAAAACAATAAGGAAACATCTAAAATGTATGACCCTTTACCCATATTGGCATACATGGTTTATGAGGACTTTGAGTTGTCTGAACTCATCCCCATATCGGTGCTCAATACTACTCTCAATAATATATACTCATGCTCATATGTTTAAAAACATAACTCTTCCTTTAGTTTGAGATAATTTCTCAAACTACCCTCTTAAAAGAGGTAACTGCTCTTGAAATATCCTTTGAACTCATAACTCATTTAGAAATCTCAGTTTCTCTTTTACCAATGTAAAAATTGATACCTCTAGGAATACATAGTCCTGTTATACTCTTACTCAATTCATACTTGAAAAATCTTTCTCAAAATCATATTTTAATATGATCATTGATGACTCGGGAAGTCATACTTCATAAACATTGGGGTATATCTAGATACCATACTGCTCATACATTGATGGCATACTCGATTGTCATTCTAATCATGTTTTAGAAACTCTTTTTCTCAAAACTTAGTTTCAGAACTCAAGTGTTGGCTTTAAAAAGCTTTTCAAAATTTATAACTCAAATCATAGGGCTCATGTGGAATTATGGATATGAACGACTCAACTCATGTACCTTAATATAAATAAGGAAACTCATTACTCAAGACTCAAGAACCTGAAACTCATAACTCAACGATACTTCTCTCAAAAATACTCAATTCATAGGGTTCATGCAAAAAAATAGACATGAATGAATCAACTCAAAAAATTTAATGCATAACATATAGAAATTCAATAATTAGGAATAAAATTTTAAAAAGAAACAGGAACTCAAGAACTCAAATCAACTTATCTAAAGAATACTCTAATCTAGGGATAGAATCCCAGATTACACTTTTACTAATTTGAAAGTAGATGTAGGGCGTGAGGAAGAACTAGTTCAACACTATGATAGTCTTATATACCTGGACGAACAAGGCTCTTGAAGAATCTTGAAGAAGAACTTGATAGAAGCCTTGAAACTATAGCTTGAAGGAGAAAAATCAAGAAAACCTTTCCTGAGATTTCTTGAATCAGTTTCTTGAAACTCTATGGCCAAGAATTATGATTTTCATTAGTGATTCATAATTGGATAGAGAAAGTTGAGTTGGAATGAATGAAATTCTTGGAGAAAGGCTTACCTTGAAGAAGAATCTTGAAAAAGATTGAAAGAATCTCTAATGGCTTCTACTTTGATTTTTCCTTAGGGTTTTGCCTTAGGGTTTGAGAGAAAAGAGAATAACGGATTAAGAGATGAAAATCTTATTTTTTGGGTCTCTAATTAATCAAGAAATTCGTTTAGGGTTTTCTTAGAGGTAAAGGGACAAAAACAACCCTTTTTAATGTTTTCCCATCAACTAATTCGTCATAACAGTGTATCAGGTTACTAAAATGGTCATAACTTGTTACTCAAAACTTGGATTGTTGTGAAATTAGTGGAGTTGGAAAGAAGTTTCAAATATCTTTAATTTGATAGCTTATGGGCCATGTAACTCTATATATTCTAAAAGATATGGTCGTTTAAAGTTGACCCAAGTAAACTCTTACATCAAAACATAATCGGTAAGGAAACTTTCAACTCAACTTTGTGTTAGGAGTTTTTAGTGACCTTAATTGATTTCCAAAATCATTCTCATACTAAAGAATTTACCTTTACAAATATTGACAATTTAAGAATCACCTGATATGACCCTACAAGTAAATGAAGAATTGTTCGAGTCTTAACTTACAAATTTTTTGGGTGTTACAGTTTGTCATGACCCAAAGTGCACCCTGACATTACATGATGTATAGGATCCCTAGAGGCCCTACACAAGCCATTTCACATGCATACAACACAAAATAATAGTCGAACATAGAATTTCAGTAGAAAGTCTCATATCATAGAAGAGTTTGATACAAAAGCGAAAATCTAATCATAGTCTTGACAAGCCAATCTAATACATCAAAAGACTGTTGGGATGTAACCAATACACCATATACAATCATCCGAAAAACTATTGATATAAATCATAGTATAGGTGACACGATCCTCGGAACATAAGGACTCACCAAGTCTTCAATGACGATCAAGCAACTAGACACGATTAAAAGTAAGAGAAGTGCCCGATCCTATATTATTAAACAATGTAGACACAAGTATTCATTAGTATATGAAATGTACTAAGTATGAGGATATGCATAAAAACATGAAACATGAGCATATGAGAACGTTAGAAAATGATATGCATAACCAAGCTAAACCATATTAAAAACCTTTAAAGTAGCATAAGTTATAAACATGGTCGATGCATCTTAAAAACATAATGAAAGCTTCATGAAACCTTTGAAGTAACTGGATTTATTTTTGGGATGTTTACCATTAACCGGCATAGACCTTGTAAGCTACAACGTGAAATTCGGTGTCTTGCTCTCACACTGAAAAGGGATGTCCTACATGCCAAGGTAAGGACCATAAACTTCTAACTTAGGTGGATCCATTAGCTATGTCGTTCTAAGACAAATCCTGCGGGGGCACGTAGTTAGGGACAAAGAGATTGATTCTAGAGACCCGACATGTACTAACGGGAAGGCCTCCATCTCAATGTCCTCTAGGTGCTAAGTTAAATCCCAAATGAATTAGTCATAATCATATTATCATACTTGGAAAGGTACAATTTAAACTACCAATCCAATCTTAAGGCATCATAGAGTAGCTCCTTTAAACCATGATTCATGAATATGTGAGAAATCCTTTCACGAATCATGATTTGGTAAGTATGTGAGAAAATCTTTCACAATTAAATGATGCTTATCTTAAAATAAACCTTAGATCATGACCATCTTTCTCAAAAAAAGATACATAACTTTCATAATTCATATTCATAACTTTATGGGCTTTCTTCTTTAATTCATAATCAAAATTATGAATAATACGTGAAGTCTTATAGAAATCAAGTGGAATTCATGTAGTTTAATCAAAACATGCATAGGAATATTGAAGTTGAACAAGTACATCAACATCAAGTAATACCCATGGAGATCACATGAAACCCTAAGTCATTAAAGTGAAATTGAATTGAAAACATGGAAATATTTTAGGACTAAATGGATGAACGAAATCCATTGGTGAACTTCCATATACCTTGATAAAAAAAAAGCCCAAAAGCAATGGATAAAAAGGAGACTTAAAGCTTGAAACCCTAGGTGTTCTTCCTTGAGCTTGAGAAAATTTGGAGAGGATAAATGTGGATGAGATTTGAGGATTTGAGAGAATGAGAGAGTTTGAGTAGATTTAGGAGTTGAAAGGTAGTTATAGGTCTTCAAGTTAGTGTCAAAATGTAACGACCCGTAAAATGAATAGGTGAAAACTAAAGCCCAACTATTGTGTCTTTGAGTTGATGTGAGGTTTGAGGTGGTAAAATGTTGTCCCGAGCTTAGGTTGAGGTGTTTAGGGATTAAACGTCAAGGTAAGACTCCCCAAGGACCACCCTAGGGGTCCTTGAGGAGGACCCTTAGCCTAACCCCCAAGACCCTAAAGAACTTGAAATGTTGCCAAAAACTTGGTGACCTACGGAAGGGGACCACGCCCCGTAGGTCCATCCGTGCCTCGTGGATAGCCTCCGTAGGTCATGGCCCCCAAACCCAAGCCACAACCATGAACCACTCTTGACCAGGATGGGGCATGACCCAGACCATGGTCCGTGGTTTGGAGTCATGAGTCCCCACCTGTTTGTTGTCTTGGTTCGGCCAAGGCAAGGGTGGTTTGGTAAATTCCTCCCTCAATTAGTTTAGTTCATGGACGGTTATTTTAGGTTAATTATGGTATTTTAAGAGTATTAAAACTATTAAACTCTATTTTTCAACTCATTATTCAAAATCACAAAATAGAACCCGCCTCTCTTCTCAAAAGTTCTCTCTAGAAACCTCCATTGGAGGTGAAGGATTCAAGCTTCCAAGGTCAAGACTTCAAGTTTTTCAAGGTATTTTCATGGATTTCTTCCATTAAAGGTATGGTAGTCTTCATCCTTTACTTAGTTTCTTTCAAGGAGCCAATCTCGAAGGTGATTTCAAATCTCAAAGTTTACCCAAAAATCCTAGTTTTCAATCTATGCATGGGTTCGATTCTAAAAGTTTTCCAAAGGATTTATTGCATTGAATTATAAATGAATTGTGGATTTTAAGATGATTTCTTCCAAGAACCCATGTTTTCCTCCAAATTCTTAAGTTGTGAATTGTGATTGGGAATTGATTGATTATGCAAGTATGTTGAATTGTTGATGTTTATATTGAATTAGTGATTGAATCATGTCAATTTCCTTATCTATTGTAGTATCTTAGATTTATGAGTTGATGTTGGTTCATGACCCTTGAAGGGAAAGTTATGATCAAATTACATGTTGAAGTAGAATTGTGCTTGATCTATTGATCCACTTGAAAGGTGGAGGTGTTTACTTACTATGTATATTGTGGTATTGAATTGATGGATAACTTATTTTTACCTCTATATATGAAGGATATAGGTATGGTCATGATGTAAAGTATATGTATGTGATCTTAATGAAAGTAATGTGATCATGTTTAGAATGTAATTGAGCTATTTTTGAAAGGTGATTCTCAATTATGCACTCATGAATGGTGATGATAGAATGTGAAGGGTTTCTATAATGTAATGTTGTATCTTGAATTGGTAGGCTTAGGCATCATCTTCTTGTGAAATGAATGTATCTTGACTTAATGAACATGAATCGGTAGACCTAATGGTGGTAGCCCTTTCATGAGGAGTCTATGAATGAATGTAATGAAATGAATCGGTAGACCTAATGTTGGTAGCCCTTTCCTAAATGAATGATGAAGTATTCTAGGCTATGAAATGAACCGGTAGACCTAATGTTGGTGGCCCTTCATAATGAGTCTAGAAACTAATGTGGTGATAAACCTTGAAGCGGTAGACCTAATGTTGGTGGCCCTTTCTTGTGTTAAATGGTGAACCTTGAAGTGGTAGACATAATGTTGGTGGCCCTTCTTGGAAAGTCAATGAGTTATCCTTAATGTACCTTGAATCGGTAGACCTAATGTTGGTGGCCCTTTCATGTGTAATGTACCTTGGTTCTGTAGGCCTAATGTTGATGGTCCTCTCAAGTACAACAATGTAATGTGAGTGAACTACTCTATGGGAATAGAGGCTAAGCACCGAGTGGATATGGTAAGATGGTGACTCTCCCAATGTTAGGTTAGAGTCCAATGAACATCTTTCTTATCCCATAATTATGTGCCTACATAGGATGTTTACTAGTTCTACCCTAGGCAAGTAGAACACCTTCCTTCGGTGTAGGGTTATATGACACAGGATTCCATGATTTAGCTCTCATAGTCTATGTCGGTTAATGCCTATTCCCATCATGTGAGATGTGCACTATGGTTTCTTGAGAAGTTCTATTAAGTGTGGGTGGTAGTATGGGATGTCATCCATGCATTGCACGAGTAGGCTTCGAAAGGGCTATAGTGAGTTCTCTAATGTCTTCATGACTAGTGAATGAAAGTCCTCTAAATGAAGAATGTTGACTTAATTGTCTAATGTAATGATGCATGCTTTACTTGGATTGTACTATGAGTTACTTCCTTGTCATGTCTTATGAAATGCTTATGTCTCTTATGTATGAGTATTGTGTGAAGGTGAAAAGGATGAATGGTAAGTTCACTTTTGGTGACCTTAAGGTGGTACTTTAGTGTGGATGGTGGTATGGGACGATATCCATACATTGTACAAGGTATAGCTTGAGGGTTACTTGAGGTGAAGGTTTAATGTGAAGGTACTGGATTATATGTTGACTATGTCTCCAATGTGAAGAAATGACTTGTATGATGGTTATGTTTGTATATTATGCCTCTTATACTTACGTTCATGAAGTTTTCTCAAATCGGCATAAAAGCATGACTTTCAAATAAAATATCCGTTTTAAGCATGTTTTTGCATGGCTATCATACTTAGTAGTTAATTGTGCTAACCCATATTCTTTTATGTTTACTACAAGTGTAGGTTCCGACAAATGAGTAGCTTTCTCTCTAGTTAAAGCTTGGGTTTTTTATTCTCCAAGACTAAGTGGTATGTCCTCAAAGATCGAGGACAAGTGTTTAGATGTTTCATTTTCTTTTCATGTAATAGACTATTGTTAGACTTTTCGATTGTAAAGGGCTGTGACCTTACTTATGTTTCGGATATTGTGTTTAGATGGTCATGTGAGACAATAGACTTCTGATGTTTTAAATAAAGTTTTGATTGTATGGATTTAAATAAGTTTTAATTCCGTACTATTTTCCTTATATCAAATGTTATGAATGATAAGAGGCTTGTATGAGACCCTTTTGGGGTCAAGTACGTCATGTCACGTCTAGGGGGTAGGCTCGGGTCGTGACACAAAACGACATTGTATAGGTATAATATGCATAGGAAAAGACTCAATTATTCTTAAGAAGTAACTACTAGAGTGACCTACGGGTTGGACCTATGCTTCGTAGAACTTTCTACGGCCCGTACTGGTCAACCATAGAATCAACTTCAGAAACCCAAAATTTCCTCAACTTCCCACGAGACTTTTCTAGGGTCTGTCATTCCATCTACCGTCCGTAGACCTATTCCTTAGAACCCCAGTTCAAGTCTAAAATCTCATTACGTCTGGATCCTTTCTACGGTGCTTCCTACGGCCCATGAAACCAACTACAACATATCAAACCAGTCTTTACACATAAGGTCTTAAATCACATCTCCAAATCAACTTTACGAGTCACTCCTACGATCCGTCAAACTTCCTACGGCTCATTGAAGTAGAACATAAGTTAACTCCCTTTGAGATCAATATTGAATCGACTGATATTATACGTATAATCGCACATGACCACTTGCTTTATAATAATTTGATTGTTGAGTGTAGATACTTAAAGATCCAAGGGTGATCTCATGTGTTCAGATATGAGAATAAAGTGGCTAGTGCAATGGCCAATGAAGGGATTACAAATGGGGGAGAGTTGAACATAACGAATGTTTTTATATATATATATATATACCAAAAAAATAATATGAAGTATAGAATCCCCAACAATTTGGTCACTAATTACATCCCATATGAAAGCTTCCAAATTACGTTAGTCTTGGATTTTTCAAAACTCTCGTATATATTATTTCTTCGTTTGATACATAGCAAACGATACATAAGTTATGTATCAGATATGTAAGTTATGTATGAGATACATAACTATAAATCAGATTCATACTGATTTAGGTTTGAAGTAATTGTGGTTATGTATCAACAATAACATTTGTATCAGATATATTGTACACAAACAAAGTTGTAATGTATTGATAGAGGTGAAGTGATGTATCCCGATGTCAAGAGAGAAAGAAAAAGGGAATTTTTGTAATTAATTCAAATAATAGAAATTTAAGTCGTGTAATTATGTAGTTTTCCAAAAAATAAAAACCTTACCTAAGAAGCCCAAGTGTTGAGAAGCCCAGCTAAGAAAATTAAGTGGGACCTCTGTTTTTGTTTGTCTTCCTTTATCTTATCTATCTACTGGGCAAAGAAGGCATGGTGTGTAACTCACGAAGCATTCATCTAGTGGGAGCGAAAAATGGCTTGTCTAACACAGCAATTCGTTGGGTTGAAGTGCCCACCAATTTCGACAACAAGGCTTGTGAATCCCAGTAATTATCATCATCAGAGTAAGCAGAAGCCAAGAATTGTAGTACAAGCTGCAGCAGTGGTTGCAAATGCACAAACAAGAGAAAGACTAAAACTTAAAGAGATGTTTGAGGATGCCTATGAGAGATGCCGCACTACACCTATGGAAGGTGTTGCCTTTACTGTTGATGATTTTCATTCTGCCCTTGAAAAATATGATTTTGACTCCGAAGTTGGTACTAAGGTTAGCTCTCAATTTTGCTTCTTTTTTGCTCAACTACAGTTGCTGTTAATTGAGTGCTGTTTTTTTAACTCATATTGTATACAATTGAAATCTGTGATTGACTGTTACTGTTTATTATTGGATTTTTGAGCTTAAAGTTACTATTTTGATTGTCTGTTTAGGTCAAAGGAACGGTTTTTTCTGTAGATGCAAATGGAGCTCTAGTTGACATTACTGCAAAATCATCTGCATACTTGCCTTTACGAGAAGCTTCACTTCACACCATCAGACATGTAGAGGAAGCCGGAATATTTCCTGGTTTGCGTGAGGAGTTTGTGGTAGTTGGAGAAAATGAAGCTGATGATAGTTTGGTTTTGAGTTTGCGATCAATTCAGTATGACCTTGCATGGGAGAGATGCAGGCAGCTTCAAGCTGAAGATGTTGTCATCAAAGGCAAGGTATGTGCTTGATGGTACACCTCTTCATGTCATGATTTTCAATCTTATTTATTTATTAGCCATATCCTTTTGCTCTCATCTTTGAATGGCACATTCATTCATTTCTATTTCTGTGGATGGTTTCACAGGTGGTTGGTGCAAATAAAGGTGGAGTGGTCGCTCTGGTGGAGGGCCTTCGTGGTTTTGTTCCATTCTCCCAGATATCAACGGTTAGTTGTATATTCATCACATGAAGTATAACCTATTCTTGTACATCTTCTGTCATCCAGATCAAACATATTCATATTGTAAAAGAGAAATGGGAGGAAAGAAACCTACTTGTTTCGCAGATTGAAACTCAATTCAGAATGGCTCATTTTATAAGAATGGTTATCTAATCCTAATAAGGTAGTATTTTACAAGATCCAATTAAAAATAATTAATCTCCTAAGTAATAAACAAACTTCTGGAATATTCTACACGATTACTCTATCCCTTTACAATAGTTAAAGTACAAATGTTTTTGGTTTTTGGCTTTTTGGTTAAAAGTGAGACAGCTTTCATGTGGCAGTAAGAGATTTCTTTTCTGCAATGATATGGGATCTGCCCTGAAGAATGTTGGATCAATGAATTGAAGTTAAAGAAATGTAAACTGGCTCTAACAAACAATTAATTGTACTAACAAATATATCATAAAAAAAGATTAGCTAGAACAAGTATCTGAATTCTAAATTAAAAGATCAACTGAATTGGCATTATGAGGCCTAGGAGAAACATGTTAAGCATAAGGAAGGTGGCAAAAAGAGGATATTGTATCTATGCCTTAGTAACCATAAAAATTCAAAATGGTTTGCAATAGTACTAATCTGAGGGATATCTTGGTGATTTGTAAGTCAAAAGGCAATAGAATATAGGCCTTTTAAGTGCAAACCCCAGCAAAACTCTAGTATTTAAGTAGAGAAGGGTAGAGGAGCAAATCCATCATCCAACGAGTTTCGAACCTTGCGCCATGGACCCTTGAGGATGTCGCGATTATTTTTTAAAATAAGACACAATAGAGTATAGTTGTATACACCATAGGCTCTAATTTGCTATCCATTATCAACTCAGCTTTTTCACCTATGAATTTACATCTTGATTCAAAATCAAACTATGTTTATATAATTGGTGGGTTGGAGCTTTGTCTTTCTGTGTTTCCAACAAAAAATTACTATGATTATTTGAAACTCATCTCAAGATCTCTCTTTCAGTGTGCCATTCCCAAAAACAATTTTTTTATGTTTCAGAAATCAACTGCGGAGGAGCTTTTGGAAAAGGAGCTTCCTCTGAAGTTTGTTGAGGTTGATGAAGAGCAATCCAGACTTGTTCTCAGCAATCGTAAGGCCATGGCTGATAGTCAGGCACAATTGGGCATAGGCTCAGTTGTTCTTGGAACTGTTCAGAGCTTGAAACCATATGGTGCCTTCATTGACATTGGTGGGATCAATGGCCTTCTTCATGTGAGCCAGATTAGTCATGATCGTGTCTCAGATATTGCAACAGTCCTCCAGCCTGGTGACACACTCAAGGTGTGTATAGAAATTTCTTAAGCTATGAAATATCTGTCCACTTTTGACGAAAATCTGCAATTATCTGCTCAATCTCGTTGTAGGTCATGATATTGAGCCATGACCGTGAGAGAGGTCGAGTGAGCCTTTCTACAAAGAAGCTAGAGCCTACACCTGGTGACATGATTCGCAATCCAAAGCTTGTCTTCGAGAAGGTAAGTATTTCCAAGTGTTATTTGTTAGTCTGTATTTATAACTACATCACGAATTCATAGTTGTACATTATGCCAATGTTTTCTTGAGTTCAGTTCTCATGATGCCAAAATAGTTTCTTTTGTCTACTATGGTTATGCTGTGCGCCTGGATATTCTTCAGTATTTCTTTGCCTCTTGTCTCTTTTTCTGTTTCAATTAATCTTTCTTAGTGGAAATAATTTATTCTTTCGAAATACCAAAAGTTAAATCATCTCATTCCACTCTATCAAAATGATTCAGTTTGCATTTTCGTCAAAATTCCAGACATGTTCTGAAAATGCTTTAAGAAGTATAGGGCTTTCCTTTTTGTCAAAAATACAGGGTTAATTTAATATGTACTGTTGCCAGTGGCTTCTTGCTCCATCCATTTTCTTCTTCTTCTTTTTTTTTTTGTCAAAAGTACAGGATTATTTGGGATGGCCTTTCCAAATAAAAGTTTATTTCAATATTCGATAAAGTAAATTTAATATTTTAATTGTGAATTAAAACTTGCAATTTGGTTTTTATAGGCTGAAGAGATGGCCCAGACATTCAGGCAGAGAATTGCCCAAGCTGAAGCCATGGCCCGTGCAGATATGCTGAGGTTCCAGCCTGAGGTATTTTAATTACTAATGTGATAACTGCTTCATATTTAGGCATAACAAAAATTGAAAATATTATGATTTGAAAGCTTTCTCCCTTTAATCTTATATGAAGCATGTCAATATTTTTTATATCATGGAAAGGTCACAACAGGACACTTTTAGGGCAAGACCAGGCAATTCGACTATCATCACCACTTTAAGTGGGGTAAAATGGGTGGGAATAGAACAGGACACAGTTTGGCTACACCAAATCTATATTGTGGTTACCACAGCCTCTTCTTTGAACATGTCTTCTTTTTCAGGGTTATTACTTGCTTAGTGAAACCCAATACAAGAGATTTTGTAACATACGAAGTATTTAAATTCCAATAGCAAAGGACATAAGTAACTTTACATCAACTGTTGAAGCTATGTTGTAATAGAACTCTGCCAATTAAGTTCTTTCTATGTTTATGTGAATATATATAACCTCTGAAAGTAGAAAGAACAGGATATGGGGAAGAAGAAGGTGTCTTGTTCTCATTGGCTAGAGGATATAGAGATTAGTTGAAACATGCTTTAAAAATATGGAGAAGGGAGAGAAGAGGATGAAGACAAAGATTGGTTGGTGAACGTTTGACCCTTCGGGGTGGACCAGTGGTTTGGGCTTAGGACTTCAATGTTGGAGGTCTCAAGTTCAAAACCCCTTGCAGGCAAAAGCAAGGGGTTTGCCTTCTGGGTCTAGCTCTTTGCACCGGGCTTGCCTAGTGGGTGTTACCTCTCTTATGTGGTTTGCGAGCTATTGCATAGGAGTGAGAGTTTTACCCTGTGTGTACCCAAAGGATAGAGACTGCAGATTTCCCTTTTCAAAAAAAAAAACAAAGAGAGAAGGAAAGAGAAAAGAAGCAGCAAAGTTGAGGATCGTACTAGCCATGAGAGTGAAAGAAGATGTGAAGACAATTACTGGAAGGCAGAAGTTAAAGAAGCTACTGAATTCTCTCTTCCTTTCTTTCGACGTCAGGAAATGAGAATTGGGTGAGAAGAGAGAAGGAAGTGGGCATAGGAGAACAAAGAAACGAAGGAACACAAATACTTAAGTTCAACTTCTTAGGTTCTAGCGTTTTGGCTTAATCGTCTCCCTTTGTTCAGCTAACCAAATGTGGTTTAATTTAGAGATTGCTGATTGGTGGTACTTTCTCCTTACAAATTTCGGTAGTATCACCTCTATCCTTGAAACATAATACTAGTGAAATGAAGTCAAATGTTATAGAACATTTCTAAACACAAAAGCATCATATAAATTAACTTGTATTCTGATGTGCTTCAAGTGAGAGTTAAAGTTATCGTCATTTTCTTTGCGTTGAAATACTTGCATGTGATTGAGAGTACTGACTTCTGTAACCCCTTTCTTTTGTAACTTCTCAGAGTGGATTGACCCTCAACTCTGACGGGATTTTAGGTCCGCTGACCTCTGAACTACCCGAGGATGGACTGGACTTGAGTGAGATTCCGCCGGCTGATGATTTATGAATTCTAAATCAAATCCTTTCTTTTTGACCCATTTGTTGCACAAGTTGTATAAATAAACATTGTTTGTAGGTTTAGGAACTATGAATTGCACCCGCAATCATTCTATGGTATTTTACCATATGATCCTCAACTACTTGACTTGCAGTTTTTTGCTAAGAGTGAAGCAGCGCTAACATCAGTAACTGTCAAAGCATGCTTTGGTTCTTTGTTACGATGTTTCCGATATCATGAATCGTCTTGATACTCTTAAACTAACTAGAGTAAAATGTATAGTTTTGGCCAAAAACATTCTTAAACTATACTCTAGCTTAAACTACATTCTTAAATTATCTTTCTTAACAAAAAGTATCCCTCCCTCAAGTATTTAAAACTTAACTTCCATCCTATTATTAAAATTTGTCAAAAAAATTAATCGAGTCGACACAAAAACATGTTTAATTCTTTCTAATCTCAACAAGACTCCAATCAGCTTTGACTAGTGTTGGTAAAATGAGCTTATATTTTTATAACCCGTTCAATCCGTTTATATTTCAATGGGTTAGGTGAGTGATTTTTCATATGGGTAAAATATGGGTTTAAGCCCATATTCAACCCATAAAAATATGGGTAAACTATGGATTAGACAAATGGGTTAAGCTTTCACCTTTTATTTACTCAAAATTCATGATATCACTAAAAATGTAGTAACTTTTCTTTCTTTTTATGTTCTTCAATAAAACTACTTATTCCTCTCTCTCTCTCTCTCTCTCTCTCTCTCTCTCTCTCTCTATATATATATATATATATATATATATATATATATAATTGCCAAAACTTAGATTACCAGATGAAAATGACAATTAGTACTACAAACTGATGCGTCAGATTATCATTGGGGAGCATTATTGCAAACCGATCTGAATGAAATTTGCAGGTACACAAGCGATACATTTAACGATGCAGAAACAAGATATTCTACTAATGAAAAAGAATTATTAGCCATTGTTAGAGGAATTAGGAAATTTTCAGCTTTCATTTTACCAAAACAATTCGTTATTAGAACTGATAACACGCAAGTGTCAGGATATATCTTAAATTTACATTTCTTTTGTTAATTATAATTCTATTTTTTTATTTCTTTAATTTTTATATTGGATAACAAATAATAGTGTAAAATAAGCAAATCATATATTAGTATTGATATTGCTTAAAGTGCATTAAACATGTTTTACTCCTAAAATGCAAATATTCATTTACTTTGAAATAAAATAATATTTATCCATTGTTATTACATAAATTTATATTATATTGAAAAGTTATAGGATTTTTTTTTTTTACTTTTATGATACAATAAAACTAAATAAAGTATTTTCGACATTTTTCATCCAAAAAAAAAACTAAAATATTTTATCCATATTGAATTCTTAAGTAGAGTACTATTTACTCATGAAAATATGGATAAATATGGATAACCTGGTATTTTACCCAATCGATTTGTTACTCAATCCATTTTTACCCATACGAAATAAGGGCGGGTTGAATTATTACTCATTTTATATTGACTCATTTTTAACCCGTCCATTTGCCACCACAACCCGAGACTAACAAATTCCTTTAGCATGACATACAACTGATATATTACTATGAATTTTTTTTGGCAATAATATGCAGATCTTTTTTAGTAGCAATTTTGTTTTCATTTATTCTTCATTTGATTTAATATCAAAGAATTACTAGTTGAAATGCTTTTTTCTCATTGAATCTCCAAGAAGTAGTGTCAACTTGAGACTTTTACTTTTAATAATGGAGAACGAAAAATGAAGTGTCGGATATGAAAATCAAAATCTTGATCAACTCAACTATCATATTGCCTCAAAATTTTATTGATCTAATTACATTTTAACTATGCATTTAGTGAAGATAGTGGTGAAATTACGCTCAAACTTCATTAGTTAGTAAAGGAGAAAAAAATTAGATAGTTGGCATTTAATTATTTTTTTTTTTGGGTGGGGGGGGGGGGGGGGGGGGAGAGAGTTTTTCCAATAATAATGAAATTATGAAGAAAAACTTTTGTTGGTAGTAGTGTGAACTGCATATGTTTTTTTTGAGACAAGGGTAACTTTGTATTAACAAAATACTCATCATCCAAGAAATGATGAGGAAGAATCTTACACCCACAAAAAGTATGGAAAATCCTCAAAAAGGACTGCAAAAGTAGAAGAACTTTACAAGTTACCTATGAAGTCAACTAGTGCTACTATATCCCCAAATTCTTGTTTACACCAAAAATACAATAAACTAAAACTCTGACTCTTATCTTCTGAATGTTGCTACTCTTGCCTTCAAAACATCTGGTATTCCGTTCCTTCCACAGTGTCCACTAGATACATGTTGGAATGGTCATCCACCAATTTTCCTTTGACCCTCTACTACCAATACCTTTCCAACTGCTAAGCAGCTCCACAGTGGACTTTGGCATCACCCAACTGACCCCAAGAATACTGAGGAACATGTCCCACAACTTTGTGCCTGCTTTACAGTGAAGGAACAGATGGAAGTTGCTCTCTGCATCTTGATCACACATAAAACATCTTGAACAAATTTGCATTCCTTTTCCTTGTAGGACTTCATGAGTTAGACATGCTCTCTTAATTGTCATCCATACGAAACAAGAGACTTTCAGGGGGCTTGTGACCTTCTAGATTTGCTTCCAAGGCCAGAAGACCGTTGTGGATTGATTGTTATTCTTCTTCCAGTAGCAAGATTTAATTGTAAAAACCTCTTTGTTGTGAAGCAACCAAATAGGTTTATCAGTTCCATCAAGTATCCTAGGAAACGTACTCAACAATTGAAAGAATCTGGCAATCTCTGAAACTTCCCAGTCATTCATAGCTCGCCTGAAAACCAAATTCCATCTTTGGGGACTCCAAACTTGTGACACTGAAGCATTTTTTTGTGAACTTAAGACATATAACTGAGGAAATAGAGTTATCAAATTGTTTTCCCCTAGCCAGAGTTATTCCAAAAATCTATTCTTACTCCATCACCCATTTTAAAGGAGATGTTAGTATAGAATTGTGGCCACAACCTTCTGATGGAATTCCAGACACAACAACCAAAAGTTCCCAAAACCTCTTCAGTAAACCATTGGTTTAGTAAACCATATTTCTCAGCTATAAATATTCTCCATAGAGATCTATCATCTGTGAAGAATCTCCAGAGTCACTTCTGCAATAAGGACTCATTCTGGATATTAAGGTTTTTGATCCCAACCCCCCCCCCCCCCCCGATTCTTGTTTGTGAGGGTATCCCATTTAACCAGATTGTACCCTCTTTTTTCCTTACTTTCTTGCCACAAGAAGGATCTCCTTAACTTATTAATCTTCTTCTCTATACTCTTGGGAATTGGGAACAAGCTCATCATATAAATAGGGAGGGCATCTATTATAGATTTGATGAGTGTCAACCTACCTCCAAAAGATAGATATTGGCTTTTCCACCTTGATAATTTTTTGCCACTTCTCTCCAAGACTTCATTCCATACCTCAGTCTCTTTGTTTGGCTCCCAAAGGTAAACCAAGATATTTGGTTGGAAGGGGAGCCATCTGGCATCCAAGAGTATCTGCTAGCAGTTGCAAGTTGTCCACTTGATTGACTCGATGAATAAAGCTTTTATGCCAATTAACATTCAATCCAGAAATGCCTTCAAAAATAGTTAGGATAGCTCTAAGGTGTCTGATCTGGGATATATCTGCATCACAAAAAACTAGTTAGTCATCAGCATATAATAGGTGAGTGACTTCCATAGCAGCACTACCCTTGTTAGGTGAAGCAGAAACCCTTAATCCATTCATTGCTCTTTGCCATTATGATCATGTGATTTAAACCCGCCATGGCTAAAATAAAAAGAAAAGGAGACATGGGATCTCCCTGTTCAAGCCCTTTTATGACCGAAAAAACCCTTAATTACTACCATTTATGATGAGGGAGAACTTCACAGTGGATATACAATAACTGATCCAATTTATCCATTTGGTACCAAAACCCATATCTTTAAGGACTTTGAGAAGGAAAGACCAATTAACATGGTGATAAGCCTTCTCAATGTCCAACTTGCACAAAATTACCGAGGTCTTCTGTCTCATCCTAGAATCCACCAACTCATTGGTTAGTAGAGTTGCGTCCATGATTTGTCTATCCTTCATAAAAGCCATTTGATGTTCATCCACTAGCCTTCCCATGACAGTTTTTAACCTTTCAGTGATAAGCTTGGAGATGATCTTGTAGACTCCTCCTATTAGACTAATTGGCCTAAAATCTCTAAGCTCTTCTACTCCTGCCTTCTTTGGTACGAGTGCTATGAAAGTGGCATTTAATGACTTCTCGAAAACTTCCTTTTGATGAAAGTTCTGAATGGTATGCATTAAGTCCTCATTTACAAATCCCCAACACTCTTTAAAGAATTGCATAGTGAAGCCATCAAGTCCGGGTGCTTTATCGCCATTACACTACTTTACAACTTAGAGCACTTCTAGTTCTGAGAAAGGTCTTTGCAGCCAATCTTTTTCCTCTTGGGTGATCTTGGGACAGTCTATCATGTCAAAGTATGGTCTCCAGGGTTGTGATTCTGTGTAAAGTTTGTTATAGAATTCAATCATAGTCATGTTGACCTCTCCTGGTTCTTTAATTTCCACCCCATGAGACACGAGCCTATTAATGGTGTTGTATCTCCTGTGTGTAGAGAATGTAGAAACCATTCTCTGAAAAAATCTGGTGTTATTATCCCCATTTTTCAGCCACAAAATTCTAGATTTCTGCCTCCAAGTTGACTCTTCATTTTTAGTCAGCACCTCCAGTTCCACAAGAATTGTGGCTTTCACTACCATTTCGTCTTCAGTCAAGACCCTATTATCTTGAGCTAAGTCAAGCTCTGCCAGCTCTTGAAATAATGTGTTTCTTCTATTAGTATGCTCCCCAAGAACGAATTTACTCCAGATTTTGAGCTTCTGTTTCAATACTTTTAGTTTGGCACAAAGCTTGAAATCTGGACAACCTTCGACCACTATGTCGTTCCACCATCCTCTAACCAGGTCGTTGAACCCTTCCACCTTAAGCCACCAATTTTCAAATTTGAAACTAGATTTCTTCGTCTCCCAGTTTCCACATTCAAGTATGATAGGGCTATGGTCGGAAACAACTCTGGGAAGAGTTCTTTGTTTGATATTTATGAAGGTCTCCTCCTACTCCATAGAGTACAAAAATCTATCCAGCCTAGCAGCACTCCTATGATTTACTCCCCTAAAACATGTGAACTTTCCTCCATTCAAAGGGGGGTCATGGAGTTCCATGTCTTCAATCCATCTAGAGAAATCTAACATTACATTTGTGATTCTGGTGCAACCCCTTCTTTCACCCATGTATCTAACAGTATTGAAATCACCGCAGCCAATCCATGGTCCCCCACATTAACTGCTGCCAGTTCCTCCCAGCATTCAAGTTTCTCGCTTCTAGTGTGCGGAACATAAACTCCAATGAGAAACCATGAGAAAAAGTTTTGAGCAAACTCTAATTTTAGGGTGATTGAGTAGTGTCCTATTTCAACCAAAATTCCATTGCAGACCCTGTTGTCCCACATGATCAGAATTCCCCCATCTTTCCTTCAGCTTTAATAAATTCGCATCTCATCCACCTGCTTAGTCAAAGCATTCTAGCAACATCCTTTACATCGTTGTTTATTTTAGTTTCTTGAAAGCAATAACCATCTGCTTTCCACTTTTGTAATGAACTCTTAACAAGATTCTTGTTGGAATTGTTGCTAAGTCCCCTTACTTCCGAGTAATAAGATTTACATTTATTCAAAGATTAAAACTCAAGGCTCTCCCCCTATTTTTGACTCCATCCACTTCTTCATTAAGGCTAGATTGGAGTTTCTTTAGTTTGTTTTTCCCGATTCCCTTGCTTCTTTGCGTTGTAACAGCTTTCCCTTGTTCATTCTTATCCATAACAACCTTCCACTCATCTATCCTCATGAGCAAGTCTAAAGCTTCTTTTTTGAACCCCTCAAAAGCTACCCCATATGTGTTGCTCAACTCCAAAATATGGGAGTTGACCCAATTAGAGGCCTTTGTTTATGATTCTCTTTGCCCCCCCACTGTTAAAGTGGCCACTGGTTCGGCATCGTGCACCTGTTGTAATTGCATGTTGTTCTCTACTATTTTCAACTATGACGCCCCTCCACAATTGCCTCTATGATCAGCCTCATCTATGATTTCGATGGTCTGTGCATTGACCCCTGTTTGCATAGGAGGAATTTCAGCTATCACATTTTCTTTATTCATACTTGTAGTTGTTGCTTGTATGTCCTCCCAATCCATTCATGCCTCTAGAAACTTGGATACTAGAGCTTTGATCTCTATCAGACCTTTGGAGCTTCTCCCTAGATCATCGTATGATGTTTTTTTCTTATTAGAAGTACCCACATGATCCTCGCGTGCCTTTAATGTTTTAGTTGAAAGGTCAGGGATAACCACTGGGTCTTTCCCTTTAGCAGAATTCTTTGGGCTCCTACAGTTGTGAATACATTTAGAAGCACAAGCCCAGGTTCCTCTTAAAGGAGCGGAGCCCCTCGTCTCTCCATGTGTGGATGCATTGTCACGTGGCCTTGATCCTGATGCAAAGTTATTTGAAATATGTTGCCCCAACTCTTTTGGTTCTTTCCCGATGGACCTCTAGATATCCAAATTAGAGCAGCAGGGAGTTTCGACCACCACTCTCACCAGAGAATCAGCCCAAATTTGCATAGAAAATAAGATTCTGTTGTTTACCACCGTCACTTCCTTAGGAATATCTCTTCCATCCCCACAAACTTTTATCCTCGCCCATTTAAGATGATTTCTAAGTTATGTTTCCTCTTCAGTCTCAAACCATCCCCCACATGTTTCTCCAATAGCTCTGAAGACTTTTTGGGACCAGAGGTGAAAGGGAAGTCCACAAATTCTCACCCAAGTTGTATTTGGTTGTCCTTATCCTCGACAACCCCTATCACCGGGTTCCACCACTGTAATCTAAGGGGGAAATTTTTCCAGCACCAGTTGCTGGCTATCACCTGCTCTGCCACGTTCTTGGAGGCAAACTCGAAAAGGAACATTTCACTGCCCATCTCGTAGATGTTCAAACCGTGAGACTGTTTCCAAGTGTTACTGGACCACCTTCTGATCTCTGCAAGAGTAAGGGGTACATTTACTCTGTTCTCGAATTTTCCCACCAAACTTCTTTTCAATACTTCATTCTGCAGGAATGGGTCATCATTAATGCATATTTTACTCCCCTCTTTCGTAAACATATTGGCCACATCTACATCTTTTCTTCCACCGCCAGACTTCTTCAACATAGAGTCTGTATTTATGGGATCTGCATTTATGAAACTTTTATCCCTGCTGGACCATTTACTGCTCCTAAGAGCTTCAGAATAAGGAATATTTTTGTTAGTCAATGATACACTCAAATTACACCTCCCTAAAGAAGTATAAGCGATTGTTATCAAGTAAAGAACCCAACTTGTAGGTTTGGGTCGATCCCACGAGGAATATGGTTTAGACTTAAACTTAACTCACTATTATATCCGTTTAGTCAAGTTATTTCTGAGACAATTAAGTAAATGGGGGGTGGGGGTTTGTGTAACAAATAACTGATCGTTGTTTAGAAAGCAAGTGAACAAGATTTGAACTTTAGTTGTTATCAATGACAGAAAGAAACTAGGGTGTATGTGTTCCCCATAAGCTCATAACGCGGTAATCCTAGTAATAATAATCCTTTCCTAATGTATCACAAGCAAAGTGGTAAGTTATGTATCCCTAAGTCATTGGTCCAGCAAATAGGGAATTTCACCCTGCACCTTGGTCCGGCTACGTGTGTATAATTCACTAACCCTTACATTTACCTCATATTAGACATCACATCAATGTATGGCTTAGTTTTCACCCTCGCACCAATTGACATTAGACTACTAGAAAGTATCACACTAAATCTATGTTGATAATTCTTTTCTTATTACCTACCTCCTTGGTTCGGCAAGTAGCAACAAGGCGAGTTCTAACGTTCGCCACCGTTAAAAAGACTTCTAAACGAAAGAATTATCAATGCATGCAATAACACTATTTATTAATTACTTAGTTACTATTCATACTTTGTTAATTGCTCATGGTTCCCACAACCCTAGTTGTGGATTTAGTTACCCATGCTAGCAAGAACACAATTCATATTTTTAGAAGAAGAATTCATGAACTTATGTAATGAGTAGAAGAAACCCGAAATCTCCAATTGAAATCCAAAGAAAGAATCTTTATAAACCAAAATTAGGAAATCAAACTGCTAATATTTGCAAATTAATTTCCAAGAACACAACAAGAACTAAATTTAAACAATAGTGGCTAACCCCCAAATATGAGGTTTACATACCCTATTTATAGAAAACATAATCCCAAACAAAAAGGAAACGAAATAGGGAAATAAATTGTTGGACGCAGCTTCAATCGACGAGACTGACCTACGGACCATGGATCGACCTACGATCTATATATCCCTTCCGTAGCTCAGGACTTAGAACTTTTCCACAGAGGTTGGAACCTTCAACTTTCTGATGCAAACGACAGACCTGCAGAATGGACCATAGGTTGACCTACCATCCATGGGTCCCCTCTCGTGGCTCCACACTTAGAACTTTTAATCATGTACTGGAACTCAAACATTCTGAAACAAATGACGGACATGCAGGACGGCCCGTAGGGCGACCTACGGTCCGTCAATGGCCACCGTGGTTCCACACTTGGTCAAGACTTCTCTGATGCTCCATCTATGCCACCAACCTACGGAGCGTGGTCCAGTCACGCTCCGTAGGTGACTCCTTCTGTAGAAATTCAGTTGATGTCTCTCTCAACCTCGTCCAAGCCTATTTCCTACAAATATAACACAAAAACATTAATTCTAATACAAAATGGCCGTAGACACACACAACTCTTAAGTGAAATGTATTAAAAATATCGTAAACTCACTGTATATCAACACCCTCAACTTAAATTCGTTGTTGTCCTCAAGCGACACACTAAGACTCTACACGACACTTGTGTAGAAGCAAACTTTCAAGCTCAAGCAATCACATGGCTTTCTATCCCGACTCCCTTTTCTAGTGCAAATCGTTTCTCTTAGACTCTACAAGCTAACTCATGCGGATCAAAATAGGACAAAGATCGACCAATAGACACACAACATACATTTTTTTCACAATCACAAAGGTACCAACTTTCTTACTATGTAACTAGTGCCCTCACTTCAAACGAAATCCTTTTTCACAGAGAAGATATGAATTTTAGAGTTTTAGGATTCATTCAACACTCACGCTCAAAAGTGACTTCAAGTACAGTTAGTGCTCAATACCATAGGCTTGCCCTTAGTTTCACTCCTTAGACTCTCCAAACTAGTTATTAGGATCACAATACGACTTTCTTAGCTTGTAACGTAGGGTCGGGATCAGGTGTGGTACATTTGAGTACTTTTTAGTGACTTTTTGCCCTCCTTGACATTACATTGTCTTTTTACCTCTTCATTGACCTACTTTTGGTAACTTTTCATCCCATTTTCTTTCCTTTCTCTTTTCAACCCAAGATGCGACATTTGACTTTGTGATACTTGTGTATCTTTTCTTTTTCTCTTTCTTCTTTTTATTTCACTTTATTTTTCTTTATTTCTTTTCACACTTTCACTTATCACATTCTTTTGCCTTTTTCGCACAAAGTCACATCTTCTTTCTTTCTTTTTCTCTTTTCAACACTAAACTCTTTTCATACCCTTTTTTCCATTTGGTTTCCTCTTTCATAGCCACCCTCAACTTATGCATTTTGCATTAGTTGAGGTTCACAATGTCCGATGTCGGACCAAGGCCAAGATCAAGGTAACTTTTGGCTTAGCCACCCTCAACTTAGCTTTTGGCCTAAGTCAAGGTGCACATATCCAAGGAGGGACCGGGGTCAAGACAATTGTTTTAAGGGAAGGTGAGTTAGGTGAATCAAAAGAAATGGTAAATTCTATGCTCAAATATTTGGATCAAAAGGGAATAATGCTACTATTTGGTTAGATTATTTTAGGCTTAAGTGGACTAATTTGAACAATGGCCTATGATCACTTCCCAACTTCTAGCCTAGATTATCCTAGTAGGACCAATGGGGAAAGTTCTAGATTGGCACAAAACTGTCTGAACATTCAACTATCCTCACACACTCTTGGCACCTTGTTTCATTATCAGATTACCCAGTTCAAGTTTTTAGCTTAAGTCATGAGATCAAATTGGTTTTTTATCATGTCATACTCAGAGCTAACACATTCAACTCATTCTAGCCTACATATTTTAGCACATATCACAACTTTTAGACAGGACAGGTATCATTTTTTATTCATACTTATGTCATCATGTTTCATTCTTTCTCATGCTTCTACACATACAATCCTAACACATGCTGGTTCAACAGAAATTAAAACAATCTCTTGGGGGAACAAAACACATGCAAGAAAACCCCAAGAGAGGATTATGAGTAGGGTTACTCAGACTTCACCCTATCACGCACAATCCATTTACCCCACCCCCGACAAAATAGAGTGCAATTATCTCCAATGCACAAAAAGTAAAGAATAAAGGATCGGGTAAAGCAAACATGTGGCGCATAGCGCCGAACACCTATCAACAAGCGGGTGGGCCCAGTTTACCGGAGCCCAATGGATCAACAATCAGGTCACCCTCAGTAGTGCTGCCATCAACTCTTACCGCACCATCAGTAGTGCGCACATCAACCCTCGTCATACCATCAATAGTGCTCATACTTCTAGAGGCACCAGCTCCTACCTCTTTAGCTCGTTGTTGGCGCGTCTCCTCATCAACTATGGATGTCATCTGGGCTGCCTCAATATTTTGGCGCTCCCTCTTGCGAGTTGTCCCAGCCTCAGTGTCATCATAAGTCCGACTAGAGCAGGGAGCTTCCCAGCATGGCGGGAAGAAACAGGCAGCAATATCTCATCTCTGAATAGTGCATCCACCATCGTATTATCAACCAATGCCGTAAGGGCGGACTCGAGCTTAGTCTATGAAGGAACAAGAAGTCCAGTAATTTCAGAACGGAGGCTCTCTACCTCCTTCCGGAGGGTGGTCACATCATCAGTCGGGGCCGGCCTCTCAAGGACTCTCAACTCAAAAACATTCAGGCGCGTATTAACGGCATGGACCTTCTGATCCATCGTGTGCGTCATACGATGCTCCATCTTAGCCTCGAACTCTGATATAGCACATTGCATCCATGGTTGTATAAGCTGCAACAGGGTAGCCATCTGTGTCTTGAGCCTTTGGACTCGAGCTAAGGGCATGGCAACAGACCCTGAAGAGTGAGTGGCTCTGGAGGCACTAGGGGCCTGACTGATGGCCGAAGAATGGGAAGCCGAGGCTTCATCAGTAGGGGCAGGATCCTCACCCTTCATCTGCTCCACATCTGCAACTAAGTCTGCTCCCAATGGTGGCACCTCAACCTGCGACTCTCTGTGCGGTGCAGCCACATTGGCCTCATCTCGAATCAGGCCTATATCCAGGGTCTTGGTCGCCTGAATCAATTTATCACAATGCCAAACCGGCACTTCAAAATCCCTGCACAGCTAAAAAATGAGGCATGGGAAGGGGTAGGTGGTGGTGGCCTTGAAGGCCCTCTCGTGAATCTCCGCAATAATCATGTGGGCAAAATCCATCTCAAACCCAACAACTAGGGTTGCCACCATGATTGAGCGGTCCCACATAAGAACATTGTCTGCCTGTGTAGAAACACCCTGTTTCACACCAATAGCCAGAAAAATTTGGCCACAAAAGTCAAAGTGGCCTTCATGATGCCTACACTCGGGGTGCTAACCCACTCGGCGCGCTCTCCGTCTGTAGCCAGGTGACGGGCCAACCATCGCAATAAAGTCTCCCTCTGCTCTGCATTTCTTTGGAATGCCCCGCTCCTCATGATGTCCCATCGATAATCAAACTCGGTCGTGTTGATTGCTAGAGTGTGGTCCAGGCCGTAGAGGAATCAATGGATAATAGCCTCTAATATATCAACAGAGAACCCACGAACTAGTGTAGCCCTGAGTGGAGGTTGGGTTGCGGGCTTGGCCCGTCTGTTAATGGAACCTCGGAGGGTGGCTGCGCAGAAAGCATAGAACTCCCTCACTATCTCCTCGTTGTAAGTCTCTGGTCTACGAGCCATCCACTCACACCGGTGCCTCTAGAATAGTGCATGGATGTCAGGCATAGTATGAAGACTGCATGTGAGAGCCCGGCGCTTCTTAGTAATTAATCAATCCATCTTCTCTTTCTCATTTATCATCCGGGCATCCCTGTATATTTGCCATTGACCACTTACACACCACCAGTTTGGCTCATCAGCAACTGTAGGACGTGCAGTGTTAGGTGGTACGGGAATGTCCCCCGCACTAGTAGCCTCATCAGGCGAGATAGTCCTCACATGTGAACTAGAGCCAGAAGCTAACTCAAAGCCGAAGCCAGTAGCGGACTCAAAGCCGGAAGTAGAACCAGTCAGTGACTTCTATTCAAGAATTACGTAGTTACTATTCATACTTTGTTAATCGCTCATGGTTCCCATAACCCTAGTTGTGGATTTAGTTACCCATGCTAGCAAGAACACAATTCATATTCTTAGAAGAAGAATTCATGAACTTACATAATGAGTAGAAAAAACCCGAAATCTCCAATTGAAATTCAAAGCAAATATCTTTATAAACCAAAATTAAGAAATCAAATTGCTAATGTTTGCAAATTAATTCCCAAGAAAACACCAAGAACTAAAGTTAAACAATAGTGTCTAACCCCCAAAAACAAGGTTTACATACCCTATTTATAGAAAACATAATCCCAAACAAAAAGGAAACGAAATAAAGAAATAAACTGCTGGACGTGGCTTCAATCGACTAGACTAACCTACGGACCGTGGATCGACCTATGGTCCGTAGGTCCCTTCCGTAGCTCAGGACTTAGAACTTTTCCACAGACGTTGGAACCTTCAACTTTCTGATGCAAACGACGAACCTGCAAAATGGACTGTAGGTTGACCTACGGTCCGTGGGTCCCCTATCGTGGGTCCACATTTAGAACTATTCATCAGGTACTAGAACTCAAACTTTCTGAAACAAATGACGGACATGCTGGAAGGCTCGTAGGTCGACCTACGGTCCGTCAATGGCCACCGTGGTATCACATTTGGTCAAGACTTCCCTGATGCTCCATCTACGCCACCAACCTACAGAGCGTGACTGGACCTACGGTCCGTAGGTCACCTCCGTAGGTGACTCCTTCTACAGAAATTCAGTTGTTGTCTTTCCCAACCTCGTCCAAGCCTATTTCCTACAAATATAACACAAAAACATTAATTCTAATACAAAATGGCCGTAGACACACACAACTTTTAAGTGAAATGTATTAAAAATATTGTAAACTCATGGTATATCAGTCAACCTATGCTCCATTGTGGGTAGCTCATTCTTTTGGGATTTTATGAACCTATCCACCTTTTCTGCTACAAAGGTCCATCCTGAGTTGAGTGTTAGCTCTGGGATAATCAACACCGATCTCCTCTTGCCTTTTAAGTTGATAATAATGATGGATCTGCCATACTTGTTGAAATTTCTTGCGCAAAAGGTTTCAGAGAAATCTTCTCTTATTTTCCATCTTCTCACTGAGTTTCTTTAGACAAGGAGGCTTCCTTCAGTCTTTGGACTATCCACATCATAGTTTTCCTGGTAATGGAGTTTATGTTTCTCTCAGTCCAGTCATACCAATCCCCAGCAGTCCATAAGAGTCTTGCAAGATCATAAGACCTGAAGCCCACAGCAAAATAAATGGTGTTTTCCATCAAAAAATATAAGAAATAGGTGTCTAAAGAAAGGGAAATGAGAGGGAGGAAGAAGAGAAGAAAGAGGGGTTGATTCCATGATCCTTCGGGAAGGAAGTTCCAGAGAAGACCCAGGTCATTACCTCGATGACGGTGCCTGGGAGAAAAAGGTTTTACTTTCTCTCTCTTACCTGCATATGTTTTTTGTGAGAATTTCGTTAATTGTTGGACAAATTTTAATATAAAGATGAAAGTTGTTAAGTTTTATATATATGGGAATGTTTTTTTGTTAAAAAGAATAATGTAAGTATATAGTAATCCTACATATGGCTAATTGTATAGGTTAGTGTGCAATCATCGCAATACTTATAAAAAATATATCAACTAGCATCAAGAATGCCCTCAAAACGTAAGGTACATGTAGATAAATTGTAGTAATTGGGCATATAAATATGCACAAAATTAAACATTAATAGTCAAGCATAGAAAAATGAGGTGTTTGTAACTTTAATTTACCTAAGAGTTAACGAAGTATATATTTCAAAATGTAATATTCCCTCCATTTAAAAAAGAGTGGTCTAGTTTGACTTTGTATGGAGTTCAAAAAAATAAAAAGATTTTTTACTCTTGTGGTCCTAAATTAAAGTTAAGCCAAATGTTCAAAAAATTTCCTTCAATTTTGTGGCCTTAAACATGTCACGTGGAAAAATGAAATTAAAGTATTGCTAAAAAAAGAAGGGGGGGGGTCATTTTTAAAAAAAAAAAAACTTAAAAAAGAAAAGTAAAATCGTTCTTTTTAAAATGGAGGGAGTATGTTTTTTTAATTTTATTGATCATTTAGTGTTAAAAGTGGAAGGTTTTATAGTTGAAACTTGGATTACGAATATACCCTTCAAAAGTTAAATGTACATTTTATTTACCAATTCTATCTATTTACTAACTAGATAATTTACCCGCGCTTTGTGAAGTAATCTATGACCTCATTAAGATTATGAATGATCATTTTCTAATATCTGAATATTAGACATTTGGTATTGTCACATATATTAAGAACTTGAAAGATTGTAAAATCCTTACTCTTTAATGAATTTTATCTTTTACATATTTTTTATTATAATATTTGTACTTTGATATAATTGGTTTCTCAATATTGAATAATTTTTCATAGGTTAGTCAATTTTCACTTTGTGTATTATTTGGTACATGCGCATGCAAAGTATAAGATACTCAATTTGATGGCCTATTATTCATTATTTAGCCAGTAGCAGCTAGTTTTTCCTCTCCCTAGAGATGGCAACCATAGTCGGAGCATACTTAGCCAATTGAGTGAACTTCAATGCATATTCATTCACACTCATATTTCCTTGTCTAAGATTAATGAACTCAAGAACCTTTACTTCCCTCATCTCAAGTGAAAAAAATTGTTAAGAAACTCGCCTTTGAATTTCTCCCAATCAAGAGGACCCGCATCAATAGTCTTTGTTCCCTCCATTGTTTGAACCAAACTTGAGCAACACCCTTAAGTTGATAAACGTCCAATTCCACCTTTTCCACTGGTAACACTCCCATAATATCTACTATCTTGTACACCTCATCAATAAACTTGTGAGGATCCTCATAAACTTTCGACCTGTGAAATTTCGGAGGATTCATCCTAGTGAAGTCTTATCCTTATTATCATTGAACCCACATTTGGGTTCACGGGAGAACTAACTTCTCTATTTTCTTGGGTCGTCATAGCTTGAGCCAAGACGTGGAAAGTAGCTCAAAACTCGACATGATTCACTTGTTCGGCCAAAGGATCATTCAAAACTTGAGGAACCTCGGGCTCCACATTCTCACCGTACATTTTCTCACATAAACTCTTCAGGGGCCATATCCTGAAAAGCATCAGACAAGATTTAGGAGAAGGATCTTTATAGAGATAGACTCCATGACACGACTTTAGAGTAATGAATGAAGTGAAGTTTTCTAAACATTTTGTAGCCTCTTATTCATAAATATGTCGTGCTTCCACTCATGAACAAGACTCTACTCAACGCGGCTTATCAAATATCTTAGGATTTTTTATAAAACCTTGTCATATCCTGAAAAGTATCGGACAAGATTTAGGAGAAGGATCTTTATAGAGATAGACTCTATGACACGACTTTATAGTAATGAATGAAGTGAAGTTTCCTAAACGTTTTGTAGCCTCCTATTCATAAATGTGGTGTGTTTCACACTCATGAACAAGACTCTACTCAACGCAGCTTGTCATATATCCTAGGATTTTTTCTAAAATCTTGTGCTCTGATATCAAGTTTTTCACGATCCAAAGTACACCCTAGACATGGCATGATGTATAAGACTTTGATAGGCCCTACACAAGCCCTTGACATACAACACAGTACTATAGAAATTATGAAAAATTAAGCAAAATGTATCATATCATAAAAGAGTTTGACATAAGAGCGGGAGTCTACATATTGCCTTGACAAGCCAATCTAATACATCAAAAAGAGTGGTCAGGACAGAATCCGTACACCACGTACAACATCTGAAAACTAAATACATAAGAAAAGCGTAGTAAAAATAAAACAGTCCTCAAAATATGAGGACTCACCAAGTCTTCACGATTTACCGATCAACTAGCCACGAGCGTGAGAAGAGAAAGTGTCGGACCTTACATTATGAGACAATGTAGGTACAAGTACGCATTAGTACATGAAATGGTATGAGTGATATGTATAAAACATGAGACATAATCATAAGGGGACATAAGAGGAAACATGATATGCATGACCAAGCTAAAATATAGTAAAACCTTGAAAGAAGAATTGTAAGTCATGCACATGGTCAATGCATAAAAATCATTATGAAAGCTTCATAAGACCTTTGAAGTAACTTTAGTTCATTTTATGGGATATTAGCTTTAACGACAATAGACCATGTGAGCTATAACATGAAATCAGATGCAACTCCCACACAGAGAAGGGAGAGTCTACTTGTCAAGGTAGGACTCCATATCATTAATCCATATGTTATTTGTGGATCCACTAGCTAGGTCATTTAAGACAATATGCAGGGCCACGTAGTTTGGAACTAGAGGTTGTTAGTAGAGACTATCCTATTTGAGCCTCCACCTCAAAGTTCTCTTGGTGCTAAGTTAAATCCAACGAAATGGATAAAGTCAATTATCAAAACATAACATTAGAAAATGCAATAATCATAATACCAATCCAAATCATAAAGTCTTATAAGAGTAGCTCTTTTAAACCATGATCCATGCATATGTGAGAAATCCTTTCACCAATCATGATTATCTAAGTATGTGAGAAAACCTTTCACAATTTGATGATGTTTATCTCAAAAGCAACTTTAGATCATAAACATCTAGATACATAACTATCATAATTCATATTCATAACTTCATGGGTTTCTTTGTAAATTCTTAGTCAAAATTTATAGAAATAATGTAGTTTAATCAATATATGCATAGGAAGATTGAAATTGAACAATTAAATCAACATCAATTAAGACTCATGTGGATCACATGAAACCCTAAGCAATTTAGGTGAAATTGAATTGGAAACCTAAGAATCCTTTGGACCCATTGGATGAATGAATTTCAATAGTGAAATTCCACATATCTTGATGATGCCCAAAAGCAATGGAGGAAAAAGGAGACTTGAAACTTGAACCCTAGTTTTCTTCCTTGAGACTTAAGGAAATTTGGAGAGGATGAATGTGGATGCAATTGGGGATTTGAGAGAATGAGAGGGTTTGGGTAAATTTAGGAGTTGAAGGGTAGTTATAGGTCTTGAATTAAAGGTTAAAATGACATAGTATAAGTATTAAATGCATAGGAAAAGACTCAAATATCCTTAATAATTAACTACTACGTACAGTGACCTTTGGACTAGACCTACGGTCCATAGAACTTTCTATGGTGGTCATCTGTAGACTTAACCTCAGAAACCCAAAATTTGCTCAACTTCCCACGAGACCTTCCTACGGCCCATCAAAATTTCTATGGCTCGAAGAACCAACATGTAGAACCCAAATTCCAGTCCAATATTTCACCAAGTCTAGACCCCTCTACGAAACTCGTCTACGCCCCGTAGTCCTTACGACAACCCGTCATGTTCACTCGTAGGTCAAACTTCAGAACTTTAAATTTTTCCTAAACTCAACCTCCCTCCTACGAGCACCATCTATGGCCCGTATGAGCTTCTACGAATCGTAGACTAATCTCATAAGACGCAACCAATAGCCAGAACATGAAGTCCTTTCCTTTTTCAATTTCTGAGGTGTTACACGGATTTAAAGGTAAAAGTAAAATAGGTATAGAACACATAAAAGTACGAAGAAAATAAAAAGTTAAATTCCTAAATTCTAAGGGCACCACGTAGGCAGACCTGGGATTCTCTCTCTCTCTCTCTCTCTATATATATATATATATATATATATATATATTGTTTAATTTTGCCGGGTAATTAAAGTTAAAACCAATAGCAAACCAAACCAAAAGTGTCAGATTGTTTCTTCGAGTTGATTCAATCTTTTATCTGGCTATTTTTTATTTTTTTTTAACTTGAACACCCTTAGTTGGCATGTCTCGATCCAAGAAATGACAAATGGACCGGGGTGAGGCGGTTGCAGAGCATATTCGCATAAACCCGCAAAGATTTTAACCAGGAATAATTTGTTTACTTCAAGCTGCCCCATTCTGCCTCCCCCGCATAATTTGTTAAAAATAATATATATTTTTTTAAAAAAACAATAGAAAAGGTGTTCAACTTTTTATAAGATTTACGAGTGTTTTATGATTGAAATTAGAATCTTTTCTAGAATTTGTTTCACCACACTTATAAGGTTATACCGTTTCCTTTCTAGTTTAATTTTTTACCAAATTGAAAAATAGTGTTTACATCTGAGGAAAAAAAAGAAATCTATTCATTTCCATTCCAACTTATTCATGAAAACTCTTGTCCGTACTACCTATGACTATTTATTATATCTTGCAATGAAATTGTTTCTCTATTAATAAAACTCAGCACTCATATGACAAATGGGTTCAATATTGATATAGAGCTGATTTCATAAATTAGTGTATTTTTATGACAGGATTGGGACCAAAATAATTTGTAAAGTTTAATAACTACTTTGTTTGTAGCAACTCAGGGATTTACTTTTATAAATTGAAAAGTGAAAAAAAAAACTAACTAGAAAAGAAGTGAAAAGAAAATTTGCAGCAAACGAAGAAACATGATTGAAACTTGCACCCGCTAAATTTTACAAAAAAAAATGGTCCACCCCACTCCCCCCACCTACATTGATTGAAACTCGCACCGCCCCACATTGTTCTAAATCCGCCCCGCTCCCATCCCACCCTATTGTCATCCCTAGACAGAAATCAAGAAAGATTTTTAAGAATGCATAAGACCTGCTTAGAAAAGTTAATTAATTTTTGAGTAATACTTGAATATGTAATTTTATGTCAGACTTGAAGAATGAGCAAATTTGCAGCAAAAATTAACTAGAATGAGGGAGTTAATATGTTGCAAGAGATGTAACAATCAACTTACATCATCATCCAAACCATAATACAACTAGTGGGTGAGTTCTCAGCAAAACCCCACCCTGACAATAATATTTCATCTCATTATAGAAGCATTTCATTTATTCCACTTGAGCCCGCAATCTGATTGGTCAAAGCTTTTCATATTTTACATTAAAGCAGAATGATCTCCTTCTTAATGCAAATTTACTTAAGCTACCACTCATTAATCAAGTCAAAGCTTGAGCCAACTATCGACAAAACAAGCTCAATGATCTAATCATTTACCATATTTTCATACAAAATTTGAGAGACGGAGTCCAACAAAAACGCCAAATAACATCATAGAAATCAGTTTGGTATGTCGCCTCTTTTGTGGTTATTTAGTAAAGGGGGAGGGGGGTAAGAAGCCATATATTTAGATGAAAATCAAACTTTCATCCGTACTCACATCGAATAAGGACAAATGCCAACAGTGTCTCACTATTGCCATTGTATGGAGAGCTTTTCCTTGACTAGCTTTCTGCTTTGCTAGACTTCTTGCTTTTCTTTTGTTTTTGCTTCAGCTGAGTAAGGCCTGAAGATGTGATTTTGACATTACCCATAATTGCAGCAACAAGCTCAGGATCTGTGCATGCCTTCATCAATTCCTTCTCTCTGCTCGTAGCCTCAGGCATGTGACTAAACAAATTCATGGCCGTCTTGGCCGCTGCCAAAGGAGAAAAATTGTCAAGAAAATAAAAGCCAAGGCAATTAAAAATGGTTCTAGTGAAGCAGCATATAAATGAGAATATAAGCCAGAATCCTATGCATACTGCAGCAAAAGTATCACTTCAGTGTAACACCTTAACAGACACAAGTAAAATAAAAATATTTTCCAAAAACAGTGACAACATGAAATATGTACCTTTTCCTCTCTTAACAGTGCCTGGCACCAATTTCACACGATATTTGTACGACTGTACCGCATTATAAGGGCCACAGACGGGCACGGCATATAATAGAATATCATTTGGCAATGGATTTCCAGTCAAGTAGTCCACATCATTTAATTTCTCTCTCTCTTCTTCACCAATCTCGTGGATATCCTCCTCCTCCATGACTATCCTGTCCCTGTCATTAGCAGCATTACCCACATTGGTTAAAGAATGGGTATCCCCTCCATTCGATGTACTTTGCAGACTCTCATCTGCATTTTCTTGACAATCCCGAGAGAGATGACCCGCCTTTTTACACTTGTAACATATTTTTGCAGCATCTTCAATCCCTATTACCATATAAACAAAACAAAATCACAAACTCAAGAGTAAAAAAAACACTCACTACAAATGTTGCATTACTGTGTATTTATTTCAAGTAACCCTTATTATCAACCTGCTTCCCCCCCAATCAATAACCAAGAGCATACAATCTACAAGGTGCTTCCAAATAGGCAAGGTACAGATTGGGAAATTGAACCACTCTCATTTATGGAAGAAGTTTTGGCATTATCTGTTCTAAGATGCACCAAAATTCACAACAGATGTGAATAACAATGAAAGTTACTTTCATTTAATGCACAACTAACACCCTCTTTTTTGTGGGGGAAATCAGATTTCTGAATTTAAGGCCATGTGTCACTGAATAACTTCTATCAATTCCCAAAACGTGTTTGACAAGAGACAGACAGTACAGGCAAATAATTTTTTTTGCTGCAATCAAACACAAACATAAGTCAAAATTTCGTACTGCAGTCAAATATAGAACAAGTGAGTGTAAGATCCCACTCGGCAGCAATGGTGGTGCAGTGATGGGACTATTCACCCTTAACCAGGGTCTCGGGTTCGAGCCCTGGGTATGGAGAAAATCTTGTTGGGAGCGCCACTTGAATGGGCCCTGCAGTGCGGGATCTGAATTTAGTCGGGGCTCCAATGAGGGCTCCGGACACCGGACGGGAAACCAAATATATATATATATATATATATATATATATATATATATATATATATATATATATATATCTTTGCAGAAAGCCAATACAACTTACCACTGCTTTTATTTTGCTACTCTATTTAAGCAGCCATAGAACTTACCAGTAGTTGCTTTTGCTCCCTTATCTGGCTCTGCATCAGCCTTTTCACTCTGGATTGTTTGATCAGCCTTTTCTACTTTTCCAGCAGACTGCAAATTCATTGGAACTGTAACTAATGCAAGCATTGCTGGATAATGAAAATGCAAAAATCTTGGAGAAGTTCATATATGTACTCATTGGTGAGTTCATACACTTCTGATGGAAACCCAAGCGTGACCAGAAAAAGTTATGGTAAATGATAAGAGGAAATAACACAAAAGTGAAAATAATGGATCATCTTTTCTTTTGAAGAGTAAGAAAAGCAATAGATCATCAAATGCATGATATGCGTATCAAGTATGATAACAGGATCAGCGACTCCTAAGTAGAGCTACCAGTGTAATGGGAATGAAAGCATCTAATCATGGATTGGTAATGGCCATTGGTGAACTTGAACAAATAAGTCATGTTGGAGAATTTTTTCTGGAAGTAGATTGTAGTTGTGCTGTGCAAACAGAAAAAATAAATTACCCAAGCTTTTTAGAAAACATAAGAAAAATAAAACCTAACAAATGATACTGTCACAAACTTCTTCGAAGAAGATTTATAGATCTGACACCAGGAAGAAAGTCTGGACAGGTAACAGGAAAGACCTTTGGAAAAAGAAAAAAGAGGCAGTGTCAGGGCATAGCATCAATAAGTCCCAACCAGAGAGCAAATTCTCTTCGATTAGAGGAACGCATACTAACCAGACTAGATCAAATAAATTTCAAACATCACAGTAACTTTTCAAAGTAGATCCAATAAATCCAAGAAGTGATGAACTATCAAGTGTTGTTGGACAGATTTGAAGAAAAAGATAAAGAGGAAAAAAATACTTCAGACAGACAATCTATCTTTTTTAGTTCATACATTTGTAGAAGGAAGTTTGAGGTTGATAACTCAACTTTCTTCCTGGCTTTTATTGTTTGCATTACTTAAGCATCCTCATTTGTAAAATCATCATAGTGTATAATAAACTATGTGATGATCATGGAATACCTAGAGAGCAAAAAAAAGCAATACTCGCTTGATGCAGGGCTCAATCCACATTCACCTCCACTATCGTCTTTTAGAAGAAATTTGAGGCGAGGAAGTAGTATTGGCCAGACTATATCAAATAAACTTCAGAAGCCACATAAAGTACTATTTGATGCAGGGTATCTATATTGCCCCCGCCACCCCCACGTCATACAAAGGAATTTCTTTATATACCTGATTCATATTGTTCAGTTCACAAGACCCAAACAACTGTATGAGGTGGATCCAGAGAACAGGATCAGAATGAGCATCTTTACCTTTGAAGTCTGACTTTTTCTTAGTTCACTCCAAACCCTATAACCCCCCACCCTACCCAAAAAATGACGGATATTAAGCACATGTTTATATCAATGCAACCTGTATGTGTCTCACTTGTATGATATCCACAACTTTAGGTCACGTCAGTAAAACAAGATACTCTTTATTTTACAAGGTACCAAGATACTCAAAGCAAAAGCTTTTCAAGACAATAATGCAGGAAGCCAGAGACTAAAACCATTTAAGCCTATAAAAATGACGAGCAGAACAAAAGAAGGAAAACCAAACCACTAAAAATGAAACAATTATGAAAATACACACTGTTCATAATACTCACAGCCAGCAGCGCCATTCGAATACGACGCTCCTCCTCATCCTGATCTGCATATTTCTCTTTTATCTTCTTAAGTTTACCCTTTTGCCCACGACTGACTTTCCCGCCACCAGACTTTGCTTTGTTTACATCTCCCTCAGACTGCTTCTGAGTCTTCTGATTTTCTTCTGACTGCTTTCCTCGCACAGTGGGTGCACCCTCAGAGCTATCACTGCCTTTCTTAAGCTTTCTTCTTTCAGTTTTTGTAATATAAGGCTTTTCTCTCTGTGTTACTTTTTTTTCTTCATCATTATGCTGCCCTGCAGATCCCAAGGGAGAAGGGACCCCATACTTCTTAGTAGATGCAGTAGAAGATCCAATTTTGAGAGCTCTATCAATAAGATCCTCCAGCTGTGATGCCCCAGAAGTAGCCATTATCCCCAAAGAATCTGATGTACCATCATTATTATTGCAATTAACTTCAACAGAAGAGTTGACTGAATTGCTAGCTTGATCATCAGAGATGCTCAAGACGATATTGGATTGAGCTTCAGAAGAAACACCCAGAACATTTGACCTATCCTTTGGCATATCTGTTATGCCTTGCATATCTACAACGGGTGTTTCCATGGACAACTCCTCCTCCGAGTCGGAATCAGGAATTGCTTTCGATGGCTCACCTTGTTCAGCATCATTTAATCCTTCCTCTTCACCTCTAACTCTCCTTTCATTCAAGTGAAACCCCAAAGAACTTTCATCCATGCGAAATAATATTCCAAAGCCCATAACAAGAGGGTGTGGTGGAAGAAAATTCTTTTTACCACGGATCATGAAACTTCCAACTGTTAGATATTCACCTGTAGGAGCAGTTTTACTGACCTGATGAGGATAAACCCACCAAGCGCTAGTCACTATCTTTGAGTCCCAAGCCTGGCTTTGGCAAACCTACAGTGCAAATTCAGTAAGTATTTGTGAGGTTGTTGCTTCCCACCTACAGCAGATACAATAATATGAAATCTGCACAACTTACAGTGTAGCATCCCGCTTGGTTCAATGTGAGAGGAGGTATTGGCATCTCAGGTTTGTGATTCTTGATGACAGTGCTGGAAGCTCCATGGAGATCTGCATGAATGTACCTATTTCAAGGAAAATATTTCTCATACAACAATCACATAAAAAGGAACAAATTCCCTACAAACTTAACCAGATTCACAAGACAGTTTTAGTATCTAATGTCATATAAAAACTAGACATACATTAATTGGAAATTGATAAATTAGGAACAGTGTACGTACAGTTATTATTAAATTCAAAAAAGAATAAGAAAGAAGTCTGGTCAGTGTAAATGAATAGGTGGGGATAAAAGGTATTGTAGCACCAAAAGTTTGGATCACTATATTTTTATTTTTTTTATGACAAGGGTAAAAACCCCGATCCTATGCAATAGCACGCAAACCACATAGGAGAGGTAACCCGCATTAGGCAAGCCCGGTGCGACAAAGTCGACTCAAAAGGCAAACCCCTTGCTTTCGCAAGCAAGGGGTTTCGAACTTGAGACCTCCAACATGGAAGTCCCAAGCCCAAACCACTGGGCCACCCCGAAGGGTAGTTTGGATCACTATATCCTGATACAGAATGCAAAGTTACCACATTCTATTACTCTAAATTGCTTATACTTGATAAAGTGTTAATTCAGTTACTCCATTCTAGAGAGTGGAATGTAATCCTTTCCTTTTTGGGTCATCATAAACTGATGTCTCTTTTCCAATGACTGAGTTTGAGGATAACACAACACAGCAAGTACCATCTCTAAACTCCATACATCCTATATTTATGTCAGTGCTTGACGGGGAACAGATTTTAAAATGTTAATTTATCTAGTTTATTATACATGGAGAAAACATTGAAGTAATGATTAAAAAGATAGTTTCATCAGACTGTAGGTTAAGATTTGAGTAGAAAAAGAAATCTTAAGTTCTTTAAGATTGTGAAAGTTATATAGAATAATATTATTTTAAAATGGTGCAAAACATTTTGGAACGGCTCAGAAATGAAAAGAGCATCATATATACTGAAATGGAAGGAACATAACTTTTCGGTGCATCAACATCTAAAAGAAAAAGGTAGCAGCCGCCCCAATACGATTTCCCAATAAATGTTTGATTAACCACACTTTTGACTGTCTTCTCAAATTTAAATAAAGCATCTTAAGTGGTTCTTAATTCAAATTTACACTTTTGACTCTCTTCTCTGCCTTCTCTCTAGACTATTCTGTGAAATCCCAACGGTAACTTCTCGCCGGATTCTCTTGGCGGAGAAGCTGAGATGAGCATCACCATTGATCTCTTTGGTCCAGCAATAACACAGCCCCCAGACACCCCCGATCCAAACAAACACAATCCTTTTCTTCACAAACAACCCCAAATCCCCAATACAACGAACTCTCAATTTCCACAAGACTCCCTCCATGCTTCGACTAGCAATACTCCCGGCACCAACGCTCCTAGCGGTAGAGATAAAAGCGAGCAATTCTCTTACGCTGGAGTACTAACAACATCAGCTCACAAAAGGGGAAAAATATGTCTTCCCCATAGAAATTATGAGTTCAACAAGGGCAAACCGGTCATCGTATTCACTGAAGAGGAGAATGAGCTGCTGGCCAACACCTGCAAATGGACTATTGTAGGTAAATTTGCCAAAACCAGACCCTCCATTGAAAAAATTAGGACTGAATTTGTGAAAATTGTACCTCTCAAAGGATCTGTGAAAATAGGGGTAAAAGATCTTAAACATGTGTTCATAGATGTGGAAAATGAAGAGGATTTCAAAACCATATATTCTAAGAACTTCATTAACTTGGACGAGGAGAATAGCATGAAAATCCAAAAGTGGTCGACCAAATTTAAACCCGAGGCAGATACTTTAGCTCCTGTTTGGATAAATCTTCCAAACCTCCCCTGGCATTATTATGAATGGGCAGCACTTTGTAGAATTGTTAGTCCTATTGGTAATCCCATTATTATGGACAAAGCTACTCAATCCAAAACCAGACCCACCATGGCCAAATTGAAAGTCGAAATTGATCTGCTGAAACCTCTTGTTCATGAAGTTGTTGTGGTCATCAAAAATCCTAAAGGGGAGATTGAAAAACTTGATCAAAAAATCAAATACGAGACAATCCCCGCCTTCTGCGCTCACTGCAAGATTCAGGGTCATACAGCTCTAAAATGTAGAATCCTCCACCCCGAGCTAGGATTCGATAATACAAATGAGAAAGAAAATGAGAACAATGAACAAGATCTGAGACAGGGGAGCATCCAAGGCAATCAACAGAACAAGAGAAGTAATCCAAGGCAAAGAAATCCTAGTCATCAAGAGTTTACTGCCAAAGATTACAAAACCTCTGAAAAAACCAACTGTCTAAAGAGGTAGAGACAAATACAAAAGACAAGGACGAGGGATGGCAAAATGTGGATAGAAGGAAAAATAAAGGAGGGCATCAAGTCAAATCCAACAACGATAAAGGGAGCCATAACATCAACTCTCACGCGGCCAACAACGAAAGCCTCAATAGATTTGTGCAGCTTCAGGACAATAAAGGATCTGATGAAATGGACACCACACAAGAACTGGCTTGTACTAATGATAGCCAGAGCCAAAATAAACTCGTGCACATGGCATTCAAGTACACGAGTGTGGATAGAGCCCTGGAGGAAAAGACAAAAGAAAGAACTGGAAAAAAAGCTGAGAAACAAGGAGTTAGACTTAATGTTCGAAGGAACAGTAACTCTTCAAATGCAAAGATTGATGATACCAAAGAACAACTTCATGAAGAAATTGCTAACATATTGGAAGTCAACAAGGAAGAACTCACTGCTATGGTCAATAAAAGGAAGAAGTTCCGCAAAAATGTTATGATCCCAATTGAAATGTTTCCCGAAAATGAAACTATCAACATTACTAATGGAGAATTGTTCAAGAGTAATGAAGAGATATGAGTGTACCTACCCTATCAGAAGTGAGGGGATGGACCAATAAAAATTGGAGAGCGACTCATGGTTTGAATACTTATGAGATGGAGGGTGGAAAATTTTTGTTCGAGTTCGCGACAAGAGACACGGCAGAGCAAGTGATTACAGGGGACTGGGTGTGGAAAAACACAAGGGTTCTACTGGACTGGTGGTCGCCAACAATAGCGGCCATAAACAAAGAGATTGGACCCTCTTCGACATGGATCAGAATTGTGGGTCTCCCACTGCATCTATGGTCGCACAAGACTTTCAAAGTCATCGGAGATTTCTGCGGGGGTTGGGTCGAAACGGAGGAAGAGACACAGCTAAGAAATCACCCTAAATGGGCTAGAATTAGGGTTGAAGGTGATGGTTTGAGGATCCCGAAGGAGGTGAAAATCTTGAATGCCGAAATCTTCTTTTCCATGCAGTTGTGGACAGAGCTGCCGGCCAGATTCACTATCGGAGAAGAAGGCAAGTCGGCCTCTTTTAACCAGCAGTTCTCGCAGATTTATCCAGAGGTTAATAGAGGGGTTGAGGGGGTGCCAGTTTTTTATCACATGTTGGGACAAGAAAAGACAAGGGGTCGGGGCCCACTTCAAATTCAAATTTGAAGTCAATTACGGGTCAGCCTTTGTTTCTATCTCCTTCAAATCAAGGCCCAAAACACAATAAATCACAAATCCACCCAAGCCCAACAGAGAAATTTAAAAAGCCCAGCAGTTCCAAGGCCCGCTCACGTGAGAAGGATGTGGAGAGGGAAAAAGGTATTAGAGGTCTTAAAGACCTCGCTTCTCAGTTCCTGCAAGCATTCAAGAATTGGGAGAAAGAAAATGGAGAGGAAGAATATACGATGGGGCAGAAGGGGAAGAAAGGACTGTCTCCAACATCCAGGAAACCGCGAAACACAGCCTCATGAGGCTGAACTCCCTAAAAAAGGAAGAGAACATGTGCAAGTGCTAGAACAGGATTTGCAGATTCAGCAGATACGTGACGCCGATCCAGTCAATATGCAAATCCCTCTTTCTCAAGAAATCATCGAGACGGAAGCATCAAATTGGGTTAATTCCCATATCCTAGAGTTGAGCAATACTTATGGGGTAGCTTTCGAAGGTTTCGAAAAAGAAACCATAGCTTTGTTGATGAAGATTGATGAGAGAAAACCATTGCTAGATAACAAGTGGCCTGGTAAGGCAGTGTCTACTCCAAAGAGCAGGGGAAGAAGTGGAAGGGAGCAGGAGCAGGGGGAGAAATTTGTGTTTCACTTTTAAATGAAAGTTAATCTATTGACATGGAATGTAAGGGGGTTAAACGACCAAACAAGGAGAATAATGGTGAAGAGTCTAATGCAAAAATGGAAGGCAGATATTTATTGTTTTCAAGAAACAAAGCTCAGCAAGGAGGTTGAAGTAATGGCCAAGCAACTATGGTCATGCCGATGGATGAAGTGTGGTTACCTGGAAGTTGTGGGTACCAGTGGGGAGGTCCTTATGATGTCGGGTCCTTATGATGTGGGACATTAGAAGCTGGACTGGGACGTTAGTTGAAGCTGGTCAATATTCCATCACTTATGAGTTTGTTTCAACTCATAACCTCTATACATGGTACCTCACTGGAGTGTATGCACCCCATACTAGGGATGAGAAGTTAAATTGTTGGGAGGAACTAGTTGCTGTTAGAACCATTTGTGATGGGCCTTGGGTCACATGTGGAGATTTTAACACCAACAGAACTATGGAAGAAAGAAAAGTATGCAATAGAATTTCCTTCGTTATGTCTGACTTCTCAACATGGATACATGAGATGGAACTGCATGACCCCAGCTTCATGGTGGAGATTTTACGTGGTTCAAAGGCCTCAATCACCCAAGTGCAACGAGGCTAGACAGATTCCTTTTCTCTATGGAATGGGAAGAAAAATTCAAAAGCATAAAGCAAAAGCTACTACCTAGAATCCTCTCTGATCATTGCCCTGTCATGTTAGAGTGCGGAAATTGGGAGAAGAAAAGGTCAAATTTCAAGTTCGAGAACTGGTGGATCAAAGTGGAAGGTTTCACTGAACTAATCCAAGTATGGTGGAATGAATTCTTGGTGGAAGGTTGCCCAGACTATAGACTCAATATTAAGCTAAAAATGCTCAAGGAAAAACTCAAAGATTGGAGCAAAGCAAACTTTGGGATGATAGCAAATAAGAAGAACAGCCTGCTGGAAGAACTGGCTGAGATTGATGAGTTACAAGGAACAACAGATTTGACTGAAGATGAAATGATGGTAAGAGCCACCATAGTAGTGGAGTTGGAAGAGCTCGCAAAAAATGAAGAATCAAGGGGGAGACAGAAATCCAGAGTATTATGGTTGAAACAAGGGGACAATAATACAAGGTTCTTCCAAAGAATGGCAACATCACACAGGAGGAATAACACCATTGACAGGCTAATAGACAAAGGAGAAATTGTAGAAGACCCTATAGAAATCAGAAACATTATGATTGAATTCTATAGGAAGCAATACACTGAATCTGAAAATTGGAGACCTGAGACCTAATTTTGATTTCCTGGACTGTCCAACTATAACTCAGGAGGAACAAACTTGGATGCAAAGACCTTTTACTGAGGAAGAAGTCTCGGGATGCTTAAAACAGTGTGATGGAGATAAAGCTCCGGGACCTGATGGCTTCACAATGAGTTTCTTCAAGTTATGTGGGGAACTTTGAAGGAGGATTTGATGTTGACCATTCACAATTTTCATCAAAAGGAAGTCTTTGAAAAAGCTTTTAATGCCACCTTCATAGCATTGATTCCTAAAAAAGCTAGGGCAGAGGAATTAAAAGACTTCAGACCTATTAGCTTGATAGGGGGAGTTTATAAGATTATCTCCAAACTAATCACAGAGAGGTTGAAGACAGTAATGGGGAGATTGGTTGATATACACCAAATGGCTTTCTTAAAAGGAAGGCAAATTATGGATGCCTCACTTATTGCTAATGAATTGGTGGACTCAAGGTTGGTATCTTGTGTAAACTGGATATAGAAAAGGCTTATAATCATGTAAATTGGTTTTTTCTGTTAAAAATTCTGAAGGACATGGGTTTTGGGAGGAAGTGGCTTAACTGGATATACTTCTGCATATCCACTGTTAAATTCTCATTAATTATAAAAGGTAACTCTGAAGGTTTCTTTCAATCTCAAAGGGGGTTGAGGCAGGGGGGCCCTCTCTCAAGTCTCACCTTTCCTTTTCATTCTAGCCATGGAAGGCCTCAACCACATGATTAGGAGAGCAAATGTCAATGGATGGTTAACTGGTTTTAAAGCTCAAATGTAGGGGAGAATGGAGAATGAGGTGGGGGGTTACTCATTTACTTTATGCAAATGATTTTGTGATTTTCTGTGATCCTGAGGTGACACAAATCAGACACATCAGAGCTATCCTCACTATTTTTTAAGGTGTTTCTGGGCTCCATGTAAATTGGCAAAAGAGTTTCATCTATCCAGTAAACCATGTAAGCAACATGGAACAGCTAGCTAGCAACCTTGGCTGCCAGATAGCTACTCTGCCAACAAAGTATTTGGGCATGCCTTTGGGTGCACAAAACAAGGACATAGGAGTGTGGAATGATGTTTTGGAGAGGTGACAGGAAACTTGCAAGGTGGAAGAGTCATTACCTCTCTTTGGGAGGGAGATAGAGTCATTACCTAGTCAAATCAGTCCTAGATGCCGTTCCTTCCTACATGATGAGCCTCTTTCCTATTCCAAAAAGCATTGAGAAAAAGCTAAGACTCCAGAAATGGTTATGGAGGTTCTGCATTGAAGAGATAGCATTATGGAAGAGAGTCATCATTGCCAAGTATGGACTACAGAGTCATTGGTCTACTGAGGAGGTTCTGGGAAATTTTGGGTGTAGTGTTTGGAAGACCATTAGAAGACTATGGCCACAGTTCAAGGATAACATCTCACTTAAGGTGGGAAACGACTATAAAATTGAATTCTGGAATGACTTATGGATTGGAGAAGAGTGCCTTGAAACTTTATTTCCAGATTTGGTCATACTCAGCCAGCAGAACAAGGACACAATTTCTCAGATGTGGAGCCCTCAAGGATGGAATTTCTTGTTTAGAAGAGCCCTCAATGATTGGGAAATAGGGAGAATCGCTACTCTATTTCAGATCCTAAATACCTTCCCAGGCACCTCCAATGAACCTAACAAGCCTAAATGGAAATTACAGAGGAAAGGAGTGTTCACAGTGAAGTCTAGTGAAGTCTTGCTACTGGAGTAACAATGCTGGTCAAAGTAGAATCAAAATTTGGCCTTGGAAATTAAGTTGGAAGATAAAAATACCTCTAAAGGTATCATGTTTTGCTTGGTTGGTGTGTAGAAGGGCATGTCTAACACATGAAGTGCTCCAGAAAAAAGGAAGACAAATTTGTTCAAGATGTTTTATGTGTGATCAACTTGTTGAAGTCAATGAATACATGTTCCTCCACGGCAAGGTAGCTACCAATCTATGGAACATGTGTTTTTGCATCCTTGGTGTATGTTGGGTAATTCCACAGACCACCAAGGGTATGCTAGAGAGCTGGAAGGAGATAGGAAGAAGACACTCCACTGAAGACTGGTGGGAGTTAATACCAACTTGCATATGGTAGACTCTATGGAAAGAAAGGAATGCTAGATGTTTTGAGGGCAAGAGCAATAATATTGAGAAGATAAGGATGAATAGCCTTAGTCTTTTATACTTTTGGTGTAAACAGGATATGAGGGGGGATATAGAACTTTTTGTTGATTTCATAGGCAATTTGTAATCTCCCTAGGAGTAGGTTTTGTTATGCTCTGATGAGATTGTAAGTGACCTATGATCATCATCATTTGATGATGAATCTTTTGTGAATACACAGTTACCCTTATCTCAAAAAAAAGAGTAAGGAAACTACTGCTATCAGTTGGCTGGCTTTAAATCTACAGAAGGGAGTATCTTACCAAGAAGAAAAGCTCCTACCAAGAAGAAAAGCTCCTTGTCGTTAGAAATGAAGAGTCCCAACAGATGCTTATCCTGATCCACCAGAGGATAACAATATGCCGAGGCAGGACCGGATGGATATGATTATGGAGGACACTGAAGAGGACAAAATATCCTCGAAATGAGATGACGAGGTAACTAGACAACATACAAATGGAAAAACTCTTTTGGATGAGTATACTCAACCACCCAAAGAGATCACTTTTCACAATAACTTATCTCCTAGGAGCATTACCTATCCAGGAGGAACTTACAACTTAGAGAAGCAACCTACCTCGGAGCAATCTCAAGAACAAAATAACCCACCCCCTACTGTTTCCAATGCTTAATTTCCTTTCTTGGAATATTAGAGGGATCGGGTCCAGTGGATTTATTGAAAGACTCATTCTTTTTCAACAACAATTTCACTTACCTCTTATATGCCTCCAGGAACCTCTAGTGGATAGTAGCAAACTAGAGAAATTCAAAACGAGACTAAGGATGGATCATAGCTTCTTCAATATTAACAACAAGATATGGATTTACTGGAACCACGAGATCATTGTAGACATCATACAAGATAAAGATCAACATGTTCTTATTAAAATTTTCCATAATGATGGCCTATCCATTTTCCTCTCAATTGTCTATGCTAAATGTTCAGAAGACTAGAAGAGAATTGTGGGCGGATCTCAAAATTATTGCTAACACCGTTCAAGGTCCCTGGGGTGCTATTGGGGACGTCAATGTCATTTGCACGGCTGAAGAAAAAATGGGTGGAAGACCTTTCACCCTTGGAGAGAGTTTGGACTTCCTAGACTGCCTGAGTGAGTGGGCTTCAAGATGCAGGATACTCTGGTGCTAAATCCACTTGGGGCGACAACAGGGATCCCCCTAACACTATCTGGAAACGGCTTGACAGATTAGTTTATAATACCAATTGGTTTGATGATTACAACACGTAGTGTGTCCCACCTCTCAAGGACATGCTCAGATCATGCCCCTTTGTTGGTCAACATGAACAACATTGCTCCCCAATGCATTAAATATTTCAAATTTCTCAACGTTTGGACTGAACATGAAAACTTTCTTGGTACCATTCAGAGATGTTGGGAAGAACTAGTAGTGGGAAATCCTATGTATATTTTACATCAGAAGATCAAAAAACTTGTAAAATGCTTAGTCTCTGGTCTAGAGAGACCTATGGAGACATCTATGAGGATCCAAAAAGACTGGAAGCCCAAATGAAAGTACTGGAAGAAAACAGTGTTATGAACAACACTAAGGTCAACATATGTGAACTTTCTAGATGCAGAGCTGAGTTCACAAAATATTTGAAACTTCAAGACGCCATCCTAAGACAAAAGGCCAGGGCCAAATGGTTAGAGGAGGAGATGCCAATACTTCTTACTTTCACAACACTATCAAAGATAGGAGGAGACTCTCTTTAAAGAAAATTATGAATGAGCAGAATCAATGTCTTGAAGGAAATGATCAAATTGCTGAAGGAGCAGTGAGCTTTTACCAACTTGCTTAGCCATGAAAGTGTCTCTATAGATACTGAAACTATCAACTATTTACCTAGGTGTATCACTGATGAGGATAATGAGACGCTGAGTGCTCTGCCAACCCTTCAAGAAGTCAAAGAGTGTGTTTTCTCCTTGGATCCACATAGTGCACCGGGGCCAGATGGACTTAGTGGACGCTTTTATCAAGCAGCTTGGAACATAATAGCTTCTGATGTCTACAAAGCTGTTATTTCCTTCTTCTCAGGTGATATCCTTCCAAAAAAAATTACCCATACTTGTTTAGTTCTTATTCCTAAGATTGATCACCCTCAAAGTTTCTCTGATTTAAGACCTATTAGCTTGTGCAATGTCTCTAGTAAAATAATTTCTAAGATTCTCAATGCTAGACTTGCTAATATTTTACCTAGAATTATTTCTAAGAATCAAACCGGGTTTGTTAAAGGCAGGGCTATTTCAGAGAATATTCTTTCGGCTCAAGAGATCATTAGTGACATTAACAAACCCAATAGAGGAGGGAATATGGTCATAAAACTGGACATGACCAAAGACTATGATAGGGTCTCTTGGTCTTTTCTGTGTTTAGCTCCTAGGAAAATGGGTTTCTCGGAGAACTGGATCCACATTATTTACAACTGTTTGTCAAACAACTGGTATTCTGTTATTATAAATGGAGGGAGATATGGTTTCTTCAAGTCCTCTAGAGGACTAAGACAAGGAGACCCTCTATCCCCTTCTCTTTTTATTTTGAGTGCTGAATTGCTTTCTCATATGTTGACAAGTCTGCAAACCAAGATTGGGTACAAAGGTTTCTACATGAGTGCCAATGGTCCCCAGATCAACCACTTAACATTTGCCGATGACACAATAATCTTTTGCAATAGGGACAAGAGATCTCTCAAAATGATTCTAGACACTCTCAAGAAACATGAGGACAACACTGGCCAACTCATAAATAGAAACAAGAGTTGTTTCTCCCTCAAATCCAAAGCTAGTCTTAACACTATCACTAGAATGAAAAGGCTCACCGGTATGGTTTACCATAAATTTCCCATCAAGTATCTTGGTTGTCCCTTAATCACTAGGAAAAAGAAGATTTTGTATTACAATGATATTGTCAAAAAGGTTACTAGCAAAATTAGAGGATGGCACTATAAGCTCCTCTCTCCCGGTGGCAGAGCCATCCTCGTTAGACATGTTTTGCTTGTTCTTCCTACTCATCTTCTCAGTGTTGTTGATCCTCCCAAGGGAACTATTGAAATTACTGAAAAATGCTTAGCTAGGTTCTTTTGGTCTGGACAAGACATGGAAACAAGCATCACTGGATCTCTTGGGATAACTTGTGCTATCCATTTGAGGAAGGTGGCGTCAATTTCAGAAGAATTGAAGATATTTGTAATTCTTTGAAGTCAAAACAATGGTGGAAGCTCAAAACTTCTAAATCACTTTGGAGTTTGGAGTGACATCATGAGAGCCAAGTACTGGAATAACCAACACCCTGTGAAAGTCCAATGGACAAGAGGAACCTCTCAATACTGGAAATCTCTCTGTGGGGTTAAATTTAACACCGAAAAAAATATCTATTGGAGGGTTGGAAAAGGGGATGTGTCATTTTGGTTTGATAACTGGTCCAACTTGGGACCGCTTTATCTTCTGCACCCTAACGACAACTCCCATAGTTATATCAATCTCAACTCTGTCTTAATAGAGGGAATTTGGCATTGGGATACTTTGCAATACCAACTTTCCACAGAAGATAAAAATAGGATCAGTATGGGTATCCACTTGGACAGCAACAAAGAGGGCTATCCTATTTGGACTGATACATCTACTGGGGAATTCAGCACGAGCTTGGCCTGGAATAACATTAGGCATAAAAGGGGGATCAACATTATGGCTAAAAACATATGGAACAAGGACATCCCTTTCAAGATGACGTTTTTGACTTGGAGGGCAATCCACGATAGACTTCCAACTGATGAAAGAGTTACTAAAAAGTTTGGAATTAGTATCAGTCCTGGATGTCATTGTTGCATTTCTGATGACAAACACAAATATTGAAAATGTAGATCACTTTTTTCGTCTAGGCCTACAAGCTAAAAGAATCTGGAAGTTTTTTGCAGGGTCGCTGGGAACTGGACATATGCATAACACTCTCAAGATGATATTACTCAGTTGGTGGAATTTGAAGACTAAAAACCCCATTGCAGCTTTCATATCTAAAGCTCTACCCCCAATCATTTGTTGGGAACTCCGGAGAACTAGGTTGTAGCAATAAATTTGAGGCTGTAAAGCCTTCTTTTTTCGGAACCAAAACTAACATCACTTACACTCTATTGTAGGTTACACAGAAGAATTTTGGTCAAGCAAAGATAGGGGAAAGCTGGAATAGCCTCTGTCAAATCTTTGAAGTGGACATCAATCAAAGAACTTCCATCAGAGTCAAATGGCTCAAACCACCTAGAAATTTTATTAAGCTCAACAGTGATGGAAGTTGAGTTCAAGGAAGCTGTGGTGGAGGAGGGCTAATCAAAGACAGCCAAGGCAACATGATGTTTGCTTACTCTTTAGGTCCAGGCAAAGGTACTAGCAACATGGCTGAAGCCCGTGCACTACTATATGGTCTTAAATGGTGTGTTAGTAGAGGTTATGATAGGGTTTGGGGAGAAACGGATTCCCTACTCTTAGTTAAATGCATAAACGGAGAATGGAGAACGCCTTGGAGAATGGATAAATTGATTCAAGAAGCACAACAAATAGTTGAATCTCATGGATTTATCATCAGTCATTGCTTCAGGGAAGCTAACAAACCTGTTGATATATTAGCATCCAGGAGTTATAGTGTTGATGCAATACATGATTTCAACTCTTTCTCTGATCTCCCGAGGGAAGTTAGGGAATTAATTAACACAGATAGATGGGAGCTCCCTTCCTTCAGAATGCAACAGGTTAAACCTTCTAATTTCATTTACGAACCCCCCTGAATCCTCTTTGTCAAGGAGTCAAGTTAGTAGAGTAATAGCCAACTTAGACTCCCCCCCCGTTTTGGTGTTAACTTGTAGAGTTTATCTAACTCTATTTCAACCCCAAGATCTTGTATTTAAGTTTGGTATACCAAACTTCAAAATGTAACTCTTTCATATCAATGATCATTGGAGGCAGTTTAAAAAAAAAAAAAAAACATTCAAGCAAAAAAAAAAAAAAGTGGTTCTTAATGTGGGAATGAATCATCTTGACAACCAATTAAGTATAATTAACTTACAAATCTCCCTTGGACATGTATCGCTTGACTATCATCTCATTCTGTTGTGCATCACGTCCACTTATGACTAGATAATTCTCACTACTGATGAACCAATTAAATTTCTCAAACCAGTGAACTTTGCGCATATGTGAAATCACAGCAACTGTCTTTTCCTGCATATTTATAGTGGAGAAGAGAAGTGTTGTGTCACTCAACAGTACAAATAAACAGCCCTCAGATGGGTATGTTTCATCAAAAAAGAAGTTCAAGTGTAACAAGAGGCTTTATTCACTTAACTTTCCTGTAACATACTCATCAGCAGTCCATAAAAGAAACTACATATATAAAAAAAAGCATATTTGTGTACAGCAAAGTGGTTATATACATTCAGAAATTATACTGTTTAGAAGAGTGCTATAGTACAGGATATTAAATTCAGTATTAAAGAAATAACAAAAATGCTTAGAGAGTCAAAACGGGCTTGGAAATGTACACACTTTATTGAGCATATTTGTACTTAGTTTAGCGTCCTAATCTTCCTTGAACCCTCCTAGAAGGTGGTGGGGATTTGGGTGCTTTAGTTGCTGTTACTTGGTGGTTTTTGGTTGTACTGGAATTTTGTTATGTTTGTGGTAATAAATTTTACAGTGCATGTAAATAAAAAGTGCTTATATACCAAGTAGATACTTTTTAGATAACTATGGGGCCAATCACTGAGCTAACAGTTCACTTTTTGTTAATTTTAACATTATCAACTTCAATGGATGATACACAGGCAACATATTATGAAACAAAGACATATCAGGCAAAGAATTCTATGCAAAATAATTATCAGAAATCACATAAAAAAAAATTCTATAACCTCCAATGGAAAACCCCAACATCAATGTCTAGAAAGGCCCAATAGATGGACTATCAAAAGTGTAACACCCTGCACATTCTAAGCTAAGATCCAAACCATTCTTCGTATGCGTATAGGCCTGAACCCGGTAATTTCCAATTGTACATGTGTTAAGGTTAGTTCTCTAGTGTGGTAAGTGATTTGGATATGAATTATTGCCACAAGAAACCCAAACCGTAAAGTTGAGTTGGAAACTTCTTTACCGGTTGAGTTTTCGTATAAGTTCTTACTAAGCTCAACTTCAAACAACCACTCTTCCTAGAATATGAAGAGTCTTGTGGCTGAAGACCCACCAAATTAAAGGTCTTTGAGTCTTCTTTCAAACGTCACCAACCGCTCGTTAATTCGATTTCGGAGTAGAAAGTTGTTAGAACATGAATAGGTTTATACAATCCTATTAGAATAGGAATAGGTTTATACAATCCTATTAGAATAGAAATAGGTTTATACAATCCTATTTAGAATAGGAATAGAAATATAGGAAAAGAATATTATTGAATTGTTGTTGTGTCCACATTATTACATTGAGACCCTATTTATAGACACTACAATACAATCCTTGATTCTATGTTTTATATTTGTACTAGTAAATTTATTTAAATAAATTAGCTTACAAATTATTTAGAGAGTTGTTTGTTACTAAATAAATCCAAAACAAATCAATACAATATTTGAAATGTGAGTTGTTTAACATTTACTAATTAAAAAGACAAATATATCATCACATGACGTTTGTGATCTTAATTGAATGTGTGTACATATATGTGTGTGTGTGTGTGTGTGGTTTTCATATTAAAACTACAGCTTGCAATTTTTATGTGTAAATATAGATGGTTTATTCAATTTTACTATTGCTCACCATCTTTTCGGTTTTAAAAGTAGATGGTTTATCTTTTTTTAAATTGAAAATTGACATTTTGTGACTGATCAATTTATTAAGATGACAATTATTTATCCTCAAATAATTCAAGTGAAAAAATAGCAAACATGACAACAAAATTAGCTAGTTAGAAGGTCATAAGAAATAATATTGTCCGGCAATTATCTACATTGACCCAATTACATAATAATTCAAAGGTATAATTGGAAAGAAGTTTTTTATAGAGTTTTAATCCAAACACAAGATGAGGTGGAAAACAATGAACCAAATACTTGATAAAAATAAACATTGTATTACTAATACCTACATTACTAATCTTTGTGTCACTCATCCCTGCGTTATTAATCTTTGTACCAAACAACCCCTTAGAGTATTAGTAATTATCAGATGTTGTTAGTAGAGTTTTCAAGTAGCCTGGGGTCTTGCCCCAATAACCTAAGTTCAGTACAATTAGAGGCTTCATAGAAGCATTAGTTGAGTTATAGGTTTCAGCATTATTTTACAATCATGTTTATATTATACAGATCTTCAGATTTGCAATAATAAAGTTATTGAATTCGTTCCCTAAGTTATTGCATGCTCATCCATTAAAAGCTTCTGCACAATTGTTATAGCATTTAGTAAAGTAGCTAGCCGGGTCAAGGGTTCATTGGGATCAACAATGGGGTTTCGAGTGCCGGTTAACGCCCAAGGTATAGGCTCAAGGCAAGACAAAAAGCTCCTCAAGCTAACAACCACTAAGAAGACACAGAATTACTGAATGCCTAAACAACACAAAATGTGAATAGCCACTGGTCAGATTCTTGGTTACCTGAGACAGCTGGAGACGTGTCTTTCTCTCAGCAGCCTTGAATGCTTTTTCATGAGCAGTTACAGTCTTCTCTTGCTTGTTTTCTTGTTTTTTCTTCGTTTCATACCACCGCCGAGCATTTGCATGGGCTGAAAGTGCCAGATCAACTTCAACCTACCAAATGAGAGCAAAACAATGGAGGCACAATCAATTCATGCTCAAATCGCTGCATTTCTTTCAAAACCAATCATAAGCTTAAGTAAAAGACTTGAATCAACAGCAATGCTGCACAAACAGTATATATAGGTAGGTACGAGAATTTTCCATACAGAAATGTGGGTTCTTAATTAGAACTTCTAGGAAAAAAAAGGAATATCAGGTCAGCATACCTTGTCCACTGGTTGGGTCTTTTCATCATCATCCATTTCATCAAGATTGTTGCTTAAGAGCAATGTCATGCAGTTCCTTTCAAGATGGAGCTTGTCAATAAGTCCAGCTACTGGATTTCCAGATCTTTTCTCCTCTTTCACCATTCGAGCCAAATCTTCCCAACTCATTCCATTAGCAAGAGCTACACGTACTGCTAAGATGGCAGCATCAGCATCTTCCAAATTGTATTCTATCAACTCTGCCATCTTAATACAATGTTCAACTTCTTGCTTTAATGTTACAACACGGTTTTCCTGCATCATGTCGGAGAAGCTTTTGAACACAAAATGTGTAGTAGTACAAGGTCCACTGAGATGTGACTGGACACTGGTAAAGAGTTAAATCAAACAAAGCTATAGCAGTGTCATTTAGGAACTACTTCGTATTAGTTGCAGATTTGATTCATCAGATTATTGCTTAAGTTTTCTATATTATTTTTATTTTTGAGCAAGAAACTTAAGTTTTCTATATTAATGGCGACCCAGTTATTCTCTATCACAAATGCGAAGGAGCAAGCCGAATAATAAAAAGAGATTATCCAGGCAAGAGTCATTCGACAAACTTAAACAGGAAATACTAGGGTATTTCTTGCTTCCCAAGTCAAATAAAAAAAGAACTAGAAGAAAGGAAGATCCCTTTTTCAGGAAAATAAAAGACTGATTTTTTTGTGGGTGAAAATAAATGATTATTATCTAAGGAACCACTATGCTGATCTTAGAATCTTAAAAAATATGAAGCAGCAGAAGGAGGAGAGGGGGAGAATTTGTTTTCAGTCCACTCAGTTCTTCATTGTGCTGTTGAGCATAAGACCAGAGAGTACAACTGCTATAGAAGAAAGTCTGTTTGGGACGTACATTCTTTCGTATCGCCTGCACTCACAAATCCCAGAAAATTAAGAAAAAGGACAAAAGAAAAAGTTCCTCCCACTTTTTCTCATTAAACCTGCCATGTATCCATGGACTGAATTCTGAAGTAAAGTAAATTGGTCCATTCCTCACACTATAGATCCTTTATAAACCCTCCAAGAAAGACAGTGAGCTAATCTACCTTGCCCTCAAACATCTATAACTAAGTATATCTCTTCCCAGAAATGCATGCTGCTTTTTTATAGGTATATTACATGCTGATTTTTCTGACATTTTGCAATATATATACACTATGGAATCCTTGAAATTCATTTGTCATCAGGATTATCTATTAAAAATCATCTCCAGTCCCTTTGTAGATTTTTTTTTCTTTCATTGGTACATACTTTAAGTGGAAGAAATAAGTAGGTTTATTCAGAAAAAAAATTCAGCTCTAACCAAGAGAGTATCATTCTAAACCTCTATACGTCTGTGAAACTTTAGCTACACTCGTAGAATTAGGCCAACAGAGATAAAACATGCCATGAAAAATATGTGGATTAGAAAATCTTGTGGTCATGTTACTATTCCTATATAGGTTTGGAAGAATCTTGGAGAGGTCAGAGTGAGAGTAGAATGACTCACCAACTTATTCAATGTTATACTAAGATGTGGTAGGATGCCTAATGAGTGGAGGAAGAGTACCCTGATTCCAATTTACAAGAACAACGGAGATATTCAAAGTTGTGTGAACTACATGGCATTGAACTCGTGAGTCATACGGTGGAACTCCGGGAAAGAGTGATAAATGTAGGCTTAGGAATACGACAAGGTTAAAAGAGAAACGGTTTGGATTTATGCCTAGTAGATCCACAACAAAGCCTATATTCTTGTTAACAAGATTGCAGGAAATCTATTACGAAAAGAAGGAAGATCTACACATGGTGTTTATTGAGCAAGAGAAATCATATAATAGAGTACCACAGAAGGTCCTAGCGGGTTACTAAGAATAAGGGAATTCACATTAAATATACAAATGATAGAAAAGACATGTAAGAAGGAGTCGTGCGAATAGAAGTAGGTGATACGGAGGAGTTTCCCATAACAGTGGGTTTACACCAAGGATCGGCATTGAGTCCATTGAGTCCCTACTTGTTTACCCTAATTATGGACAAGGCGACAAGCTAACTAACACTATAGAAAATGAGGTCTTGTGGTGCCAAACTAGTATGTGTTGATGATATAGTGGTGCCAAATTGCAAACAATTAGATATCTAGACTTGTTATTTCAAGAGAATTGAATGATAGATGAAGATGTAACTCATGATCAAAACTAGATGATTGTAATGGAGAAGTGCTTTTGAGGGGTCATGTGATGGAAGGTGGCAGACTAAAGTGAAAAGTAGTTTTTTTAGCACTGTTATAACTTCACAAGGTAGTGAATGTTGGGCTGCTAAAGTCCACATATAGTGTTGCAGAGATACAGATGATAAGATTGATGTGAAGTCCTACCACATTAGACAAACTTTAAAATGACCACATTCGCCAAAAGGTGCAACTAGCACAGCACGCGTTGAGGATAAAATGTGTGAAGCTCAGGTGATTTGAACATGTTCGTTGTTGATCTACAGATGCACCAGTCCATAGCTGTGAAACTATGGTAAGGTGAAGGTATTAAAGGGTGACGGATTAGATCTAAAATCACATGGATGGATATTGTCTCAAAAAACCTACAAATTTTGGTATCAATGTGGACTTAACTAAAGATAGGGCACAAGTGAGGAGAAAAGATCCATATAGATGATAGCTACTAGTTGAGAACAGGTTTTTAGACTAGTTAGAGAACTTCTAATAGCACTATTTATTTATTTATTTATTATTATTATTATGTATATATTTAACTTTTTATCGAAGATCAAAAAAAAGTTAAATATATACATAAATAATACTCTCTCCGTTGCAATTTGCTTGTCTTACTTTCCTTTTTAGTCCGTTTCAAAAAGAATGTCTCTTTTCTTTTGGCAACTCTCTAGTTAAAACTTTCCTCACATCGCACGTTTATGACCACAAGATTAAAGGGCAGTTTGGTACAGTCCACACATTTTTAGTTTGAAACCACAAGATTCAAAAGTCTTCTTCACTTTCTTAAAATCCGTACAAGTCAAAATCAACAAACAAGTTGAAACGGTGGGAGCAATAATAATCATATATTTTACTTTTATTTATTTAGTATAGTAATGATATAAAATGAGCTTAAATGAAGAAGTGAGGATTTAAAGCTGACTAAGGAATAGTTGTTTCATTGTTGTTGTCTTCAGAAAAGTATTGTCATATCCAACTTAATTCTTCCATTTAAAGTATGTACCACTTATTCATTCGTTAAATTGTGACCTGCATGCTTACTCCCAAATCCTTTATTGCCATTTGAGACCAAATCTAGCTCATGAACTTATTCTCATGATTAACCAGCATTTTCACAGAGGAATTCAAGAAAGCAAGTATTCACAGGCTAAAACGCATACTTCCCAGAATAATTGAGAGCAACCAACAGAAATGCTTCATGATGATTATATAATAGATGTGACACAGACCTGATCAGTGCGAATCTTATTAAGTCTCTGCATTGCAGTGCTTTCTTTGGACTTTTGCTGTTGTTCAGAACGTTGACTTTCAATCTTACTATAGAACTCATCCAATGCTGCATCAAATGTCTCAAACTTCATAAAATCCCGACACTTAAGCTGATTCAGCAACAACGGGCAGAACTCATCATATATCTGCAGAATAGAAAGTCTCAAATAAATCACCCTTCTAAAACTATATAGGTCCAGAAAAGAAGAATAAATGATCACAGCCTCACAGGGGTTAAAAAATCTCAAATTATAGGATAACTGCGAAACCTTCTCAGAAGATCCACTATCGCAAATGTTGGAATCCTTTTTAGACAAAGTTTTTTCCTGCATTAAGATATAGCCTTCTGGAACTTTCTCACCCAGTATAATGTCCTCCAACCAATCTTCAAACTGCTTAACAGCCTCTGTCAGAGAGAGAAGTGTATTGCCTTCTAATTTAAAATCTGTGTCAATCTTTGTATTTGGAACCAAGCCAGCATCTAGAATAATGTGTTCAGAAAGTGCTGGGCCATAGCCTAGTGCCTCCCCAAGAACCACCTTAAGTGTTGGTGACTTTGCACGTGCACCATCGTTCCCTTTTTTAGTAGAATTAGTAGCTTTTACGCTTTTTTGGTTAACCTGCTTTTGTTGAGGAACATCAGATCCACCATTCCCCTGTTCATTATCTTCCACATGTTCAATTTTATCAGTCTGGGATGAAGACATCAAAGCTGCCTGCAACTTTTCAGTAGTTGTCCGTTTAAAGACACGGCATGTTTCAACTGGATATCGATGGCGAGACATAATAGCAAAACCTTTATCATCATCCCTGCATAGGTGCGAGTTACATGTAAAAGCAAGCTTTGTAAAATTGATGCCCACAACAATCCTATATGATGTCAAATTGAGTTGCAAAATTATGAGGATACCCAGAGACTGCTAACATCTAGGTTTATGGCTTGATAATCTGTACTAAAAGTTTATGTTGATGCAGCTCAAAGAAGCATTTAAGAAAAGTAAAAAAAAAAAAATCTAGATACCTGGTAGCCCAAAGGGCTAAATATCATCTTGTTACATCCCAAAAGAGGACAACTAAAATGTGTCATTTATGAAACCATGCAAGTATCAAACAGTTTTTGCTTGTTAAACAGAATCATAACTGATTACTGATCAAAATAGTTAAACCATCCAATAGGGTTCATCTTCTGGCAGAATTTCATATGGAAAGGGGATTTTGAAGAAAAATGGCAACAGAAGACATACATTGTCTGCATAGAAGTTTATGATGATCCATTACATAGACATGTTCAGATGAACGAGACCAAGTTAGCAAAATAAAAAGCAAATAATTTACCTGTGAGACCGTAGGAGAGTCATGACCATGAAGTCAGAATCCGTAAGGAGTATATTTCCTTGGGCATATAGTTCTAATATCACATAATGAGCATTGGAACCAAGTCCAAACTGAAAGAGAATTATCTGAACCCAAAAAGAATAAAGAAAGGATAAGATTAAAGATCATGAAATTAACCACTAACTGAAAGACAAAGAACAAATGAAAATTCCCAAAAATAAAATAAACCCAATGCACTGATAGAACAATAGCATATGCAGTATACCCTATCATAACCAAGTTGCCGCACATCCTCAAGCCTTCTCGTCCTTATATGCTTCCTCAATTTAAGTGTAAATCCAGATGGAGTGTTACTTTTGTCCCTAAAAAGAAGGAAATCGGAAAAGAGAACTTCAGAAAATGAAAAAATGAAAAAATTCAAAAAAAAAACTCAGCATATAGAATCCAATTGCATATGTCATTGATCAACAAAGAAGTAATGCACTTTCCATAAAGAATCAAGTATGGTTGACAGCAGAAAGACAAGCATTAAAACATTAGATCTTATGTTTCTAAACTGTTTATATCCTAACTTGGATTTCCTACTTGTATATTAATAACAACTACACCTCAACCCCAACTAGTCGGATCTACAAATCCTCTATATTAATTCTGTTATATTCGGAACCATTTAATTCCAATATGGATAAGTATTGACTTGGCAAATTAGGAGTTCTCTAAAACAATAAGCCCTCTAAGTCTCACACATATCCCTCTATCCAGACCTAATGTAAATCTAACTCTACTTTGTATGTTTCAGTGTATTTAGTATTTCACATATAAAAAAGATATACTAAATGCACTGAAATAATCCAAATCATATTTTCATATTTGTACTTACATTTCTTTTCAGTGCATTTAGTATTTTCTAAAGAACAACACAAATAAACTAAAAAATATCAACAAATTCTTGATTGAGGCATAGTTGATTTATTCATTGACTTATATCCTGACTTGGACTTTCTGTTATTATTCTAAATGCAGAAAATTGAGGGATATATATCATGGGCTTTAAAGGAATGTGTGCTTGAAATAATGACATGCAAAGATATCGCAACAAGAAGCAGTCGGTTCTTTGAATCTCAAGTCTCAACATTGAGAGGTTGGATAAATATGATATTTGTTGTATATTGGATACTGAAATTAGTTATTTTCATTGCAATTTCATATCATTTGGTGTTTTAGTGTGTGTGCTTCAAATGTGCACTTCACTTCTTGCTTTTTGCTTCAACCCCTTGGACCTTGTCGCTTTTTGGGCCTTTTTGCTTTTGAAAATGCAGGATCAATGAGTTAATTTGTCTCTAGTGCTTAGTTCAAGTAGAAACGTTGGAGATACATGCGAATTGGGATCCCCAGAGCTTCAAAAGATACAGTTGGTCTTAGGGTTGGCCTTAAACTGATTTCTAGGATACACTGCTACTACAATAAGCAAGGATCCATCTGGAATATGTCAAAAAGGTCATCAAAGCTCAAGGATACTTGGAAGAGGTGAAAATTACTGAACAACTTATACAAACAGAACAGCAGTTGTCCATCAGGAAACTATATTCTCTATTTAGAGGTGATTTCCCAAAGGTTGCCCGGAGGAAGCAAACGTGCAATAATCAAGGAGCTCTTAAATGGTTATTTACATTGAATATTGCAGCAACACGGAAGACTAAGCACCAGAGACAGACTAGCATCTTGGGGTCTAAACTCTAGCGTCAATAGTAGCATGGCCTCTTTGCATGAGAATGATCTAGTCCATAATCATATTTTATTTGAATGTGATTACTCATTTGCAGTATGGAGGAAGCTATTACAAAGGCAAGAGTATAATAGATCAGCCCTAAGCTGACAGCATGAATTGGAATGGGAACAAGAATACAAAAGTTCAAGGAAAGCACCAGATGAAGTATACAGGGCCACTCTTGCAGGAAGTGTGTACCTCATATGGAAGGAAAGAACCAGAGCATTTTTCAGAAAAAGGAGATCAATCCACAAATCATTGTAAGACAAGTAATACAAGAAGTGGTGTATAGATGTTCCAAGAAGAATCGATTAGTTGGTAGGCTAATGGAGCTTAACTTTTATCCTTAGATTTGATGTACAGGATGAAGAGGAAGGATATTGTAGAGAAGTAAACTACTTGGTACAAGACCAAGGCAGTATAGTTGAGATTTTCGCCCTTACTTGTAAACATCTTTCCTTGGGAATTAAATTTCCATTTACCAAAGAAAAAAAAAACAAAAATCAACAAAATCAAATTGCATAGTTTTATATTTTTTAAACTGAAGTAGATATAATAAAAAATGTTCATAAATGCACTGAAAATCATCTTTCCATAGTAAAGGAGAAAAGTGTATAGGTACCGAAGATAATCAGTGGTATGCAAGCGAACGCCACTTTCCATGAGCAACAAAACCTTCTCACTCTCCCCTGATTCACTAATTCCACTACTGTTCATGAGCTTAAACACATAGGTCTGCAATGCCAACACAAACAAGAAACATTAACCAAAGCAATGGCGGTCGGTTTGCATAGAAATGAGAAAGAAAAGAGCTGAGAATGGGAACCTTTGGGGAAAGATCATAAACGTTGGAACAGCGCATCCCGATTAAGCGACGCAAGCATTTGACCTCTGCGGCAACATCCGCCGTGTTCATACGCACCTTCACCATTTCGATTACAGGACGACTTGATTCTTCGTTGCTTCTACTATAGACACAAAAATTGAATCTCTTTTAGGGATTTTGATTTCTTGGACTTGCAGCTAACTCAAAATAGCTTTGAATTTAGAAAGAACATCCATATATAGGTATCCGGTTGAAACCAGAGAGAGTGTAGAAGAAAAAGAAAGCGTGGAGCTCAAGATTTGGGCCGGGTCAGGCCACTTCCTTACACTTTTTCCTTTTTTTCTTTGGGCCTTTTAATTGTCACAAATTTATGATTCTTTCACCAACAAATTGAGATGTAGGAATGAAGGGGTCCAATAGCAAATAATTTTGAAATGAAACTAAAAGGGGGTTGACATCCCTACTTTATTTAAATAAGACGCAATATCGTGATGACTGTAAATTAATCAATTAATTAATTGTATAAATTATAAGAATCACATAGTGTGGGATATAAATTACATCTTATCCCTATTAGTTTCCATTTTACAGAAATCCCTTAAAATAAGAGGGATCCGGATACATAAGTGATGGCCGGATACATAATTTTTGATACATTCAAATCTGGTGTTGTTGTGCTTAAAAAGGAAAAAATAACGTAAATTTCATTTTAATTAATTTCAATCCCACAAATCACGCCTAACAGGTTGTAAACAATCCATCCAATACCTAACAAATTCACAAATTTCAAATTTCAAATTCACAACTTCTCCATCGAGGAACTATTACTGCCGAAAAAGTTCTAAATTCAAATAACTCAAAAAAATTGTTGTAGAAGATAAATATATCAATTTTGTTGAGGTTGGGTGAGCGAAGTGATTTATGAAGGTTACAAATGAAATTGTCGTTGGATAATCTATTTCATTTATGAATCTGAAGCGACAAGATTGTAGTAGTACCCTAAGTTGAGAGGACTCAAAAACTTAGCGAAGATGGTGATAGTTGCGACGTTCTTTGCTATGTCTGTAGGAGCCTTCGCTTTCTGACAAACCATGGACAAAATTCATATTTGTATTGTTCTTCATCAGGATGAGAAGCAAAAGAGAATGAAGAAGGAAGCAAAAATCAGAAGAATGAGAGCAGAGCTAATCAGAGAAAACAAAGAGCGGAAGTCTCTTGCCTAAGCTGCCAAGAATTGCAAACCTAGTTGCATTCAATTCAACAATTTGTTTTTGTTGTCTTTTTGAATGTTTATGGACTTCTGCTTCTATTTCTAATTTCCATAAAAATCATGTAATTATGGTCATGAATGTCTTCAATGTACTTAAGTTTGGATCTGTCTCAGTACTCTGCTGTCAATAACATGATTATGCTTGCATTGTTAAACATGTAGCTACTTTTAATCTGACAATGTGGATGGAGTATGAAGGCTTCGTGCAAGCATTAACAAAAATCTATGAGGTTTCAATGGTTCCAATGTCAGATAAGGAGGATTGGTCGGTTCCAGACTATGTTTTAAATGAAACTGTATTGCCACCTAGATACAAAAGGATGGTCAGACGACCAAGGAAACGAAGAATAAAAAATGCAGATGAGAAGATAACAATAAACACAAATTATTGCGGACGGTGTGGACAAGAAGATCACAACAAAAGAACTTGTACTTTCTTTCCGAAAGAGAACTTAAATTATTTTATTTTTAAAAAAATATTAATGTTCAACCATCCTTATGAGTTTTGAATAATTTGCACTTCTAATATTTTTCACTTTTATATTTCCATTAAATAAAGTGTATTTTTTGCTTGAGTTATTTTGATACATTATTTATTATGATTGTTGTTGTTCAAATTAATAATTCGTTAAGATTTGTGTGCCAATGTTATATCACGTAAATAATTATTTGGATGTTGTTTTAAATATAAAGAAGTTTGGAATGTATCAACCTTTAATTAAAAATTCTTGTGTAATTGTATCATAATTGATTAACTATGATACATAATTAAGATTTGTGTGCCAATGTTATATCACGTAAATAATTATTTGGGTACTGTTTTAAATATAAAGAAGTTTGGAATGTATCAATTTTTAATTAAAAATTCTTGTGTAACTATATCATAATTGATTAACTATGATACATAATTTATACCATTAAGTGTCTCAAGAGTTGAATTGTTACATAGTTATAAAAAAATGTATCATATACATTATATCAGATGTATCTCATACGTGAATATAAGTCATGTATCAAATACATTATAGCTTTGTATCATATACGTTTTATTTGATGTATCATATACGTGAATATAAGTCATGTATCATATACACTATAATTTTGTATCATATACATTATATCATATCAAACTTAAAGTAAATTAGTTATGTGTGTGAAGATTAACTTTGTAAAACAAAAATGCATACTTCAAAAATTTTAGTGGATCATAATGTATCTAAAGCAATATATTGAAAACACAAGATGTAAGAAATTACAAAATACTTTAATAGGAATAAGTTTTTAGAGAAACAGTCTAAAACTTAAGTGACATAGTCTTAAAAACAAAAAAACATAAAACATTGTTTGTGCAAATGTGCTTAATTACTAATCTATTTTAACCAAATCTTCTTCAGATGGTGGTGTGACTTGACCCTTAGGCTTTCGTGGATCATCATTCTCGCTAACGTATCCACCCTCGGCCTTGTCGCTGCCATATCTCCACAACAATGATGCGTATCTATTGCACAGATAATCTGAACTAAAACAATTAGATGGTATAACGAGTAGGTTGCTCAGTAACTCCGCAAATGTAGCTACATATACACCACAATCCCTACAAAAAATGAAGAATATAAAATATATAAATAACTTACACATATGATTCAAAATAAGAATATATAATAATTACAGGCTATCACTTCTTTGTTGCATAATGTCTTGGACAAATTCAACCTTGAAAGGATGGTGTGGCTCTAAAAGTGTACCAGTTTCTTTGCCTTTATATTCATCAAGTTCTGACCAGTGGATTCGCTCTATTTTTTCAAAGAATCCATTTTCAAGGAGGTAAATAGGTAGCATTACCGACAACTTTTTTAGAGTCATCCAACTATTAGTAAAAATACAGAAAAAACAATAACATAACTAATTTTCATATCAATGTATCTTCACTGTTTATTTGATACACATGTAACAAAATGTATTTGATACACATTTAAATTACAAACTATAAGATACATTACATACAATAGTTCAAAATGAACTGTATTTTTTGATACATTTCAAACGCAACTCCAAAACTAAATTAAAATTAGGATTTTAATGTATCAAGTAATATCCAACAGACTATGAGAACATTGTATGAAAAAAATAATGTATCTTCACTATTTAATGTATCAACTTATATCTATCCAACACACCAAATGCCATAATGTAACTACAACTAAAATTAGGGGTGTTAATGTATAAACATATTACAAATCAATTAGAATCCAACAGACTATGTGAATATTTTAGTGAAAAATAATGTATCTTTACTGCTAATGTATCAATTTATTTCGACATAAACATACTAAAATGTCATATCAAACACAAAAGGTCAAAAAAGATATGAAAACACATACTTTGGATAGTAAAGATCGAGAAATTATCGATGCTGCTTTTCTTCCCCTTTTTTGGGGTTTTTTTTTGCTACATTTGATTTTGGAGAAGAAGGAACTTCCTTTTTCGAGTTGTCATTACTCTAATTCTTTATTGCTAATGTGTCATGCAAAAGTTTGGATTTGTTTTCAGCCCAATTTTCATCATTAGAATCATATATACAATTAGTATTAGAAGAATTTAGTTGAGTAACACCAATACTAATGAAGGAGTCTGATCCATATGTATCATGAAAAAAAAACTGAAAAATAAAATAAAATTGAAGAAAACAACAATGGAGATTAAAAATTCTACCTATTCAGATGTTTGAAATTGTTTTGATTTGAGAGAGAATATCGATTGAAAATCAAATTGATTTGAAAATTGTAACTGCTAAGAATGTGGAGTGGATTTAGGGAGAGAAAAGAGGAGTGGATAAACATGAGTTTTGGCTGATGGATTTTATGTATACGGAAGTTACAAGAATTGGGAGAAATAAGGGATTTATGAAATATTTTAAAAAGGTAGGGAAAAATGAAAAATAAGATAAATAAAGGTGTGTATATATAAGTAATTTATCCTTAATTATTAATTTTAAAAAGAAAAGAATTTTAAGGAGTGCAATCTTAAGAGAGTTGCCACCTAATTTTAGGATAATTAGAAAATCAATTAATAAATAATGTCTAAGAAATCAATAGATTCTAGGTAAGGATTCAAGTGATCTCGAAGAGAAGGTATTAGCACCTCTCAAAATCCATAACTATGGGTCCCGATTAAACTCATTTATTCAAATGAGAAGGAGATAAAAATAATGTACAAGTATAATAAACATGAAGTATAAATAAATAATAAATTAAAACAATAATGTGAGTAACTGCCTAATGTTTGTCTAACGACAATAATATATACAATAATGAATCAAAAAAATATATTATTCGAACTTCATTTGAATAACTTCCTCAGGAAGCAACTCTGGGCACTATTAGTGATATCTCTTGATTGATATTAGGATATATCTTGATTGATCTTTCATATCTTAGTATCTCATTAGTGATTTAGTTTCTATTATGATTAAGAGAAGATCGCAATACTTTATTAGATGATTATTTCCTTATTTGTTGTTTACTCTCTTGTATAAATACTCATACATATTAATAAAATACACACTTCTCTCCGGTAGTAAAGTTTATAGGCACCTGTAAAGACAATTAGTAAAAGTGTTACTAGTGGATAAACATGAACCAAAATAAATGAAAGAAGTAATTGCTCAAACATAAAATCCGTCTTATTAACATGGGAGGCCTTGAAAATCGACCATAATTTCTTCATCTGCCAATTTAAATTATAATTAACGTATATGAACTTGGACTAAAATTTTCATCTTTTAAAATGGAAAGGCCTCAAAAATCGACGAAAAAATTCTTTCATTGATAAATTTAATATATCATTATAAACTCAAGAAACCATAAGACAAAGAACGAAATTGTCCAAAACAAACACAAAATGACAAACTAAACAATAGCATAAAACTGAAACAATCATCATTCCAGTATAATTAACAATATCAAATCCAATAAAAAATGTCAAACATTGATGAATGGTTATTAAATAAATTAATAAAAACAACAGTTACAACATAATCAAATGGGCAAACAAATTAATAACAAAATTAAATAATATAAACTACTCTCTTCGTCCCATTTTGTGTGTCACTTTTCAAATTTCGAGATTCAAACAAGTCTATTATTTACTATAAGTTTTTCATAGATTTTTTAAACATAGATTGTGACTTATAGTACTTTTTACGTAGTTTACAAATATATAAATTTCATTTCAAAAAAATTGAAGATTTCATGCGTAAATTTCCGATCAAACTTAAACTGTTTGACTCTCGAAAAACGAAAAGTGTCACATAAATTGGAACAGAGGGAGAATGTTACAAATCCATTTAATGGTGGATGTTTCTCTTGATCTATTCCTAACGTAATGTATCTATTTATTATATTAATTAAATATTATACTAACGTATTTGTCAACTGTTGTAAAAGGATGGTTTGAATATCCTATAAAAGGGTAGTCTTTCACCCTTGTGAAATACAACTTGAAGAGATAAAAGAATAATCTCTACTCTATACTTTCCATCACAATTTGTATTCCTTACTTGTTTAGTATTATTATATTTTGCTCTCATTTTACAACTTGTTATCAATACGAGTCTCTAACCAATTAAGACCTACTTAATTCGGGATTATCTTTTTTCCAAAAAGTTAATCAATTTTCTTTCCGAGTCAGGTATACATTTATATTTTATGTCATATCTAATAGTACTTACATAAGTCTTTGATCAATGATTTAATTACTGCATACATAACTTGATTTAGGTATTTATATGATATTTTACTAGGCATAATAATCAATACGTTTCAGGTTTATATTTTTATGTTGTTTATATGCTAGTAACTTATAACTCTAAATTAACTACTAGGGCATATGATAACATGCTAGTTAGAATAATCGTAAGTATTTTCTTGTCATAAATTTATGATAAATATTGGCGTGTCATAAAGAAAAATATTATTGTATTAAATATGACTTGAAACTCATAAAAAAAATGGCGTTAATATCTACTTTAACTTATAATAAATATTGTAAAACAATTAAAATTACATATTAAATCTACTGTTTCAATACTTCATGAATTTACATGTTTTTAAAACATTCCATATGCATGCATATTAATTTATAATCATATTATATTTTATTATTTGAACATTAATTAACCATTCATTATAAAGAAACCAACATCATAATATTAACTCAATTATTTTATGATAGTTTTCATCATGTCGAATTTGTCAAAGCTTGAATTTGTGACACTTGACATTTCTGGAAAGATCTATTTGTCATGGGTACTTGATGCTGAAATTCACCTTACCGCTAAGGGTCTTGGTGTTAGTATAATCGAAAGAAATAAGGCATCAAGTCAGGATAAAGCGAAAGCTATGATTTTCCTTCGTCATCATCTTGATGAAAGCCTGAAGGTTGAATACTTAACAGTGAAAGATCCACTTGAATTGTGGATAGGTTTGAAAGAGAGGCATGACCACCTCAAGGCAACAGTATTGCCAAGGGCTCGTTATGAGTGGATGCATTTACGGTGTCAAGAGTATAAAATTGTAATTGAGTATAACTCTGTTGTATTTAGAATCAGTTCCCAATTAAAATTATGTGGGGAAACTATAAAAGATGATGATATGTTGGAAAAGACACTAACTACTTTCCATGCCTCCAATATGATATTACAGCAACAATATCGTGAAAAGGGTTTTAAAAAATACTTTGAATTAATCTCATGCCTTCTGATGGCTGTTGACACCCAATTTTGGCTCTCCACATTTTTATTTAACTAAAGTTTTAATAATAATAATAAAATAAAAATAAAATATACATACGTTATGAAATTTTTGTAGGAATACGAAAGGATTTTTAATTATTAATTTTATCTGATAAATTTATTTCATAAATATTATTTTTATAAAAATTAACTATATTATACAAATATTACTACTTATTTTCTCATTTTTAGATTTCACGTCAAATGAATATTTTTTCTTAACGGTTAGCTCGATTTTTCCATTTAAATATAATTTATATTATTGCGATGAGTATTTTTCGATATTTTTCAAATTAGGAAGGCTTAATTAATTATTGAGTTACTACTTTATATTAATTTTGTTTTTTTAAATGACTAATTTTTCAAATAAGCTAGTTTTGCAAAATAAATATTTTTAATTTAATAAATTTTGGTTATTTAATAAAGAAGAGGTTATAATTTAAATAGATTTAATTTGAGTAAAACTTGGCAATCCAAGTCTTTTTAATTCAGTCAATCCGCGTGTGCCACGTAGGAAGCACATGGATTGTGTTTTTTCAACTTAAATCTTGACCGTCCGATTTAATACGACGGCTTTAATTAATTCATCTTTTTTTAATATATATATATATATATATATATATATATATAATTATTTTAAAACCCTTTATTTAATTAACCGTCCGATCAAACGATCGGACGATCGAGATCAAACCAACGATTTTTTCCTATACCTAAAATAGACTCTACGTTGCCCTATACCTTGTTTCCCAAAAAACTCACGTTCTTCTTCCCCATCACCTCCCATGGCCACCCACTTTCTTCCTCAGATTACCTACGCTAGCTAGCTTTCTCCACAGACGCCTATGGCTGCCCTAGGCTCCTCTCCCATCACCGCCCCACGTGATCCCTCACCCCCTTCGTCAGAGAAACGACTCTGGGCCGCCGAAAAATGCCCCATCAGTCACTCAGTCTCTCAAATAGACCTGAAAAGGTTGGTTTTTGAGAGATTTTTTTGCTCCTTCATGATTTCTTTGTTTCTTCCTCTAAGATTGGCGTTTCCAAGAATTCAAATTTTGAATTCTTGGAGCCCAAATCAACTATAAAAGGAGGAATCCGGTTCTCAACGAAAATGATCCATGAACGAGTAAGAACATCCAAGAATTGACGAAAAAAATAATCCAAGAATCGATTGAAAAAAAATCCAAAAACAATCCAGCGAATCTGTTTTTAGTGTTGAATTCGAGTTGAAGGAAGTTCTAAGTTGAATTCTTGACGTCGAAGCTCTTGTTTGCTGCCTTATACAAGGTCAGTAGTCGTTATTATCTTTTTTATATATTTTGATTTTTGGTTTCTGAAACTTTATGGCCGCTTGAATATCCTCACTTCATATAATCTTGTATTTCTAAATGTTTCCCAGAATCTGCCTCATGTAGCTTTGATTAAAAGCATTCTATAAGTAGTCTGTATAAAGTTATGATGTTTGTATCTTGTTAGAATTGTGAATTCGAGAATGACTAATGGTCTGTCTTTCACTCCATTAACGATCAGTACACAAATGAGTTAACATGAAACTATTCCCTTTTGAGAAAACTATATGAAGTTTTAAAATAAAACCATACAGACTTGGACATAGCCGTCCTGAAATTAAGTGTTAATACCGTAAGAAATTTATCTTTACATGAGCTTTATTAGCGAATAAGCATTTCTTTATGTCGGTAAAGTATTGTTCTTGAATCTGCTTCAAGCTATAATTAAGTAGGCTTGAAAACCTTCTCCCTTGAGATGATTGTTGCTTGAATTGGAGTATGTCTGAAATCATTGCAAAGTTGGGTTGGGGAGCATAGTCTTTTGTATTTTCAGTCGTCTCGACTTACTATTTCATTTGTGTATGGCTTGTTAAGTAATGTTGTTCATGGACTTCTACAATTTCTGGTTGTTCTACCTAATTACACTATAAGCATAGTTATTATGTTCTAAAATTTACAATGATAATAGAGGAGGTGTCTGGTTAGTATTTGTTACTTGTTGTTTATCTTATTCTTAACTGATAGTTAAATGCTAGTTTATATCTCTACCTCTCTAGGTATTTGTGTTGGTTCTATTAATTGCTGCAAATAATTAATAACTTCATATGAAATCATGTGTCTCTGAAATCATCTATTTGCCGTCAACAAGAGTTGGTTCAAGACTAAGTTGTGAGGTTCGATAAAAAGTCACTGTCTAATGGGGTTGCAGAACTTGATAAAATGATCAATTCTAACTTGTTTCCTCCTCGTTTTTGTCAAGCATATTGCATGCTTAGCTTCAAATTAAGCTAGTTTTGGATTAGTTATTCTCCAAAAAAATCAAATTTAAGAGCTTTGCATTGGCTGTCTGGTTGTTTTTTTAATTTCCTGAAAAACTTCCTCCATTTTTCTTAATGAAAATTTTATTAGTTTCTCCCTTTGTTCTCACATCTCGACAAAGTGATTAGAAGAATTCTAGGATAACTTTGTAATATGAAGGATTAGATGGCCGCATTTTTCTTTCTTTTCCTCTCAGAAGTTTTGACACATTATAAATTTGCCTTTTGTTTACGTAAAATCAAGGACGTTAAATAAACATTCACTTATTAACTTGAGGCGGACTGAACTAACTAGAGTATACTTAATCTTGATCTATTTCCCTTCTCGTATTTCATTTCTCTGGTGATACTCTATTTTAACTTTATAACGTGGTTAATAAAGTCATTACTCACATCCTTTATTTTGGCGACTCTAACACAAAACATTTTTTTTCAAGAATCAGAATGTCATCCATATTATGTTGTGAACTGTTACTGCCAGTTCGAAATAGGGGTGCGACAGCTTGTCGACTCTGCTGGGGAACTTACTTAAGTTTTAACCTTAGAAAACTTATTTTAGGAATAATACTTGTGATTACTTATTTATTTTGCTTGTTTGCTTTACCGAATTGATATATTATTTTGACTGAAAGGTCGCAAGTGAAATACAAGCTTGTATTCCTTATTTGTTTTAAAACACTACTTGTTACTACTTTCCCTACACTGTCATTCACAAATTCTATCGAGTCTTTGGCTATACACAAACACACACTGAACACGCGAGGGGTGCTCCTGCACTCCTCTGAAACTCTCTTTGGATTCCTTAGTTTCAAAGTTGGTGCAATTAAGATAATGCACTTTCTCGCAATTACTCAGTCCCACTCTCAATCATCTAGGGAAAAATCCTACTCTATAAATAGGTCATGTTGCATAGCCATAGGCAAGACAATATAAGGTATTGTCATTGCATTTAGAAAACCACCCAAATGTCAAAGAATTTCTTCTTTAAAACTCGACGACATACACTGTGTGAAATTGATATAAATTATCCAAACTAAAACACTTAACGGATTTGGAGCAAATAAACTCATCACACCTTTTACCCTCTTTTAAGATGAACCTCAACCAAGACTTGCCGGATATCCAAATGGTCATTTCAGTGCCACACATCCTACAAAGTTGGTGGCAAAATATACACAGGATACATGGGGCTGAGATTCGAGGGAACTTAGGAGCATTATTGTCACTTCTGGGGACATAATGCGATAAAGTCTTTGTCACTCAGTTAATGGGGTTTTGGGAACTGAGCACCCTAACTTTCAAATTCCTGGATTTTGATATCACTTCTAACTATAGGAGTTCAGTAGTCTTACCGAGCTACCGATTAGAGGGAGGCTACCGATGATCCCGTCAGCTATCTGTACTGGTGATTTTCTAAGTCTTCTTGATCTGCATATATTTCGGTCATTAAGATGTGTAGATGGCAGACAGGTCGAGTTAGACTATCTCTTTCAGAGGTTTGGGCGTTCGGAAGGTTACTATGAATATCAACGTGAATTTGAATGTACTCGCAGAGCATGGGAACATATGAGGCCAAGAGTATTTGTTATGACTTTTTGGGAGTTATGGTGTTCCCGATAAGGTCCAATTTTGTAGCAACATATTACCGATGGTTATAAACATCTTCAACGATCCACAAAGATTTTCTTTGGTGCCCATAATCCTCGTCGAAGTTCTTCGTTCGATGACAGCCTACATTAGGGGGCACAACTTCTTCGGGGGATGCAGTATGCTTCTACAAATTTGGGTAAGAGAACATTTCTATCGTCGTGATCCACAAATGAATTTCTACATGGGTGCCTGTAACAGGATCAAAAGTCATGAAAATCATCGTCTCCAAAATTGGATGGGTGCGCCGACATGAAGGGAAGGTGGCGCACATTCCTGAACAACCTTACAGGAGATACCATCCAATGGAAGTTTTCTTGGACAAGAGGAGTGGCATTTGCGAGGACCCGATATTTTTTCTTTATCAAGTTAATTGGGCTGAGGGGCATTCAACCATATGCACCTCTTCGGGTTATGCGACAATTTGGAGTCATCCAAGACATTCCGCTATGGTCAATCATGGGGTCACATGAAGATGCTTTCACTTCAATCTTGCTAGAACGGATAAGAAATCTGCAAGCCGAGTGGGAATACACGATCGATTTGGAAATAGGATAGGAAAAATGGTGTACGTCGGAGTATTACGCTTGGTGGAATTATGTGAGTCATATGGCTCATCCAAGCGTACAAGGGCACTGGGGTTTGTAAACAACCAACAGATTGATTGGATTAGAGAATCAGTGCGTCTCGCATGGGATTCACCCCATCCATGTATAATCAGATTGTTCCCAGATCCATCGATTATTTAATCCAGGTGGTTGAAGAAGAGGAGGAAGAAGACTCGGAAGAGGATCCTGAAGATGACCCGGAAGAGGACCCTGAAGATGATCCCAAAGAAGACCCAGATGAGGACCCAGAAGAAGAGGTGGAGGAATACCACATGGAGGTTTCTGAAACGGGTTCTAACATCTATGACCCAAGAGATTGAGGCGTGATAGACATGTCTCCCGAACGCTGCCCCGACGAGTCTCCAGAGTATCACCCAGGGTCATATTATGATGGGGACGATGACGATGATGATGCTACAACCTGGCCGTAGATTCATCTTTCTTCTTTGAACTCTTTTGATAAGCTCTTCAAAGTGTCATGTGGCATATCTCTCTTGTATGCCTTATGGCCCCCGACACTTTCATTTCTTAGGTTTCTGATTGCCTACCTCAATGTAACATCCAAGACTACCTTAATCAATGAAGTTATGTTTGCTCCAAATCTAAAATGTGTTTAAATGGATAATTTATTATCAAACTGATTGCAACATAGGCCTACCTCAGGCAAAAAGAGGTTCTACATTAGGGCGCATTTTAAATGTCGCCAAATTGGCGTATATATGAGTTACACTTATATATTTGTTACATCTTTCAATACTTCCCAAACTAACATAGTTTCCTTTTTCTTTGTTTTCTTTTCTTTTTCATCATTTATCCCCAAAAGTACGTTGATTTGTGTTGACTTGCAAACTGGCTGACTCACGATACAACTTTCGATCAAAAGGAAATATGATTGATAAAGACGAGTTCAACGCTGCTGCAAATATAATGATACCTATTGAGAACCCCGAAGGTTCTCGAAGCATGGCAGACATCCAAAATGAAGAGAAAATGGCTCGCATAGAGCAAGAACTCGAGATTTTAAGGGAAGAATTACGCCAAGTGCGAGACTTGGCCAAACTGTAGGCTACCACTTTCCCTACTTTCAAGACGCCTATCTACTTCGCAAAGGCTAACTTGCCAAATCAACCAGAACAAACTCAACACGCTCCCGCTCACGGTCGAGTTCCACTAGCTTCTCCAACCGCAGTTAGGAACATTCCCGACCTTTCCAACCGCGATCCTACCATACCTACAATGCAACAGATACTTGGGGCACATGTCGTCGCTCCCTATGAGCCACATGATCCACCCGTATTTGCCGTTGGAGCTCCTACCTTTACAATGCCAGTAGTGGTTAATATTCCATATTAGGTCGATCAATATGCAGAAATGGAGAAAGATACCCAGCTGATAGAAGATGCATCGATAAATGCCCAGCTTTAGGGTCTAAGAAAGGCATTGAAAAGCTTACAAGTTACTAGAGGAACAAAGAGTCTGGATTATGATGACTTGTGCATCCATCCATACATTGACATGCCGGTAGGGTACAAACCACTGAAGTTTGACATGTTCGATGGAAAAGCTGACCCTTATGGACATTTAAGGGCATAATGTGACAAGTTAGTCGGTGTAGGGATAAATGAGAAGCTGAGGATGTAGTTGTTCATCCGGAGTCTGTCTGGAGAATCATTGACCTGGTATACCCGCCAAGATCCTTGCAAATGGCGTGACTGGCAGGAAATGGCTGAGCACTTCATGACTCGTTTCAGATTCAATACTGAAATTACTGCTGACAGATTCTCATTGGCCAATATACAGAAGAAGCTCCAACTGAGGCCGCAAGGGTGCAACCACCACTAGATGAGAGTGAACTCTCGAAGTACTTTATTTGAGCTCAAGAAGGTATCTACTTTGACAAGATGATGTCAATGATGGGCCATAAGTTTGCAGAATTGGTCAAGATGGGAGACTTTATAGAAGAGGGTGTTAAATCTGGGAAGATTCAGTCTATGGTCGCATTGCAAGCTGCAAGTAGGGCAATACAATCGGGTTTCATTTTGCTTCAAAGAGAAAAGGGAGGATGTTTCAGCTGTCACTTACCAACAAGGAGGACCGTCCCACCGATGCCCCAATAATCCCCAAATTGTTGCGCATACTTCATATGTCCCATACCTAGTATATAATACCCAACCACACTATAATCCACCCCAAGCACCAGCATACCAAAATCCTCCAAGACCATATGTTCCCTGTCCAAGCACCAATCCACCAAAATAGACCAGCATATGCATCGAGACCAAGTCCAAATCTTGAAGCTAGAAATGCTCGCACTTACACACCGATTGCCGAACCCTACTCCCAATTGTTTGAAAGGTTAAGGACAGTGGGAGTGTTGCAACCATTTGAAGGAAAACTTCTTGATCCAATCCCTCGTAATTTTGATGGAAACAAGCGATGCGCTTACACTCGGGAATCCAAGGACACGACACAGAAGATTGTTATGGGTTGAAGAATCCATTCGAGTCTTTGATCAGAAGATGAGTAATCAAATGCACTCCAACGCCTCCCAATGTGAACAATAACCCCTTGCCAAACCATGAGAATCGGGAATTCAACATGGTTACTCTAGATGAATAATATGGGGGCCCTGACTATCCAGACATAGATGAATCAGAAGCCATGACATCTTCGGCGCAACCTGTTATCACTGTTCAACTAAGGGAACCTCTGACTGTCCAAACATATCTCCCAAGAGTTGTAGTGACCACTCTAATTGCTAGAAAGCATGAATATAACACCAAAGCAGTCACATAGGACTATCAAGCAGACGCCAAGGGTAAGATGATCGATATTGTCGTAGCTCAAGGGATGACCAGGTTGGGGAGGTGTTATGCCCCAGAGGATCTAAATCAAAGAGCTCTTGGAAAAGAACAGAATCCAAAGAAGAATGTTACCGATGTTGAAGCCGCATAATTTTGGAATAAGATGCAACCTAAAGACTATTCAGTCGAAGAGTAGCTGAAGAAGACGCCAACCCACATATCCGTTTTGTCTCTGCTTATGAGTTCTGAAGCTCATATGAATGCCTTGATGGAAGTGTTAGACAGAGTGAACATTCTGAAAGAGACCACAAGTGAAACTTTAGCTTCAACGATTGGAAGAATAATGGAAGCTAACAAGACTTATATATATATATATATATATTAGAGAGAGTTTGAGAGAGTTTCAACATGTTAGTTTTAAGTCATTTAAAAAAAATTGAGGGTATTATGATCTTTAAAACACTTTGCAAGATTTGGTTGCTTAAAAGGGTTATCCCTCATGCTTATTTATTTAGACCTTATCAATAACTCTAAAAAGAAGTCACATTTTTTCTCTTAAAGTACAAATGATGCCCTAAGGTGAAATGTCATTGAGTATTGTGGGGCCATTAAACTTTCCAAACTGACACATTGACATAACACTTGTCAATTGTGCTCTAATTTACCCATATATTTTCCATTTTCATTTTAATTTGGTGAAAGATAATTATTTTGTTTTATACCCAAATTAATATTTTAAAATGTGTAAATTACCCTACTTTAATTAACTTCATATATTTTTCAGTTGAATTTGATGAAGGATTATTAAAAGTGAGAGTCGAGATAAATTATAATTAAATAAATTATTGAAGTAATATGTATATTAGTTAATCATAATTAAATAATAAAATTTTATTTATAAACACATGTCATATACTCTTTCTTCCTTTTCACTTTACTGATTGGTCATTTTTCCTTTTTACTTGTTTAATAACAAATTAATAAAGAGTTGTCATTTGTTTTTAATATTATTCTATTATTAAATAATTATATAACGTACTAAAAATTTAGAAAAAAAATAGTAAACAAAAATATTTTTATTTGAAATTTAAAATTTTAAAATATAATTAATAAAATTATTTTGTAATATATTTTTGGTAAAAAAAGAACATTGATGACTATTGAAAAAAATGAATCATCTTTCGGTAATATATAAATAGTAATACTCTATATGTGTATAAAATGTCGCTTTAAGTATCTACTCTTATAATGTTTCCATGAGTATAATAATTTATTATTTGACAATTATCATCTATTCATGGATCGAGAGCGTACTCAACTTTTAGTATGCAATACTATGAGTATATGCTTAATAATTACTTATGATGTGTTTGTTAAGATTTAAAATATTATTTTAGAAATGATTTCTATGAAAATAAATATGTTTCTTACTTATATTCTTGTTTTTGATAGGTTAACAAAAAATATTATCCTAAAAGTATTTTTATATAATTTAGACAAATATTATAAGAGGTGAAGGTAGAGGGTAGGGATGTGTGTGGTGGAGGGGATGAAGATGGGGGGAGCTCCATATTATGGGGTAAATATAAGGTGTGGTTGAAAATTGAGGAAGACATTTTCAATGTAAAATATCATGTGTAACTTTTTTTTTCATACATCTATTATAGAAATCATTTCCTCATTTTAAAAGGAAAAAAACTAGAAAATATATTGCAAAGATTTTAATTGATCAAATATAGAAAAATTAACATTTTACATAAAGAACACCTCCTTAGATCCATCAAATTTCTTTTCTCTAATTTCACATAAAAACAAACTTAACAAAAAAAAGTAATACTTAATAATATTGGGTCCGTGAAGGCACGGGCCATTGCTTTCTAGTCTTTCCATGATGATGAGTTGCTTGCAGAAGGGGCTGGGTACAATAAAGCGCTTCACATTGCAGTCAAATATTGTGATAAGATTGTGACTCGAGTTCTAATTGATGGTGGTTCTGGATGCAACATCTGTCCTTTGACCACTCTAAAGGATTTAGGTGTTAATATGGGAGAGATAAAGGAAAGTCGTGTGAAAGTTAGAGCTTTTGATGAAGCGCAAAGAAGTGTCATTGGAGAGATCTATGTCATATTGCAGGTGGGGCCGGCTGAATTCCCCATCCTATTTCAAGTGATGGATGTATCATCCACCTACAACCTGTTGCTGGGAAGACCATGGGTTCACATGGCAAGAGCGGTTCCTTCCGCTCTTTACCAATGTGTAAAGTTTGAGTGGGGTCGCACAGAAGTTACCATCCACGGAGAGCTCAATCACCCCATCCTTTCTATTAATTCTATCTGTTAATTCTATCCCAGTCGCTGACAAGTTAGACGGAGCCACTTTTCACACTTTGGAAATTATGCAAGCTGTAAGGGCCAGTGAGGAAGTAGAGGCATGTAATACAAAATTGTCAAGTGTAGCAAAAATGGTTGCGTCAAAGATGTTGAAGTATGGATATCAGCCTAAGAATGGACTTGGACCTAAGTCCAATGACATGGTTGAGTCGATCCAACTAAAGCATCAGAGAGGCACCAACGGGCTCGGATATGAGCCTGCCTCGGAAAGAGACTGTCGCGGGTCAAGTGATACAATCTTTGTACCAGAACAAGCTTTGATTCCAGATCAAGCTGGCGTTGATGACATCGTAGAAGGAATAGGCAATCTGTTCGTGGCCATGGTTAGAGAAGAGGAAGAGATAAATCTCAACAAGTTGACCATTCGTGATGCCGAACCTGGAGAAATATTGCAGAATTGGACCATCAGCCCGTCCCTATTTCAACCAGAGTCCTAGTAGTGTGGAAAAGTAGTCTTACTTTTAAAATTCGCATGATCAAATTGAGGCTTGAATCATGCCTAATCTTTTGTTGCTTGCCTCTTCTAAAAAGCTAGAATTCTTTGAAATAAAAAGTCTTTATTTTCTTTAAAAAAAATTCTCGTTATTTTAAATATCTATTTATCTTTACTTACCTTTTGCACTTTTCAGCACTCATATTAATAAAAATTCTCATTCAACGATTGTGACATGTAACGAATCCACCGAGCAAGGTGAAAACGACGAACAAGATCATGAAGAGTATGATAAAAACATGATCCCTAAAAATCTACCACACAAGATCGAGCAGGTTGAAAGTCAGAAGAAATCCAATATGGATGAAATAGAGGTTGTCAACTTAGGAGATAAGGAAATCGTGAAGGAGACATGAGTCAACATACATTTGGAGGCTGAAAGAAAGCAAGAGTTAATAGAGTTGCTTAAGCAGTATGTTGATGTATTTGCTTGCTTTTATGATGACATGCCATGATTAAGCATTGATATTGTCTCGCACAAATTACCGACTGATCCCACTTGTCTACCTGTTAAGCAAAAGAAAAGAAAAGTCAAGTCAGATTTGAGTTTACGGATCAAGGAGGAGGTGACTAAGCAAATTGAGGCGAACATTATGAGGGTTATAAATTACCCCTCATGGTTAGCCAATATTGTGCCTGTGCCAAAAAAGGATGGAAAGATCAGAATATGCGTGAACTATCGAGATCTCAATAGGGCCAGTCCTAAGGATGATTTCCCTCTTCCAAATATTCATATACTCATCGATAATTGTGAAAAACATGAGTTGCAATCATTTGTCGATTGCTTTGCAGGATATCACCAGATCCTGATGGGTGAAGATGATGCAGAGAAGACAATGTTTATCACTCCATGGGGAGTGTATTGCTACAGAGTAATGTCATTTGGTCTAAAAATGTCGGTGCAACCTACATGAGGGCCATGACTACCCTTTTCCACGATATGATCCACAAGGAAATTGAAGTGTACGTGGATGATGTCGTTATCAAATCCAACAGAAGTTCAGACCACCTAGATGACTTGCAAAAGTTCTTTAAGAGGTTGCGTAAGTATAATTTGAATTTGAATCCAGCAAAGTGTGCATTTGGAGTACCCGCGGGAAAACTGTTGGGATTCATCGTTAGCAGGAAAGGCATAGAGTTGGATCCATCAAAGATAAAATCAATCCAAGAGCTACCTCCAATCAAGACCAGGAAAGACGTGATGAGTTTCTTGGGAAGACTGAATTACATCAGTCAGTTCATAGCTCAATCCACAGTGATCTGTGAACCCATTTTCAAATTACTGAAGAAGGATGCTGCCATGAAATGGACAGAGGAATGCCAAAAGGCTTTCGATAGAATCAAAGAATACTTGTCCTACCCACCAATATTGGTCCCACCAAAGCCTGGAAAGCCTTTGTTATTATATCTATATGTTTTGGATAATGCATTTGGATGTGTATTGGGGTAATATGATGAGACAGGAAGAAGAGAGCAAGCCATTTACTATTTGAGCAAGAAGTTCACACCATACGAGGCAAGATACACCTTGTTGGAACGAACATGTTGCGCTTTAACTTGGATCGCGCAAAAATTTAGGCATTACCTGTCTGCATACACCACATACTTAATATCAAGAATGGATCCACTCAAGTATATTTTTCAGAAACCCACGCCTACGGGTAAGCTGGCGAAGTGGCAAATTTTGTTGAGCGAGTTTGATATTGTGTACGTAACATAGAAGGCCATCAAAGGACAAGCCCTGACTGATCACCTCGCAAAAAACTCGGTGGACCAGGATTACAAGCCACTCACGACCTACTTCCCTGATGAAGAGGTTTTGTTTGTAGGAGAAGACATATCAGAGTCATATGATGGATGAAAGATGTTCATTGATGGAGCATCAAACTCTATTGGAGTGGAATAAGAGCAGTCTTAATTTCGGAAACAGGTCAGTATTACCCAATCTCAGCTAAGATTAGGTTATATTGTACCAATAACATGGCGGAATATGAAGCTTGTATTCTCAGACACTGGATGTCCATCGACATGAACATTAAAGAACTCTTGGTGATAGGAGATTCCGACTTATTGGTTCACCAGGTGCACGAAGAATGGACCACTAAGAATGTCAAGATCCTGCCTTATCTGCATTGCATTAAAGAGTTGAGTAGGAGATTCGCAAGGATTGAGTTCAAGCATGTCACTCGAGCTCAAAATGAGTTTGCCGATGCTTTGGCAACATTGTCCTCGATGATTCAACATCCAGACAAGAATTACATCGACCCTATCGATATAGAGATACATGATTAACATGTATATTGTTTTCACATAGATGAGGAACTGGATGGAAAACCTTAGTACTATGACACAAAAGATTGATAGAAGCACAAGAATATCCTGAAAATGCCACAAGCAAGCAGAAATGGACTTTGAGGATGATGGCCAATCATTTCTTCCTTAACAGAGAAATCTTATATAGGAGAACTTTGGATTTAGGATTGTTGAGGTGTGTCGACGCCGCAGAAGCGACAAGGCTTTTGGAAGAAGTACATGCAGAAACATATGGACCTCACATGAATGGGTTCACTTTGGCAAAAAAGATTTTAAGAGCTGGATATTTTTGGACGACCATGGAGAGAGATAGCATCCGGTATGTGCAAAAGTGTCATCAATGTCAAGTGCATGGAGATTTTATACGGGTTCCACCGAATGAGCTCACTGTGATGGGTTCCCCCTGGCCATTTGCCGCTTGAGGCATGGATGTTATCGGACCTATAGAGTCTCCCACATCAAATGGACATCGTTTCATTCTGGTAGCTATCGATTATTTCACAAAATTGGTCGAAGCTTCAACATATAAGGCAGTGACTAAGAAGGTAGTGGTAGACTTTGTTCGCAACAACATAATTTGTCGTTTTGGAATTCCAGAATCAATCATAACAGATAATATGGCCAACCTCAACAACGATCTTATGAAGGAAACTTGTGAAAGGTTCAAGATTGCTCATCGAAATTATATAGTTTATCGTCCACAGATTAATGGGGCAGTTAAGGCTGCAAATAAGAATATCAAGAAGATTTTAAGGAAAATAGTGGATAGTCATAGGCAATGGCATAAGAAACTACCATATGCTTTGCTCGATTATCGCACCATAATTAGAATGTCAAATAGGGCAACTCCTTATATATTGGTTTATGGTTCGGAGGCAGTAATACTTACCGAGGTGGAAATACCATTTTTAAGGATTATCCAAGACGTTGGTCTGGACGATGCAGAATGGATACGTAGCAGGCATGAACAATTGATGTTCATCGATGAAAAGAGGATTGAGGCAGTTTGTCATGGACAACTCTATCAGAATAGAATGACCAAAACATTCAACAAGAAAGTCAAACCTCGACAGTTCACACCGGGGAAATTAGTATTGAAGAAGATCTTTCCTCACCAAGGAGAAGCCAAAGGGAAATTTGCACCAAATTGGCAAGGACCCTACATGGTTCATAAAGTACTCTCTGGAGGAACAGTAATCTTTGCAGAAATGGACTGCAGAGTGAGCACAAAGCCAATCAATTCAGATGCCATCAAGAAAACTATATCTGAAGACCTCAAGATTAGTGTGCATTTCTCGTACTTTTGCATTTTTTCAATGTAACAGAATTACGTCTAGACCTGACTTTTCACGGCGGGGTACGTAGGCAACCCATATCGGATCCGGTCTCCCTTAGAAAATCCAAAATCATCATTTCCATGTATTTAGAACTACGCTCGACCTGAATTCCCTCGATGGGATATGTAGGCAATCCTTGTCGAATTCGATCCCTTGCATTTCATATTTTTCACTTTCCTTTTGTATTTGGACTACGTCCTGACCTGATTCCGCTTGGATACGTAGGCAGCCTGAGTCAGGCCTAGTCATTCCATTTTATATTTTCCCCTTTTCATATTGTATTTGAACTACGTCCTGACCTGATTCCGCTTGGATACGTAGGCAGCCTGAATCAGGCCCGATCATTGCATTACATGTCCTTACTTTTCTCTTTATATTTTTCACTTTTCTATTGTATCTCAACTACGTCCTGACCTGATTCCGCTTAGATACGTAGGCAGCCTGAGTCAGGCCCGATCATTCCATTGCATATTTTTCACTTTCTATTGTATTAAACTACGTTATGACCTAATTCCACTTGGATACGTAGGTAGCTTGAGTCAAGCCCGGTTATTGCATTACATACTTCTATATCTCCCACTTATATTCGAACTACGTTACGATCTGATTCCTATTTTGGGGATACGTAGGCACCCTAAGTTAGGCTCGATCAATGCACTGCATAATTTCCAAAAAAAAATTCTCACCTTTAGGAAACACTTCCTCATAGTTAGCGTAACCTCAAAGCATGAAGAATATCGATCATCGCAATGTCTGCAAAAGAGCTAGGGAAGCTTCACCAGAAGGGTAAAAGCAAGAAGACTATGTTGGATATAGTCAACAAAAGGGAAAGCTCGATGGACTTCGGAATATGTCATAATCTAAAATGTTGGAGAATTACTACATCTATACCTAATATATACGTAGTATACTTATTTTCTAGAAAAACAAGCTAATTCCTTTCAAAAAGATTTTTCTACTCTTCCACCTACCAAGTCTCTAGGTTAAGGAACTATGTGCGGGGCAAAGAAGGTGCCGACGGATTCCAGTGACTAGGCTTCAGTCCGTGAATCGACACAAATCAACACCCCTTCCCAAACTAAAGTTTTTTCTTTGAGTGCAGGAACACAGGAATCAAGAAAAATAACATCAAGTCTCGGGGAACGACTAGAAACGCCATTTGACTTCTACAATCATGAGCCAAAATACTCTTTCCCTACTTTATTTCCCGAATGTACTTTAACTTGCATCTTATATCTAAGAACATTTCATTTAATTTTTTTGCAGGTACGCTCAAGATCCAGACCAAATACTGAAAAGAGGGACCCCTTCGTTGGAAAATAGAATAGTTAGCTTTCTGTCAAAATACTCCACCAATTGGAGACTGTACATAGCAAACATCGTCAAAGTCCGCCAACCGGAGGTTGTACATAGCAAATGTCACTCAAACTCTGCCAATCGGAGGCTGTACATAGCAAACATCGTCAAACTCCGCCAACCGAAGGCCGTACATAGCAAACATCGATTGAATTCCGCCAATCAGAGCCTATATATAAGCAAAAGAAGCAACACTCCACCAATCGGAGACTAACATCGTAGCGACGTCACCGAAGCTCCACCGACCGGGGGCATGCAAGTATAGTGACGCTGTCATACACTAACAATAATATGTAACATTACAAGTTTTACACACCCGGATCCAGGCTTTTATATTACAACAACCCCGCCAAGCGGGGGTCCACATTACAAGCTTTACACAGCTGGATACATGCTTTTACATTACAACAACCCCGCTAGTCAAGGGTCTTTACATTACAAGTTACTTTACCTACATCACATTCACAACACAAAAAATGGGGACATCAACAATCGTTTGAACATCTATACTCTACTAATTACATTACAATTTCAATTTATAATTTTTTTTTGAACCGCAACAGGTATTTTTCACCCTTTTACATGTTTTGTAGGACAATGCATTACAACGAGGAACTCCCTCTAAGCAGCAAACTAGGGCAAGTTAGTGCAATGTCAAGCATCACTAGCTACATCAAGGATTCACTTTCAAAACTTAACTCGACTCGATCTTCAGATGTTCAGATTTAAATTTCACTCATAACTCTTTCATGTCTCAGTTCATTATAACTCGACACTGGGGTAGTCTTTTTGAAAATTCATCTCTCTACCATGAGTCTTCAGTAGAAACTGCTACGAGACATTTCTCATTCAAGTTTCTTTAGAACTATATCTCATTCCTCTATTCGTGCTAATCTCTTCATATATCACCACCCAAAAAAAATTCAGTATCACCATAATTCGATACTGGGCAAATTTTAATCAAAATTTGTTATGTTCCTACACTCTCGAACTACATATGGCTTGATTTCTCATGAAACCTGAGATATGTAGGCAACTTAGAAGCCAGAGTTCGGCCATAACTCCATAAACATTTCTTGCCAAGTTTTGCTCAAAGTGTATTTTGGTGGGTCGCCTAAAATTGGATTGTGTCAATATTTCTTTGTCCACGTCTTCTTTATTCTTTTCCACGGACAAAGAAAGGGGCAAGCTGTTGACACCCAATTTTGGCTCTCCACATTTTTATTTAATTAAAATTTTAATAATAATAATAAAAATAAAATATATATACATTATGAAATTTTGTAGGAATACGAAAGGATTTTTAATTATTTATTTTATTTGATAAATTTATTTCATAAATATTATTTTTATAAAAATTAAATATATTATATAAATATTACTACTGATTTTCTCATTTTTAGATTTCACGTCAAATGAATATTTTTTCTTAAGGGTTAGCTCGATTTTTCTAATTAAATATAATTTATATTATTGCGATGAGTATTTTTCGATATTTTTCAAAATAGGAAGGCTTAATTAATTATTGAGTTACTAATTTAAATTAATTTTGTTTTTTTAAATGACTAATTTTATCAAATAAGCTAGTTTTGCAAAATAATTATTTTTAATTTAATAAGTTTTGGTTATTTAATAGGGAGAAGGGACGGATTTACCCCCGAACTTTAATAAATGGTACGTCTATGCCCTCCGTTATACTTTTCGTCCACATAAGCGCCTGCCGTCCAATTATAGGTACACATATACCCCTCTGACTAACGGACCCCCAATTTCTTACACGTGTCTTAATTCTATTGAACTACCCGTTTGACCCTTTTTTTAACCCATAACCCAACTATCCACCCCATAACCCAATACCCACCCAATTTCCTCTAAAAGGAATCCTAATTAAAAGGCCCAGAATATGATGTTGAAATTGTTGGTGGTGGTGCTAATGATGCCGGTGTTTCAACAAACACTTCATCCTCCTCCTTCAGCGACTCACACCTATACCCATAATCATACCCATATTCCTCAGCGGCATGTAGCTCAACCCTGGCTGCCTCCTCCGAAGCCAAAACCAACAACCTCTTGATCTCATCCCTCCTCGCCACCGAACGCCTCCATTTCCGTCTAACCATAAAACCTAACACCGATCCAAAAACCGCCATGAACATCGCCACCACCAAGCTCGAGAGAAACCCTAGATCACCTCCCACGAGCATTTAGACAAACCCACAAACAACAACAGATCACATCCAAACACCCTAATCCTTCCAAATTCATAGAGCTCTATACCACCCCTCCACCGATCACGATGTTGAAAATACTCCACCACACAAAGATCAAAACTTTGCATGCACACAGAATTCAATCAACCAAAATTGTGGAGAAATCGAGAGAGGAAAATGCAATAAAATCACTGGAAGAGAGAAGATTCAGACCCAAAGAGAATTTTTTTCTCCTAGAACGAGAATTTAGGGGATTTTTTTAAAGTTTGAAGTTTAGGGGAAAATTGAAAAAGGAAACTAAATAATAGGATATATCTTAGAGGAAATTGGGTGGGTATTGGGTTTATGGGGCGGATAGTTGGTTTATGGGTTAAAAAAAAGGGTCAAACGGGTAGTTCAATAGGATTAAGATACGTGTAACAAAATTAGGGGTCCGTTAGTGAGAGGGGTATATGTGTACCTATAATTGGACGGCAGGGGCTTATGTGGACGGAAAGTATAACGGAGGGCATAGACGTACCATTTATTAAAGTTCGAGGGTAAATCTGTCCCTTCTCCCTATTTAATAAAGAAGAGGTTATAATTTAAATAGATTTAATTTGAGAAAAACTTGGCAATCCAAGTCTTTTTAATTCAGCTAATCCGTGTGTGCCACGTAGGAAGCACATAGATTATGCTTTTTCAGCTTAAATCTTGACCATCTGATTTAATCCGACAGCTTTAATTAATTCATCTTGTTTAATATATATATATATATATATTATTAATTATTTTTAAACCCTTTATTTTATTAACCGTCCGATCAAACCAACGATATTTTCCTAAACCCAAAATAGGCTTTATACTGCCCTATACTCTGTTTCCCAGAAAACTCACGTTCTTCTTCCCCATCACCGTCCATGGCTTCCCACCTTCTTCCTCTGACTAACTACGCTAGCTAGATTTCTCCACAGACGCCTATGGCCACCCCAAGTTCCTCTCCTATCACCGCCCCACGTGATCCCCCACCCCCTTCGTCAGAGAAATGGCTTTGGGATGTAGTCTCTCAAATCTACCTGAAAAGGTCGATTGTTGAGAGATTTTTTCTTCTCCTTCATGATTTCTTTGTTTCTTCCTCTAAGATTGGCGTTTCCAAGAATTCAAAATTTGAATTCTTGGAGCCCAAATCAACTATAAAATAAGGACTCCAGTTCTCAACGAAAATGATCCATCAACATCCATGAACGAGTAAAAACATCCAAGAATTGACGAAAAAAATAATCCAAGAATCGATTGAAAAAGAGATCCAACAACAATCCAGCAAGTTTGTTTTTAGTGTTGAATTCGAGTTGAAGGAAGTTCTAAGTTGAATTCTTGACGTCGAAGCTCTTGTTTGTTGCCTTATACAAGGTCAGTAGTCGTCATTATTTTTTTATATATATTTTGATTTTTGGTTTCTAAAACTTTGTGGCCGTTTGAATATCCTCACTTCATATAATCTTGTATTTCTAAATGTTTCCCAGAATCTCCCTCATATAGCTTTGATTAAAAGCATCCTGTAAGTAGTCTGTATAAAGTTATGATGTTCGTATCTTGTTAGAATTGTGAATTCGAGAATGACTAATTGTCTATCTTTCACTCTATTAACGATCAGTACACAAATGAGTTAACATGAAACTATTCCCTTTTGAGAAGACTATATGAAGTGTAAAAATAAAACCATACAGACTTGGACATAGTCATCCTGAAATTAAGTGTTTATATCTTAAGAAATTTATCTTTACATGAGCTTGATTGGCGAATAAGCATATCTTTATGTCGGTAAAGTATTGTTCTCGAATCTGCTTCAAGCTATAATTAAGTAGGCGTGAAAACTTTCTCCCTTGAGATGATTGTTGCTTGAATTGGAGTATACCTGAAATCACTTCAAAGTTGGATTGGGTAGCATATTCTTTTGTATTTTCAGTCGTCTCGACTTACCGTTTCACTAGTGTATGGCTTGTTAAGTAATGTTGTTCATGGACTTCTATAATTTGTGGTTGTTCTACCTAATTACACTATAAGCATAGTTATTATGTTCTAAAGTTTACAACGATAATAGAAGAGGTGTATGGTTAGTATTTGTTACTTGTTGTTTATCTTATTCTTAACTGATAGTTAAACGCTAGTTTATATCTCTGCCTCTCTAGGTATTTGTGTGGGTTCTATTAATTGCTGCAAATAATTAGTAACTTCATATGAAATCATGTGTCTCTGAAATCATCTATTTGCCATCAACAAGAGTTGGTTCAAGACTAAGTTGTGAGGTTCAATGAAAAGTCATTGTCTAATGGGGCTGCAGAACTTGATAAAATGATCAATTCTAACTTGTTTCCTCTTCGTTTTTGTCAAGCATATTGCATGCTTAGCTTCAAATTAATCTAGTTATGGATTAGTTATTCTTCAAAAAATCAAATTTAAGAGCTTTGCATTGGCTGTCTGGTTGTTCTTTTAGTTTCCTAAAAAACTTCCTCCATTTTTCTGAATGAAGATTTTATAAGTTTCTCCCTTTGTTTTCACATCTCGAAAAAGTGATTAGAAGAATTCTAAGATAGTTTTGTAATATGAAGGATTAGATGGCTGCATTTTTCTTTCTTTTCCTCTCAGAAGTTTTCACACATTATAAATATGCCTTTTATTTACGTAAAATCAGGGACGTTAAATAAACATTCACTTATTAACTTGAGGCGGTCTGAACTAACTAGGGTATACTTAATCTTGATCTATTTCCCTTTTCGTATTTCATTTATCTGGTGATACTCTGTTTTTACTTTATAACGTGGTTAATAAGGTCATTACTCACATCCTTTATTTTGGCTACTCTAACACAAAACAATTTTTTTTCCAAAAATCAAAGTGTCAGTCATATTATGTTGTGAACTATTTCGGCCAGTTTGAAATAGTGGTGCGACAATGGCTGAGCAACATAATGACCTTTTAATGAAAAATCATAAAGCACGTCCTGCTAGAAGTGCTTCATTATCGGAGGCACACGGGGTAGAAGCATATGACCAGTCTGAAATAAGACAAAATAATCGGGGCCATGATACGTACGTGGGCGTGGTAAGAGCAAAAGACAATATAATAATCGTCGAGGTGGTGGTCATAACAAAAGGGAGAACAATATGGGTTCTCAAAATAATCCTTCTAAAGGAAAGGGCGATCACTATCATCGTATTGACCTTAAAGGTCACTGAAAAAATGAATGTCGGGCACCTGAGCATTTTGTCAGGCTATATCAAAATTCTTTCAAAAGGAAAGGAAAGAAAAGTGACGCCTCCTCTTCTAATGCCCGAGTAGAGTTACATTTGACTCTCAAAGATAATGCTCAGGCAGGGTCTTCTCAAAAATATGATGAGAATATTAAGGTAGCTTTAGCATTGAAAGATGATGCTTTTGATGGGCTCGATGATATCACTCATCTGGAAGTTGAGGACTTCTTTGGGGATCGCAATTGAAGATTAATAATTGAACTGGGAAATGAATAATGTTGTTTTGTGTTATAAAGTCTTACTTAAAGTTCATGTACTTAAATTTTCTTTTGTTAAGTTTTGTACTTCTTATTATGTATTTTTATTTTTTTATGAAGATAAATAAAATTTTCCAATCTTCAGTTGGATTCAAGATGTGTAATGGAAATATGTGCCTTCTGGACAGTGCCACAACTCATACAATACTAAGAGAAAAGAAATATTTCTCTCATTTGATTATGAAAAAGGCATATGTTAATACAATATCCGGTAGTACAAAGTTGATTGAGGGCTCAGAAAGAGCGGCCTTATTACTACTTGGAGGAACATTATTGGAAATTAATAATGCATTGTATTGTAGTAAGTCTCAAAGAAACTTGTTAAGTTTCAAGGTTATTCGCCAAAATGGCTATCATATTGAGACTGCAAATAAAGGAAAGGTGGAATACCTTTATATTACTATGATAAATGTGGAGAAGAAAACTGTGCATGAAAAATTGTCTGCACTTTCATCTGGGTTGTACCATACAAATATTGGTACGGTTGAATCACATGCCGTAGTAAACAAAAGGTTTACTGGTTCTAATGATTTTATCATTTGACATGACCGATTGGGCCATCCCGATTATAATATGATGTGCAAAATAATTGAGAATTCACATGAGCATACTTTTAAGAACCAAAATGTTCTTCAATCAAATGAATTCTCTTGTGCTGCTTGTTCACAAGGAAAGTTGGTTACCAAACCATCAACGACTAAGGTTGGAGTGGAATCTCCCACATTTCTGGAACGAATACAGGGTGATATATGTGGGCCTATTCACCCTGCCTGTGGACCATTTAAATATTACATGGTCTTAATAGATGCATCTAGAAGATGGTCTCATGTGTGCTTATTATCAACTCGCAATATGGATTTTGCGAGGTTGTTGACTCAAATAATAAGGTTAAAAGCAGAATTTCCAAATTATGCAATAAAAATAATTTGTCTTGATAATGCTGGTGAGTTTACATCTCAGACATTTAATGATTATTGTTTGCCCACTGGAATAACAGTTGAACATCTTGTTGCACATGTTCATACTCAAAATGGCTTAGCAGAGTCATTGATTAAACGTCTTCAATTGATAGCTAGACCATTGTTGATGAGGACAAAGTTGCCTGCTTCAGTTTGGGGGGATGCTATTTTGCATCCAGCGGCAATTGTGCGCATAAGGCCAACCAATTATCATGACATCTCCCCATTACAATTGATTTTTGGTCAGGAGCCAAACATTTTCCATCTTAGAATCTTTGGTTGTGCGGTATATGTTCCAATTGCTCCACCACAACGAACAAAAAAGGGTCCCCAAATAAGATTGGGGATATATGTTGGGTATGAATGTCGTTCTATTATAAAATATTTGAAACCTAGAACTGGAGATTTATTTACGGCAAGGTTTGGTGATTGCCATTTTGATGAATCAGTATACCCAATATTAGGGGGAGAACAAAAGCAGTTGGAAATTGAGATAGATTAGAATGCACTTTCACTGTCCCATTTAGACCCTTGAACAAATCAATGTGAGCAAGAAGTTCAAAACATAATTTATTCGCAGAATATTGCAAATCAACTGCCGGATGCATTTGCTAACCTTCCATGGGTTACTAAATCATATATCACAACTGCTAATGCTCAAGTTCGAGTTGATGTCCCGATAAGACAAAATATTAAGGTAAATGAGTATGGACCACGCTTAAAACGTGATAGACCAATTGGTTCCAAGGATAAAAATCCTCGAAAAAGGAAAGGAATAAATGATCAAGATGATCATAATATGGAGGCAATTGCTCATGAAGAGCTCCGAGACATAATAAATGATGACACCACAGAGGAGGTCCATGTACCTGAAAATAATGAGAATGAGGAAATCTCTATAAATTATGTCTCGACGAGAAAAAAGTGAAATCAAAATAATATTGTGGTGGATAATATTTTTGCATATAATGTTGCAGTTGAAATAATGCATCAAGATGAGAATTTAGAACTAAGATCTGTCAATGAGTGTAGACAGAGAAATGATTGGTCAAAATGGAAGGAAGCAATTCAAACAGAATTGGCTTCACTTGAAAAACATGAAGTTTTTGGACCAATAGTCCGAACACCTGAAGGTGCAAGCCAGTGGAGGCACAAATTAGTTTTTGTGCGAAAACGCAATGAAAATGGTAAAGTCGTAAGATATAAAGCACGACTTATGGCACAAGGATTTTCGCAAAGGCCTGACATTGATTATGAGGAGACGTATTCTCATGTGGTAGATACAATTACCTTTAGGTACCTAATAAATATGACAGTCTATGAAAAGCTTGAAATGCATCTAATGAACGTTGTTCAGCCTATTTATATGGCTCACTAGACCACAATATTTTTATGAAAATCTCTGAAGCACTCAAAGTGCCTGAAGCATATAAAAATTCAAAAGAAAGTTATTCAATAAAGCTTCAGAAATCCTTATATGGATTGAAACAATCAGGGCAAATGTGGTATAATCATCTTAGCGAATATTTGCTAAATGAAGGGTATAAGAATGACCCTATTTATCCTTGTATTTTTATACGAAAGTCAAAATCTGAATTTGTAATAATATATGTTTATGTTGATGACTTGAACATCATTGGAGCTCCTAAAGAGCTTTCAAAAGTTGTTAAGTGTTTGAAGAAAGAATTTGAAATGAAAGATCTTGATAAGACAAAATTTTGCCTTGGCCTTCAGATTGAACATTTGAAAAATGGAATATTTATCCATCAATCAACATATACTAAAAAGTGTTTGAGGCGATTTTACATGGATAAATCACACTCATTGAGTACCCCGATGGTTGTGAGATCTGTTGATATAAATAAAGATTCATTTTGACCTCAAGAAAAGGATGAAGAGATTCTTGGTGATGAAACACCATATCTCGGTGCTATTGGGGCACTAATGTACCTTGCCAACAATACCCGACTAGATATTTGTTTCGCAGTAAGTTTATTGGCGAGATTCAACTCATGTCCAATAAGAAGACATTGAAAATGTGTTAAGAATATATTCAGATATCTTCAAGGAACAATTGATATGGAATTGTTGTATTCTAATGCATCCAAGTCAGAATTGATCGGTTATGCAGATGCGAGATATTTGTTTGACCCATATAAAGCTAGATCTCAGACATGTTATTTATTCATATATGGAGGTACAACTATATCATGGTGTTCGATGAAGCAAACAATAGTTGATACTGAGATAATAGCCATTCATGATGTCAGTCGAGAGTGTGTGTGGTTGAGATCAATGACTCAACACATTTTGCAATTATGCGGTCTTTATGTGCAAACAAAGACTCCAGCAATATTGTATGAAGACAATGATGCTTGCATAGCTCAATTAAAGGGAGAATATATCAAAGGAGATCGAACAAACCACATTTCACCTAAGTTCTTTTTCACACATGATCTTCAACAAAATGGTGAGATAATTATTCAACAGATTCGTTCGAGTGATAATCTTGCAGATTTATTCACTAAGGCATTGCCACGTTAATATTTGGGAAGCTAAGATATAAGATTGAAATGCGTCGTCTCCAAGATATCAAATGAGTTTTTCATCAAGGGGAGTAAAATATGTGATGTATTCTTTTTTCCTTAACCAAGGTTTTGTCCCATTGAGTTTTCCTGATAAGGTTTTTAATGAGGCATCACTCAAGGCGTATTACAAGATGTGTGTACTCTTTTTTCTTCACTAGGCTTTTTCCCATTGGGTTTTTTCTACTAAGATTTTAATGAGACACAGTATCTATAAACATCTAAGGGGGAGTGTTACAAATCAATTTAATGGTGGATGTTTCTTTTGACCTATTCCTAACGTAATGTATCTATTTATTATATTAATTAAATACTATACTAACGTATTTGTCAAATGCTATAAAAGAATAGCTTGAATTTTCTATAAAAGGGTAGTCTTTCACCCTTGTGAAATACAACTTGAAGAAATAAAAGAATAATCTTTACTCTATACTTTCCATCACAATTTGTCTTCCTTACTTGTTTAGTATTATTATATTTTGCTCTAATTTTATAACAAACTACCCATTATAGATAAGAACAAAGAAATAATCAAAACACCTTCTAATTATAAATCTTCTTCCATGACATAAATATATCCAAACAAATAAGTGCAAAACTCAACATAACTGGTTAAAGAAAACAAACTTTACCAAAGAAAAATGAAAATGGAAATAACATTGGCCGGAGTTTGAACCCCTCCGGCCATATCTGAAAAAAATAACGAAGTAAAAGAGGGATTGTTTGTATACCGAAGCTAGAGAGAGATCGATGGTTTGGAGCTTTGGCTCACTGACGGTGATTTGATTCACGATGGTCCCTGTTCTGATTTTGAAGGAATTAGAGTTGGGGTCTGATTTGACTCGTGAGATCGCCGGGATTTGCAACTTGGTGGAGCTGTTTGGACTCGCTGGTTGCAGTAATGGAGTTGCCGACTTCTAATTCGTTGGGTTTATGTAATGACCCGAAAGGTCATTTTGGTAATTTTTCGTGGAAATGACTAATTTGCCCTTTCGGTAGTTGCCCCGAGTCCCATGTTTTGTGGTTGTAAAGTTGGTTTGAGGAAAAGTTGGTAAAAAGTTGAGTTTTTGAGAAGTTGAGTTTTTTATGAGTTAAAGTTGGTTAAAAAGTGCTTTTTCGAGTCATTTGGAGTTTCGGGACTCGGATCGGATTTCCGTCGATTCCAGCAGTTTTAGAATGTCGAAACGGGTCTGTGTGAAGTTACGGAGTTGAATTTGGAGTTGAAACGAAGAATTGAGGTCCTAAGTTGCTAAAGTTGTGAAATTTTGATAAAGAGTTGACTTTGGTCAACATATGAGGTTCCGAGGCTCAGATTGAAATTCCGAGAGTACCGTTGGTTCCGGGAGGCGATTCTAAGTCTAGAATGAGTCTTGGTTGAATTTTTAGACGCTCCGTTTGAGTTTCGAATTTTTTTGGCATTAAACTAGTTTCTTGGCATCTTATTGAATTTCAGGTCAAGGAGTCCTCGAATTCAAATTCCAACGGTTCCATTGAGTCCGGAACGTCAAATTTAGTGGGGGTACATATTTAGTTTGTGTGCACGAGATTCCGAACAAATCCCGAGGGTCCAACGGAGACTTAAACTTTGGTGTTATTGCTGTGTTTCAGCTGCAACAACAGCCTTTTTTAAAGTCAAATATAGTAGCTATTTTCCACAACTTGAAAATACCCATTTCTCCATTTTTAGACTTTGAGAGCTCGAAAATAGGCGATTTCAAGTGGTTTTTCGCAAGGAATTCATTGGGTAAGTTATTTCCAACTTATATCTTTGATTTCCATCGATTATTTATGGATTTTAACATCAAAATTTGAGATTTTAACTGTAAAATTTGGGGGGTTTTGCCTAATCCGAATTTAATAGAAAATTTGAGTTTGTGAACTCATTTCAACTCCTTTTTCGAAACGGTTTTCACTATTGGATTCTAAATTTCTTGGGAAACATTTTTCACTAAAAATTTCCAGATTTCGAGAATATTTTCCAGAATGAGATTTTTTTGACCATTTTACCCTTTTTCTTCAAATTTCACGATATTTGTGTTGTTAGATTCATATTGATTGTGGGATTCCATTTATGAATAGATTGTGGTGATTTGGAGCGTGCTCGGAAGGGTAAAACTCAAATTTGAGTTACTAGTTGAAGTGTTTTGAGGCAAGTGACTTCTAAACTTTGTTAAACTCTTAGACTACACATGACTACTTTCCTAATTGTGTTGGGGAGTAATGGGGATTGAGGATGGGTTTTATTTGTTGATTGAAATTGTTGTAAATGAAAGATGGGGAATAAAACGAGCTAAATGTGTTATATGTGACTTGAATTTGTTGAATAAGTCATGTGATAACTGATATTGAGGGGATAAAAGAGCATGAGTAGGCTATGATTGTTACAGACATTGATGTTGAGACAGATGATGTGTAATACTATGATGTGGTCGGATATGGTTGTGATTGAGACAGACGATGTGTAATACTACGATGTGGTCGTGATATGGTTGTGATTGAGACAGATGATGTGTAATACTATGATGTGATTGTGACATGATTGTGATTGATGACATGTGCATATTCATTATTCATCCCATGTGTGAACTATCTGTTGCATGAGTTCTGAGACATTGATATGAGGATGGATGGATATGAGACACAGTTGAGACTAGCTCCGGCTAGAGATATATGAAATGGACTAGCTCCGGCTAGCGATTTGGATGCCGATGGGATCTGGTTCCGGCGGTGATACATAGTCCATGTGTGGCTCCCATGGGTTCTAATTTGAGTATTCAATGCGGTCTGATTACGTCAACAAATGTGTATCTTAGGACAGACATGCATCACGACTACATGACATCATTATTGCATTTGCATCGCATTTGACTTCATCTTTGTCTGTGGTGTATGGATTTTACCCATTTGCCCCTCTTCATGTGATATATGATCTATTTGCTCTTACATGAGGATATGAGGTTGATGTTGAGACACTGTTGGATATATCTGTTGATTATGAATTGTGTAGTATAGGTTGTTGGTTCGCTGTTAGAATGAAGTTTCGGTGGTTCGGTTGGGATTGAAATGAGTTGTTTGTAGCTGCTAGTTTAGCTTAGTTTAGTGTTACTTGCGAGTACCTGTTGCTTTTGGTACTCACCCTTGCTTCTACACAGTTGTGTAGGTTGACAGCTCTATCAGATCCGACTTATTACTCATTTTCAGATTAGAGCTTCCAGACTTACTTGAGAGGTAGCGGTTCATTCCAGACGTGCCCTCAAGTTATCTATATTTACTGTTCTGTTCTATTCTAGAACTTTACTATGAGACTTGTATATTTTATTCAGATTCCGTATTAGAGGTTTGTACATGTGACAACCAATTCTGGGGTTAAGTTGAGTTTATTTAAAGACTTCCGCTTATCTTTCTATCTTATTCTTGTTTTATTAATTCCGTATCGTCGGGTTTTTGGGTGTTAGGCTGACGTGTTCGGTGGGGTTTGGGCACGTGCCATCACATCCGGTTTTGGGGTGTGTTAGTTTATCGTGATATTGGAGCTGATGGTGTTGCTCACGACTGAAGCTCTTGTGGGGTTGTTTGTCTATTGTTGTTGATCGGTTTAAGTGGGGTTTTGGGTCTGGTTGGAGATGGCTAATAGAAGAAGGAACAGTGATGGTAGGCTTCTGATTTGGCCGGAGAAAGTAGTGAACGGAGGTTGTTATTTGGGGGGAGATCTGGTTCGCCGAAGAGGTAACGGGAGAGAGAAGAATGGGGTTTTCCGATGGGGGTCGTTTGAGAGTTGTTGTGGTGTGGTTGAAGAGATCCGGTGGGATTCTACGATGGTGGATCAGAAAAAAAAATATTGGAATTTGTTAAAAAAATAATAACAATTATCAGCACCCTCAAAAAAAAATTATTTTTAAAATATGACTTCAAAATATACTATTATTAAAAGGAAAACTTTCACAAATAACTACTATAATAAACTTAATTATGCTACATAGATATATTTTACATATTTACGGGTTGTAGTTACAGTTTAAGCCGCCTCGTTTGTATAATTCACATATTTGTATAATTCGCGTGTACATTTGTATAATTCAATTATTTTTGTATAAATTCAAAAATAACGAATTTATACAATTACAAACATCAAAAGTGTAAACAGTTATACAAATTATATTATACAAATTCTGAATTATATAAAAGTTATACACATTATATTATACAAATTTTGAATTATACAAACGTGCGAATTATACAAAACTAAAAAGTTGAGTTAGGCTCCTTTAGCCGCTTCGATTGTTAGAGCTCACTTCACACCAACAAAATCGTAAGCTTTCTTCTCCGACATAATTATAGTTAAAAGTAGGTCAGAATTGTAATTAAGGCTAACTATAATTATGTTAACTAATTAACTAGTATATGTTTGTTTATATGCATAATTTTTCCTTTTTTAAAATACTAGTACTAAACTTAGTGACGCTTTATGCGATTGTAAAACATCAAAATTAACAAAATATCTCAATCATAAGTTTATCCAATATATAAGAGAGATTTTATATCTATGCATTCCAAGTTGATTGTATAAATTACTAAGAAAATTGTCTGAAAAATACTTTAACTTTAGCCGAAATTGTTGTTACGATATCAAATTTTATGGAGGATCTTTCATCCCCTACACTATTTAATAGTGTATTTTAAAGGTATATATGTGCCCACGTGGACACATTACTATTTATAATAATGCAATATTTTATGATGTTCACGTGAACACATATATACATTTAAAATACACTATTAAATAGTGCATAGATAAAATGTCCTTTCCAAAGGTCGGTATTGTTACAACAATTTCGATCAAAGTTCGAATATATTTTAGACTTTTTCCCCTAAATTAATTAGATTACATATATTTATTTTCATTTAGAATCTTTGTTATATAATATTTATCTGTTTTAATTTATGTGATATTTTTTTCTATTGAAATTCGATTTGAATCATTTTAAAATTTATTTGAATTAGATTAATTTAATATTTTAAAATTAAATATTAATAAATTATGTGAAAATACTATAAGTGCAATTTTTTCATTGCTAATGACATATAATGAAAAATACATCCAAAATATTTATCAAAAGTTTACCTAGTTTAAATCTCGAAAAGCAAAAAGTAAAATATAAATTTGAATAAAAAGAGTACCCCGACAGTACCAATATAGCGAAGTATAAATTTTTAAAATTTAGTCAACAGTAGTACTTTTTATGCATCCAATCATATTTTTATTAATATGAAATTTGTATAGATATTTCTAAATAAAAGATCAATTAATGAACTAAAAAGTAAGAAAAAAAAAACTGAAAAAGAAAATGATAGAACGAAATTATCAAATCAAATCTTCACATTATATTTTATTTCTTTACATTTTTTCTTTATACCTTTGTTTTCTAGTTCTTGTTCCATTTTCCTTTATTTCTCCTACGTTAATTCTACGTATTCCTTATTTATACTATAATCAATACAATTGACAAAGAAATTAACTAAAAATTTCTCCCGGAAAATAATTTCCTCCTTTTCTCCTTTTTAAGAATCTTTAAGTAATTTCTCTTACCATTTTAACAATTCGTCACTATTTTATATATTTGAAGAAACTAAATATGGAACGCATTGAATGAATCATTGTTTTCAATTTAAATTTAAATTTCAGTGATATTATATGGCATCTTTTTTTTCTTAATATTTTCTCTTTTCTTTTACTTACTCATCTATATTTCTTTTCATTTTCCTTCCATCACTGTAGTCGCTATATATTGCTCACTCCACTCAAACTACTATCTATCTATATATATATATATATATAAACTAGGGTTAATGAAGTACACATTACACAATTTCACCTCAATCTCAAATTACTTTGGTTCGGCTATACTTATCAGCAATTATCAATTTCATTTCATCTGCCCGTTAAAACAAGCTATCGGAAACTGCACAGTCAATTATAAAATTGATAAAGAAGAACGAAACCATAAAATCGCGTTTTCAGCTATTTCTCTATGATTTTTCAAATATAAAGTGAAATTTTGGGATCTGAAACATACCCGTTTCCAGTGATTTTATTAGTTTTTTCTACGGTGATGATCGGAAAATCATGTCCTGTGATTTTGAGTCGGAGCTCCCAATTTTGAATTGGGAATAGTGAAAAAAAAGAGGAAAAATTTGAAGTCTTATCGCAAATAAAATGCTTTTACGACTCGGAATGGCGCCGTTGAAGTGTGGGTCAGTGAGTCCCCTTTCCCCTTTTCCTTTTTTTTTTTCCTTTGATATTTCAAATTTAAATATTCGTTTAGCCGTAGTTGAATTAGAGGATCATTATGACAATAGCCAAAAACGAAATAATTTATTTGATATTATGGATGATTGGTAGTAGAGTGATAGGTATCAATATCTAAGATAAAATAACACGCACGAAGTAATATTTATATCTAAATCTAAAAATTTATAATTATAATTTTAAATTTTTTATGCAAGATTAAAAATTCACAATATATATAAATTAGAGCTTAGGATTAGGAATTTAAAATTTAAGATTTATGCTACAAATATTAAAATTTAGACTCTTACCTTCAAGAAGAACATTGATGGACTAAAATGTAGTAATTTTTCGTCCACTTTTACTTGTTATATTTGTACTTAATACACTTATTAAGGAATTAATAATTGATTTAACTATTTTATAACACTATTTTTATTATTTGATGTTTAGTAAGAACTCTGGTCTTGAGAAATAATTTGTAAAATAAGTAATTAATACTAAGGATAAATAATTAATTTTTTCTTAAAATATTAACAGTAACAAGTAAAACTGAAAATCTATTTTTAAAATAATGTTCAAATAAAAATGATCAGGCAAGTTGTAGATAGGTGCATTTAATTTCACAATTTTAATTCATTATTGAAAGACACATGGAGTCACTAATTTTGAAAGACAAAAGTTAATTATTAAATTATCATTATTTTTCATTATAAATTACAATTAAGCACACATGTTAATACCACACATCACTCACTCACTCACTCTTTCTAATTCTAATTATTAGATGGTATAACCCCGTGCAAGCACGGGCCCAACGGTGTAAAAATATACTATGTTATTAACATTTGCAGAATAGATTTGTACTTTATATCGTATTTGATTGTTCCATAATCAAAATGAGCTTCGTGTTATATATGTGTCACGATACATTATATTGACTAATGATGAACCACTATTATATTGTTAATTAAAAATTTTAATACAAAATAAAAGTTTTGCATGAAAATGATTATAATGGTGAATACACTCTCATGACTTCCAATTTTTCTTTCTTTTGGGTTGTTTTGAAAGTAAATTTTAATTTCTTTGCCAATCTGGCACCACAATTAACTCAAGTTGGCCAGGAAAGCAAAAAATCATCCAACCTTATGCAAATTACTATATATATGTAGAATAAATATACATAATTCCAATGACCAGTTAATAATAACGGGAGGGGAAAAACAGAAAACAATTTTTTTTATTCCCATGCCACTATTAAGCTATTACTTAGCTTCATGAACAATAAGTTAGTAATATTCATAATTATTTGTACTATAATTGTCCTTAATTAGTACAATTCCTTAGATCTAGAGTAGTTATTGATTTATCGTCGTCTCTAAAGCAACTTCAAGAACTAAACTGTATAGGTAGTTGTGATGAAGTTTGTAACAAAGATCAAGCTTATCATCAGTTGCCATAATATACTTTTCTATATTGTTAAATGAAGTTACAGTTGATGGCTACAATGACACCAACATAAAAAGAAAAAGAAAATAGAATTGCAAATTGGAGCAAGTTCTTTACCTTATAAATAATGAAATTAAATGGTCAAATAATCACTTCTACCACTTCAAAGAATTTGCATTTCCAATCTTGAAACAATGTTCTAGAATCAAGGGAGTATATATCAATTGAGACAATTTGTAGTTGCGACTTGGTTATTCAATAACTAAAATAAATTTCCAACAACAGAGTAGCAATAAGCTGAATATGGAAGAATGAAAAACTTAAAGATTAGATTTTTGTCACACCACTTCAAACTTCCTACCCTTGTAAAAAAAAAAAAAAGAGTATCCCTCTTAATTCCATACATCCTACTGCAAATAAAGTGAACTTCTTACCATCCAAATAAAAAAATTTAGACACAATATTATTTTTTATGATTAGGGAAATTCGCGGCCGCTATCCTTTAGGTGTGCACAGAATAAAACTCTGCTCCTATGGAATAGCTTAGAAACATATGGATATGAAAATAATTCAAGTGCAAGCTAATGGGGATAAAACTTCCTCTCTTCCTTTTTTCTGCGTTAAACTGAAAGATAATCCAAAAAGCTAATTCAGTTCTTTATAAACTTAATGGTCTCAAAATCGAGTAATATATCATAATCTAATTTGTTGGATCCGTGATTAATTTTCCAACCTTTATTACCAAATCTCCATAAGCAACCATATATTATATTGAAGTTTGGTTCGTTTTATTTTTTTTTGTGATTGATTTATTTTTTTCTTTTCCAAAAGGGCAAAAAATATCCTTGAACTATAGGAAAAAGGTCTAAAAATACCCTTCATTCATCTTTTGGTTTAAAAATACCCTTCTATTTATCTTTTTGGTTTAAAAATACTCTTCCATTCATATTTTGGCTCACTTATACCTTTGAAGCTAACAATCCTCTCTTTATTTAATTTTTTAAAAAGTATTTATTATGTGTCATTTTCTTATTGGATGTAATAAAACCCCACCTCTACTAGATTTTTTCTCATAATTCATCCAAGCCAAAATAATATACCTCTTCAAGACCAAAAAAATAATTATTAATCTAGTAGTTTTTTTTTATATTTGCTATAATTTTTTAAAGTTAGTTTTGTGGTCACGAAGAAGGATATTATTTTGACTTGGATAAATTATGAGGAAAAAATAAAAAGATATTTTGAAAAAACTAGTTGTTTTATGTAGTTGTTGTAGCTTATTTTTTTGGACGACATGAAGCAGGTATATGTCACGACTCAATCCACCGGGCCGTGCGGGCACCCACTCTAACACCTAAGTAGGAGAACCCTCATATTCCAAAAGTTAAAACGTGCGAAAAGTTTACGAAATACGAAATTAAATGAGAAATGCAAATCCTTTTTAAATAAAATCTCTTGAAATAATTACTAGTTAGTACTTGTAAAGTAAATAACACCCCCAAGAATCTAGTCTAAATAGATACAAGAGCTACTAAGAGTACAATTTGGACAATATAATAATCGACACAGCTCCCACCATGCAGAAGGAAAAGTAGAAGCTGCTAGAGATTTCTTTGCCTTCACCTAAGGAAACATCACTGATTCTGCAACCAGACTATGTCAAAAGACATAGCAAAAGTAGTATCAGTACAAAACACACGTACTGGTAGGCATCATTGGTCAATCTGATGCCCACCGCATAATATAAGAAATTTAACAATAAGAACATGCTATATCACCCCTCGCTTCTCCACCCTTACTCTCTCTCGAAAATACCTCCAAATTTCACTAGCACTGCAACTACTAACCACTTACCAACCAACCTACATTCGTCGCACCCTTACTACCCCTTCATAATTTCCAGACTTGGCCACATAATACATCACGTCAAGCTTTCTACTAACCACAACACCTTTATCTCCCCAAAGTGAATTCCACGTAAGTAGTTACGTCACGAACACTAATCCCACTCCTTGTCAATACTACACATGACACCTTTTTACCCAGTTATTAACAATTCTTGCAACCTTCACTTCCCACTTACCGTACCACGTCTTGATTTGGGTGTTCCCCTTTCGGATCACTTGACATCAAGGTACATATCCCGTTACTCAGCATTTAATACCCACCAAGCACAAGACTTCATAACTATACAACAACTTCGGTAAATACAATATCAATTATCACATGCATGGATTTGAACATATAAGATATTAACAACATGCTCAACAATATACAACTTCACATTCCTTAAACTATCACAATTATATCACGTCGTTGGTCCTCTCATGGAATCCAAACCCAAACAATTAGCATATCGAAACGTGGTACCCGATCCATTCAACACACCACAATCACAATCACAAGTATATCCTCATGATCATACATTTAAGTCATGATTTCATGGCATTCATCAATTATCTATCTCATTTACAACAAGTGTGATCAACATTGCAATATTCATACATATACAAGTATCATAATGAAGCAAGAACAAGCATACATCACACAATCATAGAATCACAACCATCACCTACGGATTATTCATCAACACGCCTCATGCAAACCCTAATTCAGCCATACTCAACCCTAATTCATCGTCTAAGGCTTCTTTCTAGGGTTTGGAATGATAAAGCATTCGATGCCAGAAGGTCTATGCATAAATCCTACCATTGATTTACATATATTACATGGTGAGCATAGATTTAAACTACTCAATTCATAAAACCTAGCCTACCTGGGCACCAAGCAGTTGTATGGAGGAATTGGCTTCGATTTGGGTTTTCCGGGCTTCGCGATGGTGGATTTGTCCAAGAATCCGCAAGATTTCCCCATCCTCATGCTAGAAATCTCCTTCTCCTTCCTTCCCAAGCTTAGAGCAGCTTTTTTGAGGTTTTTAGGGTGTTTTACGACTTAATTAGGTATTTTTGGAAGATGGAGAAAATAAGATTCCTCGTAATTTACGTTTTGCCTCGCTTATCCCGCTATGGCTCCAACTTATCCCGCCCTGGCGGCATCATGCCCGCTGTGGCGGGACAGTGGCCCAAAATTTTTCCGGATTTTTGTTTCTCCTAATTAACGACGGTTCGGGTCGTTACAGTATATTATTTCAAATTGGATCAATTATGGAGAAAAATATACAAATAATTTTTTAAAAAAATCTCAAGTTACAACAAAACATATTTCGATAATTTTAAGAATATTGCTGCACATACTTATATTCCATTTAGACAAAAAGAAAATCAATCTTGTAAGAATCAAAGTGATCTTTTTAATACCGTATTAGCTTTATTTAATTTTCATTTCATGAAATTTGAATACTTTTCTTTATTTTTACCATAACATTAATTTACAGAAAGGAAAGTGCAAAAAAAATATTGTATTTACTTAAAAAGTTTTTATAGATTTTTCTCCTAATTTGTTCAAACCAAAATAATATATCTTCTTCATGACCCTAAAAAAATTAAAAAGAAAAAGCTATAGCAAATGAAAAAATTACTAGTTTTTTTGAATTTTTTAAATTATGGGAAAAAATCTAATAGAGATGGGGAATATATTTCATCTAATAAGAAAATGAAACATAATAACATTTAAAAAAAGAAAAAAAAGAAAGGGTTGTTAGTTTCAAGGGTATGAGTGAGCTAAAAAGGTGAATAAAGTGATATTTTTAGACAAAAAAAGAGATTAGAAGCGTACTTTTAGATCAAAAAGTGGATGAAGGGTTTTTCTAGACTTTTCCTATAGTTCAGGGGTATTTTGACCCTTTTCCGTTTGCTTTTTAATGGGTCTTTGAATATTCATTATGTCATATTGGATTCTTCTCAGATATCAAACTACATCAACTCATAGTTGATGCACACAAAAAAAACCAAGAAAAATGACATATGAAAATGAGAACTTCAAACAAGGGATTGGAGTAAGCCATAATAGGAGCACCCATACTATCTCTGACAACACCACCTTATACGCTTTCATGACAATGAAAAAAAGCAAACAATAACTAAGATATATTTTAATTGTGCATAGATATTCTTAAAGTTATTTAGTTTAAACCCTAATTGTAAGGAGATTATTATTTTATAAATAGTATTAGTATACGTGTCCGTGCATAGTGCTGAGATTATTAAAAATTATTTAATTGTTTGAATACATTACACTGTTTTGATTTTATAAAAATATAATTACCCTCTTATTTTCAATGCAATGTGCTTAATAACATACAATTTATATAAGCAAAGGAACAAGTCACATAAATGCATACACACGATCATCAAATAACATTTTTTATAAAAATAAATACTATAAGTATATATTTCTTATACAAACATTCCAAAAATATTCCTTGGTTAAAAATAGATAATAAGAATGTATTAATTAAGAAAATGTGTGTAACTCTCTCTCAAATTAAAATATGAAAAAAATATATATTTATTTTTCTTTCAATGGAGAGAGTTCGAGTAAACTAAATAATTTCTTCATTTTTTATTTTTTCTTAGATAATTCTAAAATATTTATCTTAATAATGATTCCTTATGTTAATGGTTAATTAAAAGTTGAGTACAACAATATATCGCAACTCTTTGTTCATTTCAAATTGATCAAGTTTCTAGAACTCTTCTACCTCTCTAATTGTTATATAGATAAAGCTAAACATAAAAAAATATAGTTTTTTGAAAACAGTTATAAACTCCACTCTTGCATCTAACATTGGATGTACATGCAATTTCTCTTGCAAGACCATCAAAAGCTATTTTTATTTGTTTAAAAAATTGTTAGTCCTCGCATATCATATGACATGAACACTCATTATATAATTATTATAGGAATTGCGCTTGAACTAATATTTTTTTAGTCATCTTACAGTTTCACAATTTTAAGTTATTATTAGTTATTGTCATATTTAGTGGCCTTTTTAGCTATTTAGTCAGTCTGAAATATATTTTTAAAAATCATAATAAAAAAATTATGGTAAAAGCATAACTAATAAATAATTTTAATAATAATGATATTTATAATATCTCATGTCTCTTAAAAAATATTTTACTTCAAATTCTAACCTTCAAATATTTAGGATGTGGATAAGGATAAAAATTGAAAAGATATTTACTTTTGAATTAATAAGGATAAAGGTGATGAAAAATTATAATGATAAAAAGTTGAAATTCTCCTCTTGTAGTATTCATTTACCCAATAGCAATAATTAATAACTCTTTCTTAAATTGAAATTATTAAAAGTATTTATTTTTTTATTAATCGGGTCCAAAATATGTATTTAATAGAAGTGAAGAAGTAACCTTTGAATAAGATTTGACATGCATCTACATTTTACAAAATCATGTTATTTTAACCCAAAATATGTTGTAATTACATTCCATCTCTGTTAGTTTGAATATTTTCTTCATCTTATTTTTTTAACATGATATGATTTTTGTGTCTTGTTAAAATTTCAAAAGAATCAAAATCTTAATGTTGAAAAGTTCTATTAATAGATTTATATCCTCAACAATAAAATGTTGTTTCAAATTTGAATTTCACGTCTATCGATATATTATATAATATATAATAGGAGAAGAGAAAAAGTGACACACGTCAAATCCAAATAAATTCTAACTTTTCTCATCTATCTATTACTAGCAGGGCATGGCCCATGTTAAGCATGAGCCCAACATAGAAAGTCTGTTATAAACAGAGGCATATCCAGGATCTGAAGAACATGGGGCACCATTATCTTCAAAATAGACAATTAATTCAATTATATAAATTTTACGGTGAGAACAAGTTGACGAGCAAGTCGGTAGTAGCAATCTTTATATAGTAATATATTAGCAAAAAACATCATTCACTTACAATTGTCCTCGACGAGTTTTCATATTTTGGAAACGGTCAATAATGGCATCATTACTTACATTTTTAAATATACTACGCTCTATATAGCAAACTAAACAACCATTCAAAAGATCTTCATCCATCCTATTACGCAAATCATTCTTTATGTACTTCATTGATGAGAATGCTCTTTCCACGCTTGCGGTAGCAACATGAATAATCAAAGTTAGCTTCACAAGTAGATACACAAGTGACCAAGTATGATCTAGTTTTGTCTCTATCATCGCTTTTGCAAGATCCTTGATTCCCTTCAAGTTGAGAAACTTGCTATCACACTTTTGAGCATAGACAATAAAATCATCAAGTTAAAAATTGAGTTCCCGAAGCTCTTTATCACCAAACTCACTTGGGTAGTACTCGGCTAGTTTCATTATCCTATCCTTGTGAAAATTAGCAAATGAATCAACCAGACTCAAACTAGCCATACCGAGGAGCAAGTCACTAGTCACCACATCAAAACGATTATTGAGTACTTGAAGTGCCAAATCAATGACGGCATAAAATACTTCCACACGAAAGTGATGCAAATATGAAATATTGGACCTCTTACGCTTGGACTTCCCATTAGAGTAGTCTTCATTCATTTTGGGAATTGAAATTCCATGTTTACCACAAAATAAGCTAACCTCATCCATCATAGAGTCCCATTCATCCTCTCTCATCATTTGCAATCGTTTCTTTGAAAGGTCAAGCAATCCCATAGCATTAACGATATCTTGATCTTTCTTTTGTAAAAAATTATTCAACTCATTCGTTAATAGCAACACCTTAAACATCAAGTGCAACATAAAGACAAATTCAAACTCATGAATCTTGCTCAAAAGATTTTTCGCCGCAAATCTATCAAGATGATATGGAAAATCACGTTTCATATCCTTAAGCACATTAACAATTGAAGAAAAAAGAATCAGGAAATTGTCCAAGGTTTTAAAATGAGACCCCCAACGAGTATCACCCGGTCGTTGGAGGCCACGTTCTTGATTCAAACCTTGCCCTGTATGAACTTCTCCAAATTTAAGCAACTCTTCCAACTTATCTTCTTGATGTTGTCGAAGTGAATCTCTGCATTTAAATGAAGCTCCAATAGTATTCAAAATATTAGTGAGAACATAAAAAAAATTATCCACATCCAAATTCTTTTTGGAAAGACCTACAAGTGCCAATTGCAATTGGTGAGTAAAACAGTGAATAGAATATGCAGATGACGTATCTTGTAAAATCAAAGACTTGAGACCATTTATTTCCCCTTGCATATTACTAGCCCCATCATAACCTTGACCACGTATTTTGGATGTACATAATGAGTGATCCAAAAGCAAAGAATAAATTGCCTTTTTTAATGATTGAGAAGATGTATCATTTACGTGGACAATACCCAAGAATCGCTCTATCACCATTCCACTTTTGTTGACATATCTCAAAATTAGAGCCATTTGCTCCTTATGAGAAACATCCTTTGATTCATCAACTAATATTCCAAAATAATCATCGTCCAAGTCTTCAATGATAGCCTTAGTTGTTTCTTTAGCACAAGCCTCCACAATATCTTTTTGAATTGTCGGACAAATCATCATATCATTTTGTGGAGCATTACCTAATATTACTCTTCCCACATCAAAACTTCTATCCCCATACCATTTCAAAAGTTCAAGAAAAGCACCCTTATATTCGGAACCTTCACTTTCATCATGTCCACGAAATGGAAATCCCGATGTCAAGAGAAATCTTGCTACATCAATTGAGGCATTTAAACGTATCCGATAATCACTTCTTGCCTTTTCACTTTGCTTGTCAAAAGAAGATTGGATCGATTGTCGTTGGTTTTTCAAATCTTGCATCCTATTGAAACATTTATGATGGATACTATTTATCTTACCAACATGTTTTTTTGAATCTTTCTAAAGCTTTGTTCCAACACCTAAAACCATCTCTTGTAAATGAATCTCCGGCATTTTCACGACTTTCAAGTTCATTCTTGAACAAATAACAACACAAGCAAAATGTTGCGTCTGCTTTAATGCTATATTCCAACCATTGAGATCTTCTCTTAAACCAAGTTGGTCGAAATTGACGCATTTTATCTCCAAACTTAGTTTTAGGGAAGATATGATCAACAGGTTGACATGGCTTTTTTTGAATGTAATACCTCCTTACCGCATCTCGAATATTAGGACAATAAGATGAAATAGGCATTCGATCTTTGGGATCTGCTTCCAGAGATTTAAAATCAAGCATATTATCCATATTTGAAAGTGGAAAAGAATTTGTTTGTCTTTGAACTTCCGGAGCAACTTGTGAACTCACAAATGGTTGATTAGAGCTAGAACTTGGTTGGCCATCTTTTGTCTTTGGTAACTTGATGAGAAACTTATCCATTTGTGATTTGATGAATTGATTGTAAGAATTATTTTACCTACAAAATTAAATATTCACACTTCTATTCAATCTTATAAAAACAAAATAATTTTTAAAAAATATTAGCACAAATAACAAGTTTACTAATAAAAGAATCACAATTATTAGATAACTATTTAGAAATCAAGAAATTCTTATAAATTTAAATATTCAAGCAATCAAATAATGGAACCACTTCATAAATCAAGAAAAACATATAAAACAAATGAAGTACATTAATAAATAATTTTTTTTAGATAACATACCTTGTTACTTGTTCTCAAATCTCACTTCTACTTCACCATGAACAACAAAGTGAAAATGTGGAATGAAGCCAAAAGAAGAACAATATGATGTCTTTACTCCTTTTTACCTTTTAGTTTAGGGCTTTGAAAAGTCAAAAGAAAAAGTTAAAAAAAAAGAAAAAGAAAAACGTCTAAATAAAGAAGGAAAGGAGAAAAAGAAAGTAAAAAATATAATTTGACTTTATTGACACTTCTAGCTTAAGGTCTAGACATAGCTAATGCAACCTAAAAATATGGGTATTTGAACATCTTTTTATTTATAAATTATTAAAAAGATCTATGGAAAGTGGCACATTAAAAATATTAATGTTGTTAGAAAAATTTGAACCACAAATCTATAAGTTATGCACCCCCAATTTGTACTTACTTATCAATATACTAGAGTATTCTTTTTAACCTTGGGTTCACCAATACAAATTAAAAAGATAATTAGAAAAATAGTAGTATTATATAGGGGTTAGGAAGGGGAGGATGGGTGCATGTGAACCCCTCCCCTTCATGTACATACGCCCCTGGTTATAAACAACTTATTTATATGCCACAATTTGCAATGAATCAACTTATTCAAGTGATGTGCAATTTAGTGAAAGGGGTGATCTAGTAAGTTAGAAACAAAAAGTCTATTAATTCAAGCATCTGCAACAACTTGTACAAAAAAAATATTCAAAAAGAAATAAAAAGAAAAGAAGAATTTGGTGGTATCACAGTTTTGGACTATGCAATGTGCCATGGGAAACAACAATTCTTCAACTCCTTGCATATGTCTGCTTTTCAGTGCTTGCACATTACTATTTGTTGTTCCTGCAAATTAGTGAAAAGGAACACACCAATAAAGTCTGGGTTAGTTTCTTTTGAGTATATCAACTTAGCTAATTGCACACAAATTGCATATTTATTCAGAAGGCTTCGATAGAAGAAAGTTAAGTTGCAAGACTTGGACAGAAGAAAGTTTAGTCATTCTCTTAAAACTCAACTTTCATCTCTACCTTCTTGACTTGTTATACATGTTTTTAACTAACCTAAGAATACCTTAAGAGTACACATTTTCTCAAGTCCAAATATTTTAGCCAATTCAAAGTAAAAATGGCTGCTCTCTTAGCAACAACAAAAAAAATAGATGTGTTGTTTCCATCATATTGTTTTCCTCTTTGGATACCTTAATAGGAAGCAATTTTAAGATGTCATGAATAGTTTTTTTCTTTTCTTTTGTCCTGCTAAAGATTATATACATTAATTAGTATATATTTTGTTTAACTTAGTAAAAGGCTCAACAATTGTTGTTATCAAAATTATTGCACTTAGACATTGTACCTCCAAAATTTAATTAAACGATAATGAACATTACTTTAGTAAATTGAGGACGAAACAGAGGGATGGAATACATGACTTCGTAGACCCATTTTGCCATTAGACTTACCTCTAACATAAATTATTTGAGTGTTGTTTGTTAGATAAAAGCATGTCATAGTTGCATTTCTCTCCTTTCATCTAATTTGCTACTCTTGACTTGAGACTTCAAATTCAAATATCAAAAGTTAAAGAACAACTTCTTTAGAAAAGTCTTATCACATATGCACAATCACATAAAATGAAAAAAACTTCATCATTAGATAATATTTGTATCTCAAACAATCCCTTATAATACCTCATTAAGGAAATGAGAATCAAGAGGGAAAACTCACATGCTATGACAATTTTAAAATAGAGTTATTGAATGATTTTTGTTTGAGCTCACAACAAATTTACCCGTTAGGTAATTGATATAAGTGAAAATTATCTATTTTTTCTCAATTATCAACGATCTCCCTACTATATGATCACCCTCTCATTTTTTTAGAACTGCCATTATTAATAATACGACAAAAATAATGATGCCAACTTATTTCTTTCCACTACAGTATAAGAATTCTTTAATCCAATAATGTCCAATTCAAATACTACAACAATAATAGAAGAAAGCTAAGTCACTTCTAAAACTCATATCTACAGGTGAAGTGTTTTCTAAGTATTGAGATGCAAAAAGCACTTCAATGGATCGTTTTACTAAAAAGGTAATTTAAACTTGAAATTTGGGAAGAGTGAAGAAGCAACAAAAGAAAGATCAAAGAAGTATAACTAAAAAACATAAGATGTATATACAATTACCAGGACCGGGTTGATGGGATAGATTAGAAGATGCCGGGAGGTGTGATACAACATGTTATCCCTCTTTTTATAAATTCCCACATAAACGATGTGTATCAATAACGGAACTCCTGCTAGGGCACCATTACTTTCGCTTTGTCAAACTCTTTATGTTGATGAAAATGTTTTTTAAAACCTTTATTTCTACTATTTTGTATTATGTGTGCTAAGTGACTTGTATAGGCCTCTAATTTCTGTTTTGTCTAATGATCCCGCTATTTTCAATTCCCTTACAGTTATAAAAACTTAGAAAGAGGAAGCAAATTCCGGCAATTTTGCGGGGAATCCTGTAGTACCAACAATTTATTTGAGTCTTTTTTCTATTTTCAGAAATCATAAGAGTACAATTAAAATAGCAGACGCATTACCCTATTTTCAGACATATTTATGCATGAAGCAATTTCATCTCATTGAATTAACGATTCTCAGAATAGTCACATAAGTGTTAATAGCTTGTTGCAAAATACCTGGGTTATCAAGGGACATGACATGTTCCTTCACTGACACGACAGTGTAGGATCTATTCGCATTTTATGATATCTTGATTCTCTGGAGGTGTGTTGATGTCTTCTTAGTTTTCCACTTCCACGTATAAAGTAGAATTCGAGGATCAATTGGAATGGAGAACATCAAAAGTTAAAGAACTTTGTGGTCGAAAGCTAAGTTGATGTTTCAACATTCCCTAATAACATGTAAGAACAAAGGAATTATATTACTCTCTAGAATGCAGAATCAAGAGTATTTTATTTTTTAAATATGCCAAAGGAGAAGATAGAGAGATAACTATTAAAGCTATATCAGGTTATTCCAATTAGTTGATTCAACAAGGTTCTATAGTGTCTCTAGATTTTGTGTTGTAGTATGGTAGCACCATTCCACCCTACAATAACATTTTCGAATTTTTCAACTTATATACACTAACAGTATAAAATTTACAAAAAGACTCGAGATATCAAAGAGGCGAGGCTTACTTGGTTAATGTTCATAAACCAACAGCAGCATCCAAGTCCCTCAATTGCGCTCAAATCTTTTTGGACATGCTTCGAAGAACTGGCATTCCTTCAGCAAATTGAAAGGTCCTTGTGTTTTACCTAAAATGAAAAAAAAATCCTATATTTTTTCAAGAAGTGAAAAGTTCATTCTCACCTAGCAATGGAGTCGCCCATAATACTGTCAAGCAACTTTCATTCCTGGCCTGTTTATTCCCTTTGAAAAAGTTGGCATTTGGAGAACTTGATAGTTTTGTTGTTGTTGTTGGGTTAAAACCACATATTCCTTTTTAAAAATACAAATTAAACATTACATGCATGAAAGTACTTCATAGATGCAACGTGACATAAAAAGGACCAAGAAGAGAGAAAAGAGCATAACAAAATGTCGAAGGAAGGAGATGAAAAAAGGAACAAAATCAGGAAGGAAAATCATATGTTCAGTTCTTTGAGACATATTATCAAACACCGCATGTGTGTCAGTGGGAAAATCAGCAATTAATAACATGCAAATAGAATATCCAACAGAAAACTATAGTTCAAACTAAATATCGGATTGTGCACTGAAATGCCGTGAAAAAATCACAACTTTGAAAATCAAGTAAAGCACAAATACATAATCACATAAGTTTTTCCTTTAACATGATGCGATTAGACAATGAAAAATGCTTTTAGAATTAAAACTAATGATCAAGATAGCATATTTGCAAGCATATTAAACAAAATCAGATTAAAAAAAATCATAATTAAAAGCAGGAAAAAGCAATACCAGAATATTTAGGAACCGCTTATGTGAGGAAAGGGAAGAGATGATGAACAGAGGTGGTCATACACGTGTCTCCGATTAGTAGCAAATGGAACACGTGTTTTTTTTTTTACTGAAGAGGGACATAAGAATACTTTTGAAATTATCAAGTAGTACTTGTTCAATGAAGTGACTCCCCAATACAGTACAACTTGCATTACCTTTGGTACATCTATTTGATGCTGTGTCCGTCCCAATGTTGATGGTTTATATAATAGGGTACCACATTTCTGAGCTTGTTGTACAAATTGTATTGCTGTGTTAGTCCTATCAACTCCCATTGGTACCACATTTCTGAGCTTGTTGTACAAATTGTATTGCTGTGTTAGTCCTATCAACTCCCATTTCTATATATAGGAAGTAATAACTTCTCAACTGATTACAACTTTTAAGTTCTACATCATCATTTTATGACAATTACAATTATTAATACTTTTCAAATCCAAATAAATTAATATATAAATAATAAATATAGTTAATATATAGTTTATGAATATAGTTAATGATTTTAACCTTTTGTAATAGATGTTCCTTCTCCCTATATTCCTTTTAATTAGTTGATGGTTTGATATTAATTTCATACTTTATTTAAAAGAAGGTGGACGGAGAGTTTTTAGCTATTCAACATAATGAGATTTTGACATTCATCTTAAGATTGCAACGACATAAGTTTAAAATTAATGAGATTGGAAAGACACTTCTAAAAGGAAAACGATTATTTCTTATTTTCTTGAATTGAAAGTAGTTAAGGTAATTTATATAAATATATATAAATTTTGAATTAAAAGTTGTTAATGTAATTATTTATCCATTTGCATTGACATGTACTATTTTAAAAAATTCTCTTTGAGTCAATTCAATTTTGCATATATTTTGGGTAAAAAATTATTTAAATGATAAAAAAAAAATTGTGGCTTATTTAAACATGCCATTTTAAATAAATTTTCTTCTTCAACCTTTCTAAACAAAATTATCATAAAAGTTGTCTCCAAAGACATCAACGTCGGTCAAAATAGAAAGAAAGTCTTTTTGACTCTATTAACATGATTTAGTCCCATTCAAAACAGTTTTTTTTTTTTTATACGTCCTATAGTTGAAATAATGTCACGATAGAAGAAATTGCATTGAACATATATCAAATTAATTTTGTTCACTTGATTATAGGTGTTTTTAATGAATATTATATATGTTTCTAAATATCTAAAATACAAGTCCAATTAGATTTATCATATTAATATTTTCTAACATTGATCATGGACCGCTGATTAAAAGTTATATTTTATATTCAATATGCATTTTCTATATAAAAAAAAATAGCCTTATTTTATTGAATGCCAAAATATACCTGCAATAGCTAACTTTAATTAATTTTCTAAGGTGCATCCGAAATAGCTTGCGACACCAATTTGTCACAATCCAAAAATGGATGTGATGGCACTCGTCCTATCCCACCAAGACAAGTCAGTCTAAAACTCAACAATTTCGATAAAGTGTGAAAATAAAATAAAAATAGAAGTTTAATAACAATTACTAATGCGGATAACAAGTTAACTTAACTAAATCCCCAAAACCTTGTTCTCATGTGCACAAACCTCTAATGTAATACAATAGAATTGAAAGAAAATACACAAGTCTCAAATGACGTTGTCTCTCAAGTAGAACAAAATCATAAACATGAGTAAGAAGGTTCGCTGAGATGACAAACAACTACCACAAAAATCTCCATAGGAAGCCTCAGAAAAGAAGATAATAGGAAGTATCCCGAAGATTCCGGCTCGTAACCTACAAAAATGTAGAAGCAAGGGGTGAGTACCAAATCACACGGTACTCAACAAGTAAACTTCTAAACACAAGCTAAGGGAATAGAATACGGGTACTCCTTCCACCCCAACCGAACCTCCACAACTACAACCTGCATAAAACCAGCCCAACCTAACAGTTCACAATTTACATAACACACATCTTAACAACAACACTCTAACAATTACATATCCTCAACAACAAACTCAATATTCATCAATCACAAGATCAAGTTCACCAATGATAAAGATGCACAATGCAATGAAATGCAATGTCAAGTATAGTGATGCATGTACGACCTAACGATACATCCTCGCCGTCTCTTAGTACGGGACTCATGGGGGACATATCTGTCTATGCATCTGTCGCAGCGTGCGATACGTCCCTCGATAATAGAATCTGTCGCGACGTGTGCCACATTCCTCGAAATATAGTATCCGTTGCGGCGCGCGACACATCCCTCAAAATGATACATCCTTTTTAATTTCTTATTCTTACTCAATCCACATAACACTTATCACAACCATGTCTCAAAACCAATGCAAATGACAAGTTGGCACAAATAATGAGAAGATGACCATTTTCATAACAATGCACAATTCACAACAACACAATCGTGATACAATATCAACAATGAATCAATAAGTCTTTCAAACCATTCTCAACATATCACACACCAATAATTAATCACATTGCCTTTTATCACCCATTTTTCATCATTAGAATCATTCAATATGTACAAGTCAACCCATCACCAAGTCCCATTACTCCCAAACACATACTACAAGGAAATGCACGATTCTATATACTTAACACAAGGGTTTAGACATCCACTTGCCTCAAATAATCGAATAATTACTCCGGGACTTGAGCCTTCCCCATTCACTGGGCTTCCAAATCAATGCAATCTATTCACGTACATAATCACAGTAAGATTTCTAACCCAACAACACCCATATTATAATATGTCTAGACTAGACCCAAAAACATCACCCAAATCTATAATCAAGTTCTTAATCTTGATACCAATTAACATGTCAACTCTCCTATTTTCAAATTTTAAGCCTAGGGTTATATCTTAATTCCTTCAAATATCATAAAATTTAATAATATTCATATTATTTAATACCCTTATGTGAATAACTTAATACTTAAGTCATCATTATACTATAATATTCCACGGTTTCTTGTCCCTTAAATTTTGAAAGCCGCCAAAATGATGCAACAACATCATATGGCTTCACAATTGCCAAACTTCAATTTATTATACCCATTATATTAATAATTGGTTGCCTTCACTAAGCCCCCAAACCCCATGTATCACTATAATGGTCAACCAATGAAGAAAACCCAATTCCTATGCTAATTAATTTCATATAGAATTGAATTTAATAATAATATAATCAACAATTGGAAACTGATGGTTACAAGTGTAGAGTTGAACTCAATTACCAAAAGAATTTGCTTACTTGAATGGTGGGATCGATCTCTGTGTTCGTGCTCGCCGCAGGCACAAATTAATTTCTTTCTTCTCTCTATTTTTTTCCCTAAATTAATTATGTATTAAAAGTAATAATTCCTACTAACCTATTTTAATATTTCAGACTTGGCTCATTATTATTAACAATAAATAAATTACCCGTAAATTAATTAACTATAGTTACATGACTATTCAAATTATCGAAAATGACCTTTCGGGTTCGGGTCATTACATTATCCACCACTAAAATTATGTTCGTCCTAGAACATAAAGTAAAAGAAAGTACCTGAAGTTTTGAAAAGCTAAGCATATTTGGCACGCATGTCATACTCTGTCTCCCAAGTCGCCTCCCCAACTGAATGATGCTTCCACTACACCTTCACTGAAGCAATCTCCTTGGTCCTAAGCTTTCGAACCTGCCTATCCAATATAGTTATAGGCTCCTCCTCGAATGTCAAGTTTGGACCCAGCTCTACTGAATTGAGTGAAAGCACATGAGACTCATCCTGAATATACTTCCGAAGCATAGAGACATGGAAAACAAGATGAACTGCCGACAAACTAGGTGGTAAGGCCAACTTATAGGCCACCTTTCCCACTCGGGCTCAAAATCTCAAAAGGTCCAATAAATCTAGGGATAAGCTTGTCCTTCTTACCTAACCGCATCACACCCTTCATGCGTGACACTCTAAGCCAAACATGATCGCCCTCCATAAACTCTAAGGCTCTAACTCTCCGGTTTGCATAACTCTTCTGTCGACTTTGGGCTGTCAACAATCTATACTGAATCATACGAAGTTGCTCCATAGCATCTCTAAGCAAGTCTATATCCAAAGTGCCCATCTCTCTGAATCAAACCAACTTATGGAGATCTACACTATCTTTCATACAACGCCTCAAACGAGGCCATCTGAATACTAAAGTGATAACTGTTATTGTAGGCAAACTTTTCTAAGGGAAAATGTCGATCCCATCTTGCACTAAAATCGATCACACATTCTCGAAACATGTCCTCCAATACCTGAATCGTCCGCTCGGACTGATCATCCGTCTGAGGGTGAAAAGTATTACTCATATCTAACTGAGTACCCAAACCGTATTGTAATGCTTTCCAAAAATGGGAAGTGAACAATGAACCTCGATCATATATAATAGAAACCGAAACTCCATGTAGTTGCACAATCTGACTAATATATAACTCTGGCTAACTTCTCCGCCGTATACTTCACCCGAACCGAAATGAAGTGGGCAGACTTGGTCAGCCTGTCAATAATAACCCAAATGGAGTCAAAACCACCCACTATGGTAGGCAAACCCACAACTAAGTCCATTGTGAACCGCTCCCATTTTCAAGTAGGAATAAGCATCCCCTGAGATATACCCCCGGGCCACTAGTGCTCACACTTGACCCGTTGGCAAGTCAAACACATAGAAACAAAGTTTGTAATATCCCTCTTCATACCACACCACCAGTAATGCTGACTCAGATCATGATACATCTTTGCCGCTCGAGAATATTGAGAACAATGGGCCTCCTTGAGAATCAATCTAATCAACTCACCCTTCTTGGGCACACAAATCCTACCTCTGATCCTCAAGACACCATCAGAATCTAGGACAACCTCCTTAGCTTCCCCTCTCAACACATTTCCTCAAATGAGACGTAACTTCTCATCATCAAACTAGTGCTCACAGATCTGCTAGACTAAGGAAAACCAAGCCTCAATAAAAGCAATCATATCATCACTCTCCTCTGAAATCTGCAACCAGACAAAACTATTAACTAACCTCTGAACATCTCTAGCCAACGGTCTCTCCTCGATACTAAGTGCGGCAAGACTCCCTATGCTAGGAGTCTTCCTACTCAAAGCATCGGCCACCACATTGGCCTTCCCCAGATGATATAGAATGGTTACATTATAGTCCTTTAGCAACTCAATCCATCTACGCTGCCTCAAGTTCAGATCCCTCTGACTGAAGATGTACTACAGACTCCGATGATTAGTGAAGATATGACAATATACCCATACAATGTCACGACCCGAGCCTACACCCTGGACGTGGTCGACACTCGAGAACCATTGCTGGTCCCCAAGAAATTCTCATCCTGGCTGACTACAAGCGGAAGACTAACTCAAGCACACAAAAGAGTAAAATTGAATAAAATTCATTAAACTCAATTACAAATTTTTAACTCAGATGAAAATCTCTGAATAAAAATACATTATTTAACTCGCCATACAATAGGCAACTTAAGTCTTTAAAACAATTAACAAAATAAATGAACAAACTTTTGAAACTCTATTGTCTATCTATGAAGCCTCTAAATGACAAAGATGGAAGTCGGGACAAGACCCACGACCTTTTAACAACTGATATAACTAAAAGTAAAAGTGGAACCCTCCGGAAGAAAGGAGGCTCACCATAGCTAACTCGAACTCCATGTGGTATCAACGAAACTCCTGTTAATGATCCTGAATACCTGGATCTGCATCATGAAAAGATGCAGGCCAAATGGCTCAGTATGTGGAATGTACGAGCATGTAAGGGGAATTCTAAAGCATAACATAAGCTTGCAACTTGATAAAAAGGGAAACATACTTACCACTTCTCAAACTTACTCAACTCAAGGATACCCAAGACTACTCAAACTTACTCTACTCAGAAGTACTCAAGGATAAGATACTCAACTCAGTAATAAGGTTCACAACTCAGTGAAATGGGGCTCAACTCAACAATAAGGTACTCGACTCAATGAAGCATAGTTCAACTTAAGATACTCAACTCGAAGGACTCAACTCATGATACTCAAGGATAAAACAATAGTAAAGATGCAATATATATGGATAACTATAAAACTGTAGATAGAAACTCATTGTATTGAAAAATACAATAATACTCAATGTGTATATAAAAATACAATATAACTCTGTGGGAGTTTCTCTAACCGACAAACACCACTATGAGCCTAAGTGATGATACATTGTCTTGCCCACACTGCCAGAACTGTCCTATACTTTGCCTTCATATAGAACGCCTTAACTAAGTGGATCCACTAGTCTATGCTAAAAAGCGCTAAGGAGACATCTAAAAAGTATGATCCTTTCTACCCATGATTGATATATGGTTTATGGAGACTTGAGTTATTATGAACTCGCGTCCCCATATCGGTGCTCAATACTACTCCCAAAATATACTCAACTCATATGTTTTAAAACACAACTCTTTCTCTGGTTTGAGATAATTGCTCAAACTACCCTCTTAAAAGAGGTAATTGCTCTTGAAAACTCTTTCCCAAAATCATATCAAAATCATATTTTAATATGATCATTGATGACTCGGGAAGTCATACTGTATAAACATTGATAGTACATCTAGATATCATACTGCTTAAACATTGATGACATACTCGATTGTCATACTAATCATGTTTTAGAAACTCTTCTCAAAACTCATCTTTTTCTTAAAAGAGGTAGTACTCAAACTGCTCAAAACTCTTTTGGAAATCGTTGTTTCCTCTCATCTTAAATGTAAAAACATTTACTCTTGGGAATACTTAGTTCCCATATATCATTTTAAAGAAAACGAACTCAACTCAACTCTTTCTCAACTGAGTGCTCAAGTCTTTAAAACATGTTTTAAAACAATTTGTAAAAAGACTTCTTAAAATAGGTTTCATGCCGAATTATGGATGTGAACGACTCAATTCATGGTTTTCAATAACTATGCATTGAACTCAATACTTGGAACTCAACAACTCCATAACTCAAGGAGTCAATGATACTACTCATTTCAATAATGCTCAACTCAGAGGGTTCATGCGGAATTATGAGCATGAACTACTCAACTCAAGGACTCGAAGATACTTCTCATCTCAAGACTGTTCGACTTATAGGGTTCATACAGAATTATGGGCGTGAACAATTCAACTTAAGGACTTCATGGGTAACATGTAATAGTCCCATGATATGAACTATAATCTCAGAGGGTATTAGGACTCAAAACTCAAGACTTAGAACTTGAAGATACTACTCCTCTTAAAGGTACTCAACTGATGAAGTTCATGCGGAAGTTGTTGGAATGAACGACTCGACTTAAGGGTCAAAATATCAATAAGGAACTCATTTATGCGACTCTTCTCATTCTCATGCTTACTTACTCAAAACTTAACTCAAATCAATGATAGATCTCAAAGGATTCACAATTGAACTCAAAGGCTTCCTTGAACTCTACTTTTAACTCTCTCTTGAATGTGAATTATGAATTCAAGAGTTATGGTTCATAATATGAAGGATATCGTGATAACAAAGTAGACTCATGAATACATTCTCCTCACTCTCATGCTCACTTACTTGAGTCTTGAAACAAGTTACTAGAAGTTGTAGATGACTCCACTAAAGGACTCCAGGGACTGTCTTAGAATGTTCGAAAGAATTCTCAAAACTTAACTCTTAATTCTACATTGAATTTGAATTATGAATTCAAGGTTATGATTCATGTTATGAATTATTTCTAGGTGTTTAGAAGTATTTTTAGAGTGTTTAGAATCAAAGGGGAGTAAATGTACCCTTTGAAAAAACTCAAACGAACGAAACGATGAAGAATGGGTGGGGGTAGACGACCCTGGCACTCTGAGTGGTGCGGGGCGCTAGCCCCTAAACTTCAGAGAAGTGGTTGGGGCTATCTGGCTGGCATGGGGCGCCAGGCCCCAACCCAGAAAATTTTGACGACTTTCTTTGCTCGTTTTCTCACCCTAACTCACCTAGAATTGAACGGTTTCTTCCCTAGTCACTTGGATTCAATTACTTAACATAATTACACTCTAATCTACTCAAAACAACAGTCAAATCACTAAATTTCATCTCAAGAAATCATCAAAACCCCAACACAATAAGATTTAGAATGAACTTCAAGAACACCTATCAAGAGCTCATAAAGAACTCTAGTGTTTCAACTTCAAGAATGAAGTTTCGCTGAAAATAACATAATTGGCTATAGGCGAACTAACCCAACACTATGGAAGCTTACATACCTCTTAGGAATTAAACCCATGGTGAAAATCCGCAACAAAATGCAAGACTCTCGACGAACACTTTGATCCTCTCCTCTCTTCTCCTCTTTTATCTTATTTTATCTTCTTGAGATCTCAACTAAAACCCTAGGCGTCTATTAGGATTATAAAACTGAACCTAATAGGATTAGACACCTAAAACATTACTAAAAATGAATTAAATCTGATTGGGTAAGGAAAAGAGAAAAATACCCCTTACTATTTTCGGGTAACTTTCCTTAACTGGACACCCTGACTTCAAAAGGGCGTATCTCACTCATCCGACCTCGTAACTTAGCAAACTCAGCGCAATTGGAAATATAATTCAAAGAAATTTCATTGGGTACCTTGTAGCCCACCTAACACATGATGTACTGAAAGTTATGGTCGTTTGAAGTTGACCAAAAATTGAAAGGAACTTAGGAATGACTTGAATGAACTCTCTTTAGTTCTTTTTGGAACTCAAGGTGATACATCTAGTGACCTTAACATTCAAGAATTTTAATTTCCTTGGTAAAATCCTACTCATAATGAAGTATGGTTCGAGTCTTAGTTCGAAAAAATTTCTGGGGTGTTATAATATCTCCCCCTTGGGATCATTCATCCTCGAATGACGACTGAATTGGGTATGGAACGGGGTTACTCTTACTAAGGTCTGAATCTAATGGTATGTTCTGACTATATTCAACCTTAACCCAAATCCTTAGGTTCTGGTTCTATACCTCTTCATAGGGAATCTTATTCCTACACTATTACTCTTTACCACCACATTCAAGCTTTGTACTAACAACTCCATTACTAACAGAACCTCTGAAAAGATATCTCCCATACTCTCTGGAACTCATTACTATCTTACTCTCAAACACTTGACTTGATTTCTCATCTTGTCATCTCCCCCTTAGGTCTAAAGCTGACACTTGAAGGCTATGAACCTATTCCACATTGACAACTCAATTATGCTATCTAGGTGCACATGGAAAAGTATAACTTAATTGGAACCTCATCTGGTAACATACCATCTCGGCACACTTCTTAATACTCTTGTTACTCTTGTGACTTAGCCACACTTCACTGCCCTTATCTAAACGTTAGGGTCCCTCACTTGTACCACTCATATCTATTGCAGCTAATCACCTCAATTCCTCACCTACTCTATGTCATGTCATCTAGATCAAATCTCAGACTAACATCATCACCCTCATGTTGCCATTCTTTGGATCATGACACATCTCAAATTCAAGCTTAATATTTATGAGTAAACCCGAATATCAATATGATTGCTCGCTTACTATACTAACTTACAACTACTACATGCAAAGTTAATAATCATTCTCCCACTAAAAATTCATGACAAATAGTCAATCCTCGCCTCTTAGTATTCATACTTACAATTTACTATCACATTTCCCTTCACAACTTGAGTACTATTCACTCATTCACTATACATCAATGCCTAATTAGTTCCATAACACTTTGAATATTACGGGTTTTCCCTTAAAGATCATAAGCCTATCTTAGAGCTATCACCTCATGAATACTCTTGCTCTTTTATTCACCACTTACACTTGGTCATTACCTACACAATGACACTTCATCGCAAATAGCTAAAACACACTCTACCTCCTATGATGGAATCTTCACAACTCCTCACTTCTTAGTCTACCCATAAAGGAAAACTCCTCATCAACAACTTACTGGGTGCATGATTATAATAACATAATCTGCCCCATCACTATCTCTATTTCATAGATCTCTATACCTTTGCATACATTCCTCTAACTTTGGGCTCTTTCACTACTAATGCTCATGATCTCGTAACTCGTGCTACCTTTTCAGTTGAAAATACTACCTAAGCTCTAAACATACATCCTCATAAGGTCTCAGCTGAAACCAAGCTTAGGGAAGAGAGTATAACTCACTTTTAGCTCAAATGCGCGATTCATATAAATATGGGAGCATTCCTCTGAAACTCAACACTTAACTCATTCATGGGCACCTCTCAAGTCCCTATGGAGTCTCATAACTTCCTCAAGACTCTTGCTAAGATTTACTCATCCATAAGGATCTTCGACTTTACTTTTCAACCACCTTTAGTATGATGGGTAGTCGAATGGATATGAGAACACACGAGAATGAATAAATCTCTATGACATAGCTTTATTGCACGATTAAGGGTATGAAGGACGAGAAACTTTTCTTAAATGCCTGTAGTCTCTCATTTATAGAAGTGGGCCCCTCACAACCATAAACAAGACTCTACTGACACGGCTTCATAGACACCCTAGGACACTTGAACTCTGTGCTCTGATACCAAGTTTGTCACGACCCGAGCCTACACCCTAGACGTGATCGGCACTCGAGAACCATTGCTGGTCCCCAAGCGAACTCTCATCCTCACTGAATACAAGCGGAAGACTAACTCAAGCATACAAAAGCGTAAAACTGAATACAATTCATTAAACTCAATTAAAAATCTTAAACTCAAATGAAAAACTCTGAATAAAAATACATTATTCAACTCGCCATAAAATAGGCAACTTAAGTCTTTAAAACATTTAACAAAATAAATGAACAAACTTTTGAAACTCTATTGTCTATCGATGAAGCCTCTAAATGACAAAGATGGACGTCGGGACAAGACCCATGACCTCCTAACAACTGATATAATTGAAAGTAAAAGTGGAACCCTCCGGAAGCAAGGAGGCTCGCCATAGCTAACTCAAACTCCATGTGGTATCAACAAAGCTCCTGTTGATGATCCTGAATACCTGGGTCTGCATCATGAAAAGATGCAGGCCAAATGGCTCAGTACGTGGAATGTACGAGCATGTAAGGGGAATTCTAACGCATAACATAAGCTTGAAACTTGATAGAAAGGGAAACATACTTACCTCTTCTCAAACTTAATCAACTCAAGGAATACTCAAGGATACTCAAAACTACTCAAACTTACTCAACTCAGAAGTACTTAAGGATAAGATACTCAACTCAGTAATAAGGTTATCAACTCAGTGAAATGGGGTTCAACTCAACAATAAGGTACTCGACTCAATGAAGCACAATTCAACTCAAGATACTCAACTCATGATACTCAAGGATAAAGAAATAGTAAAAGATGTAATATATATGGAAAACTGTAAAACTATAGATAGCAACTCAATGTATTGAAAAATACAATAATACTCAATGTGTATATAAAAATACAATATAACTCTGTGGGAGTTTCTCTAACCGACAAACACCACTATGAGCCTAAGTGATGATACATTGTCTTGCCCACACTGCCAGAACTGTCCTATACTTTGCCTTCATATAGAACGCCTTAACTAAGTGGATCCACTAGTCTATGCTAAAAATCGCTAAGGAGTCATCTAAAAAGTATGACCCATTCTACCCACTATGGATACATGGTTTATGGAGACTTGAGTTATTATGAACTTGCGTCCGCATATTGGTGCTCAATACTACTCCCAAAATATACTCAACTCATATGTTTTAAAACATAACTCTTTCTCTGGTTTGAGATAATTGCTCAAACTACCATCTTAAAAGAGGTAACTGCTCTTGAAATATATTTCCCAAAAACATATCAAAATCATATTTTAATATGATCATTAATGACTCGGGAAGTCATAATGTATAAACATTGATGGTATATCTAGATACCATACTACTTAGACATTGATGACACACTCGATTATCATACTAATCATGTTTTAGAAATTCTTTTCAAAATTCATCTTTTTCTTAAAAGAGGTAGTCAAACTACTCAAAACTCTTTTGAAAATCTCAGTTTCCTCTTATCTTAAATGTGAAAATATTTACTCTTGGGAATACTCAGTTCCAATATATAATTTTAAAGAAAATGAACTCAACTCTACTCTTTCTCAACTCAGTGCTCAAGTCTTTAAAACAAGTTTTAAAACAATTTGTAAAAAGACTTCTTAAAATAGGGTTCATGCCGAATTATGGATGTGAACGACTCAATTCATGGTTTTCAATAACTATGCATTGAACTCAATACTTGGAACTCAACAACTCCATAACTCAAGGAGTCAATGATACTACTCATTTCAATAATGCTCAACTCAGAGGGTTCATGCGGAATTATGAGCATGAACTACTCAACTCAAGGACTCGAAGATACTTCTCATCTCAAGACTGTTCGACTTATAGGGTTCATACAGAATTATGGGCGTGAACAATTCAACTTAAGGACTTCATGGGTAACATGTAATAGTCCCATGATATGAACTATAATCTCAGAGGGTATTAGGACTCAAAACTCAAGACTTAGAACTTGAAGATACTACTCCTCTTAAAGGTACTCAACTGATGAAGTTCATGCGGAAGTTGTTGGAATGAACGACTCGACTTAAGGGTCAAAATATCAATAAGGAACTCATTTATGCGACTCTTCTCATTCTCATGCTTACTTACTCAAAACTTAACTCAAATCAATGATAGATCTCAAAGGATTCACAATTGAACTCAAAGGCTTCCTTGAACTCTACTTTTAACTCTCTCTTGAATGTGAATTATGAATTCAAGAGTTATGGTTCATAATATGAAGGATATCGTGATGACAAAGTAGACTCATGAATACATTCTCCTCACTCTCATGCTCACTTACTTGAGTCTTGAAACAAGTTACTAGAAGTTGTAGATGACTCCACTAAAGGACTCCAGGGACTGTCTTAGAATGTTCGAAAGAATTCTCAAAACTTAACTCTTAATTCTACATTGAATTTGAATTATGAATTCAAGGTTATGATCCATGTTATGAATGATTTGTAGGTGTTTAGAAGTAGTTTAGAGTGTTTAGAATCAAAGGGGAGTAAAGGTACCCTTTGAAAGAACTCAAACGAACCAAACGATGAAGAACGGGTTGGGGCAGGTGGCCCTGGCGCTTTGAGTGGCGTGGGGTGTCAGCCCCTAAACTTCAGAAAAGTGGTTGGGGCTCTCTGGCTGGCATGGGGGGCCAGTCCCAACCCAGAAAACTTCGACGATTTTCTTTGCTCGTTTTCTCACCCTTACTCATCTAGAATCGAATGGTTTCTTCCCCAATCACTTGGATTCGATTACTTAACATAATTGCACTCTAATCTACTCAAAACAACACTCACATCACTAAATTTCATCTCAAGAAATCATCAAAATCCCAACACAATAAGATTTAGAATGAACTTCAAGAACACCTATGAAGAACTCATCAAGAAATCTAATCTTTCAACTTCAAAAATGAAATTTTGCTCAAAATAATATGATTGGCGTGTGGGTGAACTAACCCAACACTATGGAAGCTTACATACCTCTCAGGGATTAAACCCATGGCGAAAATCCGCAACAAAATGCAAGACTCTCGACGAACGCTTTGATCCTCTCCTCTCTTCTCATCTTTTCTCTTTTTTTGTCTTCTTGAGCTCTCAACTAAATCTCTAGGTGTATATTAGGATTATAAAACTGAACCCAATAGGATTAGATTCCTAAAACATTACTATAAATGAATTAAATCTGATTGGGTAAGAAAAAGACCAAAATACCCCTTACTATTTTCGGGTAACTTTCCCCTTAATTGGGCAACCTGACTTCAATAGGTCATATCTCATTCATACCACCTCCAAACTTAGAAAAATCAGCGGCGTTGGAAAGATAATTCAAAGACCTTTCATTGGGTACCTTGTAGCCCACCTAACTCATCATGTATGGAAAATTGTGGTCGTTTGAAGTTAACCCAAAACTTAAAGGAACTTAGGAATGACTTGAATGAACTCTCTTTAGTTCTTCTTGGAACTCAAGGTGCTACATCTAGTGACCTTAACACTCAAGAAATTTTAATTTCCTCGGTAAAATCCTACTCACAATGAACGATGGTTCGAGTCTCAGTTCGAAAGAATTTATGGGGTGTTACATATAAATAGTGAAGCCATAACTTAAGTATAAAGACCACAACTGCCAATTCTAAATCACGAGTAGGTTAGTTCTTCTCATGGGCCTTCAACTGCCTAGAAGCATAAGCAATCACCTTCCCCTTCAGCATTAATACACCACCCAAACGGACTCACGAAGCATCACAATAAACAGTAAAGTCCATATCCTCCTCAGGTAGAGTCAACACTGGGGTCGAAGTCAACAAAGTCTTGAGTTTTGAAAGCTCTCCTCACACTAATCAGACCTATGAAATGCCACACCATGTCGAGTTAATCTAGTCAACGAAGCTGCAATGGTAGAGAAACTCTGGACAAATCATTGATGATAGCCTTCCAATCCCACAAAACTCTGAATCTCGATAGGATAAGTATGTCGCGTCCAGCCTCTAACTGCCTCAATCTTTGTTGGATCTACTCTAATACCTTCCATAGACACCACATGTCCCAATAATGCTATAGAATTAAGCCAGAACTCGCACTTTGAAAGCTTGGCATACAACTTCTCTTCCCTGAACCTCTAAAGTACAATCCTCAAGTGTCGGACATGGTCCTCCTCAGTCTTGGAGTAAACTAAAATATCATCGATGAAGACAATCACAAAAGAATCAAGGTATGGTTGAAACACTCTGTTCATCAGCTCCATGAATGTTGCAGTGACGTTAGTTAACCTAAAGGATATCACTAGGAACTCATAATGCTCATACCGAGTTCAAAAATCTGATGCCCTAATCTTCAATTGATGATACCCAGACCTCAAATCAATCTTAGAGAACAACGATGCTCCTTGTAGCTGATCAAATAAATCATCAATATGTGGAAGAGGATACTTATTATTCACTGTTAGCTTGTTCAACTGTCTGTAATTAATACGCATCCTCATAGTCCCGTCCTTCTTCTTCATACACAACACATGGGCACCCCAAGGTGACACACTAGGGCAAATAAACCCCTTGCTCAACAAATCCTGCAACTCTTTCAACTCTGCTGGAGCCATACGGTAGGGAGGAATAGAAATGAGCTTAGTGTATGGCTCTAAATCAATAGAAAAATTAATATCCCTCTCGGGGGTACACCTTGACGATCAAAAGGGAATACATCAAAAAACTCCTGGACCACGGGAACGGAATCCACGGGAGGTGGTTCAATCCTAGTGTCCCGAATGAAGGCAAAGCAAGACAAACACTATCTCTCCACCAATCTCTGAGCACTGATGAAGGAGATGACCTTACTAGGCTAGAGCCACTAGCACCCTTCGACTCAACCCTCAGAACACCAGGCATTACTAAGGTCACAGTCTTAACATTACAATCAAGAATATCATAATAAGGAGAAAGCCAATTCATACCCAAGATAACATCAAAGTCTACCATCCCTAGAATGATTAAGTCTACCCAAGTTTTCATACCCTGCCAAAGAAACAAGTCTTGATCGATACACTCGATCCACCACTAAGGGCTCACTCACGTGTGTAGAGACACAAATAGGTACAAGCATGCTATCACACATCATATGAAATTCATCAGCAATATTTGTAGACACATAAGAGAATGTAGACTCCGGATCAAACACTACAGACACAGATCGATGACATACTGGGATGATACCTATAATAACAACACCAGAAGTCTCCACCTCAGGTGTCCCCGGGAAAGCATAAAAATGGCCCCATCTGCCACCCCCAGCCTAGGTGGTACCTCTACCCCTACTCTGCTAAGCTGTAGTACCACTACCTGAAGCTCTATTGCCTCTACCTAGTTGAAATCTGCCTCGACCTTTACACTGTGGTATCAGTGGTCTAGTCTAAAATGAAGAATTAGGCGGGGGTCCCCAGGACCTCTCTAAAAGGTACACTTTCGCATCAGGTGATCGGGATCTCCACAACTAAAGTAAAACCTATAATTCAGGAACTGCTGTGCGGATCCTAAAAATCCACTATAATTGCCTTGCCCTGTAGGTCGTTGTTGTGAACTGTATAAGCCCTGACCTGCGCTATAAGAACCCCAAGGTATCTGATCACCCTCAGATGTTGGCATAGATGCATAAACGAATCCCTCATGCTGAAAAGAACCACTCCTTCTATGTGATCTCTTGCCTCCTAATACGTCCAAACTTACACCTCAATTAAGAAGTATAAACGGTCGAAGTCAATTTATAGAACTCAACGTGAGTTGAGGTCGATCCCACAGAGAATTTCATTACAGAAATGATTTCACTGTCACATTTACCCAAATGTTGTTATTATTTCCTAGAGAAAATAATTACAGAATGTAACATGGGTTTAGTTGTAAAGTTCTAGTAACCAAGGTTGTTAAATAAGATTCGATTTAACAATTAATAGAGTGTTGATTTTAAAGTTATTTTTATAGTTAAATGAACCTAGGACTGTGTTCCCCATAACGTTGCAACTAGTGTTCTTTCGTAAATAAGTTTCAGGCAATTCATCTCTGCAAAGTACAGGCGAGTCAGATATATATAACACTTCTCAGTCTAGTTAGATAATCTTCACTCAAGTCCTCTCTGTCCTAGAGTGTTAACATGTTTTACTCTCGCTTATAATGGTGTTAAAGTACTCTTCTCACGAACTTGAACTTTGACTCCATTTCATCAGGGTAATTCAACTTTTTCTGAACTATCACTTTTCTCTCGAACAATTGACATATATAGGCTAACTCTAATGCGTTCACTCATTAGAATACATGAATAACAAAAACTGAATTATGCTTTGCAAATACAAATCGCCTTCTACTCGTCTTACAAAATTACACATAGATTTCTGTCATAGATTCCACAATCCCAGTTGTGGTACTTAACCACTCATGATTTTAAGTAAACACACATAAGTATGTAATGAAAACATGATGAGATAGTACTTATGAAAATATGCAAAATCGATAAGCACTTGATAATTCAAAACCGAAAATCCAACTTCGAAACTTGATTCAATGTTAATCGTTCAAAACCAAAACTAAGAATATTTAAAACTTCGTCACTCGTTCCAGATATCATGAGATAAAAATAAAAAACCGACCTAATTAATTCAAATAAAGTGTCTAAAAAAAGAGTCCTACTCAAAGTAGGACTAATCTGTCGCGCAGCTTCACGAGTGCTTTGACGGTCCGTCAAGGGCTTCACGGTCCGTGAAGCCCTTCGTGGTCTTTACTTGGCACTTCTACAAACTTGGGTCTTCAAGGACTGCACACTAGAAAGTCACCACGGACAATACCACGAGTCGTGACAATGACCACGGTCTGTATAGGTGCCCGTGGTCTTCACTTGGCCAATTCACTCTCCAAGTTTTTGATGCATATTCACTGGATCTCCTTCACGGTCTCCTTGACGATTCGTGACATTGATCACGGCCCGTCAAAGGCATCATGGTCTTTACTTAATAATTTTGGTCTGCAACCTTAAAAATTCCATGCACACTCCTTCATCATCACGAGCATCTTCATGGCTCATCAAGAGGACCATGACCCATCTAAGGCCTTGTGGTCTTCACTTGGACATCAAAATCCCAAATTCCAGCTTGCATTTTCTTCTTTTCTTTTCTCCTTCACGTCCACCTGCTTTACCTATACAAACATCACCAAACATATCATATCCACATAAATACACTCGATTCTTGCAATAATCCTTAGTTTTGAGCATCAAATGTGCTAAGATCTCACTCCACATCAACACCCTCAACTTAGAACCATTACTTGTCCTCAAGTGATGAGAAAAATAATACATTTAGCACTAAAACCTACAAAACCTTTTGAAACTATGAAGCACTCATCTCAACTGCAATTTGTATCCAAAACCATCAATCTAACATGCAAAGATCAATATATGACATCCCATTACTCACAGTCGACCATGCTTATGCATGTGTTCTATCAGCTAACACAATCTAACTATCAAATGCAATCACTGTGTCCTCACACCAAAGAAGTCTCCACTCATGATAATTGGGACTAAGTTCTATGCTCACACTCTCAAAGAACTTCTCACACTAACAACAAAAGACCATAGGCTTGCCTTTGGTTTCTACGCTCTATCTTTCAAACAATCGGAATAGGATCGTTGTAGGACTTTATCAGCTTGTAACATAGGCTAGGGCTAGGGAATGGAGTTTTGGTTTTGTAAGTGACTAGTACCTTGGTTCTCCAAAGTTTTGTTCGCACACAACTTTTTCTGAGCAATTCCCTATTTGTTTTTCATTTTAGTACATCTTAGCAGCCATTTTTTGTTTTGTTTTATTGCACATTTTGTGCTTTCAAGCTAACTGAATGAACCTTCTTTTTCACTTTTCCTTTCTGCTCGGGTTGTAATCACCCTTAACTTAGGATTTTGGCCTAAGTTGTGGCATCGTATCTTCGGAGACCCAAGGATATGATATCAAGTGGGTAAGAACACAATTATTTATCAGGCTCAAATCGGGTTCAAGTGGTATGCTTGTTATTTGGTTGTTTTATTTTTGGCTTTTAAATGGCTTACCAAAAATGCCCTACTGATCCTTTCCTATCCGATTATTCTCAGATTTAAGCAAGACTACTCGGGCAAGTTCTAGTTTCTGCTCCTAGCGTTAGACTTCAAGCAAACCTCTCACACACATGACACAAGACTACACTTTCTAGTTTATTAGTTCACCAATTTTTTTTCTAGACTAGCAATGTTCAACATGTAAGTACCTAAGATGTCATCTAAAGAGACTAACATTCAAATTTCAGATCAAGGTCATCATTTCAAACAGACTAGCTGCTGCACAACCCAACACACAAAAACTTTACATTTGCATCAAAACCCAAACACCAATCACAGTTTATCAGACACAACACAGAGTCAACCTTCATTCATTCTAACATCTAAAATGGCAGGTTGCTCACCACCCCCTCCCCAAACAAAAGGACTTTGCCCTCAAAGTTAATAAAGAAAAACAATACAGGGCTGTGAGGAGGGGTCATACCTATAGCGCACTAGGCGTCGGCACCCTTATCAATGGGTGCACTCTCAGAAACCATCTCTGGACCAGGCTGGCTACCACTAACTGGGACATGTACTCCGCTACCAGAACCGCCAGATAACACCGCATCTCGTTATTGTTGCGCAAGTGCTTCTTCTTCTCTTGCCTTTTTCCTCGATGCCTTGCGGGCTTTCTTGTGTTATCTTCTTTCCTCTTTGGATAGGTCAGCCGACAGCTCCTCATCAGACTCTCCAGCTTTGTGTTTTCTCTTGCTAGATTTGCTTTTAGGGAGTTCCCCCCAGAAGTCGTCAAGTGATTGAGTGGTAGGCGGCTCACTGAACAAGTACATCAATGACTCTGGCATGATCGGAGTGGGCACTTGTATCAGCTTCTCAGCCAGTTTAGCAACTTGAGCTCGCATCTTAGCCAACTGCGTCTTGAACTCGTCAGTACTGACTGAACCTGCAACTGATCTTGAACATGGACCTCCAAGCCATCCATCTTGTCTTTTAAGACAGCTAGTTCCTTCCTCATCTCTTCTTTAATTCTCTTCTCTGCAGCTAACACATCGCGCTCTATGAGCTAGGGCATCTGACGTACAATTTGGTCGACTAAGGTCCTGGTTTGTCGTTGATCTGCAACCAATTTCTTAAGGAATAGTGACAAAAGTACCTGGAGCCTGTGAGGCTAAAGTTGGTGGTGGTGGTGCATCTGTAGATGGATCTGATGATTTCCCCTGTTCTGGCCTTCTATCCGCATCTGGAATGTCAATTGGTACGTGAGGAACAACTGCCAATGAACCCACAGCTCCGACTTTCGCACCAAATAGATGGTTAGTGACATCTTTGATTTTGGATGCCTGGGTAATCTTGAATGCCTCAGTCCATCTGTCTACTAGCCTATTTGGGGGGGGAGGTGTTTGCTTGTCGACACAATTTCCCTATCAGACAGGGAAATGGAAGTCCGACTCTCTCATTTAGTGCCCTATCCCGCATTTCTCTAGCTATGATCCGACCCACATTTACCAAGTAGCCAGCCGTGAGGCAAGCTACCAAAGATACCAGTGATAGAGAGACGATGTTCTCATTATCTGTAGGTCACAACTGTGCACAAACAACAACCCACCAGATCTTGGCTGGAAAAGACATGGAAGCTTTAGTGATGTGTAACTGTGATCGTGTAACCCAAGATGCATTCTCCCCCTTTGAAGCAATTTGCTTGCAATCCACTGCATGACCGGCTCATTAGAACTCTGAAACTCCATCACAGTTTCATTGGTCAGAGCATGATGTTTGCCCTAAAAAAGGCCCACTGAAGCTGGTGTTGTGTATTCTGGACCATGTAGCATCTTGTTGATAGTAGACTCGGAGATATCCATGGATGTGCCCCGAACCGTAATTAAGTCAAGTGGTCCCCAAGTACCTACAGAGTCTTTCTGTCCCCATTTAGTAGTCTTAGTCTTTGCAACAAAGTTCATCAAAGTGGCTGCATATGAAGCATAAAACTCTCGGGTCAGGTGGTTAGAAAATTCTCCAGGTGTGTTGTTCATCCATTCAAACTGATGCAACTGAAATATCCTATAATGATATCTGCCACCACCACTCTAGTCTCAGGCATGATTGGTCTATTCTTAAAGCCGCCAGACTTGTTCACAATTCCGTTCTTGAAGAAGTTTTCAGATCTGTTCAAAGTTCACATAGAACGAAAACAGTCAATCAGTTGTTATCTCGTCGTGGAATCGAATTCATGGAGGTGAACATATTGGACCATAGTATCATCAGTGGTAATCTCTTCATCCTCTTCTACAACACATGTCTCTTCCTGTGCTCTAGTTTCAGGTTTTGTTTCTACTGCAAATGGAGGTGTGGTTGTATTTTCCTGAGAGCCGCTTGTAGACCCACACTACCTCCCAAACCATTATCAGACTGTCTACCCGATTCCTCACCACTTCTAGAACTACTACCTTCCTCTTCAGACTGGGAATGAGTGTTCTGGAGGATGGCTCTCGCTGTATGGGATCTAGTAGTTCGAGGTGGGTGTTCTTCAATGGTAGTGTTTATCTAGACCTCAGTACTACTAGACTCTGTAGCGTTATCACTTTCCGATTGAGAAGAAGTAGGTGAGGAATGAGGGGCTGCGGAATTTCTACGGGGAGCCATAGTGCCTGAAAAATACAAAACCAAATTAGTATGCAAATCAGTAAAATGACACATTATCGGGCACTCAGACTTCCCCCGTGTAATTACAACGAGACGCATTGCCTTAAGAATGTCGTCACCTAATCTATCATTGGGAAAGGCCACAGAATCGAAATGCAAAAACAACAATAAAAGTACAGAAATAATTTTTTTTATACGGGAGCCAAGACGGGTCGTGGTGGGTACCACGATCCGTGAAGACTCTCGTGACTAGGAGTTAGTGACTTGAATTTGTGGATCACTGTACTAGAATGGATCACGGATGGCTTCATAGTTCGTGGAGTGAACCACGGTCTGTGATGACCATCGGGACCCTCATTTGGCAAGTGTGGTCTACGAGGGGTTTCATGATCCGTGGTTGGCCCCACGATCCGTGAATCCCATCGTGGACATACACTTCACCATTTTCTAGCAACTTTTTTTCCCAAATTCAACCTATACCCGATTTCAACCATTTGCCTCACACAATCACACTATTACAAGATCTTTAAGCCTATGAGTCCAACAAATCTACCAACATCAAACAATCGCCATTCAAACAAGAATAATGTATACCTCCTATAAACATAACCACATGCACACGAGTGTAATCCCTCAATTTTAACAATTTTATCGGCATATTTCACTTAAGCATACTTTTCGCTTACATATCAATTAAGAAGTATAAACAGTCGAAGTCAATTTATATAACTCAATGTGAGTTGAGGTCGATCCCACAGAAAATTTCTTTACCAAAATGATTTCATTGTCGCATTTACCCAAATGTTGTTATTATTTCCTAGAGAAAACAATTACAAAATGTAAAATGGGTTTACCTGTAAAGTTCTAGAAACCAAGGTTGTTAAATAAGATCCGGCTTAACAATTAACAGAGTGTTGATTTAAAAGTTGTTTTGATAATTAAATGAAACTAGGACTGTGTTCCCCATAACGTTGCATCTAGTGTTTTTTCATAAATGAGTTTCATGCAATTCATCTCTACAAAGTACAGGCGAGTCAGATATATCTAACACTTCTCAGTCTAGTTAGATAATCTTCACTCAAGTCCTTTCGGTCCTAGAGTGTTAACATGTTTTACTCTCGCTTATAATGGTGTTAAAGTCCTCTTCTCTCGAACTTGAACTTTGACTCCATTTCATCAGGTTAATTCAGCTTTTTCCTAACTATCACTTTTCTCTCACACAATTGACAGATACAGGCTAAATCTAATGCGTGCACTCATTATAATACATGAATAACGAAAACTGAATTATGCTTTGCAAATTAAATCGCCTTCTACTCGTCTTACGAAATTACACTTAGATTTCCGTCATAGATACCACAATCCCAGTTGTGGTATTTATCCACTCATGATTTCAAGTAAACACACATAAATATGTAATGAAAACATGATGAGATAGTACTACCGAAAATATGCAAAATTGATAAGCACTTGATAATTCAAAGACGAAAATCCAACTTCGAAACTTGATTCAATGTTAATCGTTCAAATCCAAAACTAAGAATATTTCAAACTTCGTCGCTCGTTCTAGATATCATGAGATAAAAAAAAAAGACCTAATTAATTCAAATAAAGTGTCTAAAAATAGGCACCTACTCGAAGTAGGACTAATCTGTCGTGCAGCTTCAGGATTCCTTTGACTGTCCGTCAAGGGCTTTACGGTCCGTGAAGCCCTTCGTGGTCTTTACTTGTCACTTCTCCAAACTTGGGTCTTCAAGGCCTGCACACTGGAAAGTCACCACGGACAACACCACGAAACATGACAATGACCACAGTCCGTATAAGTGCCCGTGGTCTTCACTTGGCCAATTCACTCTCCAAGTTTTTGATGCTTATTCATTGGATCGCCTTCACTGGCTCCTTAACGATTCGTGACGTGGACCACGACCCGTCAAAGGCATCGTGGTATTTTCTTAATACTTTTGGTCTGAAGCCTAAAAATCTCCATTCACATTGCTTCATCACCACGAGTATCTTCACAGCTCGTTAGGAGGACCACAACCCGTCTAGGGCCCCGTGGTCTTCACTTGGACATCATAATCCCATCTTGCATTTTCTTATTTTCTTTTCTCTTTCACGTCCACCTGCTTTACCTGTACAAACAACACCAAACACATCATATCCACATAAATACACTCGATTCTAGCAATATCCTTAGTTTTGAGCATCAAATGTGCTAATATCTCACGGCTCATCACCTCCAGATGAGGCACCATGAAACTGTCCCTGATGTACATACCCTCTTAGAGTCCCCAAACTCTTCTCTCTCCATCAATTCCTTTTCTTTGGCGGCACTCACAACGAACTGGAAGGAATCCCCCTCTCTAGATGCCCTAAACATAGCTGATCTGATAGAGAAAGTCAGCCCCATCACAAATCTATATATCCTGTCCGTCTAATCTAGAATGATAGCCAAAGCATGCCTAGACAACTGGCAAAAACGGGCCTAACGAACAAGCTGTCCTGTCTCAGATTCTCAAACTTCAAATAACTCTCCTCCCTCACACTCCAAGGGATAGGCACTGGAAAATATCTCCTAAGTCACTGGAGGAGATCCAACTGGAAAAGACCCTGAATAAGTTCTCCACCACTCTCTCGCTGGCCCACGAAGTTGGAGGGTAGCATACCGAACCCCATGTGACTTAGGTAACCTAACCACCTCTAGCAACTCTCGGCATGTAGTCAGAAACTCATGAACATCCTCGCTAGTCCAACCCTAAAACTAAGGTGGGTCCATCTTTCAAAATTTCTCATACCCGCATTGCCCATCCTCTGTCAGAACAACCGGCAGTGCAACTTGACCCCTTAACTACTGGTGCAAGATCATTCCCAACCACGGGATCTACTGGTGGATACCCCACCGGATCCTGAATAATTGGAGCTTGTTGTTGCTCTTGGGTCTCAGCCCCCACTCTAGTCTGAGAGTCCTGTGGTGTGCCGATCGCACCACCACCCTGAGAAAAACTTTCGAGTACATTCAAAACCCTTAGTAAGGTATCATGAAGCAAAAGTGTAGATGCAAGCATTTGAGGAACCTGTCCCATGGGCTCGACCTCTAGCTAGTGTCATTTCACTGTCTCGGACTGCCTCTTCTCTACCACCCGTAACAATAGCTCTAGTCCTCGCCATCTATCAAAAGAACGTTCGATAGCTCAGTACTAAAAAAGGTAACCACGCACGATGAGAAATAATGAACAAAAAGGAAGTTTCCTAACAGTATTCATATCCTCTTGAAGATAAGTACATACGTCTCCGTACCGATCCTCGAGACTCTACATAGACTCGGCTTGTATACACGTGAGACCAATGAACCTGGGACTCTGATACCATTTTGTCACAACCCAAAAATGGATGTGATGGCACTTTTCCTATCCCACCAAGACAAGTCAGCCTAAAGCTCAACAATTTTGATGAAGTGCGGAAATAAAATAAAAATAGAAGTTTAATAACAATTACTAATGCGGATAACAAGTCAACTTAACTAAATCCCCAAAACTTGGTTGTCACGTGTACAAGCATCTAATGTAATACAATGGAATTGAAAGAAAATACATAAGTCTCAAATGACATTGTCTCTCAAGTAGAACAAAATCATAAACATGAGTAAGAAGGTCCACTGAGATGACAAACAACTACCTCACAAATCTCCACAGGAAGCCTCAAAAAAGAAGAGAATATGAAGTATCACGAAGATCCGGGCTCGTAAACACAAAAATGTAGAAGCGAGGGGTGCGTACCAAACCACACGGTACTCATCGAGTAAACTTCTAAACACTAGCTAAGGGAATAGAATACGGGTACTCCTTCCACCCCAAATGAACCTCCACAACTACAACCTGCATAAAACCACAACCTAACAATTCACAATTTACATAGCACACAGCTCAACAACAACACTCTAACAATTACATATCCTCAACAACAAACTCAATATTCATCAATCACAAGTTCCACAGATCAGCAACACACAAGATCAAGTTCAACAATGATAAAGATACACAATGCAATGAAATGCAATATCAAGTATAGTGATGCATGTCTGACCTAACGATACATACCCGCTGTCTCTCAGTCCGGGACCCATAGGGGACATATTTGTCCATGCATCCGTCGCAGTGTGTGACATGACCCTTGATAATAAAATCTATCGCGGCGTGCGACACGCCCCTCGATAATAGAATTCGCCGTGATGTGTGACATGTTCCTCAAAATATAGTATCTGTCGCGGCGCGCGATATATCCCTCGAAATGGTACTTACTCTTTAACTTCTTATTTTTACTCAATCCACATAACACTTATCAGAACCATGTCTCCGAACCAATGCAAATGAAAAATTCACACAAATAATGAGGAGACAACCATTTTCATAACAATGCATAATTCACAACAACACAATCGTGATGCAACATCAACAATGAATCAATAAGTCTTTCAAACCATTCTCAACATATCACACACCAATAATTAATCACATAATTAATTACATTTCCTTTTATCACCCTTTTTTAATCATTAGAATCATTCAATATGTACAATTCAACTCATAACCAAGTCCCATTACTCCCAAAGACATACTACAAGGAAATACACGATTTTATAGACTTAACAAGGGTTTAGAAATCCACTTACCTCAAACAATTGAATAATTACTCCGGAACTTGAGCCTTCCCCTTTTGTTGGGCTTCTAAATCAATGCAATCTATTCACGTAAATAATCACAGTAAGATTTCTAACCCAACAACACCCATATTATAATATGTCTAGACTAGACTCAAAAACATCACCCAAATCTATAATCAATTTCTTAATCTTGATACCAATTAACATGTCAACTCTCCTTTTTTCAAATTTTAAGCCTAGGGTTATGTCTTAATCCTCTAAATACCATAAATTTAATAATATTCATATAATTTCATACCCTTATTTGAATTTAGCTTAATACTTAAGTCATCATTATACTATAATATTCCACTGTTTCTTATCCCCTAAATTTTGAAAGGCGCCAAAATGATGCAGTAGCTAGGGGTGTACAGACCAAACTCTAAAGTCAAATTGAACCGATGAACCAAGTCAACCCGAAAAAAATTGACTTATGGTTTGGTTTGATTGGTTTGGCGATGAAAAAAAACCAACCATTTTTTGTTTGGTTTGGTATTAATAAACAAAAAGTCAAATCAAATTAAACCAAACCTACATAATAAATATGTAATTTTAACTTCATATATATAAAATATATTCATATAATTTATTTTGTAAATATTTTAAAATTAGTTTTATTAATTTTCAATATGTACAAATTATATATATATATATATATATATATATATATATATATATATATATATATATATATATATATATATATATATACACACACACACACACACATATTTGGGCTTATAACTTGTAAGTTATAATATATACTTGTCCATTAATTGGTTAAATGATCCAAGCCCAATATAAACTTAAAAGTTAAAATCCTAGAAACTAGTCACTATTCTCACTTTCCACTTTCCAATCTTTCAACTTTCCAGAGAGCTCCCCAATTCTCATCTTCTCATTCTGCTCATTCATCAGCTCATCTATTTGGTGATAGTCAGGTTTGTTTTCCTCTTCTTTTTTTCTTGCAAATGTAAATTTATAAATGAAAATCATCAATTACAATATCTTCAAACAAGGCATACTATTTCACAAAGAGTAACCTTATTTTGAATCGTTGATGGTTGCAGCTACGACAAGGCTTAATTTTTTATGTTTCGATTTCTTAGATGGAGACTACGACTGGAGTAGATGTAGAAATGATTATTGACAGTCCTCCGGTTGTATCAATACCTCAAAAGAAAGGTAAAAACACTCATCTTCTCCACACTCCTCCTAAAAAACAAAAATGAACAGCCCCTATAGATTCCAATCCTACCATCGAAAGAGAAACATCACAGGTTTGGGATCACTTTGCTAAACTTATTGCTAAATGAGGTAAACGAAGAGCAAAATGTAACTATTGTGTAAACCACTTTGCTGCTGAGACAAAAACAAATGGAACTTTTGTATTGTGGTCACATTTAAATGAAAAATGTCTCAAAAGAAGGCAAACAACTTTAAAATATGTACCTATCAAAGTAGGGGGATAAGAAAATGGAACAAGTTCTATTGAAAAGGTTGTGTACACTGTGGAGGATATCAGGAGGGCCATCGTCGAATTTATCATTATTGATGAACAACCATTTAAAGTTGTTGAAGGGTAAGGTTTTAAAAAATTGATGGCCAAAGCTTTGCCTAATTTTGAATTACCTTCACGGGTAACTGTGGCTAGACATTGTTTAAAGATTCATCAAGAAGAGAAAGAGAGGCTTAAAAAACTTGTCAAGAATCAACATACATGTATTACTAGTGATACATGGAAATCACTTCAAAATTTGACTTATATGATTGTGACTGCTCATTGGATTGATAATGAACGGAACTTACAAAAGCAAATTCTTATTTTTTTCCAAATTCTGGATCACAAGGGTGAGGTTGTAGCTAAAGGTATTGAAGCATGCTTGTTGGATTGGGAAATTGAAAATTTATTTACAGTGACTATGGATAATGCATCTGCCAATGATGCTGCCATTAAGAATTTAAAGGCAATATTGATGATTGAAAAGGGTTCATATTGAGAAATGATATTTTGAACATAATTGTAAAAGAAGGTTTAGATGAACAAATTGAGCCAATTTCTCGCATAAGGAATGCAGCGAAATATGTCAAGTCTTCTGCTTCTAGGTTTGCTGCTTTCAAGTCATATGCTGAGAAGGCTAAGCTAGACACTCATGGTCTCTTAAGTCTTGATGGTGAAACTAGGTGGAATTCTACATATACGATGTTAGAAATTGCTGTAAATTTTGAAAAGGCCTTTGCAAGAATGTACGTGGATGATCATAACTATCGAAAGTATTATTTTCAAAGTGAATTGAAAGGACATACAACTACAGATGCTTGGCAGCTTGTGAAAGGTTTTATAAAGTTTCTTAAAATCTTCTATCAGTCTACTTTAAAATTCTCAGGGAGATTATATGATATCTCAAATTTATTCTTCCATGAATTTTTTAATGTTCGAAGTTCTGTACTAAAGTACTCTTGTAGTGAAGATCTTATTTTGATTGACATGGCTGGAAGGATGAAAGTTAAGTTTGATAAATATTGGGAGAATATTGAGAAACCTGAGAATTTGAACATGTTGTTGTTCATTGCTATTGTGTTGGATCCTAGGTATAAGATGCGATATGTCAATTTTATTCTTAGCAAATCATATGGCTCTTTACTGGGAAAATTAAAGGTAAATAATGTGGAAGGTGTCTTGAAACGCTTGTATAATCACTATAATGATTCTTCGACTAAAACTTTTACTAATAATATTGGAGGTGACACTAACATGATGGGTGAAGTTGGTGATATAGTACATTCTCAATCGGAGAAACATTTAGAAGAGGAGGAAAACATTGGAAAAAAAACTGAGCTTGATCAATATTTGATGGATAATGTAGAGAAGCCAAAATATTTTAATATCTTGACTTGGTGGAAAACTTCATTGAGTAGATACCCAACTATTTAAAAATGACAAGGGATGTTCTTTCTATTACCGTGTCCACTGTTGCATCTGAATCAACTTTCAATACAGGTGGTCGTATTCTTGATTCATATCGGAGTTCTTTATCACCAAAGACATTAGAAGCTCTTAGTTGCACTCAACAATGGATACGATCACCTTCTAAAGAATGGAAGGTTCAAGATTATTTGGAGGAAGTTCATAAAATTGAAGAAGTTGAAAAAGGTAGTTTACTAATTTAATTCTTAATTTTTTATTTTTGCTATTAATTATCTACTTTGAAAATAACTTTATGCTAGTTGCTATCTAACAAAGTGTATTTGACAAGTGATTCAATATCTAATTACTCATTGATGTGTTAATAATTCTTTTCCTTTCAGAATGTCCAGGTGCTCCTTTGAGTATCGATTAGTTTAATGAAATAGACTTTTGCATTTCTTTTGATATATAGGTATTTCCTTCCTCTTTATTGAAATAGCGTTTTACAGTTCTTTATTATCTAACAAAGTTAATTTTACAAGTCTAGTTACTCGTTCACATACTGATAATTTTTTTTTTCCAGAATGTATGTCTAGGTGAACTTTTGAGTATATATTAGTTTCGATGAAGAAAATATGCAGCTGCATCATAGTGGTTGAAGGTTATTGGAGTAACTTCGTAGTTCTTTTGCTGGGTTTTTAAGAGGATTTTTTACAAACATGATGTGAACTGTTATGTTTTTAATTTTCAATGCTAAATAGACTTTTTTTTTATAAGAAATTTGCTCATACTGATCATGTGAGGATCTTGATAATCAAAACTTGTAGAAATCAGTTTGAAATGAAATGGTTATTGAGCAGTTGTCAGGATGCTGGGTTATGGATGTACAAAGCTTTGTTCATTTGTACACACCTAAGTCCTAATAAACATATTGCAGATGGGTAGATAAACATATTACTACATTGAGTGCATGTCTTATACAATGATAGTTGTCCAAATGTAGAATAAAGTCAATTCCATATACTAAAAACACAAGATGGATAGATGAATATTGGCTTCTACTATCGTAAAACTTAAATATTTTTTAAAAAAATCGATAAAATATCGAAAGAACCGACTAAAATTGAAACCAAAAAACTAATTTTATTTTGATTTGATTTGGTTTATAAATTTAATAAACTGACATAATTGGTTTGATTTTTTTATTAAAAAAAACAAACCAACTCGACCTATGTACACCCCTAGCATCATCATCATATGGTTTCACAATTGCCAAACTTTAATTTATTATACCCATTATATTAATAAAATAATAATAATAATAATAATAATTGGTCGGCTCAACTAAGCCCCAAAAACCCATGAATCACTATAATGTTCAACAAATGAAGAAAACCCAATTCCTATGCTAATTAATTTCATATAGATTTGAATTTAATCATATATACATATAAAAGAAAATCCTAGGCCCGCCTACGTGGCGCCATCACAAACCAGGATTCCCTTTTATTTAATTTTATTTCCAAAACTAGCCTTCCCCTTTAATGAAAAGTTGTGACTTTTATGAAGATTTGCCACTTTTATGAAAATTTGTGACTTTTACGAAAGGTTGTTACCTTTTCCGAAGGGTTGTAGTTTTTTCAAAGAGTTGTAACCTTTCCGATAAGACACAATAATTATTTGTTCATACTACCCTTTGTTGTCTATAAATAGAGGAGTTTCCTCTCATTTTAAAACAACGAAAATTTTGAACTTCTTCTTCTTCTTCTAGACTATTAAATATTTGTGTATTTTGCTCCTGTTGAATGGCTCATAGACATCATTGTTTTTGTATCAATACACTAGTGGATAGAATCATTCGATCTTGAGAGGATCAATTCCTTTAAACACCGGGTACTAGAGAAGAATAATTTCCTTAAGGGGACACTGTGCATTCAATGGGCTCAATTTTTTCCGTTCCGTTTCATTCTATTTTTGAAGATCCTGGTATTTTATTTTACATTCATTAATTTATGCTTATACTATTAATTGTTGTTTTTGAATACATGCTTTAAAACTTTGTTGTTTATGTTTATGCAAAGTTATTGTTATAAGTATTTGTTAGTACAAATTAAATAACAAATGTTAATTGAGTATTCAAGCAAATTTTCTCTACTAAAATTGTTGAAGGTACAATAAAAAATAACCCTTACAAATCTCTAATTTCATCATCAACAACGTTATTCCTTCAAATACAAGGATGCGATGTTGTGTTCTTTAGAAAATCCTCTGAGAAGTTAATAACTTTGCATGCCTGTATTTTTGGTTTTGAAGTTGTTGTTATCTATTTTTACTAAATTTTATCATTGGATATTATGAGTACTTTAAGGATTGAAAGTTGATTGAAGTGTTAGTAAATTTTTTGAGATATGTTATTTCAAAAGATAGGAACTTTTCTGGTTAGAATGATTTGTTATCATCATTGGATATTTCATACTTTACTTCCTTTAATGTATGTATGTTTTTTCTCATTATTTTGTTGTTTCCTTAAAATTATATTGATTATTTTTCGTTTGCATATGATCTCACATGGACAAAGCTTTTCGTCCTTTTAATTTTTTTCTTTTTTTCCTTCCCATTCGGCACTTCTAAATATTTTTTTGTGTGAGTTATGAATATTTTCAGCAAGATTAATTTGAACAATATGAAATAAAACCTACTCTAAATAAAAGTAATATCTTAAACTACAAAAGATATGTCTATTAACATAGATTTGTTGTCCTTCATGTCCCAAGTCATTGCTGAGCATTTTAGTTATCTAGGTTAGACTCATTTTAAATTTTTTAATGTTCGAGAATATTTCTTTAACATAAGTCTAGAATCCAACATTTTGATCTACCTGTCCTTTCATAATGCAACAGTTATACATACATATTTCTGAAAAAATCATAAAGTTGCATTGATGAAGCATTTAGAAGGGTCTTTAGAGCAGCAGTTTAATGAAGAATGAATTTATAAAAGGGTCAATAATATTATTTTATTGTTGTTTCAAATTTATTTTCTCTTTCTATAAATTTTGTTACAGTAACAAAGTAACAATGACGAAAAGTAGTGAACCGTTGACCTTAGACAAGTAGATTAGCTCTAAAAAAAATATTTTTGTTGTTGTGGTGTACATTTTTTAACGGTCTTAACTTATTTATAACTAATATTGATTATCGAAAAGTTTCACATAAGTTTTTTTTTACAAGGAGTTATTCGAACCATAAAATTATCAGATTCTATATTTTTCATTTTACAAAAAATAGAAAAAGTGATGTTTAATCGCTATATAAAAACATCACTCAATTTTAACAAGACAATTATATCATCAAACATATATTATGATAAATTATGTAAAAGATAAAAATGATTAGATATCAAGATATATTTAATCATTAATTATATATTTACAATTCTTGAGATATGTGATAATGTCAAATCATTTAATTTCTTTTTGAGATGTTCTAAAAACCAACTAAAATTTACTTTTTTTCTTCTTATAACAATCGATTATTGAAAAGGTTGTTCAAAAGCATAAAAATATTGTTTATCCCCACGTGAAGCGCGGGTAAATTACCTAGTAATAATATAATCAACAATTGAAAATTGATGGTTGCAAGTGTAGAGTTAAACTCAATTACAAAAAAAAAAAATTGCTTTCTTGAATGGTGGCACCGATCTCTGTGTTCGTGCTCGCCACAGGTACATATGGATTTCTTTTTTCTCTTTATTTTCTCTTCTAAATTAATTATTATTAAAAGTTATAATTCCTACTAACTTATTTTAATATATCAGACTTGACCCATTATTATTAACAATAAACAAATTATCCGTAAATTAATTAACTATAGTTAAATGACTATTCAAAATTTTCGAAAATGACCTTTCAATTTCGGGTCATTACATAATTTTTTTCCGCAAATACTCACGATGCATTCAAATCAATAGACTTATAATTTATTAACAAAGAGACAATTGATGAGAAGATTGCAAATTTGATATAATTTTACTTACGTCGACACTTAAAAAACGTTTTGATTTTGGGAATGCATGGACATCCGCATGTTGTCGACTAGACCTCGACCAATGTAGCGCAAGCCACGGCCGATGCGGGCAATCCACGGCCGATGTCGGCTGACCGTTGTGTGCAGTCCAAGGGCGATGCGGCCAGGCCACGTCTGACATCGGCTGACCGTTGTGTGCAGTCCAAGGGCGATGCGGGCTGGCTACGTCCGACGTCGGCTGATCGTTGTGTGCAAGCGAAGGGCGATGCGGGCACGCCACGCCCGACGTCGACTGAGCGATGTGTGCAAGCGAAGGGCGATGCGGGAAGGCCACGCCCGATGTCGACTGAGCGATGTGTGGCAAAGGGCGATGCGGGCAGGCCACGCCCGATGTCGACTGAGCGATCTGTGCAAGCAAAGGGCGATGCCGGCAGGCCACGCCCGACATCGACAGACCGTTGTATGCAAGCGGAGGGCGATGCGGGCAGGCCACGCCCGATGTCGACTGACTGTTGTGTGCAAGCGAAGGGCGATGCGGGCAGGCCAAGCCCGACGTCGACTGAGTGATGTGTGCAAGCGAAGGCCGATGCGGGCAGGCCACGCCCGACGTTGACTGAGCGATGTGTGCAAGCGAAGGGCGATACGGGCAGGCCACGCCCGACGTCGACTGAGAGATGTGTGCAAGCGAAGGGTGATGCGGGCAGGCCACGCCCGACGTTGACAGACCGTTGTATGCAAGCGAAGGGCGATGCGGGCAGGCCACGCCCAATGTCGACTGACCGTTGTGTGCAAGCGAAGGGCGATGTGGGCAGGCCACGCCCGATGTCGACTGAGCGATGTGTGCAAGCGAAGGACGATGCGGGCAGGTGTCACGACCCGGGAGCACCCCCTAGTCGTAACCGGCGTACTCGACCTCGAAGAGGTCTAATACAAGCCTCTTAGCATTCATTCATCGCATAGACACCAAAACCATAAGGAATTAAAAACTTTCTTCACACACGAAGATACTTTCAATAAATAGCAAGCGGAAGACTTTCTAGACTTTATACAATATGTCTCAAAACCATCTAATACTTGAATATAACATTGGGACTAAGCCCACTCAAAACTTAAGCAAATACTAGAGAGACATAAAAAGAACATGTTGGTTATTGCCCTCGAATCTATGAGGACTCACCAAGTCTTCATCTTCAACTCTTAAAAACCTATCAAGTAGCCATGACATATCACCATCTCCAAATCCCTACACTTTAGTCAAAAAGCGAAAGAAAGGGGTTAGCACAATTAAGTACTAAGTATGGAGACCATGCAAGAAAATATGCACAACGGACATTTACAAGAAATGTATGCTTTCATGTCCTTTGATAAAACCTTTCCTTTACAAGTATAAGAGACATAATACAAGTCAACATTAACATATAAGACCATAGCCAACCATACATATATTTAACATAAATCCATATACAACCCATGCTTAACTTTAGAAGGACACATGTCATTTCATTACCATAGGACCTCTACCTAATATAACCTTAAGACACACTTGAGTGAGACAAGAAGTGACCGCCCACACAATCCTCTTCAAGCACACTTAAGTGTTCCCCAAGATTACCTTAGATAAGGACTTTATAGGCAAAGTGCATAATCATACCCGATAGATAGCATATTAATGAGATGATATGTATAATGATGCTTACATAAAATAAATCATATTTAGTGGGGCATAGTACATGTGTGGTGAGTGACCATCAATATAGTATTTCCAAGGCCTACCACCCCCTTGGAGAGGCGAAAGAGGTACAAACCCCTCAATGTGGTTACCCGGGCCTACCACCCCCCGAGCTAGGGACCAAGGTACAAACCCCTCGATATGGTTATACGGGCCTACTACCCCCCGTACTAGGCAACCAAGGTACCGACCCCTCGATATGGTTATACGGGCCTACTACCCCCCGTACTAGGCAACCAAGGTACCAACCCCTCGATATGGTTATACGGGCCTACTACCCCCCGTACTAGGCTTGGTCGACTCACAACACTTATATAGAGAAAACAATATACATGTGTCCATTTCATCATCATTTCAGTAATTATATAACCATCCGATTCATAGGACGTACATTTGACCTTCCATTTCCTAAGAATTCTATAAATGGGCATTTTATCAAACACAAGGTGGGCTATTGTTCATGTAAATGAAATCTTGTAGTTCAAGAATACTAAGTCCAACCAATTCCAAAATCCATATAAATCAGCCCACCAACAACATACATATATATCAACCTTCATAATTTGATCATGGAAGCATGAAAACCATAAACATCACATAATAATTCCATTTCATGATAATATGCAAAATAGACCATAATAGGATGTGTAGTAGTAATTCCATAATTCAAGAGTTCATAAATAATCATAAGGACCCATAAACTTGAAGTAGAAATAGAGGATAAATGGTTGGACTTGTGGAAAGGAAGGTTTCCACAATCAAACCCACATACCTCAACTTGTTCACGAGTATATCAACCTTAGAAATACAATTACATAACTTATTTAACTTCTATTAGCTCAGTAATGTTGACGTAAAATAGGATCATCATCATAAGTAAGCCTAGCATGTACAAATACAACTATGCTCCCAAAACAGTGAATCTGGCCAGCCTAGTACCTCATGTTGCATCTTAGATTTGAAAAGGAAAATGGCAGAACTAGACTTTATAACCTTCATGAAAGATGTAGATACATCTCTTAGGGTTGCAAACAAACAAGTATCACTGCAAAATATATTTTGTACAAAAAGATATAGTCAAGACACTAGCCGCTGGTCATGCAGGATTTCAATTCTCGGAATCTGGGCAGAACTTGCCCTATGTTGCGTCCCATATTTCGTATCCATAACAGTTAAATTAGAATTTTACATAAACATAAAAGTTGTAGGTATACGAGTTAGCTTTCCAAATCATATTTATTCACTGCAAACTAAGTTCTATAGCAAGAGATATGCCTAAAATACCAAACACTATCCAGCTCAAAAACAGGTTTCGTCACTTACATCCGAAAGGAATGCCATATCCTATCGATTCATATTCAACAAAGCTTCTAATGTATCAAGAAGAGGCACCTAAGTCTACCAAGTCAAGACACACATCACATTATAAAGATCCTTCACATTCCATCATCATCACATATGAACAATAATAGAGGACACACTTTCAATCACAATACAATAACACTTTAAACAAGATCACCTTGAGATCACATGAACACCTTTATATTCACAACATGATTGCCTTTACTTCATTTGATTCTCATTCAAGTCCTTCACATCACATTCACATATATGATATCATGTCAACACTTCAATTCCTCATATAATGCCTCCAAGGCCATAAACACAATACATTCAATAAGTAAACACCTCCACCATAAGTGGATCACACATCAATCTATCACAATTCTATATCAATTCTACCTTAACAATGAAGTTAGGTCCACTTACCCTTTTTCCCAAGCCACAATCACCATTCCTCAACTCTCCAACAATTCACAATAGATAAGCATAGATAATAATAGAAGTCAACTATTCAACTCAATCCAAGCATACTTCCATCATCATTCAATCATAAATAATAAACCCACTTCATTAGCCAACTTTAGGAAACTTGCCAAGACATGGGTTCATGGAAATTTCTTTCTTAAAACCATCAATAGACACCATTAATAACGTAAATCATCAAAAAAAATCATTTAATGCAAGAACCCATGCTTAGAATCGAAATTAGGATTTTTGTGTTTTTGGAAGAACTTTGAATCATTTGAATTGAGCTCCTTGAAAGGAAGAATAATCAAGGATAAAGGATCCCCATACCTCTAAGTTGAAAACCCACGAGAATTGAAGAAGAAAGAACTCAAAATCTTCAATCCTAGCTCCAACTTCTTCTTCTTCCCCTCTTCTTCTCTTCTTCACTCAAGAACCCTAACTCTTACTCTTTTAAAATGGAACAAAAATGATCCACAATCAGCCTAACACAATAATATAACCTCAAAAGAAAAGAT